>OZ000469.1:0-1250000 GCA_963922655.1 Cardamine chenopodiifolia
AGTTTAATTTAAAGTTTTAACTTTAAAAGTTTAAATTTAAGTATACATTTAAAGTATAAATTTAAACTTTAAACTTTAAACTTTAAATTTTTTAAACTTTAAACTTTAATTAAACTTTAAACTTTAAACTTTAAACTTTCAACTTTAAATTCTTAAACTTTTAAACTTAAATTAAACTTTAAACTTTAAACTTTAAACTTTAAATTTAAAATTTAAATTTAAACTTTAAACTTTAAACTTTAAACTTTAAAACTTTAAACTTTCAACTTTAAACTTTTAAACTTTAAACTTTAAACTTTAAACTTTTAAATTTAAACTTTAATTAAAATCCTTTAAACTTCTAAACCTTAAACCTTTAAAACCTAAACCTTTAAACCCAAACCCTAAACCCTAAAACCTAATAACTCCTATAACCCCGAAACCCTACCCCTACAACCCACACCCTAAACCCTAAACCCTAAACCCGAACCACCCAAACCCTAACCCCTACCCACCCTAAACCCTAAACCCTAAACCACGAAACCCTAAACCCTAACCCCACAACCCCTAAACCCTAAACCCTAAACCCTAACCCTAAACCCTAAACCCTAAACCCAAAACCCTAACCACCCCTACCCAACCCATACCCAACCCTACAACCCTAAACCCTATACCCTAAACCCCCTAAACCCTAAACCCTAAACCCTAAACCCTAACCCTACCCAAACCCAAACCCTAAACCCTACCACCAACCCACCCACCCACACCCCACCCAACCCCAACCCAACCCTACCCCTACCCACCACCCACCCAACCCACCCCCACACCCACCCCCAACCCACCACCCACCCACCCAAACCCCAACCCACACCCAACCCCACCCCCACCCAACCCACCCACCCACCCACACCCACCCACCCCACCCACCCACCCACCCACCCACCACCCACCCACCCACCCCACACCCACCCACCCACCACCCCACACCCACACCCAACCCACCCCACCACACCACCCCACCCCACCCCACCCCACCCACCCACCCCCACACCCCAACCCCACCCAACCCAACCCACCCCAACCCCACCACCCCAACCCACCCCACCCACCCACCCCACACCCCAACCCACCCACCCACCCCCACACCCACCCCCACACCCACCCCACCACCCCACCCAACCCACCCCAACCCCAACCCAACCCACACCCCAACCCCAACCCACCCCACCCACACCCCAACCCACACCCCAAACCCACCCACCCAACACCCAACCCACCCACCCACCCCAACCCCAACCCAACCCCACCCCAACCCCACACCCACCCCCCACCCAACCCACCCCAAACCCACCCACCCACCCAACCCCACCCCCACCCACCCACCCAACCCCCACCCCAACCCCACACCCCAACCCACCCACCCCACCCCCACCCCCACACCCAACCCCACCCCACCACCCAAACCCAACCACCCCACACCCAACCCCACACCCCTAACCCACACCCCACCCCACACCCAACCCCAACCCCACACCCACCCACCCTAACCCTACACCCCAACCCCACAACCCTACCCCCAACCCACACCCAACCCACACACCAAACCCCAAACCCACCCCCTAAACCCTAAACCCACCAACCCACCAACCCAAACCCCAACCCCTAACCCAACCCCAACCCCCAACCCCACACACCCCCTAAACCCTAAACCCTAAACCCTAAACCCTAAACCCTAAACCCTAAACCCTAAACCCTAAACCCTAAACCCTAAACCCTAAACCCTAAACCCTAAACCCTAAACCCTAAACCCTAAACCCTAAACCCTAAACCCTAAACCCTAAACCCTAAACCCTAAACCCTAAACCCTAAACCCTAAACCCTAAACCCTAAACCCTAAACCCTAAACCCTAAACCCTAAACCCTAAACCCTAAACCCTAAACCCTAAACCCTAAACCCTAAACCCTAAACCCTAAACCCTAAACCCTAAACCCTAAACCCTAAACCCTAAACCCTAAACCCTAAACCCTAAACCCTAAACCCTAAACCCTAAACCCTAAACCCTAAACCCTAAACCCTAAACCCTAAACCCTAAACCCTAAACCCTAAACCCTAAACCCTAAACCCTAAACCCTAAACCCTAAACCCTAAACCCTAAACCCTAAACCCTAAACCCTAAACCCTAAACCCTAAACCCTAAACCCTAAACCCTAAACCCTAAACCCTAAACCCTAAACCCTAAACCCTAAACCCTAAACCCTAAACCCTAAACCCTAAACCCTAAACCCTAAACCCTAAACCCTAAACCCTAAACCCTAAACCCTAAACCCTAAACCCTAAACCCTAAACCCTAAACCCTAAACCCTAAACCCTAAACCCTAAACCCTAAACCCTAAACCCTAAACCCTAAACCCTAAACCCTAAACCCTAAACCCTAAACCCTAAACCCTAAACCCTAAACCCTAAACCCTAAACCCTAAACCCTAAACCCTAAACCCTAAACCCTAAACCCTAAACCCTAAACCCTAAACCCTAAACCCTAAACCCTAAACCCTAAACCCTAGGAGGGAGGCAACCCCATAGTATGTATTTATTTAATGGTTATTTTACTTATTTTTACTATTATGCTATTTTTGCGTTTCTCATGCCCTTCTTAATGTTTATTTTCACACCGAGACGGTGTGAAGTCTGGGGGAGGGTTTGTTTGACTAACGCCGTGTTTTCTTTTGGTTTTATTTTGAGTGTTTGTGTCGTATTATTGTTTAGGCTATGCTTATTTATGCTTATTTTATTCTGATCTTTATTTTTATTTGAGACATATTGTTAAGAGATATCTTTGAGATTTTTATTGGATTTCTTCATGAGTTCATCAAACCTTGGTTGTTTCTCAGCTTCCATGGCTGACTAGTTCTCTAGTTAGGGTTTAGGGTTTCGAAGGAATGAAGAACCATTGAATCATACACAAATAGGGCTTTTATCTTATGCCATCTTCACCTAGTTTATGATGCTAAATTGAACCTATTCTCCAAAAGCTTATACGTTATCGGATAGAGCATAGATGAGTGGATCGTCCTTTGCCAACGAAAGCTGATGTTAAAGTGTTACGTGAACATATCGGACCCATTAGTTAATGCTTGTTTAGAACTCTAAGTTCAATCGAAAATTTAGATACTTAGGTGGTTAGACATAGTAATTGATGCCACGAAAGTGGATTGATTAGACGTTTCTGTTCGAGTTCGAGATAGTTCTTAATGAATGTCCTGAATAGTTGTTTGGTTCGTGATTTCTGATTTC
This sequence comes from Cardamine chenopodiifolia, assembly GCA_963922655.1. NCBI lineage: Eukaryota > Viridiplantae > Streptophyta > Magnoliopsida > Brassicales > Brassicaceae > Cardamine > Cardamine chenopodiifolia. The sequence goes on from OZ000469.1 coordinate 3,272, forward strand.
CGGAGATTTCCCTAAAGCCTAGCGCTTTTAATCCATAAGTTTACTTTGTTATTTACTTTTAATTGTTTTCTTCAGTTTCATTCTCAAAAAAAACAATATTTATTTTCGTCTTACCTTAGCATTCTTTCGATAGAATCGTAGTGCAATTTGGTCTCTGAGGATTTGATCCCTTCTATACTACTGTTTTTTTCTGTACACTTGTAGTTATATATTTGGGTTTAAAACTCGTGTATCAATATTAGTCTAAATCTAACTTATTTGAAATATCATCAAAGGATTCGTGGCGCAATGGTAGCACGTCTGATTCACGTCGGGTTCAAAATCCCAGTTTGATCATGATCCTATTTAGGGTTGGGCGTTCGGATTCGGTACAAGTTTTTCAGATTTTTGGGTTTTTGGGTTTAGACCTCAAGAACTCGTTCTGGTATTTTATATGTTCAGATTCGGGTTTTCGGATTTTATAGTGTTATTTTTTTTGTATTTCATTTTGGGTTTCGGGTTTGGCTTGGTTCGGTTCGGCATTTTTTGGGTTTTTGGATCTTCGGTTTAAGCCTCAAGATCCGATCGGATATTTTTAACTTGGGAATAGAGTTCGGATTCGAATTTTTCGGTTTGAGTTTGGGTTCAGATTTTAAATTCGGGTTTTTTGTCCCAACAGCTGCGTGATTTAAGAAAATCTTTAAAATTAAAACCTTTAATTTAAAAATTTAGATATTTCATATTTTTTTAATCATTTTAATTATGTTCTTCATTAATAGTATTATTAAAGTTATGTTTTATCATTTTAATTCCTAAAAAGTTATGTTTTAGATTTTTTGGTTGGCCATGGGATTAAAATCTATTCATACACTGATTTGGATTTTTCCTAAGGTGAAATTGAAATCTAATGTCTTCGAAGATACAAACAAATCTCAGAAAAAGAGCCGCAACTTACATAATTTCATCCGTTCTGGTTTTTTTTTTGTTAACTGTTGTTTTGTCACTGCATGATAACCTTTAAAATTTTGTTTCCTTCTTTAAACCACACTTGAATTTTGTTTTCCAGACAACCACTAGAAATTAACACATGATTTTGCAAACGAAAAAATAAAAGTGATACCAGTTCTTTTAATAAATACGAATGATTTAATACGTAGTTAATAAATAGAGTACAGTATGTGTTTTTAACTATTATTTATCTGTATTTTATATTATAACATAATGTTTTATTAAAAAATATTGTTTGTGATAATATGTTTTATAAATATTTGAATTTTTTATAATATTAGTTTAATTATATTAATATCAAGGATTATAATGCAAAATGCAAATAAAATATTAGATTTGATTTAAAGTTTATTTTTGGAGAAAATATTTAGGAAACCAAATTCGAAGATGTTTTTGGAGTTAGTCTTAAACCTATCTCTCTCCCCAATAGTCGTCCTCATTTCTTATGGAACATCATGACCCTAGCAATGGCGTTCCTTTTGCGAATTCGGATCGGGATCTCTGAATAATGATACAAGATTAAGAGATACACATGTAGGGCTGAGATTGTGTCACTGAAGTTGTTAGTCTGTTCTAGTAGCTATAAAAGACGTGAGTGCTTGTAAAGAAAAACTAATCAGAAAAGTAATGAAAAAACTAGGATTGACTGCCTAATCCCCTCCCTCCAACTCGAATTCAATCCACCTGAAGTTTTTGCTTCTGCCTAATTTCATCCAGATTCCTTAATATAACTTTATTTACACCTACTGCGGCTCTTTTTCTGAGCTTTGTTTGTATCTTCGAAGACATTAGATTTCAATTTCACCTTAGGAAAAATACAAATCAGTGTATGAATAAGATTTTAATCCCATGGCCAACCAAAAAATCTAAAACATAACTTTTTAGGAATTAAAATGATAAAACATAACTTTAATAATACTATTAATGAAGAACATAATTAAAATGATTAAAAAAATATGAGACTTGAAAATTTGAGGGTTTGAGGTTTCTTTTTGGAGGTTCAAAATTTTCTCTAAACCAGAATTAAAGAATTCAATTTCAAATATTTTCTTAAATCACGCAGTTATTGTCATTTTGTATGAGATTTTAGCTGAAAGAGATAGGATTAGGGGTTAACAAAAAATCTGAATTTAAAATCTGAACTCAAACTCAAACCGAAAAATTCGAATCCGAACTCTATCCCCAAATTAAAAATATCCGGTCGGATCTTGAGGCTTAAACCGAAGATCCAAAAACCCCAAAAATACCGAACCGAAGCAAACCAAACCCGAAACCCAAAATGAAATACAAAAAATAGCACTATAAAATCCGAAAACCCAAATCCAAACATATAAAATATCAAAACGAATTCTTGAGGTCTAAACCCAAAACCCCAAAAATCTAAAAAAACTCATACTGAATCTGAACGTCCAACCCTAAATAGGATCATGATCAAACCGGGATTTTGAACCCGAAGTGAATCAGACGTGCTACCATTGCGCCACGAATCCTTTGATGATATTTCAAATAAGTTAGATTTAGACTTAATATTTACTCTCTTTTACTATTCACCACAGTTGTCTTTGGTTATCTTTTTTTAGTGAGAAAACGAACGATTGTGCAGTGATCTGAAAGCGGAGGCTGGTGAGTGATGATCGTCAATCTCGGTTGTTGTAGACTTGTAGTCATAGTGAGGGATTACGAGTCAGCATTTGGAATGATTCAAACCACAATTAGAAGTAAGATACCACATTTGTTGGGCCTTCGAACTTTTAGATAGAAACGACAGCGTATCAACACAGCTCGTTAAAAGTTACTAACGCCACATTCTGAACGCAATTTGTTGTACAGGAAAGCAAAGAGATTGTTTCCATGAGAGGAAGAGAGAGAAAACCCAACCCGGAATCTGACCCGAAAACCTGGAAGAATCGAAAATGGGCAAAGATGGTTTGAGCGGCGGGCAGGTCTCGTCAATGAAGGTGGCTTTCTGTTTTTCCTCTTTCTTTAAGTTTTTTTAATAATTATCGGTTAACTGTTGAAGTTTTTTCTTTCAACTGTGGCGACTAATTTCATGTGATCAATTACAATATGGATATTTATTTTGCTTTTCAAAAAGTTTGAGTTTTAAAAAAAAATTAGCCTAAGTAGAAAATTGTATTGGTGATTTTCCTCATTGATTTAACGACCTCATATTTTAAAACAGCATTTTGCTTTAACTATCCGTAGTGACATTATTGATTCGACAAAATACCAACTTTAATTTAACTGTAGAATAATTACATGATCAGTATCTTGTCTTTTCATTCTTTTGAATAATCGTCGCTCATCTTTTCATTATTTATTGTTTTCGTAAAATCCAGATCCATCTTTGCTTTAAGTTTAGAAATTAACGTGTATGGCTGCTGAAAGTCTATTATTGGTCTCTGTCTATCTTATCTTTTTCCATTCTTTGAACCTAGCTTAATGGGTTTTGCTCTTTGAGTCTCCCTTTCTTATTTCTTCTTTCTTTCTTCTCTCTCTCTCTTGTTTGCGCAGTGATGGGGGTGTTTTCTCTGTCTCGCTGTCATGTGATCAAGTTTTGAACCAGTTCTCTCAATGTATAAGAATCAGAGGAAATTACGTTCACGACCTCTCTGATAATCTAGCTTCTCTCGAGAAAGCTATGGGAGTGCTCAAGGCGAAAAGAGATGATGTTCAAAGCAGGGTAGACAGAGAAGAGTTTAATGGGCATCTTCAAAGGCTTGCTCAAGTTCAGGAATGGTTTACCAGTGTCCTAACCATCGAAAACCAGTTTAATGATCTGTTTAGTACTAATGAAGTTGAGCTTCAGAGGCTCTGTTGCTGTGGATTTTGCTCTAAAAATATGAAGAACAGCTATCGTTATGGGAAAAGTGTTATTCGGATGTTAAGGAACGTTGAGAGTCTTAGTTCTCAAGGAGAATTTGATGTGGTGACTGGGGTTGTTCCTGTAGCTGCAGTTGAAGAGTTACCTATTGAAGCCACAATTGTGGGTCAGGAAACATTGCTTGAAAAAGTATGGAACCGTCTCATGGAAGACAAAGTCGGGATTGTAGGTCTGTATGGTATGGGTGGAGTAGGAAAAACCACCCTTCTCACACAGATTAACAATAAGTTTAATGAAATAGGTGGCGTATTTAATATCGTGATATGGGTTGTGGTGTCTAAAAACGCAACAGTCTATAAAATTCAAGGAGACATCGGGAAAAAACTAGGCCTTCAGGGAAAGGAGTGGGACGAGAAAAATGAAAAAGAAAGATCCATTGACATCCACAACATTCTTAAGAAGAAGAAGTTTGTGTTGTTTTTGGATGATATATGGGAGAAAGTGAGCTTAAATGAGATTGGAGTCCCGAATCCGAATAGTAGAAATGGATGCAAAGTAGCATTTACCACCCGCTCTCGAGATGTGTGTAGGCGCATGGGGGTTGATAACCCAATCGAAGTATGTTGTTTGGACACGGATAAAGCCTGGGATTTGTTCAAAAAGAAAGTCGGGGAAAACACATTGGGAAACCATCCCGACATTCCCGAACTAGCAAGAAAAGTTGTTAGGAAATGTTGTGGCCTTCCATTGGCACTCAATGTCATCGGCGAAACTATGGCGTGCAAAAGGACTGTACAAGAGTGGGATCGAGCAATTCAAGTTTTGGCTTCATATGCTGCAGAATTTTCTGGCATGGAAGATAAAATTCTTCCGATTTTGAAGTATAGTTATGACAGTTTAAATGGGGAGCAGGTGAAATCATGTTTTCTCTATTGCTCTCTCTTTCCTGAAGATTATAAAATGGAGAAAAGGGATTTGATTGATTATTGGGTAGGTGAGGGATTCATAGATGAGAAGGAAGGCAGAGAATGGGCATTAAACCGAGGTTATGAGATACTTGACACCCTTGTACGTGCATGTTTATTGGAGGGAGTAGAATCAGATGAAGTAAAGGTGAAAATGCATGATGTGGTGCGGGAGATGGCCATATGGATTTCCTCTGATCTTGGAAAGGATAAAGAGAGATGTATCGTACAAGCTGGCATTCGCTTACGTGAAATGCCAAAAGTAAAGAATTGGAAGAATGTGAGAAGGATGTCGTTGATGGAAAATGATATTGAAAAGATATCTGAGAGCTCTCAATGTCCTGAACTTACAACTCTCATCCTTCGGAATAACCGTGAATTAACAACTATCTCAGGTGAATTCTTTCGGTCTATGCCTCGGCTTCTCGTTTTGGATTTACAAGCCAATAACAATCTAAGTGAATTACCAAAGCAAATATCAGAGGTTGTTTCCTTGAGATATCTTGACTTGTCACATACAAAGATGAGGCAGCTACCTGTTGGTTTTCAAAAGTTGAAAAATACATCTGGATTTGCAGTATACCAAGATTAAGAGTTTACATGGCGTATCAGAATTGTCGAGTTTACGGACACTGAAACTAGCAGAATCCAAAGTGTGGTTAGATAAGAGCATGATGAAAGAGCTGCATCTCCTAGAAAATTTAGAGCTTATAAGCATCAATGTCTCGCCTAGTTTGGTTGGGGAATTGTTATATGATCCCAGAGTAGAGAGATGGAGGCAATATATTAATGTTAAGGAACGTCGGAAAGAAGGAGTAAGAGTATTCGTTTTGCCAGCTACAAGTAATCTGCGTTATGTCTTCATAGATGAATGTGGAATTAGTGAGATAAAGATAGAGAAGACACCATGGAACAAAAGTCTGACAAGTCCATGCTTCTCTAACCTTTCTTCTGTGCGGATAAATGGTTGTAATGGTTTAAAGGATTTGACATGGCTGTTGTTCGCTCCAAACCTTACTCATCTTTCCCTTCTTTTCTTAGAGAACCTCGAGGATATAATAAGCCGAAAGAATGCTGAGAGTGATTTATTGAATGAGATCATTCCTTTCCAGAAGCTAGAATCCATTTACTTCTGGCATATACCTCAGCTGAAGAGCATCTACTGGAGTCCTCTGTCTTTCCCATGTTTGAAGACAATTTTCACAGACGGAGACTATCCGAAGTTGACAAAGCTTCCATTTGATTCTAAAAGCGTTTTCAAGGTTGAAGAATTTGTCATCACATATACTAGCGAAGAATGGATACAAAGGATTGAATGGGAGGATGAAGCCACACGAAGTCGTTTCTTACCTTCATGTAGAAAGCTTGGGTCGTAACCTCTTCAACTTTGAAGCCACTCAACTCCGTTTCTTACGTTCTTGCAAGCTTGTGGAGCTTGATTTCGTTTCAAAATGATCAGACAAAAATGTGTATTTTCAACATTTCTTTTGTTATGTTCCTCTCTTTCTCTCATTACTACTTTGTGTTGTTAAGTGTTAATTGGATTGTATGTGTGCTATGACTCTCTTATATTGTCACCATCTGTTCCATGCATGTTTTCTGAATTATTGAAGTTTGAGTTTTAATGCTTAAAACTCAAAGTACCAGGACTGTAGACAGACAACCGAATCTGAAGTCACCGGATTACTCATTGCAGCTCTGTTTGCAGGACAACACACCAGCTCTATCACATCTACTTGGACAGGTGCTTATCTAATGCAATTCAAAGAGTATTTCTCAACTGCTTTAGATAAGCAGAAGAATTCAAAGAGTTTTTACCTTTTCAACTTGGAACACGACCTTCTTTTCCCGTGTACGCATGCAGAGTAACAATGGGTTCAAGCTAGTTTATACCGAAGAGAATAAATTCAAGATCCAAGGTTAAAACGATTCTGATGCTGGATATGACTTGGATAAGAGAAGGTCTTGAAGAAGTTCCTTTTCAACTCGGAACACTGACCTTGAAGAAGTTCTAGATAAAGGTGTTCATACCTTTAACGAATGGGCTCTCGCAGTTGAGCATTGGGTAGAACATCCTCCCTACAACTATCTTCAGTATATCTTCATTTGGGTTCAAATCTGGAACCTGCCTTTAAATTACTATACTATCGAGGCAATAACGGCGCTTGGAGAACTGATAGAGAAGATCTTAGATATAGAGAAGATGTTGTTACACTATAGTTTTCAATGCGCTCCACGAAATAACGTTTTAGAAAAATTGATTGTTTACTTTTTATTTTAAATAAAAACAAACGATCACACATATTGAAAAAAAGTTTTTTTTTATCTTGAATATAATTTTACATTCATTAAAAAAAAAGTTGGTGGCCACTAACACATAATGAGTTTCGATGAAATTCAACAACTTCCCACAAATCTAATAAATGGATTCTCTCCTCTTGATAATACAACATGTCCATCGATTCTTTGCTAAATCTACGGCTTGATTTCAGAGCAAAGACTGATACCTGAAATTGAATTAGCAATGTCTCTTGATGCACTAAATCAGTCTCCCAATTTGAAATGACAACTCCATTTGATTCATAACTTGAGTCGATTCCAACTCCGTATTTGTTACAATTACAAAACTCATCCCTTCCATCTTAATTGAATATCCATTTTCTTGAATCATCGTTTCCAACGTCTCAGTCGTCTTGTGTGACACTGATGCAACACATTTTTCTTCCCACAATCATTCTACCACGACGTCTACAATCATCTTCAACACCACTATTGATTCAAGTGATTTTGAATCTTCATCACAAATTGATTTGATTGTCTCAATTTCTTTTTCCTCTTGAATCGATTTTGTTTCTTCAATTTCTTAATTGGTTTTGATTGAGTCTTCTTTAAGAACTCGTTCGACAGTTTGATGCGATATTGCTTCCTCTTGAATAGATTATGTTTCTTCAAGAACCTTTTGATGTGATACTTCTTTTCTTTTACTATTTTTCACAAAGACAATCTCTATTTCAGAGAATTTACAAATTTCCTCAAAATTGCCGAAGTTATACACCATGTCCATCTTAGTGCTTCCCAAATTTCAATCATCAAAACTCCATCATACCATCTATTAATCCACCGTTTGGTTGCATTATCAACAAAATCATAAGAGAAGGAACACCTTGTTAATTTCACGCTTGAAATCTTCACGAGAAAATTGAGATTTGATTGCATCAAACCATTGAAGTGGTTTAATACCTGTGAAAATTGGTAGCTCTGGATTAAGAGCTGGCACTAAACGCATCAAAAATCCAAGAAGAAGTTATTAATGGCTTATAAGAATAATGACTGAGAAGACCATAAGTGGTATTTTGATAGTGGTGCAAGTAATTACATGTGCGGGAGAAAAATCTTGTTCGTGGACTTTGATGAATCGGTGAGAGGAGACATGTCTTTAGGAGATGAATCAAAAATAGAGGTTAAAGGTAAAGGAAAAATTCTCTTTCGATTAAAGAGTAGGGATCATTAATTTATTTCCAACGTTTAATATATTCCAACCATAAAAACCAATATCTTGAATCTTGACAACTTTTAGAAAAAATTATGATATTTGACTAAAAGATAATAATCTTTCTGTAAGAAACCAAGAAAGATTATTATTATAAACCCTATACCTTAAACCATATACCATATACCCTATACCCTAAACCCTATAGATAAATCCCAAAGGAGGTGAATGTGGTCTATCTTATAATTTGGGAGCAAATAGATTAAAAAAGATTAGACTGAATTAGAGTTCATACCAACATAGTCGATTAAGCAAGAAGCAGCCATAACTAGTTCACGCACAACGAACATCCTCATTTTCTTTCGATGGAGTATGAAATTTCCGATGTCTATGATTCGATTGATACTCTTTGATAAGGAGCTGTAAACGGAATCGTTTGAGGATTTGTGGTAGATGAGCACATCCTCAATAAAGAGCTGAAGACCGATCGATGTAGGAGCTTAACGGAGTTGTTAGCATAGTGAAGCATCACAAGCGCGTTGCCTTTTTCAAATCGTCCTTCACGGAAAGCCCAAGCGGTTTGTTGAAGAACGATAGCTACAGCTGTGGTTGCGTTATCAACGATTGACACTTCATCGTCATTTTCAGCGTTGATTAAACGTTTGATTACTGATCTAAATTCAAAGATTTTGGGTTTGAGTTTGTCGAAATAGAATTGATCTAGTTGACAGAGGAATTGGAGCTGCCAATTTCGTTGGAGAGCGAAGATTGAAGATGGACAACAACCGAAACTTCTGTTGTTGATTCTCGTAAAAGCTGGATCGTGATGAAAAAAGCTCTAATTTGATCTCGGAGGAATAAAAAAATTTGTAACAGAGTTTTGGGACGTTTGACGAAATCGGAAACTGATGATTCAACTCTATTATAGGAGGAGAAGTAATGTTTAGAATGACGGTGGTGATATGAAGTTGTAACCTTTTTAGGCGGAGATAGAGACGCCATTGATAGAATTTGTTGGAGTAATCAAATTAAAATTTGAAATTAAGAGAAAGAGGAGAAATGAGGAAATGAGGAAATGAAGAAATTGGATATTCTTTGGTTAAAAATTTATTGTTACTGGACTAAGTTCTATTTTTATTTCTTCAAGTTTATGATCCATTTTAAGAAAGGTAAAGTTTTTTTGTAATATATGTTAGTTTTTTTATTTTTGAAATATTTAATCAAGTTTCTAAATTAAAAGTAATTCTAAACTAAATAAATATATAACGAGGATATATGGAACGAATTTGTTGAGTAAAAGGATATTGTAGAAATTGGTTCAGCTCGATTAGACGACTCTAAAATTTATTCGGATAGACATTTGTAAAACGCAAAATTGTAATTGTGGATCAACAATGCAAACCCGGCGCATGACTGAGTCCGCGTCAAAAAGGGGGCCAACTGCTCCACTGCCGCCGTGGCTGCCAAAAATCTCGCACGTGGGAAGGAACCTTTCCTCATTTCTCCAAAGCGCCAAGTATTCGATGAATCTTTCATTCTTCCAATTAATAAGATTACACGACAAGTTAAATATAATTTTAAAATTCACCTTTCCCAGATCCCGATTCCTTGTCTTGCTCATCTTCTTCCAATGGTACGATTCTCTTCTCCTTTCTTATCACAGATCGGTTTTTCGCCATTATTCGTATTTCATTTGTATGTTGTTACAGTCAAAGGAAATGGATAAATACAACACTTTATCAGATTTTCTCAAGGAATTCTACATACCTACGTACATCCTCTCAGAAGAAGATGAGAAGAAGCCTAACAACAACACTCATTCACCTGCGAGCCCCGTCCTTGTCTTCATCAACTCCAAAAGCGGTGGTCAGTTAGGTGGCGAGCTTATTCTCACCTACCGATTTCTTCTCAATCACAATCAGGTCTTTGATCTTGGCCATGAGACTCCGGATAAAGTGCTCCGTAGAATCTATCTTAACCTGGAGAGGCTTAAAGATGATGATTTCGCTCATCATATTCGGGAGAACTTGAAAATCATTGTAAGTTGTTAAATTAGAAAATTCAAAAACCAATTCTGTGCTCATTCATTGCGATCTTTAGGTTGCAGGAGGTGATGGCACTGCTGGCTGGCTTCTTGGAGTTGTATGTGACCTTAAATTATCACATCCTCCTCCAATTGCTACTGTTCCTTTGGGTACAGGAAATAACCTTCCCTTTGCTTTTGGATGGGTGGGTTTACATTCTAGGCTGTGTTATCTTTTTTATTATATAACCCCCTATAAGTATGATGCGTTTCAATCTCTACACAGGGAAAGAAAAATCCCGGAACAAATAGGACTTCTGTGGAGTTGTTTTTGGATCAAGTCTTGAAGGCAAAAGAGATGAAGATTGACAAGTATGTACATATATATATGTTTGTCCACAGTTGAGTCTATATATATACTTTTGGTGAATAACTAAGTGGTGGATACATTTCTGTTTTTAAGTTGGCACATACTTATGAGGATGAAAACTCCTAAACAAGGTTCTTGTGATCCTGTTGCACCCCTTGAGTTACCACATTCTCTACATGCTTTTCACCGTGTTTCTTCAACAGATGAACTTAATAAGGTAACATATCCTATTTTCCTGCCATTATATATAGCTGTGTCTTTTATTTCTTGTCATATATATAGACACCATTCATTTTCATTTTCTCAGGAAGGCTGCCACACATTTCGCGGGGGATTCTGGAATTACTTTAGCCTTGGTGAGGAATCTAACTTTGGCTCAGTGAGATGGTTGATGAGCTAGAAATCATAACCTATATTATTAAAATTTAGTCCTTTGAGTAATCAATATATTATTTAGATAACAAAGCACACAAGTTAAATAAACAAAACCAATTCAGTGCTATTCTTTTGTTAGTATCGTCGATGATCATCTTGATTATCATTTTGTTTATATTGTGCTTATGCAGGCATGGATGCTCAGATATCTTATGCGTTTCATTCTGAGAGGAAGCTGCACCCTGAAAAGTTTAAGAATCAGCTGGTTAATCAGGTACCTTTCCTTTTGCTTTTGGTCTGCGTACTCATTTCTTACAACTTTACCCTGAATGTGGAAAAATAGCGGGATTACACCTTTTTTGATATACCCCTTCACTGAGATTTAAAGAATAAATACTTTGCATTTACTTCACACTCCCTTCTCACAATGCCAGAGTACGTATGTAAAGCTTGGTTGCACGCAAGGATGGTTTTGTGCCTCTCTTTTCCATCCTGCTTCACGGTGAGTAAGATGTAGATATTATTTTCGTTTCACTTTTTTGTGTGTTTCTGAGTTTCACTTCTCATTCACATTTTTATTTGTTTCTGATGTGGGGATTCTTGGACATGAATGATTATAATGCTCTGCAACACTTGTGCCTTATGCTTTGTCTTTAGTATACTGTTATAGTGTCAGTAATTGGAAATTTGGCACCAATGATTATTTTTCTGCATATGTTCCTTATTTCTGCTTGGGTCTCGCTGTGTGCTAAACAAGTCCTGGTTCCACATTTCTAGTCTCTTTCTCAATGTAATGAAAAGCTCTATGGCTTCCCCTGCAGGAATATAGCTCAGCTTGCGAAGGTTAAAATTGCAACTAGAAATGGCCAGTGGCAAGACCTCCACATACCACATAGGTAACTTTTATTCATCCAGTGTAGATGGTCCTGAGGGATAACTACATTCAGTCCAGGATGGACATGTTGGATAGTCTTGGGATTTTTCTCTCTGTGGGACCTTCAACTATATAACAAAGCAATGCCCTACTTTCTTGCAATACGCTGGTCATGCTCGAATATAAACTACTCCAATCCCGACATTTGTTTCTGCTCTCACAGCATCAGGTCCATTGTATGTCTGAATCTTCCCAGCTTTTCTGGAGGACTAAATCCTTGGGGTACCCCAAATCCCACGAAACAACGTGATGTAGGTTTTAATCTCTTGACATTGAATAAGTGCTAGGAATAGAATAATTTTCCTTGTTTATCTTCACCATGGTAAAACATTAATATGTATGTTTATTTGTTGTGACACACCAGAGAGACTTGACTCCACCGTTTGTAGATGATGGCCTCATTGAGGTTGTTGGGTTTAGAAATGCTTGGCATGGTCTTGTTCTGCTCGCTCCAAATGGACATGGGACACGACTTGCCCAGGTAAGAATTGTACAAGTTGGAAGTGATAAGGCCACACATACACACATATGTTGATTGAGTGCATACAAATGATAACTTTGGTGATTAGGCAAATCGCATTCGCTTCGAGTTTCGCAAAGGGGCAACCGACCATACATTCATGAGGATGGATGGGGAGCCCTGGAAACAGCCACTGCCACTGGATGACGAAACTGTGATGGTAGAGATTTCACACCTTGGCCAAGTGAACATGCTTGCAACCCATGACTGCCGGTCCAGAAGCATGTTTGACCCTTCAACACCCCGCCATCAGGATGCTGCAGAAGAGTATGATGATAATGAAGACGACTCAGTGGCTGAAAGCGAGGAATTCAGAAAGTTTGGTGCTGCAGATACCTTCAAGATTCCTGACGAGGTTGATATTTCCCAACTTAGTTAAATAATCTACCATTTTCACTGTTGATTCTATACATTTTTCCTCTGGTCTCCGTTGTTTTTTTTCACTCTTTCATAAAGGAGCAAGCTAGCTGCAAGTGGTATAGATTGGTACCCATCTTTTTTCTTCTGTTTTTTTTATTGTTAACGCTTAATATCCGAGATAGCTATGTAATGTATCTGGATTAATAGCAACACGATTTCCCTTTGTGTTTAACGCGGATGTATTGCTGCAGCTAGCAGGACAGCGCAAAGACTCCAAAGGCCGAAACTTTTAGATGTTCAAACCAAAAAGTCGAGTCTCTGTTGAAACTCTGTAACATGAAATCTGACATTTGCAGATTCATTTTGACGTTTTTATAGGGAGAACACAATAATGAAAACGGCAGGCATTCAAGGAGGAATTCACATGTTCATGGTTTATCACATTTCCTCTGATGGCCGCACCTATATCTTAAACCAAACCAAACTGTCACATACTAGTAACGTCACAACACTAGTCTCATCAATGTATACATACATACAACATGAATCAACATTATGTAAAAACTCATGGAATTGAAATAATAGCAAAGATATACACATGTCCGAAATGTTCTTAGAAATGAGCAAATATATATATTATCTTGAGCAAAGTAGTTGCTGTTGCTAAGAACAAAAAATGGAAGTTTACGATTTCCATTCAACCAAGAAAGATGGGTTATATAGAGTATCTCCCACACACTTGGAGATTGTTTCGTTGGTCTTCTGAGATTCAGCTCTTTCCCCTTGCTTCCTCTTTTCCCTGAGTCACCACAAGTAAAAGTATCCAACTTAGGCTCTATATAAAAGTTTATCGTGCAGCAAGCACCATATATGCTCAAATAGACCAGTACTTAGTGTAGATAGATAGGATTTAGCATCAAATACCTCTCGACATACTCCTTTAGTAATTCCTTGGCTTGGACAAGCTTTGACAGCAGGTTACGATACACATCAAGGTCCCGATCCACGCTTTTCTTGTTGATATTTAGGGATGCACACAGCTGTTTCATGAGACACAGAGATCAAAAATTACCTCTAGGAAAAAAATGTGACATGTCAGAGATAGCACACTAGCACATTGCAAAAACTAGCAACATTCCTTGCTCTAGAACCACCCCAATATTGATGAAAATGAGTTCATCACAAAACTGATGCAAAAAGAGTTTTCACATGTTTAAGACGAATAGAATCACCTTGTCCAAGACATTAGGATCAGTTGCAGATGCAAGCTCAAGCAAACGAAAGAGCCCAACAGCGAAGAACCTACTGTAACTAAAGCCCTCCTTACTCGCAGCTCTTCCTGCAATGTCCTTGAGAACTGCCTCAACTTCTCCTTCCCTAGAAGAAAACTCAACTAATGAAGCAGAAGTCTGACTTCGAGCCCATTCCTCCATCTTCTGTGCGTCAATTCTGTTTGAAGCCCCAAAGAACAACAAACTCTTTTACAAAAAAACCCTTCAACAACAAGACATTAAGGAGAAGATGAGAGATATAACAAACCGGTATTGGTTAGGGTCTTCATTCAAGGCTTCTATGTAAGCTTTAAAAATAGCATCACGATCTTGATCACTTGGGTATCCTTCCATGAGCTGATCATATACAGTAACAAAGCCAAGTGCAAAAACAGGATCGTAACGATAAGTCTTCTTATACCTCATCAAATGCTGCTGTACAATAAGCTCTTGCAAAACCGTGTTGTAGATACTTGGGATAGGTCGCTTGTAAGCTTTTAGGAAATTTGACTTTGTCTCTGATACAGGAGGCACATCTGGCCAAATTAAACCAACAAAAAGAATTCATTTTTAGAGACTCTGATTCTAATATACAAAGGAGTAAAAGAAGAGAGGATAGCAAAATTCTCACCAGTAACAGTGGACATGCATTGAATAAGAGATCTTGAAGTTGAACGGGAAATTAAAGAGTGGCGAGAAAACTTGGTGTAGATGCGAATTGCGGAGGCGAGAGGACGAGAAGGCGTGAAATTGGAGATCTTGTCTGATTGTCCTAACGCTGGAAAAGAAAGAAAAGCGATTGCAGTTGCAGCCATTGGGAATGAGCAAGATTGAAGAGACCAAAGCGGAGACTTGTTGTTGTTCTTGTTGGGATTGGGAGAGGGAGGGAGAGATAGAGAGAGCTTAATCAATCAAGTGATAGCCATGGAAGGATCTTCTGAGTTTTTGGACTTGCCAAGGGCTGGCTTATCCAAGTCCACGAGTTGTTGCTAGTTTGACGCGTGTCTCTTGTACTTTCTTTTTGTATCCACGTTAGGAATAAGGGCCATTTACTTTGCGACGTACCAAAGCCCATAAAGAAATGCAGGCGTTCTTCTTCTAGTGATACCACTCTCTGTTTCATCATCAATTGTACAAGTCGTTTGTTTATTTATTAATCGAATATAAAATCTAGCTCAAGATTCATCAAGATGATAGTACACACACCATATATTTATTTTATATATGAAAATAATAAATGATTGACCCCATCAGATTCATTCGTAATCATCGATCAAGAAAAAGCGATGTCGGCAATAGAATCAGAATTTAGGCGAACAAAGAGGGAGATTGACAAAAATGGTCTCCATCCAAAAGAAAAACACAAGTCATACAACTAAAACACCTATTTATAAGACTGAAAAAGCTTCTAAACTGTATCAGAAGAAGAGTTTTGTGTGGCGTCATGATCCTCTTTGTGGTTAGAAATAGGAAAGTGATAATCATCCCAGAGAGGACTTCCAGGTCCCCATTCATCTGGAATTGAATTGAACCATGTCTCAGCCCAACTCTTCTCCTCATTCACTCCTCCCACTACTTCCACTGCCGCATTTGAATCATCCTCTCCTCTCCACTTGTCTCATCTCTAGCAGCTACCGTTTCACATTGTTTGTGATGCACCGGAGTTGTCTCTTGCTGATTTTGACAAAAGCTCGGGGAAATCAAGCCTAGCGGTCTCGCCCCTTAGCTTGAAGGCCTCACAGTCATAGGCCATGGCAGCTTCTTCTGCTGTATCAAAGGTGCTTAACCAGAGACGTGTTCCGTTTCTTGGCATACGGATCTCCGCAACCCATTTCCCCCAGTGACGTTGTCTGACACCTCTGTACAACTTGGTGGCGCTGAAGGGTTGGATTGGTGGCCTAACCAGTGGTAGATTACCTTCTTGTCTTAGCATATTCATCATCATCATTCTTCCACTCGGACTAAGATTGAGAATGTCTCTCCAATACTGCAACAGATGTTGTTGTTGTTGTGGTGGTAAAAATGGCTGCAGTTGTAGTTGAGGACCAAACGAGATCATCTGTTGTTGTGTTTGACTTGATGGTCATTTGGGTGTAAAAACGGTTGTTGATTCTGAATCGTTGGAGCAAGAGAAAAGGGAAAAGCTGCCATTGAAGAAGTGGCATGGCAAGTAGTTGTTGGTTGATGAGGAGAAACATAAGAAGATAGGAGATCAGGATCTGTCAAAGGTCCTCGTCTTCTTAAGACTTCTCTGTGCCGTCGAAGAAGCTTCCACAAGTCTGATCCAGAACTCAAATCTTTACCTTTGCCTCTACTAAATTGAAGCTCCTCCTCCAACTCCATCTCATCCATTTTCTCTGCTTCATTGTTACCAATGCTCTTGATGGATTTGCCCTTGTTCTTACCAGTAGCCATAGATAACTAAATATGCTATAAAATAATGAGAAGAGGAATCAAGTTTTTGTGTTGTTGTGTGGTTATCAAGTTTTTTCCCTCTTTATATCAGAGCTGATAAGTCTTATGAGATGTTGACATATATCACTAAGCAAAATATCTAACCCATCTCAGGTGCGTTAATATGCTATAAAATAATGAGAAGAGGAATCAATAAGTTCCTCTTTGTCTTTGGGAAAACAGAGAAAGATAGGCAGAGACAGAGAGATGTATTGTTGAAACTTGCTTGAACATGAATAACTCCCTTTGGTATTCTACGTACACCCTCCTCTGTTTTTTCTGGACGGTGAAACATTCTTTATTTTCATATTAATTATTATAACTATACGCATGCAAAATTTTGTTGATAGTATGGTCGGCTAACCGCGGCTAAGGAGTACATGAGATTGAAGCAATTGAATGCGACGTAACGTGTATTTTAGTTAGGCTTATTATCATGATCTCTTGAGAGTTAGCAATTGGTCGTCAAAGTCAGCTTTGACTTTTCTTGCTCTCTCTTTTTTTTAATAAACCCACCTAGAAAAGACATAAGCAAGACCGACCAAATTTGAAACATATAAATAAAAAAAGCTTATATCTCATTCACCATAATGTTTCAACCAACTAAATAAAAAAATTTCATGTACCCTACCTATGTCAATGTCACCATTCAAACACAATACATATATACCATACAAACACAATACATATATACCTTATCTTATAATTTATTTAAAGAATGGATGGCTGTTTGATTTTAATACATAACCTTTACATAACCTTCTAATAGGGGGTAGAATTATTATCCGAGATTGAATCAATATAATCCGCTCCAAACTCAAGATACATGAATAGTGAAACATCATTGTTATCATAAAAAGCATTCCTCCATTTATGGATGGTCCAAAGTTAAATAAATATAATGTTTAGAGTATAACTTAATGTTAACTCGTATTTCTTACTTTAATTTGTGTTTTTGAAGTTCGGATTTGGGATCCAAATTCCTAACATTTTATAAACCTTGTTTTTACATATTAAGATGACGTTGACGCAATGGGGTGGGGAGGCTGAAGTCATAAACTTTGGGCAGACGAAAGGCAAATAAACAAAATGTCCAAACAAATAAATAAACACAAAGAGCAAAGAGAATAGAGAAAGGGTTCGTGTTCGAAGAAGAAGTCAACAGCTTAAAGCCTAAAAGTCGGTGAAGGAATGGGTCAGCTCTCTCCACTTCTCCACTTTCCCTTCTTTCTATCTCTGTCTTTCCAATCATAAAACCTACTCCGTTTCATTCAAACCAAAAACGTCTATTACACTTTTACTATCCATTAGTTTATATAGTATTCTTATTCAGGTGTATTAACGTGGTCCATCATTCAATTACATATTCTTATCTTGTTTTAAATTTTTTGATAGTTGTTAGATTGATTAAGAATACAACGAATATCAAATTCCAAACCCCCTTTTTATCCATTTTTATTATGAGTGCTTCATATATAATTATGAAGAATTCATAATTTTATCTATTTATTGAGTGCTTCATATCTATATATCAACTTGCCAAAGTATTAAAGGTTATACTATAAACTCTATTCAAAGGTGCATTGATACCTAGACACATGATTTTATGATTTCAAACCGTTGACTTTGGTTAGTAAACTATTAGACCTTTGATATTTCAGTCCACTTTATGAAACGGAACTAAGAAAAAAGTTTGCACTGATAAATAAGTTTGAACCTAGAAAGTGACAACTCTCCTTTTTCCAATCTCTTTATGAATCTTGTGTTCTTGGTGTCAACAAATTTCATTATTCATTTTTCCTATTTATTTGATTGTACAATAAAGGTCAATGAACTATCTAAATTTATTCAATTACTATTTTATTAGAGCTCATTTGAGCATGAATATTCTTGGTTTGGATTTACTAACATGGTATCAAACCATCAGTCGATCTATGGGAAATATGGGTTTTATTCTCACAAGATTATAGCTTCCGCTCAATCTGTCCAGAAGAACGACCCAACCAAAGCCACAACATTTCTTCGGTTCTGTAATGCCAAACATTCAAAGCTCATGTCATAAATCACGTCATTAGTCAGAAGACAAGGCACGGGTTCTACTGAGCTTACAACTGTTGGAGTCGATAAAAGATGTTTTGAGTTACAGAAGTTGAGGTTTCCATTTTGGAAACTAGTGACCATTTGAGAACTGATGCAGATGACGTTAATCATGGACTGAAATCAAGTTTGCTTATGCATCGTCATATCCACGGTAATGTGGCTGTGTACTTTCATTTGAGACAGAACATGAAGGAATGAATGGTTTAGAGTTAGAATGATATAGGTTATTTGGGTTATATCTTCAAGGAAGGCTGGTCTTGGGTTTGATTAGGATGTGTTAAAATCAAATTTATGTTGGTTTCTAAGGATATGCTGAGTGCACACAAGGTGTTTGTTAAAATGCCAAAGAGAAAAAAAAAACTTGATGCTGGTTGGTGCTGGCTAATGGATGGGAATTAGAGAGTTATAGGATTTAAGTTGTGGGAACATTCTCTTTTGTCTTGAGACAATATTAGACAATATTAGTTGAGTTAAAAAACCGAACTCTTTGTGATAAAAGAAGGTCATAAATACCTATGAGGGAGTTAATTTAAGTTTTCCAAGTATCAAAAAATACCTATGAGGAAGTCATGCTAGCATCTCCAAGAATAGACCAAATGATCTTATGCTAATTTTTTATCTTTCCAGTGAATTGTGAAGTTCTGCATCTCTATATAATGTTTTTGCCTACTCGTGATCCTACCAAATCAATCATATGCACTTCAAATTTGGCATAATTGTTCCACCCATGCCAATTTACGGAGGAGTATTAGAGTTTTAAGAGCCAAATCCATTATAGAGCCAACAAATCCAATGTAAACCCACAAACTCATGTGTTTTAGGGTTTCAATCTAAGTAGTTTCATATATATATCTTGATATTATGAACATTGCATTGACAACTCTCCTTTTCCAATCTCTTTATGAATCTATTAAAAATATTGTGTTTTGGTGACAACAAACTTCATTATTCATTTTCCTTTTTCCTTTCATTGTACAATAAAACTCAATGAACTATCTAAATTTATGTCTTCAATTTATATCTTGTTAGAATTTAAGCATGAATCTTCTTGGTTTGGATTTACTAACATTGACCACTTACACTCTTTCTTCTCACGCCTTCTTCTTCCCTTGTAGTAGTACCTCCAACATTCCACATCTTTGGCGATTGAACTGCTTGATGCTGATCTTGATCTCCTCCTTGACCTTCTTCTCCCGAGTCTCTCTTCCTCAGTCTCTCTGAATCTGAATATTCTCTGATATCTTTCCATAACTTCCTCCTCTATGCAATCATCCTCATCACAAGCTATTCTATCCGTGAGAGGAGACTTATTTACTTGTGCTTCAATGTCAGCCTCTTGTGATGCACACATCTGAGCAGAAGTTAAATCACATCCCAAAACTTGTAGACGAAGGCCGCCCTCTGCCGCTATCTCACCCGAAAGTTTGGACTTAGTCATCATCTGATATTGAGATTATCAAGAGTTTCTCTTGAATCTACAATGGAGTATAGTTTTCAACAAGGGTCAGTAGAGAAACATAAAAATAAAGAGAAAGAAGATATGTAAACGAACTTGAGGGTTAACACGATTTCCAGGAAGAAGATGAAGAGATGTTGCTATAAAGGGCTGCCCGTAACGCTCTCCAAAAAGAAGCCTCAAGGTGCATAGCTCAGGTAGGTCTCCACACCTGGAAGAGGCAAAGACAAGTGTTGAAAAAACTTCGTTGATATCATCTGTGTCTCCCCAATGTAAGAGTATTGGAGGATGATGAAGTCGGAGAAGTGAAGAAGCAAGTCGTAGAGAGACGTTACGTTCTCGTCAAGAAAGATCTGCTGAGCACGATGAAGAGCACGGTTGCGTTCACTGAGACGGAGCAACTGAGCTATGTCGTGGCGCAAGTGTGTGGAAATTGCGTATTTCTTGTTCTTGAGCAGCTTTAAACGACACTGAAGCTGCTTCACCACATTCTTACACTTGAAGGCCTTTCGGCATCCTAACAAAAAAAACAAACATCGCATCAAATGTTATGTGTATCTCAAACTTGAAAGATGAAATATTGCTCATAATAATGGGTGAAAGAGAGGATTTGAGAATTTTTAGGAAAGAGTGGGGTTGGTTTTATCACGATCTCGACGGTTACCAAATTTTTTTTTGACTATCTCATCATATTGGAATTTAGGAAAAAACTGAATGATAGAGTATCTTTATTTATCAAAATATCCTTTAACGTATAAATTCACATGTTTCTGATCCAACTATATTTAGAAAAATCATCATTATCTCAACTTCTTCTTGTTCTGGACATATTGATAAATATTATAGAATGGAATATTATTGAGTTGTTGATTTGATACAAGATATTATCATTAACATATTGCTGACACCAAATAATGTAAATCTTCCTAATCATTATCTAACTCATAAAAAACTATAGATAATATGAAAGTATGCTAAGAATAATATCAAGATTCATGTTTTGTTCTCCAAGTCTTTCTATTTAGGTTTTACGGGTTTAGTGGGTTTCACTTCATAGACAGTATTTAATGATCTACAATACTTGATCCGCAAGATACACATCTTGCTCATCAAGTTATCTCTAATACTTTTCTACACAACAAACGTGGTACAAGAAACGCAAATTCTGCCATCACAAAACATAACACGTATGTCGTGGACTGCAATCACAAAGCATAACACGTATGTCGTAGACATCTTGTCGAAGATGGACAAAACATGTCAACAGACTCCTCTGAATATAACTGGATGATAACCAAACAAATATAGGGCGAGATCGGAGACCACTCTTCGACAATATCGAATAAACTTCAATCTTGAAAATTTAGTTCATCTTGCTCACTTTGTTAATAAATAAAGTTCAGCCATGAAGTACTGCATACAAATCGTCTTAGAAAAAAATCAAATATGAAGTTGAAAAATAACGGATCTTCTTATCATGAGTAAGACTACTCTTCCGAAAACATGGTCAAACTCCCTTATGTTATATTTTCTATGCATGTAATAATTTGTGTTACATAGTTGTGTAATGTCTTTGTAATTATTTTTTGAAATTAATGAAATTTGTTAGTTAAAAAAAAGATTTTGGGTTGTAGAGGCCCAACTGAAGCCCAGAAATAGTCAACCGGATGGGATATAAATCTAAATCGATCGATTCAAAGCATCAACCGCTCCGAAGATCTTGAACCATGACCTTGACAAAAGGACGAGCACAAAGATAAGTACCGAAAACTATGAGGCTTTGACTCGTTATCGTTTGGGGTTGGAGTATTGGGAATGAGTGATGAAATCCGAGGTTCATGTGTCCGAATTTATCCATGATTGGTCATGACCAGTGCTCCTTGCGTTGGAGTTTTCACATGACCCTATTTCGGGTTCCGTATTTTGTTAATTTTTCTGAAACTGATTATTTGGTATAATGTGTCTTAGGGTTTTGATGTCGAGGGAATAATTTTTAGACTATAATTAGAGTTTTGTGAGTTGTTTATGTAATTACTAATTATGTAAATCATGTAACCGTTAGTTGGTTACATGAAACATAACCGCTAGTTGGTTACATGAAGCATAACCGCTAGTTGGTTATGTTTTAGAGACATTCTTTCATTTTTGTCTCTTCATTGTGTATATATACTCTCATCATGAATCAATAAAGTATCTAATGTGTTTTTCATAAACAAATAAGAGCAAGATTCGATCACAAAAAGTTACGTGAAGTAACAAGAGAGAAGCAGAGAGAAAGAGATGTCGAGCAGAACAACTTTGTTCTTGTTCCCACAATAGACTTTGAGTAAAGTCTTATATGGTATCACAACTATGGAGACATTATCACAACAAGTGATTCCGATCTTCAATGGAGAGGCCTACGGGTTTTGGCGCATCAAAATGAAGACAATCCTAAAGAAGAGGAAACTTTGGGATGTGGTTGAGAATGAAGTGTCATCGATCGTTTATTCAAGTGAGAGCACACTAGAGATGAAAAAGGATCAGGAGGATCAAGTCATGCGGGATGGATATATGGGCACTGCAAATACTCCAAACGGCGGTTTCAGATGCCATCTTTCCACACATAGCACCAACAACGAGTGCGAAAAGTGCATGAGATGCATTGGAAACAGAATTCGAAGGAAGTCCTCAAGCGAGGATGATAAAATTTCAATCTCTACGAAGAGAGTATGAGAATTTGAAGATGGAGTAGAGTGACAACGTTCACACTTTCACAACTAAGTTGATTCAGATAGGCAATCAACTTAGGATTCACGGAGAAGAAAAATCGGATTATCAAATGGTCCAAAAGATTTTGATTTCTCTTCCCGAGTGGTTTGACAACATTGTAATGGTGCTAGAACAAACAAAGGACCTATCGGTTTTATCAATAACATAATTGATAGGCACATTAAAAGCGCATGAGAAGCGTGTGGAACTCCGAGAAGAACAAACAACAGAATGAGCATTCTATGTTCGATCGAATGGAGAAAGGTTTATTTCAAGGAATGGAAATAAATGTGGTGACAAATGTCAAAGTAATGCCAAGAGATGGCTTGGTGTTTGTAAGAAATATACTCACAATGAGAGTGATTGTTGGAACAACAAAGATGTTGTTCCGCAGAGGAAATGTTTCGTGTGTTATAAACCGGGACA
Organism: Cardamine chenopodiifolia; assembly: GCA_963922655.1. Classification (NCBI taxonomy): domain Eukaryota; kingdom Viridiplantae; phylum Streptophyta; class Magnoliopsida; order Brassicales; family Brassicaceae; genus Cardamine; species Cardamine chenopodiifolia. Next base: position 26,578 of record OZ000469.1, read on the forward strand.
TTTGGCGAAAGATTGCAACCTTAGGAAGGCCGAAAGTGAACCTAAGTATAGAAGAAACAGATGATGTTGAGGAGAGTCACATGTTGTTTAGTGCAGTCGAAGAATCATCATCAAACGTGAATGATGATATGTGGCTAATTGACAGCGGTTATACTAACCACATGACCAAAGAAGTGAAATACTTCATCATTCTTGATCGGAGTGTAATGGTTCCGATCAAAGTGAGGAATGGTCAGAGTATGATGACGGCAGAAAAAGAAAACATTCGAGTGATGACAAGCCAAGGAGAGCAAATCATCAAAGAAGTGTTTCTCAAATGGTATCAAGTGGATACCGAGTTTCATTTGAAGACAATAGATGTCTCATCAATAATCCTCAAGGGAAGAGGATTTTGAACATCAAGATGAAGAATAAGAGTTTTCTAATTAGATGGAGTAACTCAGAAGAAAATGCCTTACTTACACAAGAAGAAAAGGCGGAGAAAACTAAGTTATGGCATACAAGATTGGGTCATGCTTGTTGGGACAAGTTGGAGAAGATGCAAAGACTGAAGATTGTAGATAAACTTCCAAGGTTTGAAGTCACAAAGAAGATATGTGACTCGTGTGAGATGGGAAAGCAAGCAAAGAGGAGTTTTCCGAAGAAGTCTCCAACTAAAACTAACAGAGTGTTGGAGTTGGTACACTCAGACATTTGTGGTCATATGCAAACGGAATCGATGAATGGAAGTAATTACTTTGTGTTATTTGTTGATGACTATACACGGATGAGTTGGGTGTATTTCATCAAAAACAAAAGTGAAGTCCTTTCCAAATTCAAAATGTTCAAGTCGCTAGTGGAGAATCAATCCGGAAAACGGATCAAGCAACTTAGAACAGATGGTGGGGGTGAATTCATATCCAAGAAATTCATCGAGGTTTGTCAAGAGGTTGGGATCCAATGACAAGTCACAACATCATACTCCCCACAACAGAATGGTGTTTCAGAGAGGAAAAATCAAACATTAGTGGAGATGGCTCGATCAATTATTGTGGATCAAAACCTTCCAAACAAATTATGGGCTAAAGCGGTGGCAACATCAGCCTATATACAGAATTTGTTGCCTTCGAAGTCTTTAGAAGAAGATGTGACTCCATGGGAGAAGTGGAGTGGAAAGAGGCCGAGTGTAAAACGTTTAAAGGTGTTCGGATGTTTATGCTATGTGCATATACCGGTTGAGAAAAGGAAGAATCTTGACGTGAAGGCCAAACATGGAATACTGATCGGCTATAGTAGTGATTCTAAAGGGTATAGAATACTCTTGTTAGACAAAGAAAAGGTGGAGATATCAAGGGATGTGATATTCGATGAGGAGAAGAGTTGGGATTAGAAGAAACAATAAGTGAAGTCAGTTGTTCACCCACAAATCGAAACCAACTCTTAAGAGAATGAACAAGATCAAGGAATAGGCTCAACATGTTCCCACAAGATGGAAATGAAGAAGAATCTCCAATGGGACCGAGAGGATTTAGATCCCTCAATGAGATTATGCAATGGTCTGATGAAATAGAAGAGATGGCTCAAACACACGAAATGTGTTTGATGATGGCTAAAGAACCTCAATTGTTTGACAAAGCCCTAAAAGATAAAGTATGAAGAAAAACCATGGAAGAAGAGATTCGGATGATAGAGAAGAATGGTATTTGGTAAATGGTCAAGAAACTGAAAGACAAGAATGCCATAAGCATAAAGTGGATATATCGCTTAAAAGATAAATGCAAATAGAGATCCTATCAAGCATAAGGCATGACTACTGGCCAGAGGGTTCACTCAAGAGTATGGAGTGGATTGTCTTGAAACATTTTCTCCTGTTTCAAGGCATGACACAATCCGAACTCTATTGGCGGTTGCAGCTCAAGAGAAGTGGAGACTTTACCAAATGGATGTGAAGTTGGCATTCTTGAATGGAGAATTGCAAGAAGGGATATACATTCAACCGCATGTAATCATACGAGATGGAGAAGAAGATAAGGTGCTAAAGTTGCACAAGGTACTCTACGGCTTGAAACAAGCGCCTAGAGCATGGTATGGACGTATTGATGCATATTTCTTGAAGAATGGGTTCCAAAGAAGCATCAATGACGCTGAATTGTACGTGATGAAGACATTAGAAGATGCCTTGGTGGTGAGCCTATACGTAGACGATATAATCATCACCGGAAACAACTTAGAGTTAATCAACAAGTTTAAGGTTGATATGAAGCAAGAGTTCGAGATGACGGATTTAGGAGAGCTTAACTACTTTCTTGAAATGGAGATTATACAAGATGAAGATGTAGTGTTTCTCTCTCAAGAGAAATACGCAAACAAACTTCTAGAGAAGTTTGGAATGAAGGAATGCAAGAGTGTGAAAACTCCTCTCATATCTCATGGTAAAGGTATAGAAGAAGTAGGAGCGGGTGAGAAGTTTGAAGATGAGACTAAGTTTAGAAGCATGGTTGAAGGACTTATATACCTATGTGCATCAAGGCCGGATCTCATGTATGTAAGTTTGTATATATCGAGATACATGTCATCACCACTCAAAAAACATTACCAAGAAGCAAAGCGTGTTCTAAGGTACATCAAAGGAACAACCAAGTTTGGAGTTCAATTCAAGAAGGTAAAAGAACCAGAACTTCATGGTTATTCGGATAGTGATTGGGGTGGATCTATTGAAGAAAAGAAGAGTACATCGGGGTATGTATTCACACTAGGATCAGCAATAGTTTGTTAGCAATCAAGCAAGAAGAAAACCGTGGCACAATCAACACCCAAAGCAGAGTACATTGCAGTATGTTCAGCAGCAAACCAAGCCATTTGGTTACAAAGGTTGGTGAAGGAAATCGGATTCAAAAGTGAAGGAGTGAAGGTATTTTATGACAAAAAATTGCCATAGCTATTGGCAAGAATCCAGTTCAACATAGAAGGACAAAGCACATTGATATTAAGTATCATTTCGTGCGAGAAGCTGGGGAAAAGGGACTAATCAAGGTTGAGTATTGTCCCGGAGAAACTCAAGTTGCGGATATTCAAACAAATCCCTTGAACACTTCAAGGTTCGAAGACTTGAGGAAGAAATTAGGTTTGAAAAGAAAACTCAATTAAGGGGTAATATTAGAGTATAATTATAGTTTCGTGGATTGTTTATGTAATTACTAATTGTGTAAATCATGTAACCGATAGTTGGTTACATAAAGCATAACCGCTAGTTGGTTATGTTTTAGAGACATCTTTACCTTGTTGTTGCTTAGTCACCTTTTATGCTACACTCGGGCTTCACAGTTACAATTATCTTCCAGGTAAAAACTAGTCTCCACTTGGTGTTGACATGCTGTGTTTGCAATACCTCATTCAATTTATTTTCTCAGGGGAAAAACTTACAGCTTAGTTACGCCAAGAAATACAATAAGGAAATAATTAATTGTGTTGCCAGTTACTACATAACTTTGGTAGCAATGGACCCAACCAGTGGTTGCCATTAAAACTTTCAGACTCAAATTGATGAAAAATGTTATGGCGAATTGGATTTGTCATCTTATATTGCTAGACCTCAAGGTAAGTGTGACTTATGGCTGCATTCATTTCTTTTTTCTATACAAGTCCAGTAAATCTCACTTTCTAACTTGACTTTTTTTATTAGGAATTGAGGAGCCCATCCTAAATTGTGATCATGGACGGGTGGATTATTTCTACATATGTCGCTCTTTGTGGCCGCTGGATATTCCTTTGCTGATCTTGACCAGGTTAAGCAATTATGACCTTTTTTTTCCTTTGTAGGTGAAGGATTCAGAGTTGCGAGACAATGACTGGATTCGTCTATATCTTAAAATTGCAGTTGCCACAACTGATAGGAGTACTGATGATGTATGTTTTTTTTTTTTGCATTTCAGTGACATATAATGACTGTCTCTGTTGGTTGTTTTCTAAACTGTGTTTCTTGCAGCATGATCTGTCCAACTTAAGGATCGTTAAGATGGTGATCGAAACTAAGGAATATATGGAGCCGCCTAATGAGAGACTCAACAGCAAAAATGCAATTGTCTACATATTGTATAAACATAGCAATCTGGTTTACTGCAAAGCTATAGTTAGAAGAACCTTCGAGCGTTGGGGATGCTTCAGTCTCTTTGGTGAGATTCTCAGTTCAGAATTATACCAAAAAAGGATAAGAATCAGAGTCCGCCACTTTTGTGTACGGAGATGAGTCTCGAACACATTGAGGATATATCAAATTATCGTATGGAGTTGAAGTATTGTAAACAATTTGCAAAATCAGAGGTAATTCTATCATCTTCTTGCGTCTTAGAGATTCATGTATCCGAAAATATTTATCCATGATTGGGATTTGTTGGTCATGACTAGTGTTCCTTCCGGTGGAATTTTTGCAATTCTATCCCTGACCCTATTTCTGAATCCACACTTGGCTTCTACAGACAACTAGAGGAAATTGCTTCTATGGTTCCGTATTTTGTTACTTCGAATTTAATTTTGGACTAATCTTGTGCTAACTGATTATTGCTGATGTTTCTTAGGGGTTCGAGATCCAGTTTCTGCCGCCACCACCATACGGTATATATCGACTGAAGGAATTCAAATGTGATAGTGTTCCTTGTTGTGGCTTATTCATCCTTTATGCTAGGCTAGGATTCATCGTTACAACTTGCTTCAGGTAAAAAAAAGGTAGTCTCTTCTTGGTGATATTTTCTTCCTTTCTTTATCGACATGTTGTATCTGCAATTTCTTACTTGATGTGTACGTCAGAGGACAAAGTTACAGCTCATTCACGTAAAGAAATACAACAAGGACCTGTCTTGTTGTGCTAGTTACTACATAACTTTGGTTGCAAAGGATCCAGATAGCGGTTTGCATCAAACTTTTCAGACTCATGTCAAAGAAGAATGTTTGGGCGAATTTGAGTTGACATCCTATATTGCTCGACCTCCAATTGTGGTTGCAATGTTCATTTGTATACATGTCCATTAGATTTCACTTGTTGAATCTGGTCATGTTTAGGAACTAAGGATCCCATCCTATGTTGTGATCGATCTTGGACCGGTGGATGATTTCTACATAGGTAGCTTGCCTGAATGGCCGGGAAAGAAGGCTTTCAAAGATAGAAAGCCATTTTACGTGGTAAGATTAAGACACACCGTGCTCTGGCGAAATCAGTTTTGTTTTGCTCATGACATATAGGTTAAGTAGTGATATGTTTTACTTTTTTGTGTAGGTGAAGAATGTTGGACCCATAATTAACATAAATTGGTATCACTTTTGTTGAACCCATATTCATATGGTTATGGGTAAAAATGTGAATAAGAATTTGAGGCCCAATGTGGTTTCATGATAAAACATGAAAATGTCCCACATTGGAACTTGGAAAAATTCTTCTCAAGTAAAAATATAGGATTGTCTCTAGCATTGGTTAACATGTTATGGAGACACAAAGGGGGTTATGCAAAATACCACACACGCGCGCGCGCGCGCCGTGCCGAGCCGAGCTCGAGCTTGGGTCTTGGGTCTTGGGTCTGGAAGGATACAGTGACGCAAACTGGATTTCAGATTCCAAGAACTCGAAATCCACTAGTGGATACGTCTTTACTTTAGGAGGTGCAGCGGTATCTTGGAAATCTTCCAAACAAACCCTGCTGGCTAGATCAACCATGGAGTCAGAGTTCATAGCTCTTGACAAAGCCGCAGAATGGCTTCGGAACTTCCTGGAAGATATTCCATTGTGGGAGAAACCAGTTCCGGCATTACGTGTACACTGTGATAGCCAATCGGCCATAGCCCGGGCACTGAGTAACCTCTATAATGGTAAATCTCGTCACATCAGAAGACGACACAAAACCATTAGACACTTGATCTCAAGTGGTGTAATAACGATCGATTACATCAAATCAGCCGATAACCTAGCGGATCCATTTACTAAAGGTTTGGCTCGTGATCAAGTTTTAAAATCATCAAAGGGAATGGGTTTATTGCCTACAAACTAAAGATGATGTTTGATGGAAACTCCACCTACGTGACTGGAGATCCCAATATGTAGGTTCAAAGAGATAACTAAATCAAACAAAATCTAAAAGCACTGATAGACTTTTATGTCATTACTCAATTCCCAAGATGATAAGCAGTGCTTCATGTATATAAATAAGGATAAGCGTTAGCTTTTAATGATTCGAGTCCATAGCTTTGTATGTGGAGTATTACAGGATACTTCTTAAAACAAAGATTTATGGGGAACACCTAGTGAGTGTGAAATGAGGCCGTTTCTAGGAGAATGAAGTTCAGGCTATATTCTCTAAGTTCACTCACGAATAACCAGGCAAGTTCACGGTCAAAAATGAACACAATAGAGAACAAAGTTCTAAGAGAAAATGAGCTGCGTTATAACTGTTGTCTCGGTTTACATAAATATCCAGGTGGTTCAAGACATCATGTTCACCTCCTGGCCAGTAAACCCGACAGATATTAACAATGAGTGGTTCAAGGCTGAAATATGCTACCATCTCAAACACAGTAAATTTTCGTTTATACTCTCGAAAAGTCCTTTTATCGAGTCTGTCTAGTCTGTCCAGTCTGTCAAGTCTGTCCAGTCAGTAGAGTTAGTCGAGTCTTCATATGTTTAGAGTAATTCCTATTCATGTGGGAGATTGTTGGACCCATAATTAACATAAATGGGTATCACTTTTGTTGAACCCATATTCATATGGTTATGGGTAAAAATGTGAATAAGAATTTGAGGCCCAATGTGGTTTCATGATAAAACATGAAAATGTCCCACATTGGAACTTGGAAAAATTCTTCTCAAGTAAAAATATAGGATTGTCTCTAGCATTGGTTAACATGCTATGGAGACACAAAGGGGGTTATACAAAATATCACACACGCGCGCGCGCCGTGCCGAGCCGAGCTCGAGCTTGGGCTTGGGTCTTGGGTCTTGGGTCTTGGGTCTTGGTGAATGTGGGCCTTTGGCCCACGTCAAAGATATTCTTTTTGGGCCAAGTTTTGGAACCGATGAGTCCACATTTTCGTTGACTTTTAGTCAACGTTTTACCAAGATATTTTGCGTCCAAAAACTCGAGTTCAAACTCGAATAGAACGAGTCAAAACCGCTCCGGATTTTTCGCCGGAAATCTCGCCACGTGCGTGACTCGTAAACCGCCCTCGCCTTCCTTTATTTTTCGGCCGCCTCCATTCTTCGAGTTTTTTATCGTTTTTCCAAACGAAGAAACTCTCTCAAAATTCAAAAGAAAACTCCCTCTCGTCTTTCTCTTCATCAAAACGTAAGTGTCTTGAGAGTATACCGTAGATTCATTGTTCGCATACTCCGTTTATCGAGTGTTGCGATTACGGTTTCCTCGTGGTTGTATCCTGGGATTCTTAATCGTTGAAAACCGTCACACTACGGGCGATTATAAGAATTAAGGAAAGAGATCAAATCTCGCCTCCATGTTTTTCCGGTTTCTGAAAAACGTTTTCGTCTCGTTTTCTTTCCATAATTCAAAGTTTTATTTCGCAGTTTTCACATCTGGATTTTCGCATCCTACAAAGAAATCACAGTTGCGAGACAATGACTGGATTAGTCTATATCTTGAACTCGCAATTGCCACAACTGATAGGAGCACTAACAACGTATGTTTGTCTTTTCCCATATCAATGACATATCATGAGTTTCACTGTTGGTAATAATAACACGTGTGCTGTTTTCTAACTTTTTGTTGCGCAGCATGATCTGGATTTGAAGATTCTGGAAGTGGCCATAGAAACTAAGGAAGATGTGGACTCCCCGAGTGAGAGACTCAACAAAAAATATGCAATCGTCTACATAAGGTACCAAGGCAAGGCTCGGGCTGGTAACCCTGTTGATTGCATAGCTATAGTTAGAAGAACCTTTGGTGAGCGCAAAGGTAAGGCATACTTCAGTCTCCAGGGTAGGATTCAGAGCACAGAAAGTATACCAAAAATGGGTAAGAATATTTTTTGTGTTAATTTTCGTATTGGATTGGATTGTTCATAGGTGTGTCAAAATTCGTTGCTAAATTCATGCCTTAGCGTATCCAAAGTTGTCACTACTGCGCACATAATCTGTGGTCCAATTCTGCGACAGGAGTTTTAATGGAGGAAAATAAAGCTAAAAGAAAGGATGCTATGATAAGCAAATTACCAGACACTTTGATTTCTGAGATACTCTTGTATCTTCCAACAAAGGAAGCTGTTAGGACAAGTGTTTTGTCCAATAGGTGGAGAAGTCTCTGGCTTTTGATTCCCGGGTTGGATTTGGACTCTTGTGAGTTCTTAGATTACAACGCTTTCTCGAGTTTTATCAACATGTGCTTAGATTTCTCAAGAGAAGACAAGTCATGCTTGCACAAGCTCAAGCTAAGTATTCATAAGGATGAGAATGAGAATCATAACCAGTTTTGTGTCACACGTTGGATAGGTTTCGTGGCTACACGTAAACTTAAGCATCTTGATGTTGAGTGTTTTGTGAAGCTTAAGTGTTTGGAAGTGATGCCCGTAAGCCTCTTTGTCTGTCGCTACTTTACTTACGACTCCGTCGAGTGTTGTTTAGTACTAGTTTTGAGGAATCGTCTGTATCATTACCTCGTCTCAAGACTCTGCGTTTAGAACAAAACGTATATTCAAATGAGACAAGTCTAGAGTCGCTTATCTCATATTGCCCCGTGCTTGAAGATTTGACCATTGTTAGAAGGGTAGATGATAATGTTAAGTATTTAAGAATGCGTTCTCAGACACTAACCAGTCTCCGTATAAAATTATATCTTAGTCGATCCAAGGATGATAAGGAGGTTGATATCCCTGTGGTTAAGGATTATGGAAAGGGGGGGGGGGGGGGGGGTTGATTGATGCCATTAGGCTCAAGTATTTGATTTTTGAAGATGAAAGAACACCTATTAAAACCATAACCAGCTCGGGTTCCTTAAACAAGGTCAATCTTCTTGGCGATTTTCATCTCCAGGGTTGTAATGATCAATTCCATAAATTTTTCACCAGTTTCTCTGGAGTTAGAGATCTGAATATCTCTCTCGCGCCTTCCTTGGTATACACGTCTATGCAATTCATATATAAATATATAATGCTTTTTCGTGTGTCAATGTACTTATCTCCCTTTTTTTGTGTGTAGTACTTCATGGAAATGGTGCCATTACCCCAGTTTTGCAACCTGTCCCATTTGGAAGCAAGTCTTCATTTTTGCATTTTGGACAGGCTGCTAATGTTTCTTCCAAGCTGTCCGAATCTAAGATCTCTAATCTTGGTAATGACTTGCTCAAACCCATACACTTAAGAAATGTGTTATCTAAAATTCCACTCATATTGTGTTTGTGTGTTTTACAGTATTTAATAGATTATTGGGCACAAATGAGACTCTCATCTGTGCATCTGTGTTTGTTGTCTTCGCTCGAGTTTGTAGAGATAGAATGCAAAATTAGGAGATATCGCAGTCTGGAACTAGTAAGTAATCCTCAAGACACTGGTTCTGCATCTGAGACATTGGTAAGGCATACTTCAGTTTCCAGGGTAGGATTCAGAGCGCAGACAGTATACTAAGCGAAAAGCATTCAAAAACCAGGCTCCGTCATGCTTATTTCACCTAGCGAACTATTAGAAAATGTGGATCAGATAATAACTAAACAGCGTTTGGATTGTTAAGTGGAGTTGTTTTTGTTTTTGTGCAACGTGTGGTTTTTAGGCATTCTTCTTTCTTTCATACGTTTAAGTGTTCCTTCTTTTTTTTAACTTTTCTGTCTCTTTTGACAGTTCAAAACAAAAAGAACAAAATCACAAACGGGCTAATGACTATTTCTTTTTGTATAAAAACATCTTCAAACTATGTATGATATTTTTTTAGAATGAGTCAAGATCTGTCAGTAAAATCTACAGGTGTAGAACATATGTAGAACATATGAACATATGTAAAATCCACTCAGAACATAGATAAACTCAAGATCAAAGTTACATACATCTAAAACATTTTGAGACATTATTCATTTTCGATTACGACAACTTGTCACCTCACGTTCAACTATAATTATTGGTATATGTGTACCTTCTATCGCTCCAACACAGTTACGTAATAAATACAAACAAATAATATGTCAAATTTTGAAGAAACTATTAAAAATCAAATTTTAAGTTTTTAATATTGCTCAAATAATAGTATAGAGATAACACGTTATGCCCTAGGTGTCGTGCAAATGAATCACTAATTTGAAGTTATTGACGCAAGGGTATTTAAAATTCATGGATGACACAACATTGAGAGATTATTTGAACTCTTCTGTTAGTGATAGGAACGCATGTGTTATTTTGTAAAGAGGAAATACCACAAAAAGCTTCACATTGTTACAGTTTTTCAATTAAAACTTCTAATTTTTTGTGTTTCCAGTTCAAATCTCCGACTAAATAAATTTCCTGAAACAAACCTATGAATCTCCTCTTCGCTTCTATTATTTGTTTGCTCTTTGCTACTGTAACAGTCGTTGTTGTCTGTGATTAGTTTCAGATCGCAAATCCAGGTCAAGTCGAGATTTGAAGAGGTAATAGTTAAGTTTTTTTTTCTTTTTGTTAACAAAAAATATATTTTTGGTTCTTATTTTATTTGATTTATTCGTTACTTTCATCAATAAAAATTAAAGGAAAATATAATTTAACTAATTATTATTGAGGATGTAAAACGAAAAGGGAATTGACCATTAGTCATTTGAAGGTTTGTTTTTTTGGAAAAGGAAAATGATGGCTAGGTACACCAAGTATAAACAACGACATTGTCACACATCCCAAGTTTGCAAATGTATAGTAAGTTACACCAAGAATGCCCTCATGTACCAACTAACATATGATATCATGCCAACACCATAACCATCATATTTCGGTTCATCGTTTATTGGAATCTAGTAAAACCGGTATTTACCTGGCGTTGACCAAAAATATTCAAAATTATTTATTTTTAACTTTTTTGATAAAAGAATTTTTAGATAATAAAATTATAAAATAATTAAAAATAAATAATACACCATTGTAATTTATATATGTGCATTATAACTCTTTGAATCACCTGCAGTGTGACAGCAATTCGTGATTCAAGAGTTGCAGGATACAACCAATAATGACCGGTTTTGCTATCATTCGAACACACAGTTCTATACGAACTATTGTACTACGATACTCTCGAGACACTTACCTTAAAACTAGAGAGATTGCTGAGTTTTTCCTTTTTGATTGTGTGTCGTTTATACCTTAAACAGAGGAGAGGCTCTTGTTTATATGGAGGTTTTTGTTCAACCAACAAGAATGGGTAAATACCTTAGACGATGTACAGAGGAGTGAAGGAAACAGAGGCATCATTGACAGAAAGATCAGCAACGTTCAGAACGATGAAACAAGTCGAGGTCGATGGTTACTGTTTCAGGGAATCTTACCCGAAGCATATCTCGTTAGATGGTTAGATGGATGTCGTTGACGCGAAGAGAGCTGTTATGGCACTTTCACAAAGCGGAATACTATCAGTAGTATATACCTTCCCTAGGAAAAGCAGTAGAACAAAGGTCCAGGCGATGAGATCGGGATTGAGCTGAAGACCGTAGCGTTTGGGGACGGCATACTTGGATACACGAGGCTGACCTTTGAATTGAGTGAAACAAAAAATAGAATTTAGAAAAATCGATATCTTTTTTTATTCTATTAAAATAATGCAAAAAAATATAATCGTAAAGATTTTTTTAAAATAATATTTAAAAATCTGTTTTTAATTCTATTCAATCATATTCTATCCAAATGCCTTATATAAGATTTTGGATTCAAGTATTTTGATTGGTCCGTTTTCCTGCAATATGTCTATGATACAAAGATACAATATGTCAGAAAGATTTTGGTACAGAAGTTTGGTACCATTGTATCTACTTTTCAGAATTACGTTTTGGGCACATCGAGATTTAAGATGCGGTTTGCAAAAAAAAAATTATAAGTAACTTAGAAAGCAAGATGAGTATGTTGTAGATCAAGTGTTATGGATCATCAAAACTCGATTACGAATTGATTCTCATGAAACCCGAAAAAGAATATTATCTAGATCTCTATATTATTTCTTTTACAAATATTTTCATTATTTGTTAGATTTGGATTGAAAAACTTTACATATTATTTGGTGTTATCATTAACACTTAACACTATATAATCTTTTTCACTGTATTATGTTAATGTAAACATCTTCTTAAATTAATTTTTGTGGGATTCACTTCGTGATCAGTTTTTGATGATCCACGATATGCAAGATACACATCTTGTTTGATCTGTAATACATATCTCAACTTCTAATATGATCTGGACATATCTCTCGCCACTGGGAATAGACTCCTTCATCCATGTTTAGGCTTGGGGAGGGGCTTCTTCTCGGTCCCAACCTCCACGCCAAGATGAAATCGATTATGGAAGGCGAGAAAGATGAGAAGAATCTTGAGACGCCGTACGAACGGCTGCATCTCGATTTAGGATCTCACTGGTGACGGTAACTCGGTAAAGGCATTAGCCATCGATAAGAGTTTGAACGTGATATGTTGAAGCCTCCAATACCGTGGGAAGCTCTAATTTGGGCCTTTTCTAATAAGTACAGGCCCAATACGTTTTCATATAGTCACGGTCCGTCCTGTCCAGGTAAAGCAGGTGAGTCTTACTTTTAGGCCTTTTCTTTTTATCTCTTCAACTTTTTTGCTAATTTTTAGGCTTTTTCTTTTCATCTCCTCAACCTTTTGCCAAGTGTCTTAAAACATCAATAATGATAATAATAATGTTCTCTTTTACAAGACAACTGAAACTTCAATAATGTTGTAGTCGGCGAAGAGTGTACATATTGTATATAATATATACCCTAAAAATTACATCAATTTTCTTGATTTTGCAATATATCACATTTTATTGACTTTTTTTTTCCAATGCTACGTTTATTGATTTAATGTTTTGTCTAGATTGATAACCTATTCTTGAGCACGAATTTATTATTTTCTCCAAATTAACCTTTGTGATCTGTAATTAAATAATTAACAATTTTACACATGAATAACTCTCTGAATCTATTATATATTTTTAATGTAAGATGATTTTAAATTAAACTTTGCGCTTCATGCGTCTATTGATGATAAACCTATAATATAAGGGCTGGGACAAGGCAATGTACTGCATCTATATATGATCAGATGCTCAACATTTTTTTGTTTTTGTTTATTTAATAAGAACATTAATTGGAGGCATTAATGAAGGTCACACAAAAGAAGGGTCCTAGAAGATAAATTGAAGGTGATTGCATACAAAAGTGCGTCTTTCAGTTTTTTTTTCACAGAGGAAGGTCATGACACTCACCAAAGCAGCACGAATGAAGTTCAAGGTTTTAATTAGGCTTCACATACTTCCTCAAAATTTATATCATTTCATATGTTTGATCTTGTTTTCATGTGACTCTCCTCTTCTCTACCGTGAGTCTCTTCAATGTTAACTATCATATATACCTTGTTTCTCGCCGTACGTACCACAAACTACTTCATCCCAATTTTTAATTTTACGTATCAAAATATATCATGAAGTCTCTTCTTCTCCTTGCCTTTTTCGTCTCTTTCTTCTTCGGCTCTCTCTTGGCTATGCATCTCCCAACAACCCCCTATCAAAGTATGTATCCTTCTCTCTCTTTCACTCTCTTTACCCACCTCTTTTACTATATTCAAGCTCTCTAACTCTTTCATGTTTGTGTGCGTCACAGGTCATCATCATGTGGGAACGGCCCGGACATTGAAGCATAAGAGGAGACCGGACACGGTTCAGGTGGCTGGGTCTAGGTTGCCAGACTGCTCACACGCGTGTGGCTCGTGCTCCCCATGTCGTCTTGTGATGGTTAGCTTTGTGTGTGCAACGCTCGAAGAGGCTGAGACTTGTCCCATGGCTTATAAGTGCATGTGCAACAACAAATCATACCCAGTCCCATGATCAGCCTCTCATACACTTTCTCTATCCTTCAATCGTTTTGTTTTCCTTCTCCAGATACCTGACGATGTGTATGTATAAAATGCATCTTTAGTTTCTTTTCTTTTTTTTTTCATTTGGTGCTTTAATTCCTCCAGTCAATAGGAATCTTAAACACAGTTTATGAAACGAGATTACTTAATCAGATGTATATAAGAACGATGAAAGCCACTCAACTATTTGGGCTCTTCCACTGTATTATGGGCCATGAGGCCGCATTTAAGACGGCAACAACAAAAGTTGTAGCTAGACAGAATTATATTTACAAGGCACCTATACGTTGTTGTTGCCACCAAACTTTGGAGGCTTACTAATAAACAGTTGAGCACATTCTTACCCCATTTGTTTCACACCTTCTATTTTCAACCATATCATCTCACCTTCGTTAAATGTTCCCACAATTAGCTCAATATTTCACTATATACATACACAACCCTTCCCTCCACAAGATGAAACAAACACACGAGCTTCCTCTTTACTGTCCCCGAGTTTCTTTTCTACTACAAACACAAATAATGGCTTCTTCCATTCTCAAATCCGCCGTAGCTGTTGTGCTGTTAAGCCTACTGCTTGCATCTGCTGAGCAAGTGAGCGGACTGCGTCACATTCCCAAGTCCCCCAAGACCACTGATGTCAAACACCCTGACTTTCTTGTCACCATTGAGCCCAAACCAACTGTTCTTATCCCCGGCATTGGAAGGTTCTTGCTTCCTCCCAAATGTAAGAAACCGTTCTACCCTTACAATCCTGTCACCGGAGCTCCCCTTACTGGTGGAGGACTCCCATCATATAATGGTGGACAAGGGACCGGAACTCGCACCCAACTCCCTGGTGGCGATGATACGCTTGTCCCAAACCCCGGATATGAAACTCCAACCCCGACCATTGGAGCTGGCTCTGGAAGCAGCGGCCAAGTTCCACCAGTGCCACTACCCTAAATTTTTTTCAATCTGTCAACAAATAAGCATTTATTAAATGCAAAAGGGTCTACTTTGGTGTCTTGAGTCTTGGTTAGATAAGTAACCCTCTGGTTTACTAGTCGTTTCGTTATTAGAGTCATATGTTTGCCATCTCTCTATATCTGCTTAAAAAGAGAGAATCTTGTGTCATGTTCCTCAGTTTATGTACTCAGGTGAATTCTATTGCATTTTTTACATACCATTATATAAAATAATCAAAATGTTCTGCGGAAACATATTAAGTAGTAGATACTACTAAGGACACAAATAAATGCAGAAAAGTAAATTATCAGAGTTGAGATCGTGATGCATACACTTATCAGATTGAATGTAACCAAATCGCTCATTCCCTAGACTATGAATGACCAAAATGTAAACCAATCATAAAACCATACAATATGCTGATGCAAAAATGGATAAAGGAAGCCACTGTCTGGCCAGGAAAAAGCAACCAAACATGCTTATTGGATCAAATAATGGATTTCCAACAAGTCATCTTAGAAATAGCAGTGCAAACATCCATGGGAACGTATCATTGATGATGCAAGGAGACAATGAAAAATCAAAATATATCGCATGGTTTAGGATAGCAGAGCCCACTAATACGAACAGTGCAAAAGTTTCAGACCAACGATGCAGTAAAGTGATCACAGAATTTAAGAGCAGCAATCTCTAGAAATAGGAAGCACAGGAATTGCTCAAAACTAAAACGAAAGACACAAAAAAACTTCTGCATTTCTTCATTCTACAAAAATAGAAAAGAGGGTTCATTGAGTTACTGATTAGTCCCCAACACTACTGTTTCAAATTCAACAATGGAGCAAAGCGAAAGTGGATGATGCTCCTAAAATAGCAGAGTCATATTCGTTTATATCAGAGAATGATGAACCATTCCAGAAGTACAATGATAGTATAAGAAAGAGAGAGACTAGACACACATTGGAGATTGGACAATGATAGTATTACACTCTCATCATTATTCAGAACGTTGTGGATAAGTGTTGTGAATGGCTTACCCGAGGAAAAAACAAAGCAATAAAGTGAAAGAATTCACATACAGTAGTGTAATCTTGAATGAGTATCTACGCGGAGGTAGAAAAAGGAGCAACTCGATCAGCCTCAATCATCGACTTTATGTAGTACTCTCCTGCTTTGTACGATGACCTCACCATTGGCCCTGATGCTACATACCTGAATCCCTGTTTACCACAAACACATTCCATTTAGCCTTCTTTTCCATCGTATTTCTCAGCTAATAAAATCTAAAACAAGGAAGGGACCATTACCATTTCCATGCCAAGAAGCCGATACCTCTCAAAGGCTTCTGGTGTCACGTACTCAGCTACTGGCATGTGCCGCTTAGAGGGTCGCATATATTGGCCAAATGTCATAACATCAACCCCTGCTGCTCTGACCTTCTCCATTGTCTTAACCACTTGATCAGGGGTCTCTCCACATCCCAGCATTACTGAAGTCTTTGTTAAGGTGCCAGCAGGTGCATGCTCCTTGGCCATCCTAAGCACATCCAGTGACTGCTTAAAGTTAGCACGATGATCGCGCACAAAGCTCTGAAGCTCTTCAACTGTTTCAATGTTGTGGGCAAAGACGTCAAGCCCTGACTTGGACACTTTCTCAACACATACACCATCTCCACGGAAATCAGGAACTACAACATAAAAACCGAAAACAAATTCAAAAATTCATGATTTCAAACCCGAAAATCTCAATCTCACAACATCATTATTATTATTACCTAGTGCTTCTATCAACATCTCCGGCTTCAAGACTTTCAATCTCTGTACAGTTTGAGCAAAATGGCCACTTCCTTGATCAGGTAAATCATCACGATCAACACTGGTGATGACCACATAATCTACACCCCAAGATGCAATTGCTTCAGCCACATTGTTAGGTTCATTTGGATCAGGCGGCGGAGGTGTACGCGATGTCTTCACATTACAAAACCTAAAATAAAACCCCTTTCAGAGAAATGAGAGAATCAAGCTGAGCAATTCGGTGCCCTAGGATTGGAAGAGGAGAAAGATAATACCTGCAGCCACGTGTACAAGTGTCCCCGAGGATCATAATCGTGGCGGTGGCGGTTCCAGTTTCGCCACCAGACCAGCACTCGCCAAGGTTGGGACATTTAGCCTCCTCGCAGACGGTGTGAAGTTTAAGATCTCTCAGCTTCTTCTTGATTTGAACATACCTCTCGCCGCCGGGAATAGATTCCTTCATCCATTTAGGCTTGGGGAGAGGTTTCTTCTTGGTTCCGACCTCCACTGAATAGGTATCGCCATGGATAAAATCGGTAAGGGAAGGCGAGTCATTAGCCAGCCGTGCTCGAAGAGCCTCGAGGCTCTTGGGAGATTGCGTAACGGTTACGGGGGTTACCGGCGAGGAAGAGGAGAATAATTTCGACGCCGGACGACGCAATCGGGAGAGGAGGGCCGAGCGCGAATGCATCTCAAGGCGTTTGTTTTCTCAGAAGAGTTCCGATTAGGCATTTCAGTAGGGGTTGAGATTACAAGGTGATGGTGAACCCTCCAGATCTGGGAGAAGGTTTCGTTTGAGCCCTTCTTGTCATAAGCACAAGCCCATTAAGTTTCTTATGGTCACAGTCCCTTTTTAGGCTGCGAGTTTACGGTGATGGGTGAGCCCATCAATTCACAGAGAAGGTCTCGTCTAGGCCTTTTTCTCATAAGTATAGGCCCATTACGTTTCCTATACGGTCTTCTTCTTCTTTACCAATTCTTAATGGTTCTTCTTTTCGTCTCCTCAATCTTCGGCTAAGTGAAACACAAAAACATAAAGAGTTATTATCAAAAAGGTAATTTCTGATGCCACTCACAAAAAGCCACTTTTCGTTACGTAAAAAACTATTTTGTCTTTTTGATGAGGTGAATTTTTGTTTTTCGTTTTTTTATTTTGTCCACACATTTTCATAGAAAAAATTATATTTGTTTGGATTCTTTATTTATAATATATATTTATTTTATTAGAATATAAATTTTAATACTTGATTCAGACCTAATAAGAACATTTTGTTGTTTGAAATGTAGAAATTTTGTTTTTATTTTGTTCATAAACAAATATATACAATTCGTTTTCTGTGTTTAGGATATATATTTATTTATTTATAAATATTTTTATAAATTAAATATTATAAAATTATATGTTTAGGTTTTATATTACCTAAATATATTGTATAATATTTTTTTTTGCAATATTGTTATCGAATAAATATTGTAAAAATGTAGAGTATAATATTTTGTTTGATAACTTGTTACACAATAAAATCATTTGTCGTAAATCCATCACTGATCCAATTTGAATATCTCATCCTCAATAGAAAACTGAAGAGTAAGCAAATGATTGAGGGTATATAATTTTTTTCCTATAATTTATGTTACAACTCTTGACAGGTGGATTTTGAAAAAATAGTCAAAGGGAACACGTGAAATTGGCAAATAGTACAACAGTTGTCTCGTCGCAGGTGTCCTGTGTGTCATCATCTTCCAAAACTCAAAAATTTTCTTTCTTTTCTGCAAACAACACTCCTCTTATAAGATAAACTCACTTTTCTTCACTCCCCTTTTCTCCTTCTTTTGCTCTCTACTCACTCAGTATATTGAATCCAGTTCTTAGCTGTTAAGTTTTCACTTTTTCAATTTCAACTAGCAGTCTACTTACACTCCAGTTCTCTCAAAATCTTGCTAAATTCGGAATAAAATCGATGAGATCTGGGAGAGAGAACAACATCTGCTTTGTGGGTTTTCTCGCATTCTTCCTTATATTCCCTCTCTCCCTTTCACTCGCCCTCACTAATCCTGACGATGGTAAGCTCAAATTTCTTCTTTTCATACTACCTTATAGCAATGTTAGTATTACTTGTTTCTCTCATCGCTAAAGCTAAATGGTTTGCTTCAGTTGCGGCAATCAATAGCCTTTACCTTGCCTTGGAGTCACCTCCTCTCCCCGGTTGGATTGCATCTGGTGGTGACCCTTGTGGTCAGGGCTGGCAAGGTGTCCTTTGCAATGTTTCCCAAGTAGAAACCATGTAAAGTCTCCTCTTCTTGCTTTTCTCTCTCTATATATCATTCTTCTATCAACTGATCTCTTACCTCTTCAGAGTTCTCAATGACGCCAATCTTGGGGGAGAGCTAGGCGTTGGCTTAAACATGTTTACCTCTGTCAAAACAATGTACTTAATTCCTCTTCTATTACATCACTTTTGTTTCTCATTATATTCCTCTCTTGCCATAATACCTTTTGCAATTTTGTTTCAGAGATTTCAGCAACAATCACATTGGAGGAAGTATCCCACCCACATTACCTCTTTCATTGCAGAACTTGTATCTTCCACACATCCTAAGAAGCAAATCCCTCCTTATCATATTCAATATCTTGTATTACAATCTTTAACCTTTTCACAGGTTTCTTTCAGGTAACAAGTTTACAAGAACTATCCCGAAATCTATTTCCTCCTTAAATTCTTTGTCAGTCATGTAAGTATTTGTCGTCTCTATCAACACCTTGTGGCTATGTTGATTACCGAGTAAGACTTCTTTGGTCTTATATGTCTTTGAACAATAATCTTTTGTCTGGCAAGATACCTGATGCTTTTCAAGACCTTGGTCATATGATCAATCTGTAGGTCTGCCTCCTAAATCAGCTGTGTTGAGATTATTTTATGTATATATATATATATATATTATATATATGTGTGTAACCATACATTCAACATATGCGTAGAGACCTGTCTAGCAACAATCTGAGTGGGCCATTGCCTCCTTCCATGCAGAATCTTTCGACTCTTACATCTTTGTGAGTTTTTCTTTTGAATTGCGTATACATAGTCAGTGTTGAGTAGGTCTCACTCAGTTTGTTGTTTTGATTTCTCATGCTTTCAGGCTTTCGCAGAATAATCATCTTTCAGGAGGGCTTGATGTTCTGCAAGATCTTCCCCTCAAGGACTTGTACAAATTCTTTGCCATCCCATATTTTATTTTCTGGTCTACTGCTATTTATCCTGTACAAATCATCATGAAGGAAAATTCGTAGAGCTAGTGAATAATATAGACAGAATCCGGCAAGCCAACATTATCCAACTCGTGGGTTTCTGTTCTGAGCACAATCAAAGGCTTTTGATCCATGAGTATTGCAGAAATTGTACATTACACGATTTGATGCATTCTGATGACAGGATGAAGATAAAACTATCATGGAATACCCGTGTTAGGATGGCACTAGAAGCTGCAAAAGCTCTAGAGTAGGTTTTATTGCATTGATATGAATGTGTCTCTGAACAAAAAATAGGCACAATAATCAGTTTTTTATGTTGCTAGGTATCTGCATGAGATCTGTGATCCACCCAGTATCCACCGAAATTTCAAGTCTGTGAATATTCTCCTTGATGATGATCTGAGGGTGCATGTCTCAGACTGTGGCCTGGCTCCTCTAATCTCCTCAGGTGCTGTAAGTCAGGTAAGCAAGACTCCTAAGAAATCTGATTAGCTTGTCCTATAGCCTTGGTATGTGTTCCAATCCAAGCTTGTTTGTGCGTATTTCAGTTATCGGGTCAACTCTTAGCGGCCTACAGATATGGAGCTCCAGAGTTTGAATATGGGATCTATACAATGAAATTTGATGTTTATAATTTTGGAGTAGTTATGTTTGAATTCTTGACAGGGCGCAAGTCATACGATAAGTGAGTAGAAATAAGGTATGTGTTCAGATGTATTTGTGGTTTCAACTTTTGTTTTTAAAAAGAAAAGACAACTTTGGCAGGAAAAGGGTGGAGAGCAGTTTCTGGTGAGATGGGCAATCCCGCAGCTGCACGACATCGATGCATTAGCTAAGATGGTTGATCCATCTCTCGAGGGTGACTATCCATCCAAGTCGCTATCACATTTTGCTGATGTTATATCGCGTTGTGTTCAGGTAAACATCACTAAAAGAAGATATACATCTTTTCTTTCAACTGAAATATTCTGTGAACTATATTATATTTATGTGTTGGGACAGTCGGAACCAAAGTTCAGGCCACTAATGTCAGAAGTGGTTCAAGGCCTCTTGGACATTATCCAGAGAGAGCATCGAAAAATTAACTCAAATGGAGATTATTAGAATGCCAGAAGAATATAGTGAAGAAGATTACTTTATCTTAAGGATCTCTTTTACAAACTCATGTTATAGTATTTTTTAGAAACACATTGTTCGTTAACGAATCAATCTTTGTATTATTGTGTATATGTAGAGTGTGACACTAGTAACTTCTGTTCTGCAATACCCAATGTACCAACTTATTTCCACCGGATTAGGATTAGCAATCTCGATTGGTTATTTCCGGTTTAAAAAACCGAGTCGGGACTGCGTCGCCTGCATTTCAGCGGTTTACGTTTAACCCTGACGCGCCAAACACTTTCCTTATCAGTAAAATGCACCCTTTACTCTTCCCCCAATTTCTTCAACTCCAATCGCTTCTGTGAATTTCATTCTCTCTCTCGCTCGCTCGCTGATCCCTGAAGATAGGATCTGCTGAGTTCTGTGCAATGTCTCACTACCACTCTCCTTCCTTTGATGACGGCGAGGTTAATCCTTTTGCGGTAAGCTTCCTCGCTTGATTCAACAATCTCGTCATCGTCTAGGGATTCCACTTTTCTTCGATTCTTCAGCGCCGTATAATCTTTTGTTGGATTGCGTTGGTTCTGATCTGATTTTTCAGATTCATGGTGTAACGTCTACGTAATGTTACTTGTATTACTCTTGCGATCGAATTTTTTCGGGTTCAATGCTGAAGGAAGAAACGTAGTCGATCGATTGATTTTTGCACACAGTTTTGCGCTTTCTTGTGTTCATATGGATCCACGTGTTTGTTGGCTTTGAGATGTGAGTGTAGGGGAAGGGTGATGATAAGTTACAAAACGTAATTGAGTTTAAGTGGACAGTAATCTCATATACCCCAATATTTTATTCTCTAATTTTATATATTCCTTTCTTTAATTTTTTTTTTTTTTATGTTTATTTTTATTCAAAATATTATAAAAATGATCAAAAATTATACCTTTTTCCATATATTTACAAAAAAACCAAAAATTCTGATTCCACATCCATTTAATTTTTCAAATTTCTTAAATTTTTTAAAAACTAAAATCATATCTTTTATTTAAATTTCTTAAAAAGATTTCCTATTTTTTCTACTCTTCTTCTTCCTCACGACGAGAGATCCACGAAAAACACCCACACTTTCATCATTCGAATTCTTTCCGTTTTTCTTGCAATTACTGCAATTCAATCATCTATTTTCATCATTTAACCTTGTATTTGTCTTTTTCCATCTAAAAAAAAAGAATCGAAACCCTAAAAATCAAAAATGGTGAAAACAAAAATTTTGAAGAGGAAGAACCAACAACGTGGAAGGGTTCACCTAGTTGATTCGCCTAGTTGATTCGCCTGAGGAGAGGCCGCCGTCTTCGCCACCCATCAAACGAACTCCCGAGACCTGACGAACCCGCCAAGCTCAAGCTTCGCCGTGAAGAACAGAGCCCGCCGCCGGTTCCTCGTCTCGACCTTGGGTGGTAAGTGTTATATTATGCTTTCTCTGAAAGTTAAATCCAAATGTATGGTTGTTGGAAAAGAATTGAATGGTCTTTTGCTATGTGATTTCTGGGTACGACTAGTACGCTTAATACAACTGTTGTTTGCTCTGTGTATTCTGGGTACGACTAGTACGTTTGATATGACTATGATATGATATACAACTAGTATAACTATAGGTATATATACAATTGAATATGACCAATACAACTATGTATGTGGATATTTATGTATGTGGATATTTGTTTGGATTTCAGGAGAACGAGGAGGAAACAGAAGGTATACAAACTAACGCATGTGGTTGATGCTTGTGCGCACGGTGAACAAGAAGAAGGGGAAGATGGCGTGGTTCGTTGTGAATGGAGTACCTATTAGGTACTCAACAAGGGAGCATGGTCTTTTGAGCGGGTTGGACTGTAGGAGGTACCCTGAGCCTTATGAAACAATGGTGGGGAGTTATCGGTTCGTGCTGAGACAATTCAAAAGAACTAAGGGGATTACTGTTCAAGATGTGATTGAGAAATTTAAGAAGATGCCGAAAACTCCATATCGACTGAAGATGGCGATTTTACTGTTCCTGAGCACCGTCATCAAAAAGTCCAAGACATATGGACAAATCGAGAGTTTCTTCTACAAAGTTGTCGAAGATCTCGAAGCTTGCCGGACATTTCCCTGGGGAGGTACACGTTTTATGATCAATTAGACGAGATCTGGCGCACCATGGATCATTTTAGAGGACGTGTTCAACCCACGTGGACATTCCCGGGATTCATTTTTCCGTTAGAGGTATGAAAATAAATTATATATAATTTATAATGTGCAAAAAATATTATAAATTAATTTTTAATGTGCTAATTTTAGCGACTGAAGCTATTCCAAACATGCGGACGGCATTCAGGACTGAGTTTGTTGATGATAATGGTGAAGTGAGTAGTAGGTGCCCGAGGATGTGCAAGAGCCAATGGAAGCCTTGTACATTGAAAGGATGGTCATTGGAAACAGTTAACGATGCTCTTGGAGACACTAAGGTATGAAAATTATGTAGTTGTATTCTCTTTGATGATGCCCGAGGATGTGCAAGAGCCAATGGAATGTTTTGTCTAAAATTTTTTTACACAGTTGTATAGGTTATATCCAGTTGTATTTGGTATATAGTTATATTAGTGATATGTAGTTGTATTCATTTTGATGATGCACAGGAAATCCATAGTATCGTACATCCTACACTTGAAGAGGTACCACTACTCGCCCCGATCATGGAGGATGATGACGAAGGAGAGGACTCCTTGTCCGTGAATTGGAACACTTGCCTTCTTCAAGCAAACAAAAAGATATGGTTTGAAGATTTGTACAATTTGGATGTGGCTGGCCGAAGGGACAATATGAATGTCCAACGGGCTATGAGCCTCAAAGACACATTGATGAAGGTCATTGAAGAAGGTTTTGCTAAAATTCATGGGAGGGTTGACGAGTGGAGTGAGAGGTTTGCTGGGATGGAGAGAAGGATGTCGGACCTTGAAGTATGTGTGACTTCGCTGATGGAAGGGGGTGTTGGAATAAACCCCGAGAAAGATAATGTTGGAGGTGATGACAATGATAAGGGTGACGAGGTTTCAGAGGAAGAAGAAGATGACAAGAGTAACAATGGAGGTGGAGGTATATGAATTTTATTTAACTATAATTATACATATATGTCTTTACATAGTCGTAACATATACATCCAATTGTAGGTGATGAACACGTAGGAAATTGGGCGGATTTTCTCCCTGAAGCTGTAGCCTCGGAAGATGAAGAGGATGGTGAATCAGAAGAAGAAAATGACAAAGAAAAAGAAAAAGACAATGAAAAAAAGGACAAAGAAGAAGAAGTGGGGATTCCAACAACCTCTACCCGTACACCTAAGGAGAAGGTGGTTCTAAACCGTTCAAAGTAGGCAAAAAGGAAGGTTGAGTCATCGAAGTACAAGAAAAGTCCTTATTTGAAATAATGATCTTTTAAGTTATGTTTTTAGGAACTTATTATCTTTTGGAACTTATGGGTTTGTTGAACTTATGTTTATGTTTTGAACTTATGATCTTTTGGAACTTTAGAATTTCAGTATTTAAATTGGTATTGTCGTATTTTAATATTTTGAATCAGTAATTTTAATTTTTTTTTTAAATGAAATGTCATATTTAAAATGATACAACTGTATTCGACTAATACAACTGTGTTACTAGAAATATTAAAAATATATATATTAAGAAAGCCACGTTTGCGCAGCCAAGACACACGTGCGCCGTCAGAAGCCACGTGTGCGCCGCCAATTTATTTTTATATTAATAAATTTAACACATAGTCGTATCGTAAGCAAGTGTCATATTTGGTTTACACATAGTCGTATATTTGGCATTTTCGACGTTTTTTAGTTGTATTCAAGTTTTTTAAACAATTTTCTAGTTGTATTAGTAACATTTGGTTAAAGAAGTACGTTTAAAAGACATTCATATAAAAAATAAAAAAACGAATTTTTGGGTGATTCATGTCATAATAGGTAAAGTGTTTAGTGAACATCCTTATATTGTTATAGTATATTGAACAATGGAAGTTATTTATAATTATGTAAATTAATAAGTTTTGCGTAATTAAATTGGATATAAATGAATAGATTATTTATGAATCAATCAATATTTTTAAATAAAATTTTAAAAATTTATCGAATTATTCATGTCTCAGTCGTATAAGTCATATATAGTTGTATAAGCCACAACATTTTCATACACCACAAATGATTGTTCATCAACAACATAAATGAAATACAATAAGCTAATAGAACATATAAATTATGTGTTTTCACTTGTATTGCACTCAAACCACTCATATAAACTAGTTTTCTTTCTCCTTTGTCGATGTTCTCCCACAGACAAAAACTTTGTAATTTGAGGTTTTCCTTTTTTCTTGACATAATCTGGAGGGTGCACACACATGGCACGTGCATTGTCAGGCACATTCCACTGAGACATATGAATAACTAGAAATATCGTCTTATAGTAGGCGAATGCCCATTGCTCCATCGCATAGAATTTGGAGCACAAATCTTCCACTTCTAGGTGAGTATATTCTTTCTTCCTCGTTTCCATAAGGGCAGCTATGACATGCACACATGGATATTTGTCAATATCGAAATGCTTGCATGTGCAAGTTTTCATCCTCAAATCAACGAAATAACCTCTTCCATCGTGTCCGATGACGTTAAATTGTAGATAGTAATTGTTCAACACAGTCACCGCTAAATGTTGTGCTGCAACACAATTTTCGAGAAGCACATTCTCAATAAAAGGCACCAATTTATGTGTTTTGGTAGAGGTCTGCCTATGCTTGTTAAACCACTCAACTATTTTTTCGATAATTGCATCAATCATTGGTAAGAACGAGTATTTTCTTGCTTCTTTGAAAATAGTATTTAAAGATTCCGCACAATTAGTGGTATCTATGTTGTACCTTTCGCTAGGGAAAAAACACCGGGCCTATTTATTCGGTTCGACACTTCTTTCAACATACTCTGCTGCATTAGGATACCTTTTCTTGAAATCATCGTAGAGTGTTTCGAACTCAACTTGTGTGTATGCATGAGCCAATTCCCTGAACTTTACTGCAACTCTTTCTTTGTTGACGTTTGAGGAATGCATTTTCACATTCTGTGATAAATGAAAGATACAATACCCATGATGAGATAATGGGTAAACCTCACGTATTGTCTTGATGAGACTTTGATTCCTATCAGAAATAAACACTAATCCAGGAACATCCAGTATTAGTGTTTTTAACTTATTGAAAAACCATGCACAACTACCATCTTTTTCGCCATCAACTACACCAAAAGCAATCGGATAGTGGTGATTAGGATTTTGCGCTGTTGCAACCAATAACACCCCCACCATATGCATTCTTAAGGTGAGTCCCATCCACAATGATCACTTTTCTCATCACTTGGAAGCCTTCCACGCAAGCTCCCAATGCGAAGAATAAATACTTAAACTTCTGATCGTCGTCCACTTCCACATATGAAACTGTACCCGGATTCGTAATCTGTAACATGTACAAATAAGAATACAACATCTTATAGCTTTCTTCCGGACTACCTCGTACATCGGCACTAGCTTGTTTTTTTTCTTTGTACGCCGTCGAATACGACACTTTAATACCATACTTTCTTTGCACCATACCAATCAAGCTTTTTGGAGTTGGCATGTCAAGCTTCCCTGGATAATGATCTTGGACAACAGATGCCACTAATTGGGGTGTGCCTTTTCTTTTCTTTACCAATGAGGTTGATGACACACGAGAACACGTGTGAATTTTGTTGTACGTCTTAACAGAGAAAATGTCTGAATCCTTAATCCTCGCAGCTCGTAAAGACCACTTGCAACCATCATTGATTCACAACATTTTACCACATACCGCGTTTTATCCGATTTCACGATATCGAAGTGAAAACAATTCACAAATGAAGCCTTTTCCACTAATTCTTTCACGTCTTTTTTGCTTCCAAATTCTTGACTTAATTTTACATTCATACCATCTTCCCATTCTACATAATGAATCTCATCTCCTTCTACCACATGTGTATCCCTCACGTGAACGTTATCAAATTCAACTAAACGTGTATCTCTAACCTCAATATTTTCCAAGTTTTCACATTCTACTTCGTGGGCAACCGTTGCATATTTTTCGGACACTTCACTTGCAGAAATAGTTATGCTTCCATAATTAACTCTACAATTTACTCAACCAGTAGAAACCATGTCCTCGTTACTTGCATTAACTTGACCAACACGATCTTCTCTTGTATCATTCATCTTCGTCTCAACATGCAACACACCTTTCATTTTACCTTCACATGGTTCCAAATAACAAACAACATCATCATCAGTGAAGATATATATCGGCCACTTAGGATCAACTCCAACCGGAAAATAACTCAATTTCATCTCGCTCTTTTCTTCATTTTCCCCCATCTTCTTACGTATACTTTTAACTAATATGTCGTACGTTACCTCCTCAACCGATTGTCTCATCAAAAGAGCGTGATGAACATCTTCTCTTGCAATCCATAATATTTCCTCTCCTTTCTTTACATATTGTCCCCCATAATCAAAATGTATGATCGTGTGCTGTTTTCTACTCAGTGTACCCTGAAAATAATATAATTGTATCATTAATTACTTAGTTGTATTAGTTGTATGCATGTATATAATATGTCTTAGTCGTATCAGTTGTATGCATGTATATAATATGTCTTAGTCGTATCAGGTGTATGCATGTATATAATATGTCTTAGTCATATCAGGTGTACGCAAGTATATCATATGTCTTAGTCGTATCAGTCGTATCCACTCTAAGTCGTATTTATTCTTACTCGTATCAGTCGTATTAATACTGTAAATATGGGTTTTGACGAACACAAATCTCTTCGATTCGCTGTCATTAACCACAAATATTGTTATATAACAACAAAAACCTCAAATATAGTCATAATAATACATGATTCGAGATTCAATGAGCAAAATCGAGGTTTTTTTGGATGTTTAGGAAATCCGAAAGCTTATCTCCAATGGTGACCTTAAGTTTCTTTCCACCTCCATTTCTCCCAAATTTCTTCTCAAATAACTTCAAAACCCTTTAATTTCAGAACTTCATGCTTGATTTGAGAGAAAAAAAAGCAAAATTGATAAATTTAAGGTTGAAAGGTTTGGTTTTAATGGTGAAAAAGAAGAAGATGGTGGTTGGGTGAAGTGGGACCCATTCAACTTTAAATTGGAAGCTGATTTGTTTTTTTTTCTTTTTTTCGTAACTAAATGTGAGTGGGGCCCATTTTAATTTTAATTTCATTTGTTTGAATTAAATAAATAGATGAGGGGTATAGAGATTAAGTGAGAGTATTAGAGATTTTTCTTTTGCCATTAAAAGCATTTGAGAAATAAATCCCGCTTAAGTTTTCGCTCATTCTAGAGTATTCAACAATTGTCAGACGCTGAATAATTTAACGGAGATGATGATTGATGATCACTGTAGTTTCAAATTACCCAGGGATTCTATAATTTTCCCAATTTTTTATTGGCCCATAATCTCTATTGTTGTTTATTAATCTCAGTGTTAAGAAGGGATCAGGAGAATCAAATTATGGTGGAGGTGCCTTTTTTATGGAATGTATGTTCTTTTGAATGAGTTTTATCTTTCTTGTTCACGAACCACAGATTTTAATTATCACCAATGGACTAATTGGGAAGACTTTGCATAGAAATTGATCTCTCACTTGCATCTTTTTCAATTTCGAGTTTAGTCCTTACTCGTGAAAAATCTTGTATACTCGAAGCTTGATCCAACTTTTTCTTGTCTTTGATATGGTGTAATGGTTTACATACTTGCAATGGTTGTTACACATTCATATTAGTTTCTTGTCCATTGAATTGTTGTCTTTGGTGGTCTAAATGTCTCACAGATTTCCAAAGTTTAGCCTTTGTTTTCCTTGAAACATCTCTCCTAGCCTTAAACACCATAACTGCTCTTGCTATATGCATTAACTTCTTCACCCTTTTTTGTTGTGTCTGAACCTTCAGAATCCTGGAACTGTTCCAGCAGCAACGTCAAAGCTTTCTCCTCTTCCCCCTGAGCCGTATGACCGCGGTGCCACATTTGATATTCCTCTAGGCTCTGGAAAGGTATTTTCTACATTCAGAGATGCTTAAGTACCAATTATATCTTAGAACAATCCCTGAGAAAATTTTATGTTTGCCAACTTCTAGGATCTGAAAGCTAAGGAAAAGGAACTCCAGGCAAAAGAGGCTAACTTGAAGAGGCGGTAGAAGGTAATCTGTAATTGGATTTGAAACTAACTAAATTGCTTGAACCAACAATAATGAGATTTCCATCTAATTGCATATCATTTTGAAGTGTTATATGGGTAAAAGCATATTTAGTCTGTCACCTCTCTTGTATTATCTAATCTGTAAAGCTTGGCCACTGTGGTTTGTAGCGACACCTCTCAAGTATATATCTCTCTGGCTTCTGAAATCTATTGTCATATAATTTTCCAGGAACTCAAGCGGAAAGAAGATGCTAGAGCACAAGGTATAGGAAGGCCCAAAAATCCTTTCACAAAATATGGAATATAGAATTCAGAAGGGATCTAATAGGAAGGCCCAAAAATCCTTTCACAAAATAATCAATCTTTTTCTGGTTTAACTCAATCAAAATAAAATTATCCACTAGAACACCATCCGTTCAAAAAGAATGTATAATACATTATACATAATACATATTCGAAAGGAAAAGTTAAATGGGTTCAATTGGGTGAGATTTTTGAATTAGATCGTGCTACTTTGAAATACGAAAATAGTTCAATCAGATTTATTTTTGATCAAAAAAAAAATCTGTCATTTTTATCTTTTGTAGAAACCCAACTTTTCGTTCCATATGAGATGCTCATACTGTCATCTTTATTTTGGTAGCCGGAATTGTGATAGAAGTGAAAAACTGGCCACCGTTTTTTCCTCTCATCCATCATGACATTTCAAACGATACCCATCCATCTGCAGAGAATCCAATATGTTGCTTTCACATCAATGCTGGGTAAGTGTTTTCTCTTTTAAATGATCAACCCGTCTACAATTGCAACAGAGGTGGATTTCTTGAATTATTTGTAAACGATCTTTATCTCTGTTTTGCAGGTCTTGTGGTGTGCCTGTTATGGAACATTATAGCAGTTACCACCGCGTGGATTAAGGGAGAAGGTTAGTCTTGGAACAGTTAAAAAGTTGCCAAGTAGTCATGGAACAGCTAATCTGCTGACTCATGTACTTTGGGTGTAGGTCCAACAATATGGCTTCTAGCTATTATTTATTTCATATCGGGGGTTCCTGGGGCGTATGTTATGTGGTATCGCCCTCTTTATCGTGCCATGAGGTATATGCGCATATCATGCCACTTAAGATTATTCTTTTAAAATATGTACTCTATCTGCTGCTGCGTGTTGTGTTCCTTCATCTTAATCAAGAATCAAAATTTACATGAGATGAGAGTAACATGTGGGATGATTTGGTTGTGTGCAGGACTGATAGTGCTCTGAAGTTTGGGTGGTTTTTCTTCACATATCTAGTGAGTTTTCCATTTGGTTTAGTGAACTTTTTTGATGGTTTTCACACATCAGAAGGTGGAAGTGAGAGTAACAGCTTGAAATATAAATGCAGTTTCACATAGGGTTTTGTGTGTTTGCAGCGGTGGCTCCTCCAATTATCTTTAAGGGAAAATCGCTAACGTAAGTAACAAATTAATTTCTAAACACACAAAAGAAAGAGATGATATCATATGATGTTGTGTTATGCAGAGGAATATTGCCGGCGATTGACGTGTTGAGTGGGAATATCTTGGTCGGGGTAATTTGAAAGATTCCTATGTAGCGAGTAACTTAATAGTCTTGTAATGTGGACTTTGAGTTGCTTAACTTTTGGTGGGGTGGCAGATATTCTACTTCATTGGGTTTGGGTTCTTCTGCTTGGAGTCACTCATAAGCATCTGGGTTATTCAGGTTCGCTCCCTCCCTCCCTTATTCATTTAGGTTTGTTGTTTTTACACAAGTTGTTGTTGTTGTTGTGTGTGTGGGAACAGCAAGTGTACATGTACTTCAGGGGAAGCGGGAAAGCAGCAGAGATGAAGCAGAAGGCAACAAGACGAGCAATGATGGCAGCTCTCTGACCAGTGACCACACACAACACCTTTAACCCATCTCCCAACTTTTCCCATTTAACATACAAACAGTAAACGTTAGATCCTCTCCTCTTGAAGGAGATTACTTACTCCGCCACTCACTTCTTTTTTCTTTTTCTCCGATTTCATTTAACTAAGATTACAGTGAACTCAACTTTTTTTTTTTAATTAAGCATCTTCAAAGAACACCAAATCTGAAATCCTGAATGCGTAAATAAACAATGTCCACTCGCAGACGCCGCTTTCTCCGGCTTGTGAATTTGTCCCCCAGCGCGTACGTGCCGGTTAACGTATGGGGTGACCTTGCAATACGCATGACGTTGTTGTAAAATAATGGGTACGATTCGTACGAACAAGAAAGTCAATGGGTAATCGTTAATGTGGGAAATGGGCTTCTCTAGTATAATATTAAATAGTCAAGCAGTTGATAGTGTTAAGAAGATGTTGCACAAGTGGTGAATGGTGATTATAGTTCAATTTCAAATTTTGAATACTGAAAAATTGTCAACGGAGTCAGCAAGCCAGCTGTATCTGTGTGACACGCGGCGTTGGTCCGAACGGTTGGATAACTCCCAAACTGCTATTTAAGACACACACACTAGGCATAGTTCCACAAGACCTGAAGAAAAAAAACACATCATTCAATAAGAAAAGAAAGAAAATGGCCATTTTCTGTTTCCTAGTAGACCAGAGAAAGCAACTCCGGGGAAGGAAGCCGGCGGCGGGGTTGTGCTCGAGGTGCGGAGGAGGAGCAGTGGTTGCGGACATGAAAACCTCCACAAGTATCTGTGGGGTCCCCTTTTACCGCAAAGCTTGGAAAGCTATAGTCTGTCATTACTGCGGTGATGTGCTCAAATCTTACCACTGAGAGTCTGAAACCAACAACGTCTTTTGTTTAATTCATTTGTTTTTTTTTTTGTTTCATCAACAAGCTACTTGCCATTGTATGTTGCTTGATTGTCTACCTTAGACTCTAGCTCTAGCTAGTCCTGTTTTGTTATTCATTTGTTTGTTCTTCTGACTTAATGCAAGTGATCCTTTTGCTTCTCTTGAAAACAAGTTTGGTATGAACACTTAATAGAAGAAGCAGAAAGCCACATGAATTTGATGAAAGGAATAATTCCCCCCCCCCCCCCCCCCAACTTGATTTACAGCTTTCACCATTCAATGCTCTTCTCTCTCTCTCTCTAGATCCCTAAATAATAAAGATAAGACACTACGCATCGCATTTCTCATGTCGAAAACACTAACCCAATTGAGTTGGGCCGTTAATCTTCTGACCCAAAAGGCCCAATTCATTATCATTTACCCTAAAATTGAATTTAAAACGTATAAATACACTTACAACTCTCACCTCCATTGATTCTGCTGCTGCATCTATCCAAGTATCGAACTGGTGAGTTTTGATATAATCTGTTTCCTCGTTCCTCCGTTTGCACATCAGATTGATCTTCATCTTCTTCTTTCAATCCGTTTTGTATTGATCATCTTTTTCAACATAAACCAATCAAATTATGAGTTCCAATCACAACGAAGAGATCTTCGATGTTACCGTGCACCTAGAGGAAACCCTCATTCAACAAGGCTTCGCTGAAGGTTATGAAGCAGGACTTGTGTCAGTTCGTGAAGACCCTCGTCATCTAGGTTTAAAACTCGGGTTCGAAACAGGGGAGCTGATTGGATTCTACAAAGGCTGCTATTTTCTTTGGAATTCAGCTTTTCGTCTTGATCCAAATCACTTATTTCCTAAGCTCCATAAGCATCTCAATGATTTCACTGTCTTGCTCGATAAATTCCCGATCTTGGATCCCGAGGACGAAGCTAAGGACGGGATTAAGGATGATCTCAGAGTCAAATTCAACATCATTTGTGCATCTCTTAGCATTTCCAAGAAACAATTGGAGTACAAAGGATACCCTAATCCTTCCTCCAATCTTGACTTCTAAGACCTCCATGAAACCTTTGTTCTATGTATTTTGCTTTTCTTTTCCTACAGTTTCTATCTTTAAGATTATTGGCTTATCTTTTTTTCTGGATGTGTGAATGGTGGCCACAAATCTATATGTGGTGGATAATGTCAAAGTTTCTTTTTAGCCTTTTATAATGAACAAACGCACTCACATCTGATACATATAATATATAGGTGGTCGAGGAGGAGATGTTGAGAGAAATGCTTGGTTGTTGTAAAATTTACATATCTGAAGCGAGGAATAAGACAGCGCTCGAAGCTATTGAGAGAGCTGCAAAGCATTTTCCACCAGCTGCAATTGTAAACAAGTTTGAAGATACGGCCTATGGCAGGGTTGGTTACACTGTTGTATCCTCGCTAGCTAACGAGTCATCTTCTTCCTTGAAGAATACGGTGTTTGCTATGGTTAAGACTGCTCTCGACACTATCAATCTTGAGTTGCACTGTGGATGTCATCCCCGGCTTGGAGTGGTCGACCACATATGCTTTCATCCCTTGTCCCAAACTTCCATGGATCAAGTTTCTGCTGTTGCCAACTCCTTAGCTATGGATATCGGCTCCATTCTTCGAGGTCAGTGCTTTAATAGATGACCTCACTCGCAAACATGTGAATTCTTGAGTTTTAAAGGATACTTATCAAGCTAAGAGTAGAACATTGTTTGTATGCTGCAGTTGATGTGTACTTTGTGATAGTCTTGTCCTGTCTTTGTTATTCCATTGTCGTCTAGCCATAGAATATGGAAGTCTTTGTAGCAATCTCTATATTAATATGTGGAGTAATATACGATATGATCCACCCTGGTGCAGTTCCTACATATCTATATGGAGAAGCAGGAAAGGAGCAGTGCACGCTGGATTCGATCAGAAGGAAGCTGGGGTACTTCAAAGCAAACAGGGAAGGACATGAATGGGCAGGTGGGTTGGAGTTGGAGGTGGTGCCAGTGAAGCCAGACGCAGGGCCGAGTGAGGTAAGCAAAGCAAAAGGGGTTGTAGCAGTTGGGGCGTGCGGGTGGGTGAGTAACTATAACGTGCCAGTCATGTCAAGCGATCTCAAGGCAGTGAGGAGAATAGCGAGGAAGGCGAGTGAGAGAGGAGGGGGCTTGGCTTCAGTGCAGACAATGGCGCTGTTGCACGGAGAAGGAGTCATAGAGGTTGCCTGTAATTTGTTGAATCCAAGCCAAGTGGGAGGAGATGAAGTTCAGGGACTGATTGAGAGGCTTGGTGGAGAAGAAGGTCTTCTTGTGGGAAAAGGGTATTATACTGACTATACACCCGACCAGATCGCTCAAAGATATATAGACTTGCTCATCAAATCTTAAATTTCAAAGTAAAGAAAAAAAAACAGTATGATGTTGTTATTTCTAGGAACATATTATTACCAACATTCATCATTTATCTTCATTTTGTTTTTAAGATATGCTGCTATATTGTCACGAGTATACATTGAAATTAGCAAAGATAAAATAAAAAGTGAACTGATAAAAAAATGATACGTTTAGTGAGAGGCCAGAACATCAAATCTCATCATTGGTGTTTTGTCCCAATGAAAGATTTGGTTTGTGTAGCCTTGCCTTTGCCTTAGTTCTTAAAGATGTTTCTTGCATTTCTACTTTTATTTGTTTCCACTTGTATATACGGCAATGCATGCAAGTCATCAACTCATGGATGACAGCATCGTGACCAGTAAATAACATCTGTCCTACAAATATATATATATATATATATATATATATATAATATAGGTTGTGGTCTATATGACTTTTTTTCTTTTTTGGTTAAAGTCTATATGATTTGTTAAAATGAAAAGATAACTCTTTTAATATATATTGGGTCGTAGATGAAATTTGAGGGTCAAAAGTCTCTTAAAAACAACGTGGATGAGGTGGAGTTTGGTGCGGCTTATTATTGACTTGAGTTCCTCTTTGGTTGGTTATATTTTGGTTTTGCAATAAGATGGATGAGTTAATGTTATATACGTTATTTATGTAACTTATGACATGCGTACACACAATGACAGAGACAATTAAAGTTGGGGTAGCTGTGAAATTCAACCTTGATCAACGTTGTCTAAACCCAATTACTACATTAAAACATTCAAAGAATAAAGGGTCTAAAAAGCATTCGATGATCTGTTTAGTCCTTAATTTGGAAAAATCAAATTAATTTAATTGAAGTAAATGAGATTCACAAATAAGTTACATTTTCCCATCTATTCCTCGTATTCATCATCCCCTCTCTCACCCTATTAGAAAGCTCGAGCACAGAGGAATTAAATACACATAGGTGTGCGCTATGTGTACAAATATATAAAGATGGGCACATTGGGGTTGGGCCGTAGTGGAGAATAAGGACACATATGTGACTGTCATATACCTAACTGAAAGAAAAAGCATTATTAGTGTGCATAAATGGTAAACCCATGAAACCCGTAGAAGTTTTATTTATATAGAGAACTCCAAAAGTCAGAAAGAAAATAGAGAAAAGGTAAACTCAATGGGTGTAGAAGAATTATCTGTGGGTTTAGAAAACAGCTTACTTAATCTCTTCTCTTCATTCAACCAACCATAATATAGACAATCACAACAGTTAGAAGTACACAAATCTATCTGTATGTGCGTTACGTAACGTATATATTGCTATTAAAATAATAAAATCCAAAAGATATACATATATAAGATTCACAATTCTCATGCGCCCACGACTCTTGTTTTTCTTTGGCCACCTAATTTGGATCCATCATCTCTGTCTGAATAGGGAGTTTCTTTATGTTCTGTCTTTCAAAGCCCCTAAAACCTAAAAAGACCTTCAAAGTCTCTCTTTCTTTTTGTTTTACTCCAAAAGCTTTTAACCTTTGAGATTTTGGATATAATTATCAGATCTCTCTGCTTGCTAGCTCCTTTAGTGCTTTTCTTTTTTCTTTTACTCATGTCAAATTACCTTCTTGTCCCTTGGGATTTAGGGCTCTAATCCTATATATAAATGAGTCCCTGACACAAAATACTTATTAGGAAGGAGGCCTTGTTCTTTCTTTACTCGTCCCGACCCGAGATGGAGAGAGAATGTGGGTCGAGGGAATTGTTCACCGAAGAGGAGCTGCAAGAGATAAGTGGAGTCAATGTGGTAGATGATTACGTGGAGGTGATGTGTGGTTGTACCAGCCACCGTTACGGAGACGCCATTGCTAGGCTTAAGGTATTTTCAGATGGAGAACTTCAAATCACCTGCCAATGCACTCCTGCTTGCCCCGAAGGTCTCTCTTCTCTCTCAAATCTTTTGATGCTTTTAGCTAAATGGGTATTCATATATTAATGCATATGTTCCATGTGAATGCGTTTATGCGTGATATCATGTTAGTGGTAGGAATGCAATGCATTTTGTTTTTCTTTTTGTTGGATGAAACTCTATCTCTTGTTTGGCCTCAAGGCCTAAGTAGCACCGAGGCGGGTAGGGAAACAAGAAACAGAGACGCAAAACGGCAAATTAAAAATTTATGGATGCGGATACATTATGGATACGTTAATAAAATATATAAGAAAATACCATAAATTAAGATAAAGAAAAATTATGCACTTTATAACATTAAAATTCAAATGTTAGTTTGATTTTTTTCTCAAATGACAAAACAAACTAGTCAATTATCAATTATCAATAATCAAAGATCTTTTCACCTTTTCTTAAAAAAAAAAGATTTTTAGGAAAACATATATTAAATAAGATTTTTTTTAATTGGGGACACCTAATATTTGCTCGAAACGTCTCATATCCAAACTTTCATTCTACCTTATTCGAAACGTTTTGGAAACGTTTCCGAACTGTCCCCATGGAGTTCCCGTCCCCGGAATGTTATGGGTACAAGAGACGGCACCCAATAGGCGTACCCATGCTTCCTAGCTCAAGGCCCTTTGTTTTTAGATGCAATATGCCCTCATGCAGTCTTTAAAGCTCGGAATAATCTTACATTGCTCTATATCCAGTTTCATTCACATGTTCAACTTTCTTTCAAAGTGATGATCTTGACGGCTTTTATTCTATGATGGTAGATAAGTTAACGCCTGCTGCATTCGAGAAGCATTCTGATAGAGAAACCTCTAGAAACTGGAGGAACAACGTGTGGGTGTTCATAGGCGGAGACAAGGTTCCACTTTCAAAGACAGTTTTGCTCAGATACTACAACCAAGCATTGAAGAACACCAACGGATCTAAAGTCATTCATCGGGATGAGTTTGTTGGTTGCAGCAGATGCGGGAAGGAGAGGAGGTTCAGGTTGAGGAGCAGAGGGGAATGCCGGATGCACCATGATGCATTGGGTGAGCCTAATTGGAAGTGTTGTGATTATCCATACGACAAGATAACATGTGAAGATGATGAAGAGAGAGGGAGCAGGAAAGTGTACAGAGGGTGCATTCGCTCTCCATCCTGCAAAGGCTGCACTTCATGTGTCTGCTTCGGCTGCAACCTCTGCCGTTTCTCTGATTGTAACTGCCAGACTTGTCTCGACTTCACCACCAACGCCCAACCCATTTAGCACCATTTCTCTAACTTAATAATTCTTCTGCAAGAACTTGTATTGTAAGGTGGATGCTCTGCATTTTCTTTAATAAATAGCTTGTTACGCCTGTTTTATGACTAGAGAGACCAAGAAGGAAACACAAACAACTGAAAAACGACCAGGGCTTGAGTAATCAATTTAGCACCACTACTTGAACATACATCTGATATGATTTCAACTTTTTAACCTTGCCACATACACACAAGGCCAGAGATCGATAACAAGACGCAAGCTGTAACAATCGTATGCTGAAGATACTATGTCATGGAATAAGAATAAACGTATTAGCATTGGTGGGACAAGCTCTGCACAAGAGCAACTACAACATTTGGATCAGTCGACATGGTTGCAGAATTTCAAGGAGACACTGCAACTATTCTGTAGAATGAAAACGAATCCAAAGCATATATCAACGTACTTAGAATGAGAATGCTTTCATTTAAAATCCTGTATGTTTCAAGCATAGGATATTATGAAACACAAAACTATCAAGAATCATCCATTGAAACTCAAAACTCAAAAGTGATGCATATTGTTTCCAAATGAAACACAAAGACCAGTCACAATCTGTTGAAAGGGAAATCAAAAGTGCATGCGAATGAGAGGTCTCTCCATAAAAAGTCTTCCCGGTGACAATGAAACTTATTGTGTACCCTCCACAGGCTTCTGCAAAGATTGAAAAGACAAAAACATGTATAAGGGCACGATCACGAAGCTCTTCTTTGCGATGGAGGAAGAACAAGAGCAAGTACCTCTTTTTTGTCTCCACCGGTGGCAAGCTTGTATCCACTGTAGATAAGTAAGCCCCAGCCGGAAAGCGAAACAAGCACAAACTGCAGATTTTTCAGGGAAGAATGAATCAGTTCAACATTGATGTTAAACACTAAAAATCACAACTATATCAACAAAACTGTCTCAAATTCTACAAAATACAAAGATGAACATGATAATTGATACATACATGTTCCTCTTTCCAGTTTCCTGGGTTCGTGGGCTGTTTCCAGAAGTCAACCTTTGTAGATCCATGGTGATCTGCAACAGAACACAAAATCCACAAATTTCTCAAACCACATTCTTAATTTAAGATACAGTGATTCAAATTATAACCTGTAATTCCAAAGATAACAAATAAACAATAGATTTCAAAATCTTCGCAAAGTTGTAACATTTGTTCATCGATAGTTTTCCCCATTTTTATCGAGAATTCCAATTACAAGTAAAATGTGCGAAATAAGTTATGCGTTCAAAAATTGATTCAGAAACAATCGTAGATTCAAAGCAACTGTCGAAAGAGAAAGAGAGGAGTACCAGCGGCGCCGGCGAGACAACGACGCTGACCACTAGAAGCGGCTCCAGAGGGAACACTAGCAGATGTGATCTGAGCTAAGATCACGGCTCGGCGAGCGAAGGAAGCCATCGATCGATCTCGGCTTTTGATTTAGGGTTTTCTGAGGATCTGAGAGGCTCCCAAAAGTTTCCAGGAGATTGATGAAGGAAGAAGATCAAGGACACCCCGATACTTTAAGAAATGTCGTTTCGGTGTCAAACGACGCCGTACTGAGCGTTTCGTCAGGCAACAGCTAGGAATCTCTTTTACCACCAGAGGCTTCCATCTAAGTAAACATTAGTGTTGGCCGCATGCTATAGGGGGTTGCGGTTAGCAAACGAACATCGTTTGGCCGCATGCTTTAGGAAGCTGTGGTTAGCAAACGAACATTGTTTAGCCGTATGCTGCAGCCACATAAAGTTGCGGTTGACAAACAAATAGGCTCACTATGTATCAAGATCATAAAGTCATTAAAGACTAAAAGAAAAAAATGACGAAAAGTAAAACATAACAAAAATGGTTTATAAAATTCAGTATGATTTAGTTGATGAAAAAGTAAATGAAACAATTTCGTTGGCATTCCTTGACAATATACAACAGAGTATACAAAACCCTTGTAATAGCAAGTATTTAAACGTATGATTACATGAACCAGTGGCTAGCACTCTGAGAATTCCTTTTACATGAAATCACTTTATTGTCAATGTGTCATCATATAAGAAGCATTTCCCATTTGGCTCTCTTTAGAGAGAAGTTTTTAAACCGATAACTTAGGGATTTGATGACAAAAAAACATTTTTCAATCAAATAAATAAGCAATAAAAATCACAAGCATACATATGTAACCAAATTCGGAGTATACAGTCAACAACTTTGTCGCAAGAGTATAAAAATCATGGTTCCAAATGAGATCGCCACATGAACATACGAAGCAAAGAAAAAGTTACATAGATTTTTAAAAAAATATTAGTGGCAAAATTCACACACATAAAATATAATTTCAACATCAAACACTCTATATGTGAAACCCTAACGACAAAAACCGTAAATCCGACAAAATTAAATATAACCCACGTACAATATGCACAAAACGAAGAGTGATTCAAAATATTAGAAAATTATTTAAAAAATCCTTAAATTTCCTAGATATTTTACAGTTCAATTTAAAAATGATAATCGCATAAGCATCAAGAATTCAAGAGCTAAAAATGGACGGAATCAACCACACATCAAACCAGATTAATTAATTAGTAAGGCAAAACGAAAACAAAACCTGATTTTGAAGAGAAAAATATCTACTTGTTTCTCACAAACGATCTGGATGAGTAACTCACGCTGAGAAAGAGAGAAAATTGGAACTTAAATTCTCACTTCAATTCAATCGTAAAGGTTTTTCAAATTAGTTAATTTCTGAGAACTTAAAGTAAATTGGAGTATTTAGAAGGATATTAAAGGTTTTTCTTATAAGCGGATGATTATAAAACCATAAATTTGCAACGGCTGAGTATATGATGTATATCTTAAAAAAAATTTTACGTTAACTCTTGAGATATCTATCTGATTAACTATTTTCTTGTGAGACACTCACTTTATATATAATAGATAATTAGTAGTAGTATAAGTGGAGAAAAAAAATCCACTATGGTTGATGGACTGATTACAAACTGTTTTTATAAATAAATAAATTTAATTCGCGGTGAATTGTTATCGGTTATGGTTTAACCCACTAGTGCCGCAACATCCGTTCAAAGAGTTTAAGGTTACCAATATAATTTCTAATTCATCTACTTTTCAACTCTACGCTAGGAAAATTCTTTAGATATTGAAAAAAGATCTGAAGTATTGCTTTTGAATTTTCAACATCAACAAACCATTAGGTATGAGAAAAGGCATTCAAACACAGAATAAAATTATGAACCTATCAGTTACGGGGAAAGAAATCGAGAGATATAAAAATAAAACCTTAACCATAATAAAAATTGGTGTTTGAGTAATTTGTTCATCATATGCATAAGGAAACTAAAGAAATAAAATAAACCTTAACCCGCTAATCTTGTTAAGTCTTGTTATCAGCAACCGCAACATCCTGAGACTTTGTTATCTTCATCAGTTTGGGTGCAACAAAAGAAATATCTTCAATCTTTGTGTCTTTGAATTTTTCATTTTCTTGGATAAAATTAGCAACTTCCTTGCGACTCCTTAATCTCTTTCCTTGAGGTGTCACGTAATAAACATCGGCTTTCTCGCAGCTTTCTCTAAGAATCAAAATCCTCTTGAACCCTTGAGGGGTTTTGGATAAACCATGCCGATCCAAAAACCATAACCGAGTCGAATCACTCTCCATATCCACATCTCCAGGTTCTTCACAGCTTTTGCATTTAAAGCACTTTTTTGGTGCTTCACTTCTGATCTCCTCGTATTCATCTTGAGAGACTATAAATCTCCACTTGTAACACTTTCCACATTGTACAACGTATGAGTCAATTAACGACAGTGGTTTCTGCTACACACATGAGATCAAACAGATTAAGATTCGGACAAAACTAATCTGTTGTAATGATAAAATAAAGCGTTGTTGATACCTTGCGGGGAGTAACTGGAGTCTTCTCCTCCATTTCAAGTTTTGAGGGAGATGAAAAGTTTTTGGTGCTTTTTCTTTTTTGGTTGAAGTGAAGGGGACTTATGTCCATTGGGTTTCGTATATTTAATAGACAGAAATTCGCTTTTATTAGGATAAGTTCTAGATTGGTATAGCATTTAAGTGGGCATAAAGCCTAATACTATCGAATCAAGTCTTGTAACTAGGACATGAAAGAGAGCATTAATTTGCACCTTGTGATGTGTGTTAAAAATAAATCAATCCATCAATTTTGAAATCAAAGATACTTCAGTTATAACATTTACAAACCCGCTCATTGCTTAATGATATTTTACAACATTTTCATAACATCAAAAAAAAAGTACTAGTTGTAACATCACAAATCCTCTCATTCCTTAATGATATTTAAGGATATTTTCTTCTTATTACGCATGTAAGAAATTAACGAGTGGAAAGCAGTTTCTTTTTCCTCACAACCTAACAAAAGAAAGATTCAAGATTTGCAACATTATTAGATTCCATTGGAACGT
This sequence comes from Cardamine chenopodiifolia, assembly GCA_963922655.1. Taxonomy (NCBI): domain Eukaryota; kingdom Viridiplantae; phylum Streptophyta; class Magnoliopsida; order Brassicales; family Brassicaceae; genus Cardamine; species Cardamine chenopodiifolia. The sequence continues at coordinate 68,904 of OZ000469.1, forward strand.
TTTCTCAAACTTCCCAAAGACGATACCTAACACCAAGCTCGGAACAAACATAAACATCTATTGACGCCTGAAGAATTTGATAATCGCAAAGGTTGTAAACGCTCCAATCGCTAATGCTTACCTCCGGATCTAGCCTCACTCCTCGATAACCCATACATTCTTCAACAATCTCTTCAAACGAAGAACGCTTCATAATCCTTCCTCTTGAATCGTTAACAAACATCCTCAAGTCCAAAAGTTTCCCAATCTTCAACTGATGTCTACATTGGTCTAGTCTTTTCGCGTCTTGACTATTCCACACACCAACGTGTGTGTAATATGCGAGAAAAAAGTGGAGGGCATCAGGGACGTGGTCATAGTGAGAAAGCTGGATGATGAGACATCGTCTACCCACGCATAACTGGAGAGTATCGCTGGAGAACCGTAGGCATAGTCACTGTCCGACCGAGGATTCGGTGTAGTAACCAGGCAGTGTCCACATGACGCCGAGTCCAACGACGAGAGGGTGAGAGGTGAAACGGTTGAAGAAGTGGACCTCGTGGATCCATCGTTTGATTACGGATGGAGTTCGTGTTACAGTGACGATCAATTCTTCTCCAAAGAAATCGATGGAGTACTCTTGGTGAGTATCGATGGCTCTAATACTCGGAGCCATTGATTTTGCATGTATACTTTCTTCAAGGAAAGAAAAAAAATGTTAGAGAGGGTACTTAAATTGTATTATGTACTGCACTGGTACTCTTTAGTGTCGTACTCAAGACTATGTTATCACCGTTGATCTTTGTGAGAGATACAGTTAAATTTGGATGGCTAAGATGCATGTAGGCTAGGGCTAGCTAGCCTTTCGCATCATGGGGTTAGTATGACGTCGTCCATAGCGTTATAAAGATAGTGGTAATCTAGAAACATATTATAAAAAGTGAGATCAAGTGCTATCCTTATTATTCCTTATGCAACCGAAAATCTTGCTAAAAACTTGTTTCTATAGATAAATAACCATATTCATGAAACAAAGGAAAGAATCCATCCGTCAAAATACACAAATTGTAAAAATTTTATTCAGTTGAAACGTTTGTTCATATCTAATTTCTCTGTGTTTTTCTTTTTATTATTATATTATACTTTAAGCTAGATAGAGAAACATAAATCTGAACATTGATGACTTTGCATTCGACTTTGGTTTTAGGAATGGAGATAAACAGGACTCCATTCTTGAGCTCACTTTTGATCTTGTCTTTCTCGCAGTTATATGGGAGCTCAAAGTCGTGTGCCATGACTCATGAGAGCTAATGCTTCTTCCACGCCAAGAATCATTATCGTAGCCAACTTCTTCCTCCTTCTGCTCTCATCTGATCACAAGGGCGTTATCCGATAGAGACTTTGACGTCTTCTTTGGAGAGACCAAGAATGTCGAAACGCATCGTGTTCTTCCTCTTTGATGTCATAGCATCCTCGAACATCCTGCCCATGGTCTCCAGCATTTGTCGCATTGTCCTCATTCGCGTAAGCCATTTGTTCAAGTAAATAAAAGATGAAAATTTGAGCTTAATATCTCGCTGAGAAAATATTAGCAAAGTCTAGTTATGTATAAAAATATATATATAAAATTCACCTAGAAAATCTCTTTCCAAAAACCCTAGTATATATTAAGGCATAGTACTGTCCATTAAACAAACCGTTGTCTAATAAATGAAAATATATAACTTATTGAAAAATATGGAAACTGGAAAAGCCCTATTATATTTCACGGTTGTATTTAAAGGATCAAGATATGATGTTTTGGATGAAAAAAAGAAAAGAAAAAAAAGAGATGAATTTGAGACTATATCTAAAAGAGTTGGAAGGAACATTTGAAATGGAGAAAGCAGTGTGTAACCATGGTTTCTTCATGATGGCTCCAAACGTGTAGAACCCTTCAACAAAGTCACTACATCGACCACTGATCCTTTGGGCCTCTTCTTCCATGAATGTAACGATCTCTCACCCTTCTACTCTCTCTTTTCTTGTAATCCAAGTCCACGGCATCAATAATGTTTCGAGAGTAAGAACTCATCTTGCAACAAGTGGGAAGGATGCTAAGAATATCAGACATGGACGAACATGATGTGGCTGAGTTTCAACAACTCCATGAGGCTGCAAAGAAGAGTGGTTTCGGTCGAATTTTCCGGTCTCCATCTCTTTTTGAAGATATGGTCAAATCTATCTTGTTGTGTAATTCCACTTGGGAGAGGACATTACTCATGGCTTCTCGCCTCTGCATATTGCAATCAAAGCTAGCTGATGGCACTAGTAGGCCTAGTCGCCTACCGAAAAAGAGGAAACTAAAGCCAAAATCCAAAAAAGGAACAAGAGGAAACTTCCCTAGTGCCAAGGAAATAGCAAGCCTTGAAAAAGAGCTGATCAATGAGCATTGTAAACTTGGGTACAGAGCAAAACACATAATAGAATTAGCAAAGAAGGTTGAAAATGGGTCACTGAATCTTGAAAACATGGAAATGAGTGGGGTGGAAGTGGAACAAGTGATTGAGAAACTGAGAAAGTTAAAGGGCTTTGGTCCTTTTGTTACTGCAATAGTGCTTATGTGTATTGGTTATTACCATCTTGTTCCATCTGATACCGAGACCATAGGACTCTTAAGAGAGGTATATATCTAAACTTAATTCCCTTTACAATGATCTATCATTAAATATAATTTCATTTATGTAATGTGTGGAGGTGCATGAAATGGAGGAGTATTCGAAAGAGCCGCTTGAGAATACATCACAATCATTCTATGACCGTTTCTCTCCATTCCAGTCTTTAGCCTATTGGTTAGCTTCTTGTCTACTTCTATTTTCTAAGCATAGTTTCTGAGTATTTATATGGCTTCCTTTTGTATTATATATAAATATATAGGTTTGCTTTAATCCAAAACTATGAAACAAAAACTTGGGAAGCTTAGCGAGTTGAGTCCCACTGACTACAACAGTGTTAGCGGATCCTGCCACATGAAGCAACTCAAGGAAGAATAAATGAATATCTTACCTTTTCTATTAGTTAGTTACATTAAGGTTTTATTGATGGTTTTTTTGGTTTTTTTTGCCTCTTGGTGTTCGTACAAGACTCTGTTCTCCAACTCTACGCCAAGAAGATTCTTTGGACTTCCAATTTATTCATATAATAACTGCTGGTTAGTGTCAGTTTGATTTGATGTCTAAATGGCGTTGAAGAAAATTAATTGGAAGAAGTAAAACTCTTTTTTTTTGTCTTGAGAATCGGCATGTCAAAGGCATATTCAACGCAAACGTGTTGATTGAATCTTGAGTCCTTCAAAGTCCAAACCTTTATTATGCTCTCAAGATACTAACTTCTGCTTCTAGAAATCGAGACGCAAGGCTTTGACAGGGGAAGCTACAGTCCTAGTGTTAAAGAAGTTTTGTATCGAAAGTTTGTTTGTGTTGAATCAGGAAGCAGCACTTGAAGCTCCTCTCCTGCATCTGCATACATCCCAAATTATGATCAGAAACAGAAACATATTATAAGATAAGGTCTTCAAATGTTCATGCACACACAATCTTTGTACCTCTAACTCGGAAACCATTCTCAAAAGATCATGGCATTGCTCCAGCATCAACTTCTCTTGTGCGGCCACTTCTGCAAGTTGGGATGCAAGTGGAACAATACCCTCCATCTGCTAATAGGTTATTACACCGCTTAGATACGTATAAATCATGTCACTTTTGTTGACCTCAGAGTAGGAATAACTTACCGTGGGAGCATAACTATTCACAGTTGAAATGATAGCATCAGTGACTGCTTCTGCATTCTGAAATAAAGTGACGGCTGATTCCAAGTTCACCTGAAAACCTCAGGAGTTGTTGAAAAATAATAGAGACAGAGCTTTGAGTTCAAAAACTTAACAGAGGAGAATAATCTGATTTACCTTTGCACCTTCTTTGAGGGGAAGCCTCGAAAGAGCAAAATGCAGGGATTCTCTGGTCATGGACAGAGATGAAAGGTGTTCTCTTTCCATGTCCTCCCAAGCTTCAAGATGCTTAACCTGTTTCAGATATATTTCATATCAATCTGGTTTAGAATTTCTTATCCTCCATGGCTTGGAGTTAGGTAATTAGTAAATGATACGTACTTGAGAAAAAAGCACATGATCCAGCTTCATTTCCAGGTTTTTCTTCTGCAGTTTGATTCTCTCTTGCAGAACCAAATGTTTTAACCTGGTAAGAGTCTCCCACGCATAGAGTATTTGGTTCTGCAAATGGTGTTCGTTTTTATAAGATTTCATGCCTCGAAGGATGGAGAAAGCAAAAGATCTGACAATTATGTAAAACTCAATAAAGTGACAAGCATGAGAAGAGGTGATATGACTGCAGCTGTAGGGAGTAGATTACCTTTTCTCGGGCGTTATTGTTTGCAGCACAGGCTCTAGCATTGACAAACCTCCATTGAATTAACCGGTTATTCATAAGCTTCAGCTGATGAACAGATTCTGCGTCACATGTCTTTGGTTTTAATGGTGAAGAAAAGGGAGAAGACTTGTTCTTGCCCCTGAAGAAATCGAAACCAAGGTTGATTAGTTTACCCACGACTTTGCCTCTTGGAGGCTTCAGTTTTGAACTTGGAACTGTAACAGGCTGAGTTTCCAGTGACCTTCTTGGTGAAAGTGCCCACTGAGACATCGAACTTCCATACCGGACCACTGGATTAGTCTTCTTCATCCTATTCTCAATGCCCCTAAATCTATTAGCTCTCTGGAAATCTTCTTGTGACCTTAGTTTCGTCACATTGTTGTTGCCTTTACTCTGCCTAGATGTTAAATCAGGAAGATACTTAGACGAGACCTTGATACCAGGTTTCTGGTTCCAGGACGAACAACTTGAAGCAAATGATACATCGCTCAACTCTGAATCTGATTCATTGTTTAAGGACTCATATAGTAGAGAGCACGAGCTTCTCCTTGATGATTCTCTATACAGTTCAGATTCATCGACTGAAAATCTTCCAGGAAGTATGACATTATCCTCATTATCAATCCATGGTGACGGCCTATGATTTTCTTTAGTGTCAACTTCAAGGCTACTTTGATTTGGGAACCCGAAACAAACCCGTGTACCATCTGACATCAGGTCATGCTTTTTCAATCCAAGATGAACTTTTACACCATTGTTGTTCTGATCATCTCTCTTGGTAGATGAATTAGAAGTGGAGTTTCTGCGGCTAGGAGAAGAAGACGCAGACGGAGAGGAGAGAAAAGGTGAACAAACCTCGCGGGACTTTCCTCTTCTTACTTTGAGTTGTTCATGTTCACAGCCCTTCATTGTTACTCAGCTTCCTGAGAGTCAGAGAAGGAAGCTTGTCAATCTTATAAGAGGATACAGAGAATCTCTTTTAACTTTCAAAAAAGGAAACAAACTTTTGAAACAGATGAGTTTGTTTGTCCTATATGGTCGCCAACATTATAGGGTTTATTGTTATTCTGTTGAAAGCAAAATATCTTATTGCCTTGAAATTTCTACAGAGAAAACATGAGGATACAAGCAGAGAAATAGCTGATACTTCATTGAATTTGAATTTCACATTCACAACATACATTAAGTGATCGTACTAGAGCAAACAAAACTCTTGCAAGTGAATCTGTAACCAAAATGTGGAAGATATAGCTGTCCAGAAGTGGAATAAAACTATGAACCCTAAGATATCAATGAAAATTGCATTGTTGCATAAAAGGGTGACTGTAATCAACGTATCTTTCCCACAAAGGTTTGTACTTCTCTATCCCGATCTTCAACCACGGCTTTAAGTTCCCATTGAAGTGAAGAACAGCTCCTTTCTCTATCACACGAGCATCCACATTGGTGTATCCCAATCCCAGGATATGCCACGATGCCTCCAGTGCCTCTGTTAGACCGTAAAATGTCAGAAGTCCTGGAGGTAATGTGCCAAGTTTCCATAAGGTCCGATCAACGTTCCTTTCTTGCCAGTAGTGGTATATGCCGGTCACATTTCTCTTCCTCCATTCAACTAAATCAAAGACGTTCATCCCGAACGCCCACCCACACGCATCTGGATCAAAGTGGGAGCGTATGAGCGGATGGGAATAGTTCAAGTACTTGTGATAGCGGTGGAAGGTCTCCATGCACGTCTCAACAGCCCCGTTCACATTTTTGTTTAAATCGATTGAAAATAGAGAGGAAAGGTCCTTCTGAACTACAACGTCATCATCAAGAAAGACCACTTTCTTCAGCGCAGGAAACACTTCAGGGATGTAGAACCTAAGATGGTTGAGCATCGAGAGATACTTGGGATTTCTGAATTTGATCGGGGTGCGCCCATCGTCATTGTGTCCAGAGAAATAGTAGCTTTGTGTTTCAGAGTCTTGCAGCTGCTTGAGGACCGGAACATAGGAAGCATTCAGCCACTTGAAATCCTCGAATTTCTGAACCTCCACAGTGACTCCTCGAAGATTATCCATGTTCATGGCGAACCAAGCTTTCATTGCAGCATAGTTGATCTCATTAGTCACAAGATGAAACACGACTTTCTCAGGTGCCTTGGAGTTGAGAGCAGTAGAATTGACCACAACAGAAGTAGCAATGATATTATCAGAAAACACACAGAAATGGTAAAGATTATTATCCGTAAGTTTAGAATAAAAATGGCTTCTCTCCTTAAGGTTTCTCTGAAACTCAGAGTTCTGAAACCATTCAGTAGTAAGACGAACACCAAGACAGTAAAGACTCTTGGGAACTTCCTCAGCAGCAATCTGTCCATACTTGGAACTCTTTTCATTAACAGAACTCATCTGTTCTTCAAGAGACTGAATTGAGGCCTTAAGCCTCATAATCATAGTAGCACTATCATAATGAAGCTGCTGAGCTTGGTAAAGCAAAACAGCCATATCACGAATAGTAGGCTCAGACTCTAACACAGTCAAAGGAGTTCTCCTAGTAGCAGCATTCGATAAAAGCAACTGAGAATTACGGATCTGAGCACTTAAGTCCCAAGCAAACTGAAGATTCTTACTTTCTTTAGCAATCACAACAAAGGCTTTAGCAAGAGCTATCTGATCATTAACTTGACGAGCAACTGAAGTAGGACTCAACATTTCCTCAGTCATGTTCATACCTTGTAAAAATTTGTCATTACGATAACGTCGCTGCATCAAGATTCGAATTTTATCAATTGAAATCCAAAAAATTCCCTTTTTTGGCAGGAAATTAGTAAGTAAGAAGAGAATGATTTACCTTGGGAATAGAAGTTCTAGGTTCAATTTGACCAGCTTTGGAGAGAATGAGAATGAAGAGCATTAGAAGTATCCCAGAGAGTACCCACCACACCACCTTCGAGATCTTTCTCCGGCCAGCTCTGCGGAAACTATCTCCTCTTCTCCTCATACTACAAACTCAGATCTGATTTGATTAATTGATTGATGGTTGAGTCTTCGGATCTGGGGGAAGTGAGAATTTTTGAGGAAGAAACAAAAATAGCTCAACCGACCATCTTCTTTCTCTTGGCTTGCAAAAAACCTCGAACACCTTCTTTTTTTTTTTTTGTAATTAAGAGAATGTTAAAAGACATATCTACCCTCCTTTTTGGTTTCAACTGCATATAAACAAATCTTCTTCGTCTTCGTTCTCTTCTCCCGCCAATCTGAATTGTCCTTGTCTCAGATTCTCTCTTCTCTACGGTCTCTCGCTTCAGATTCTTCAGATCGAAGATTACCTGAGCCTTCTGCCGCCGGATTTTTCTCATTTAAATCAATTCGTCTCTCGGAGCCTATTTGCAGCAAGTTCAGCCGGAGACATCGAGGTCGAGATTACTCATTGATCTTTGACGATGACTCAAAGGTTGTGCAAAGGGTGAATATGGATTCGAGTTTTTTCAGCTTCAGAAATGTTGCCACTATGGAACAGAAGAACATTACGATGACTGGGGTTGAACGGGAAGATGACTTGTTTCAGAATTTGACAACTAGTTGTTCTGCATACCAAGTGTTCGATACAATGTCTCCACAGAAATAAAGACTGAAAACAAAGAAGAAGAAGAGATATTTGAAACAAAGGGAACGTCAGCAAGTTAAGCCACTAGCTGACCATAAGCTACTTGACAGAGATCTTCGAGGGGACATTTACAGAGAGATTGAAGCTCCTCTTAATGGAAGTGCACCTCACTGTTTGGGCTGCTTATTCAAGCACAATGCAACAGTCTATTGTTAGTGATGAGAATTCCCAAGTCAAGCACAAATGGCTGCGTATATATACATGGGAAATTATTCTTAGCCAGCTCTGCATATTCAAGGGTTGTTACAAACTTCACTTTACCATCTTCTACAAGGTTACAGAGTGGCTGCTTGAAGCTTTCACAACGACTGGACATTTCTTTGTCTTCAAGATTGAGGACAAGCTTCTTTAGCGCGGGGGTATTGATAGATGTGGATGGATATAAGAGTAGAAAACAATATAAATACAAGTAGATGGTTCTAAGAGAGGTTAGCTTTGGATTCAAAGTGGTAAAGGGAACAGAATTGTAGATTCTGTTAGGGTTGAGACTAAAGAGAGCGTAGCTCTTGAGTCTCTTCTTGTAGTTCGTTGGTAAATCAATAAATGAGTGTTGAGAATCTATTATAATCCCAACGAACCAGCCCAGTACGATGATTTTTATACATCTAACAGGAAGCACACAACTGAATTATCGGATCTAATCTTGTTAAAACAGACTCAAATATCTGGACAAAGGCTTAGTTACTCAACAACGTGTATGTAACATAAGCATCACACAACTAAAATCAAGATTCACTTATGCAAAAGGACAAGAATTAGGGAAAAAGTAAAAATCTAAACTCTCAAAAAGCTTCATGATAATTATTCACTCATTAGCTTTGAGTTGAAAAGATATTAGGGTGCAAGCCTTTGAGCGGCGCGAGGGGAGAGCGATGTTTTCCGGATGTTGTTCAGTCCCAGGAAAAGCATGACCACTCGCTCCAGCCCCGCTCCGAATCCACCGTGTGGAGGCGTACCGTACCTGTAAACATGATTGATTTGTAGCAATTGTTTGCTTAGAGAACAACTCAGATAAAACAATTAACGGAACCGAGCTGGTCCAGTTTGTAAATTATCTGAAAGAATCGATGTATGTGGATATTGTCCTGACATCAATGCCGCATTCCCCTGCACGTTTCTCCAAGTCTTCTGCGATATGGACACGTTGAGATCCTGATATGATCTCCTCACCTAGGAAAGAACACGTAAACTTAATATCAAATGTGCAGTAACATAATCGGTGAGAACAAACAAGGTAAAAAAGAATAACTCAAAGATGTACCTCTGATGAAGACATCAAAGGAGTTGCTGTAAAGAGGATTATCATCACAAGGCATAGTGTAGAAAGGCCTAACTTCCGTAGGAAACCGATACAGAATATAGAACTCAGTGTTGTACCTATCGAAATCAACTACACGGTAGTGTTAGAACAACTTTGTAACTGTGAGATACAAAACTAAATCATTTTGAAAACGAACAGGGTTAGATAAAAGTGATGGATTACTTTTCCAATACAAGTTGGCCAAGTTTTTTCTCAGATTCAGTGTTTAGATCACCAAGAGGGTCAACCTCCACACCAGCTTCCTGTCAACACATTAAGATTACAATTATTATTGATAGTCCATTCGATAAAATACAAGATCATACCTTAAGCATTTGAACCCCTTCTTCAAACGTTAACCTCAACAAACTGCATATTAGCGCCAATGATCAGAATCAAAAGATACAAAAACTCAGTTTCTAATATTCTTTGCTCATACTGCTTATGGTTCACCTTCAAAGGTTCAAATGGATATTGCTTCCCAACAGCTTCCAGTTCTTTTTTGCACTTTTCATTCAAACTAGTGAATATAAACACAAATACCTCGTCCACAAGGTCCATTATCTGCACAAACAAGAGACATTAGTACTAGTGGCAGAATAGAAGATACTTGAGATGATTTTATATTATTAACAGCAGAATCTTACCTCAGAATAGTGTTTTATAATCTCCAAAGTGACACAGATGTCTATGAGTGAACGAGTCTTCTGCTCTGAAAACAGGACCTACCACAAAGACTGTCCTTTGTATTCGAACCCAAATATAACAGAACCTCTTTCATTACTACCAGCCAAGATTTTTGGTAATTTGACTACAATAAAAGCCTTGGATATTAATTTTTCTCTGAAAAACTACAAAAGTGATAGCTAATTCAACAAAGCAACCAAATCATGGAAAGATCAAAACATACTACTGATATAACATTTCTATAGTGACTATCCTATCCTAGTCATGAGGCATACCAAACCAGGCTTATATATGTTACTAACAGATATGAAAACAGCAACACAAATGATAACGATCTAATCCTCCTAAAGGCCTTCGATTTGGAACTCAATGGAGAAGATGGCTTGATTAGCCGGTGTTCTGAGGTCAAGCACCCCATGATTCAAACGTGTATCTTGATTGACACGAACAGCTGGCGTTCCAGTCTGCAACAATCATGAAAACAACAGCTCGTATGAACAGATTGACCACCATAGAAACATAAGAGCAAAAATTGTACCTGAAGAGATTTTTCTGTACCTACTTTCAAGCGTGACCCTCTTAGTAAACCAATATTTTTCTCTAGAATATGACTTCTTGGTCATATCACAATTCAATACATTTGCTATTTCCTCAAGGGTGGAGTTTGCAATGGAGCTTCATGACTTCATCCAACAAGATATTATCCCAATATACTCCACAGTCAGAGATCTTATGAAAATAACAATCAGAAGATCATATCTTGAATACGTAACAGAACAATGTATGTGTCTATGAAGATAATTAAGCAAGACTTGATTCAATGGATTTGTGAAATTATTTTTTGACTATTTCTTCACGTTCCTTATACTTCGAATCTCTTTGTTCTTTGAATCTTTTTTTTGGATTTATTCTCTACATTTATTTTTCTTTGATTGATTGTATCTATAAAACCTCTTTTAATCTCAATGAAAATATACCTAGCATTCTTTCTTCTTTATACACAAAGTTTGTTTCCTTATGAGATCCAAGTATTTGGAACCTACATTTGGTATTAGAGCTAGATGTCCAAAGAAGTATCGTCATCTGGTGGTGGTATCAGAGGAGATATGACGACAACAAAAATCAAAAGAGAAGGAAACGTAACACTCACTTATCCATTACTCACGAAGAGTAACTATTCGGTGTGGGCGTCGAAGATGCGGGTGAATCTATAGGCACAAGGGGTGTAGGAAGCTGTAGAGTTCGACGAAGTTGAAGAGTGTAAGGATAGAATGGCTCTCGCTGCCATATATCAAGCGCTTCCGAAAGACGTTCTTCTCATGGTGGCTGAGAAAGATTCTGTCAAGCAAGCTTGGGAGACATTAAAGACAATGCATGTCGGTGTGGAACGTGTCAAGGAGGCGAAAGTGCAAAAATTGAGGACCCATTTCGAAGAAATTTTCATGAAAAACGGAGAGTCGGTGGATGATTTTGCTATGAAATTGACCTCCATTGTGACTGGTATCCATTCGTTGGGGGAGACAGTGGAGGAGATATCCGTTATCAAGAAATTCCTTTGAGTTGTACCACAAAAATATATGCAGATCGTCACTACGATCGAACAATTTGGTGACCTCAAAAAACATGACCGTTGAGGAGGTCGTCGGTCGTCTCAAGGTCTACGAGGAGAGGCTTCGTGGCTACAGAGACCGAGAAGATGATAAGCACCTCTTGTTTTCACATTCAGAATGGAAGATATGCATGAAGAAAAACGGAGATGCTGATTTTTCTTCCAACTCGTCGAAACATAGCGGCAATAGTGGAGAAAGTCGTGGTCGTGGTAGAAGAGGAAGAGACGAGGAAAAGGTCGAGGGAAAGGTAGTGGTTCAAGTGCATCTCAACAAGAAGATTCAAAACCACGTAAGGACAAGAGCACAATAAGGTGTTATGCTTGTCAAAAATATGGTCACTACGCAAATGAGTGTCGTAAAAAGAAACCGAATGAGGAGGCAAATCTTACTTGTTTCCATGACGAGGAGCCTGCGTTAATGTTCGTTGAGGAGTTGGTGAAAACTTTACCTGAAGACAAGGAGTGGTTGGTAATGCTCAATGAAGAGAAGGTTATGGTAAACCTCTTTGCAAGTGGCGAGGAGTACAATCACACTAATGTGTGGTATCTTGATAATGGAGCACGCAACCATATAATGGGACATCGAGAGAAGTTCAAGGAAGTTGACGAAAAATATACATGGAGTATGAAGTTTGGAGATGGCTCACTCGTTGAGATCAAAGGACGAGGATCCATCTTGTTTTAATGCAAAAATTGAGATCAACGATTAATCACCGAAGTCTATTACATTCCGAAGAGTAATATCTTCAGTCTTGGTCAAACGACAGAAGAGGACAGTACAATCACAATGTCTGGTGATTACTTGAGGTTTTTCGACCAAAGTGGTATGTTGTTGATGAATGTGAAGAGATCACCAAATCGGTTGTATAAGATTTCTCTCGAGACAAGCGATCCAATCTTTCTGTTGACATCACTTGCAGACCCAGCATGGCTATGGCATGCGAGACTTGGACATGTAAATTTCTATGCACTAAAAATGATGGGAGACAAGGAACTGACTTTGATTATCAAAAGTAGTAATCTTCATTTCAAAGTTGAAATTAAAATGAAGAGTGGCTTCATGCTCTCCACAACCTTGCACTCCAAGGAACTTATATATACTTGAAGTTTGTGGTTGCTCGCTGATATCATCCCAAGTGCTTGATTTCTTGATTTGAGAACCTAATGCAAGATAATAGCTAATCTGGAGATTTAGAGTGTTATAGAACACCAGTGGTAGATTTATGATAGCTCTTACTCATGATGAATTTGCTTCTACTTTGGTTTATGGAGTGAAGTCATATATATGGTCTTTTTGGTTTTTCTTTTTCTTTTTCTGTGTTTTGGTTTTGTGCGATTCAAAGGTCTTGATTGCTGAATTTGAACGTAAAGGGTCATGCTGTGGGAGATATTTCCGGACTTGAATTCAAGTCGCTCCGGGCTCGTGTCAAGGGAAGGATAAGGAGAAGCCAAGGTCTTAAATAAAAGCTTCAAGCTTTTGAAATTGATTTTGATGTCTTTAATGATATATCTTTTGACGTTTTAGGACTTGGTTAAATCTTTTTTTTTTGTTAAAAACTTGGTTAAAAGCATTTTTAATTAGAATGCTTTTCCGAACAAAAAAGAAAGATGATGGTTTAAGCATGTGTTTTTAATAAGAATGGTTTCCGAGCAAAAACAACGGCGATTGATTGCTTCAATCAGACTGTTTTGATGTAAATATTGTGTGGGACAACCATGAATATTCTTAGCGTTTGTGCAGTTCGTATTTCGTGTAAATGAGACTCTCTGCTCATGAATTCTCATCGCCCACAAAGCTAGGGAAAATTATGACATGTAAAGCATCACCAATGATTCATATGCTAAATGCTAACCAAACTATCTTTCTTCTTTTTTCACAAAAGGTCAAGCCGCCAAGTGGGAAATTGTCTTTAAGGTATTAAACATGTCAACTGAAAACATGAGCTTTCCGTTTGTAACCATCAGTGGAATATATAAATGATAAATGAACTTTGAATGTTGACAAAAAAAAAAAACATTAAAATATTGTATATAACTGAAAATGCTAAGTTATTTAATAGGTTTTCTGCAAATAAATTATTAATTATTTTTGGTAAAATCAATTTTTACCTAAAGTTGTACATGTCAAAAAAATTTATTCTCTATATAACTCTTTCGCATATCGTCGACATGGAACCATTTTACTCTGTTAGAAAACTAATATAAATCTCTAAACAACGTCGTTTTAACACTCCAAAACTACACAATATTTTTATTATTTCTTGTTATTTTCCTATGGCCAAAATGACATGATTTTCAAAGCATCACAAATTAGATTTAGAATTAGGGAAAATTGATCTCAAGAAATTAAAAGTCTGTTAGAGATTGAATAATTTTTAAAAATTTACCATTCTGCATATCATCGACGTGGAACTGTTTTACTCTATTAGAAAACTAATATAAATCTCTAAACAACGTCGTTTTAACACTCATAAACTACACAATGTTTTCATTATTTTTTGTCATTTTTCTATAGCAAAAATGACATGATTTTCAAAGCATCACAAATTAGATTTAGAATTAGGAAAAATTAAATGTCTGTTTGAGATCAATTTTCCCTAATTCTAAATCTAATTTGTAATGTTTTGAAAATCATGTCGTTTGAAAATAGAAAAATGACAAAAAAATAATGAAAACTAGATAATCTTTGAATAGATTTAGAATCAGCGAATAATTTTTGAATTGTTAGGATTTCAATCTATTCAATTGAGAATCTATTCTAAATCTATTTAAAGTCATGTAACATTTTACTGTATAATCTTTGAAAATTATGTCGTTACAGCTAGAGAAAAATGACAATAAATAATCAAAATATAGTGTAGTTTTGAAGTGTTAAAATGACGTTGTTTAGAGGTTTATGTTAGTTTTCTAACAGAGTTAATTGGTGTCACGTCGACGATATATATAAGGGTTATATAGCAAGTAATTTTCGAATTGGTAGAAAAAACCTGCACAACTTTTAGGTGAAAATTAATCTTGAAAAAAAAAAATTGATGGCTTATTTGCAGAAAACAATTTATTTAATTGTACGAAATAAATGTAGATTCAATTTCTTTTTTTATATATATTTATATAACCTCAAATTTTAATTAATATTTTTTGAAAATCTCGACAATTTTAGAAAGAAATTTTAAATATTTGGACATATTGATTCCACCTGATTCCCCTAGTTATTTATTCAATCGAGTATATTCTGTATATTCCATTTTCTTGTATTAACGTAGTCATATATTCCAAACAAAATTTCGTAAAACTAAAACATTAAACCCTTTAACCAAAAAAAAAAACTAAAAACATTAACAATGCAAACCAAAAATCAAATCGAACAGTTGTTCAAATATACGAAAAGGAAATCTCCAGGGAACGCGGGACATAATTTCAAGTCTCGAGTTTTAGAGCAGTCAAACCCTAAAAAAATCTACGCTTTATTTAGTGCGTCCCCTTCTATTCCTTTTAAATAAAAAACATTAAATGATATATTCCTAATTTACTTGGGCGTTACTCCAATTTCCTAAATACCTCACTGTCATTTTATTTTTCTTTTTTTCTTTTTATTGGGGCCTCTCACGTACCCTAAAGTAGCTTGATAGTTTCCATTTTGCATATTCACATTCGCAGCAGCCTCTCTTCCAAATTCTAATAAAGCTCTCTCAGCTTTGTTTTTTGATCTGAGGCTGAGATATTTGCAGAACCATCATCATGAGTTTTCGTAGCTGTTTCGAGAGAGCTTTCAGCTTCTTCAAGGCTCACCCTTCTACGTCCAAGATTCTTGCTCTCAGCACCTTCAGGTCTCTCCTTTATTTCTTTAGATCTGTTTTATACATCTTCGTTTAGCTGAATCAACATACCTTTTTTCAGTTCTACATATACATGCTTATGCTTTGACTGTTGTCTTAATTTTTCATGAAATATTATTAGTCTTGTCATATTTTTCATGAATTTATCGCTGAAAATTTCGTCTTTTTTGCCTCTTCCCTTTGATGCATGACCATGCATACCAACTCTAAACACACAAAGCTTCATACTTTTTCAATTCAGATCCGGTTTTTAAGAAATCTTAGAATCTCTGACAGTTATTTTGATTTTGTGTCTTTGTGATCCTCTCTGATCTATGTCGTTTATGTATTTTTGTGCAGCGGTGGTAGTCTACTGACGTATTCGGACTCGAGTCCGTTGAGAAGTATATTAAAAGCAGACGCTACTCACGACTCTGATGGAAACCCAATAAGGAAGAAGAAGGTTGTCGTTCTTGGAAGTGGATGGAGTGGCTACAGCTTCTTGAGTTACTTAAACAACCCTAACTATGATGTTCAAGTTGTTTCTCCTCGTAACTTTTTCCTCTTCACTCCTCTCTTGCCAAGTGTTACCAATGGTACTGTTGAAGCCCGTAGCATTGTTGAGCCCATTCGTCGCCTTATGCGCAAGGTAGGTCTCTCTTCGACCTCACATTCTTGCAACCTCTCTTATTATTTATCTGGTTCTGATACTTAACAATATTTCAGAAAGGATTTGAGTACAAAGAAGCAGAGTGTGTCAAGATTGATGAGTCAAACAAGAAAATCCATTGCCGTTCCAAGGATGGTTCAAATCTTAAGGGCACAACGGAGTTTGACATGGATTATGACATTTTAGTCATAGCTGTAGGAGCTAAGCCTAACACATTCAACACTCCTGGAGTTGAGGAACATGCTCATTTCCTCAAAGAAGCTGATGATGCTCTAACAATCCGTAAGTCAGTCATCAGCTGTTTCGAGAGAGCCTCTCTTCCCAATATCTCTGAAGAAGAGAGGAAAAAGATTCTGCATTTCGTTGTGGTTGGTGGAGGACCAACTGGAGTTGAGTTCTCAGCTGAGCTTCATGATTTCTTAGTTGAGGATGTTGCTAAGATATACCCAAAGGTTAAAGAGTTCACAAGAATCACTCTTCTTGAAGCAGGCGACCACATTCTCAACATGTAAGTGTTCCACTCAAGCTTAAAGATCTACTGTTTTTAATAATGTTTTCACTCCATTATTTTCCTTCAGGTTTGACAAGAGGATCACTGCTTTTGCTGAGGAAAAGTTCCAGCGAGATGGTATTTATTTGAAGACAGGGTCAATGGTTGTTGGAGTGACTGCTGATGAGATATCTACAAAGGAAAGAGAAACAGGCAAAATTGTCTTTGAACCTTATGGTATGGTTGTATGGTCAACAGGAATTGGTTCACGTCCTGTCATCAGGGACTTTATGCAGCAGATTGGTCAGGTTAGATAACTTGTTCACACTGCAATCATTTGACTAACCAAGTTCGTTTGCTTTGTGTCCACCTAACTAGATTAAGTATATGCTTACAGGGGCAGAGACGTGTCTTAGCAACTGACGAATGGCTTAGAGTAGAGGGCTGTGACAGTGTCTATGCTTTAGGTGACACTGCAACGATCAACCAACGCAGAGTCATGGAAGATATAGCTGAGATATTCAGTAAAGCAGACAAAGGAAAAACAGGAACTTTGAACAAGAAAGAGTTCAATGGTGTGGTGAAAGACATTTGCCAGAGGTACCCTCAGGTGAATCTCTACTTGAAGAAGAATAAACTGAAGAACATTGCGCAATTGCTAAAGAGTGCAAATGGTGAAGACACAGAATTAAATATCGAAAAGTTTAAGCAAGCTCTCTCAGAGGTTGATTCACAGATGAAGAACCTTCCAGCAACTGCACAGGTGAGCTTCTTCTTCTTCTAGACTTTTAAATTCCATTAATACCAAACAGAGATGTTGATGTTTGATTCTTGACAGGTTGCTTCGCAACAAGGGAAGTACCTTGCAAAGTGCTTCAACAGAATGGAGAAGTGTGAGAAGAAGCCAGAAGGACCACTGAGGTTTAGAGGAGAGGGTAGGCACAGGTTCCAACCATTCAGGTACAGACATTTTGGATCGTTTGCTCCGCTGGGAGGGGAGAAAACAGCAGCTGAACTGCCAGGGGATTTTGTGTCAATTGGCTACAGCAGCCAGTGGCTCTGGTACTCTGTCTACGCTAGCAAACAAGTGAGCTGGCGCACAAGGATGCTAGTCATCTCTGACTGGACTAGACGCTTTGTCTTTGGCCGTGACTCGAGCAGCATCTAAGAAAATTCTTCTCTCTCCCATTTTTGTTCTCCTCTTCTACGGTTTCTTTGGTTCTTGTTGTTTTTATGGAGCGGATGATTACACATGTCTGATTCTTGTCTTTATCAACACGAAAACCCGAAATCACAAGAAATTTTGATCGTCACACTGTCTTTTAGATGAACATTTGGTCTCTAATGAAGAAAGCAAGATAATCATGTATTTCTTAATTCATAACCGATTGACACATAACAAAAGTTCCCTGAAACCGCAACTCTTTAAAGTAATGCTGCAACACAATCAATTTGAAAATTAGGGCTTGTGTCATTGGATTTGACCGTTGGTCAAATCTAGGCCATTGGATTACAGGGTGTCTTTATTCAGCGTCAGTCTCCTCTATCCTTGTATAGAGCGTGTAGGTCAACTTATTAGCCTAGACGACGCAGATCGAGTCGACATATCTAATATCTTTCACTGGCATGGTTTATTGTTATGCACCACCAAAGACATATCTAGGCTTGTTGTTTGGAACCCTTGTTCCGGGCAAACATGGTCCCTCCAACCCAGATATTCTTTCAACAAATTGGACACGTACGCCCTGAGCTACGAGATGAAAAACAAGCAGCACAAAGTCTTGAGATTTCTCGATCACCCCGACTGGAGAACGAGGCCCCAACTTGGTGCGTTTGAAATCTTCAAATTTGACTCTAATTCATGGAACGTTCTTGATGTCAATCCGGACTGGGATATAGATCGTTTTCACCGTGGCTTGTCTCTACATGGCAACACTTACTGGTTTGCCCGAGACAAGACTCCACTAGGAGGAGATCATTGTTATTTCTTACTCTCTTTTGATTTTACCACCGAGATATTTGGACCGCGTTTGCCTCTGCCTTTTCACCCTTTCTTTCGAGACACTGTGGCTCTATCTAGTGTTGGGAAAAACCAGCTTGTGGTGTTATTTTCAGCGTTTTCCTCCATATACCTTGAGGATATGGATTAGCAGCAAGATTGAGCCCACTGCAGTGTCGTGGAACAAGTTGTTCTTAAAGGTTGATATGAAACCTCTCACCGGTTTTTTCTTCTGTTTTACGGGTGGGGGTTTCTTCCTTGACGAGAAGAAGAAGGTGGCCTGGTTCTTGATAAAGACAGAGATACATGTATCCCCACTCGCAACATAGCTTACATCATTGGAAAGAAGGGCTACTTCAAGAAAGTTGATCTTGGCGCATCTCTGTGCAAATCAACCAGAAAACACCCTAATTTATCTGCCATTTTATTATTATTTTGTATCCTGACAATTGTTGGTTTCTCAACATGGCCTCTGCTTTCTTTGCTTTGTTCATCCTCTTATACTATATCCATCGGATTGTGTTGCAGTATATTGTTATGTGTTGTCTTGGAGATTTTGGTTACAACATAGCATTTTGGTCTTGTAGATTTTCTTATGTCTCTGGTGGTTCTTGATTATCTTGATTCTTGATGGAGGACAAAACTATAAGCAAACTGTTTTACTACTTTTAACAGCTCTTGTGAAGCATCTTTAGTGTTCAATGGAGACCTTACTAACTACCAGTTTGTATGGATTAGCACGTCTTGTTATCTACAAAATTATTCCCTCTGTTGGTAGCATGCCTTCGTAAGACTTTGACTCTCTTTTTTTGTGTGTGTGATCTTGCATAGAATCTTCCAAGTTGTCAAACGAGCCATAGTTTTTGTTTATACTCACGTGTTGTGATCAGTTTATATATGCTATAGGATCCTCTTCTGTTTCCTCCTTGCCTTGAGCTTATAATCTTTGAAATTGCATGATCAGAAAATTCAGTATTTCCCTTCAACATCTAGCCCTGATTAGACCTATTTTCAGATTATACAAAGTGCCAACCAGTGGGTAATGGCCGACGCCTTTGAAAAGGTGACTTTTGTTTTCACTTCTTCTTACTAAGAAACAGCTAGAGGCTAGCATCATCTGTGAAGATGTTGGTTTCACCTTGATCTTTGTTTAGTTAGAACGCAAAGTCTGCTTTCTATCTCGTTGTTTTGTTTATCTCACTTTAATCACTTACATTGGCTTGTACCTTGATTTGCATTATACTGATTTGGCTCGCACTCTGAAATAAAAGATGCTCTTCTTATGACAAATGGGGATGAGGACGTGTATGTGCCCATCTGACAAACATGATATACTTTATCATGTTTGTTTACGGATTATTCAGTTTTATTTATGGATCCATTGGTCATGAAGGAGATGTTGTTGGATTGACTTAGATTTTGGAGCTTTGAAACCCTTAGAGAAATCATACTTCCAAACTGACCAGAAGCACATGGATTTTCACTGCTTTGGTCATTCTCTCCTGCACAAGTTCAATTTCGTTTTAAAATATGTCTTTTTATATTTACACTAGTTTCAAGATTTATTCACATTGGTCCAGAGAAACCCTTATGAAATACGATTTTGATTAATTATATGTACATATTGATATACTTTTAAAACGGTTCCACTTATAAATTTAAGGTTACACCATGCGGTTAATCAAGAATTTTTACACGCTTACAATTAATTAACGGTTACGATTAATTAACAGTTACAGTTAATAATTTACGGTTAACCATAACTAATATATTTTTACGGTTAACAGTTATGGTTTTTAACTATTTATATAGTTACGATTTGGTTACGATCCAAAATAGGTTACGGTTAGAATTTGGCCATGCCTAAGGCCAAGTATATTCCAACCCCAGAAGACAACAAGGCTTGGCCAAAAAAGTCACAAAAACATACCAAGCCTTAGTGTTTAAAGTCTTACCGCTAAAAAATGAACCTAATGATCATAGTATGAGAAGTAAACAAGACATGGTTTTGTAACAACTTCCCAAGGCTGAAAGCCAAAGACTGAAGAAGCAATGGGCACAATCACAAGACTGATCTTATGAATGGTGTCTCCATGAAATCTAAGGAAATTGAACCTAATGAACCAAACAAAGAGGTCTGTAAATCTAAAACCATGTCCTTGAAGCTCAAAACTTCAAGCAGTTTGAGCAACCGGTCATCATCATATGCTTGACCAATCCTCTAGAAGAAGCAATTTGAAAATTAGGGCTTGGGAGGGATTTGACCGTTGGTGAAATCTGGGCCATTGGATTTGGGACTGTTGGGCCTTTTAAGGTGTCTACCGTAGTCTTATAACATATGGCCCTTTAGGCTTTTAATAAGGCCCAAACATTCGATCCATCATCCTTAACAAGACTCCGTCGTCTCCGTCGGAGTCTTCATCCTTCTCCCAGAACCACACCAGGCTCTGTAATCGGAACCACCGCAAAACGCCACTTCTTCCATCGTCAATTAAGTACGATTCATGTGCGCTCTTCCCTTGACCTAGACCCGGGGGATTTCATGACAATTATGCCCTCTGGTTGCGGTATCAGGGCTCTCTGGATCATCAACAATCAAAACGCTGTTGTTTTCTCCAGGTTTGAATTTATCATCACACAATCTCATTCCTCTTTCAACATCTCAACTCTTAATCACTCTATGCAAAATTAGGAGATTTCCGGTAGTTGAGAAGCAATGGTGCTCCGCTTACAAAAACAATGGCTTGGATCTTCCTCGGCTTCCCACTGACCAACAACTCTCCAATGCTTTTACTCGAAGAAAGAGACGGTACACTTTTCTCTGCTACTCAATTGCATTTCATTTTTGTAGATTTTCTCGAAATGTAAGAATTGTTTTGATAATTCGAATTAGGGAAGGCTCAAATCGTGGATATGGCATTCGTGTAGCTCAATCGAATAAAGGTTCGGATTCTTGGGTTGATGATCCCATCACTCGTCATATTATCAGCCTTTAATGAAGTGAAGAAGAAGATGATGTTGAATCTAGTGAAAACGAAAGGAACATTCTTTGGCCTATTGCTCTCCACACTAAAGGTCTTTATTCAATCCTCGTTTTGCCTTTGGTTGAGCCAAGTGAGATGAAGGATTACGTCAAGTTATGTAGAAGATCTGATTGTGGACCAACTGTTGCTGAAGATTTGAGTTTGTCATCTCTCTTGCTTAACATGTCATCCATCACTGGGTACTTATAACTTCATCTCCTCCCTCACTCATTGTTACCACTTAGTTGTGTCTTTCTTGTTTCATGTGCGTATAAGATCAGGATTAGCAATCAGTTGTACAGACAATGTCAATGCCTAAGTTTTCATTTTGTAGGGCTTTCATGGTGGCTCATGCGTTTGGTGACATCATTTCTGGTGATACCGTCGAACCTGAGGTTGTTGTAAGTGCGTCACCATCAGTTGGGGGGTTGTTTGATTCACTAACTGGAAGCGTTGGTATCTCATCAAGGGCAAAACCTGTAGCTGCACTGGTGGCATCTTCTTCCCCGACTGGAGCTGCAACAACTGGAGCTACAGCATCAGATGCGCCCAGAGCAGGGTCGAGGTTGTTGGATAGAGATTTACTTAGAAATTTTATCGCCACTGCTATGCCATTTGGTTAGTATTTTCCCTCTGTCTTCTAGACCATTTGTTTCCTGATTGGTGTGCTATAAAACCCTGGAATCTCTTAATCACTTCTGTAGGTACACCATTAGACCTCAGCTTGTCTAATAATTTTGCTATCAAGGCGAATGGCTTTTCTTCTACTGAGCCTCTTCCCCAAGAACTTAAGCAACCAGCATGGAAGCCATACCTGTACAAAGGAAAACAAAGGCTATTGTTCACAATTCATGAGACGGTTAACGCAGCAATATATGACCGCGACGAGATTCCTGATAGTGTCTCTGTTGCGGGACAGATAAACTGTCGGGCAGAGCTAGAAGGGCTGCCTGATGTGTCGTTTCCTCTCGTAGGGCTGAGTACAGCCCATATCGAGGCTATATCTTTTCATCCATGCGCCCAAGTTCCAGCACATGGGATTGACAAGCAGAACATTGTTCTCATGCCATACCAGGCGGGTTGTGGGCTTGGACCACCAGTGAAAGGGTTTTATCAGCTATCAATGGTCTCAGAAGATGAGGGTGCATTCCTCTTCAAGGTGCACCTCATGGAAGGTTACAAGGCTCCTCTGTCAATGGAATTTTGCACTATTACTATGCCCTTTCCACAGAGACGGATAGTGGCATTTGATGGGACTCCATCAGCTGGGACTGTTTTGACCACAGAACACTCTGTTGAGTGGAGGATTCTGGGCAACGGACGTAGTCTTTCTGGAAAAAGCCTTGAGGCAACTTTCCCTGGGACAATCAAGTTTAGCCCATTGCAGAGCATGAGAAGAGGGGATGGGAATGATGAAGAGAGTGAGGGTGAGAGCGGTGAGGGTGCAGAGAATGTGGTGAACGTGGAAGACTTCTTGGTGCAGAAAATGAACAAGAGTCTCCCAGCAGTTGAGTTGGAGGAACCATTTTGCTGGCAAGCCTATGACTATGCCAAGGTATGAATGTATGTCTTTTGCTTCCGTTTTGAAATCTTTGGACTTGGTGGTTGTTCAAATCTATTTTCTGGTTTACAGGTCTCGTTCAAGATTGTCGGGGCATCTGTATTTCAAATGTCAATCGACACAAAATCCGTAAGCTTTCGCAATTTGGAATGATTAATATACAGTGTTAGCCATAGGATTATCAACTTATTATGGCATCCCATTGTTTTGCTTGGTAAATATCTACCCAACCACAAAGTCGCCGGTTGAATTTTCTGCTCAGGTAAAGACACTGCCAATAAAGTATCTAGATCTTAAGATATATGTGTTCGTAGGAGTCAGTCACCAGGTAACGTTTGATAATATGTGCGTGAACAGGTGACTTGTGGGGATTATATATTTTGGAACACATTGGGGAAGGCTCCATCAGCAGCCGCCGTGTAATTCCCCAAGTTTCGACCTCACTGAGGAAATGCGAGATTTGATTGTGGTTTCTCGAGTTTAGAATCATTAAATGGATGAGCATTGATTTTTGCCGCGGAAGTGAATCTGTATCTTATTGTTGTTTCTTGAGAAAAAGAAAATGAATGTATTTTAGTTGCCATTTGACTGGGATGGAAACATGTCCCAATAAGCCATGGTTGGCTATGTTCATGAAGAAAAATAGTAATTTTGTAATAATCGATTGGGCTAGTTTTTGTTGGTGCCAAGTCTTTGTCTCTGTAGTCCAATGAGCTTGAAAGAACCACAACGGTTTTCATTCATAGGTGGCTGCTATTGGGAGTTTATGGAAAACAAAATACTAATGAAACAATCTCCAAAAATATCGAAACCCTCAAATATGGTTATTTATTTTATTGTAATAACTTTCATGAGTATGCTAAGCAAGAAGATGAGCTGTTGTTACCTTGAAAACTCCATTATATCTTAATTTAATACAGTTGGTCCTAAATATCTTTCCTAAAAATTACAAAAGTAATTCGTGAAACGTAATGTTAATGACTTTTATAAAACAAAGGTAGATAAAGAACGAGTCAAGTTGTGTTTTAAAAATTCACCAATTTGGTCAAACGAAGACGATCAGATCTTAAGTCTCAGGCTCAGATCTGGTCATCTTAAGCCGCTTCCGAGATCTACGGCTTTCTTCCCAAAGTCGTTGTCTGAATTCTCTTTTCTGAAAAGCCTCGGCGGAGGGAGATGAATCTGCCGGAGGTTAGCAATGGCGGTGGCTCGGGTTTTCCGGCGGTAAATAAGAGGAATAAGTATCAAAGAATGGACTCAGACTCGCAGAATCATCATCATGGTGCAGAGGCTAGAACCAGCAGAACCAGAAAATACGTTATGGCTTGTGCCTTTTTTGCATCATTGAACAATGTTCTTCTCGGCTACGGTGAGTTTTAGAATCATTCATCTCAATCGAATTCTTCTTCTTCTTCTTTACTTAGTTGGCTTAGAAAAAATGTGTCCTCTGTTTTTGGTATTTTGTCAGATGTTGGAGTAATGAGCGGTGCGGTGTTGTTCATAAAGCAGGATCTTAACATCACGGAGGTGCAGATTGAAGTTCTCATCGGAAGCCTCAGCATCATCTCTCTATTCGGCAGCTTAGCCGGTGGCAGAACCTCTGACTCTATTGGTAGAAAATGGACTATGGCTTTGGCTGCTCTTGTTTTTCAAACCGGCGCGGCTGTGATGGCTGTGGCTCCGTCTTTCGAGGTTTTGATGATCGGAAGAACTTTAGCTGGCATTGGAATTGGACTCGGTGTCATGATTGCGCCGGTTTATATCGCTGAGATATCTCCCACAGTAGCCAGAGGCTTTCTCACTTCGTTCCCTGAGATCTTTATAAACCTTGGGATCTTGCTTGGCTATGTTTCCAACTACGCCTTCTCGGGGCTTTCTGTGCATATTAGCTGGAGGATTATGCTTGCGGTTGGGATTCTTCCTTCGGTTTTTATAGGATTTGCGCTTTGCGTGATCCCTGAGTCGCCGAGGTGGCTGGTGATGAAAGGCCGAGTGGATAGTGCACGAGAAGTGCTCATGAAAACAAATGAGCGAGATGACGAAGTAGAAGAGCGGCTCGTGGAAATACAACAGGCAGCTGCTAATACAGAAGGCAGCAAGGAGAGACCGGTGTGGCGTGAGCTTCTAAGTCCATCTCCTGTTGTACGGAAAATGCTAATTGTTGGATTTGGGATCCAATGTTTTCAGCAGATCACAGGAATCGATGCCACTGTCTACTATAGCCCAGAGATCCTGAAAGAGGCCGGGATACAAGATGAGACCAAACTGCTTGCTGCGACTGTCGCTGTTGGCATTACGAAAACGGTGTTTATACTCTTTGCTACCTTCCTGATCGATAGTGTTGGCCGGAAACCGCTGCTTTATGTGAGCACAATAGGAATGACTCTGTGCCTCTTTATTCTGAGTTTCACGCTCACATTCTTAGGCCAAGGAACGCTTGGCATAACCTTGGCACTTCTCTTTGCTTGTGGGAATGTTGCCTTCTTCTCTATAGGGATGGGACCTGTTTGCTGGGTCTTGACATCAGAGATCTTCCCACTACGGCTAAGAGCGCAAGCCTCAGCACTTGGGGCGGTTGGGAACAGAGTCTGCAGCGGTCTGGTGGCCATGTCCTTCCTCTCTGTCTCAAACGCCATTACCTTCGGAGGAACCTTCTTTGTCTTCTCCCTCGTGTCTGCGCTCTCGGTTATCTTCGTGTACGTGCTAGTCCCAGAGACAAGCGGGAAGTCGCTGGAGCAAATAGAGCTGATGTTTCAAGGTGGACTGGAAATGAAAGGCAGTGAAGTCGAGCTAGGAGATGCTGAGCGTCTTGTGCGCAAGGATCAAGAGTTTTGAGCGTTATACTATGGACAGAATTGAACATTTTAAAGTAGAAGATGCAGAAGAGAAAAGATATCATTATACTGTGTTGTGTTCGTCGTTTTAGATTCAAAGAAAGTAAGACAGATCTTGTAAATGTGTTTGACGATGGTATAGACCCATGCATATTACAGATCTCTGCACAGTTCCTTTAGACATCAACTCTAACTGATTCACCATCAAACAACAACAACATTTTTGCTTACACTAAACACACAGACCCTCTTATCTCTCCTTGTATCTATTCTAAAACTAGAGATAAGATTCGAAGAACAAAGATACGGAGATATTATCGATCCTAAAAGTTCAAAACTCGTAACCTGGGAACCTAGCCTGAGACGGGTCGAACATGTCAAGGAACAGATAAGCCATGCCTTCAACACCTTCCAACAAGGAATAAGGACTATCACCTCCGTGCATTTCTCCTTTTGCGAGTAGCTTGTGGCCTCTATCAAGCAGGAAGCTAGCAAAGGCTTTTGCAGGGTACAGACACTCGCTCCTTCCGGTAGCTCTGTAAAGCACGAGAAAAACATATGCATTCCCGCTTATTCTGACAGATCCCCACCCGCTTGAGCAATCCTCGGTTCCAAACCACCTCTGCTGCAGCTACACCCGCTTCCAGAAACTCTCTCTCCCCAAAAACCTGTGTTTTGTTTTCATGTCCAAGTGAACAACTCTCTCAATGATGTCTAGAAAGCATTTAAAACACACACATATTTTCACCAAGTAAAAAGGCATCATCACCTCAGCTGCCTTCACAAGCGTGAGGGCAATCCCAGGAGCTCCATGACACCAATGCACAAGAACATCTCTTCTCCTATCTTCTTCACTAGGAGAGTAATTTCCCACTTGGAAACTGATTCTTGATCATATACTTAAGAGTTCCCTTCACATCCTCAGCCTCGTCTGGCTTCATCTGAACATCCATCAAAACGTGCATAATACCAGCAAGCCCATGTGCTGCACCCCAGTACCTTTCACCATACCATTCAAACATAAGCGGTGAGCTTCCATTCTTAGCCATTAATCTCCTGAGCAACTTCGCGCTGCACACTGAGCCTTAGTCAATGGATAGACTCATAAATAACTCTACAATCCAAAGAAATGCACTTACAATTGTAGCTGAAGACAAAGTTTCTTTGTCAATGTATTTGTTGATGAACAAACAAGCCCATAGATAACCAACTCTTCCATACAAAAGCTCGTTAGGAAGATCGCTAGATAGTCTTATCTGATAAAAATACACAGATTCAATCACACAACCAACAAAACACATGGACCAAGAACAAGGCTGAGAAGAAGCATATAACTGACGGAACTGTGCCAAATAGTAATTGAGCAACTCTTCTTCACCAGAAAGTTTAGCTGCAGCAGCGCCGAGACCACAAACACCAGCTCGGCCACAGATAAAAGTAACATCCCTATTAACCAATCTCATACTCTCAACAACAATTCAAAGCACATGTTTCTAAAGAACTAAGCTATTGGACAAGATGGTACTTTGAAGAGACAGAGGCAGGATCACAAGCTTTAACGATTTCCAAGCAGAGGGAAAGATCATTGGCGTTGTTAATCAACTGATAAGCTCTAAAGAGTAAAAACGCAGCTCCAAGAGTTCCAGAGTAAAGAGTAAAGTCTTGAACTTGCTGCCCACTGAAACCCCAAGTTTCCATCACTACCTGAGAGAGACCAACAACATTTAGTGAGAATTTCAAAGACACCCAATTGAATCCTAATCACGACGAAGAAGAATGAGATTTGAATTGTGCGTACGGTTTCTTTGAGATCCAAAGCGGACCGTTTGAGCTGCTGGGAATACGGCATAGCCAGAAGATTCATGACCGAATCTCTTCCCGCTTCAATCGTTTTTAATCGATCGGTTCGGTGAGTTGGTTACACGTTTATAGTCCACGTGGCATTATTTTAATAAATCAGATAATTCAGATCTACGCCAAACTTAAAAACGACAGCGCTTAGGCTCCGTAAGGCTCTTCTCTTCCTTGTTTCTGAATCAAACCCATCGATCAAAAAAGTCAAGACGGGAGAATCTGTGATCTCGAAGAAGCAAAAGCTCTCCTTTACCACCCATGGCGACTTTTGATGACGGACATTTCCCGACTCAGACTCATTCTCCGTCTGGACACGACGAGTCATTCATGAGCTACGATAATTTCTCCGAAGCCCAGCCACCTCCGACACAACCTTCATATGGTGGATTCTCCTCTTTCAATGGAGATGGAGTTTATGGATCTGAAAATCCTGCTTCTCCTAACGGCTATGGATTTGGTGCTTCTTCCCCAAACCATGAGTTTTCCTCGCCTTTTGAGTCTTCCGTCAACGATGCTAATGGAAACGGCGGCGGAAGCGGTGACGCGATCTTTGCCACCGATGGGACGATTCTCCCAGATCCAAATGAGATGAGGGAAGAGGGTTTCCAACGCCGTGAATGGCGCCGGTCAGTGTTCTATTCTCCGCGTTTTTTTAATTTCATTTCGTGTTATATGAAATAGGGTTAGATCTCAAGTTTGTGACTATGGTAGATAATAACCTAAGATCTTAGTGTAGGAAAGTTTTGGTTTTTCAATCAATTTAAGCTTCGATTTTATTATGGCGCTCTTACATAATTCGATAGACTGTCAGAATATGATCGTATTGTTAGTGAAAGTAATGTGTTTTGACGAGTAACTAAGGAAAAATTGAAGTGTATCGGAGTTCAATTGCAATTCCTCTGTGATCTGATTTGGAATAAGAAAGAATCCGATTAGTATGTTGTGTTGTAGCTATCATCTTCTTCTGTGATGTGTCAGTTCTGTTATCAGATTAGACTATCATGTTACACAAGCAAGCTTGTTACTATGGTAGATAATAACGTAAGATCTTAGTGTAGGAAAGTTCTGGTTTTTTTATCAATTTAAGCTTCGATTTGATTATGGCACTCTTACATAATTCGATTAACTATTAGAATGTGATCATATTGTCGCTTCTCATTTTTGGGAGAGAGTTAATGAAAGTAACGTTTTTGACGAGAAACTAAGGAAAAATTGGAGTGGATCGTGATTGGTTGTTCGATCAGAGTTCAGTTGCAATTCCTCTGGGATCTGATTTAAGAAAGAATACGATTAGTATGTTGTGTTGTAGGCTTGTAGCTATCATCTTCTTCTGTGATGTGTCAGTTCTGTTATCAGATTAAACTGGGAGTATCATGTTTTTCTTGTTCAACATGTATGAAAGAATCTCTCAGTGTGTGAAACTGATATTTTGGCAACCATTGGTCCAGTTTAAACGCCATTCACCTTGAGGAGAAGGAAAAGAAAGAGAAGGAGATGCGGAATCAGATCATAACTGAAGCAGAAGAATTCAAGAAAGCCTTCTATGAGAAAAGAGATAAGAACATCGAGACCAACAAGGCTGATAACCGCGAAAAGGAGAAGGTAGACAGTGATAATATTCCCAATTGCAGCCATTTGAGATTCTTGGGTGTATTGGAAACTTGTATGAGTTTTGTCTCTCTTGCAGCTATACTGGGCTAACCAAGAGAAGTTCCACAAAGAAGTTGACAAGCATTACTGGAAAGCAATTGCAGAGCTAATCCCGCGTGAGGTTCCAAACATCGAGAAGAAGAGAGGGAAAAAGGATCCAGACAAGAAACCATCAGTGACGGTTATCCAGGGTCCTAAACCTGGTAAGCCAACTGATCTAGGGAGAATGAGGCAGATATTCTTGAAGCTCAAGACAAATCCCCCACCCCACATGATGCCACCACCTCAACCGGCTAAAGATGCCAAAGATGGGAAGGATGCCAAAGATGGGAAAGATGCAAAAGGTGGGAAAGATGGTAAGGATGCAAAAGGTGGGAAAGACGCCAAGGACTTAAAAGATGGGAAACCTGCGGATCCAAAGGCGGCAGAGGAAAAACCTGTCTCACCTGCCAAAGACGCAAGTGTTGAAACAGCGAAACCTGAGGTTGCTGCCTCAGCAGAGGGAGAGAAACCTGTGGCTGTGGCTATGGCTGAGGCTGAGGGAACCAAGGCGGAGTGAAGGAGAAGGGTCTTTAGTATTACTGTTGGGGGGATTATTTGGTATTGAAGTCACAGTAGCTGCGGGCAAAATAAGAAGAGTAAGTATGTGCACATAGAAGCTGTCTGTGGGCACACCACTTCCTCTTCTGGAGAGAGAATTTTAGTCCTTTTGTTTTGGTTATTATTTTTTATTATCATTAAATTTGTTCTGCAACATTTGGTTATTGTCTTGGATGATGTTCACGTTATATCATTTTGGTTCCATGGACTAATTACATTTATAAGATTTGAGAAGTAAAGGTTGTTGTATCATGGATGAATCATTTGATTGTTTTAGAGGGTCATGGCATGTGAACCATCTTTACATTATTTTCGTAGTGGCTTGATAATGGGACACGTGGGATGCACGTGGTGGTTAGGTCCAGTTGTTTCGTCTCTTTCCAGGCACACCATGTATATATGTATATTGTATGTAGGAACGAACGTGTTAGAGAATGAATGAGAAACACAGTTGATGTATTATTACTTTGAAAGAGTCGCCAAGTTGTGTTGTTTAATTAGAGTGGGGGCAAGCAAAAGAGTTGGAATGAGATTGCATATCACATTAGTAAATTCTCTTATTATTATAGTACTGGTCCCACAAACGACCTTATAGATACATACATCCTTATGGACGTTTTTATAAGGAAAAAAAAGAAATGGGGTAAACATAGAAAGTTAGTAGTAGTAGTCACACAAATGCAAGCTCTCATCCCCTCACTCATTGTCCTCTTCTCAAACAAAAATAATAATGAAGAGAGGTAAAATTAGAGGATGGGGGAGAAGTTGAGGCGGGAGGTGTAAGTTGCTTTAGGAACCCAGTTACTAGGGATGACATCGGTGGCGGAGAGTGTCTTGTTGGTGGACAAAGTGGTAAGCTTGACAGAGAACGGTCCCTTGAGTGGTCCTGCGACGATACACCAGTTGGCTCCCCATATGTGCTTCATCGTTATCCACTCCTTAGATTCCGGCTTCATGAAGTAAAATTGAGAGTTACTAAGGGAAGAAGACATTTATAAGAGATGATTAAGAAAATTACTTGACGAATTTGCATAGAGCCAATGTCTCCTTCTCCGTCTTCATATTCAATGAGAAGAGATAACCAATAATCACTTGATCCTGCGTTCACATGGAACGCTATGTTCTTCCCTCTGTATTTGCATGCTGTCCTGTTTTACAAAAAAACAGACAAGTGTTTGTGTCTGTATCAGAGATAACATAGGTGTTCTATGAAATCAACGGTCAAACTACAGTTAAAGTTTGTATTTGTTTACTCCTCCCAATGTTAAAAAACTTTTTACTCATTTGTTCGTTAGCATTTAGCAAAGTTAGTTATTTATAGCGCGAAGATGTACCGGCGGTAAAGGATAGAAAGGAGGCCACGGTTGCGAATGAGGCGGTTATGTCCGGGAATAGCCAAATGGCCAAAGGCGGCGCCACTGAGATCGAAGTGAGTGTGGTTTGCTTTTGCAGATGGTCCTGACGGTGACTGATCGGTGACGATGATAGTGACTGCTCTTTTAGAGCAAATGGTCTTGTCGAGACACCTAACCTTGTAGCAAGCGCCGCAGCCTTCGCCGCTCTTGAACAGAATCGGACTCACCGCTCCTACCCTCGCCTTGAACGGCTTCACGTCCACTAGCGACCCGTAACCGCATGCTCCTCCTGCATTTACATTTCATTATTTCATTAATTAAGCCCTTCAATTTTTCAGTAAATGCATAAACTTTTGATTTTATTACTGTAAAAACGCAATCAATTTTGGCTAAATATTGGCGTTAATTATTATGTAGATTTGTTACCGCTGCTTCCGTCGCCCTCGGGACTTCCGTACCAGGTGGCGGTGGCGGGGAGCCAATGAGGGGCAGCCACGTGTTGACTGGAGTGAGCCAACGAAGCAGAGCCAGAGCCGCCTCTTAGAAGCTGGAGGAAGACGCAGAGTGTCGGTAGGATGACCGGAATGAGCTGCATTTTTGACCGGAGAGACTAATCCCAAAAAAAATATTCAAATTATAATAAAACTAAGAAAAAGACTCACACTAACCAAACAAAAAGAAGTGAAGTGAGAGTGTGAGAGAATCGTTGGTTGGTTGGTTAAATAGAGAGGGAAAGGATGGTTTTGTCTGCAAAAAGGAAAAGTCTTTGCATCAAATCAAAATGCCGATTCTGGCCCTGCGTCCATCTTCTTATTTACGGAGTGTGCCATTTTAGGGGAGATGGGACCTACTGACAGTTAGGGCCTTGATTTAGCACGATACCGTAGGGTAGGGGTGTTTATGCAATTACAAGATTCCACCGTTATAAGCCAAAGTTTGTTGGGAGAAGATTCTTCCGTTACCGTTACACTCGTTTTTTTTTCTCTTTTTTCTTTTTTTTTTCTTTTTGCTATAAATATATGCTATAGAACTATATAAGATTTTCGGGTAAAAAACTATTAAGCTTTTTTTCTTATTTGATTAATATTCAGTTTAAAGTCGTGCAACTCAATTATACCAAATCTAAAGGCATCCGCACTATAGTTATTTTCCTATATTATTGACGTAATATCCGTTTCTCTATTAGCAAGTGACATAATAAATAAAACGACGTCGTTTTAGTTTTAGGAGATAGCGTTTGATTTTTTTGACAAAATTGTTTTTTTGCTTTGAACCTTCTAGTTTGGAATCCATGGAAACTGAATCAGATCGAAATGATGATGCCACCATTAACGCGTCAAAGACATGAGAACTCGATTAGAGAATCGAGTTCAAACTCAACACGATGCTCACTTAGATCTCTTTTCTTGCATCCAATCTGTCGTCTCCGATATAGTCTCATTTCTTGATCTCTCTCAAACTTATCTCTTCTTTCACAAACCAAATTTTCATCGCCACACCTCAATCACCCAAACCCAAAGTGAAGAAGCATCATCCAATTATTAAATTAGCAACCAAAAAACAACAACAATTATGGTCATTCTGATGATTTGGTTTGATTAAATTATTAATTTAAAAGCATAACATTTCCTTGTGTACAATCAAAAACTCACTAAGAGAATTGAGAGAATCCTTCTCACAGATTTCACAGAATAAACAATTTCACAGAAGAAAGAATTTGAGTTTTCTATTACCAGAATCTGATTTTCGCAATGGTTGTATCTGAGGAATAATTTCGATTTGCTTTTCTGAAATAAATCAATATGTATGCGAAACTAGATTCAACTTAGGGCTATAGATCTTTAGTTTGATTATGAGATTTTATCGGTATCAGAAGTTAATCGTAGCTTTGTTTTTGATTTTGAGATTTCATCGGAATCAAAAAACCTCAAACTCTATCCCAAAATCATGTTGTTTTGACGAAGACAAAACAAAAATTATGTTGTTTTGATGAAAAAAAATATGTTGTTTCACCTAGCAAAAAAACATCGTGTAGTCTATCTCAAAAACGACGTCGTTTTATTCATTCCGTCACTTTTTACATGTGAAATGGAAGCCACATCGACGATATAGGGAAATGATGTATTGCGGGTGACTTTCAAATTGGTAGGGTTAACTTGCATAACTTTGGACTGAAGGTTAATATTGCAAAAATATAAAACTTAATGGTTTTTATTAGGAGTGTTATGGATCCGAATATCCAAGGATTATCCATGTTATTCGTGATTTTGCTATCTGTATCTGTATCCGCGGGTATCCGTTAAAAAAATATTTTTTACCGAATATTTGTTCCAAAAAGTTATATATCAAAATCCGAATCCGTTTTGTCCAGATATCCGTTTTTCGAATCCAAATCCAGATTCGGATATTCGACGGATCCGAATAATCATGTCCAACCGTAGTTTTTATAGCAGAAATCCAATTATATATATATATATATATATATATATATATTCTAGAATTTTTTTTTATCATCTTGAATATCATCATTAGAGATATTTAGCCTTATCGTATTACAATGATTATCAGTCCATCAAATCCACTTACAGTACATGCAATTATGATATTTGGCTTTCAACTGGTGATTTCATCTGCATTATATTTCAATAGACAACTCTATTCCTAATATTTTTAATTGTTTTGAAAAATTGAATTCAGATTTGGTGTATAAGCTTTTGGACCAAAGGGATTCCACATATGACGTAATGCTCTAAGAGTAGCTAAAATATTATTGGGAATAATGTTGGATTTCTCATTTATCAAAAATACTGTTGGATATCTTTTAAAAACAAAATAATGTTGGATTTGTTGGTATG
This sequence comes from Cardamine chenopodiifolia, assembly GCA_963922655.1. Classification (NCBI taxonomy): domain Eukaryota; kingdom Viridiplantae; phylum Streptophyta; class Magnoliopsida; order Brassicales; family Brassicaceae; genus Cardamine; species Cardamine chenopodiifolia. The sequence goes on from OZ000469.1 coordinate 103,260, forward strand.
TCTAAATGGATTCTTTTTCCATTCAATTCACGAGTTAGCAATTTACTTTGATTTCACCGAATGCAAAACATATAACTTAACTAATACAATTTGTGAGTACTATTTTTTCAAATGAAAAAAAGAGAAAAAAGAAAAGAAGAAGAAGAATAACACCATATTTTTCATGCTTATAGAAAGCAACACAAGCTTGGTAAAATAAGAGATTGAATGTCGTTATTAGGCGAGGAATAATAATAACGTACATGATCTGATCTTTATATGATAAGATTGAAAATACGGAATCTTGTTGGCAAAACTCTTCCGCACAGCGCATTAATCATTTAAGCACTCGAGATACTGTTTTCTTAGTCAACAACCAACCATAGCTCAGTGCTGGCATTATTTACTTGATTTGTTTTGTGGAAAAGGAGAATAAAAAAGTTGAAGAAACTTAATATTGCGATACACATAATACATGGCAGACCGCACATGACTCCGCCACAATCCTTACTTTTGATTATTCGACCCTTCTTATACTTTATAATCTTTCTGATAGCTTACCGGAAGGAAATGATTCTTTTTAGGTCCAACTTAATGTTTCTAGGATCAGTTACAAAGTTTTATGACATAATGGTGGTTAAAGCGTCGTCCCAAAAATTACTAGATATGACTGATTTGCACTGTTTACAAAAGTTTTAATAGAAAAATTATTACTTATAGGAAAAATTACTACAATAATACTATAATTAGAATTAATTATTAGACAAACCTACAAAAAAGTAAGGTTAAATAAGTTTTTTTTTAATCACTAAAGTGTCTTTCAAACCATGTGGTTAAAAATAATAATTAGAAAACTACCATAACTAATTAATTTCAAATCAGCATTATCTCCGTTTTTAAAATAGCAAATATTTACAATTTTACCACCGCTAACAAATAAATCTGCGACATAAATATACGGCTCTATATAATTGTTAAACTACAATTATCGTTACCACAAATTTTTTTTATTTATTGCAGATTTGTTTTTTAAAACTTAGTTATCACAGAATGTACAATTTCTTCTACGGCAGAAATTTAAATCTTTTTTAGTAGTTCCAGAATTTTTGTCGCAGATTTCTTGCCGATATGTTACTATAGATTTTTTTGGTTCTAATGTTATCGCAGATTTCTTATCGATATGTTACCGTAGATTTTTTGGTTCTAATGTTATAGCAGACTTTTTAAAAAGTGGCAAAAAATAGAAAAAAATATAGCAGATCGTAACAACAAAAATATGGAATTAAAAAAAATATATAGACTCCTTCGACGAAAAAAAGATTTTATTTTTAAAAAAATTATGAGATAATAAAAAAAAAAAGAAAATCGTGGTAAAAATATTTTATTTGATTTTATTTATTTTTAAATAGTTTTAATCCATAATGGCATATATATAGTTAAAACTGAAATTGGGATAAAAAATTCTATGTAATCGTGGTTAATTTTTTATTTTTTATTAATTTATTTTTTTAAAAATTTTAATCTATAATGGCATAAATATAAATATTATTTTTTTTATTTGGATTTTTGTTTTTTAACAAACGATTAATGTTAATTTAGTAAATTTTTTTCTAAAGTATTAATTTAGTAATTAATTTAAATTATAGTATTATTTTATGCAAATAACACTTATTTATATCGTTTTCTAAGTTTAATATAGTGAATGCAACATGTGAAATCTTTTACCAACAAAAAAAAATGTAACATTTGTTTGTTACTGCGCACTACGATCCAATTCCAAGGCTTGTTAACTATTGTACCTAACTAAGCTCGCGATTAACCAAATGGGTACAAAAGAAATACACATTTCTATTCCAAGTTTATTTTGCCAGAAAGTTTGGTCGAATAATGGAACTTAACCATTCCAAGTTCATGAAGCTCTTAGTCAAGAGCTGGCCAAACCTTTGGTTCGAGATCATATTCATCGAATCCATGGAATCAGTGATAGAATGGGAGCAATATCGATCATGTTTTGCCAAGTATGGCATGACCCAAATTAAATTTTGCAGTTCAAAGGTGAATAACGGATAAACCAAGTTTTATATCCCTATAAAGTATAAACCTAAGAAATCCATTGTACCATCATGCAGCTGTGTAAATTCCAACCAACACTACTAATTGGCTTTTCTTATGTCCAAGATCTATCCATTCGACATGCAAGAAACTATCTGTTAGATAATTCCTAATGACTTGAAAAACAAGTATTTCCTAAACAAGATAGGATTAAGGAGATAACGAAAAATACAAACAAAATTTAGTTAAAACTAGATAAAAGTTTGTGTTTACAAATTCTATTAGGATTAGAAGTTGCTAATTCTTATAAATATAAGTCTATGTAGAGATTTGTTCTATGAGACTTAAGAAAGAGATTTAGTTTTTGAGAAGTTTTATAAATCAATAAGAAAAGTTGTTCTTATAATCTTGAAATTTCGTAGATTACATTTGGTATCAGATCTTTTGATATCGTTAGGAGGACTCAAGATCAAACGGAGTTTCAATCAAAGGAGTTAATTGTCAAACACAAGAAAGAAGTCTCCTCTCGACGAAGAAGAAGATCCTGAGCAAGTGTCTCTTTGCTTGTGATACAAGATGGAGCAATCCATAACCGTAAGTGCATAGCCAAATGAGCCAAAAATCTCATCAATTCAAAGCCCCATGCTCACCGCTACGAAATACACGGTGTCGATAATGAGGATAAAGGTAACCTTAAAGGTGCATCAAGTATGGGAAGCAATTGAACCAGGTATGCAAGACATCATCAAAAATGTTGTTGCGATAGCTTTGATTTTCCAATCTATACCAAAAACTTGATTATGCAAGTTGGAGATCTAGACACGGAAAAACCTATGTGGGAAGCAATCAAAAATCGCTTACATGGGAGCATACCGAGTTAGGGAAGTAAGGCTTCAAACACCTACTTCAGAATTTGAACGTCTAACCATGAAAGGAACGGATAACATCGATGACTTTGTAGGTAGAATATCTACTCTAGCCTCAATATCGGCAGCACTAGGCCAAATCATCAAAGAAAGCAAATTAGTGAAGAAGTTTATAAACGGGGTTCATAGAAACAAATATATCCAACTTGTTGCTGCATTAGAACAAACTTTGGATTTAAATATCACCGGGTTTGAAGCATCGTAAGAAAATTAAAATCTTATGAAGAACGTATAGGAGAGTGTGATCATAAAGATGATCAAAGTAAAATTTTATTTTCTTCATCTTTTGGATTAAAGGGTAACTTTGGAGGAAGAGGACGAAGTAACTGTGGAAGAGGCAAAGGAAGAGGGCGATTCAATAATCAACAACAAGCAAAAAATCAAGATCAAAACAAGGAGAAACCAAAGAAAGATAGGTCTAATGTTGTTCGCTAGCGATGTGACAAACTTGGACACTTTGCTACGACATGTCTCAAGAAAACAAAAACAAGCATGAAGCAAACCTTGTAGAGACTAAAGAAACAAATGCAACTCTCTACATGCATAAGATCTTTTTCTTGAATGAAAAGAACGCACTACCTACAAGGTACGATGAAGAAAACGACGACCAAAGTGTGTGGTACTTGGATAATGGAGCTAGTAACCATATGACATGGTAGAAATCTTATTTCTTCGAGCTCAACGAAAGCATTAGAGGAAAAGTTAAGTTTGGAGATGAGTCTTGCATCGAGATTAAAGGCTAAGGTTCAATAATCTTTCAAAAAAAAATAGGCAAACAAAGACTAATACATGATATTTATTGGATACCGGAGTTGAAAAGCAACATTATTAGTCTTGGACAAACAACGAAAGATGGGTGTGATGTGAGATTACAACAGAATTTTCTCACTATTCACGACCAAGAAGGAAAATTGTTAATGAAAGTGTTTCAAACCTCAAACCGCATGTACAAAATCCACCTAAGGATTGTCTCACCCGTTAGCTTACTCGCCAAGTTAGATGATGAGACGTGAAGATGACATGCAAGATTAGGACATGTCAACTTTGATTCGATGAGGTTAATGTCAAATAAGAAGTTAGTGCATGGATTACCTAGTTTTGGAGAAGAGAAAAGTATTTGTGAGTGTTGCCTTGTAAGAAAACAAAAACGTCTTCCATTCTCACAAGCAACAAAGTTCAGATCAAGTCAAAAACTAGAACTAATTCATGGATATTTATGTGGTTCTATCTCACCATCAAACTTAGCAAGAAACATGTACGTCTTTGTGTTTAATTGATGATTTTTCAAGATATATGTGATCTATCTTGTTAAAAGAAAAAGGAGATACTTTTGAAAAATTCAAAGTATTTAGGTGTTTGGTTGAAGTTGAGACGAGAGCAAAGATTAAAATGTTTCGAACCGCTAGAGGGGGAGAGTTTACTTCTATCGAATTCCAAACATTTTGTGAAGACAATAGGATCACAAGGCAACTCACAACTCTGTATACGGTTCAACAAAACAGTATTGTTGAGAGACGTAATCGAACACTAATGGATATGACTCGGAGTATGTTGAAGACAATGGAGATGCCAAACTATTTATGGAGAGAAGAACAGAGAGCGGACATATTAACGGAGCATCTAACTCGAATCAATTTTTCAGAAATGAGAAACTTGATAGGAGTAGAAGATCTTCTTAATTCAAGTTTAGGAATTAAAGAAAAGAATGTTAGATCATTCTTAATAATTTGAGGAACAAGCATTTCCTAAACAATATAGGATTTAGGAGATAAGGAAAAATACAAAGAAAATTTAGTTAAATTAGATAAGGATTTATGTTTACAAATTCTATTAGAATTAGAAACTGCTAATTCTTATAAATAAAAATCTATGTAAAAAGTTATTCTACAAAATAAAATAAAAAGTTTTTAATAAATTTTCTAATTCAATAAAAAAATTGCTTTTATAATAAGTCTCTTAAATTTCTTAAATTTCACTACGAGTTTTCTTTACTTCCAAACTTGTCCCACTTGTTGTCCTTTGGATCTATTAGTCGTTCCAAACCAATTAGAGCATTCATTGAGGTGAGCGATCTATCCAGTTAAAGACTAATTCTCGTCTTCTAAATATATCATAGAGTCCACAAGAATACATGTAACACTCGTTGGCTAATTAACTTAGATAAGTATCTACATTGGAGATGAACATACGTAAAATTTGAAGCCCGAATCACACGAAATCAAGTAAAATTAAATACAAGTGATGATATACATGATATATAAGTCAACTTCTTAATAATCATCATGAGTACGTCTATGCGTGTGTGTATTATCAAAGACTAGTCATATATATTATTGACAACTTCAATAAAAATAATAATCAGAGAATTAGTTATATAAATGAGAATGCTTTAGTTAAAGTGAAAAAGTCAAATTGTATAATTGAGAATGACAAGAAGAAAAAGATGTTACGTAATTCATGACTTACAAAGTCACATGAGATGCTGAGAGTATCAAATAAAAACAGTTCATTTAAGAATCTTACAGTTCACACCACATTCTCAATTAATTCATTCCTCACATATTTACACGATAATATTTTTTCCATTCTCTCCCATGTGCTCATAAGTCTATACGATTACTCATCGAATACCACTGGTATTCGATTATTTTATTTGCTTAATTTAATTCTTTTTTATAACGAATATATTCTTAAGTCTTAACACTGAAAGAAGACTCCATAAGAATCCTTAAACAACAATGATCAGAGATGCTATGGTTAATAGCTTTCGAGTTTTGAGATTTTGATAGAACAAAGGTCCGATCCGACCAAGATATGACTAAACCAACCATATCCTCACAAGCCAGAACCAAATAAAACCGACTAACCAGCAGGATACAAATCTTGGTTAGACCAAACAAAATCTTGAAAGTCAAAATATATTTTAAACCCGTTGCTATAGAACCGGTACCGACAGGACCGATCCAACCCATCACAACAGTCCTATTTCCTAATGATGCTACAACCTAAAAGAGTGGCAATAAATAGATACTTGGACAGAGAAAGAGAGAGAGAGATTTGCAGTGATCACATAATTTTTGAAACGCAAGAACATTCCCATATGTATATGTATATGTATATGTATATGTGTATTTAAAGACTTGCAAGAGATAGTGGTTTGCAGAATTTGCGGTGAGAGTGAAAGTGACAGAGAGATGCAATAAGAAGCCAAAGTAATGCACATTGAAAGAGCAAGTCTCTGCCATTTTCTTCTTAGGGCTTCTTCATTTGAACCTCTCACTGATTCGCCCTTTCATTGATCCTAACCGTCCAAGATCCCGGTTTGGCTCCATAAATGGGTTCTCCAACAACATATGGAGGCGGCTGACGAGCATCCTGCAGGAATGCAACTGTGCTTACACTGTATTCATCATCACTGTCATAATGACGGTGAGGTCCAAGAGCTTTGAGCAACATGGCCAATAAAACTGACAGACCCTGCCAATTAGCAACAAATAGAACACTGTGAAACAATGTAAACAAGTAATTTAGAAGCATAGTATAGTAGAAACTTGCTGGTATCAATGAAGATACCTGAACACAGACAATAGAGAGACCTATCCACTTGCAAATCCTGAAGTTTGACTCGATGAACTTAGAGAACTGGTGGAAAGCACCACTTGGATCCTCTGGAAAGTCCTGATGAACACTTCTTAAATGTTAGGATCATGGGCGTGACATTTGAGAGTCTCTCAAGAATTTTCAAAAAAAAAGAGACAGAAGATATACCTCCTTCCAGTCACGGTTTAGAAAGATATCGGCGACCACACCGCCTTCAACCATAATTAGCAAGACGATGAATCCCATATACTGAACCCAGTCGATGAGCCAACAAACAAATGCAGTATTCACATTAAAAGAAACACAAGAATGAATTCAGTAAGGAATGATCAAACTACCAAAGGCAAACAGGTTAAACCATAGATGCTACAATTCATCAATAAAGTTACAAGAAAAAATTTTATAGGACAAAAGAAGTTTACCAAGTAAAGGCAAAATCCATTAACGGTTTCAGCAGCTATGTGCCCAGCACAAGTGACAACACAGAGAATGGCTCCGAGACCAAAAAATGCATAAATGAACCTGCAGCTCATAAGAAAGGATTGGTTTAGCAATAGCAACTTCATAACAATTGACAACAATGATTACTTCTCCCTCACAACAGAAACAAGATAGATCACTCATTTCCAGTGCCATCAAATCTGAAAGACAATTGGTTACAAGAATCCTAAAGCTATCTCTTCCATAGCCTAACAACTTTGAGCTTCCACATAACCTCAAGCTTACAGAATCTATGATCTTATATCTGCCTATTTTGCTCAGTACCTTACTCAAACCAGTCAGAATCTAAATACAATACAAACGCCCGAATAGCCAGAAACTGATAAAATGAGAACTTCCACATACCATGGAACAGGGTGATCAGAATCAGAGAAGGGGAAATTTCCCATTTGTACTTGCCATTGCCTAATCAGCCAAACAGCGTAAAGGATCATAGCGATCCCAACCATCCCAAGTAAAGAATTCACGAGCTTCAACATGGACTGCAAACAACTTCTCACGATTCTCACCATCTTGGTTCACCACACAAAACCCTAGATGAAGAAACCAGAGACGACAACAACAAATTCAAATTCTCTTCTTCGGTGGGCGTTGGAAGAAGATAAATCGAATAGAAAACAACACCTGTGAATCCCGTTGGCTTATTGCTTGCTCCTTTCTAAATCGGCAAATCGTAAAGTTGTAATTTTTTTACACACAAAAATCTAAAAAAGATGATATATTTTTTTCTTTTTTTTGAGCTAAGAAGATATTCATCTATCTATCTATTGAAAAAAGCATACTTGATACCAAAAAAATGAAAATACAAGTCTTTGGAAACCATGTGGAATTGAACTGGTCCACGGTAACTTGAAAACGGCTTTGGTTCTATGAATATAGGTCAAAGACGGCGATGATTTTAGCTCAACGTGTTTCCTTCAGTTGCGGAAACACGCCGGTGGCTAAGGTTTCCGACCGACGACATTGGGAGTTTCATGGTCTCTTCTCTACTACCACTTGTCGGTTGAGATCAAGCCCTTCTCTCAGATGCTCTTGTTTCAATAGCAAATCCCCACAAGAGGTTCGTCTCCTTCCCTTGACTGAGTCATCTTCGTTTCAGATTAGAATAAAGTTCTCTTTTTTATTAGTTTTAATGGAAATTTTAATTCCAATTGTGGTGCTTTATAGATTGAACAGTTGGGGAATGAAGAAGGGTTCTCAGTTTTGGCATCCGAAGTTCTATGGGAAGAGAATAACATATGGAGCACATTTGTTCTTTACATGTTCTCTCTTCATATTCCTCTCAGTTTTGGGGGTTTGTCCATTGTTGCCAACATATTCCATCAGCAGATTCTTGATCCCCAGACCCAAGTGAGTCTCCTTTTCTTTTGTCTGGAAGGTTTTACGTTTACTAGTTCGAGAACAATGTATTATTGGCTGCCTAATGTTTGATTGTTTATTTTAGATATGAGCAAAGAGCAGAAGATATATGCTCAGTCTCTACCAATCTCCTATATGCTCTTGATTGTGAAGTTGGTTTTGCGTTGAAATTCATGGTTTGGCTACAACGTATAGGTGCTATCACTTGTGGGTCTTCAAATGGTAGAACTTACAGGGACAATCTTGCTGCTGAGGATCATAGCGAAACTGGGTGGTTGGTTGTTTGGGATGTCTTGTGGGCTTTATCTTCGTCACATCACTTGTAGCTGATCAACTCTTTGGTTCTAAGGTCTCCCAAATGGCCTGATCTCTACCATTCTTGGCTTAGATGATTATGGTTTAACATAGTAAAAGCAATGTGTTTGATCACAGGCTGTACACGAATCAGAATTGGAGAAGATATTGGCGAACGGGGATGTATCGAGAAGCGGGTGTTTTGCTCTCTACTGCATTGTCGCTCCAATCCTGGAGGAGATAGTGTATAGACGCTTTCTATTGACCTCCTTAGCGTCAGGAATGGAATGGTGGAAGGCACTTGTGATCAGCTCAGGAGTATTTGCAGCAGCTCACTTTTCAGGTGAAGATTTTGTTCAGCTGTTTGGGATAGGGTGCGTTCTTGGGTTATGTTACAGCTGGTCAGGGAACTTAGCTTCTTCAGTGCTCGTCGACTCCTTGTACAATGCCTTGACACTTCTCCTACTCTCATAGCCACGTTCAGATGACGTAACTGAGAAGCAAAAGAGCTCCACCGAATCAAAAGACGGCGTATAAACCATGATCTGATCCTTAAAGCTTTATGGAGAGAATTTTTCCATCTTTTGAATTTATGAAAGTTTGTTGACTAAAACAGCAATCAAAAGGTAGAGCTTAATTAACAAGAAACACACAGGTTAGACTTTATTCCAATTATTTCATGAATTACTTTATACAAGATGATATATAACTTGTATAAATGTGACATGTAAATATACAAAATCAGACTTAAAAGAATCACAAGTCAAGGCCAAAGGAAGAAGTAAGTGTGAAAAGGACAGAGAAGGAGGAGACCAATAGGTAGTCCATTCGTGGGTCCCACGTGATGAGGATTCACAGCTGGCTATTTTCACCGCAAACATCCAACGGTCATATTTCTGCCGCGTGTAGCAAAACCAATTGACTACGGATTGGTTCATTTCAAGATAGAAAAGAAGATCCTCTTTTTTTAATTAAAGCAATAGCAAAATTAGACAAAAGAATTTTAGAAGCATAATACAGCAGAGAAAGCTTAGCTTAGGTGTAATCTTCCAATTAGTCTATTAATAACATTCACAGCTATCAATATATATATAGAGAGATGAGCGTACATACAAAACTTTAATAAAGCACAAACTTTTACATCTCTGGCCTCTTAAGGAAGAGAAAGAGAGAAGAGAATCCAAGAAAGAAGAAGAAGATGGGAGCATTCGAAGAACAGGTGAAGGTGAGAGCCATAGAGCTGAAGCATCTGTTCAAGAAAGGAATCAAAGTGGTTAGCAAATCTTGTAAGAAGGGATGGTCTAAAGTCAAGAACCTTCGTCGTTGATTCTTTCCATTTTCAAATCTTACATCTCCAGTCTCTTTGTCTTGTTCTTTTTTTCTTTTTTCCTCTCATACTCAGTTTTGTCTTCTTTTTTCTTGTGGGTTTTATAATTTATCTGTCTTTCTAATTGTGTTTTCTTCATTCTTTTCGCCGCCCATAATTAATTATTTTATTTTCTCTTTCTTGGATTTCGATGTTAACAATGGATATGAGATCTACTCAATATGCAAGAATTTTGCAGATTTTAGTTAAGCATTTTTTTAAATAAAAAGAAGAAAAATATTGGAGAGAACAAAAACTACTTTGTCAGATTCCAGCTTTAAAAAGATAAAGCCTGCATGAACCCAGATTTTTAAATTTGAAGTAAAGGGAAAAATAATAATGAAAAAAGATTTTAATCACATCCCCAAATTCAGAACAAGGTTTCATGTTGGGCCAATAACGTTGAGCTTTAATGGGCCATTTATGATTTATGGGCCTCTATTCGATTTGGAAATTTGGCACATCGATAAACACTACAATTGCATAAAAGGGATTCTAGGGTTTCAGAGGAGGAAAACCACATCGTGGTGGCGGAGAGAATAAAATTATCAGTGCTCGGGATAACTTTTTGTCTTCTTTTTTTTTGTTGTTGTTGTTAAATAGGATTGTGATCTTCTCTGAACGAGAAAGCAATGAGCTTTTTTACTTTCATCTGTCAATTTTACTATCAAAGCTCGATACTTGTGTGTTTTCATGGCATGATGTCTTGAAGTTATGTTTCTGCTAAATATGTGTTGTTAATCTTTGTGAGCTTGGTTAGATCATGAGCCAGTGATGATTGAAAAAGTTTTCCGACATTGTTTGATTTACCACTGAAATTAAATACTTAAATTAGTCTGAGGCTCATTGCTCCTTTGTTTTTCCTGTCTTTAGTTTTGTTGATAACTAGGATCTTGCTGCATAGAGAGGCCTATGAGGATTAAAATTTGCCTACATTGTATGAGAAACCAATGATAATAAACCTTTACATAAATAAATGTATTCTGAGGCCTTGTTTTGTTTTCTTAAAGAATCATATTTACATTTGAAGAGGCTTGTGATGATGTTTCATATCTTTGCCTACATTGCCTGATCAACGCTTATTTTGCTTTGAGCAAGTGAATGAATGATACTCTTCTGAAGCCATGAATCTTCTTTCATTCTTAATCTTACTACGTTAATTGAAATCATAATCATATTTTGTTGTCATACATGAAATCTGAATAACAAGCACCAATAGCTTCATACAAAACGAACTCATTTGTCTCAGGGGAAGGCTTTGTCGGACTCGACCACATCCAGGAACTCTAATTCTTTGGTCCTAATATGTTGTCACTACCTGTGTTAAATAATGATTGGATTTTTGTTGTTCGCTTTTTCTTATATCCAATTTTAAACAGATGCATTATATGATAACACGTTGAGTTCATTTTCATATGCTTAATACTTTGAATTCAAGATTTTGTTCGCCACTATCCCAACCACAGTTCCTTAATTTCTTCAGCAACCTTCCTTCGTTCATTTCCCCAAAACTATACATTCATGACACTTTCGAGCGTCGGATTGAACGATATCAAGATTCAACAGTCTCCATTGCTCCGAGAATGGTGCGAGGGAGGAAATCAAGCGACACTTACAGAACTCAGAAGCATCATCTGCTCGCTTTGTGAATCTAATGATCCTCTCAAACCCTTCGGGTTAGGGTTTTTCATAAACAAGCAAATTTTGCAATTGTTAATTGTGATTTTTTTTCCTGGTTTTATTAGATATCAGATTGGATGAGTGAACAAAAAGCGTATAGTCTGACTCAGTTTGATTTCGGGGGTAGGCTTGAGTTTATTTCAAACGTTCATGGTGTAGAAGAAGCGGCCAAGTTCTTAGAGACGATTCCAGTAGAACAGAAGGATCTTTACGTGTACAACACTCTCTTGAACTGCTGTGAAACACACAACTCTTTGAGTATAGCTGAGACCACATTTCAGAAGATGAGAGACTTTGGTTTTGGTGATAACAACCCTGGATCCTACATCACCATGCTCTGTGTCTACAGTGAAGCTAAAGATCATGACATGGTGGTGAAGCTTCTGTGTGAGATGTTCAACAAAAAGATGGAAGTTAAAGAAGTACCCTTTGACGATCTCTTATTTTCTTACGTCTGTGCATCTGTAATGGAAGTGTTGAAGGAATGGAGAAGTTTTTGAGCGAGTTGGAGAAGACGATTGATGAAGAAGACGAAGAGGAATGAGGCTATTGCTATTTTCTGGGATTGTTCTACATAAAAGCAGGATATAGGGAAAAGGGTCTCGCCCTGATGCGTAAGACGGAGCAATTTGGTTGATGACGACTGCAGAGAACTCATCTATGGATGTCTCATGACAATGTATTGTGATGAGGGTAAAAGAGAGGACATTTACCATCTCTGTAACTTGGCTAAGCACCACAACATTTCGTTTGACAGCTCCACATGTTCTAGCATCATCAAGGCACTTACAAAGACAAGCGATCTCGATGAGGTATTGGAAGACTGGGATGAGTATCCCAATCTTGATATGGACCTTTGTCCACAAAATAGACATGTGAAGGAGGAGGCTGAGTAGGTTGTGAATATGATTGGGAAAAAGGAGAGCAAATTGGAGACTTTGGCACACACGTTAACTAATTTGGTGGAGGATGAAGATGATAAAGAAGAGGAGAGGAAGAAGAGAGTGGCAGAGGCCATGGAGGGGAGGCTGCATGACCGCTGGAACCCAAAGAGCAGCCTGACTCTGTCCGCTTACGCCTGCGTCCAATATGTTGAGGGTCAGAGAGACATGGAGAGTTCAGCCAACATTCTGAGACTCCAGAACAAGCATGAGCAAGTGATGCATGCAATGGACAAAGGCTGGTTGAGCCTGAAGATGGTGGAGGCAATGAGAGGAGGAGGATACATTGGTGGGGAAGACTAACATATGAATCAACTCGTAACACATCTTTGGTATATATAGTTGATGTTAATCATATTAGTTAAGTCATTGGAACTCCAATCCAGGTTAGGGTTTTCGAAAACAAGCAAAATTTGCAATTGGAGGTGTACAATTGTTAATTGTGATAGTTTTTTGGGGAATTTATTAGGTATCAGATTGGATGAGTGAACAAAAAGAGTATAATCTGACTTCGTCTGATTTCGAGAATCGGCTTAGGTTGATTGCACAAGTTCGTGGTGTGGAAGCAGCGGCCAAATTCTTGGAGACAATTCCAGATAAAAAGAGGGATCTTTACGTGCACAAAGCTCTCATGAACTGCGGCGAAACACACAACTAAGTGAGTATAGCCGAGACCACGTTTCAGAAGATGAGAGACCTTGGTTTTGCTGATAACAAATCCTACAACGCCATGCTCTGTATTTACCATGGACCTGCAAATCACGACATGGTGGTGAAGCTTCTGCGTGAGATGGACAACAAAGAGATGGAACTTACAGGAGTAAACTTTGTCAAGCTCTTAACTTCTTTCGCTATTGCATCTGTCATGGACATAGAAGGAATGGAGAAATTTCTGAGCAAGTGGGGGAAGATGATTCAGGAGGAATGGACCAATGCTATGTTCTGGGATTGGTCTACATACAAGCAGGATTTAAGGAAAAGTGTTTCGACTTGCTGCGTAGTTCAGAGCAAATGATTGATGATAGACTGCAGAGAAACCATCTATGTATTACTCATGATATTTTATTGTAATGAGGGTAAAAGAGAGGATGTTTACCGTCTCTCGAACTTGGCTAAGCACCACAAGATTTCGTTTGACAGCTCCACATGGTCAAGGCACTTACAAAGATAAGCAATCACGATGAGGTTCCGAAGAGTGGGATGAGTATCCTAATCTTGATATGGTGGACTTTGGTCTCCAAAATAGAAACGTCGAGGAGACTGGGAAGGTTGTGAATATGCTTGGGAAAAAGGAGAGCAAATTGGAGACTTTGGCACACAAGTTAACTAATTTGGTTGAGGATGAAGATGATAAAGAAGAGGAGAGGAAGAAGAGAGTGGCACAGGCCATGGAGGGGAGGCTGCACGACCGCTGGAACCCAAAGAGCAGCCCGGCTCTGTCTGCTTATGCCTGCGTCCAGTATGTGGAGGGTCGGAGAGACATGGAGAGTGCAGCCGACATTCTGAGACTCCTGAACAAGCAAGAGAAAGTGATGCATGCAATGGACAAAGACCGGTTGAGCCTGAAGATGGTGGAGGCAATGAGAGGAGGATACATTGGTTGAGAAGACTAACATATGAATCAATTTGTAACTCTAGGTAACATTAATCATATTAGTCAAGTTATTGTGCCCAAAAAAATGCTTGTAGATGAGACGAAATTGCATTTATCCAAATGGTCTCAAGGCTTCATTGGTTGGGATGTGTCCCAATGTGTCTTTGCTCAAAATCTTTCTCAAGATGGTGAAGGCAATGAGAGGAGGAAATGTTGGTGAAGAAGAGAAACATATTAATCAAAATATTTGTAACTCTGTTTTGTTATCTAGTTCAACATTAATCTATTAGGCGTTTCTCATTAGTTACCTCATTCTTCTAAACTAACATTAAGCCCTATAAAAGCTTATAATAGATGGAACAAAACTGTATTAATCCAAGTGGCCTCAAGAATGTTGTTTGGTATGTATCTATGGCTAGATTCTTACTTCTTCTTCCTCAATGTACTGACTTCTTCTCATTGCATCAACTATCTTCCAACTCAGTCCAGTTCCATTCATATCATACAATAATTGATCGTAGGAAATGTGTCCTTGCTTGCTTAGCAGTCTCAAAATCTTTCTCAAACTCTCCATGTCTCTTCGACCCTCTAGATAATCCACACAGCTCATCAGCACAACCTGGTGTGGTCTCCACCCTGGCTGGCTCACCTCTATAGCCTTCTTCCATCTCTCCACCGCTTTATCCATCTCACCCGCCATTTTGTACCCGAGAGCTAAACGCTCCCATGTGCTTGTCTCCTCCACTCTCCACTTCTGGACCAACATCTTTGCTACTTCCTCCGCCTTCTCCATCATCCCCTTCTTGCAGTAACACGTTATTAACAAATGTGGAATCCGGATATCAAATAGGGAATGTCCAGCTTCCCACTCTCCCATAATCTTCTCAACCCCGTCGGTGTCATCCATCTTCAAGAGTGCACTGATCACACTTATGTATCCAGTGTTGTAAAACCCGTCCAGCTCCTTGTATAAGCTCCAGAGACGATACACCTCTTCTTTCTTTCCTGCAGCCCCATAGAATGACATGAGAACCTCATAAGCATGCTTTCTTTTCTGAGCATTCACCAACTGCTCTGATTTACGCAACATCTCTAGCGCTTTTTCAGTCAATCCAGCCTTAATGTAGGCATTTGCTGCATCAGCATAAGTGCGCCAGTCCAGCTGAAGTCCCAGGTCAGCCTCACAACGCATCAGAAACTTCTTCATTCCCTCTATATCAGATACAACCGAATAGGCATGAAGCCGCGTGTTCACAGTGAAGATATCGGGCTTCAATTTCCCATCATCCATCTCACGCAAAAGCTTCTCAACCATTGTGTATTTCCCAGTCCGGATGTAGAGATTCAGCATCACATTGTAGGGAAGACAACCTCTAAGGAAGCCAAGCTCTTTCATCTCCTGAAACACTTGCTCAGCTTTGTGCAACACCTTCTTGCTCGCGTAACAGTTCAATAGAGCACCGTAGAGATGGTAGTTCCTCTTCTCTACAGGAATTGTATCGAAAAACTTCTCTGCTTCTCTCAAACCACCAACTTTAGCAATCAAATCAAGCCGAATCGCAGCATCTCCCTCAGAGATCTCATTAACTCTATGCTCACTCATCCAATCTGATATCTAACATCATCAACATGACAACAACAACAACAACAACAACAACAAAAAAGATGCCATTTTTAAGATTTGGATTCATATCATTTACAGAGTAACATAAAAGGATTTTAACTTTTTTTTTTATACTGTAAGCAACAGAGGAATCAAGAAATGAGAGACCTGAAGGGCGTGGGAGAAACGACTGAACTTGCGAAGCATTTTGATGATGCAATGGAGCTCTGAAGTCTTCACCAGATTCCCCTGTTCAAGCCATCCATCCAACACTCTAATAATTGAAGCAGAGGGATCACCAGCTCTCGTGACCCGACGCTGCAGAGTGTCGTAAGGGTCCAACGGCGAGGGTGTGGTTCTGCTTCTCCAAGAAGAGTGAAAAAGGAAGCTCCTGAGAATGTAATTTGGCTTTGGACGAACAAGACGAAGAAGAAGAAGATGCTTCATACTTTGGCTCTGATACAGATTTCAAACAGAGAAGCTAAGGTTTAGGGTTTAACATTTTCAATTTGGAGAAGAAAATCTCAAAATTTAGAGCGGAGTACTGGAAACGTCGTCGTTGAGGCTTTGGTTTGGCTCAATTTCAATTCCAAATCTCATATTAACGATGAAAAGATTTTTTGTTTTACCTTAGTTTTCGAATGAAATGATGCAAAGATTTCATCTTTTTACATTTCCGAAATTGTCTCTGCTCCTGTAATTTTCATTCACTAAAAAAGAAATAACAATTATACCCAAAAAATTATGGAAAAAAAATATTAAAAAAAAAAAGAAAAGAGAAGAGAAACAATGGAGATTTCTCCTTACTGTCTGCTTTCTCTTATTCCCATTTTCCTCCTCTCTGGTTTCTCCCTTTCATGTAAATCTCATCTTATTCTTCTTCAATTTCTTGCATTGTTTTTAGGAATTTATAAATGTTTTTTCTCTTTCTTTTCTCTCTATTTATGTGTTCATTATATGGAAATTTCTGGATTTGAATTTGCAGATGCTGAATTTGATCCTCATGCAGCCACAAGCCGAGCTCTTCTTCAGACAAAAGACAAGTAAAGATCATTCCCTCCTAATATATGATTACCATATCTTGATTCTAATGTTTGGAATATATCAAGACACATTCATCCAAATATGGATCTTCTTTTTTCTTTTTGTGTTTGTTTTGTTGAAACAGCCTGCAAAGAAGATTTTGCGAGCAAGAACTACACAATCATAACAAGCAAATGCTAAGGGCCAAATTATCCAGCAAAGGTGTGTTGCTCCGCCTTCAAGGAATTTGCTTGCCTTTTCGCTGAAGTTCTTAACGATGACAAGAACGATTTTGCCTCCACAATGTTCAGCTACATCAATATCTACGGTCGTTATCCTCCTGGAATCTTTGCCAACATGTGCAAAGAGGGCAAAGAAGGTCTCGATTGCACCAATGTCACCCAATCCGCATCCTCGACTTCTGATTCTATCCCCCGAGCCTCCGCAACTGCATCTCTCGCGGTTCTTCTTTCCACCTTCCTTGTTCTCTGTCTTTTGTTTTTGTCATCGCGAAATCTTAATAACATATCTCAGAACATATTCCATGGGTAAAGAAGACGTTACATATGCATCTTGGTGTTTATGTATTCAACTCCTTTTAAACAAGAAGCAAAACCGAATCTAAGTTTAAAAAGGGCAATGCCTTATTGCTTCTGCTCCAATTAATTCTTGGGTTTATTACAATTTCGGTGAGGTTCATCCACTTTTCTCACCGTGCATAAGTGCGTGATAATTCACTAGCATCATTACAAAGAAACAAAGGTTAAGGATCCATCTTACATAGAGCCCGAGGCCAAGAGGTCAAACTCTGCACTACAAATTGTTCCAGGTCCAATCTAATCATCATTCCTTCTTTTCCTGTAACCAATACAACACAACGCTTCTTAGCTCAACAACAATAAGATCCCCAAACAATACCAAATGCAATGCCCTCGTTGAGATTACACAACACAAGGAACAAGCTTCTCAATTTAGCTATGCAAAGTGATTAAGGAACAATAAATCCACAACAAGAACAAAAAGTTTCTCAGACACAAAATAGTCGAGCCAAGTGACTAGAGATCCCATAAATCATCAAAGGACACCCTCATAGAAGATCAATCACAATTCATCACTTTCCTCCAAATCAAACCTACAAAAAAAGACCTAAACTTTAAGTTGTCTAGTTACCTCAGCCATGTTGATGGAGAAGCCACCACTAGTGAGAAGCCTCTCAACATATTTCCCCATGATATCAACCTCAAGGTTCACTTTTTGCCCAATTCGCTTAGTAGGAATCACAACTTTCTGCTGTGTATAAGCAACCAACATGAAATTGAAACAGCTCTCTTCATCAAACACATCAACCACAGTCAAACTCGTCCCATCAACCGCCACAAACCCTTTAGGCACAATATATTTCAACAAACCCTTCTCAGCTTTCACCTTCACCCACAACGAATCTCCCTCAACTTCCATTGATACTATCACTCCCGTCCCATCCACGTGTCCCTGGACCACGTGTCCACCCATCCGACTCACCGGCTGCAACGCACGCTCCAGATTCACCGGAGATCCTCTCTCCAACTCCTCTAGCGATGTTTTTCTCAGCGTCTCTGGTGATAACCCTACGGTGAATTCCTCTGCGTCGAACTCTGTCACTGTTAAGCAAGTCCCGTTCACTGCAATGCTGTCACCGAGCTTCACGTCTTTAAGTACCACTCTGGCGCCGATTTTGAGATCAAATCCGCCGTGATTGGCCATTCCTAAGTTCTTAACTTCGCCCATTTCCTCCACGATTCCCGTAAATACGGATCGGATACTGAGATTTTGCCTCCGACGATGGGTTCTGAATCTTCTTCCATTTGTCTTGAGAGAAAGCTTCGATGAGTTAGAGACGGAATCAAATCTGAGATTTGTTACTGACTCAACAGTTCTAGATGAACTGAAGATTCTCAATTGAGGAAGAAGAGATGCTTTGGGGATCATATTGAAACACACAGTAGCCATCGTTTCACTCTTGTCGTTAGCCTGACGAAATTTATCAACTTTAGAGAAAATTTAGGTTATAAATTACTTGGATCAAATTTTAATATACCTTTTATATATGCCAAATTTTCTTTACATCGTTGATCAATCTATTTACCCCACAAATATCTAAAAATAATTTTAATTTTGTGAAATGCCAAAAATATCTCTTACTTAATTTTCAAATTAAAATTAAAATATAACTATACCAAATTATACAAATATGAGATTTGAACCATAAACCTCTCGTATCATTTATAATTATAATTATATATATTTAAATTTCTCATATAGTTATACAAAGTTATGTCCAGTTATATCTAATTGTATCATAATTATACTAATTAAAAAACTAATTATAGCACAAAATTATAGATTCGAAACTTGGATGTGCACTGATAGTTTAAACCATCTAAAATACTATTTTTTTATCACTTATAATTACAACTATATATATCTAAGTTAAACAATTGGATATATTAAGAATAATAAAAATTACAATCTGAGTTTATTAAAAATAAAATCGTAATTTAATATTTTTATTAAAAATAATAAAAATATTAAAGGGGCATCATGGATTATTTTTTTAAGTCAGAAAGGTATATGAGAAATGAGTCCTTACTTACTGTTAAATGAACGGGGCAAAATTGAATAAATAACAAGTTAAGATCAAATATACAAATTTGAAAATTGGTTACATTGATTCAAAGCTTCTAACTTTATCTTTGTCGTCTGCTGTATCAATGATCTTCTTAAGCGTTAGGTTTAGATCAATCTTCTATTGACTTTGATCAGATGATTTACAGGTCAAATCAACCAAAAAAAAGAACTTTAAATTTACTATATAATATTTGAGTTTGCATATATGGCCAGATGAGTGGCAAGAACAAAACAAAAAGACTCGGTATTCTCATGGTCTGTGGGAACACATATCTATAGACTTCTTGTCCAAAAGATGGTGTCCAGTGACCCGACTCAATCTACAAGATTGATCTATCATTAATCTTTGAATCGAATCTTGTTCCCATGGAACAATCCCAAAGTCATCATTGAACCCTTCCATGCCTTCTATCAAAAACTGCCACACCAATGTTCCTGCACCAGACCGTCTCCGCTTGGCTGATTTGTAAACAACATCAAATATGTTTCTGTAGAATCGATCCCTCTGTGATGGCTCGTAGTCCTTGTTCAGATTTGAGAAGCCAAACTCTGTGAACAGAACAGGCTTCTTCAGTTCCTTGTCCCCATCTTCAATGTGAGATAGCATCCATTTCACCACAAACTTGAGTTTTTCTTCAAACCCCTGATCGTGAAACCTGCCAAAGTTTTAAAACTTTCTGTTTTTACAAAAGAATTCCAAACATTTGTTCACACACTTCTCAACAGAGGCTTGGCTTACCAGTGATCAGGGTAGATATGAACCGATGCAAAATCGATGTTTGGGGATTCAGAGTTTCGAACAAAATCTGACCCAAGCTCAGAGGCCCACCGTTCGGGGTTAACTGTCAGCCGTTTTGGGCTATTGGGACCGTAGAACCCTTCCAAGCCTACGGTTAGAAGATGCTTGTTGTCAATTGATTTAATGAATGCTGTCATTTCGTTAATCCAGTCCTTTGAGTCCAAAAACCAGAAAAAGAAACCACAAGAGTAACATTACTAATTTTCCAACAATTACTAATGGTTCAATGTTGGACAAGAAACCAACAAACTGAAGGAGTACTCACTTGTAGTGTATTCCCTGAGATATCAGACATGCACCGAGGCTCATTTATCAACTCCCACGCAAAAATTGTAGGGTCGTTTCTGTACTCGATCCCAGTTAAAGAGTTTTTGCGAGTAAGCAGCACCTGGCAAATGGAAAATGAGAGTAATTCCAAGCTTAACATCAATTAAAAATACACAACCATGAAAAAATACAGCCTATCCAAGTCTATGGTCAAGAACAAAGTTTTGTAGCATCTCGTGTATTTCGGAATTCAATATCCAATTCAACTATGATGAATTGATGATCTAGACTAACACATCCAAGTTTAGATCAAGAAGAGATAAGGACTAAATACATACCGTGAGGTAATTCTTGAAGTATCTACGGATAGATGGGTCAAAGAAGAAGGAATCATTAGACGAGCTGAGTGCTGCACCTTCTTGCCATGCCCAATTAACGTACTGAGTCTTCCCACCATACGCTTGTAAGTTATTCACTACGCTAAGAAGCAACCTAACACCATGTGTTTTAGCCTCTGCAATTACATGATCCAAGGCCTGATGACCACGTTATATAAACTTCGTTAAGATCAGTTTATAAGGAGACAGAACACACAAACAAGCTGAAGATTAACATTGTCCAGGCTTAGGATTGAGAACAGGATCAAACAATATGTACCATGGGATTGTAAACGACAGATAACAAATGCAGTAAGTAGTAAGTAAATGAAGATTCTTCCCATTCCAAGCTATAATAAACATTGATCACTAAAATATAAATGATGCATTGTCCTTTTTCTATATCTTATCATCTGCATTGGCATTCTGATTAAAATAAGTTGATCGAAGACTAATGTCGGCAAAAAGACAAAACTTTTCTTAATGTAGAACTTGCTCAAACAAGATCTGTAACACTCTGCCAGAAATATTCAGAAGCTTCCAAGTATAGATAATAATAGAGATACCTTGAAGACTCGTTCATCAAATCTACCAGGAGAGATCTGAAGAGCATTGTAACCTCCATCATTAAAGGCCCAAGTTCTACAAACAGTGAGACCCATTTTGGCTCCAGCTTCAAGCATAGCACCGACACGGTGTCTACTATGATCATTGACAGCATGATCCATGAACCAATACGAGTTCCACCCATTCACATACAGAACCTTACCATCCACCACGAACTGTGTCCCATTCCGTTTAACGAACCCTAACTCGGCTTCTTCTTTGTAACCGAACCACAGATCACCAAATGAGAGATAGATAAAAGCCACACATGTAAGGAAAGCTAGAATTGGTATCAATGGCCCGTTCCCTGTAGGAGCCATGCCTCTTCTTGCTTTGATTAGCTTCAGATATTTCAAAATCGCTTGTAATTTCTCCAGTTTCTTCGGATTCCACCACCAATTTACCCAAATCTCGCCACTTTTGAGAGAAATGTAAGCAAAGTTTCAACTTTTATTGAAACCCAAATGATCAAATGCGTCCACGTTCCGGAGGATGAGAAGAAAATCTCAAAAAGTAGAGATTTTTTAAATGAAACCCAGATGAAAGATTTTCCCTTTAAATGGATTATTATAAGAAAAGATTGAAAATTTCTCCTTTTAAGCTTCGAGCCCAAAAAATGTGAACTTGATCAATACCCACATTAACAGATCTCTCTCTCTCTTTAATCGCTCTGTGTAGACTCGCTTCGATGACATCAAGTTCAAGGGCAACAAAGAATCAGATCGATATGAGAATGAATGAGGAAGAAGAAGCAAAAGGAAAAAGGTGGCAAGTAAGAATCAGATATAACGCAGTTTGATGTGTGAGTGAACAACTAGGCGTCAATGTCGGAGGGGCTTTTGCGGTAAAATGTTGGTTTCACTAACCTTTCACCAGATCTCTGAGAAAGCACTAAAACACAACCACACGATGGACTAAATTTCTCATTTTTTTATTTAATCCGCTTTACTAAAGCCATAGAAATACTGCATACTAATTACAAAAAGAATGAAAAAGATTAATAAAAAAATATTTAACTTGTAAAAAATTAACTTAAAATTACGAACCCATGAATCTAAGCATTGATAGCAAATTAACAAAGTATTAGGGAAATAAGAAATAGTTATTAGTGACAGCGCCAGTAGCTGTTGAAAAAGTTCATTCAACATTAAAAACTGAAACAAATAAAAAAACAAATCTTTGTCTTGGATTTCTTTTCTTCAAAAAATTCTAGGAAAATAGTCCACATGCTGAGTATCATTAGATTCAGACTCTTAGGTGTCATGTGAGTTATTTTCTCTTTAGATTTGATAAATCTTGGACCATGTGAATCCCACGTAAAATAATATTGTAAAACTTTTATAAATTAAAATTTGATAAATTAATAAATACTATAAAAAATAATAAAAAATTATGAGTTTTGAGTTGGGTCAATATAAAAATTAACAAGATAAGATAATAATTTTTTTGAAATTTCTATGTAAATATATAGTCCTATTAGTATCACAAATTAATAATTACACACATATATAAAAAGATACTATGCTAATGTATTGTTTTATGCTTTTTAAAATTAAATATTGTTAGAATTCGTCTTTAGTTTTATTATATCAAATTACTGCTGTGTTGTGTTTCAAAAAATTGAATTGTAGTATCATCAAAGTAGCTAAATGTTTTTGTAACTTTTCATCTTATGAATATGCATAATACTTACTTCCATACTCTTATCATATATATGTTGTTAAAATGGGACACTTAAGATTATTAATCATAAGTTTGAATATATATATATATATATATATATATATATTCATTTGCTTAAATGAATTCAATAGTAGTCTTAGTTATTTATCGTCAAAATATATTTCTTTTAAATATTTAATATTCAACACTAAACTATAAATTTATAGCATCTAAAACTTTAATTTTATTGAAATAAGTATTTTTTAAGTTTTAAAATAAAATTTTAATTGATGAAACAATTAAAACTAATCTTCTTATAAAATAAAATAAGAAATATTAATTTATAAATAAATTAATATCACTATATATAAATAAAATGTGAAAGTCCAACCATTATTAATTTATTAATTTATAGAGATTTTACTGTACTTTTTTTTTTACTATAACGTATTCTATATTTGCTTCTAAATTAATGAAGTCAGATCACTTCCCCTTGTCTGCCTTATCTCCTTTAGAAAGGATCACTTAGGACATAATAAACATTAATTTCAAGAAATTTTAGTGATACCCTTTTTGGTTGGTACTTGGTATAATCTCATTTTTCATGATATCACAATTCAAAACAAATAGTCAAATAGTCACAACCGTTTATAGATTTTACCAACGCCAATGGTATTGTTCTGTTTAAAGATTTAATTTCAATAATCTTGCGAAAATCTATATAACTGAGTCTTCCAAATTGTTATTATTGATAAATGTTCGACCATGTGAATCCCACATTAAAGAAATCATTGTACGGTTCTGTTTTATTTAATCGGTTTTCCTGGAGAGGAAGGATTCAAACTTTCAACGTGTAAAGTTTGTCATCAGCATTCTAATATTGGTTCCTCTAACTAATGACTTGTTTTTATTTATTAACAAAAACCCCCTCATTCGCGACTAATGATTTGTTTTTAAGTGACATTACAAAGTACGCCGCTAATTTCGCCTGACTTTGCAGCTCACACGTTTATAACCATGCCATCGAAGAAACGTATTATACCATCAATCTTTAAATACTTTTTATCGAGCTATTTTTACGTTTATATATCCTCTAATCACCTTAACCTTCTACACCCGCATGCTAGACGGACCAACGTAAAGTATCAAAACTGGGTTTAGATCTCATGCACAAAAGAAACTGGAGTTGGATTTGTGAAGAGTAATATCCAATATGCCCACAAAGCCCATTTGATAGTAGCATCACCTTAATTAGAGACTCAGATTCAGTCTTTTGTTAGACAGAGAGTCAGAGACATCACTTGGAAAATCAACGATACAATCTTTTAATATATGATCAACACGGGCAACTTTGGCTTCTTTGGTGATATCAAAAGAATCAACAGATTTTGACTACTTCAACAATAAAGTTATCTGTTGAGCAAAATAACAATACAATAGATTTATTTAAAATATTTACTTAAACAACTTATCTTTTCTTTTTTTCCTTTAGCAGAAACCTCTAACTTCTCAGATAATATGTATTTTATTATTCCAATACATTTGAGATACTGTAAGATTAAAAAATTTAAACAACAACAATGTGAAAGAAGCTTATTCAACTTATTCTAGAGCTTTCGTGAATCTTGGGACAATTAATTAATTGAATATATTCATTATATCTAAGAATTTCAGCGCTTACAATTTCAATTTGCTTGTCAGATGCAGAATTGATCAATATATAACAAAAAATAAGGCATTACCAAGTGTTCATATTTACAATACAAGTAACTATCAAATATTTTATATTCGATATTGGACTAAGTAGTTATTCATATCTTTTATATAAAAATCAAATGTGTGACGTAAATATTAGATTATTCTTATTTGATTAAAAAATGAGTTAACTCTTAAACAATATATAATTTAAGAAGAAAATAAAATACAAATAAAATTTAGTTCAGGGTAGATAATGTTTTGTATTTATATTCTTATTAGGAATTAGAAGATGTTAATCCCTATAAATAAGAGGTATTTGTGAAGAGTTGTTTTATGAGAGTAGAGAGAGATTTAGTTTTTGAGAAGTTTTCTAAATCAATAAGAAAATTTGTTCTTATTATTTTTGAGTTTCATAGATTACAATTGGTATGAGAGCCTTGTAATCGGTAAGAAGGACTCAAGATGATTCGGAGTTCCAATCAAAGGAGTTGATTGTCGGACCCGAGATAGGAGTGCCGCCACCATCAAAGAAGAAGATCCCAAGCAAAGATCTATTTGCGTGTGACGCAAGATGGAATAAGTTATGACCGTAGCTACTCACCCGAAGGAGCCAAAGATCTCATCTATTCAAAGCCCCATGCTCACCGCCAAACTACACCGTATGGGCAATGAGGATGAAGGTGATTTTGAAAATGCATCAAGTTCGGAAAGCAATCGAACAAGGTACGCAAGACAACATCAAGAATGATGTCGCGACAACTTTGCTTTTCCAATCCATACCAGAAAACTTGATCATGCAAGTTGGAGATCAAGACTCGACAAGATGTATATGGGATGCGATCAAAAGCTGTTACATAGGAGCAGACCGAGTTAGGGAAGCAAGGCTTAAAACGCTTGCTTCAGAATTCGAACATCTAGCCATGAAAGAAATGGAGAACATCGATGACTATGCAAGAATAATATCCACCCTAGCCTCAAGATCAGCAGCGGTAAGACAAATCATCGAAGAAAGCAAATTAGTGAAGAAGTTTCTAAAGGAGTTCAAAGAAACAAGTTTATCCAACTTATTGCCGCTTTAGAAAAAACTTTAGGATCTAAATAATAACGGGTTTGAAGACATCGTAGGGAGATTAAAAGCCTATGAAGAACGTATAGGAGAAAGTGATCTTAAAGATGATTAAAGTAAGCTCTTATTCTCTTCATCCTTTGCATCAAAGGGTAACTTTCGAGGAAGAGGACGAAAGTAATCGAGAGGCAGCGGAAGAGGGCGCTTCAATAATCAATAAAAAATAACAATCAAGATCAAATCAAGGAGAAACCAAATAATGATAGGTCTAATGTTGCTTGATGGTGATGTGATAAACTCGGACATTATGCCACAATATGTCCCGAGAAATCAAAGACAGGGCATGGACCGAATCTTGTGGAGACTGAAGAAGTTGATGTAGCTCTCTACATGCATGAGATCGTTTTCTTGAATGAAAAGAACATACTACCAACTAAGTACGATGAAGAAAATGAAGACCAAAGCATGTGGTACTTGAATAATGGCGCAAGTAATCACATGACAGGGCAAAAGTCTTATTTTTCTGAGCTCAACGAAAGCATTAGAGTAAAAGTGAGGTTTGGAGATGAGTCATGTATCAAAATTAAAGGAAAGGGCTCGATCATCTTTCAAACAAAAACCAGTGAACAAAGACTTATAAGTGATATCTACTGGATACCAGATCTCAAGAGTAATATCATAAGTCTTGGACAAACAACGAAAGAATGATGTGACGTGAGATTACAACAGAATTTCCTCACCATTCATGATTAAGAAGGTAGGTTGTTGATGAAAGTATTTCGCACATCAAACCGAATGTACAAAATCCGGCTGAAGATAAGATCACCTGTTAACTTACTCACCAAGTTAGATAATGATACATGGAGATGCATGCAAGATTAGGACATGTTAACTTTGAATCGATGAGGATAATGTAAAATAAGAAGCTAGTGCATGGATTAGCTATTTTTGGAGAAGAGAAAAGAATTTGTGAGTGTTATCTTGTAGGAAAACAAAAGCGCCTACCATTCCCACAAGCAACAAAGTTCAGATCAAGTAGTAAACTAGAATTAATCCATGAAGACCTATGTGGACCAATCTCACCATTAACCTTGGCAAGAGACATGTATGTTTTCGTTTTGATTGATGATTTCTCAAGATACATGTGGTCTATCTTGTTGAAGGAAAAAGGAGAAGCTTCCGAAAAATTCAAAACGTTTAAGAATGTGATCGAAACTAAGTCCGGAGCAAAGATCAAAATGTTTCGAACTGATAGGGGGAGAGAGTTTACTTCTATCGAATTCCAAATATTTTGTGAAGAAAATAGAATCTCAAAACAACTCACAGCTCCATATACGCCTCAACAAAACGGTGTTGTTGAGAGACGTAACCGAACCTTAATGGAGATGACTCAGAGCATGTTAACAACGATGGAGATGCCAAACTACTTATGGGGAGAAGCGGTTAGGCATGCAACATATTTGATCAAAAAAGTTACTACAAAAGCTCTAAATAATCAAACTCCATAGGAACTCTTCAAGAATCACCAACTAAACCTCGAGAATCTAAGAGTTCTCGTATGCAAATCCTATGCCAAAGTAGAGACTATCAATCTAAAGAACCTTGATGATAGATATAGATTGATAGATCTCGTCCACCAGTTCATCTTGGAACAGAGCCTAGTTCCAAAGCTTATCGCCTCTACAGTGTAAACAACAAGAAAATCTACGTAAATCATGACGTGATATTTGATGAATCAAGCGGATGGAATTGGAATGTTCTTGATAAGAGTTTGGATGTAAGTTCTAGAACATTCAAATTTATCCTAGGAACGTATGGGAATTATGGCACTGAAGGAGATATTACGGAAAATCAAGAGGATAATGATCTGCATGAAAGAGATCAAACATGAGCAAGATCAAGCGACCGAACTCGACAAAGCGAAACAAAGTCGAGTGAAAAAAACAGAGCAGCATCACGTGAAGTTGGAAGCGAGCCGACTTTAAGAAGATCAACACGTGAAAAAACACTCCCGAAACGTCTTGAAGACTACTTGTTATTGGCGAGGATAAGTGCAGAAGAACTAAATGTTGCGGGAGAAAAATAAAAGGCGGACATTCTAACAAAGCCTCCATCTCGGATCAAGTTTTCGGAAATGAGGAGGTTGATAGAAGTAGAAGACCCTCTTAATTCGTGTTTAGGAATTAATGGAGAGAATGTTAGATAATTCCTATTTGATTAAGGAATGAGTTAACTCCTAAACAAGATAAGATTTAGGAGGAAAATGAAATACAAATAAGGTTTAGCTTAGGCTAGATAAGGTTTTGTATTTATATTTTTATTAGGAATTAGAAGATGTTAATCCCTATAAATAAGAGGTCTTTGTGAAGAGTTGTTTCATGAGAGTAGAGAGAGATTTAATTTTGAAAAGTTTTATAAATCAATAAGAAAAATTGTTATTATTATCTTTTAGTTTCATAGATTACGGTAAATAGCTATAGACTCTGTAATATTTTAATTAGGGCTACTATAGTTAGCAGAAATTTCTTGTATTTACATTACATACATAATTATATAACTAGAAGTCCACAAGTCCTCTCACATTAAAATGATATAATCCTATATATAATAGGGAGAGTTCTTTCTCCATATACGATATCCACATCAGCATTTTAGTCACTAAATAAAAAAAATTATATCATAAAATTATATTTTTTATTTTATTTTATGTTTTTCTTATTAAAAATTATTTTCATTGTAAATACAATTTTTTAATAAACATTATTTAAATATAATAGTTTATGAACATTATTTAGAGAGTTAATAAAAAAAGTAAAAAAAAAAGTTTAAAGAATGATAAAATCACAAGTTAATGAGAATAACATTTTAATAGTTTTATAAACATAAGTTAAAGGAAAAAAATGAACTTTAAGATAAAAGAAAATATATTAAAATGTATAAAAATGATATGAAAAAAATATATATATATCAAATGATAGAATATTATAGAAACATCAAAACTTAGTGACGAAATAAATGTCAGAAAGTCAAACATAGATGAAATCTGTTGGAATCAAATTTGACATACACTATAATATGATCAGAGAAACCTTGCGACGACAATAAAGTATCTCTTGAAATTCTGTGTCGCTCCAAATCAGCAAGAATATCATTCAGTTGATCAAGAAAATAGAGTGTATAAAGATGAAAATGAAAATCTAATTTTAATATGAAGATGATAAAAATTAAAACATTATTAAAAAAAAGTTAAATAAAAATTATCTTCGACAATATATATGATTCCATTTATATTAAATGATTCATATTGTTTAGTATTTTAAAATTAGTTGCGCAAAGATATAAATCTAGTTCAAGTAATAATTGATTACATTATATATCTATTTTATTTTGCTTTCTTCCTTTTTTTTTAAGAAATCCGAGTGAATAGACATAACATTACTTCAAATCACAATCTCAAAAAATTCTGTAATCAAATTTTCTAATCTTGCAATTCGAATGTCTTCGTCAACTCCTTCGCTCAATCTGTACGAGTCTTGCAGCTCCCAAAACTTTCGACCATTTTCATCTATTACATACCCAGTAATCAGCAAGAGATGTTCTCATAACTCTGGTTCATTTTCAAACCACCATCATCTTCTAATTGACACCTAGATAAGTTGTCAATCAGTTCTTGAATGGACAAAGCAAATCTTCAAATAGAGCTAAATTTTCATCCAACCTATATGCAGCTTCTAACTGCCTAACAATGGCAATTACCCAATAAACCAAAGCTTTTTGAGTCAAGCCAGAATTGAGAATACTAGGTTTCTCTTGTGCCTTTCTTAAAGGATCATTTAAAAAAAAATTCATATATCTTGTTTAAATCTAAGACATTCCACGTTTATAATCTTTTGCATTGGGAAAACATATTTTATCATCCTCCGTTTATATATTATAAACCATTTTTATTGCGTGGTTGCAAGAATTTACTCTGTCTATATCATTTTCAGTCAATAATACATTTATCCATAACACATACAATACGATGATATCTAGAACTACGACAGAAAAAATACCCCTTTTAGCAGTTAAATGACGGCATTTTGGAAATCTGTGTGTTGGTTTGGAGCTTCGATCTCATACCTTGTGAAATCATGTGGTTCAAGCAAATCTAGTTAACTATAATTATAGGAAATACCTAACCAGAAGTCATTGAATTAAGAATCTAATGCCTCGTTCTTTTGCGACAATACCTAGATGCAATTTTCAAAAGTTGTCTACTTACATATATACGATTATTTGTAGAGTTCGTATATGTGGTTGTGCTTTACCTAAAAGACGTTGAGTCGATTTTATTTTTTATACATATGAAACTAAAAATTAGATCGAATATAAAATAAAGGGCAGCATCATTTCCCAATAGAATCATATGATCACTCACCAACGAATATTCATCATTCCGGTCTAGATGTCTATATGTGAGTGGATATATATGGAATGTGGTTTTACACCCATCAAGTTATTTGAATTTTTGCAAGGATCAAAACCAAACAAATTTACAGTGAACTATAAAAACCTACAAAATAAAACGAATAAATTGGCTATATAAAAAAAAAAACAGAAAAGAATGAATGGCTATACAAGACTCGTTCAAAGTAAATTACACGTAGTAGGACTTGGTTTGCCTAGTCTGGATTAAAGTAGACTCCAACAAATAATGTGTGGAATTGACTCATTTTGACATCACTGTATGAGTTTAGAAACATTTTCAGCATTGTGTTTAGGATTTCCAACCGCCATTGTGTTTCTTTAGCCGCTTCCTCAACAATTGGGTGACCTTTCGCTTCATGTTTCACTCTGGTTCGTGGTCTTCTAGCAAAAGTCGAGGCGTTTAATATCCTCAGTATCCTTCATCACTCTCATTCGCTTTATTTGTTCTCTTTAAATTCTTCTTATGTAATATTTTCGCTATCTTGTAACTTTTCCATAGCAATTTAATAGAATGCCATTATCAGAAAATTCTTTTCAGCAAATATACCACATTTACCAGTCGAAACATTTTTAATCAAGAGTCAGAAACATTCAATGGAAGGTAAGAACTAAGATTTATTTTTCCCGATATTTCCAAAATGAATTAAATTATTTTCTTGTTGATAATTATTATCCTTTCTTACTTAAAGGCAAGGAATCTTTTATTATTAGAATATTTTTCGAGTATATCCGGATATGTTCTGAGAAGCTCACGAGATTAGTCATGCTGACATGGAAACTAGCTGTCTTGAGCAATCATTCATCCCAGAGATCTAACACGTTCTCCAATCACACTTCGACACGTCACCATCAATCCTCATGTCGCGGCGCCATGTATCTGTTTCTATGATTTCAAATGGGTCCCATCTTCTCGTCTCCCCACTATATAAATTCTCCTCTTTTTTCTTCTTATTCTTCAACCCGAAAAAAAAACAAGAATATTTTTTCTCTTCCATATTATAAAAACCGATGAATCGGCAAAATTCCGATGACATCATGAGATTTCTCGATGGAATGGCTAGCTCCGACGACGTTCTCTTTGGTTTTCTCGATGAAGGAAACCAATCACCGGAGGATTTCTCGAACTCCGGCAACCTCAACGGCGGCGGAGATGACGACGAAGACGAGAATAGCAATTGCAATTCTGAAGAAAACAAAGCTTTCTGGCAAGAACAAGAACAACTTCTCCAGGTATTGTTTTTTATATAAAAATCTATATTCTTCGTTATGAAAACAAATATATAATTCTTGATCATATTTAATTAGTCGATAAATTTGTGGCCTAAATTTTGTTTCCTTTTTGGAAATTTTGTAGGGGACACTGTATAGGACAAGTTCGATTGAGACAAAGATTAGACAAGCGACCAAGCAAGCGTTAAAAGAAGTGAAATCAAAGGGTCTTCATTGTGTCTGCCAGCGACCTGTAGACGGTGGTTGCCGGAGCTGCTTACGTGGCGAAATCTCTAAACACCTCAGAGATGTTGCCGGCTACAATTGCGTCATCTCCAAATCTAAATGGAGAAGCTCTCAAGATATCCCTGCAGGTACAGACAAACACATAGTTACTCATTATAATTAAAAGACTGGTTCTGAAATATTCACCCATCTTTATCATTCCTCACTGGAAAATATCTAAAATAATTATTTTTAAAATATTATATATGTCTCCAAGAACACGAAAGATTTGTTCAGACTCTTTCTCTAATTTTTTTTTTGTTCCTTATGTATCAAGCAAAAAATCGGATATTGTCAACACAATAAGTTTATATAATATATTATTTAAATGACTTTAATATATATATATATATATTATTTATTATATTCCAAAAAGATAAATCTATATTTATATTATCTCAACAAACTCTGACCTGTTTTTTGGTTAAAGAACCAACTATTAACTTACATGCCTAAACCTAAGTGCCTTTGAATATTTGGACGACTGACTCATAATTTATATTAATTAAAATCAGGGGAACACGAATACATAGAGATCGTGGATCGATCGTGTTCGAAGAAAGGCGAGATGCGAGTGGTGATTGAGTTATCATTTAGGGCAGAGTTTGAGATTGCAAAAGGCAGTGAAGAATACAAAAGACTCATCGGCCGATTACCGGAAGTTTACGTCGGAAAAACCGAAAGGCTTCGATCTCTGATCAAGATATTATGCATCGCAGCAAAGAAATGCTTGAGGGACAAGAAAATGCATATGGCTCCTTGGAGAAAACACAAGTACATGCAAGCTAAGTGGCTTGGCACGTGCGATCGATCAAACTCTTTAGAAGCGGCGGTTTCAGAGATGACGGAGCCGGAGAATTGGGTGCCGGCGGTGAAGCCTAGAGTTTCTATGTTAAACTACGAAGGTCTGGTAGGTAATTTGTCCGATGGGATGGGACGTCCTGCCGCTGTAACGGTCGTGTGATGATAATGTGTGATGACTTGTAATTATTAATTATTAGGGGGAAGTAAGCGATTTAACTATGAGTTTGCGATTTGGAGTTCGCTGGAAATTGTCTCATCGACGATGTTGTTGCATGCTTCTTCTTCCGTGAGTCTCTTATCCGATCCTCCACTTTGTGTACCGTTTGGGTTTGCGGATTTCTTACATAGATTGTATATTTTTGACACACCATATAGATAAATGCGTAACTATATATATTTTACATATATGTTTTATTTTTCTTCATATTCTGCTAACAAAACAAGGTTCTTGATCTAATTCTAGTACCTATCAGGACGTAAATCATTCCATCACAATCCATTGATTTAATAGATATTTCAATCACACAAAACTTAATTAATAATATCTAGTCATACTCCGACGTATTTTAACAATTTGTCAAATCTAACTGAAAAATGACAATGTCATTTTTTCTCGTCAATCTATTTGTGAAAAAGATGATAATTTCATATTGAGGTTTATTCTACCTCTTAAAAAAAATATGTTCCAAGTTCAAAATCTCATGCCCTGGTCCGGTGGCTTAAGTTTCTATTTAAAAAAATTACACCATATCAATTGGATTCGAGATATGAGATGTAAGTAATCAGGAAAATTGTAAGGTTCATTGTAAAATTTTTTACACCATATCAATTGGAATGAAAACAAAAAATTACTAGAAGAAAGGACAAAAAAATAAGAGGTTCAATGAAAAAATAAAGAAAAGGGCTCATGTTTAATCCGTAAACCGGAAACAATTTGAAGAGACGTTACAACCTCGTCGGTATGGGTTATCCCGTCGATCCGGTTTACCACGTTGTTTAGCTGGTGCGTCGTTCTTCAATGCATCGTAGCTTATATATCTCGACGCTTGAAGAATCATACGGCTCACATCGAAACCTAATCTCATCTTCATGATCTCTTCGTCTCCAGCGTCGATGTATTTTCCACTCAACTGGTCACATTTAACATGTCGTGATCGGACCAACTCTGGAAATAAGGCCGCCGAGATGATTGCGAAGGGATTAAAAGCTTCATGTAATTCATCACTGAGAGTCAGTAGAGAGTAAAATGGAGCGTGAATAATTTGATTAACTAGAGGTTTGTGATTAAGCACTCCGTTAATCTACAGTTTTATAATGGTTCTTTTATTTACAGGTTCATTTTTTATAGCAACATATTCATTTGATCTTACTCCAATGGTTCATCGAATATTTGACCCATTTCAATTTTACAATCTGGTCTTGTTACACTAATTGTAGCAGATACATTCTTGATTCACTGGACTTGTTTTGCTCATAGTCAATCCGCATAATTAATCGGTCAAAAACTTATTAATGATTTCCATATATATAAGACAACATCTTAGATACGTTCATTTATGGCTCAACCGCTAGAAGACATCAGCCGCAAAACTAACAGATTTTTCGATAGAATTTTTGTCAAAAAATTTCGATGGTAACGTGATAGATTTTTGACTAAATACAATTATTTTGACACACAAAATCCGTCATAAAATAAAATAAAATTATATGTTTACAGGATCCATCAAAAATTTCCGATGAATTTTTGATGGATCTTTTATATATATATATATATATAATTTTATTAAATATTACCCATATGACGCATATGTAAGACGTGTTTAATGTAATCTGTAGAAAATTTTCAACGAATTTAGGATTTTGATTTCAAAAATATTGACAACAACTAATTCTAAACATACATCGCAAATTAACCATATATACAAATTAATTTTTTGTTTACAGAATTTTCCATGGTTAAGAGTTAAGTTTTTGTTAATGTATCATATACTTTGTCTTACTTGTATAACCTTCATATTTTGAAATTATTTGTTTGTTATATTTTGATATAAAATAAGCTTCATCTTAGTTATATATCACTAGAATAAATAAATTTCATATTATAAATTTATTTCCTACGAAACATATCGATTTTGAAATCCTAAACCTCAAAGATGTTTTTGGTGGATCACATTAAACACGTGTTACAAATGTATCATATGTGTCGCATTTAAAAAACTATATATATTTTCGACGAATTTCTAACGGATCCTATAAATATATAATTTTATTTTATTTTTATGACATTTTCCGACGGATTTCCGATAGTTTAAAAAAAATTATAATTTTAAATATTTGCCGGATTTCCAACGAAAAATAAAAATTTGACCGACTGAATTAGGTTTTTTTTTTTAATTCTTTGTCATCTGTCAAAAAATTTCTACGAATCACGAAAAATTTAGACGCAAATATCTCCAAAATTTTCCAAAATTGTGCAATTTATTAATTATTCCATAATTTCCGATGCAAACATCCGTCGGAAATTCATTTTTATAAACTTCTTGTTTAAACCGTAGAGAATGTGACAAGGAGAAAAGTATACTATAAAGATTTAGCTTTGAAGAGTATAGCGAAACACAATAGATGTCATCAGAAGAAAAAGTAATCACATTCTGGAATTAATAACCAAAGTTATAATCGTATTTAGTCATGAACTCATCGTTGAACTTTTTGAAACTATCCGTGATCTCCGACCTCTCTTCTTTGGCCGGCAGGATCTCAGATTTGGTGCAACTTTGACAAATTTTATTGGTGATCTAATAATATTTTCTACTAATTTACCAAAAAATTTGTTTGGATTTGGAGTGTTTATGTTTCCGTGTGACATAACATGGATGGTCCTGAAATGATGGGGTCCAAAATATTTTGGTTGAATTTTTTCAATTCTTTTGTAGAAAGTGAGATTGGAGGATCATAGACAGTCAAAATTCTTTTAAATTACGAAAGTTCTCCACTCCCACTCGATTTTGATGTGGCGTCTCAAACCGATTATTCGGAATCTATTGGGTTCTCATGTAAACATATATTTTGGAGAGATTACAATTGAAGTTGTTGTATGAGACTCGGAAGAAAAGCGGAAGATTAATCCAATAGCCTACAAAACACTGAATGTTCATCTTTATATATTAACTTTTTGGTCAAACAAACATCTATATATTCTGACTGCATATGTACTAAAATAGAATGTTTCTCTCATGGTTTTAACTTATAAATGTGTAGTTCCGTACTAAATATTTTGCTCTTTATTTTTTCTTAACTGAAAATGATTGTCCTCAATTGAATTATAATTATTTTAATCATTTAAAAAGGTTTCGTTGATAGAATATAATTTTATCAATGTTTGGATAATCGTATTATTTAATTAATAAAATATATTTAGTTGGATTCTTTTTTTGTTAAAGTCTAAATATTATTATCACTTCGATAAAAGTTTACAAGATTACTAAGATAGTATTCATATAACTATATTCTAAACAAAGAAGTTAAAGAACGATACAATATAAGAAGCGAAATTGACGATGCTTCAAGTTTAGAAGTCTTGCTCGCTAACAGATTAACAAATCTGTTAAATTCCTTCTCCGTATGCGAAATCAACCATTGTGATTCTTTGCTATCACCCAACTATGACGCACTATAATAATTTCACAAATCTCAAAACACTACTACATGAAGATTTCAAACTACATAACCAATGGTTGTCTTTGTATGAGTTTGTCTTTCGCCTAAACTTTAACAAACCAACAGAAATAACCGGCAGAAACACCACAAATAATAAATTTACCAAAATCAAACTTTACGAAGAGAGACATAAAATAACTAACACAAAAAAACCAGAGTGGAAAATACGACTCATTTTCCATCCAATATAATCTATCAAACTGATATATATGATAAATATGGTGAGATTATTGGCAAACCACATGAACAGACACAAAGTGTTGAAGAGATACGTCGAAAAGACACCAACCCAACCAATTGTGGTGTGAAAAAAATATCATACTCACAGACAAGATCACAGACAGATCGCCGATACTGGCAAAACCGTGAAGAGGAGAAAGACAACCATCTAAAAAATCGCCCACACTCGTGCCTTTTCAATTTACCGTCTTCAAATATTGAAAATTTTTTATAGATAAATCTTACAATATAATTAGAAAGAGTACGGTCGACGTCGGAGTTGACACTGACCGGCGAATTTACAAAAAAACAAAGAAAAAAATTTGATGTACAAGACCAATTTTGTGAAAAAGTTTTGAAAGAAAAAGAAGTTAGAAAAATATTTTTTTTTTTTCAAAAAGAAGATCAAAGATAGTGGGTGAGTTGGATTCTTCTTTCATAATCGAAAACATAGTCAGACAAGAATTTCACAAACAAAAATCATATATTTTCATAAAACTATATGTATGATTAGCACCTTTTTTAGAGTCACCTCTGTTGAAAAAATTGTAAAGAAATTTTGTATGAAACTATTCAAATTCATTTGAAATATGCAGAAATCTCGGTCTAGTTATTGTTTCTTAATTTTTTATTTTTTTAAATTAAGAAGATTTACGCAAATACGAAAAAAAAACCAAATAAGAATATTTAACCTCAGAGGCACAGCCCAGAGTCGAGTGAATGTGATCGTCTTCAATAGTGAAACTTTAAAAAGTAAACTCATTTACAAAGTTCGTTCCAACAAATATTATAATAGAGGCAAAAATCTTTTTAACGTTCTCAAGAACGAGGAATCGAAGAGTTCGATAGAGAATCTCAAAAAAAGACCAAAACTTTCAAAGTCAATTGCAATTGTATGATACAATTCGTTGGATTTACAGAGTCTGTTTCTCTGTCATAGTTGCTGTTTGGTACAAAACAATAATCTTTCTATTAGTTACAAAGCAATTTTCACTTAATACAGTTTGTTGGGCTCTCATTTTCTCTTCAGCTGATTTGATCTCTTCGTTTGGTTCCCTCTCTCCTTTTTTTTGACTTCACTTGAAGCAATCTCATTTCTTGATCTTCTTGTCTCTCTTTACCCTCTTTATGTGGATTCGAAAGGGTTCTGATTCAGCAGGCATTGTAAAGGCAGGATTTTTTTGGGTTTATGATATGAAGAAGCTTGATAATTTGGGGGTTTTTGGATTAGGGTTCTTGGGCTTGCGAGTTTTCTTCGGGTTATTGATTTGGTTTGTGGTTTTGCAACAAACCAATGGACTGAGACCTATAAGAGAGAGCGCTCGATCATGGGGCGACGAGGTTTGAACATTGCTTCAGTTTGGTTTCAATGTTTCTTGATTTTGTATCAGCTAAGTCTTTGATTAGTTTTGTTGTTCAATGTGTTCGTTGACTTGATTGATCATGTTATGTAGATAGAGAACATTTGTTGCAATGGTAGAATTTTTTATAGCTCAGAAGCTAGGTAGGAATGAGATTAATGCAAGTTTTAGTCTGTATTAGCAACAGAGTTTTCGATAGAATTTGTGAAGAGGAATAGTATAAATGCAGTTTTGAAGGAATAGTCAGTATATCTGATAGCTCAGAATCTAGGATGGGAATGAGATTAATGCAAGTTTTAGTCTGTATTAGCAACCAAGTTTTCGATAGAATGTGTGAAGAGGAATAGTATAAATGCAGTTTTTAAGGAATAGTCTGTGTATCTGATAGCTCAGAATCTAGGATGGGAATGAGATTAATACAAGTTTTAGTCCGTATTAGCAACGGAGTTTTCGATAGAATGTGTGAAGAGGAATAGTATAAATGCAGTTTTGAAGGAATAGTCCGTATATCTGATAGCTCAGAGTCAAGGATGGGAATGAGGTTAATGCAGCTTTAGTCTGTACTTGCAAGCCGAGTTTTCAATAGAATGTGTGAAGAGGAATAGGAAATATTGTATTTTGAGTAGGCCAGAAGGTTTTAAGGCTGAGATTGTTTTTGTGATCTTGCAGTGGCTCTTTGGAAGAAAAGAAAAAAGTGGAGCAGGACCATTCTCTGCTTGGAATATAACAGGAACATATAGAGGTTTTTGTGGCATTTCATTGTTGATTTTGTTTCTCCGTCAGTATCATATCCTAAGTTGAAGCTCATGTTCGTGTTGTATTACAGGCACATGGAAGTTTCTCGATACTGTAAATAGCTCTTCAAAGTTCCCTGACTTCAGAAAAGAAAATGGTAACACTGTCATTGAGTTAGTGACAAGTCCAACAAAAATAACTGGTGTGCATTATGTTCAGGTGAATAGCTTTTGATAGTCTGCATCATCATTGAATCTTTGATAGTCTTTTGATCTTAAAAGAAGCTTTGCAAAATCAGAACTTGTGTTAACTTTGAATGGGAACAGGGTTCAGTTGTTTTCCATGATGTATTTGACAATGAACACAATGTGGGTGGCGCCCAAATTAAAGTGGAAGGTGTATATATTTGGCCCTTTAGACAGCTCCGTCTTGTAGCTAATAGGTATGAACTACATTATTGATTTATTTAATTGCTTTTCAAGATTCAGTATTGGTAGGATTCTTTAAGGTTTTGTATATTTCATGACTTATCAGCGGAAAGAAGGGTGAATCAGGATTAGAAGACGATTATTTTCTCTCCGACCCCTATCATCTGGTAATGCCTGATATGGTCCACTTTTTACAAATGATAATTGCGCCTTGTTATCTTTTATTCATTGCGTTAACATGTTTGGTGAGCTTACTAGTGTCAACTTTTCTGCTTGTCGGACAGCTTGGAATTTTTTCGTCCCAAGTATTTCAAGAATCTCCAAGAGACAGAATATTGAAACAGAAAACTTGTGAGTAGAATCTGAATGTGTTTCTATATGATCTACTTCGCTGCTAGATATGAACTTCGATTGTGTTGTATTCCAGCTCCAATATATGAGATGGAGAAGCACTGCAATATCGAAATAGCAGCTCAGATATCCCAAACCGCTTCTAGTGCAAACAGTATGTATGCCTTGTAACATTATGCATTGAGAATGATGATGCTGTCTGAGTTCTGGCCTTCTTAGTTAAATTTAGTCCGGCTTTGAGAGAGTTTACTTATTTTGGTAGATGGGAACAAAAATTATTATCATATCGAAGGATTGATGGAAAGTCCTGCAGTAGATGATGAGAGAGATTGTTTCTCGCCCTTGTCGCTGAATGCAACCTCCATAAACGTTGAAGTCTACTATAACAAAGCTGTGAACTATACATTGATGGTCACTTTTGTATCCTTTGTTCCAACCTCTTTTCCATTCTATGACAGACTGACGAACAACAATTGCAGTTTTAGCGGATTCCTTAACTTGTTATTGTACTTAGGTCTCGTTTCTCCAGGTTCTTTTGTTGATCCGACAAATGGAGCACAGTAACACACAATCCGTAAGATCCTCACTTTTTGTTAATCTGATTTTTGTAAAATAAGAGAATGGTTGATAACTTTGGGGTAACTCTTCTTTTATAAAAGAGTGCTGGAAAGGTCTCTATAGTAATGATCGGTCAACAAGCCATCATGGATTCTTATTTATGCCTTTTACATCTCACAGCTGGAATTTTAGTTGGTATGTATTTCAAATATAACCTCGCACTTCTTTCACAATATGTTTCTGCTTTTCTCTGATAATAATCGTTGTAGATTTTCATAGTCTTTGTAAGCACATTTCTCAATGATTGTGATGGAAATTCTCGTTAACTGTCTCTTTCTTGACCATGTTATCCTTTCTCAATCACTCGACTTTATTCTTATGCAAAATCCCTTTTTAATGCGTTTGCAACAGCTGCGTTCTTCAAATTTGTAGTGTTTTCAATATTTGAGATGAGATATCTTCTCGCCGTATGGAAAGCAACCCGCCCTTCAACCAGTGGTGAGGGCTGGGAGACAATGAGGCGCGAGCTCTCCTTTTTGTACAGCCGTTTCTGTGAGTATTTGTTTTCTTTTTTGTATGTTCATCAAGTAAA
The DNA here is from genome assembly GCA_963922655.1 of Cardamine chenopodiifolia. Lineage (NCBI taxonomy): Eukaryota > Viridiplantae > Streptophyta > Magnoliopsida > Brassicales > Brassicaceae > Cardamine > Cardamine chenopodiifolia. The sequence goes on from OZ000469.1 coordinate 144,049, forward strand.
TGCTTCAGATTCTCACAGATCTCTCATTGTAATGATTATCAACAGATGGAATCCTTCTTGGAGGCATACTGATAATGTACGAGTTCCACAACTACATACGGCCGATCCTCCTACTCATGTATTCATTTTGGATTCCGCAGATAGTTGCAAACGTTGTTCGTGATTCTAGAAAGCCTTTGCACCCTTATTATATCTTGGGGATGACGGTTACACGGCTTGCTCTACCATTGTATGTATTTGGTTGCCCGAAGAACTTCATGCGTGTAGAGTCTAGCAAGGCCTGGTGTGTAGGTCTGTGTGCATTTATCGGGTTTCAAGCTGCTGTTCTTCTTCTTCAGCATTATTTCGGGTCTCGTTGCTTTGTCCCTCGAAAGGTTTGTTAGTTCTGATACCTTTTTAGATCGATGTAAATTGCTCAGTTTGTTGTCTTTATCGAGAGCTCATGTGTTTACTTTCAATGCGGTAGATGCTACCTGAGAAATACAGATACTACAGAAGATTGGATCATGATGTAAACAGAAGCAGAGACTGCGTAATCTGTATGACAACGATTGATCTCAGAAACCGTACAAATGATTGCATGGTAACGCCATGTGAGCATATATTCCACTCGGGATGCTTACAGAGATGGATGGATATAAAGATGGAGTGTCCAACATGTCGTCGCCCACTTCCTCCAGCTTAAGAAGATCTCTGCTTCTATTAACTTCACCTACATTAATTGTAAGTAACAGCTGCTAGAATTTTGTCGATTGAATTTATCGAAAACATAGCAGAGATAGAATATGGCGAAATAGATATTTGTATGATGAATATTGTAATAAACCAATCTCTTTAGTGCATATTCATTGGTCATATAAATTAATCATTTGCATCTTACAATTTTTAAGTTTATTTTTGAAACAAATTGTATATATTAACATGGTAAGATTCTTTTTGGTTCAAACCTTTAGTAGTTTGTAGTAAGTTAACAAGATATACTTCTCTTTGAATGTTTAATAGTACTTTTTGTCTTCTTTTGTATTGTTGAAAGAAAATAAGTTTGATGTACACATTCTTAAACAGTAAAGATGAGATACTAGAGTAAGAATAGACCGGAGAACTAAATTTTACTAAAAATCATTAGAATTCTCGCTTATATAAACATCTTCCAACTATAAAAATAAGAGAAAACATGACAAAAAGTGAGAGTTAGTATTACAAAATGTAACATTCTTCATTAGTCGATCTCCAAAATCTGATCCTTTTTCATGCACATGTTCCAGTTCTCAAATCACTGAGTAGTTGTATAGTTTTTAAAGTCTTAATACATTAGATATCCTCATATCATGAAACTTATTTGCTTTCATGCATCTTCTCTTCCTTTGTTTGTCATCCTCATCTAAACAAGAGGATCTACAAAAGCCTACAAATCAAAGTTTCTACTTCTTGTTCTCACAAGTCACAACATTTCTACCCTAAAACAGGTACAACGGTATTCATAACCAAAGCTGGAACAGGAAACGAAAACTATCTTTCAGACTTATCACACTAGCCTACAATTACCCATCCTTATACAACACAGGTTATTGCCGTTTCACTATATTACCAACTAAAATGACTCTGAAACTTCCATCACTTGAGATTTACTTGAATATCCCCATATGTCACTTGCAAAATATCCTCCTTATAAATCACCCTAGACAAATTTGTTAGCAACTTCAAACATATAGGAAACTAACTGTGTGATACGGAATACAAAGAAGGAAATATAGATCGTGTTAGATACATACAATAACAAACTAACGTATACAACAAATTAACCCTTACTTGAGAGGCAATCAAATTAAGCCTCCGAATGTTTCTTTCTTTTTCACACAGGCAGGCCACTGAGACTCTTTACTTACTGAGTGAAGATAATTACGAAGAGCATAAAGAGACACGTTGTTTGACGAGTAACTCGTTAAGTTTCTTCATGAGCTTAGGATCGGAGCATATATACTCTTCCATTGACTTTCTCAGCTTCCTCAGTGTCTTTGTGTCATCTTCACACGTCTCTCTGTTGAGCAGCTTCGTGAACAGTTCCTTCCATAGATCCACGTTCCAGTATCTGTTGTTCCAAATCTTTTTATATCACAATAATGTTTTTTATTCGAGAGACAAAAACAAACAATGTTCATTTATTTTTCAGACCTTTTAAATGAAGTTCTCGGCAAATTAATGTGTCCACCGTCAAGAGATTGCTTCTGTTCGATCTCCATGTAGGTGTTGTGTAGCATCATGTGGACGATTACACAGAGTCCATAAGTGTCCACCTATATAACACATGTTCCAATGGCCTCGAAATGGTCTAAATTCTAAACATGCAAAGAAAAATTTTCTTGCTGAAACAATGTGATTAATAAGACTTGCCTGAAACTTCCAAGGCTTATTCTCCTTCATCTCCATGCAACGGAAGCCTGAGGTACGACAATCTCCTGTGAACTCTGTGATTCTAGGAAACAGGCTCAAGTCTATTCCTCTACCCCAGTCGACAAGACAGAGACCCTGAGGTACGGAAATGAAAACTGGCATCAGATTGTAGACGTAACGCACGAATCAGATCTAGTATAAGAGATTAACCTGATTGCTCCAAGAACCTGTTTTCTCATGAAAGCCTGTCTCAGTTAGGTTTTCTCTGCAAGTAATTTCTTTGGTATCTCAGTCTGTGCCATGATCGTTAACATATACAAGTACATGGCTTCATGATCAAAAAGTCTTATCTATAATTCAAGTTCCACAATTAACAATCTAATCAGCAATATTGGAACTGAAGAAACTTACGGAGGGTATCGGATCAGCAGATTGTCTGGCTTGAAATCACCATGAATGATTCCAACACTGTGCAAAGTTTCCAGCATATACAGCATCTCTATTGTGTAATAGATGCACATAACTTCTTCCATGGACTTGCCAACAACGACGTACGAGTTTATGACGTCCTTCAATAACAAAAAGAAGGCAAATTAAACAGGGAAGTATGTTTGCGTTTTGTTTAACAGTCCGTAAGAGTCCACAGAAACCTACCTGGAGTGTCCCGTGTGATAGATAATCGCAGACAAGTATACTGTAGTCTGAATAAACGTGCATTCTCTGAGCCAATCCAAAACTTGATCTCTAACATAGGATGAAAGTAATTAGTATGGTGTGAAACGCTTGTCACCTGGAAAGATCAATGGAAAAGGGCGTACTTGGTTCTCTGGGATTCTGCAATCAAGTTGGCGATACATGTGGAATTCCCAAGGGAAAGGTGGCTTTTGTACCTGTGAAGAGAGAAGTATATGCAATATGTGGTGTGAGCTATCTGACAATTGTGCCAATTTGCATCAAACTGTATTTGAAAAAACTTCAAGGGCCGACCTTTAAAGCAACTACTTCATCAGGATTGCTGTCAATGTATGCTTTGAACACTTGAGCAAAACCACCTTGGCCAGCACAACCCTTGATCTGGTATTTCCTTCCACCTTGAAAATATGCAGACACCAATGTATCTTGGTCATTTTTTGCTCAGAGAAGAAATATTATCCAAGGTGAGAACTAAGGCCGGAGTCAATTCTTTTTACATGAATGCAATATGGCAATCATACATGCTCATCACTAACAGTATAAGATTGCATTGCCACATTATAATTTGAACAATGCATCTTTAACTTTAAAAGAAACACCCTTTATCACACAGAGGTGTAACACGCCTATAGGATCAGAGCTATTGATTTACTCGTGATAGACTAGATTGATATGACAAAAAGTATACCTATCTCAATGACCTTATTCCTGGAATAATTCTGCAAAGATGAGAAGTTAGCTTTTCCTGGGAAACCTTTGTTGCTTGCATGGTACCCCTGATGCAAAGATAAAGAAAGAAACTCAATCGAAAAGCCTCCCTGTAGATTAAATCATGGAAATTTCATAGGATTTTCCATTTGTCTTACATCATATTTCACAAGTTGGGGTTTTATCTTGTGAATTAAGTCGTTAACAGTGGAGTTTTCCCAGGGATTTACAAAACCAGTCTCAAAGTGAGTGGCCTGAACTTCATCACCAACCTGCCAGGAAGAAAAGGATAAATACAGAAGGAAAATTCCGTTCAACCCTCAACTAAAGCTATCAAAGTGCATTAGAGAAACAAAATGGTACTCATTTAATGCTAACAATATTAGAATCTAATAAACCTTTTGAAGGGAAGATGCCTTGGTTCTCTTAGAGATTCTTTGTAAGAACAATATGTGAGCCTCTTTTAACCTATCAAATGGTTCAGCTTTCCTACAATTCTCCAAGATAGCGGAATGAGCAACAAATCAGCACATAAATGAAATTACAAAACTCGATACGAAACTAGGAACAGTCCACAACAAAGAGAAAGATAAGAGAGACCTTGAAAGACCAGTTTGATAAACCGAATTTGCTCTTTGCCATAACCCTTTAACTTCGAGAAAAATAGCAAACCATTCATAGAGCAACGAATGCCCAATGCATATCTCATTCTCTTCAACTTCTCTATAAACCCTCTCAAAATCTTCACTGCCTTCAAGCTAAAACCACCAAAAGTGAAGACAAAAATTCAACAATTTAACCAAAGTGACATAAAACCCCTAATCCATGACATCTGCATCAATTGATTCGAGGATATAACAATCCGAAACCCTAATTATGCTAATCAACCAAAAAAATCAAAGAAACGGAAGCACAAGTTAAGCTCAAACAACATAGAGAGAGTAATAGAGACGATAAGGGTTAGTAATTACATAGAGAAACCAGATCTTGAGGAATCTGATGTCATTTTGATAACGAGTATCTTGTTTACAAGTTGAGATACAATCGTAAAGAAGCTTATCGAGTTCTTCTCCGGAATTTTTACCAGAGTATAGATCCTCCGTCGAATTTTTAATCTTCCTGAAAACCCAAACACATCGAAAATCAGAAACGATTTTGACACAAACGCAAAATTAATAAGAAGATCAGAGAGGATAAGTATGATTTACATAAGCCAGGGGAAGAGTGGGTCGTCGGCGGAGTATGATTCACCGGCGGTGTCTCTGTAACCGATAACCATTTTTTTGGCAGTCGGAGGAAGAGAGAGTGAGAGGGGGAAGTGTATTTTATTAATTTTAAAACTTTACTTTCGAAATTCAAAATTTGTTGGACCCAATTGTTCTATAGCCCGATAGTATTAGTGGGCCTATATGTTGTTTCTTTGAGAATATGAAGATGGGCCACATAATATTACAAGTAACTCAAGTAAATTTCAAGTAAAGGATATTTCAGTCATTCTAGTTGTTTTTTCGTTGTATGGATTTTTCAGTCTCATTCTAGTTGATTATGTGAAACGAAACGGCAATATAGGATGATAATTTTAGGTTAGTGAGCTAATTTTTTGTTTCCTGTTCCAGTTGTGGTTATAATCACACTTATATAATTTTTTAGGGTACAAATGTTGTGAGCACAATACATAATAAAAACTTTAATTTGTGGGGTTATGTAGATGTAGATCCCCTTGTTTGAGGTTTGGAAATGGATGAATTAAGGAATGTATTGATATTTCAGAAGCTTCATGGGAAATTCTACTGAATAAAGACTCGTATTCATGAATGAGTGTATAAATACAGTCATCCAAGTTCTGTAATTTCTTCACTAAGAGCAACATATTTTGTCCGGGTTTGCAGGTATGACAAACTAGTTTATCAAGTATGTCTTCTTTGACCTGCAAAGACTATTTTCACATAGACAATGTTGATAAACTAGTTTGTCTATAAATTTTATCAATCAAGTGTGTGTGAGAGAAACAAAGACAATAACGCTCAAGTTGTGTGATCAAAATCGTCGTGTTCTTGTAAAATCATTGACAGTAAAATCTAGCTAAAATGTACAAACAATTCGTCAAAAGACAAAAGAGTTCCATAGCTCTTGACCCAATACTCCTAACTGGTATCAAGACTGATTTTCACATAGACAATGTTGATACTGTATTTTATATGGCGAAGTTAAAGAAAGGTAAGGGTCTATTTATGAAAAATAAAATATAATGACGTGTCAATACACTGACGCACATTAGTAAATATGTAACCAAATTGATACACCACATTTCAAAATTCAAATTGAACTTACCCCGTGTAACTAATTATTCCCGGGTTAACTACTCGGTTCGGTTTAACCTGCCAACTATTCTAAACAGGCCGGTCTAACTTACAAATCCTACCAATTAGATTACTTTTGTGGCACGTGATTTTAGTTTGTGTTTTACCTGGTAGGTCTCACCAAGTTTATCTATCACGTTCCGTAATTCAAACTTGCATATTATTCAAACACAAGCCCTTTGAAATTTCAATTTTGAAGATTTTTCCACAGACTTTTTTAGTTTGGATTTTTCATATAAAAGAAGAACTCAGAGCAACGAACAAAAACATATCATCATCTAAACAAACGAGAAGATGAGAGAAGAACAAGCACACGCCAATCTGGTGGTTCCCGCGTTTAGAACTGAGAAAGATTCCAATACGCAAACGCAAAATGGTCACAGTAGCGTTTGGCGTTTCGGTGGAAGCGATAAGGGCGCGAGAGCCTCGACCGTAACGCTGAGAGGCGTCATCTACATGCTCTTCGGTAACTGCAGCAAAGACGTCAATAAGACCATTTTACCCCTCGGCCATGGAGATCCTTCCGTCTACCCTTGCTTCCGCACCTGTATCGAAGCTGAAGACGCCGTCGTCGACGTTCTCCGCTCCGGTAAAGGCAATTCGTACGGTCCCGGAGCTGGGATTCTCCCGGCAAGACGGTAATTTCATTTCCTTTTTCTCCGATCACTCAAAATCTCAATCTTCCATTTCAATCACTTTACAATGTGGATTCTTCGAATTATCGTAATTGGAGTTATTTGAGTTGCTGGCGAATCAGTTTCGAACCGCTTTTTCAGCTTTAGCTTTCTCCCGACTTCACAAATCACCACTCGAGTATAAATCTTAAAATTATCTTTGAGACCCTATAGTATAGTATCCTTATAAATATATCCCATAACTTTTAAATTACTAAATCGATCCACATTGTGTTGATTTTGCTCTGTTTTGAAACAGAGCCGTTGCCGATTACCTGAACCGAGATCTTCCAAACAAGTTAACACCGGACGACATCTTCTTGACCGCTGGATGCAACCAAGGGATAGAGATCGTGTTCGATGCGTTGGCTCGACCAAACGCAAACATCTTACTTCCACGTCCTGGCTTCCCTCATTACGACGCTCGTGCTGTTTACAGTGGTCTTGAGATTCGTAAGTTCGATCTTCTTCCCAACAAAGAATGGGAGATTGATGTTGAAGGTATTGAAGCCATTGCAGATGAGAACACAGTGGCAATGGTTGTAATTAACCCCAACAACCCTTGTGGAAACGTCTACACTCACGACCATCTCAAAAAGGTTTGTATCCATTAACTTAGTCAAAGCTTGAAACTTTGAGTCTTTTCTGATTGGTAACTTGCTAAAGATTGAAGCTTTGGTCCTTTGATGAACATTTTAGGTAGCAGAGACGGCTCGGAAGCTGGGGATAATGGTGATCACAGACGAAGTGTATGACCAAACTATATTTGGAGAGAATCCCTTTGTTCCAATGGCGAAGTTCGCATCGGTTGTTCCTGTGATGACATTAGGAGGCATATCTAAAGGATGGGTTGTTCCTGGATGGAAAATTGGCTGGATGGCTTTGAATGATCCGGAAGGCGTTTTCGAGACTACCAAGGTCTGTTTACAGCTACTTCTTTGTTAATCCACTCTTGCTTATTTGTAAACAAGTAATCTCACTGTGTATTTACTCTCTGTTTCTAACAGGTGGTTCAATCAATCAAACAGATTCTTGACATAACTCCTGATCCTGCCACTATAATTCAGGTTTGTGTGTTTTGGTAATTTTTTGGTTTGTTACATAACTAGTCTTTGGTAACATGAGACTAAATTCTGTTTCTTTGATAGGCTGCACTTCCCGAGATCCTAGAGAAAGCGGATAAAAAGTTCTTTGCAAAGAAGAACTTGATACTGAAACATAATGTCGATTTAGTGTGTGATAGGCTCAAGGACATCCCCTCTGTCGTCTGTCCCAAGAAACCTGAGTCTTGCACTTACTTATTGGTAAAACTTCTGTAACTACACATATCCACAAATGTAGTTTAGATAATCGGTTTTCGTAAGACTGGTGATTCTTGATCAAATATCAGAACCTTACTAGAAACTCTGATTTCGTTTTGCAGACAAAGTTGGAGCTGTCGTTGATGGAAAACATCAAGGATGATATAGATTTCTGTGTGAAGCTGGCGAGAGAGGAGAATCTCGTGTTTCTGCCAGGTAAAGTAAATTGAAATCAAGAAGAAGCATGAATCTTGATTTAAGTTTTGGTCTAATATGAGGTTTGTGGGGGATGTTTTGCAGGAGAGGCTCTGGGTTTGAAGAACTGGATGAGGATAACCGTTGGAGTCGAAGCTCATATGCTTGAGGATGCACTTGACAGACTGAAGGGTTTCTGTACACGACATGCCAAGAAGACAGAGACAGAAACTGAGTGATAATAATGTCGGAATATAATAAGCCTTAAATGTATTTTACACGTCCCAAGGAACACAGAAGGGGATGTGTAATGCACTGTCTGTATGATTTTCCCAAAAGGAATAAATTCTTATGATAATTTTGATTGCTGCTTTCCATTTTTATTTCCCTATAGTATTTGATTATCTACATGAAATTTTAAGCTAATTAATAAAAGATATGGTAGTTTGACCAAAAAAAAGAAAAAAGAAATAAAAATATGGTTCATTTGTCAAATTGCAATATAAGGAACATAAGTTAAGGATCTAGCATCCATGAAAGATTTTTTTTTTTGGGGGGGGGTGTATATTTCTTGATATAATTAACCTCTATGCTAAGTTCAGATGTTAAATTTGGTGTTTGGATACATACTCATTTTCATAATACTTTTAGAATTTTTGGGTGCTGCTAATGATGAATTTGAATGGAGAAACTGTATCCAAACTCTTTAAAAAATCAAAATATTTTTTATTTTTTAAAATAAATTAACGATACAATACACGAGTTTTAAACATACACGAGTTTTAGACCCAAATATAGCACTGCAAGTGTACACACACGTAATAGTATATTAGGGCTCGAATCCTCAGATACCAATCTGCACTAAAATCTTGGAAACTAGAATTAAGGTAAGACGGAAACGAAAGATTGTATTGTGATGCAAATAACTAAAAGAAGGCAATTGAAGTAAAAACAAAATAAATCTATGGATAAAAACGCTAGGTCTCGGGAATTTCTCGGGATTAGAGATTATAAACCAGACAACTATTCAGAGAATGATTAAATACTTATCTCGAACTCAAACATAAATGTATAACTAATCCACTGTCGTGACACCAATTACTTTATCTAGCAATATAAGTATATAACTGTCGTTGAACTTCGAATACTAAACAAGCATATCGATTATGCTCAATATGTTCACGTATCGCAATAACATCAAGTTTCGTTGGCTAAGTACAATACGGTCATCTATGTTCTATCAAACAACTTATAAGCTTTGGAGAATATGTTCAACCTAAGATCATAAACTAGGTAGCTAATCTAGTCTAAGCATTCCGAACAACTATAGATGAAGATCTTCTAAGGTTATTCTCTATTTATGTCTAATTCAATGATTCATGATTCTTTTGAAAATCCCTAAACCAAACAAGAGAACTACTCACTCATGGTTGTGGTAAAACAAATCATGGTAGATGAAGAATTCATAAAATAAACCCAATAAAAATACCAAAGAAATTTCTTCACAATAAGTCTTCAAAAACTCTTAGAATAAATTAAACATAGCCTAAACAATGTCTTTAAAACAAGTATTTATAGGTATAAAAACTTTCAGGTCGAAATCCTAAACAAATTAGGAAAATGAGCAATTTTTCTATTTTTTCGGCAGGTTTTAAGACTTGGATCGATCGATCTGGTCCGATCCGGTCTGAACAAGTCGATCGAGTTTGGATCGGTCGATTTGGAAACTTACAGCATCTTTGGATCGATCGATCTGATCCCAGATTGATCGATCTGGTTCTTCACGCCAGTTTGACTCTGCGCATGTTTCATCTACTCGTCAGACTAGACCATCTTCACGAAAATCATCAGAACTTTTGATCGCACCGTTAGATCGACTTCAAACCACTTCCAAAAAAGCTAACTTAAATGGCTATCTTTTGTCCAAAATTGAGCTTAATCCATCGGTGAGAAGTTTCTAGAATAAAAACAAACTTCAGAAGTATATGCATGATTCTACATCTTTTGCTCCAAATCTTGCTCCCAAAAGCATTATAACTCTTCCTAACATGATTTGACCTGATAAAACTCTAAAAACACCTAAAATAACTCTAAAACATATATTAAACCACGCAAAATACGCAACCTATCAAAATGATCTCAGAATTACTATTTGGTGCCAAAATATTTAAAAATGGGGTTTTATCTTGCAACTAGAAAATCGGTGACCAAAATTTTAGTGTTTGTAGAAAATCACTGGTAAAAATTTAATGAATTAACGATCTAATAAATGATCACAGAATTACTATTTGGTGCCAAAAAAAATTAAAATGGGGAGTTTTATCCTGCAACTAGAAAATCGCTGATAAATTTTTAGTGTTTTGTCAAAACTCGCTGATAAAAATTTAATGAATTAACGATATGATAAATTATCTCAGAATTACTATTTGGTGCCAAAAAATTTTAAATGGGGATTTTATCCTGCAACTACAAAATCGCTGATAAAATTTTAGTGATCTAATGTCAAATTTCGATTATTTGACGCCATGTGAAACTACAATTTATTTATTTTTTTGTTAACCGTAGAAAAATTATTGACAAACAAGTTTTGCCTTATTTTAACATAGATCCAAAACTCATTTATCTAAAAAGCAACTTAACATCCATATACGAAGACTAAAATTCTAAACGAACAATAGGAATTAGCATTCAGAAACAAGCATGAACGAGTTTATACAAATTTCCAATATATATCAGATTTGTGTAGATCCTCAAACATTCATAATTTCATATCTACAACATTGGTAACATTTACTATAATTCTAACGTGTAAAAAGTAATATAGCGTTGGCTAAAAGTTTGTCGACCAATCACGTCTGATAAAACTTGAACAATTGTAGGTAAAATCATTGTAAAGTCGTTAAAACCAAAAAAAAACCAATTATATATTTACTGTTACTAGATATAATTTTATGCAACATACTAGATTTTTTAAAAAATTTTGGGACTTATAAAGCATGTAAATATAGAGATTTTCTTTTATTACTAGCTATTATTGGATTTTTTTAACATAAACATAAAAGTTAAAAATGGTAGAAATGATCACAAAATTTCTACGAAAATTTTACGTCTATCATCCTCTCCTTCCGCGAAATTCCACAGATGCCATCCCATGCGAGTTTCTATTCATGTGCATATCATATAATTAGAAGAAAAAAGACTTCAATGCATAAGTTATATAATTATAGACAGGAGTAGAGAAACTAGTACCATGGAGAGCTATGGGAAGGAGGAGGATCATGGGGAGGGTTAGGGCCGCCGCATTTGATTCGCAACGTTCAAAGCAATCACCATCGTGTTCGCCACAAGGTTCCGGGCACTTGCGAAAACAAGTAATCCAATCATCTTATTTTGCGTCTATGGGATCAGCACGACAATAATTACCATCATTATCACTACTATCGCATTCCATTTTGCCATCTTTGACGATCTTAAAATCCTACAAAAGCTAACCTTGTTTTATCTTGTATTTTTATTTTATGAAAGTTTTATTAATTTTCAAGAAATCAACCTCTATTTATAATACATTTTTTTTAACTTTAGTCTTAATAGGTTTTATCTTTTAATTTGCTTCACCTTTATGTTCAAAATTTGGTATCTTACAGTATTAAATTATAAAAACAAATAGATATATATAGTTGTGAACGTGGATACAGCCATTTAAGGGAAAATCTAATGCAAATAAGAAAAAGACACCCAACTTTAGAGGGGATTTTAAAATTATGATCATGATATTTATCATTTTAACACAAATCATTTTAAATGATTGATTTTATTTGTTGGTTAAAGACATTAAGAGATTTCAAAGATAATATTAATTTTTATTTAACAAAAGGTGTTTCAAAGGGAAAACTTTGTTTAACCTTTAACATTAAAACCAAAAAGAAAAACTTTGTTTCTTTTCCATTATTTAGATAGATTTAATAGTAATTAATTACATTTATCACTTATTTTATGTGTTTACATAAAATATTTCAAGATAATATAATAGTATTCTGGTAAACTTTTAGTTTAACTTTGTTTTATAATAATAGATTTTCATTTATTGGTAAAAAACATATTAATAGACTTAGATAAAAACTTTAACTATACATCAACATCTATTAATTCAATAAAAGTATGACTAATAATATTGTCATTGAACTTTGTTTTTTTTTGAATGAAATTCTCAAATGAAAAAGAAGAAGAGAACGTTTTATTAAATTTTGAACTGAAAATCCAGTCTTCATAATAGATAATGATGAGCGTGAGTTGAAAATATATTGTGTTTAAAGTAGAAAGCCATCTATGCCACTCACAAATTTTGAATCATCAAACCAAAAATGGGAGAAACGGGAGCGAAACGATGGAATTTTGGGGCCGGGGCCAATGAGGTCGATAGAGCAAGTGTAATAAGATGACTTAGCTAATTATGGTTTCTATGTCATGTATGGCTTCTTGTTCATGTAGAACGACTCAAATTCTAATTTAATTTTTTTACGTGATAGTTTTAGCTTCTTGTAAATCTTTAAACACAATCTCTTGGTAAAAATTCCGGCTTTCTTAACACAATTTCTCGTTGTATTGATATTTTTTATTAGAAATTCTTAACACGTAACATGAAGATAAAAACTGTAGACATGATCACAAGATCCACTACAAATATATCTTCTAATCATTCTCTCCTTCCACAGATGCCATCCCACGTGAGTTTCTACACGTGCGCGTATCATATAATTAGAACAAAACGTCAATATATAATTGTAGACTGGAGTAAAGAAACTAGTACCGTGGGGAACTATGGGAATTAGGAGGACCATGGGGAGGATTGGGGCCACCGCATTTGATTTTACATTGTTCAAGGCAATTGCCATCGTCATCGCGACAAGATTGAGCACAGTTACGGAAACAAACAGTCCAAGTATTTTCTTGGGCTTCTACTGTGTCAGCAACAGTCACCACCATCATTATCACTACTATTGCATTCCATTTTGTCATTTTTGACTGTCTTAGACCCTATAAAATCAAACTTTGTTATATCCTTTATTTTTATGCTGTGATTGTTATATTATTTTCATGAAATCAACCTCTATTTATAAACAAAGCGATTCAATACATTCATGTAAATAGATTTATTACCTCATTTTTGTTTGGTTTAATCTTAAGTGATTTTATCTCCTGATTTTATTCCTTACAGTTCATGTTCAAAATCTGATGCCTTTCATAGTATTAAATTTTATAAAATTGAATACATCGATGAAAACAAGAACTAGATGAATATATTATATATTTATATCGGATTTTTGATTAATACGGAAATTGTTGACAAAAAACACTATCTAAATATAGTGTTATAAACATGATGCATAAGCACTTATGTTCGGACAGTATTTTGGATAGCCGCATTAACCGTTAATGATCGATCCATGGAGAATAGATGGACCATCGTCAAGACCACAGGGAGCACCAAGGGGTGTTTTCGGAAGACCATGTGACCCAAGTCAAAAGTTGTTCAGAAAAAGAAAAAAATAAACGTTTTACATGAATTAAAATGTAGTTCAAAAGTCCTATACGTAGTTGAAGATATATTGGGTTTAAAGTTGAAACCCACACATCATAAGTGCCACTCATTATTCCACAACTCGACAAGTTTTCATCATCCAACCAAAAAAAATGGGTGCAAAACGATGGAACTTAAAAAAAAAAAGATGAATCGTGCTCGCTGCTGCGACACACGTGCTGCGAGCATGATTCATCTATGGCAACCTGCTGCGACGCACGTGCGTCGTTTTCTAGACCTACTTGCTGATAACCTCGACGGCAATGATGGCAGATCAGTCATTCCTCTCGGCCACGGCAACCCTTCTCCTTTCCCAACCTTCCGTATTGATCCAGCCGCAGTAGAAGCCGTCTGTGACTCTCTCCGTTCCGCAAAGTTCAACCACTATTCTACTTCTTCTGGTCTTCTTCTTGCTAGGAAGTAAGATTCCTCAGTTCATCCATCGACCTTCGATTACGAATGCAATGTGATTCTTGTTTTGAGAAAGAAAGGATTTTGATTACTTGTTTGTTTCTATTTCTTCTCCTAAAACAGAGCTGTGGCAGAGTACCTCTCCCGCGATCTCTCTTACCAGATCTCTCCAAATGATGTTGCTGGTGGTCATCAAGCCATTGAGGTCTTGATCTTTACACTCGGTGTTCCTGGTGCCAACATTCTGATGCCTAGGCCCACTTATCCGATGTACGATTCCCGAGCATCTTTCAGTCAGCTTGAGATTCGTCGTTATGACCTCCTTCCAGAAAATGGTTGGAAGGTTGATCTCAATGCTATTGAAGCTCTTGCAGATGAAAGAACCGTTGCTCTTCTTCTTATCAACCTTTGCAATCCCTGCGTCAACATTTGCAAAAGGTAAACCACTTTCTTCTTATTTTTCCGTGTTCCCTCCTGATTACTTTGGAATGGAATATGTTACTAATGTCATGTTTATTTGATGGATGAAGATTGCAGAAACTGCAAGCAAGCTTGGAGTACTTGTGATCGCAGACGAAGTCTATATGAATATTGTCTTTGGTGACAAAGCCATTTGTCTCCATGGCTGAGTTTGCAGAGATTGTACCAGTGATAATGTTTGGGGGAATATCAAAGAAATGGTTTGTTCCTGGCTGGATGGTGACTCTTGACCCTCATAACATAATGAAAGATTTTGGGGTTTGTTGCTTAACCAATCAAATACTTTAATAGGTTAATCTTTTCTCAACAAATGTCTACTTTAATTGTTTGTTTCTTTTATCTATTAGCTTGTTCGGAGTCTTGCCAATATCCTCAACATGTCGACAGATCCCACAACTTTTATTCAGGTATGGCATGTATATCTATTTGGAATTTTGATCCAAATGGTTGATTTTTTATTCCTTCCATGTTATAGGGTGCAATACCGGATATACTTGGGAAGACAAAAGACGATTTCTTCTCATCGAAACTCAAAGTTTTAAGAGAATGTTCAGAGACTTGTTATCAGAAGATCAAGAAGATCCCTTGCATCACTTGCCCTTACAAACCTGATGGGTCAACGTTCACAATGGTAAGGAGTTACATCTAACATTTTCATTGATCAAACTCATGCTCAAAGCCTAATAAGGGTTTGTTGGTGCAGGTCAAGTTAGACTTGTCGTTGCTTGAAGATATCAGCGATAATTTGGAATTCTGCTGCAAGTTGGGTAAAGAGGAATCTTTGAACATCCTACCAGGTAAAATACAATAATGAGTTTTCTTGACAGTATTACAGGTAAGTTAAACTAACGATGCAGATACGATTGTTCTTCTTGAAGGTCGAGCTGTTGGACTTAAGAACTGGCTACGCATCACCTTTGCGGTTGAGCTCGAGCTCCTCATACACGAGCTCTCATGGCTAAACAACTTTGCAGAGAGACACTCCAAGAAGCATCCATAAGAATTAAGATTTACATTCTCATTCTCCACAGCTTAAAAGCACATTGGATTTACATTATTAAGACATTGTTGGCTTTCGTGATAAAGTTTAAACCTTTCGTAATATAAGACCGTTAAAATAAACGGAACCACGTTGCTCACTGTCAAGATTCAAATGGAACCTTAAAATAGGAAAACAAAAATTCCTCCAACGGCTATCTGATCCACTGTCTTCTTCTTCGAACTCCATAAATTTTCTCAGATTTCAATTTGCCAAAAAGCCTAATAATTCTCTGAGATTCTCAATTCAATTCTCTGAGGTTTTACCTTCAAACCCATTTAAAAATGGACTCTACGCCTCCTTATCGCCGATCAAATACTAAATCAGCTTCGCGTCTCGCTTGTGCAACAATTCTCTCGACGATTCAAATCAAGAATCTCCAAATCTCTGTCTTGATTTGGTTCTACCGCCTCCGAAGAGCAAGGATACTTCTCCTGTTCCTCTTTGCAAACTTCTCCTCCTTTCTGCTTCTCCATTCCAAAAATCGAAGACCCATTTAGCTGATCGACTCGAAATAGCCTCTGAAGATGCGGCGGATCCAGCTGCTGTAGTTCGTAAGCAGGGCAGGGCGAAAAATTGAAGACAAAGAGATCCTTTAACAAATCCTCTGAATCTGATTCAAGTCTTGAAGATACCTGCCGAGACTACAATGTTTCATAAAGGAGATCCATGTGACAAGGAAGAAGCTTACAAAAACTTTCCTTCAAGTTTAAGGGTCAACAAGTAATCAATATACCAATTTGATTTCCAAAACTGCTACTTCTTTCCCTCCTTGCCATGCTTCGGTTATCACCATACGTTGAAGAGGAGAAAACTCATGGATGTTTCCAACTTTTAAATTAGTATAAATGGTATGTTTTGAGACTTTTGACTTGAGTAGGAAAAAAATGCAACTTTGAGATTGTGCTGAAATAACAGAGATCATAGAGAGTTGATTTAAAATGGAGGATATTTGTCTTTGTTATGAAAATTGAAGACAAAGAGATCATTTGTATTTGAGCAGTACAACAGTTATTCTTTGCCTAAACTCTCTTAAACCTTCTCTTGGATTTGCATAGGGTACGCCTAGACATCATCAAAAGTCCTCTTTGCAAGCTGATAAATTATACCAAGCATCAGTTACTCGTCTAATCAATACAAAAATTCTTACTAGGCTAAAAACAAACACAATCTCTCCAAGAAACTCAGAAAAAAATAGGCAAAATCAAGAGGGTTTTCATTCCTAAGTTTTCCGGGGAAAAAAAGGCTTTAAAAGGTAGAGTTTTGTACATAAACTGTAGCTTCAGTGTTCTTCTGGTTAACTCATCACACATCATCATTGCAAGCTGGGAGTATAAGACCAATCAGTACTGATTCTTTCAATAAAATTCTCTAGAAATCAACTCAAATGCAATAACCAACCAAGAGAAGAACAAACTTTCCATTCAGAATTCTTGCGTACATGTTTTATTTAAGAAGATATGTAACAACCGGTTTTGAAAGTTGAAACACAATGCAATGTCCAACATTAATCCGTGTATCTAAAGTCTATTGCATGAAACCCATCCTAATTATTTATAGAAGTTCATAAAAGGTTATTTGCAGGACGAAATCCACATCTTGGCTTCTTTGTCTTCATCTATTCTTCTGTCAGCCTACAAGATCGAAAAACTAGACCAATTGAGCCGCCATCTCTTTACAACGTTAAGCAGAAAGACAACAACAATTGATCCAGTTTTTCGCCCATAGCAACAAACAAAAAGTTCTAAACTGATTGAAGCTTCTTAAATTGAAAATCTAATCTAGTTCTCTACCCATGTCCGACACATCAATCTTTAAACCTTGGCTTGTACTTACTCTCACACAAAGGCTAACACAGAAACAGTTCTTAAAACACATCATTGATCAATCAAATCATATCTCCACTCATTTAGTACAAGATCTTCTAAGTCAAATTCAAGCATTAAAGAATTAAACAAAAAATAAAGATGTGAGATACCGTCAGAGAGCCAGCCAGAGGTATGGCCAGAGATAAAAAGCATTGAAGTCATTATTGCTGAAGCTGTAGCCGTGTGGTATGGTAACATTGACTCCACACAGAAGCTCAGTTCCACAGGATTTCTATCATCAAAGCAAAACAAACATATGAAAGTATTAAGTGGTGATAAAGAATTTTCTCATAAAAATTCACATCAAGATACAAAATTTCATCTTTATACTTTTGAATAATCGATCTGGAAACATAACTGTGCCCTTTTCAAGATTCCAATTTGAGAAAAGAACACATACGAACAACTTTTAAAGTTCCAATTAGAGAAAGAGCACATAAAAACATAAAATTCTTCATTCAAAGATGTAACTTTGGATCAGCTATCTTCGATACTATGAGAAGGAAATCAACTAATCAAAATGGTTATAAGACAGAGGCTCGTCAGACTAACCGGAGAGGAGAAAGCAGTGGGCTTCTTCTGGCAGTGGCTCTAAACAATGGAGGGGCAGATTTCGTTTGAGAGGCGAAGCGGCCAGTGGAAGAAGCAACACTCCGAGATGAAGCAGCTCGAAGCATCGATCTAGCGACGGAGGATGCGGCCATCGGGAGAGAAACTGAGTAGAAGGTAAATATCTACGGTTGCTAGAAGAGATTGGTGAATCGATGGCTTCCGATTACGATTACGGGGAAATGAAATGATAAACCCTATAAACCGTTAAAGCCTGTTTTGGACCAAAGCTTTTGTTACAAACGCGCGATCTATACTTTTGGGCCAAAAGCCCAATTTTAATAAGTGTGACTTCTTTCTGCCAAACATTTTGTAACCATTATTTTTCAATTTGAACTTCGATTTTGGTTTTTCATCCTATTTTGTATTTTCTATTAGAAAATTTAGTACAACTATATTTTGGGTTGTATGATTTATGTATCCATATTTTTCAGACTTGGATTCTCAAACTCGCTTTCTCTATAGGTCATTGTTCTTCCTCGATTTCGTTAACACGGTAAGTATCTCGTTTTCTCCGATTATCTTTACTGATTATTTGATTTTTTTACGATTCATCTGAAATTACAATCGTTATATGATTTATGAGATTTACGAACTTAATAAATGTCGTCCTAGGTTTATGATCCTTTATGTTAAAAATCGAATGTTCTTCGTTATCTCCACAGGTAAACAAATTGTGCAAGATCAAATTAAATCTGAAATTTTTGTATATTGTTATAAATATTGTTTTGAAACCATATTATATATATTTTAAAAAAAATTGTTGAAAAAGTTTTCTCTTTTTAAACCCGCTTTAAGTCCCTTTGAACCTAAACATGGCTCTGACCTCTAGACTATTCACCCACATATATACAAATATTGATTAATTGGGTTTTGAAGAAACATGAAATTTCTTGATTTTGGGAATATCCAAGAAAACAAACCAGAGAGATGATAAAATTATTGTTCTTAATGTGAAATATGTCTGGAGTGACATGATTGATGATGATGGAAAGCCAACTTCATATTTCGCTCAAGCGGTTAAAGCAGAGGCAGAGAATTCACATAATGTTTCTAAGACAGAAAATCAAGTAACTGTCATCTCTCTATGAAAGGACTCTCAAATTGAAAACTTTATGGCATTTGGTGGATGCAGCAAAAGAAGAACTAAAACATGCCAAGTTTATCCGATTATCTATCGAGAGAAACGATGGATAGCACTTCGATAGTTGACGTGATCAGTGATCAAGCATGATGAAGTCGTGGCGTGGGAGCAGCAAGCGAATAAGCGTTTAGATTATGCCAATAAATCTGTTAAGAGACTAGAAGATTCCTACTTTGGAAACATGTGAATATGAAGTTGTGAACTCTAGAATTGGTAGACATTGCTCATTTAGTAGACAATGCGTGTTTAGTAGACAATGCTTATATGAGGAACATTTACAAATGGAGAAGATTATGCTTAGTACTTTCCATTTCAATATGTTGTTATTAATGTAATACCCTTTCTTGAAGAGGTTCCTCTATGCAGCTCATCGCATAGTCTATGTGTTTTACAATATTGTCTTTGTAATATTTTAAAACACACATATATATATATATAGAAAATGTCAAGATAAATTTCTATACTATTATTGAATCAATGGTTATAACAAATTAACCAATATAACAAATTAACCAATTGTGATGTTGCATATTACAGAAAATATCACTGATCTTTAACATTTTTAAAATAAAATCATTAATGGTACAATAATAATAACAAAATTAATATAACTAAATAAAAAATCGTAAATAGTATTTTTTAAATTATTAATTTTCAAAAAATTAAACTCACTTTCTCTCTCTTATTAATTAGGAAAGAAAATTAAATTAATTTTTAAAAAATTGTTAATCAATCAAAATTGAAAAACTAAGATTTGATATCTAATTATCCCATACTATTTATTTGAAGTTATTATATTTGAAAGATTTCATTAAAGTTTAAAATTATGATTCTTCTATCATCTTTGTTTGATCTTATTTTTAAATTATCATATAATACATATAATTAATAAAAATGTAGATATTTTTCTACATAAGTTGTGAATCGAATTTATAGAAACGCAAAGATATTACTCAATCGATGAAAAAAAAATTGTGTTTAACATCCCACATCGATTAAAAAATTTAAACAATAGTTCTAAGTAATATTATAAAAAGAACCAAATTGATTCTAAATCTGAATGAGCAAGAAGTTTGACTTATTAAACGTCTAAATTTCAAAAAGAATTGTTTGTTTAATCTGGTTTTTTATTTAAACCAATAATTTTACCAATAAAATAAAAATACATTTTTTAAATACTTAGTTTTCAATATTATAAAATTTAGACGTTAAGTATATAGTATTTTAACTCATAAAAAGTTAAGATTAATCAATTTTAATGTCAAAAGTTAAGATGGAACTAGACTCAGTCTTTTTCTTTAGAGGTGTACGTTCTCTTTGGCTTGGGGCTGTAAGCTTCCTTTGGTTTCGTTTTTGGTGTCAGCCTTGTTGTTAGAATCCATCTTCTTGGCTTGGGATTGTCGTAGATTCGTGAATAGTATTGGTGCATGTGGTCAACATCTCTCACGAACTCATCACTCAGGAGCTGCTTCATCTCCTCCCAAGTGGCAACTAGTTCATCATGCACAAGTCGTTGGTATGCGTCTCGATCCCAATGCCTAAAAACATCTTCGGTGAGAGTTTCCTCTGCACAAATTGTCTTTTCTTCCTCAGGGATTTAGTTTAATGGAAACCAATCTTCTATGTCTCTTTCCCATCTCAAGTATACTTCAGGTCCGTGGCTATGACCTGAAAAGTTGATGTATCGAGGCTCCTCACTTATGTCGTCATCCTCTTTGGTGTATTCTTCTATAGAAATCATCTCTTCCAACCTTACTTTTGAGTTCGTCCTCTTCATCAAATTCTTCTTGAGAGTATTGAGAATCAGTCTCTCCTTGGTGTTCTTCCTCATGGTCAGAGTAAGGTATCTCACACCATGGTCTATTCTCTTCTTCACGTTCTGAATCAGCTTCAAAGCATGTTTTGGTTTCAGCCTCCTAATCCCATGAGTTTCCACCAAGTGACTTGTTTTCTTCTAAATTGAATTGTGAATCAGTTTCTTCATAGTTTTCTCCTTCATCAAACGCACTCTCAGATTTTATCTCGTCATCCCAAGGCTCTTCATCACTTTCATAGACTTCTCCTTGAATGATTTCAGAATCAGTACCTCCTCTCCAAGAGCTATGGTCGTAATCTTCTCCTCCACTCCATGAGAGGTCTGGTTCTTCACCCCAATCGATTTCAGAGGTGTTAAACTCACTCCTTTCGTCCTCTCCATCAGCTTCATAATCCATGGCGGCTCTCCTTAATGTTTCTATTTCAAAAACAAAAGAGAAGGAAGCGTACTAGGTTAAAGCTAATAAGAAAAAGAAAGAGTAATGCAATGGAAATTTTTCTGATTTTTTTTTTACTTTTCATTTTGAAATAAAATTAAGGACAAGACAATAATAATTCAGCAAGCAGAAAATTAACTCTTTTTCAAACAAAACTCGACAAATTCAAAGAAACAATAAGGAAAAATCGATCTTTTAAAAAAAAAAATGGAAAACACGACACAACTAAATTAATAAAGGAAATATCAAACAAAACAATTTTTTATAGGTTTTCTTTTGATAAATTCGAAACAACTAATAAATTAAAGCAAATAAATTTTTGTTTTGGTTTTTATGAAAGGTGACATTGTTCTATTGTCCTTCTGTATTCATTCATTAAGAAAATACCATAAAAAGTTATTCTACCTCATCTTGAATTTTTTCTGTTTCAGTTCAAATTCGTATGTTTAATTTTATTGCATGTCAGTCCGTTCTGAGGACAAAACTTTTTGAAGTGGGAGAGTATAATATGGACATCAATACCAGACTCAAAGAGAAGTTGCTCAAGATACACTCATAGATATTCATAGAGTCAATAAAGAGCAAATAGAACAAGAAGACAAGCTCAAGGCTGATCAAGTGGAAACACGAGAAGATCTTCATTAAACTGACTTCAAATGGATTTCAAGAGGAATATTACAACCAAGAGCATTTGAAGAAGTCAAAATTATGCGGCATAATTATGCTAGGACTGCTAAACTACTTCAAAAATTCTTTTGTTGTTTTGCAGGGTTTTTTTTTATTTTGACGTAGTTTAGTAGTCCTAGTGTTTGTAATATAAAGTCTAGAAAAATATGTCATTTTATTGCTTTCCTTATTTGTATTTTTCGGCCAAAAAGCCGCTGAGCTATTTATAAAACTCTTTTTTTTACTTGTAAATTTTTAACCTATTATCAATAAAGAAACAAATTTTCTTCTGAGAAAGAAACTCTATCCGCTATTGTCTTCTTCGCGTGTGGTTTGCTTGAACTTTGAGCTTTTAGACTTATCAAAGCTCTTCTACAAGCTTTGTTGCATCTATTAATCCATCCATGTGTTACAAATCATCTCCTTACTTTGCCTATTCCAAGAAAGCTATATCAATCTATCCATTATATGTCAAGCAGAGAGCGTGTTACCACCAGCTGCTCGTCTCCATCAATATCCCTTACTAATCTACGGTTTTGTGCCTGCATCACAGATAAAAACGGATTATAACGGATCTCAAATCGAATTTATAATCATTGATAATAATTGATATTGGACTAAATAAAATTGTTATAGATTTTTTTGAATACTGTGAAAATATATACATACCACCACTTAATTTTTACAACCAATTTATGTTATAATCTAAATTATTAAATAAATTTTTCTACAAACATAACATCGCACATACATAATTATATATTAGTAATTTTAATTAACAAAACACAAATTATATATAATAATAATAGATAAAATACTAAAAACATAAAATAAATCTAATCTAAAACATTAATAATAATCTATAATTATATAAACTAACAAAACATAAAATAAACATTTCAAGTGCATGTTACTATCTAGTTGAGGTGTATTTTGGTATATGTTATGCGGTATAATTATATAGAAGATTCCATTACAGTTATGTGGTCGTTACTTAGGATACGACTTACTAATGTAAGTCTCTGAGCGATACAGTGGTTCACATTCTCTTATTACCAAGGCCGTCAAGTTGATTGAGGATGTGTCGACTTGCGATTAAAACAAAACATAAAACAGACTAGCAGGTTAAAATTAACGCGTCATACAAAGATCCCATGATAATGAAATAACTTAAACGGACATATAAAAAGGCATAAAATCATAATGAGATCATAGACGAAATAATACACATTAAAAAATACTAGTGCGAAGTGAGAATGCAGCAGGAAGCAGAAGGTCTCTTCTTTGTTGTTCCTATGGCGGTAGTCTAGAGAAAGCATTACCCTTATCTCTTCACTCCTCTCGGTAGTCTGGATTCTCCTTTAAAATGATGAACCCTTCTAGTATCGGCGACAGAGGAATGTATCTGTTTGCCATTTGCAACCCGAGTTTATAATCAAAACACTGAAGCATTTCGTATGAAACAGAAAGGGTGCAAGGAAGAAGAACATACTTGTCGGTGGCTAGTTCGGCTCTCTCTCCAGCAGCCAGGAGAACAGGTGTAGAGTGTGTCTGGAAACCGGTTATGGTCTTGGGTCGACCCGCTTGTCCAACCACATCAACTGCTTGTCCTACCCGCACTGGCACTGACAGTGGCTTCAGGTCTTTGTCCACTGTCAACATCATCCTTGGCTACAATTTTTTAAAAAATTTGAATAAAAATAAGATAATCAGACCTAACTAAAAAGAAGGGAAACACGGGACTGAAATTGAACTCACTTGCATCGCCAAAACGAGGAAGTACAGCACATAATGGTATTTCCCGAGTATGATTGGTTTCATATCAAGGCATGCATGCAAGAGTGTCACTATACCAGCAAGTGCAGTTCTGCATGAATAAGGTTCAGATGAGCAGAGTAAGGATTCACATGACAAAAAGCTCTGAACATCCAAATATCAAAAAGCTCTAGTTATCAACTTACGGCGATTGCAAGAACCGTTCAGAGTGGAAGGGACTTAGTGTTAAGAGACCCTTTCCCATGTGCACCAGCCCTTGAGCAATACGCACCTGCATAATGACTTACCAATTGAGTACAATAATTTCAACAAGAACAAAGATTTTATAGTGGGGGACAGAAACAAAAACGAACTGTTTGAGGAACATATTACACAGAAGAGAAGACTGGCGTCCTTGTAATAATAGCTGGAAAGGTTCCGAAGCATCCCGGCTATCCTTGCGTTATTAGTTCCAGCGCCAATCAGTCCCAATGATATAATTGCTGCCTGTATAAGTCAGAAGAAAGATCAGCCTTCTTAGTACTATTCGATTAAATAACTACCGACAGGCTGTGAAGCGGAATGATTACTAACCATGGCAACTTCTGAATCTGTGTCATGGCTAAGCCGGCTCAAGGTGTCCATTACAGTCACCTGGAATTGTGGGGAAATACTGAAAATCAGTATTACTCTATACAACCACTAGCAACATTCTGTAAGCAGGTGAAATAAAACTAGATTTACAAAAGTATTCACCTTTGGATTTGATATACAAAGGAGACCAAGAGCCAAAGGCACAGCACGCCGAATGTTTTGTTCTCCGTATTGTAACATCCGCTCCAAAGAACGGATCTCCATATCAATGCCCAGTTCTTCAGACATAGCAACCATTGCTAATCCAAGCACAGCTGGACCCTGGTGGATGTCACCTTTCTCAAGATGCTCTCCACACTGAGCAAGAAGGTCTTGGACCTGAAGATATATAAGTAGGAGTCAGCAACTAAAATAGAAAGCAACAAATTATGTCATCCAACTACCAGCACAAATGATTAGATACCTTAAGAACATTCCCAGTTCCAGCATACGCACAGGATAGAAGTGTCATATCACAATATTTTCTAATCTTCTCATTGAAGGTCTTTGAAACTTCAGCTGTAGCCTCTACACTTTCCTGGTAGATATTGGAACAAGTTGATTCTGGTCAAGCAACGCAAATAGTGATTATGTACAATGAGCAAGATTAAGTACAACATATAGCCAACCTGTTTGCCCAGGTATAGAAGGCCAAGACCAAGTGGTAAGAAACGAGTGAGGGTGTCTCCCAGTTCTGCCTCACTTCGATCCATCAAAGCAAATATAATAGACTGTGCTACTTCTTCATTACAGGAACCAACATAGATCATTCCCAAAGAAAGTGAAGCAAATGCAATCACATCGAGAGGCGCTTTCGCATCATTCAGTATTGGCGACAATTTGCTTCTTATCTGTGGAGAGAGTGAGCATGTTAATGTTTCGTGAGCACCTAAAACATTCAAGTAGTAATAATATAGGAAAGAAAATAGCATGTCTTGACCTGGTCATTTTGGGAACCTGCGTATGCAATTCCAAGACCCATGATAGCACCAATTCTGACAGATGAATCCTCTTTGTCTATATAGTCTCCAAGAAGTGCCAAGGCCTGAGAAATAAAGCTGAGTAAGATAAAAGAATAGTTACCAATATTAGCACAAGTGGTTCCCCAAAAATCAAACATAACATCAACTCACAGGATCACATTCGTTCTTAATGCCACAATTTACAATCCCAACTCCCAGCAATGCTCCAGCGATGATAGGATTATCATTACTATGGAAATATTTGTCGAGTTGGGCAAGTCCCGAGTCCACATCCCACAGTTGAATCATACCCTACGATAGGGAACAACAAGATCTGGTTACAATTTCTACTTACATGATCTGAACACAGAAAAGAAATTCATCAAGTACGAAAAGGCATACCAGACTAGCAGCTGCACTAGTCTTGCCATGTTCTTTATTTTTGAAGAGCCAATTTCCAGAAGATCCGGTGGTTGACTCTGAAGGTACTGTCATTAGTTTGTCCTGCGATAAGGAAATATATTAAGAAGACAGGTCTGCCAATAGATCTATTCTATTACAATCTGCAACCATACCTGACCAAAACCAGCATTTACAAATGCATTGACAAAGGTAGCAGCCAAATTCTGTCTAGCAGAATCCACGCTTGCACCAGAGCTGGCCCTGCCATCGAGCAAGTGAGCCTACAAAATTCAAAAGGGCAGGTCAATGACTGGGGAAAACATATTTGTAACTATATAAACGACTAGCTGGCATAACATCCATTAAACCTGATTTACCTTGTAGATGTCTTCAGGAGTTTTGGCCTCCATGACCTCAATATCCCTTGCAAGAGTCAGATATCCTTCACTTAACTTAGTGTTGTTAACAATATCCTGTAGGGCTTCTCGGTCATCATCATCTGCAACCATCTCATCGTCAAGGTCAAAGGTTATACCCTGCAGGGAGGCATACAAAGAAAATATAAATTTAAGAAAGTATGTCATCAGGCATTGTGTCTCTATATGAATGGCAATTTTAAGCCGTAATACAGCAGTTGTTTGGTGTCTGCCTTAGAAGAGGATAGGAGGAGACCAAAGTGGTTAATGAATGAGGTCTTCCCAGAAAAACTATTACAGAGTTGTGCTAAAACAAGGGAAACAACTAGTAAAAGTCCCAACATTCATGGCTGACCAAGAAACAGATTCAAATTCCTTCTAGATCATGCTCGATAACAACTACAAACAGTGTTCTCATTTTTAATCTATTACTAACAGCCGGAAAAACAAAATATAATTGAATAAAAGCACAACCAACTCTTAAAACATATAGGAGCACAGACCCAAAACCATAACGTACTTACAAAAAAAAAGAAGGAATGAGATGGAAATTTTAAAATTCAGTAAAGTAGAGATAGTTAAGGACTTACATGACGAGCAATCATGTAGCAGAACTGTTTCTTCCTTAACAGATCAGCACATGAGGTAAATACTTGTTTAACATACTGCAATACAGATTATGTATCATAAAGCACATTAAACATCGAAAATGTCTGCAAATACTCGAAATACTAAAACAGTAAATAATAAAATGATACTTCGTTCTATAGGAAGATTAGAATCCTACCTGCGTGTTATCAAGAAATAATGCAATCTGCAGAGCGTTTGGATATTCTTCAAACTTCATGTAAATCATGTAGGAAATATCAAGAACCAACATGTCATCTGGTCCAGGAAGGTACCTGAAATTCAAATATATAAGACGTCAAAGAGACTTTTGTGAGCAATATAATCAAGCAAAAATACCACTTGCTTATACATGACTGATCTAAACAAAGATCAGTAAAATAAAAATATGACTGGTCGAAAACCACAAATAAGAGTGAAGAAAAATCAGATGAGTAGGTTGATTGTTGAACGTACTTTGCAGCACTTGTGAGATAGTTGCATGTCCTCTTGAAATTTGTTTTGTCTACATGCTCAAGTAAGAGATCAAGATCCTCGACATCCATTAAAAGGTCAACAGCTTCGGTTTCTGCATTATGCTGCAAGAAGTAAAATGAAATCCTTTAGACAGATAAAAAAAACCCCAAAGGTG
This sequence comes from Cardamine chenopodiifolia, assembly GCA_963922655.1. Lineage (NCBI taxonomy): Eukaryota > Viridiplantae > Streptophyta > Magnoliopsida > Brassicales > Brassicaceae > Cardamine > Cardamine chenopodiifolia. Next base: position 171,844 of record OZ000469.1, read on the forward strand.
CTAGTCTCAAGCCTATTAATTATAAAATCCCTTTCTATATACCCCAAAGGTGCTAGTCTCAAGCCTATTAATTATAAAATCCCTTCCTATATGCACGACAAGAGAAAAAAATAAGAAATATAACAATCGTTAGGAATTCACCTTCATATGAAAAGCAACAATTTGCTGCACAAGCTCCATCAAATCGTCAATAGGGGCTTCCTCACTCTGAGATAACGAACAGGTCGATAACCACATATCAGTAACCTTTCTCATCGATAAGATACATATAGTCAATCCTTAAAACTCCAACCATAAGAAGGATAAACCCAAACACAACTTCCAATAACCTAAATATGTGCATAGTCCTAGAACGAGAAATTGAATTACGAAAGACAAAATGGAAAATTGAAGTCAACCTGACGCTTCGTATACTCTTGCGCAATCTCTCCAGCTAAATTCCTGACATATTCATGACCCCAGGATCCAATATCACCTTCTGTTCCAATCAACCTATAACTTAAGCTTTCCTGGAAAAATATTGTAAAAGAAAGTAAATAGCAGTTCAAATATGCCTCAAAAAATACAACTCAAAGAATGAACTCAATAAAGATGGAACATATAGGTAGGAAAACATGTTTTTACTAAAAGCCCATTTAAGTAGCTAGAGGAAATACCCTTTCACCCTCCGCAGACATGGTAAGGGCCAAGACAGAGAGGATATCGGACAAGTACTTCTGCAAACATAGAAAAAGCAATCTTTAAGCCATACCCAGAAATACGAACAACGAAGGTATTAACAAAAAATGACCGGAAATGTATGATGACATACCTTGAGATCAGAATCAGCCATTGTTTCATGAAATGCTTTAAGAGTTCCATAATGGGGACGGAGAAACTTTAGTGGTTTAGGAACAGAAGTCATAGAGCTTGTTGAAGCTCGGATTTCCTGCCTACAGAACCAAAAAAAAACTCCAACGAGATTAGATTAAGACAAGGAGTAACTAAAAAACACAAACACGTACACTAAGAGCAGAAAAAAAAAACAAGCTTCAATAGCAAAAATCTGAAAACCCCAAGCTAAGGAAGTCAAATTTTGGTTTAAAGAGATTCAAGAATTACCTCATGCTTTCAAGAGCAGCCTTCTGCAATTCCGGATTGGGATCCTGAACCCTTTCAACATAGAGCTCAAGGTTCTGCTTCAGTTCCAAGTCCTCTTCTGACTACAATCACACCCAATGTAAGTCGAGTCATTAAGTGATCAAATACTATCTATAAAAACTCTAATCTCATCACAACTTAACATTAAATTTACAAATCCACAATTTTGCTAATCCCACTAGTCGAATGAATAGCTTGCCAACAGCAAAACCCTAATTCTGTAACATTCTACTACTTCAAATTCGATCGATTTACATATAAATCCGACTACAGATCATACTGATTTGTAATGAAATACCTTTCTGATGTACCCAGATACTAAACAGTTCTAAAGAAAAACTAACCAGGTCGTCCTCCTTTTTCTCGTCCTTCTTCTTGGGATCCTTCGATGGAACCTTGATGGTAACTTCATCCTGCTTCGCACCGCCTCCGATACTGTTGGGATCCGGAGTTGGAGCCATCTCTATCAATTTAGCAGTAGATCAATCTGAAGAACTCACGAAATGAGCTTGAAATTTGAAAAAATAATCAGTCGATTCGAGAAGCTTAAACTTGTGCTATCGAAAACTCTAATTAAAAAAATTAATCTGCAACTCGAGCAGCATCGGAGGAGATAACCCCTCGATCAAGATTTCTATTATGGATTTAGCCCATTACACTTTTGTTTTTGTCAACTCAGCTCATTCAATTTATTGGGCTCATTCAGTGAACTCTTCTCTCACACGGGCCTCGCTTGTCCAAAATTTGAGTAAAAATATTTTTTTTCAGTAGTTTTCATATATCTTTAAGATTAAAAAAATTAGCCTAATCCCAGTTGATTATCTGGAAAATAAACTTACATAGAAAGTAAAAGATAAAGGTAACAGAAATTAGTGAGATAGAAGTTTTTATCAATATTTTTATTATAAAATGTATCGGTAAACGTGTTTTAAGAAATTTTTCTTAAGAATCGATTCTTGAATCTTTTAAGAAGAGTTTTTTAAAACACATTTACCAATACAATTTATATTTTTTAATTTTAATAATTTTTTAAAAAAAAATTTAAAAAATCTCCAATAAAAATGCTCTTAAATTCAAATTTTGATTTTTAATCAATGCATGTTTGTCTAGTAGTAAAAATTTTATGTTGAGATTCAACAACTATGGTTCACGTTTGCTCACTGCAATTTTAGTAGTGTTTAACCACTATAAATGTCTTATCTACTAAAATATATAACTTTTCATATATAGCAGAAATTAGTAGGCATTTTGGTGTAAGAGTCCGATTATAACAAAATGTGTCTTTTTATTTTCATCATATTCGACCAAAGTCTTATATATTTGAATTTGAACCGAGTATCTTATTTTTTATCATGATTTTAGACAATGTTGAATTTCAAATATTTTTTATATATTAATCTATTGTGACATGTTTTATAGTATATCGTACGTGTTAAGTTTTATTGATTTCCAATTCAAAATTAATTGGATTAGTTTGTCTCCTATGTATTGCTTAATGTTTAATCTCATTTTTATGGTTCTCCGGTCTATTTCTATCCAAATTATATTTTAAGTTCGAAAAGAATTCTTTTTTTGGATAATTTTTTATTAAAAATTAATGTTTATTTGTTTTGAGAACAGTTCTTACTTTGGACCATTCAACCTGATGAATCAAGTTTGAACTCTCATATCATCTTAAACTATATAGATTTTAGTTTAAAATTCATTGTTGATATATAGGTGGATTGACATATCTCTTATAGTTATATATATATATATATATAGCTAGGTATCATCTCACTTGTCATGTGGTATTTCTAGCATAACACCTACATATAAAGATATACGTTTACATGTGTGAATATAAAATGAGATGCTAGTAATAGTATCCGCATGTCTATGAATTATGAAGAGAGAGAGGGGCCATTCAAATTTGAAGGAGACGAGTGAGAGTGTGGTCACAATTGGAGAGGAGGTCGTTACGTTGGATTTTACGTTGCCTCCATGCACTCCCTTCTCCTCTTATCAAATTTTGTGGTCCTCTCCTCTCTCTCATCCTCATTATTATTTTATGTCATTGCTCTCTCATTATCTTCAAAATTATGTTTTCTATATGGTAAATAAAAAATACGCATGATTCATTTTTCGTCAAAACCGGGTGAGATTTTTTAACCAAGTTATGTTTACTGTATATATAGTCAGATTGTCCTCTTTAATTATAATCGAGGACATTTATCAAAACGCATGAAGATACGACATTGTATGCTTTGAAACGTTTCCATCTGCGTCCGGAAATATATACAATTCATCAGCATTCGATAAAAACAACATTATACTTAAAAGAAAATATGTAAATCACCAGCGGTTAGAGAGGATAAATATATGTCATTTATTTGCGTTATAGAGTGTACTTAGCACCCCTACATATGAAAAGGTCTACTTATTAGTCACATGGGATGATGAAGAAAAGAGATCTAAACTCTCAACGCATTCAACAAGGGTCCAAACAAAAACAACCCTTAGCAGAAGAAAAAAAAAAAGATACAAGAATCGAAAGACATGTCGTCGAATTTTTTGTTGGTTCAGCTTGCCTTCTGTGCTTGTCCGTTTCAGGCACAAGAAGCCGTCGGAGGAACCTCGGAGACACCATGACGGTGAAGCTCCGTCATAACGCCGTCAACAGCGGGTGGCTTCAATCCCAACGGAAGTGGCAGCCATGGCCTCGTCAATACATCTCCTATGGCTGCATCCACGCTCTCTTTTGACTATATACAAACACGGCTATATAAGCAAATTAATGCGAAAAGTCAAACACGTACGGTTACATTTAAAAAAAGATTAGATTCTTACCGGATGTAAGTCCACCGGAGGACGAGCACCACCGAAGCCATTATCTGGTTTATACAAAGCCTGTGGGATTCCGGCAACCGGCGGTGCTCTAAACCTCTATATAATTAACAGCAAAAAATACAATTTAAAACATATACATAGGAGAAAAAAAATATACATATATATACGGAAACAATATTAGATATGTTGGTTCATTACCGTAGCTACGGTCGGCATATACGGAGTCGTCCCGTTATGAATCTATAGGCGAACAAATAAAAATGTTAGTTTGAAAGACAAGCATATATTTATGATATATATATATATATATATATTTATATATATATATATATTTTTTCCCTTAAATGTAAATATTATTCAAAAGAGCGATAGTCAGACAATTTGGTGTCAGTAGTTTTTTTTTTTTGGTCAAATGTGTCAGTAGTTAAAATATGATGTTACAAACATGTTCTAAAATAAAGGACATATTTTATAAATGTGGGAACTTACTGGATGCCAATAGGGAGAATCGGAGACCCAAAACGGCGGATTGTGCATGACGCTTGAAGGTGGAGGTAAGTGTTTTGGCCACACGTGTGGCATGACGGATTGGTCAACCGTGGGATGTCCCCACACATGCAACGGTCTAAAATGATGGTGGTGGACTGGTGGCGGTGCGACAGCCACAGGCGGCGGCGGAAACCCGATAGTCGGTGCCGGTGCAAGCCATCCATTTTTATTCCGACCATTAATATTATTACATCCTGTTTCTACTCCGTAGATATGTCGTTTGCGTGTCCAATTAGCCGCTTCGGCCTCACGAGCTAGCAAATGTTTCCGATGAGACCTAAATTTCTAGTACACCAGATAATAGTATATAAACACTTTATTAATTTGATTGATTATCATTAAAATGAAATTGAAGCGGTTTGTTAATAATTAAGAAAGGGTAAATATTTACTTGGAGGTGACTAGCGACGTTGTGGCGAGTGAGACAGTGGACTCCCATAAGCTCCAGAATTCGAGAAGGAACAGCTTTGTCCACTCCTAACTGTTCCACTGCCTCCACGAATCTCCTGTGTAGCTCTGGTGTCCAATCCACCTTCACACACATCCCAATATATAACCATATCTTTCTTAATATTTCATATAATAATTTATCATTGATTGGTAAATGAACATAGTTTATTTTCCTAGTTTGAAAAATATATCTTGATAATAATTAGAATTGCAATTTAAATGATTTCATTAAGTTATTTTAATGACAACAATACTAACAGTTAAAAGCTTATAACTATTTAACATTTGAAAAGAAAAAAAATAACGATTTTATTATTTCATTACTTATCAGGATCTATATGAAACTTCCACACTTAGATGCACGTGATGTCTTTTCTAAACATGACTTAAATAGTAAAAAAATTAGAAGATTTGGCATGATGAAAATCAATTCTATAACAAAAAACCACTTTGAAGAAAATACGAATCCATTATAGATCGGTCCATTTGATAGTCTAGCTAGGGTTTATAATCATATATGATAATTAATTATTACCTTCACCTTTCTCTTCCCTTCGCTGTTTTTTATTATCCGATTGTTCTTGGAGGAACCAGAGGAGGAATACTTCCTTTTCCGGTCATGTTCACCGTCTCCGTCATAAGTCACCGTCTCCGCCACAGTATCATATCTTTTGCTCACGACTTCTTCACCTTTCCCCGAAAGACCCTTATTAGTCTCCCCTTGACTATCAGTCTTATCCGATGCCGTAGTAACCGTCGAAGAAGCGTTCATATGATCGGAGAAATCTCCGGCTAAGATCTCAGGGTCGATCTCCAAGTCAGGTAGCATATTTCCGGCGACGCCGAATAGATCGTCGAAGTCGATGATGTCAAGGAGATCGCCATGGTCAGCAAACTCCGGAAACTCATCCTCCTCCGGGTTGATTGTGAATCCACACGTCGTATCAAGAAACTCTGACGCTCCGTCGCAACCATCTCTTGTCGCCGGAGACAGAGCTAACATCGATCAATCTTCACTTGTAAATCAAACTTGATTACCAAAGATGAGATATATAATCGGAGAGGAAGAGATATATGTATGTATAGATAGGATAGACTCAAAATAGAGAGCGAGACATGTTTGATATCGAAAGTAACTCTATTTGTTTGCTTTGCTCTCCCCAGAGCCAACTATAAGTTTGAAATCTGACAATTTCCCAATGAGACTAAATATGAAGTAATTTATTTATATGCACACATATAGAGAGAGACAGAGAGAGGGAGAAACAAAAAAAAGAAAAAAAAAATATTTGCCTATTCTTAAAATTCTAAAGAAAACTTAAACTTAATATTGTTTAGGTTAAATATTGATTTTTAGCTTAAACGAAATTTTCAGTGTTACTTGTAGTTAGTTTAGGTGACTCTACGTATTTACGAAGAAACACATTTTCGTCGAAGTTTAGTCCAAGTGTCGCAGTCTTACTGGTTGCGAAAAAACACTCCTAACAATATTCTCTAGTTAAATAAAAATTATTATATGATCTATGACAAAGAATAAAACCCTAAAATTTTTAAAATGTTTTATTTCTAGTGAAACGTAGAGTCACAACATGAAAGAGACACTTTTTGTACTATCTTTTTGCATTTAAGTTTGTAATTTTGAAATAGTGTTTGAAAGAATATTATATTTATCTTATTAGTAAACCACAATTAGTACGTTTGAAACAAATAGATCCATAAACATGACATAAATGTAAATACGTGTGTGTGAATAAAACAAGCATATATGCAATTGTAATTTGAAAGAGTGCAAAAATTAAATTATGTAGGATTATATATAAGTGATAGAATATTCTATGTTATATAATTATATTAGATCTGTTAAGGATTACACATTATCCTTTTTACTTATTAGTGGAGCTAATTGGGTTGCCTGTTTTGTTGGTAACAAAAACAAATTGGGTTGGCTGTTTTTAAAGTGGAGAGAGCTATTAAGTGAAGTTGTGGTCATACTGGATCAGAGCCACAACTTTAAGGTTCAATATCTATATGTCGCATTTTGTCTCTTTACTGTTTTCGGTCTGTCACAACATTATTATTGATCCACCAGATAACTTTTTCTTTGAAAATATATTTTAGTTTGAATTCTGAAAGTGAAAATAACAAAGTCAAATCGCATTAAATATCATTGTGTAATTAAAAAAGCTACCAAACTGTTTGGAATAAAAAATGTTCTCGATGAAAACCAAAAAAAGAAGAAAGTTTTGGTCTCAACGAATTTTGATTAGGTGAAACTGTTAATGTCGTCTGTAATCTATATTAAGTGAATTATTAAACCCCGCTTGTTTAACATGATTATTTCTCTGTTAGATCATCTCTAGAAGTATTTCGATATGACTATAATAGTCTACATAATTTGATGATACGGTAATTAAGATCACATGTTACTTGAGCGCTCCTTGATACCGAAATGGCTTCATGAAACTCTCGTAAATGAATGGTCAGACGGATAGAAATTAACGAAATCCATTCAACAAGTTACCCGATCTCTAATCATGACCCGAACAAGAAAAATTAGTCGTACTATTAGAAATTATGGGATATTTCCAAGAGTAGATAATCATTTACATTAGTACCCCTTCCTGACGAAATGAGGCTCGCAAATGAAGCTGTGGAACTGGAAGATGCTCTTATAAAAAGGACAGAATTGTCTCTTTACGTATAAGTGGACATGCATGACCTTATATGGGGTCCTCAAGAGTTACAATAATTGCTGTTGCTCGTTGCCACGTTACATGTATGAATCTAAATGATCTGAGACCTCTACATGCATGTGAATTTATTACATTTTCACAATATTCTTACATCATATAAACCGTAAGAAAAATAACGTGGTAAGCTCCAAATACTTTCAGGCCCTTGCTATATATATAGGCTAACTAATCTACCGATCATATTGAATAAGTTATTCCTCAAAGTCAAACTTTTTAATGACTTAATTAAGTTTTAATAAACTTTTAAATTTATTTTAAAGTTTTAATAAACTTTTAGTAAACTTTTAAATTTTATTTAAGTTTTAATAAACTTTTAATTTTAATTTTTTGTTTTTATATTACACTTTTAAATGTTGTTGGAATTATATAAATTCGGAAATATTGTTATAATATTTCTCTTTTTTTCAGGAATTATGGTCGCTTTCATTCTGTCTCTAAATCCGGTGGTTCGAGACGTCGCCATTACACGAGTCAAAACCGCTCCGCTCCTGTTCTAGAGACTCAATCTCCATCACCAATTTTTCATGTTGCTTCTGCTCCTACCCAGATGAGCATTGAAGATTTTGTTTCCCAACCCGGTCGAGAAAGATTGCCGCCCCTTCATCCAGATTGTGACGGCAACAATACTTGGTAAGTAACACGTTATTTAAATTTTTAAACTTTACATTTATTATTGTTAAGAATTATAACCATTTTTTTTCTTAGATCCATTTATCCCATAATGGGATAACGAAGTCCATAAACCGGATGCTAAACGGAATGCTCCAACATCCGTATCCGACATACACCCAGATGCCGTTGGCTGACCGAGATTTATGGTTTCGGCAGTTTGCGGTAATATTTTTAACTTTATATTTTTTCATAATTAATATTTAATTTTAAATTGATTACTGTTTTATTAATGTTTTTTCAGCAAGATTTCACTTGGAAACAAGACCTTACGTCTCGGGTTCGCCGTGACTTCGATGCTAAGGCATCGATTGTCTATTCCCGGAAGCTGAACGAGGAGAAGGGGAAGTGGCTCCATAATGATATTCCGAGGGAGCTGCTTGGAAACCCAGAGGTATGGAACGGTCTTATTGCGTATTGGAAGAAGGAAGACACACAAGCTCATTCCACAACCCAATTAACCAACCAGAAAAGTGACCAGAAGGGCAAAGGGATTGCGACCCACAATTTGGGAGCTACAAGCAAGGCTTCTCGGAACCACAATTGGTAAGTTATTCTAATTTTATAATTTTATTTATATTCTTTTAGTTGCTTACTTATATTTATGTTTAAAATTTTTAAGTTCTATGAACATGGTGTCCGGCCTTCACATCTTGCCTTACTACGAGATGTGCACACGAACCGGAGCACAGGCCAAATCCAAGATCCGGTTGCTCGGAAGATCGTCGATAATGTCACCCGACTAGGAGAGGAGTTTCTACAATCGCAGCCGATTGTCGACGGAACTCCTATATGTTATGAAGTTCCCGTTGATAAGATCAACGAGTTCGTCTATGAGGTAAATAACATTTTTTTTCTTTATTTACATTTGTTTAAGTTTTATCTTCATTTTAATCATATTTAAACATTTTTTATTTTTTATTGTAAGGTCACTCCGAAGTCCAAAAGACGTGTTTTTGGACTTCCGGAAAAGTACTCATCCCCATCCTCGACAACTTCGAGGTATTACGGAGATCCGCATCTTAGAGCTCAACTAGCGGAGAAGTCAGCCGAGATCGAGGCTCTGAACAACAAGATCGAGACGATCGAAGAGAGCACGGCTGCACAGCTGAAGGCGATGCAGGATCAGATGGACGCATTCTTCTGATCCTTCCAACCTCCTCCGACGGACTTTTAGTATTTCTGTTTTTTCAATTTCTGTAATTCGTTTTATATTTCGTACTTTTTATTTTAGTTTGAACAATTTGTTTTTAAATTTTAATTTTAATATAATATTTTAATTTATTTTATTTTATTTCCAACATTTATTTAAAATAATTAAAATAATTTAAAAAAATTATTTTAAAAAAATATTTATTTTTAATTCCGTCGGAAATTCGTTGGATTTTTAACTGTCAGAAATCTGTCGTATTTTTAACCATCGGAAATCCGTCGATTTTGTCGTTCCCGGGATCCATTGAAAATCCGTTGGTTCTAGCGTGTTTTCTTGTATATATGTAACTGATTTGGTTTGGCGTACACAAAGGGATACAATTAACATCGGTAATAGACGACAGTTATCGTTTAAATTATACGATTTTTGGAGCTATCTATGATCTCTCAGAGTCAACTAATCAGTCTACGGCCCGACACTCTGGTTGGTGAGGTGTTGGATCCCTTCTCCCAGCATAAACTAAATACGGAATCCAAAGAAAACATATTTGGAGACAAGGTTACATTGTTTCCATAGTTTTCTTTGTACTGTATGTTAAACTAGCTGGTTATATCTAAATCGTAGAGGTCAATAAAATATATCTATGAACTCGAGTAAAATAAGATGATATATATCATTGAATTACAACATCATGATTAGGAAATTGAGTATTGAATCTATATAGAGATCGAGAAGAAAAGCTATATGTGTTCATATCCTTTGAAATTGATATTAGAGAATTGCCAATCAGTGGATATAGGGCCACAACCACATGTGACTTGATAGCGACAATAATGGAAATGATATCATGTGTTCTTGTTATTAAAAATGAAGTACAACTTTCATAAAAGGACTGGCCTCTACTGTCATTGATTATGATGCCAACAATCATCACTTTATACCAAGTGACTTGCAAATAGCAAGGCAAAACGGTCTACAAGGTTTGAAATCGCCATAAAAAGCCATATGTTTGTGTATAGCTTTAAAATGCAACATCCCAAATTTTTCATTTGTTACAAAAAAAGTACGAAACATATTTAAACTGCAAAGAAAAGAAAGCAATTATTTATCAATTTATTTTTAATTTGATTTTCTGTTCATTATGTAGTCATTGTCCCGTTGTTTTTGTGTTTGCGTGTGTGTGTTCATGTTAGAAACATGATGAATATATAATATTATAACATGACATGAAAACGCAAACACAAACACAAATACAAATGTAAAGAAACAAAAAAACAATCAAAATTTAAGCAACAAATGATTTGTTGCAATGTATGAGGAAATGTGTTATAGCCAATATTATTAGGAGATTGGAGTCAAGCGGTGGCAAGAGTCAAGAGACAACAAGTGCAACCGCGTGAGTAAACTTTAATAATACTTTATTTGTATGAATTCCATGAAATTTGTGTCAGTTGCAAATAATTAAAATAATAGTTTTCATTCAACTCGGGCTAATTTTATTTTATTTTATTTTATTTTTGGTTAAAATGAAAAATCTATTTTGTTGTGGATGAGCTTGTGGTGAGCAAACTTTTGTCTTTGTTTTCAACTAGTTGGGACCATGAACTGAAAGCTACACTTTCAATTTACTTGTTTTTCTTTTTTCCCCTAAAAACATCTCTTCGTTTGATTTCTCAACGGTAGTGTCCGAGTTTCTCGTTGGATATACAAAGGTAGACACTCCAACAATTAATCTGCTTGCCGTTTCATCGACATAAAAACCACGTACATTTTAATGGGCCTTATTGTGGACGGAAATCCAAACTTGTAAGAAAGTTCTAGGCCATAAATAGTAGGCCTCATAATTTCAAATAGTCCAAATGATGATTTTAAAAATTTGCGATCAGACTCGAGATTGGTTTGCAAAGTAGAAGAAGGTTCATGGCACAAGGAAGTACATGGTGCACGTGGTCTATGAAGTGTGGTCTTGGAACACAATCTTGAAAATGGTAGATGATTAAGATACTTGGCCTGTATTTTCAGATATCTTGGATGAATTTTTCATGTCTTCGTAATTCTTTTGCTTCATTTTATATTTTTCTGAATACACGTTGAACGTTGTGACTCGGTTTTACGAGTTTTATTTTATTTTAAATGTTTATAACTCAGTTCATTATTTTCAGTCATTCTACCATTTTCTATCATCTACAGGTTTAATGCTTTAATGATTTTGAAATTGATTATATAATATACGTATTGAAAATGTTATTAGTCACTTAATTACAAATCCAATATTTTTATCAAATATATGATGAAGCCTAGTCAATTTGGGTTTGATCATATGGCCTAGTCAGTCGTTCAACACGAGCCAAACTCCCACCCAATTTAAGATTCATTAAGACGAGCCCATACGAATAGTGTACAAACTTTCCCAAGTTAAATTGTGCTCAATGCTCATTAACAGCTCGACTTAAGAATCGCCTAATCATCGCATTCACATAAAGGTTGACCAGATCTTACAACTCTTCCACAAAAGGCATTCATTCGTTGACTCTTCTTTTCACTTTGAAAGAGGAAGCTTCCGAGAGACAACTCAAAATTCAGAATTCCAAACCCCGACATTTCCCCAAAATACCACTTTTGACTTCGATTGCACTGTAGACTGTACTTTCGTTGATATATCATCGTCTAATACTTTCGATTGAGGTTAAAAGAATTTATGAAGATGCCACTGATATGGATCGATCATGATTATTAAATAAAAGAATCGTATTTAACCGTAACTACCTTAACAGTAATTTAGTTAAAAAATTATAATCGTAACCATTGTCATACCTATTTTTAAGTGTTGAACTGTTGATGGACCGTCTCTTTATCGGGGTAAAAAAACATTTTAATTTTTTCGTTTGTTTTATAATCTCCCTATTTTAATCTATAATCGACCATATACCTAATCTATATATACATTATTCTCGGCCACGTATTTATATAGATATTTGTATTGGGAGATAGTTTCCAATTTATTTTATTTTATTTTTGGTTGAGAAAAGATAGTTTCCTTTTGTCTTTTCTGATAAAAGAGAAAAGTATTTCCTTTTTCATGTAATATCTCCAAATTCTCTAAAGAAAAAAACTAAACTCTAAAACGTTTCGCTGCTCTGTTTGGTTTACAGGTCATCCTTCTTTTACATCGATTTTCTCGGCGGTGGCATATGATGATGGTCGAGTTGATCAAATCAATGTTTCAAGCAATAACTCGTCCGATACAAAACTTGATCATCTCTTATCTCCGGTATCTTGTCGGCTCTCCTTCGCTGACTCATCACCACCACGATTCAAAGCTTGATCATCATATCACGCTTATCATCGAAGACAAACAGAGGTTGGGAGGAAAAGCGTGCTCTATGCCGCCAGTCAGGCTTATCTTTTCAGCAAATTTAACCTTGACTTCGTCAAAATCTACATCGAAGAATGCAAGGTCGACGATCTATACCAAGTGGAGAATTTTCATTGATAAAAAAAATATTGGAAACATCACTAAGGAATGCTTCGAGCTATGATTTGACGAAAAGCACAGAGATTTGGTCTTCGACTCTTACATATATACTTTTCGTGGAGAGAAAAGGCCAATGAGAGAATCCTCGAGATGCACACGTACTCTTGTTGGAACTTGTTGTTATATAGAATTCGTTTGGATGAGAAATGGAAAATTAGAGATTGTGAGTCAAACTTAGGCTGAGATTCGTGTGCGGGTTTATAGACGTGTATGTCTAATAACCAACATTTGTTGGACCTATTTTATTTTAATTTGTCTAATAGTCACTACATATGACTAACTTTGGTCAACAAGTTGTCAATATTGTGATTAATTCTATGGTTAATACCATGATTAATACATATTGAGTAATCTCTATTCTTTTGTCTTGTTTTTTCTTTGAGGTTACTAAAATAGAGGTTACACAAAGTTAATCTCATTTTCAAACTAATTACTTTTTTTTCGGTATGATCAATAGGGATCGACAGAGGCATTCTCGCAACTGTTAAGTGGCCTAGCTGGGTTTTGGTCGCATCGTAATATTTACGAGAAACAACAAGGAGAGGTTTGACCCAACATTGCTACGTCGTATGGAGATGCAAATTTACATGGGACATTGCTGTTTTGAGGGATTCAAAACGTTGGCTTCTAATTACTTGGGCCTCTCTCATGACACTGATGGCCCACACCATCTCTACCCGGACATCAAGCGTTGGGTGGGTCGACAAGTTGTGACACCGGGTCAAGTCGTAGAGGCTCTAATGAAGAGCCAAGACGTTGATGTGGCCCTCGAAGGTCTGGTAAGGATTTTGGAGATGAATAGTTTAATATCAGATAAGATTGATGAAGATGACAAAGACTTATGAGTTGTATATTTCCTTAAGCCACTCTATAAAGTTTTGCTGATTTTCCAAATCAACTATTTCTTTTATAAATTATTGTAACTAAGTATAAAACCAGTCTACACGTCTCTATCTCCGTATATAAGCCATAGCGATGAATTATTTAAAACAAGCTCTAGCAATGAATATAATTTGGTTTGACGTTACGAAGAGCAACGCAAACAAAACTATTACACTTTAAATCGGACCCCAATGCAATCTGCCAAATCCTATCTCCTTCCTTTGGCTTTTCGACCCGTGTAAGCTCACCGTTGTTCAAGATGATTAAATCGTTAGGAAGTTGTATATGATCACGCTTAGTCAATTTGGGTTTGACCATATGGCTAGGCAGTCGTTCAACACGAGGCCGGCCCAATTTAAGATTCATTAGGACGAGCCCATATATAAATGATGTACAATTTTGACATTCTCTTTGTCCCAAGTTAAATTGCGCTCAATGTTCGACTTAAGTTAATCATCGCATCCACAGAAAGGTTGACCAGATCTTACAACTCTTCCACAATAGGCATTTATTCGTTGACTCTTCTTGCACTTTGAAAAACGAAGCTTCCTAGAGACAACTCAAAAATTTCGAACCCCCGAAATTTCCCCAAAATACCCCCTTAACTTGGATTGCACTGTACGGCTAAACAGAAGACCAAAAAGTGAAACCGCAAGGGTGCTCTCGTAATTAAAAAAACCCGCCGCGTGGATACAAATTCCTCATCCTCGTGGGAACTAATAATTTAATTTAAAAAAAAACCTAAACTCCTTACTTTTCATCACAAAATAGAAAAACGAAACTTGTCTTTTCAAAATTGTCTGAAGAAAGAATGGGAGAATGTAGGCCTCTGGGTTTCTTATTGGGATTACCATTTGCTCTTGTTGCTTTGGTTCTATCTCTCGTTGGTGCCGTCATCTGGATCATAGGGTAAGTTCTTTTTTTCTATTCATAGATACGGTTTATTTAGATCCAGTTACCTTAATTGTCAATCTCCAATCTTGAATTCTTCATCTAAAATCAAAAGTAATTAACCTCCAGATCAATATAAATTATAAATGATAAATAGGAATAAATACTGATTAAATAAATAATAAAAACATTTGCAGGACAATATTGAGTTGTTTGTGCCCATGTTGCTTCTGTTTTGCTGCGCTGGCTAACTTCGCTGTGGATCTCATCAAACTTCCTATCAAAGTCCTCCGTTGGTTCACCCACTCCATTCCTTGTTAAGACTTCTAATCAATGTTGTTATTTGTTTTTTAAATTTACTGCTTATTTCTTTAATTCCGTCCTGATTATGTAATAATAAGTAGTCTTTAAAAATTAAACACCTGCTTTTTGCTAAAGACAGTCGAGATTCGTTAAACAAATCCATTTTTTTTTAATCACGGAATTGATTGAAGAAAATAACCCATTGTATTTATCCATAAACAAGATTGTAACTAGCTAAGGATTTGGGTTGACTATTAGAAGCCCACTTTTAGCCCAACAGATGTAAATGAGCTTTAGCAGTTAAAATTTTCCAGTTTGGTATGCGTTGTGAAAATGAGAGCGCTGTGATGGACACACGCGTCACCGTCCCGTCATCAAAACAAACTGACGAAACAATTTCTGGAACGTTCCACGGAGTTCTCCACACTCTGAGAACAAACACGAGTCGGTTTTTAAGACCACCTCTCTCTCTCTCTTTCTTTGTATTCAAATAAACAACCGAGCAAATCCAGAAGAAACAGAGCAAAACCCATATTTTTTAAAGAGAGAGATATTAATCCGAATCAGGAAAAGTGAAGAAACGAAAGAGAGAAGAGGAAGAAGGTCGGATGGGAGTGGATTATTACAAAGTCCTCCAAGTTGATCGCAGTGCCAGCGACGATGATCTTAAGAAAGCTTACCGAAAACTCGCCATGAAATGGCACCCTGACAAAAACCCTAACAACAAAAAAGACGCCGAAGCTAAGTTCAAACAGATCTCCGAAGCTTATGAGGTATTTATATTTCATTGCCTGGCTACAAGATTGATTGTTATTAGTTCTTGTCTCGTTGATCATTGCCTGCTGCAAGAATCATATGTCATACTTCTAGTTTACCTGATTCTCTTCGATGTTTATAGGTTTTGAGCGATCCGCAGAAGAAAGCTGTGTACGATCAATATGGCGAAGAAGGTTTGAAAGGGAATGTGCCACCTCCAGATGCTGGTGGAGCTACTTACTTCTCTACCGGAGATGGTCCAACGTCCTTCAGGTTCAATCCGAGAAGTGCGGATGATATATTCGCTGAGTTCTTTGGCTTCTCTAGCCCATTTGGTGGTGGTGGCGGTGGAAGAGGAGGTACAAGATTCTCTAGCAGTATGTTTGGGGATGATATATTTGCCTCTTTCGGCGAAGGAGGGGGAGGAGGTGGTGCCTCAATGCATCACGGTGGAGCTAGGAAGGCGGCTCCTATCGAAAACAAGTTGCCTTGTAGCCTTGAAGATCTTTACAAAGGAACCACTAAGAAGATGAGGATCTCCAGAGAGATCGCTGATGTCAGTGGGTAAGTCATGATCAATCCCAGTGGAACCCTCCTTTAGGTTAGCTTGTATGTAGCTTGGCTATATACTAAGAAAGTGTTAGTTAAGAGTGTTTGCTCTTTAATTCACAGTGAGAGCATAACCTTGATCAAACCCCATAGAACCCTTTAGGCTAGCTTGTTTGTAGCTTGGCTATTCACCTAAGTTGATTAGGGTGTTGGTCGTAGTTTATAACCTTGTGTAGTGGCGAAAATCGCATAGGCTGATCAGTTTGTGTTTTCTTGCAGCAAGACGATGCAGGTGGAAGAGATTTTGACAATTGATGTAAAACCAGGGTGGAAAAAAGGCACAAAGATCACATTCCCAGAGAAAGGTAATGAGCAACCTGGTGTGATTCCAGCGGATTTAGTCTTCATCATCGACGAGAAGCCTCACCCAGTTTTCACACGAGAGGGTAACGACCTAGTAGTCACACAGAAGATCTCACTCGTTGAGGCCTTGACTGGCTACACAGTGAATCTGACAACACTTGATGGTCGGAGACTGTCAATCCCAGTCACCAACGTTATCCATCCTGAGTACGAGGAAGTGGTTACAAAAGAAGGAATGCCGTTGCAGAAAGATCAGAATAAGAAAGGAAACTTAAGGATCAAGTTCAACATCAAGTTCCCTACAAGATTAACCTCAGAGCAGAAGACAGGAGTGAAGAAGCTGCTCGGCTGAATTGAGTTATAATCAGCACATTCCAGACAAACAATGTAGACACAGGAGACGAACAAGAAGATCAAAAGCTTCTATATATCTTGTTGTAGATCGCATAGATTGTGATTAAATACTGTGGTGACCTTTTTGATCGATTTGTATCATATGTATGATTGAATACTCCTAATAAAACTGTTGCTTTTTTCTATAATCCAAACGCTTTTTAAACCATACCTATGGATGCAAGAGCGTTGTTGTTTTTAATCGCTTGCTCGTGTGAAGTAAACAATTGCAACACTGAAGAGATCTCAGTCCAAAAAGGCTTGCTATTGTCTCCTGCAACAAATTCCTGCACAACATTGTTCACTTCTATCAAACTACAACCTGGCGTTTTCTTCATTTCTCCATCCCTTATAAGCTTCCTCAATCTCGAAACATCTTCCCATTTCCCAAAATCTGCATAAATATTGCAAAGCAAAACATAATTCCCCATATCCTCTGGCTCTAGCTCAACAAGATGATCCATTGCAATCAGAGCAACATCAAGATTGCCTCGTGTTCTGCAAGAGCTTAACAATGAACCCCAAATCTTTGAGTCAGGTGTCATCGGCATTGTCTTTGTTATCTCAACAGCTCGTTCCAGTTGTCCTGCTCTTGCCAAAACATCAATTAAACAACCGTAGTGTTCGATCTTGGGTTCTATTTGATACTCTTGTCTCATCATATCAAAATACATCAACCCTTCTTGCCACAGACCAACATGTGAACAAACTGATAAAAGACCAAGAAATGTGATACCATTAGGCTTCACCTTGGCTCCCTGCATTTCATTGAATGTTTCGATCGCTCCGCAAGCGTTCCCATGATGTGCATACCCTGAGATCATTGTGCTCCATGAAATAACATCTTTCCCTTTCATTTGGTCGAACAATTGAACAGCTTGACTAATCACACCACATTTCGAGTACATTTCAATCAAAGCATTGCAAACACCAGTCTGTTTCAGAAATCCTCTTCTCTCTGCATACATATGAATCCATTTCCCAAGCTCTAGAGATCCGAGATGCGCACACGACGGTAAAACAGAAATGAGACTGATCTCATCAGGCTCAATACTAGCTAATTGCATTTCCCGGAAAAAATCCATGGCCTCTACATAACACCCAATCCCCGTAAACCCAGAGATCATCGCAGTCCAAGATACAATCGTTTTATTAGGCATTAAAAAAAACAAAGCTTTTGCTTTCTTCATCTGCCCAAGCCGTGTATATCCAGAAAGCAAACTATTCCACGATATAACATCCCTCTCAGACATTTCATCAAACACTTTATGTGCATCAGCAAGATCATCAAACTTCATATACATATCAATCAACGCATTCTCAGTAACAACATGGAATGGAGGCCCAAATTTGCAGAGATGACCATGAACTTGCTTTCCTAAATAACATAATCCAAGACTCGCACAAGATTTAAATATAAACGGAAATGTGAACCGATCTGGTAATTCAATATTCTTCCTAAGCAGTTGCTTGTAGATTCTGATCACATCGCAATACATGGAACTGTGTGTATAAGCACGAATGATGGAGTTGTATAAGAAGACATTAGGATTCGATACTTGATTAAAAAGACGTGTAGCATACTCCATATCTCCAATCTTATCACACAAATCCACCATTTTAGTTACCATAAAACTGCTTTGTGACAATCCATGTATGATGATGGAAGCATGGAGTTTCTTCCAATCCTTTTGGCTTTTGAATCGCTGTAGCAAAGGCACAAAATAATTTTCTACTTCTCTAATTCCATGAAAGGCCATTAACGCTAGCTTTTCGAAGCAGCGACGCCACGAGAAGAGGAAGCTCGCGGTGGTTAATATCAATCGGCTCCGACCATACGCCGTTAAACCCAAATGTTTCTCTCTGGATTCACTATAATAAGGCCAAAAGCCCAATTTATTTTCGAGGCCCATCAAAGCCCAATAGACGATCTTTTTGTCTTCGTATCTTAAAAAGAAACTAAGAAAGATTGCAAACACACGATACTGTCTGAGAATAGGTACATTGAAGAATCTGGACTGTCTGAAATCTCAGCTTTTTAGTAGAAAAAAAATCCGAGAATTAAAAAGACGACTGTGGAAAAGAGAGAGCTTTGGTGTGGTTTAATCATGTTCCCTTCTACTTCTTTGCCTTCAAGTCAAGGTCCATAGCCTGTAGGTTAAGCAACAGATCGTTAGAGCTCAAGTACACCTTATTCGCCGACTTTGAGATGGTCTGTGCAATCTCTCTAGCTGCTTCGATCTTCCTCAGCGTTAAGAACGCTTGGTTGTTTGCGATTGCTTGACTTAGGAGCTGAGCACTCTTGGCTTCTCCCTACAGAAACCCAGACAGAAACATCAGTTTCCAAGAACTACCCATCACGAGTCCTTATATGAGATTAAAAAAGAGAAAAAACACTATACGCACCTCAGCTCGGATAACAGCACTTCTCTTGTCCTGTTCAGCTTTTTCCACAATGAACTTAGCCCGTTCAGCTTCTTGAGCAGCCACCTACTTTGCTTCTATGGCTGCCGTGAAGTCCTTTCCAAATGTCAAGGCGGTAATGGACACATCGTCCAGCGCAATGTTGAAGTTAGCAGCCAGCTCAGTTAGGATTTTCCTGATTTCTCTACTCACCGCCTTAAGGAAATAACAGAAAAATCATCAATCAAAAGAACAAAAAAGTAACTTCACCACTAAAGAAGAATCAATAACATATATATTTACATCCAGTTAGCTAGCCTCTCTCTGAGTAATAAGCTGGCTCGCGTTATACTGAGCAACCACAGCTTTCAAGGTCTCGTGGATGATAGAAGGTAAAACTTTCTCTCGGTAATTCTCACCAAGGGCTCGGTATACCTCAGGTAATTGGTCAGCCATGGGACGTGTAAGAACCCGAAGTCCAATTTTAAGCTGAATGTTTTAATCCCACACAACATAAGGCTTAATCATGTAGTACATAGACCAAAAACGACATGACCCGATAAAACCACAATTACTGGTAGAGGGAAGAAATGAAGCAAAGTAGAATCTGGAGATCACGGCTCCCGGATGTGCTCTCAACTAAATAAGGTCTGGCACGAACGTCATAGATGATTGGCCTTTCGAACCACGGAACCATAAGGTGAGTACCCTCAGGGTAAACCTGCATAACCAAACATATACTATTATCTCCTCATTCACTAAATTATTCAATAAGATGAGTAAAATTTCAAGACGATAATCAAAGCTAGACTAACAAAATCTAACCTAGTTAGATTTCAAAAACAGAATATTCAGTGTTAAAGCTAAGGCGGATATTAATGAACAGATTCCAAAAAAGAACCAACCTTGTCTTTGATACCAACAAGCCGGTTAAAGACAATGGCTCGATGTCCTCCATCGACATTGTAGAGAGTGTGAGTGGCGCCGTAACGAGCAAGTCCACCAATTACCACCGAAGCTATAGCACCACCACCAGGACTTTTGGGAACTTTGACATTCTTAAAATTCATTTTTTTAGGAACACCTGAAATCGTGAAACAACAAAAAATCAAAATCCAAGGCAGAGACAGAGCAATAGAGAATTGAAATGCTAATTTAATAGATAATATGCGAATTAGCTGAGAAAGAAACAGAAACTTAGACACAAATTGGAGTAGCGAATATGTAGGTTTACTAACTTAAACTCGGAATCAGAGCGACAACAAACGGAGATATATGGAAAATTGCGTCAAGAAGATAGAGGGGTTAGGGATTAAAGCTCAGTAATCAGCTTTCTGTTGAACATTTCGTCGATCACGCATTTTCTGTTACTACACATCTTTGGGCCAAAGTTATTATATTCAAGCCCACTCGTCCATTTACTTTTTTTTTTAATAACTTAAATAATTGTGGTTTAATCAAGATGCTTAAAAACCCAAGAGTTTATGCTGTTTCCGTAAACGAACCTCATGTTTGAAGCCGGGGTCGACAACGTATAATATGACACCATCAAGGACAATGATTTGAGTGTCAACATCAAAGGTCAAGATTTCTTTTCTTACATACGGTTTTTAAAAAAGGAAGTATTGTTTTTGAAAATAGAAAAGAAGATTACAAAGCAGATATTCCAACACAGATGAATCAAATCAATCATGCAAATAAATACACTAGTTACTTGGGAACGTTTCCAACGTAACCCAATAAAGAGATAAAATAGAAGGAGCTATAGTCATACTTCAAGAAATAAGCGAACAACAGAACCATGCAAAGCCAATAACAAACCCTAGACTTGTCCTCTTCACGCTTGATCCAGCAGATTTGTGATCATTATCAGCAGTCGGAGAATCGGCATCAAACGAAGGTATAGATTTCGGGGCCGGAGCTCCTGTGGGCGTGTCTTTGTTCCGAACAATTCTTCCGGCAACAACACTTTGTCCACTACGTAAACTGCTAGTGGAAACTTTTGTGTTAATGCATTATCGATCCGTGTCTCAACAACACCGGTTGAAACATTCACTTGGTTGCTTTGAGCTTGTCCCGTGAAGTTTAACCCAAAAAACACCTCCTTCATGTCCCGTAGCCTGAGTTTTAATGGGATTACTTGCTATGAGAAGATCGCTTAGAGAGTAGTATTTTGGAATGATATGGTAGAGCATGAGCGTGATTTGTTGTTGATATCTGAGACTGTTTAGTGTTCCGGGTTTAAGGTTGTTGAATGCATTATCTATTGGGGCAAATATAGTCATTCCTTGAACAGAGCTATTGAGTTGAACATTTACCTCAAACCCAACTTCAGTTGTGTTGAGGAGTCGTATGAATGTGGTAATTTGGTGACCAGTTTCAAGAACCGCTGTGAAATTGACCGGATTGGCTTCATTGGTCGGAGCTGGAGCAATGGGTTGGCTTTGAATGTATGGGATGATGGAGAAGAAGAAGAAGAGAACAATATATATAAGAGAAGATGGATGCGGACATGGCTCCTTCTTTGTTCTTTCTCTTTGTGTGTGTGTGTGCGTGTGCTAGAGTTAAGCCTTGAGATATATATAGAAAGAGTTTATGGGGGTTTAAGCTGACATGTATGTGACTTGCGAAGGTAGAGTTGATCCATTGTTTTTCAAACAACTTTTTTTCCGTAACAACTCTATCTACATTAGTAAGAAATGCAAAACACTAGTAACGCTGACAGAATCATCTTTATATAGTATATACAAAACTCATGGTTAGCAAATTACATTTCATAATAAAAAATAACTTTAAAATGTTAGTTGATCATGGTTCATGAATATCGTTACATTTTTAATGAATTTGAAAATGAGTGGAAACTGGAAACTGTAATATCTATATGTGTGCTAGATTTATACATTTGTATAATGAGATATTTGTTAGCAGGATTTGGTTTACTTATATTTCCGAGATCAAATCCAAAAAATTGTTAAGTAGAAAATGTCGCAATCTACAATTGATATATGGATATCACACTACTATTTTTTAGAATTACAATGAAAAAAAATTACCAGTTATTATTTTTTCGGACGAGTATAAGTTCACAAAAAAAGCACCAATAAATCTTTCTATTTATTTTGGTGGGGCGATGTCACTCACATACCCATGTACTTCTCTCAGCAAAATCCTAGACGCACGCTTTTTTCTATTCACGACTGCGTTATATTTATATGCTCCTCAAGAACAAAAACTCTAAACTTCTCAATCTTGGGCTTATCTTTTTACGAATTCGAAGTCCACATGATATTTCTCTTTATTCTCAAGTCTTTTCAATAATATCTCAAAGCCACGTCATCAAGTCTGAGACGTGACTTCCTTATTTAGCTTCAAGTCATTATGTTAATCTTTAGCAACATCACTTGTGTCACACACAATCACTTATGTTCCAACAACTCTTGTGTCACAAACAGACTCGCCCATGTTGCAGTGCAGTCTGTATCATCTGTTGATATATGTCATCATCTTGAGTCTAACAACCAGTTACAAATATACTTTCAATCTCCCCCTTTGTTACTGAGTTTTAGGACTCAAACTTAGCTTGTAACTTTACATTTTGATGATCTTCAAACTTCAATACTGACTTAGAATCTCTCTCTAAGATGTCACGATATTTATGATGATTCTAACGCAGTGTCTATGTTTTATCGGTCGCACCAGCTATATTAGAACATGTTACAACAACTACACAACTCAGAAACATCACAAATAAACTAATATTCTCTTCCTTAATAGCAGAGTTGTAGCTCACACGATCTGGCATCTTCAGTTTCCCCCTGTTTAGCTTGTTTGATACTCAAGCAATTAACCATTGAGGAAACGGAAGACAATAAACCGATCAAGACTCCAAGACACTGTAGAAAAATTATTGCTCTCCCTTAAACCAAGCTGCTAGCTTCATTATAAAAAATGTCAAACAACACAAAGGCTTTAACTCCTCCTGCTTGAGTACACAACCAAGATAAAATTTCACATTACCTAATTTCACATTACTTGTGTAAAAAAAAACAATTAAGAACATTCTCAACAGGTAGATACACTCCTATTAAATCAACAATATTACCTGTGAAATGTCTGTGATAACACCTGTCAGCTCCTATCATCATCACTTATGGAACTCCATAAATCAACATGCTATAATAGATTTTCGTTATGACATTTGAAGCATTCTAAAAAGACTTGACCTTGATAACCGGAAGCTTGTCCTTGATTAGATTCATTCCCAATGAAATGTGATTCCATCTTTGCAGCAGCACGGTTAAACAGGGGTTCCTCATAAAATAATCTCCAGTTTGTGACTGCAACACAAATCAGATGAACACAAGTCAGAAAAACTTGTTCCATCATCAAATAAGAACAATTGTCGCCAATAGAAACAAGATCTGAGCTTGCCATACACACAGAACATTTACTTTGTGATATGGTAGTACTTCTAGGAACGATTTGCTCCAACAACTTTATACCTTATAACCATGTTTGAATAAAAAATCAACATAAAGCCAATACTGACTCTTGACCAAAAACTTCATTAACAACTCCACCTAGTTGACAACTTAGCTTCAAACATATCAATGTTGACTAAAAACAAGACAAAATCATCACAAGTAATTCTCCTTTATTGCAATAAAGATAACAACACAATGCTTTAATATCATATCTCATTAAGGTCATGAAAATAATTTTTATTACGCTTTGACATTATCACCATCTTTCTGCATGTATTTGATCACTCTTAACTAAAACCAACAACAACAACGTGGATATATATGTGATATCTCCCTTTTATCTCAGTTTTATACTCAGATACTCGATGAAAACACTCTAAGCACAACCAGAAAACCATACTCCTACTTAAGGACAACACTAAGGTAAAACTCATATGAACCTATCTTGAGCTAATTTTTACACAACAAATTCCATGCCAAACAGTAAGCCAATGAATAAAACAGACGATTGTAAATTTTTGTAACAGCTGGTGTTACAATATAGTATGTCAGTCTTCAACAATAATGCTCTCATATACACCGTCCGATTTTAAGAACTAGAGCATCACAAATTCTTGAATTTCAATTGTGATGACACAATTTTTACCTACGAGACACTTCAACTCCATGGATTACAACTTAACCGGAGTTACTTGACTCTTAGTTTTCTACTTTCTATTTCTACTTCAGATTGATCTAACCAACAGCTTCTGACAGATGTCACTTAAAATCAAGCTCGATAAAGAAGTGCACATAATCTAAATCTAAACATAAGCATGTTTGATGATATCATGTAGTTGACCACTTATGGAATAACAACTAAAAAGACAATAAGCGTTTTCGATTAACGGCCAATCATTCAAGTTAAACCATTTTCTTGACTAAACCCTACACACGTTTAAATCCAAACATACATACGTTTAAATCCAAACATACACACGTTTGCCGAATCATGTATTGGCTGTATCATATTGGAATACCTAGTTGAAAAAAAATCGTAAGTGTTTAAACTAAAACTCTTTTCTCAAACAGACTAAACTCTATAAACATCCAACATAATCATATGAATACAAACGTATATAATATTGTAAATTCCCTTTGGAACTATAGTTAAAATTGATATGCATAACCAAGAAACGTGCCATTGTTTCGATCACGACAAATCTTAACTAAGGAGGCATCATAAGTAATTTCATTGAAAATTCCGTGTAATTCATTCTCTTCAACGCTCGGATCGAGATTTCCTACATATAATATAAATTTCTCTAATTCGTTTTTCAGTCATATTATTAGCGTCAACGCTGTTTCTATCGCAAAGAGCAAAACGTAAACATTTCCTCAAAAGAAAAGTGTTTAACGATAAGGGTTAGGAAGAGATTTATATAAGAACGGATTCTTTCTTCTAATAGCTGTAAATACCTTTTCTAATATAAATATAAAATATTTACTAAATTATTATTATTATTTTTCTTTTTACTTTTTTCAATACAAAAATAAATTGAATCGTCAAAGTCAGAATTATCTTTCAAACAAAAAAATGTAAAAGCGCTTAATTAATACAGAAACATATGCATCTCTGTGATTATCCCAAAAACAAAAAACTGTATCTCCTCAACACCGTCGTTTTGTTGCCGTCGTTGAACTCTTTCCTATTGGCATAACTGAGTGCTCTTACTCTTCTTTCTTCTTTCAATGCTCAGAGAGTTCTTCTTGCATAACACTTTCTTGCTCCAGCTTCGCCTAGAGTTGCTTAGCTCTGCTATTCAACTTAACTCCTTACTCCCCCTGCAACACCACCATGCACATCTCATCATCATCATATACTCCCCCTTGTTGATTGGGTGTTTCAATTAAGCGCTGATTGCACCTCCAAGAACTCATAGTTCCATCAATACTGTTGGTCTTCATCAGCATCATGCGTCTTTAACTACAAATTTCTTCCTTGCTTAATTGACAACCAAAATCAATGTCCAAGCTCCATGTTGATGTTTGCACATGATGAAGACACCAAAATAAGTCCAGAATCGTCCATAGAACTATGACGTCCAACAACGTTCAGGAAAAATATAACGTCCATCAACATCAACGTCCAGCGACACACACTATAATGCTCAATCTTTTCACACCTCAAAATCTGTAAACTCACTAGTTGAATCCTTGTCTTGATATTTTCATGGCACAATGACATTCTTGCAATCAACAAAACAGAAATGATGATCAAACTCAAAACAGTCACTTTAAAGTCAGTTTGATCATAATCATCAATTGATTCGCTTTACCAACACACATGATTCTTCTCCAGAATTTCTCAGTAAACAGTCTGAAAAATCTCAAGACCAAGAATATGATATGGATGAACAAAATACTTGAACCAGTTGCCGCATAACTCCCAATTTTGTAATCAGAAGAGAAGATAAATTGTTAGCCCGTTCTTACTAAATCTTGAATTAACCTCAACCTGGGTCATTTGCAGGAAATCAGAACTGTATAAGCTTCAAAATATGTAGCACTCCCTGAGCTTCTTTGTGTACAAAAATCCAAGAACTAAAATGCTTCACTAGGGAAGCCTTTCTTTCTTCATCTTCAGCAACTTAAAGACAGAGTAATCATTAGACCAAAATACTCCTTTCATTTACTCTCATCTCTCTCAAATCTTCTCCATACATCTTGTAATCCGATTCTTTGTGATGCAGCGGAAATTTGACAAGATGTCTCTCAAGATTTGAACCATGAGAGTGACAAATGAATATCAACTCTCAACCTTTAGTCGAATTTTATTTGCCTTGCCGTTCTGCACAGAAATTATATCCCACTTGTTAAACCCTTTCAAGAATGAGCAACACAATGTTGACATCACTTTTGTAGATAGAAACTGCAGTCATGAGACTTCATCTCCTTCATACTTGATAGCTTGTTCCCACATACAAGTTAAAGTTCCAGAGCATTTGCTACAATCTTGAACATTCTCTTTTGCACTAATCAACGTTCATCTTATCTTCTTCTTTGAGGTTGCAGATACTTCATTAACTTGTACTGAAGCTTTTTCATTCTGCAAAACTAAAATCCAAAGTCTCTGTAGCCAAAGAAAACTAGGAAGCAAAACCGAACAAAAAGATATATCAAACCACTTCATTTTGTTCCGATTCCATGATTCGTGGAGTATTCTATCATGAAAGATATTGTTAATAAAAAGAGTTAAAAATATAAGGAAATTACGTCATGAATTTTAAATGACCAATAATATCAATAATAAAAAGTTAGAAACTTACTTATTACAAAAAGAGTAATTATTATTATTATTTTTCATAAACTTTTAATTCTTAACTAATGATGAAAATGATTAACACTCACAAACTTTTAATTCTTAATATTTATTTCTTAAAAACACACATAATCAAGATAACTGATAATTTCAGTTGAAAATTAAGTGATTTTCAGTAAGTTGAATTTTTTAAATTAATTTAGAAATGTTAGTGAAAAAATTATGATCATTCTATGAAAAATAATAAATTTATCGATTATTTATAAATAAAATATTATTTGATGTTATAGATAAAATTTTCTTAATTTTTTGGATTATATAAGAAGTGTATATTATAATGATCGTCTTTTCCAAATTAAAAATATATGATAAAATTTTCAATTAAATAGAAGCAAAAGAATATTGTAATTGAAATTAATAATATTAAAATTTTTTGAAAAAAATCAGCAAGTAAATAGTTATATAAAACTGTAAATTTCTATAAATATCTCCGCGTAACAATTGCTTAAAAGAAAGTTGGAATCATATCTAATTAATAGGCTAATGGTTATTTAATTCTTTTTTACCATTTTTATTATTAGCAGATTTGCTTTTCTTAAACGACACAAACCTAAAATTAATATTTAATGTCAAAATTTTATTCTAACTATTTTACTTTTTTTTTTTAAAAGTAAGGACATTTAACGTGACAATAATTGTTAAAAATAGCGTTTTAATACGTTTCAAATTTTAAAATCGTTGGAACCATGCATAGTCACGTGGAGGACTGACGACGACATGCAATGGCTAAAGTTAGAATTGAAAATACATACATACGTATTCAGACAAAGCTCATGTGCGTTTCTGTAAAAGACGCTTATATCCCCTTGATGCTTATTCTCCACTTGACGATAGATCTCGCTAATTTGAATTACAAGGGTAAAAGCGTCAAAGCTGTCTCTTTTCCCGAGGTAGCAATAGACAAATTGTGAAAACCGATAACTCAAGCAAACTCAGATTCTGGATAGCGATTTAACAACAGAGAGTTCGAAGACCCAAAGAGCTGATTAATGCTGATTTAGGGATATCATGGACTCACATTGTTCTCTGAGTCAACTCGTTTTGGTTGCCTTCTTCCTCCTTTGCTGCTTCGCCGGCGAATCATCGGCGACGAGGCCTGGTTTCGTGTACACCAGACACAGAGGACGATGCACGCCGCAGTAATCAATCAATCTTAAATTTTATTTTTTTTGACTCGTTATTATATTTCTTTGCCTGAGTCAGATCTGACTCGGTGGTGTTTTGAGTTTGGTTGCAGGTATTGGAGCAGCCAGAGGGAGGCATGGCCAAGGATGGTGCCGGAGAGATCAACGGTTGAGAAAATGTTCGGAGTGATGGTGGCAAAAGAACGGTGGAGATCTGATCTGACGCTGGTGGAATCAACGGCTAGGAATGACGAGGAAGGGAATGCTTACGGTGCGTTGCTGAAACAGGGGATCGCAGCTCTGCTCAACTCTTACGCGAGAAAGAGCTTCTCTTATGCACCATGGGAGGTGAAGACTATGCTGATTCAAGCCATGATTTCGGAGCCGGCGGCTCGCCGGCAAGCCGAACAGTTTGCCGTTGCTAACGTGGCTTGTGACTAAGAATGTGAATTAGATAAAGTATAGTTTACTTTGTCGTCTTTAGCTTGAATTTAAGCTTTTTGTCGTCTATTTAAGTTTGATTCTCTCATTCTCAGCCAAAAAGCAACAACGCTTCTCTCTATCTATGTAATGATTTCAAAATTGTCAGATGGTTTAGCTTAGGTTTTAAGTGGACAGAACCAACCAAATTAAACTGTATTCCAACTTAATCAAATCAAATTGAATTCCGCTAGAGTTCAGTTACTATTTTACTAAAATTGAACTAAACTAAAAACCCAATATATACGAACCAAAATCATAGATTAATTAATGGGTCTGAATGGTTCAGTTTGCCACTACATTATGGGCCTACAAGGTGATGGACATTAAATGAGCCGAATGGCCCAAATAATTAGAGGTGCGTTTTGTAGTGTTTGGAAACGACTCTTATTATATACTCTGTTGACTCATTTATTTACTAACCCGACACAGGATATATCTATCCGTCTTTCCAAATAAGTCTCTACGATGTGGTACGGACAGAAGAAACCTCGTATCTCTAGGGCTTAACAGGTTTAAGGGAAGACTAGCCAAATCTCATCCCGTCTCTTCTTGGTTTGTTTCTCAAGTAAAATTTTGGAACTTTCCATTTTTCTTCCAAACAATATAACCAGAGTTATGTTGTCGTATATTAGTCTCAATCTAAATCAATCTCTGTGGTTCTTCTCGAGGGCAGCTTGGTAGGGGTTGATTGTCCTATCTTAAGAATCTGCTTTCTTCTCTTTCTGAAATCATTGGCTGTATGTTTGCTGTATCTCTTGTAGTTTTTGTAACTAAATATCTCTACTGATGGAAATTGCTTTAGTGAACTGTAACTCACTTTTTATATGTATGACTAGCCAAGTTTGTCCATTGTAAAAGGCTAACGATCATCCCTTGCAAAACAGCTTTGACGGTGCAGGTCTCTTCAAGTGTGAAAGACAAGCTCTCAGCAGCCACAGAAGAGGTCTTGCTGGAATCCCACTTCTTTTTTGTCCTTTCAGTGGTCAATTGTGGTATTTTTTTGTTTACGCGGTTATGTATCTTTGTGGTCAGGTCAAGGAGTCATTCAAGCTTGGAAAGGAGGAGAATGCAGAGTCAGCAAGTTCATCAGGCACAGGAAACTCCGAAGGAGAAAAGCAGCAGCAGCAGCAATCAGGTACTACAGAGGAGCAATATACATTTTTTGGAAAATTCAAGTCAAGCATTTATTTGCCAAAGGTATCCAAGGCGTTTCACAAGCTGAAGGAAGCCAAAGTCATTGACTTTGCAACGATGGGACTTGACATTGTGAAGGAAGAATTGCGTGGAAACTCATCTAAAAAGAAGCACCTGGAATATACACCTCCCCCGCCATTCACAGGCGAGAGAAGTATGAGAACGGAGATGGTGGTTACACCAACAAAACAATCTAAGTGGGAATCCTTAAGAGAAAAGGTCGTGGCCCTCTTTGGCTTGTCCACATATGCCATGTTTTAAAGGCCATTGTTGAGTGTTTTCCTTAATTTTGGTTTATTAGATGCAAGGTTATCCTGTGTTTAAACGTCTAAGCGGGATGAGTGAGCCCGTTGTCAACAAGCGCCAAGAGGTAATGAGCATCTTCACTTTTCTCATTTTGTTCAACTGTCTTATCTTACTTTACTCTCTTTGCTGATACTGCTTTGTTATTGTAAATTGGCAATGCATTTGGACTATGTAGATTGCAGAAGATGTGAGGGAAATATGGGAAACCAGTGATAATCCGATTGTTCACAAGATTCAGGAGTATGCTCTAATTGCTCTCTTTTAATCTCCTATAAAATTAACTTACTTACAACAAGGTATAGATATGTACACCCTTTTTTTGGCAGCATGAATGAGAATCTTCCTGGAAACAGATTCTGCATCAACTTACAAAGAGATATGCCGCCGAGACCCGTAAGTTACAGAGGTTGATTAGTGGTTTGAAGATGTGCCCCTGATAATCATATTCTTATTTCTTTTATGGTCAGATCGTTCTCTTTGCCAGACTTTGCTGCAGAAGTTGGGGAAGCCTTCAGACCAGTCTTGAATGCATATAGTAAGGTGAATCTCGGGGTTTCAAAATAGATCAGTTCCTTGCTGTGTTTTTATTGCCTCTAATTAATTTCCATCCCTGTGCAGGGACATGCTGAGACCTTGAAGAAGTATTGCAGAGGAAGTGATTGAACGGTGCACGGCAGAGCACAAAGCTTTCCAAAGTCGTGGTTATTTTTTCGATAACAAGGTGAGGTTATTGTTACACTCAATGCACTACTGGTGGGCAATGCAACAAGTGGAGGCAGAGAGTTAGGGGAAGAAGCTATTTATCCCATTTGGAGGCTCAGAGACATCCTTAAAAGTGGTGTTCAAGCTCTCATTTAAATCTTTTACCATCTTTTAACCTACTAACCCAAGCCTATCTCTTGATTTGCAATGTACCATTATTTTTACTCAAAAATTTGTTCACTCTTTTTATTTCCAATTCTTTTTTTTTTTTTCTCGTTTCGTTCTTCTCTCGGGAATTAGTAGGTTCCCATGTTTCTGGGGAATAAGTTTTGACAAATATTTACATAGTTTCCAAAGTCTTTTTTAAGCCTAACGAAGTTTGTTGTTTTGTTTGTGTCCTAAGAGGCTAAAGGCTCTTTGCTTAGAGAATGAAAGAAAAAAATAAGAAAGTTTCTAGATTTAGAGTAGTGGTTATATATATAAATAACCATCTACAACCTAGAAAAATAAAATTCCAACTATCATCTGTTTGGATCAAAGTCTGAATTAGTTAAATTGGATTTTTCTATTTATTTATTTATAAGTCGATTTAGTAAATATATTTGAATGGTTTATTAAAAAACATTTAGAATACTACACCATTAGTTAAATATTTGAGAATTATACAGTAAAACCTTTATAAATTAATAACATTGTAATTATAATATTTTATTAATTTATCGTGTTTATTAATTTATAGAGGTGATATTTAAGTTAAAATATCAATTTGGATGTGGAAAAAATTATTGATTTATCGAAATATTAATTTATAGAAATTCATTGTATATTTTAACGTCAGTCTATAGTTATTTTATCAATTAGAACATTGTAATTGAATTTGACAGTTTTCTAGCAAATGTGTAATAAGAACAAGAAAATCTTTCCAAATGAGTAATGATACTCTAATGAGTAATGATACTTTAATAAAATATCGAATATCTAATGAGTAATGATACTTTAATAAAATATCGAATATATAATGAGCAAATGTGTAATAAGAACCAAATGTTTTTTTTGGTAAAGCAAATGTTTTTAACTTTGAATAAAAGTCTTCTATTTTTATGTGATCATATATCCAGAAAAAGTTGTATTTGTATTTTGTAGTTAGTTTTTTTTGGGGCATATCTTAAAATTATTTAACATGTAACGGTTATGAAATAATGCCGTAGGCATCTCACATTGACTGATACACAACACCGAACACACAAATCAAAAAGTTTTGTTTTAAACGCGACGTGTAGCCATTATAGGCTTTTGTGATAACACTTGCTGCAATGGGCCCATTATAGGCGTGTTGATCTTGACCCACTTGTCTAATTACATGGCAGGGCTAGCGAGACCTTGTTGTCTCAGTTTCTATCCGCAAGGTTACTTCAATTTGAATGTTTAAAACTTTCTGAGATCTTGTCTTGATCACAGGCTCTAAATCCTTGCTCTTCTCCGAAGATCCATTAGCAGCTCGGTTTGAGGGATGGTTTCAGTTCGGTTAACCTTAAACCGATAAAAAACGGACTAAACTCGTTTTATGGATTCTTTCCGAGAAATTTAAGCTCAATAACTCTTAAATCTACCACCTAAGAACGACCCACAATAATTTACTACCCAAACTTGTAAGACCAAAAATACTTCTCTACAAAAAAAGAAAATCGGTTTTAACTACACAAACTAACTCAAATCAATTTTATAATTGAACTAAACGAGAATGATGTTTTTCGGCCTTGCTTATTGTTGTAAATGAGAATGATGTTTTGCCTAATTTGTTGTGAAACCAAATTTACTCTGCTTGAAAGTGGGTGAATAGTAATCTTCTGATTTGATTACGTTTAGTTTATAGTTTCCTGTGTGTTGCTGTTTCTATATTCATTATGAGTATATTAAATGTTCATTTTGTGGATAAACAGGATGAAGCTTAACAAATGAAGTTCAAAATTGTAAGAAATTTCCAAATTTGGGGTTCCCATGTTTCGGGGAATAAATTTTGACAAACATTTAAATAGTTGTTCCAAGTTTTTTTTAAAGTCTAGCGAAGTTTGGTGTTATGTTTGTGTCCTAAAAGGCTAAAGACTCTTTGGTTAGAGAATGAAAGAACCAGATTTGGTAATCATTTGTTAATTCAAATATTTGTGAAATATCACTCAACTTTGTTCTTCTGAAAACCATAATTATAGGATGTAAAAATTGTATATCTTTATAACAGCCGAAACCAGATGACTACATCTGTTTTTTTTATTTAAATTTGTTAGGACAAAATCTTAAAAGACAAATATTATTATTACACTGGTCATTGAAGATCAAGTTTAGGAAGCAGCTTATGGATTAAGCAAGAAGTGGAATATTCTTGACTGCTTTTGTCTTGCTCGCGTCCGAACTAAGCTGAACACAACTTCTATATATAATCTTCTGCTTATCTCCATTTGTTTTATCCACTTAGTTTTGGAGTTTTTCTCTCATCTCTCTTTCTCAATCTCAACCATCTTAAGAGGATTGCTTCATGTCTTGCCTGAGAATTAGGCTTTTCCCTGCCAAAAGAGCTTGGAAAAGCTTCACCGCCAACTTACTTAAACTCCGGAGATCCAAAACCAAACTCCAAACCAAGTACATCACATCAACTTCGGACAAACGTTTCTTCTGTGCAAGCTACCGATCCGGGAAGATCCGGACAGAGATTCCCGTCTTTTCCTCATCCGTCTAAAGAGAGGTTGCTTGTTCAAGGAAAAACGCAAAGCTGTTGTAAATGTTGATAAGCTCTTCACAGAACCTAGTGCTGTAACCAATTGGATTCCTGCAAAGCAGTGGAAGCCGAAAGACGAATTGCTTCCAGAAAAGGGAATAGACGAAAGAGCTGAAGAGTTCATAACTAGAATGAACGCAGTGCTTGCGTCACGCAACTTGTAGTAATGTTTCAAGATTTGATAAGTAGTAATTCTTCTGTGTATAGTAAACGAATTCCAACTATTCTGTTAAAAAATATTGTCTTTGCTTTTGGCTCGAGTGTGTAACTATTCTTGTAAATCCTATATATTCATTTAACAATGTATTCCACCTAGTAACAGCTGAACTAATGAATAATGGATGTGTATATTTTGTGGAAAATGTCACCTGATTCTGAGATTGCCCGTTTTATGAGAAACCTACATTGGCATTTTAGTCCCTTGAAATCTGGACGATCGTCCCAGAAGTTGTTTGAACAGTTTTCAGGTGACCGGAGCCAATGAGATCACGTATGTGAAATCTCATATCCAGAGGAGAGTATCTCAGCCGTTTCTTTTCAAGCTCGGCCAAGAACATCTCTTTATGCCGCTTGCGCTTTAGCAATGAGAGGAGTTCGTTCCTTCCCTGAAATTGTTAGATTGAGAGTAAGAAAAGGTTCTGAGGCAATCAATTGGGGGGAAGAGATTGATATAATTATTTCAGATGTACCTGCAATAGACCCTTCCACAGTTTACCGATGCTCGGAATTGCAAACCAGTACATGTCTGGATCGATAAGTTGGCGTGTCTGAGATAAATTGGTGTTTGTAGTTAAAAGAGGGAAAGAGATACATGGAGGAGCAGATAAGTAAGAGTATAACTCTTTAGTCTTTACTTACGAGAAGGCCTGCATTAATTAAGAGAGTGATGTGGGCATCTTTCACCTTTCCACCCAATGACAACAGCGAAAACTGCAGTGAAGTATTGATAGCTTGTGAAAATTATAAACTCATGTAGACAGAAACTGATTAGTAAAGAGTAAAATGATTAAAATGACTTACTAGCTCATGATGTCCAATACTGGGTTCAAGTTTTGGATCAAGGACATGCTCTTTGAACCACTTGAAAATTTCAAGATCACTTTGTTTCTTCTCTTCCATCCTCTTCACGATTCGATCTACCTAACATATAGATTACAAGAAAGTGATAAAAGGATCATCGCTTTTCAATGGTGAACATAGATACTGATTAGCTAAAAATTGGAAAGACCACCTTCTCTACAACATCAATCTAGCATACGAATAGTGAGAAATCAAAACTAATCAAGAGACCATTCCAAGGAACTAAAGCTAATATAAAATACACAGAAACAACACCTAGCCCTTTTTAAATGCAGCAAAACACCAACCTGGTTAAGATAATCATCCAAAAAGATTATCGCATGATCATCTTGTCCAATGTTGAGTTTGAAAACACGAACAACTTTTTCCCTTTGTAAACACTGCACCAAATTCATTCCAAAAAACGGAAGCCTAATAGAGATGATAAAAATGGGAAATTTGATAGAACCTAAATACAAACATTGGACAGGCAAAGATACCATTAACAACGGCAATAGCACCAAAGTAGTTCAATCAATTAAAACCACAAAGATGAGAAACGCCTTACAGATACAATACAGAAGTTATAATTTCATTTGTTCAATGCACATTTCGTTTATCGAAATGTTTCATTTTTCAAACCAAAATCACATATAGAAAGGAAATGCAGAAACCATACCTCTAAATTCACGATCGACTTGGGTTCTATCATTGACGCTACTGTATAATTGCGACTGTAATATGAAGGGTGGGACCGAAGCCTGAAACAGATTGAGCAGAGGCAGCTATAACAAGACATCAACGTGCAAAGACATCAACTTTTTAGCTTCTTAGCTAATGTTCTCCAAAACTTGGAAATAAATTAAGCGGTAAAACACAGTTTCAGAGTATAAGAAAGTTCAATTTCTCAAGTAAATGCGATTCAATAACATAAATTGGTCAAATCGAATCGAACCTGGTCAATACGAGGAAACTGAGCTCGCATCATCCGAAGTGCCACAGAAGTGTCGCTAAAGGTGAGATCATCATCTGATACAAAACAGAGCAACAACCAATTCGGAATTAGAGCTACATTCCATCTCCGAATTAACAAAATCAAAAGATTCAAAACTCACGGAGAAGAAGACATTGGTCCTCGGAGATTTTAACATCTTCATTTGCAGCGTGACTACAACCAACTTCTTCATTCTCTTCCTCTCGCTGGCGTTTCTTTGCTCCAGATGCGGACGAGTCTGGATTTGTCATTCTCTTCATTGTTTTTTTCCTCACGGAGCAAAAAAAAAACCAAACTGGAAGAAGACTTTTAAAAAAAAAATTCTAGAAAAGGAGGGTCACAATTTGTTCATGGGCCATGAACAAACGGGCCAGAACCATCGCAATAACTTTTTCAGGCTTTTGATATAAAAAACCCATTTGATTTGGTGCCATTGCCATGTAATAGAAGGAAACCAATAGATAATCCGGAGGCTTAGCCGAGCAAGTTGAGTTTAGATTTCGTTGAATATTTCACTTCTTAGCCTCAACCTCTTTATGCGGCTGATTTGCCTTTCAATGTTAGAACTTAGAACAATGAGGATATAAGTAAATGGCTCTTAACTCACTATCTGAAGACATACAAAGATGGTTCAAGTCAACATTTCAGTAAGAGAGAAAGCAATTAAAAGGAACATCAATACAAAAACAAGCAAGTCGTTTTGCTTCTTCGTGTGTTTAGTACTTGACAGGTGCGTTCTGGGTTGGTAAGAGACCAAATCGCTTCTTCAACAATACTCTCTGCTTCGAATATTTATCGTCAGGGGAGAATCGGGCTACAAAATTAAACAAAGA
The DNA here is from genome assembly GCA_963922655.1 of Cardamine chenopodiifolia. NCBI lineage: Eukaryota > Viridiplantae > Streptophyta > Magnoliopsida > Brassicales > Brassicaceae > Cardamine > Cardamine chenopodiifolia. Next base: position 208,772 of record OZ000469.1, read on the forward strand.
TTAAGGTTTTCCCTTTGATGAATCAAGTATTATGCACACAAAAGGGTCTGTAAGTCTAGACTCACCTGGATGGGCAGATTCAGTGGCTAGCCCCAGTGGTGATTCCTTCTGCACAATGAGTTTGATTGATGTTTAAGCATTATTAAGTAACAACAAAGTTTGTATTAAGATAATAAAACATAGAAATTGAATAACAAGCAATCAAAACCAAGCTCAATGTGTATTAAAGAATCCTAAGATTAAGATTAAACAAGTAAAACCTAAACTCAATGTGTATGAAAGAACATCTATCTTCCTAGGTTAAAAAAAATCAAACATCAAATCTTAAAATTTAAGCAAGCAAAACAAAAGTTTCATGTGTATCTGCAAAGTTTTTCACACCTCTCTAACGATCATCAGAAATATCATTAGTAATTACAGTTTTGTTTCCGAATCCAAGAAACACAAGGACAAGATCACAAACACGAATTAAGCATATAAAATACGAGATGAGCAAAGTCAAAATACCTTAGTGGTGTAAACTTTCTCACCCTTCTCGTTGATATAGCACTGAAGATACATCTTCGTTTGATTTGTTTATTAATGTCTCTGGAGATAAATTAACATTAGAGCTGAAGAAAACGAAAACAGAGCAGATTAAGATTCACAAAACAAGATCTTACCTCAGAGATGTTTTCTGGTTCTTAATTTTTGGAGACGAGAAGCTGATTAGGGTTTCTCTGGAGCTGAAGCAGAGGTTTTTCGGCGACTCTAGTCAATGTATATTAAGTTTTCTAATTTTAAAAAGATAGGCTTTACCAATCTAAAGCCCATCTAAAAAAGGTGAGCTTTTATATAAGCAATTAAAAGAAGTTTTACTAGTTTTTATGTAAAGCCCATCGTTTTTTTGGGTCTAGTATGAGCCCAATTATTGCACGTGTGAAATCGCCACGGCGATTGTCAAGCCCTAAAAGCCTAAAAGGTGAATTCTGAAATTCGATCTCCGGCGAAAAAGAGAAAACGATGGGGAAATCTACAGAGACTCCGGCGAGATCGAACGCGACTGTTGAATCTCAGAAACCTCCTTTCAGACCTGCAGTAGATGACACCAAACCTGTTCTTCAGGACCCTGTAAGGATCTCTCTTTCTCTCTGCTCCGGTCACTGTGTATTTGTTGTCCTTGTCGATGCTATTTGAGCTAAAGATCACTGCTTTCGATTTTAGAATTCTGTTCTTGTTTTACTTGAATTGAGTGTTAGATTGATTCACTGAAGACTGCAAATCTGTAGATGGAAAGAGATCATCAGGAATAACAGCAAATCATGAATCATTTGTTCATTTAGAAAGCCATTGAACTAGAGCTTCAGATTGTTCTTGGAATTTTAGTATAGTAAAGAATTTTAATGCTCATTTCATGGAGAAGCCATTAGTAACTTTCATTTGAACAAAGAGAATCATTTCTGTTTCGTGTGGGTCATAACGTTTCAAGTGTAGATGTAACATCTATTTGTACCATTCGTCTATGAATAGCTGATTCTGGAGTGCAATGGTTCCTTAGGTTTATTTACTCAATGATTTTGTGGATCTTAATGCAGTTTGTAACATTTCTTTTTCTTTCTTAGATTCTGAGATCGGACCCAATGGAGACAGAAGAAGCTGTGCTAAGGTTGCCACCTTTCCCAGTGATTAGACCATCTGAATTAGATTAACAAGGTTTGACATTTTGAGGTTGTTGGTGATTGTGAATCAAAAAAAGAGGATTTTGTCTGCTTGATAAGCTGAACTTACAATCCCATGTTGATAAATGGAGACAAGTGAATCAGTATTAGAGCATCTTTGAGCCAGCCAGCACCTATCATATGTAATAAACATATTCTTGCAAAGTTTAATGTCGTAAAAAGCTTTCAAGGGTAAAGTTTCTTTAGATTTGTCGTCTATGTTTTCATTTTTTTGATACTACTTGTTGCTGGTCTTTGATTCAGCTTTGTAAACGAGGACAAGTGTTGTAGCCTTTCGACTGAGTTAGAGAGTTTGTAGATTCAGTGGGTATCAATTCGTCACGTGAGAATCACGTGGAGTCAGTTGAGTAGTTGTTGCAACGACTCTTCTTTTATCTGTAAAGATGTCGTCGATGAATTGAAAAATGGTGTAAATTATTTTGTTAGTGTAATCTCATAACTCCAAAAAAAAACGAAATGCTGGAGTTATGCTTTTGTTATTGGCTACCGAAACTACTCAAAATTATTAAAAATTAAATAAAATCCAATCATATTGTAAGATTACTAACACTTATTGTTGTTATAAAATATATGAAAAATTAATTATCTTAAAACCCCAAAAAAAGAAAGTGACTGCAAGTTCATTTATTAATAATGAAAAAAGAGAGAAAAAGTCTGCATGAAAGATTCAGAGAAAACTAGGTTGAGAAGAAGGTAGACATTGATCCTTCATCATCAACCTGTATATTCACCAATCTACATATATATATATATATATATACATCCTTTGTATTCCATAAAATTAATGCGAAATAAGTGGTGAGCTTCAGAGAGATTCACGCTCATTCGTTTCCTCTCTTTCTCTTTTGCGTTTTGTGTTTCTTTTCCGATTATAATTTTTTTGGGTTATTAAGGTCTCTGTTTTATATTTTTTGTGAGATTTATATTGTTTGTAATTTCAATCTGTATATCGGTGAAAATTGAGTTTATTTTATAATTAGTGCGGGTGGTAAAGACTAAAGCGTATGGATTCTGCATAGGGTTGGTTTCAGAAACGGCAAATGCGTGGAGGATCAAGATATAAAGGTACTTCAGGTGGTGGAGGTGGAAGTAATGGCTCTGGCGATGATCAGCCACCTAACGTTGAAAATGATGAAGAAGCTGTCTCAAACACTACCAAACAGAAAGTTGCTGCAGCTAAACAATACATTGAGAATCATTACAAAGAGCAGATGAAGATTCTCCATGAGAGGAAATAAAGGTATCATCTTCTTCTTCTTCTTCTCCTATCACAAAATGTAGAATCTTATTCTCCACTATTTAGTTTTGCTTCAACTTATAAACACGCGCAACCTGTTAGTGCAGAAGCTAGCAGATGCTGATGTCTCTGAAGAAGATCAAAATAATCTTCTCAAGTTTCTGGAGAAGAAGGAAACAGAGTATATGCGTCTTCAACGACATAAGTTAGGTGTTGCTGACTTTGATCTGCTTACAATGATTGGGAAAGGTGCATTTGGCGAGGTATGTTTTCTTGAATTCGTCCAAATTTTTGGTTTTGTTAAAGGATATGTTGTTGTTGTTTCTTTAGGTTAGAGTTTGTAGAGAAAATACAACAGGTCAAGTTTATGCTATGAAAAAGCTCAAGAAGGCAGAGATGCTTCGCAGAGGACAGGTGAGACTTGCTACGTGATGGCTCTTTCTCTGAATTAATCATCCTTTGACTCCATAACTCATTTGTTTTAAAGGTTGAGCATGTGAGAGCAGAGAGGAACTTACTTGCAGAAGTGGACAGTAACCATATAGTGAAGCTTTACTGTTCATTTCAAGATGATGACCATCTTTACCTTGTGATGGAGTATTTCCCTGGTGGGGATATGATGACTCTTCTGATGCGCAAAGATACTTTAACAGAAGATGAGGCCAAGTTCTATGTCGCTGAGACAGTTCTCGCTATCGAGTCCATCCACAGGAACAATTACATCCACAGGTTCTGTGAGACTAATTAAATCAAACACCATTCATTTTTCTCTTGCATATTTGATGAGCTTATCTTCCTCTTTTGGCTATTTGTAGGGATATCAAGCCAGACAACTTGCTGCTTGACAGATTTGGACATCTGAGACTCTCAGATTTTGGATTGTGTAAACCTTTGGACTGCAGTGCCATTGGAGAAAACGATTTTTCAAACAATTCGAATGGATCTACGGAGCAAAAGGTTGGATCAACTGCTCCAAAAAGAACACAGCAGGAACAAGTTGAACATTGGCAGAGGAATAGGAGAACGCTAGTAAGGCTTCAAATTCACCTTTGAGATTGTCAATAGAGTTTCTCTCTCTGTATGCGTTTGATTAACATATGAAACGGCAGGCTTATTCCACTGTTGGCACACCAGATTACATAGCACCAGAAGTTCTATTGAAGAAAGGCTATGGTATGGAGTGTGACTGGTAAGCAGTTGAGACTCTCTTTTTTGTTAGTGCCATTGTTACATTATGAGTTTTCATAATGAATCATGGTTTATTGTATCTAGCTGCTTTTGTCTCTTAGTTAACACTCCGCTCAAGTCCATACTCACATTTGAATGAGTATACATCTTGATGGGTTTTTACCTTTAACTCTTATGATGTATTACTTAGTGAAAGGGATCATCTTGAAACAGTATTTGGTAACACTGTCTACAATGCACCTTGGATAGGACGCTAATGCAGTTTGCTTAATAAAATGCTCTGTAGGTGGTCTCTTGGAGCTATCATGTACGAAATGTTAGAAGGATATCCACCGTTCTATTCAGATGATCCAATGTCAACCTGTAGAAAGGTAAATTTCGAGAAAAAACTGACAAGGAAAACAAAGTAAACCACATCACAATAATGTGAATTTTATCTTCATCAAACAATTGTTCTTGATTTTGGTTGTAGATAGTAAACTGGAAAAGTCATTTGAAGTTTCCAGAGGAAGCAGTATTGTCAAGGGAAGCAAAGGATCTTATCAACAGTCTGTTGTGCAGTGTCAGACGTAGGCTTGGTTCCAAAGGTGCTGATGAAATAAAGGTGTCCTTGTAGCTTAATTATGTATATCAGAGTTCTATATATATACACATAATCCAAAGCTTGTGAGATTAAAATGCATGATTTGTTTTTCTGCATTTGTAGGCTCATCCATGGTTTGAAACTGTTGATTGGGATACAATATTTGATATGGATGCAGCTTTTGTTCCAGAGGTCAGTGATGATTTAGACACTCAGAATTTTGAAAAGTTTGACGAGGTAACTAATCTGATGGAAGCATAACAAGATCGATTCAGTCACTATTAATACTATACAAAGAAAGTTATAGATTGATTCATTGTTTGTTTTTATTTTGAAACGCAGTCTGAATCGCAAACTCAGACATCATCCAAGTCTGGTCTATGTAGGAAGGCAAAACCATAAATCCCTATCTCTGAACACAACAGAATTGTTTTCTTCTTCTTACATTCCTTTTATGTTTGCAGATGTTGTCGTCAAAAGACATAAACTTTGTAGGGTACACGTACAAGAATTTTGAGATTCTTAATGATCACCAAGTTCCTGGAATGGGTACACTTGATCACTGGCTCTTGTATTTGGTTCCAATTAGTTTAATTGTTTACAAAAGATTTAATATTTTTTTGTAGCGGAGTTAAAGAAGAAGAAAAAGTCGACGGCACGGCCAATGGTCAAGTCGCGTCAAGTCGCTCTTCGGTACACAACAACCTCTTTAATTTACTGCTTCAAGCCTTCATCATTTGGCTATTTTCATGTGAATTGTTTCTATAGATAGTGTGGATCATCTGAGACCTCAGATTCATCAGAAACAATGTCGAGACCGCCTTGTGATCGACCTCCTCCTACTCCTCCGGTCATTCAGGGAAGCTTTCTGAAACTTCTACCACCAGAACTTGAAGTGAGGCCAAAGCAAGAAGAATCCGAAGCTTCCTAAAACAGAAGAGATCTGGTTTTATTTTGTCAAGGTTGGAGTTGAGTTGTGTCCCAATGTTTTAGGTGGTAGTAAAAATACAAACCGACCAAGATATAGAATAATTCTCTCTTAGTCTTTGTGCTCACTGTTTCAATTCTTGATTTAGTTTTGTTCATTTACCATTTACTTGTACAAATGCTACTGCATATTACAAGAACCATCTTTCTAAAGTAAATGATCGTTTTCACATATTTCCACGAGATCAAACCATTCAAAACACAAATCAATAATCCATTTGCTGACTTCAAATTAAATGAGAGAATCCAAAGTTATTGAAGGAGCCTTGTGTTCATTCATAAGTTTGAGTTTGCACAAAGTTGGCTTAAGCTTTACAAGTCAAACCTATTCTTCTCTTGATTATAGTAGATGAATATTCCTTATTCAGCCATGTTGCTACTTGCTTATTCCATTTTTCTTCCTTGAGTCTTCATGGTTTAATAACGGATACTGACAGATTATTCTCATCCATGAATTTCTTTCAAACTGTCACAGAAACTTCAATAATAAAGTTCTGACTTGTATTACACATTGGGTTCTTTTCACTCACTCTACAAACTAACATAGTGTATTTGAAGGAAACAAAGGCATCAAGAATTTCTATCTTAAGGAGAGGTAATTCTGAAAATGAATAAATAAATTGTGGCCATTTTGAACAATGGTACATCTGTTAGTTGTAGTATTTAAATTCCATCAAAATTACGAGTAAAACAACGTGGCTAAATTAAAATAAGGAGAAATATAGAGGGGGCAAAATGCAATATAATGCTAGTGACAAATCTCGTCCGTTGATGATTATAATCCAAGATATGATCATAAAACGTGGAACAATAACCTCCTTAAACATATAGGAGGATAAAAAGAAGTTTGAAAGATACATTGTTGAGTCATAGCTATATTAGCCAATTTGTCAGCCATCTGGTTACCATCCTTTGGGATCCAAGAGAATTGAAGCTGAGAAAATTTATCCGCCAACTGCGGATGTCTAAAAGTAAATTGTCAATCGTTACATCTGAGGATCGATGGTTGACTGCTTCAAAGAGGGGTTTACAATCGCCTTCAATTATAACCTTGTGATATCCCCTACACCACACTGATTGTATCGCATGTAAAACCGCAAGCGCTGCTGCCTGTAACGGTGCTGAGGCTTGTATAAGACTTGAACTCCCAGATAAACAATAGAAACCTTGATCATCACGTACCACCCACCCCAGCGAATACCATTTCCATGCAAACGAAAGCTACCGTCAACGTTAACTTTGACAAAACCTCTATCTGGTCTGGTCCATTTGGTAGGCAAATATTAAGAGATTATGTCATACATTGGTCCTTAGTGTTTCCAACCAATCTAATACAATCATGTCTACAAATATGCTTTCTTGTCTTCACTCCGTCGGACTTCCTTGTCCTTCTATGCGTATTTCGTTACAAGCAACTGCATCCTTGCTCTTTAATTGGGAGGTAACTAAATCGGAAAAATATAATAGATATGAAAATGACCCTGTTTTAATTGACTACATCGACGATAAAACCCTTAATCAACGCCGTAATTAACCAACGCCACTCTCCCTATCTCCACGAATCTCTTAAAACCCTTCAAAACACACACACACGACGAATTCAAAACGAGATCCAAATCACGGTCTAGAGAAAACGAAGATGAACATCACTCACCATTTTCGCTGGCTGAACAAAACGATGGAAGCAATTGAGCGGCGAAAATATTATTTTATCTTTGCCGGAGAGATTATTAGGGTTTTCTTTTTGGAATGATTGATAAAAAGTAGGTCCACTTATAAGAAACCAATCGGTTTAATGTTTTAAATCTGAAATCGGTTTGGTTCGGTTAAAATGGCAAGTCCTAGAATTAGAAAGATGAATGAAGAATCCGGCAGTTTAGGATCTCAATCTCTGTCTCTATGTTGTTATTGTTTGTAAATAATTTTAAACGAATTCTGGATGATCTAAATGATGATGATGATGATGTTCTCCTGCTGATTTTACTTTGTCCGTGTTTCTTTTACATATTGTTTTTTTTTTTTGGTCTGAATTATTTATAAGTGGTCTGATGAATGATTTATGTAGGAGATGATTGTTTATAACGAATGAATGAGTTTGGCTTAACACAAAACAAATTGAGAAGAAAGGAATGTGGAAATCCGGAGGAGAAGATTTGCAAGGTTTCTATCCAGTTAGACCAGAATGTCAATCAGATGTTCCAAGGACCCGTTTTAAATCAAGGGTTTGTGTTTTTATTATACCTCAAAATCACCTTGTACCTTATGAAATGATTCATCTTCATATCTTCTGTTCAGGCTGGAAAGACTCTAAGTGCTAGAAGATGGCACGCTGCGTTTACTGAAGATGGCCATTTGGATATGGAAAAAGTGCTTAGACGTATTCAGCGTGGAGTGAGTCTACTTTCTTCTTACTGTTATTGCTGTTGTTGTTGTTCACTTGTTTTCTTTCTTAGGGAATTCATCCTTCCATCAAAGGCGCTGTTTGGGAGTTTTTGTTAGGATGCTATGATCCAGACAGCACTTTTGAGGAAAGGAACAAGCTCAGGAATCGCAGAAGGTACTATTAAGTTGGTTGATCATTAAGCCATCCTACTCAATGCTCAACTAGTTTTGTAGATAACTAACTTTAAATGCATTGATCATCTTAAGGGAGCAGTATGGTGCATGGAAAGAAGAATGTAAGAAAATGGTTCCTGTCATTGGTAGTGGCAAGTACATCAAAATGGCTGTGGTTTCAGAAAATGGGACGCCAATTGATGAATCTTCTGTTGAAAATCAAGGATGGGTCGTCAAGAACGCTATTACAGATGACAGAGTGCTCCAATGGATGCTCTCACTGCACCAGATCGGTATGCTCATTACATATATTATAAGTTTAGCCCTATCTGATTGTCTTCTTATAATATGTTTTACATATATAATAAGTTTAGCCCTATTTGATTTTCTTCTTATAATATGTTTTTACATTTTCTTGTACACCTAATATGGTGAAATTTTGTTGCAGGTCTTGATGTTGCTAGAACAGATCGCTATCTCTGCTTTTATGAGAATAATGGTAATCAATCAAAACTATGGGACGTTCTTGCCATATATACATGGTTGAATCTTGATATTGGTTATGTTCAGGGTAAGTGTACTTGCTGTTAATGATTAGTCTTTTGAAAACAAATAAGAAACAGAACTGATCCACTTTGTCTACTCATGTAGGAATGAATGATATATGTTCACCAATGATAATCCTCTTTGATGATGAAGCCGACGCTTTTTGGTGCTTTGAGCGTGGAATGCGAAGACTAGTAATAACTAATACCTATGAAATACCTTCTCATGTATTACTTTTATGTCATCTCCTGCCTGTTGTATTCATGGTTTATTGGTTTTTATTGAATTTCAGAGAGAAAATTTCAGGGCAACAGCAACATCAATGGGTGTCCAGACTCAGCTGGGTGTGCTCTCACAGGTCATTAAAACAGTTGATCCTCGGCTCCATCAACATCTAGGTAAGAGTGCTTTGCTATTACAAACACTCTTCTTATTGGTGATCTAAAACGTTTTAACGTGACAGAGGATCTCGATGGTGGGGAATATCTGTTTGCTATTCGGATGTTAATGGTACTTTTCAGGAGAGAATTCTCCTTCCTTGACGCTTTGTACCTTTGGGAGGTAATAACACTGCTTCTTCATATCCAAACTTTCTGCATCTGTTGTGTTGGTTCCTGGTTTTACTTGTTGTCATTGTTTCTGAAGCCGACAAGATCTTGTTCTTTGTGTTTATGATGTTTTATTCGGGTTTTTTGCTGTTCGGGTAAAGAGAATTATGTGAGAAGGATTATGGTTGCAGATGATGTGGGCTATGGAATACAATCCAACCATGTTTGCAACATATGAGGAACTAGAAAACCGAAACAACGCAGCATCTGATCCCAAGTTACTAAAACGGTATGGCAAGTTTGAGAGGAAATACATAAACAGTGGGCAAAACGAGCAACATCGCAATACGCTTGCTGTCTTTGTGGTTGCGAGCGTTCTGCAGACAAAGAACAAACGTCTCTTGAAGGAGGCTAAAGGCTTAGACGATGTTGTTCAGGTCTCTCTCTTTATCTTTTCCCTCTTTCTCTGAAACCCAAAAAAGGAAAAAACTTAGTGTAAGTTTGTTTGCAGATACTAGGAGACATTGCGGGTAATCTTGACGCGAAGAAAGCATGTAAAGAAGCGTTGAAGATCCATGAAAAATTCCTGAAAAAGGTTTATTTTTCTCATATTTTAAGTTATTGAAGATATATATATATATATTATCCATTTATACTAAAGCAGATGTTGTGTGTTTTTTTGCAGGCTAATAGTAATAAGCAATAAAGATTTGCTCAAAGCCTCCATTCGACGGGTTTATATATCGACAGATACCAATACAGTTTTTGATCAGATCATCGCCGGCCAGAAATTTCTTGAAAGGTTCTGGATGGAGATGATGATGAGAATGGCTATGATGATTATTTTCTTCTTTCATTTGTTAATTTTCTGATGTTTATGTTACTTTTTCACATTTGTCTTTTTCTTTTTCGTGCATGTTTCTTTTTATTTTGAGAAAATTTACTAAATAGAAAAATATATTATTTTTAATTATGTAAACAGTAATTTGTTAAGTTGCTGTTAGCAATTACAAATTTAAAATGAAAGTTAACAATATAATTTATTTTTGAGAAATATTAATCAATATATCAATATTTTAACCAATTATATGACATCCCAAAATAATGAATGATGGAAACATATAGTTTGTTGCTTAAATTAGATGCATATATATTACGAAGTTTATATGATCTAGGTTCATAGGGTTTATATGACGTCATTCTAAGTCTGAATTTTTAATATCAGACGAACAAACGGAAGCGTCACCAGGAAGACATGACTTCCACGGATCGGTCGCCGTCTACTTGTCAGCCATTGCAAAACCTCAAGGATCATCCTTCAAACTCAAAACCTCGTTCAGTGGATTGCTTGGATGCTGAGTTGAGTAGCTTAAAGCTACAACATAATTCGAATTCCAAGGAAAAGGTTCTTCATAGTTCTGGTGGATCATTCGAGTTGTGATGATATCATGCTGACTATTCTGAACGATTTGCGATCTAGTGTGAGTGAGCCAGAGCTAGCCGAGGAGCAACTAAGGATGAATGATCAATCTCAGGAAGATGAGGTCAATATTACTAATTACCGATTAGTTTCTCTCTTCATCAGTTACTGGTCGTTTGATAAATTCTTGCAACTTCTGGCACTAGGCTACATCTATGGAGAGAACATGTTCATCCTTGACCGCCATAAAGATATGCGATACTATCAGGTCAGAGTTAACAAAGTTTTTATATCTATCAGCAATCTGACATAGAAAATGTTCTAATAGTCAAAATACCCTTTGTAGATTCATGTAACGTTGAAGCTACTAGTGAATATACTGTCTCTGCGAACCTTAACTTACTCGAGTCAGACGATTTCTTCTACTCATTCAAGATCCACCACCTTCCGCCTATTGTGTTGACATGCTTCTTACCAAACGCTTATCCTAGCCACCTACCGCCGTGAGTGCTTCTTTACAAGCTTGCACGAGTGTTCTTTTGCTACTCTGAATCTGCAGGTATCGACTTTGTTAAGTTACCATGCCAACATTTCTTTTGTATCAAGTGTATGAAGACCTATACAGACATGCACACGGTTAACAAGCTCAAGTGTCCGGATTCGGGATGTGGAGAAATTGTTCCGCCAGGTATATTGAAGCGATTGTTGGGCGATGAAGCATATGAACGTTGGGAAACTCTAATGTTGCGGAAAACGTTGACTGACATCACTTACTGTCCTAGATGCGAAACCCCGTGCATAGAGGACGAGGAGCAGCTTGCGTTGTGCTTTAAATGCTACTTCAGTTTCTGTACGCTTTGTACATGTAGGTGCCGCTTGTATAAGCCCAGAAAATAGGCTTCAATTCTTGCAGGTATCACTATATTTGTGTGTTGTTATATATCTACTCTTAAAAACCTTAAACTAGACTCTTTCTTACATGTAAACACTATTCAGGAGCGTCAAGCGAGGGATCATGTGATCTATTCCCACAAGCCATTGGACAGATTCAAGCTCAACTGTTTGCGCAGTATGGAGAGTTTCCGCAGCCCGGTCAGTTATGTCCTAAGTGTCGCCTGTTCAACGTAAAGGTAAAACTTATTCAGTTTCATCGAGTAAAATGACTGTTTCCTTACAAGCACTATCGTGCCAAGTAATGAAGTAATCCAAGCCGCTTCAGAAGCAGCCAAAGATAGTGTTCAGAAGCATCAAGATTCTTTTTTGATCAAAGATAGTTGTATATAGCAACTAACCCATTTTCAAGTTCCAGAAAAGCAAGTTTTTGGAAACTTTGTGTTGTGGAGCATGGAATAGCAGAAACGCTAGTGTGGCTCAGATGGGATCTGCTTCTCCGCTATCTTAATTGCTTCAGGAGCAAATATATCACTTCTAATATCTCCTTGGTTTTGGAATAAACCTATTGTAATCGCCTTGTGCTTAAAATTTAATCGGTTGGAGGTTATTGAGCCGTTATATCGGAAACCAGGGGAAAGCTCTGTTTTGCGATGTGAACAAGAAAAAACAAACTAAAGAGGGTGTATGAGAAAAACTTAACAACCATGAGTTGGGTTAGATACAAAAAGATGAGAAATTCCGATTTAAATCTTCCTTGGATCACACAAAAAAATGAGACCAGTTCATTATTGATCTGTTCGAGGAAATGATATCCGCAAGAAAGTGTAATTGTGCGTCAACCATAAAACAATTGACAAACTAGGCTTTTGGTATACATTGAGAGATTAGTGAGCTAATGCTTTAACCGCTTTCTCGGCTGCATCATCCAAATCATCAGCCGTTATGAGCTTCATTCCACTTTCCTTGAGGATTCTCTTTCCCTGTTCAACATTTGTACCTTCTAGACGAACCACCACTGGCACTTTCAGTGACACCTGACAGTCGCGATTTCACACAATCGATTTATTTTTTCAGTCATGAATAGTAATATACTATACAAACTATATGCTAAGAAGCTTGTTCCTCACCTCTTTTGCGGCGTTCACGATTCCACTTGCAATCACATCACATTTCATTATCCCACCGAATATGTTTACCAAGATTGCTTTCACTTTATCGTCAGATGTCAGAATCTTAAACGCTTCCACCACCTTATTTTTTGTTTGTCACAAACCTCCATTAAAATCGGGGTTTAATCCATAAGACTAATGATTCCCCAAAGTGAAGAAAGTAATTTTTAATTTACCTGGTGCTCGGAAGCATTTCCACCAACGTCAAGGAAATTGGCGGGAGTTCCACCATGTAATTTAATTATGTCCATGGTTGCCATGGCCAATCCAGCACCATTCACCATGCAACCAATCTCTCCATCTAATCCGATGTAGTTCAGGTCAACTTTCGCAGCAGCCACCTATGAGAAGCAACACATACTTTTCCTTTTAACATCTATCTTCTCGACTTAACATAACATAGATTTCTTGATGATAAAAGATATAGACAGAGACCTCTCTTGGATCCTCCTGTGTTGGATCGCGCATGGCGAAAACCTCTTTTTGTCTGAAAGCAGCATTATCATCGAAGTTTAGTTTGGCATCAGCAGCTACCAATTGATTAGTGGATGTCTCCGCAAGAGGGTTGATCTACAAAGAGACAGTTGGGTTCAACAAAAGATTATGATAAAAAGAAGAGTGTAGAGACAAGATACTGAGAGAGAACTTACTTCCAACATTGTGCAGTCACTCTTGCGGAAGAGTTCGTATAGCTTCTTTACTTGTTCAATCGAATCTTTTCTGTCAGCAGCTTTGGGAGCCAAACCATCCACAACCTTAGCAGCATCTTCATCAGTGATTCCTACAAATACATCAATTGGTACCTAAGCAAAACCATGAAATGAAGGGTCAAAAACCCGCATGAGAAAGAAACTCAGAATGATAGTTACTAGAGATTAGAGCATCAAATACAAATCAAACAGTCACAACCTTGATGATCATGTCAGGGAACTTCTCAGCCAGATCTTCAATGCTAGTACCACCTTTTTTACAGGCAATGATCAACTGAAAATGAGAAAGGAAAGCGTTTTAGATATTGCTGACAGGGAGTGAGAACCGCATGCCTAGAAGTAGAGAAATGAATAGCAATTCATCATTTGCGTAGTAGCATACCGGTCCAGCAGATTTACGGTCCAGAATTATGGAAAAGTACATCTCATTGATGAGTGACAATTTCTCACACAAGTAAACCTGCTCAAAATTAAGATAAAAAGAAGTTAATAGCCAAGTAAAAGCATGAATAAATACAAATGCGAAAGAAGACACAAGAATTGAAGATAACAAACCTTGCTAACAACTTTGCCTTGAGGACCAGTTTGCTTGGTGACAAGTACCTGTCCTAGCATCTTTCCTAAAAATGATAAGAATTTTGAAATTGATCAACAACTTCTGCGACAAAAAAGGACTTGAGAAGGCCAAAAACAAGAAATCATGTACAATACCAGCAATATCTGCAGCCTCATCACGTTTAACAATGTGAACGCCACCCTTAAGGCCACTCTTGAATGTTCCAAGACCTCTTCCACCAGCCAAAATCTGGCTCTTAACAACCAACTGTATCACAATAAGGGGCAGTCTTCGATTAGAAAACTATAAATATAGAGTTAAAAATGCAATAAGAATCAAACCCCTAACAAAGATTGTGTATATAACAATTACCTCGCTTTCGTTAGGGAAAACTTCGTTTATAGCCTTTTTAACTTCATCCAATGAAGAAACAGCTACTCCTTTTGGTACATTAACTCCATATTTCCCCATCAACTCAGCTCCCTGATTTGTTAATACAAAATAAGACCACCAAAATTACATTTCCTTAAACCCAGACGATTCGATTACTACTAGTTTGGCTTACTTTCAACTCCTAAGAGATATACTCAATTATATCTTCCCATCAAATCAATCAGTAGATCAACCCCAAAAACAACAGACAAATGCACAGATCACTTGAAAAGAGAATCTATGCAACTATAGAATGTTCAAAATCGAAATGAAGAGGTCAACCTGATACTCGTGGATGTTGAGACGGCGAAGCTGTTGCTGCTGCCATTTCCCGCCGACGGAGAGAGATCTGGAAACGAGTTTGTTCACCAATCCCCTCATCGTTCGAAAAGTTAGGGAAGAGAATGAGAGAAAATGAGAAAAATAGAGAAATAGAGAGCGAAGAGAATAAATGATAATAGTCGCAGCTATGATCTGAGTCTAACCCTAATTTTTTTACTCTATGAATTTTCAATTTAAGCCCCTTTTCTATATTTAATTCCAAAAAAATATATCCTCAAACTACCATTTTTTCTTTATTGCAAACTCTCTCTACACAAATTATATGAAAATTACAAACAAAAGTACCATTTTAATTCTCACTAAAAACTCTGCAAAAAAAAAACACATTTTAACCTTAACTTATCAAAAACTAATTTGAACAAAAATAAACAAATGGGTACACAATCAATTAACAGCAACGTTCTTATGCCCAACCACCAAGTCTTCAAGCTCTGGCCTAACAAATGCCATTAACAAATGCGAGTTTAGCATCACGTTCAGAGCGCATGGTCCTCATCATCTCCTGCAAACGCTCATTGCAAACTTTGCATTCTATGTGACGAAATTTATCATTTATGAACAAGTTATAGCCTCACTTGAAGAGAATAATAGCACAAGTCTGCTGGTGTGCACTCATTATTCTTGAGTTTCGATATAACTCAAGATTAAACAATACCTTTAACAGTATCGCTCTTTCTTAGCTTAGCTAGTAAGAATACCTCAGGGGTCTTAAAATCTTTGATAGATTTGGAATTGCCTGCTCGATGTTATAGCCAGGACTTGGATCATTAGACAGCTTCAAAACTCTAGCAAACCATCATGCAAGTATGCCGAGGATTTTCAAGGATTGTACCTCAATCTTGTTTAGCTGATCCCTCGAAACCAATGGCTATTTTTCTCTTAATTTCTTTCATTTAAACACAAAACTATCTGCACATACAACAACGACAACAAACCAAAACAGGCAAACATATAATGAAAACACATATTTACTTGCAATTCATTCATACCGTTAGTTTTAGATAAAATTTACTCATTTTCATTTATTGGCATTGGTATTGATATTGAAAGAGATTCAACAAGAGATTTTTTATAACCTAAATTTCTTCTTTGTTGAAAGATCCTTAATTTCAATCTAAAACCCACAAGACAACACTAATCGACCTAAGTTTTGTATTTCGACATGATTTGGAATTTACCGACAAAATGCAACATCATCAGTTTAAGGCAATTCACAAAAAAAAAAGATTCAAGGTAAATTTAAGAAAATTTGAAAAACCCGAATCTAACGAAGAAATACAAACGTTATGAATCATGGCCAAAGCAAAACACATTTATCCAACCATATATAAAAAAATCTAATCGAAACTATATCCACCAATCACCAAAGACATTTGCAGTTATTCTTAAACCTAGAGATACAAATTTCATAAATCGAAATTCTCACCTAAGCGTCGTCGAGTAACCTATGACAACAATTTTGGCGGTTCGACATATATAATAAATATAATCAATCGGCGAGTAAATTTTGCAATTGCTTTAAATTTATAGTATAATCTTTGGGAATTATAAACCAACGAAAAATTGAAATTAGTAAATGATGGGTTGAGCCAGGCCTGTGCAATAGTGCAACGCATGGGCGACTCGTAAAGCCCAAGATAGCAAGCCATCTTAATGGACTTCTCCCTTAAGAAATAAAGTTAATATCGTGTGAACCGATGGCCCACATATCAGATATTATACTGATAAGAACAGATACTACACTTGATCTTAGCCAAAAGGCCGAGAAAGGTATGAGTTACAGAACTGGCCCAGCTTCGTTTTTTATAACCAAATGTTTATCACCAATGAGTCACTATCTCAGATGTGGGATAGAAATAACCTTACGCACATCTTTACTCGTTAAGCAATTAATACGATCTTCGCTACATAATATCAGCTTTGGCATAACTGAATCATGCTTTCAATAAAACAATTAACATGAGTTATTTTCTCAGTATTTTGTACACATTTAGTTATTAAAAATCGCAGTTTATACGAAGAAGCTCGAAACATAATTTAGTTTTAATTCACCCAAACACTAAATCTAGAACCTGCATTCGGATTACATCTCAAAGATGGAAAAAATCCTACCAAACTCATAGCTCTTTCTGATCGTTTCTTCCTAGAGAGCTGAGAGTCATAAAATGTAGATTTAAGAAAGAAAAATAAAAACATAAAGAGAAGAGAGAGAAGGCCTGATGAAGAAGACATAATCGCTCTTACTTACTCTAATAGGCCACCGAAACACAGTTTTATGATCTTCCATCCCAAGAAAGCTTTTCTTCCATTGATCGTTTCTTGGGGAATCAGACTCCTGTTAACCAACATTCAGGCGTTTGTTTCGGTTTGTCTAAGCCCATTTTCTGCTTCTCAAGCATCATAAGCAGGGCCTTTCCCTGTTCTTCTCAAGCTACATTCTTGTCTGGTTTTGTTTTTCCAAAATTTCTTATACATTTGTTTTGGATATTCATAAAGTTTTAGTTCACATGGTTCTAGGAACACGACCAATAAAAAGTATTATATGTATGTAGAATGTATATAATGTAACCTATAAACTAACTGTAACTTGTAGTGCGCCAAACTTTGAATTGAAAATGTTTTAGAAAGCACAATAAAAATTATGGTACAACCTCTGTCACAGTAGATCAAGACGATGGCTTCAAGTTCCTAATTGCAGCGGCCATAATCTGAGATAATTCAACATGTGAAATGAAATCAGACAAACAAAGTCATCTATTATCGGTGTAATAATCGCTTAATATGAAATATACATACCCGCGCAGTTCCAGGATCAAACCTTCTTTCACCAATACTTGTATTCCTCTCCTCTCTCTTTGTGACTACACTTCTTTTATTAGATTCCACATCGTACTTCACTGTCAATTTTGTATCATCTTCCACTCTGCTGCTGCTTTCACTACATCCATCTTCACCCACCTGTGTGCGTTTGTTCATGCTTCTTGGTGTATAAGTACGGTCAGGCGTTCCACCAGAACCACGAACTGGATTATCTAGGGATTTTGCATCCTCTTCACTAGCTTTACTCTGACTTTTTGTTGTGTAATCATAGGTATTATCTGTTTGGGGACTTTGTCCCTTCTTCGAGAATTGTGTAGCCGCTGCTTTTGCACCGGCAATTGCAGCTGTGAGACTGGTAACTTGATCCATCTCAAGTGCTTTATTCTCTTGTACTGTACAGGGAACAGAACCGGGTTTTAAAGAAAACGGATCTTTTGGGTCTGGAAGAGGGAATTTCACCATAAAAGAGTTTTGAGGAGGCATAAGACCTCTAGCTGCTCCAACATAAACCTGATTCATTAAGAAAATACAGTAAGTAACTAGTACTACTATCTTATACTAGTCTAAGAAATCCCAATTCTAAGGTTTTAAAGAAGAGCACGATTACCTTATTTTCTAAGTTATAGACTCCCTGGTACCCGCGCATCTCAAATGGAATAATCAGTTTCTGATGGAGTTGACAGAATCAAACGTTAAATAGTTAATCCAAAGGAAAACTGTAAAAACAAAAAGAATGAAGTGAACTTCACCTGTGGCTTCTCACATAACCAACAGAAATTGGTTTGTCCTTCAAGCCTCACCTATTATGTATCAAAAACAGTTGGATTTTTCCTTATTATTATACTATAGAATCATCGATAAGGAACTGTTTTCATGTCAAAGAATAGCATATAGCAAGAAGAAAGAAGAAAGAAAATTGTTTAACCCCTTGAGGTAAAGCATCCCAGTTCTGAAGCTCATCGCAAGTGACACAACCAACAACCTCAACACATCCTATACCAAGAAATAGAGTCCAAGCAAATCAGGTATTTACTTATAATTCTAACATAAAAAAGTTGCCTTTCAAAGATGCATATACACTGACAAAGATGAGATTAGTAAAATACCAATTAGTCTTGAAACAGGGTAATGTTGAGGAAATTGAATATCAGTGATGCCGTCAACAGCATAAATTTCTCGGTAAAACTCTTCCATTGCTTTGATAGTAGCTTCATCAGGGACTTTACTAGCAGCGTGGATCCATAGACGGCCTATGACATGGTTAAAACAACATCATCTTTCTTCAAAGTTATGCAACAATGTTCCAGTTTCAATTATATCAACTATAACTTTCAAAAAACAAGTTTCTTAATATCGATTGGGTTGTATCAGTGGCAACTAAACATCAACAAAGCTGATCTCAAACAAAAATTAAGGTTAATACCTCGAATCGGAGCTGGCCAGGACCTGCCTTCGATGCGCTTGATACCATGGACCAGAAGCGAAGCCCATGGCTGATGCATAGTCAAGCAAGGGTTCTTATAATTCCCACGACTCATCCCTAAAGTTGATCCAACAGCTAAAGGTTTGATAAATTCCTCTTGAAAAATAACATATGACAAAGGATAAATTAGCAATTACGAGAAGATAGAATAAACTGTTCCTATTAATAAGTAGCCAGGATAGAATGAAATTGAAATTAAAACCTGAGAGCCTGCGACGAATTGGGGAACAAATAGAGGATTAGGAGATTTAGGGGTTGGAATCATATGACCTGAAAGCCTGCGACTGTTTCATTTTTTATATTTTCTCTTTTTCTAAAAAAATGGGCTCTTTTTTTTTGGCGAATACGTTTTATTCATAAGCGGAAAATATTAATCCATCGAGGGTCATTAGATTCTATCACTACAGTTTTCTTTGGGGCATTATCTGGTAGAAATATCAAAACCTTCATGACCATATCAAACTCTGTATAAGTTTTTCCAAGAGCGTATGATTCATTGGCAATGTCTTTTAGTTCTTTGTAGAACTTAGCAATTGAACTCTAAGACTATATTAACAAACTATCAAATCTAGATTTAAGCATAATGAATTTTGTTTATTTTAACCTTAAATGTGCCCTTATAAGTGGTTTCCAACGCCTCTCACACTTTTTTTGCTGTTTTGTACGAAGAGATCATACGAAATTGGCCAACATCGATTACGTTATATATAGATTCAAAGCTTTAGCGTTACTTGTTTTGTTCTTGACTTATTCGGGAGTCCAGAGAGTTCAGTCGAAAGAGTTTTCACTTTTGAAGTAATGTTCCCTTGAGCATCGTTGATAACCGGAACGTTGTATCCAAATAGCACTGAGTTCCACACATCACCATCAATAGAACTGATGAAAGATTGCATTCAGATTTTCCAGTAGACATAGTTTGAGCCGTCTAAGAAAGGAGGACGTGTGACTCAACACAAGATCGAATCACTACAAAAGTTTAAGAACTTGATCAATGATCCTGCTCTTATACCAAATGAAATTTCTAGAAAGACTAGATAAATCAAACAATAAATAAATAGAAAACGAGACGACAAAAGATTTAACGAGGTATCGGTTGGTTCTCTTTCAAACCAACCACTAGTCTTCGGTTGCAACAAGAGTTTATTTGATCACTTTAAAAATTACAAGATAGACTGGAATTTCTACACAAATTCATATACTTCTATCTAAGAACATGAACTAAGGTTAACAAGTAAACTTGTTTAACTCCCCATTAATCATGTATGCATTTTTCTTGTGGAAGTCCTTGTTATGTATTCTTCGCTGCGACAACAACCTCTTCCCATTGCGATCTCTTCTAAAAATTCAACAGCTAACCGCTTGGATGAAGAAATTTGTTTTCCATTTCTCTGTTTTAACAAGAAACAAGCATACAGAAAACTAAAACCTTTTTCTGCTTTTATAGAGAAACATATAAAACGATTCTTTTGAACCTGCGTCGTATCTGCAAATAAGATTTGAAAACAACTTAGACAAAAAAATCGTTAGTGAATAAAATAATATGATCAAAGAAAGTTATATAAACACTTAATGAAAACTTTTTAATTTAACCAATATTATAATATGCAATTAATAAGAAGTCATAACTGTTTTATAATTTAAATTAAAAACCTTAAAATTAAATATTCTACAAATGTGACAAGTGTGTCTATGTTAAAAGTACTCCTCATGGATACATGTTGTTGTGTTTATATGTAGATGGCATGCTCATTATTTGAAGCAATAAGGACATGATCAACAAAACTAAGAAATTCTTAGTGTGATTTTGATATGTAAGACATGCGAAGAAATGATGCGATTCTAGGAATTAAGATCACTATACATTCTAAAGGAATCATTCTTATCAAGCCCATTATGTTGAAACGAGGCTTGAGAGATTTAAGGTCTACTCAAGTGTGAACAAAAGTTTGAAGTATTTAACCAATCATATTAGACTCAATCTGGAGGATTTTGTATACAAAGAAATAATGCGAGAGAAGAAGAATCCGAAGGACCGAGGAAGAAGAGAAGACCATAAAACCCGATGGGGTCGATCGAATGATCAATTCATATAATTTTCTAATTATACAATTCCAAAACATACATAAAATTTAATTATCTCTTAATAGCATTTCATTATATCCAAAAATATACCTTAAATAGTTACCTTTGGTCCAAGTTAATCTGTAAGTTTTAAAATATCCAAAATGTTCAACATCTACTTTCATATCAAGATTTTACTTTAATATTGACGGGTTGAACCAAGCCCGTGCAGTAGTGTAACGCTTCAAAAACTTGCTATCTTAATAAGCCTAAATATAATTTTTAGTCTTATTTCCCTAAACACTTAACATTAAATCTAGAAGCTGCATTCGGATTACATCCTAATGGAAAAATTAGACCAAACTCATTGCTCTTATTTCTGGTTTTTCCTAGAGATAGCTGAGAATCTGAAAGTATTCAGAAAAGAAAAAGCATAGAGAGAGAGAGGAGGCCTGAAGAAGACGGAAAGCTCTAACTCTAATAAGATCAAACTCTACAACTCCACTAAAACCACAGTTTTATGATCTACCATCCTGAGAAAGTTTTTCCTTCATTCAGTGTTTCTCGGACGCTTTGGCCGCGGGGAATCTGACTCTTCTAAACCATTTTCAGGCAATTTTGCGGTTGTTTTTTCTTCTTGTTCCGCTTTGCCAAAATCCATATTTTGCTTCTCAAACATCATCAGCAAGGCCTTTCCTTGTTCTTCTATCCGAAGTTGCAATTTTCTTTGAATCTGAAAGCACATCAAAACAAACTCATTTTCATTCATACTGTTTGCAACTTCAAGCAATACAAATACATAACACGACAAAGCTAAGACTTATTATTATATGTTCATCGTTGTACCTCAAGCTGTTCATGCAGTTGCTTCTGAACCTCCATCTGAAGACGCAGAGCCTCCATGATATCTATCCCACTGCAAAATCAATAATGACAGTTTATAAGAAAGAATAAATGGTGCAGCAGTTGTGAATTGCGATGTTACCAAACCCCACCGTTTAGTATCAAGAGATGTAATTCGCTCAAGTGGTGTCAACTTTGTCTCTGGCGAACCTGCTAATCATCAGAGAAAATCATCTTAAAGTAAAAATCAGTGGAAACTTCAACAAATACCATCAACATAAAAGATCTCCTCGGGTTGTAACTAAGCTAAATGAGTCCTCAGAAAGGGTTCTTAGTTTAGAAAATTAGAAAAGATAAGCACACAAACAATGTCGAGAACCTTTTAAACTAGTTATCAAGATAAAAGTAGAGTAATATAGATCAAGACGAGCTAATCGAATTTGTATATATTAGCATATGAAGAATCATCATAAAAGAGGGGAGCCTGTATTTACCTTCTGATGGTTCTGGTATATATCTAGCTGTCCTATATTTCTGCAATATAAACAAGAAAAGTTGTAGACTTTACCAACAGATTATCTTTTGGATTAGCATTAAAAAAAGGTTAGGAAGAAAGAAAAATTAAACCTGCAAATGACTTTTGACATGATATATAGTCAAGCCTTCGACTTTCATATGCTTCAGCACACCCTTAGGAGTGGCTCCTGCATTAAAATAAGACACTGAATCAGAACAAACAGAGATTCATCCTCGTCAAATCTTTTCAAATTTGAGGATCTACAATAGAAGAATCAGAGAGAGAGAGATGCTCACTATCACTGCCACCGAGCTGGTTAACAGCCTCAACAAAAGCCTCATGAAGTTCTGGCGTCCAACGCATACGTCCCTTAGCTGCTGCATTACTATTACTGTTGCTACTATTGTTGTTATTGTTTGAGGATACTGTCCTAACAAGTGGTCGCAATTCCCCACAAGGAGAAGGCTGCTGCATAACAACTTGGGGTTGCTGAATCTGCGAATGCATCGTTGGTTGCTGGACCTGGAACAATATCTCCTCATAAAATATGGGTCTTGTCATGGTGTTTTATACCATTAGCTATAAAACAGTTATACTAGGAGAAAAAAGAAACACAATATGTATTGCAAAAACTCAATTTAGAGGACGTGAAAAGTAAAGAACATGAAACAATATTAACAACCTGTGAAGCTGAGTTGAAACTCGGGTCAAGTAGAAGATCGTCCAAGTCAGTAGACAATAGAGGATCATCATCAGTAATAAAGGGTTCATGCCATGATGACCAGTCACTTTCTTTGTGAATCTCATCAGATGCCAAGACGCCACCATTCTCCATTTGATTGCTTTGAATGGGAGAATCCGAAGAAAAATCAAAAAAATCAGGGAGTGAAGAAGGATTCCAATCTGATGTCTCGGGGATGAAAGAGTTATTATGGTGATCATCTGAATAAATATGACCAACTGCTCCACCATTGGCAGAGAGGAGATGATAAGGCCTTGTCATGAGTTGATTCTGTTCTGAATTGAAAGGCATGTCTGCTGATACTGAAGGGTTTGGTAAAGATGGTATTGATGAAGAAATGTGTGCAAGGTTACTTAGATCCCTAGGAATTGACCTTAACGGGCGCGTGCCCATTGTTGTTCTAGTAAACAAAATCAAATTCATATGTGTAAGATTCTGCGTTAATTAAGATACATAGAATCACTTAAGTTTTAGAATTACTCAAACCTTGTTAATCTCTGTGACTTCTTGAAGATGCAGCACAGCTCTTGCAACTGCTACCAGTAAACAGATCGTAAGCAAAGAAATTTTTCATCATGCAAAGCACAAATCATGATGCAATCAGTATGATCAAAGTCAAAATTGCAAGAACAGAGGACTTTACTATTGGATGAAGATAATTCACAAATAAAATTAAGAAAACTGAAAAAGCAGAATCTAGAGAAGAAGCTAAAGAGCAGAATCATAGCCAAAGCAAAACACATTATTCAACCAATTAGCAAAACCTCCACTAAACCCTAACGAATCTAAATCCAAGAATCATCAAACATATCGTTAACTATGCTCCAACCTAGAGATGATCATATTCCAAAATCTAAATTCTCACCTAAAAATTCATGAATTATCCCAAACGCATGAGAAGAATTGAATCGTGGAGAAGAAAAAAGCAGAAGCGAAGCGAAGAGCGTTCAAAGCTTAATCTTCTGATCAAAAGGGATCTTGTACCGGCGATAGAGTTATCGCTCTACGTTTGTGCCCTCGTTGGCGTCGAGATGGAATGGTGGCTGCGTTAAAAGAGATGATCAGTCATCATTCTCTCACGGCGCGTGCAACGAATTTCATATTGGACCCACAATTTTCCTACGTGGAATGTTCTGAGTGGGCGACAAAATTTTGTACGGTGGGCTGCACATGGGCTTTCTCGTTTTATTTCTAAATAGCCCAAAGTGCTTTCCACTAATTGTGTTTTTTTTTTTACTTTAACAAAAAGATTACCAAGGGTAAATACAAACTTGCAAATGATAATTTTGCTCACAGTGATCAAATGTTTGAGTTTTTAAAATAATTTTTAGAAACTGGAATAGTAGTTATTAGTTACAAAGGTAATTTCACTAGTTAATTAGTTAAGATATTTTATCAAATATAAAACAGTTTTCAAAAAAATAAAATTAATGTATTGTTTTTATTTCACGAGAAAATATTTTCAACTAAAAAAAAATGTAAATGGTGGCTGCAAAACCCAAAACCCTATAGATCTTCCCTTACCGAGCTGCTCCGGGTCGAATCAGTGAATCGGGTCAGGATCCTCGAAAAATGTTCGCGAGGCGACTCACTTCTTTCTTCAAAGGATCTTCAACCTCAAGGTACCCAAAATGTTGCATCTCTCTCTGATCTACACTCCAATTTCATTTCTGAATTTGCTGCTTGAACTTGCTTTTCTTTGCTAGTTTCCTTTTGACCATGAAATTTCAATTTCGGGCTTTGATTTGCGATTTGCATTTAGAATCTATTTCATCTCTATCGCGATTTCAAAATCTCCATAGTTTTCTAGTTGAAGAAAGATCCATGCCCCTTTTGGTAAAATGATCCGTACTTATCTTTGACCTATTGAGTTGAGTTTCTATGGAGGAAACGCGATTTGATTCTAAATTTGGATGATTTCTGTTTATCTATGAACCCTTTCGTAGTTAAATGTGCTGAAGAAATGTTTTTGAAACAGCTCGGACAAAGCCGTGAAAGATGGGAAGTTAGGCTCTTTTGGTCGAAAGGCAGTGTCTTTCGTCTTGATTACAGTCACTGGTGGTGTTGCTTTGAGTGCTCTTGATGACCTTTCTATCTATCGTGGATGTAGCAGGTAATCACATCATCGTTTCATCAAAAAATGCATTATCTTTCCATTTAAGTTTAGCTATTTGCAATGTACATTCTATGCGTAACTTAACTGATAGTTGAGTTGTGAATCAGTTTTTCTGTATTTCATAGTTTTTCTCCTGATTCTGATTGTTTTTGAAAAGGCTTTATGAATGAGTGACTGAGTTGAAAGCAAGTGAATGTTTTTAGTTTGGATAAGAAGTTAAACCTTTGTTGAAGTGTGAGTTGAGACCATTGGAATAGATTTCTAATCTCTGCAGCTACCAATTTGACCATGTGTTGCTATCAATGGGACGGGTTTATTGATGTAAGGATCAACATCGAAAGACAGTAAAAGGAATCGAACTCTTGGTGTTAGTGATGTATGTAGTTCAGTCAAATGAGTCAATGCTGTGTCCTTATTTCGGTTTTGGGCTTGAAGCTTATAGACTGCTTTAGTGAAACTGGTTAAGCAAAAGAAGAGAAAACCTTGTGCTTGAGAACACCTTTTTGGCATTGATTCGCTGTGAAATTCAATGCACCTATTAACAAAGATATAGTGTGGTTTCTCGTGTGTATTTCTGTCTATATTGTGCTTGTGCTGCCACTTTACAAGTAATGATACTACTTCTTCATGTCTTTAAGAAGTCGTTGTAATACCCAGAGCAATCACCTTTAGGAGTTCTCTGTGCACCATTTTGTTAGTTTGTTGTGCATTCTATCAATGCCCCCTCATGAATATCTCTATGCTCTTCTCCTTGTATCATTAAATCTATAACTTGACATGATTTAAAGAATGTGGTATTTGCATTGGCGATTTCTCTAAGAAGTATTTATATGCTCAATTTTCAGCAAGGCAATGGAGAAGGTGATGAATAGCAAGGCGATGATCGAAGCCATTGGAGAGCCAATTGAGAAAGGACCATGGTACAATGCATCACTAGCTGTTTCTCACCAAAGGCACTCAGTGTCTTGTTCGTTTCCTGTGATTGGACCACAAGGCACCGGAATCTTGCATCTCAAAGCCGTTCGCAATGGAGGTAAGAATTCTCAAAATGCACCAGCCTCTCAGGACAAACGTGTGTTAGGTATCTGCATTTGCCAAAAATTTTAGTTATTGGATCCCATTTTTGTTTTTCTTTACAGAAGATAGCATGTTCGGGTTTCTCCAGCAAAGGGACTGGGAGATTCTGATAATGGATGCACTTGTGCACGTCCCTTCAAACAATGGACCCC
The DNA here is from genome assembly GCA_963922655.1 of Cardamine chenopodiifolia. NCBI lineage: Eukaryota > Viridiplantae > Streptophyta > Magnoliopsida > Brassicales > Brassicaceae > Cardamine > Cardamine chenopodiifolia. The sequence goes on from OZ000469.1 coordinate 235,469, forward strand.
AAAAAACTTTGAGAATCAACGTTTCTGACATTGTTGATCCTTGGGCTGGTACAAACGATAAACCTTGTGAACACAAGAGCCAATAAAGAGATAAGAAGAGAAAGAACGCTGCTGCATAAAGTAGGCATACTTCCTGGAGGTCCTGGCTAGGGTTTGATTCCATTCCATTAAATATTTTGTTTACTGATGATAAACACATGTTGTTTAGGACTATCAAAAGTTGAATACATGATTGGGTAATACTATTACCGTAATAGTCTAGTGAATAACAAACAGCATTGCAATGTGCGTTTGGGGGTTTGGGCCATTGTCAAAAGGATACGATTTATTTGCAAACAGCAAAATTAGAAAACTATTATGTGCTATTTTTATTATGTGCCACTAAATGGAGCCATAGTATTTAATGTCACACACAATTCCTTGATAGTTAGGAATGCTATTTCATTCTCCGAAATTTAATTATGCAATTTTGCAACAATTTTACCATTATAATTTTACGAGTTGTCATTTGTAATCATGCATTTGTTGGGACTTGACTCGAATCTAAACACAGATGTTGAATGAGAATTGAACACGCAAAGAAGTAAGAGTGCTGTATAGGAAACGGAGACGATACACTGTTTACGAGTTCGGTTAAGACTTATACACAAGTTCCTTTATCAATTGAGAAGAATTACAGAGCATGAAAAAGGTGGAAACTACCCCTAGCTGTTTTAACAAACCTCAACAACTTCACACGTGAGTTCTCAATACTCATTAACCGAGATCTGAAAGACTCTAGGACGTCTAGAGAGTGTTCTTTTCCCTTGTCTGCTTGAATCAACATAAAAGCTTCAAGTAGAAAGTAATACCATAACATAATTAAACATAAGCAGTGACTTAAGTTAAGAACTTGAAAAAGGGTCACTTCTTATTGTTAATTTCTGTGGGGGTACTGATACTGATACAACAAAAATCTCAAACAAACTTATCTCTATGAACCTGGAGAAACTACATTTTGACACCAACACAACAAAAATAAATCATTTTTCTTTTAGGTCAGTATAATAATAACCGAAAACTATATCCCAAACCGTAACAAAATCTGGCTTCTGTATCTTTTTTTTTTTATTGTGTCTTATCTCTCTGTTCACTCTTCCATGAATTCTTAGCTGCATCTGCTGAAATAGTCGTGCCTCCATTGCCATCGCTGCTGCTATCTTCTCCTGGCTTTGGTTTGGAGAAGAACGGATCCCACACGTGGCCCCCGACTTCCCGTTGGCCTTCCTCTAGCAAGGCATACTTCCAGCTGTTCTCTTCCACAAAGTTGTCATACTCGGTTCGACCCTCAATCATGTTTTTCCTTAACCGAGTCACCTTGTCTATCACAGCTTGTACCGAAACATCAAATGCATCCTTCTGTGTCTCCAGTTCTGATCTTGGGTCTGCGTAGATCAGCCCTGGGATGAGGTTAATGACATTCTCTCTCATTATCTTGACCTGCTCCGGTGGAATCTGAAGGAGTCGCTCCTCGATGCTAATGTTTCTCTTCCGAATATCATCCTCGGGGATGAAAACCGAGTAGGTTGTGTAGTTCTTGGGTAGATGCCACGTGTACTGAGTGTAGGCTGAGCCTGGGTGGAAGAAGACGGGTATACAACCAGCAAGCATTGAGTCAAAAGCCGACCTTCGGGTGTAAGAGTCTCCCTGTGGCTGCAGACAGAAGATAGAGTTTTGAAACATTTGCATAATGCTGCTCGGTGCATGACATTTACTCTCACCAAAATCGCATTCTAATAATTTGCCAGCATTTGAGTTTCGACATTGATCGATGATCTGCCCTCTGATGGATTTCAGATTGTCAGGTCGTGGGGCTCCTGCAAATGAGAAAAGCCACTTCCTTTCCAGATTTCTCATACGGTCTTGCCACTCAAACACCTCTGAGTCCTTTGCTGGGTGGAAGTAGGTTGGGTAGGGGATCCCAAAATCATTTGCATTCCATGGGCTCGACTCAACCACAAGCATAGACATGTTCTTGGCAGCCGGTAAGAAGAGAAGCTTGTTGCCCCAATCATGTTCATCTTCAGACAATCTCCTGAAATCCCACGTTATCCTACCCGCCACAAGGAAATGATCTTTTCCTTTCATTATTTCCCACTCAGGCCGCTTCATAAGCCAATCGACCAACTCAAGCGAAGCAGCATCCCTGGTTGAGATATTGTATCCCCACAAGTACCTAGCAATGTCAAACCCAGCATAAAACGGCACAAAAATCGCAGCAGCAAGAGAAGAATCATTTGTCAAGCATTTGTACTGCTTCATCCGGTTGCTGAATATCACGTCAACAGCAAACTGATTAGTCGCATACCAGCCTTTATCCGAGAAGGCACCTTCAACATTCTCAAGCGGCGGGCCAAGACCAGCATTGGTAGTGAACTTACACATATTAGTCCAGAGACTAAGCTTCTTACAATCTCTAAGCATATCCTCATTGAACCTCGAAGGTAGATCGTGAACATAAATGTACTTCCCTCCACACGGGTCACTCTCGTTATCTACTGCCTTCAACGCTTTTATAAACTTAAACTCCTGTTTCTTACCGCTATCAACAATTCTAGGCGGCTTAAAAGTGGAACTAGAGCTAGCTACTGGGGCAGGAAGGAGTATTGGTTTATTGATAGTAACTAAAGGCTCTTTGGGAGGTTTTGATGGAACTGTATGAGGCTCAAGTGGGAATTTATCAACTCGAAGAGAGACTGATGATGATGGCTGAGAATGATCATAGCTAGGTTGTAACTGGATCTGTTTATCAATGTTACTGCTTCCTAAGACAACGAAATGAAAATACAACAACAATGCCCAGAAAAAAAGTGATAAACCAACCAACAAACAGATTCGATTAGTTTGATTCTTCCCATTCCCCTTCTCCAGTGGCTCTGTAGAAGCAACTTCTGCAGAGCGACGCCTCATAGAAACCCTTGGAATCATATAGAGTGTTCAAGATCACAACATCTATACAATAGATCAACTAAAAACCGTAACTTCCCAAAATCCTAAAGACCAAAACCAACTCTAGAAGTGATTTTGGAACGAGATCGAAGTAACTGAAGCTAAATCGTAGCTCAGGAGTAAAGAAAACTCCAAAGGGAATCGAATTTTGAGAATGCAGAAGTGTACCGACAAGGATCCGCAAGAGACGGAGCTACGAGGAAGAAAGCTATTAGAACTTCTGATCCTTCAAGGAAAGATCTAGAGAATGTGTGAAAGGGAAAACTTTTGATATTGGTGATGCGAGATCGATGAATTTTGACCTGGTTTGAGCTGGTCTCATCACCGTCAAAGAGGAAGAAGAGCGAGAACTGCTGTATATGTAGTATAAGGCGCACGTTAGTCGGACGGCTAAAATTGCGCCGTCAGTTTTTTCCTCTAGTTGTCGGTGACCAGTGGGACCTTGCCACGTATGATAAACTTGTGCTGACATGTCGGTTGATGTCAACTATAAACCGCCTGGACTCTTTGACTCAACTTCGCTCGCTTGTAACGTGATTACGAATGACGCCACGTGTAATCATGAGAGTATGTACGTCGGAAAGAGCAAATCACAGAATTTGATGGTAAACTAATCCAATACACGTTGTAAAATGATTACTTCACGTTCAAGCCCCATTGTTTAACCAGTCTCCTCTAATTAATTATTTCTGTGAGTATTTAATTCTTGACTAATTAATTTACATTGTGTAGTAGAAATAAGAAAATGAATAACATCTTTTTGTTGAGACCTTCATGATGTCCAACTAATGATGACAGTAAGCATAAAGTAGATGAATAGTTTTTTCGCAAACCAACATGTCATAAATAGTTTAGTCGAAACTAAGACCAAAATGTTTTATCAGAAAAATTTAATAAAAATAAAGAAGAAGACTTAAATGCTAGAAGATGATTTGTTTGTATATATGTAAGTTCAAATACGAGAGACATTCGAATGCATAAATTTCATACGATTAAAAAAAAATTAATTTTTTCTTTGTAATTTAGCATTATTCATAAATAGTTGATTGGTCAAATGGTTTTAAGTATCCCACCTAGATTTTTAAAATCTAGAGTTTAATGTTTCTTATACACACATATATACATAAATTTTATATATATTATTTAAGCAATTCTAAAAACAGTTTAACCAACTATTACGTGTTATATAACATTTATTCTCATCGTATTTTTATATATTCATGACCAAACAAATAAATCTCTAGAAAGATAAAAAAGTAAAAAAATTATGCAACCAAAATCTAATAAAAATCCAAACATAATCTTTTAAATAATTATTAGTTTCTAAAAAATAAAATTTATTTTCTTTCTCCTAATAAATATAAACGAAAATTTTAAATTAATTTTTAAAAAATTCAATAAAATAATCCAAACATAATCTTTTAAATAATTATTAGTTTCGAAAAAATAAAACTTATTTTCTCTCTCTCTTCTAATAAATATAAACGAAAAATATAAAATTAAATTTTAAAAATTGTTATCAAAAATAACAATCTTAAATATTTATTAGTTTTCAAAAAATAAAACTTATTTTCTCTCTGCTAATAAATATAAACGTAAAATTAAAATTAATTTTAAAATTTTGTTAACCAATCAAAATAAAATAAAAAAGTAAAATTTGAGATTATATTATCCAAACATGTCATTCAGATACTAGCATATAGTTTAAATTTTTTCAATTAAATTATTATCTTGATCCAATCAAGTACTAATTTTTATTATTTTACAGATATAAAGTTGGTGGTTGACCATCTATACTAATACCACACCATCATCGTTCTCGGCGAATGTTTCACTAAACTTTTGAACGATGGCGACAAATATGTGAGTCTGGTGATTCGATTCGCCGAATTTTCCCATTTAACTATGTAAAATTTATCAAATAAACATTCTCTCGCGCTACATAGCGCTGACCACTATTTAGTTTATAGTTTATTTCTTTTATGTTTTTACTTTTACCTCACACAAAATTTTTTTTGATCCGCCCCTGAATATAGTTATGGTGGTATATATGTTCAGAGAATATATATTTTTACAACTACAAGTTAATAGTGGATAAATAATTTTAATCTTCTACATGAAATTATTCTTTAAATCTTAATTGAAATACAAGAAAAATTATGTACCAAAAGTTTAGATCTTATACGGCTTAACAAAAAAAAAAGTGGATAGATAACTGAATTAAACCTATAGATAGTTTAAACTTAAAAAAAATAGGTTGTTTATATATATATGTCATCGGACTAAATTTTAAAATACCGATGAACAAATAATCCATTATGTTCTTTTTCTATTTTTATTATTTTTTAATAAAAATAATAAAATTACGATTTTATCTTTAATGAGATCTGAGTATTAAGTAAATCAGATAATAATTGTAATTGTAACTGGTTTAAACTTTCGACGTGCGCTCATAATTGATACAATTACATGATTATCGAACATATAATTATAAATAACTCAAATGTTTTATATAGAGGTGAAGTGTATAGAATGATGAAAGATATAAAAGTTAATTTTGATGAGTTGAAGGATATTTTAGAATTTATGTCAAATGGATATTTACATTCGACTTCAAAAAAGTTTCCCGTCTATGTCGGGACGAATTGTTGTATAAATGTTAGAATGTTCAAGGAGAAGACTTCACTTTCATATATAGATCACTCAAAGTCAATAAATAAATAATTAAAAAAAAAAGAGAGAGAGAGCAAAAATAATAATTAGAAACTTTAATAGGGTGGCTTGTGCGGGTGGGGAGTTTGTGCTCCCCAACGTACAACTCACATGGATACCACAAACGAGTTGCATAAAATATATTTACTTCTTCAAATAATTGAAGGGAGTAATAGACTAGCATTAAATTGCTTCCCATTAATTAAAAAACAAATTCAGTAGGTTCATCGCTTATTTTTTACAATTGGTGAACATGCAAGGGTGATTTGCAAAAGCGGGGATTGAATATTGTACAAATTTGTAATTAAGAAATATATTTTCTTGAAAGATTCTTCTAATGAGATCGTGGTCTTCTAATCATCTCATAGGAGTATGGGCAAATGCATATTTAGAAAAGAAAGATTCTTGCTAGTTGATACTTCTAGAAATTTTATTCGTCAAATCGGTACTTAATAGTTATAATCCGATAGTCGAGATTGTAATTATTACGAACTTAATAGTTATATACAGTATGTAATCCGGTAGCTTTGTGACGTTCGTCAAGTTTGCTCCACTAGACTACTATGGAATTTGCATGATTGGACTATAGCAACCTTCGATTCAATATAGGAAAATGTGATTAATACAACATAATATGTGTTTTTGACCGTTATAGATATCAACTTTGGGGAATAATCTAAAATTTTGGACAAGATCGTTCTTACTTCTTAGCATGATCCTTATCGGTTCATGTGACGATCTATATGGAACCAGTTTTCTTCCGGAACCAAGAGGAGAGCAAGAGACCGAGTCCTAGAAAGATGTTAAACAGACAGACCAAACATAACCCAATCTTAATCAACCTCATCTCCTTTTGTGTAGATCCGTCGTAGCGGGTCATTTTAACATCTTCGATATGAAGATGGACACCTGGATCTCTTAGCTTAACCTTGCTACCGAGCAAAGCTGAACCGCACGTTGCTTGAACATTGCTGTTCACGTAGATGTTGATCCTGCAACCACTTTGACTCGCAATGTCTACATCCCTAGGTGCCACCATCACTGCCCCGACATTTCTCCCGCTCAGGTTGATTCCACCAATGGCGGATTCAGGACCGGGATAGTCTCCTTCTTCATCTTCCATTTTGGGACAAACTGCAAAATGAGTTTGTCCTATCCCTTCAATGACATGATAACTGCTCTATATACTTTGCTTGGTTCTTTGGGTTTCATAAAGTTCTTTATTTTTGTCTACAGCTAGAAGCAAAGTGCTATATTCTACGATTTAGATAAGTAGATTCCTTACCCGCCCCAAAAATCAAGGGTACCGAAGGCCTTACGAGTTAAGATCGGTTAATGGGTATCAATGTTCCATTATCTATGGATAACCGAGTCGCAATACCCTCTTGACCTTGTAAAATGAAACTTGAAAATACTCATTGCCGCAAGTATAACATACAACATGGAGCTATATGCAATGCAAAGACGAAAGCACATGGCTTTAGTTATACTCAAGAGTAGCACATGAAGTTTGAAACGAACCATAAACCGCATAATTCCTAAGGGACCAAATCACCCCATCCAAGAAAGATAATGTCCCCTCTCTAACTTATAATGATATTGATGGATTATATTTTTGTTTCCAAAACACAACAAAGAGAAGGACACATTTTATTATTGACAGAAGTAAATGAAAAGCATCAACATACCAAATCTGGTTTCCGCGATTTCATTGTGACACTTGCATGGAAAAATTAGTCCAGGAAATGAGATATGAGCAGAAGCAGCATCAAGGATAGAAGTCTGTTGGTATCTTTTCACTAACAGTAGAACCGAAGTTAGGACCACCCTTGCGATATTGGATAAGATACTCGACCAGATATCCCTTCAATTTATGAGGGACAAGGTCCAAATCTTGAAACGTCAAGGCTGAAATAGTCATTGTTGAATAATAAAGAATGAGATACAATCAGCTAAAAGAAAAGAACTCATTTGACTTTGATGAATAAATGACTAACCCTTGTCAGATACAAGTGTATCGGTTGTAAGCGCCTTGATCTGATCCAGATTGAAGATCTGGGGAGAGGGTAGAGGGAAGGGAACTTTGTTCACCATGAAATCCCGAGGACCTGCCATTGTCTGGACAAATTGTGACATATATGATGAAATTAGTATCATTTTAAGAACGAAGAAGAATTCTAACAACTTAAGGTTCAGTAGTTTAGATTAGCTTCAGATACGTTTTGTCTGGGAATCATAAATGGTGAATGATTTGATCTGTTACCTTGGCAATTGGAAATGGAAGCTTCACATACCGAGGCCATTCACGAATCATATCATACATGATCTCTGCCTGCAGGGAACATTTGAAAATCAAAATCACTGGGCTACCACGGTGACAGAGAGAATGACAACAATAAAAATTTACCAATTCATGAGTAGTAAAGACATCTGGACCACCCAATTCGTAGGTTTTCCCCATGCTGGAGCCATCATCCTTTAGAGCTGCAACAATTGCAGCAGCAACATCAACCACATATACGGGCTGGAATCTGCAACGAAGTTATAGTTAGGGATAGAAATGGATCTATATTACAATTTGCTATGAACCAGTGAAAAGAAATTGCACAAAGGTTTTAGGACATACTTGGTAGTCCCACCACCTATGAGCGGGAGGAAACCATATTTTTTAACGAACTGTGCCCAGGGGTTCAAGATTCTGTCCTCTGTACCAATCATGGTCGCAGGTCTCATGACTGTAGCCTAGGAAACAAATATACATTAGGAACTGACTAGAAGCAGCAGGCTGATGACAAAATGCATATATAAGCCATCCCAGGTGCATAATTGCTTAAAAAATTTATGAAATTTTAGAAATTTAATCATATAACATCATCTACTGTTTTGCCAGTTCTACAAAAAAATCAATCTAAAGGATCTACCTTATATCTGAAAAGAAGTTGGATCCCGACAATAATGTATAAAATACTACGATGATAATTATAGAAGAGAGTCCTCTGTGCCGAAAGCTAGTATAAGTTTACCTCCGGCAGCGCGTTCAAGACAGCTTCCTCAGCAGCAGCCTTTGCCCTCTGCATTCTTGAAGGAGACGACACTGAAGCTCCTAGGCAAGAAACTTGAATATATCTCATTATCCCACCATGTTCCTTGGCCACCTGAAACAACATATCAACAAAGCCCCAACCTAATTAGGCATAAGCAAAGGAGCACCCCATAGAAGATCCTATCATTTCAGAAGTAGGCAACAATCTGAGGAGCAACAGAAATGGAAACACCTCTTCACCAGATATTCTGGAGATAACACGTCAGGATTCAAACACATACCAACGCAAGTTTCTCAGATATATGATGATTTGCCTCCTCAAAACTGAAATTCCTGGTCTCGTACTCTCTTCCTGAGGATTAGAATAAATATCATCCAAATAGTAAAAGAACAGTGGTGCTTTTCAAAAGTTTTTACTATAGTTACTAGAACAAAATAAGATAGACAAAAAAGCTACCAATTAGATTGATTACGACATTAGCCTTTGCCATGACAGCCTTAATCGAGACTTCATCTCTTGGATCAAATTTCATCGGTACTACCTGCAACATACAGGCAAACAAACACACATCAAATTTTTCGGCCCAGAGGTAATAATCCAAAAATATGTGTTGTGCCACATACCCTTAAAAGGGTTAAGTTAAACAAAAGAACTTATTACCTGTCCTAAATCTCCCATCAACTTGAGATGTCGAGGAGAGTCCTCTGAACCTCGGAAAGGAACGAGCACTTGTGATCCCATTTTGGCTGGAACGAAACATTCATTTAAAATACGAAAACCAACAAATGTACTGGAGCAACTAGATACCAATGTTAAACCCAACTCACCTAGCTGCTGCACAAGATAACGACCAAGAAATCCTGTGGCTCCAAATACAGTAGCTACAATGCCACTAGAGAAAGCAAAGTAGAAATTAAGATCTGCATATACCAATAGAACAGAAAGCTCTCAAGACAAATTCGCTATACTGAAGCTACCACAAACCCTTCAGAGATGATACATTTCTCCTTAAAGACAACTAATCCTTAAAAGCAGTCTTTTAAGCTCAAAACTAAACAAAGACTAAGCTTATTTAAATCCTAACATACCAATAACATATTTCCTTCCCAGGAGCATTCTCCAGCATTTCTACAGAAACCGAACCCTAGAAGAGTTAACATAGAGAGCAATGACATACCTAACGGAAGATCTCCCACCAGTACCCTTGCGAGCGAGATGTCCCACGCCCTTAGTAGCGAGGGAAGACGCATAGCGACGATTATCAGTTCCATTCACTGAATAATCACCATTAAAATCATCAGAACACACACAAAACCATTATATCTCGTTAGTGCGGGACTCCTAATAAACCTAGAAATCCGAATCGAAGAAAATTAATGTCAGAAACTTAACGGTGATTTGAGACTCCATAGAGCGATCTGAGAGAAGAAGATGAATAGATCGAAGCTTCTCCGGCGAGAGGCCGTTGGACTAATCTCCTGGAAACTGCTTGCATCCTCTTCCTCAGTTGCACGATCGATCGAGAGACAACAAACACAGATGAGAGAGAGAAATGGAATAGAATGATTTGTTGGGCCGAGATTATACAATAAAATGGGCCTAGTTCTAATTAACATCTCAAATGGGCCTCATAACGTTTAACCCATGCTTCACTAATCACAACGCCGATAAGTAAGACCCTTAAAATGAAACCACGTCGTTTTTGTTGGATCGTATTACATAAGCCCGAGGGCCCATGTTTTACTAAAACGACGTCGCTGAGAGTTCCATTGCTGTTAGTGTTAGGACTTGGGAGTTCTCCGATTCGAATCCGTCGAAATAATTACCTGTTTTTTTTAGCAAATGAACTTCTTTGAAATAAGTCCAAGCGATATTAAAATATGGAAAGAGTGTTTGAATTACCTGTTTGGATAATTTCTAAAAACGCTTACTAAGCAGCGAATTGTCTAGCAAAGCATGCACTTTTACATAATTCTACCTTTAAGTTTTTCGATTACGCCAATGTTGCTTCAAAAATATTTGTATCACTCTTATTCAGTTTAATGAAATTATATGTTAGATGTTAAAAAACGCTTATTAAGATTTTATTTATATTTAGCTATGCTTACAATAATTATTCTAAAGTTGTTTTGTCTTTTTATTTTAGAATCCATGCGGTAACACGTCCAAAAATAAAGTATAAGCTTTTATTATCATTGTTTACATATAAATCATTAACCCCAATAAACCCAAACCAAAATATATAAAATACATACAATTGGGAAAAAAGAAGAAGATAAAATACATACAACAATTGAGAAAAGAAGGAACAATTTACACACAATCACACAAGATAACCTTACTGAAGTGTACCAAATCAAACAAGAAGTTGATAAGTATCATTAGGGGTGGGAAAAACACCGAACCCGAGCATCCGATCTGAACCTGACAAATTATTCTATTGAAATGTAAATTCCTAAATCCGAAAACCCATATCCGAACCCGATCTGAACCCAAAACCCAAAAATCCGATCCGAAAACCCAAAAAAATAGATAATTATCCATAAAAAATACCATAATTCGAAGATCATATCCTATAAATATGAGTTTTGTATGTGTAATATACACAAACCCTACATGAATCCGAACAAGAAAATCCAAAAATCCCAAAAAAACGAATCCAAATTCGATCAAAATCCGATTTTTTCGCATTATATAGGGTTTTAACTCTGAAAGTCGAATCCGACCGAACCCAAAAGGTTTTACTCAAATTCGAACCCGAAACCAACAAATTATTCCAATAGAATATAAATCAATAAACCCGAAAACTCGAATCCGAATCCAAAACCCAAATGCTCACTCCCAAGTCTCACTTTAGTAAGTTTTTAATTTAATTATCAAATCAAATTAAACCAAACCAGACCGAAATACTTCAAAATACAAATCATCCCCAATAACTTCTGAATTATTTTCATGTTTTAAAGAACCTTCAAGATTGGTACAAGATGCCCTCAAACTATCATCACTTGTTGACTTCAATTTCTCCAAATCAAATAGGAAACCAAATGTTTGTTCATACTTCTGAAATTGCTCAAATATTTTCTCAAGAAAATAGAGAGCTTGATCCATGACTTGGATGAAATAAAAAATTCTGAAACTCTCTTTTGGAGACAAATTTGCAGTTTCATAAACCATCTTTGATTCCTCGTCAAAAAATCTTTTTCTGATTACACGTTTTTTCTTTTTAGAAAAAATAGCTTCAATCTCCATAGATTATACTATTTGTTGAACATCTGATTTTGTACTTTCAAAGCTTATATCTCTATAATTTTACTTTTCGATTTCGATTTCCTTTTTTTGTTTTTGTTAATTGTTGTTTCTTTTGGAAAAAAAATATATTTTTTTTGTAACTAAACGAAAAATAAATAACCGAGTGTAGGATAACATGTGACTCAAACGTAGATATGCCATACAAATTTGGACCCAAAAGACCACTCTGATACTTTATATTTTTCAAATTTAAAGTTCTAAAAATCTTATATAATTTGGGGCTTTAGACAAAAGAATTTTTGATATCCTTTAGGCACGGCTCTGGTTACGATTTTACGAAAATGACTTGAGCTAAACTAATCATATTTGGATGAATCGTGTAACTCATATTTTGACACGACATGTCAGTCTAGCTTATATAACTGTTAGTATTTTGATGATTTACAGACTCAATATTTGTTATAACTGTTAGTATTTCATGTGTGAGAAATAAATAAGATCGATGTAACAACTCATTGTTAAATAAATAAAAACCATGTGAAAACAAGGTTCAAGGTGAATCGCTACACTCAGACTCTCGAAACACCTGTACTCCAACTCTTGATTTAGTATACGAGCCATCACTTGATAAATTCTACAAATATTTTTAACATTCCCCTCATTTAAAGAAGATCAACGTTTTAAAAGTTTTTATCTTTTAAGTTTTTAACGTGAATCAACGAGTATTAATGGGCCTTTGTGTTGAGACCAAATTTATTCTTATGTTTATTAGAAGAAGCCTTTATTAGTAGGCCTAATGTGGTTATGGGCCTTTGTATTGTGACCCAATTTATATTTATGTTTATTAGAAAAAGCCTTTATTAGTAGGCCCAATATGGTTATGTCTATGGACTTAACCGCCACCATCTATTCTTGCCGGTAAAGCAACGGGAATTTCCATGGCGGCGAGGTCACCCGGACATTAAATAAACTGAATCCCAAATCAAAATTTTGAATAAATTCCAATTTGAAGAGATAAGCAATGGAGGATGAATTGGAAGGTCTACGAGCTCATTTTCCTCTTTCGTTTGGTAAGTTATCGAAAGTTTCGGCTCCAATCGAAGCCATCCACAGCGCAACTCGCCGAACCGATGCAGGCAACGAAGCCGGAGTTTCGTCGGATTTCGCCACGAAGAAACCTAATTCCGGTAAATCTGAATCCGGATTCCCATCTCTGTCTACCTCCTCTGAAACCTGACTCCGAACTGTTCGCGGTCCCAATCGTAACCCTAATAGCTCCACTCTAGCTCCTTCTGAAGATGATGTAGCCATAGGTCCACCACCACCTCCGTCTAAACTGATAGAAGATATAGAGAAGGAGGATGACGGAGTTATGATGGGACCACCACCGCCGCCTCCAAAGGGACTAGGGAACATTAATAACTCTGATGAGGAGGATATGATCGGTCCTCCGCCACCGCCTCCTGCTGCTGATGTAGATTCCGATGAAGATGAAGATGACGACGATGTTAATGACAACGAGGAGAATCGTTACCAGATTCCATTGAGTAACGAGATTCAGCTCAAGGGACATACAAAGGTATAGTAAACAATCTAAACTCTTGTTTGAAGCACTTTCATGGAGATTTTTTTATTTCGAAATCGAGGAAGTTTTGTTTCATGGAATCAGATAGTTTCATCTCTAGCTGTTGATAATGCTGGAGCTAGGGTTCTTTCGGGAAGCTATGACTACACTGTGCGTATGTACGATTTCCAAGGAATGAATTCTAGACTACAGTCTTTTAGACAGATCGAACCGATCGAACCATCTGAAGGTCACCAAGTTCGTAGCTTGAGCTGGAGTCCCACTTCTGGTCAATTTCTATGTGTTACTGGCTCTGCACAAGCTAAGGTATGGTTTCATGAAAACGTTTCTTTTGAGTCTCTTGTACAATTCTTTATCATCTATGAATTGCTCATACTCAGTTTCTTCTTTTGAATTTTCAGATTTATGATCGAGATGGTCTTACCCTTGGTGAGTTTATGAAGGGTGATATGTATATTCGTGATCTGAAGAACACTAAGGGACATATATGCGGATTGACTTGCGGAGAATGGCATCCAAGGACTAAGGAAACGGTTCTGACTTCTTCAGAAGACGGATCTTTGCGTATATGGGATGTTAATAACTTCCTAAGCCAAACGCAGGTATTTTTAACCTGTCTATATTCACATTTATAGTTTCTGGTTTGCCTATGAAAAATCGTGGTTTGATTATAGCACGCCAGTGGCATCATTTAACTCTTTCTTGGAACAGGTTATAAAGCCAAAGCTTGCTAGACCAGGCAGGGTTCATGTTACAACCTGTGCTTGGGACCGTGACGGAAAGCGTATAGCCGGTGGCATTGGCGATGAATCTATACAGGTAATGATTCCAAAGGCTTGCTCTGATCTCCTGATTACATTCTGTTAGGGAAAGTTTGTGTTTGACACGCTTAGTCGTAGAATACGGTAATTATTTGCGCAGAGGAATGGTCTTATATAATTGTTGTTTATCGATCCAGATTTGGAGTCTCAAGCCAGGATGGGGAAGTCGACCAGATGTATATGTTGGGAAGGCCCACACTGATGATATAACCTCTGTAAAGTTCTCTAGCGATGGAAGAATTTTGTTGTCAAGGAGCTTTGATGGTTCTTTGAAGGTAAACCTTAGCTGTTTTTGAACCGTTTGCTCAGCAATAGAAACTGAACTCTTTGTTAAATCTTTTGATCAGGTGTGGGACTTGTGGCAGATGAAAGAAGCTCTAAAAGCTTTCAAGGGTCTCCCTAACAATTATGCCCAAACCAACGTAGCCTTTAGTCCGGACGAACAAATCATTCTAACTGGAACATCCGTTGAGAAAGACAGCACAACAGGAGGCTTGCTCTGCTTTTACGATCGCACCAAACTCGAGATTGTTCAAAAAGTAGGAATATCTCCTACTTGCAGCGTGGTGCAATGCGCTTGGCACCCAAGGTTGAATCAGGTAAACAACAAATCAGTGTTAATCTGATTTTTCAGCTTGACACTAAGAGGGTTCTACTGCTGTAGATATTTGCGACATCCGGAGACAAAAGCCAAGGAGGAACTCACATTCTTTACGACTTAACTCAGAGCGAGAGAGGCGCATGCGTCTGTGTGGCACGTGCACCAAGGAAGAAATCTGTAGACGATTACCAACCAGAACCAGTAATACACAATCCTCATGCGTTACCATTGTTCAGAGACGAACCAAGCCGTAAAAGACAAAGAGAGAAAACATTGAAGGATCCTGTTAAAGCCCACAAGCCTGAGATTCCCATGACAGGTCCTGGTCATGGTGGAAGAGTTGGGACTACTGGTAGTAGCTTATTAACACAGTACCTTCTCAAGGTACAGATCCTCGGTATCTTCTTTGGTTTTTGGGTTTGTGGTATTATTGATTGTAATAATGTATTGAAATTTTGGTGTTGTTGTTTGCAGCAAGGTGGGATGATAAAAGAGACGTGGATGGAAGAAGATCCAAGAGAAGCGATATTGAAATACGCAGAAGTTGCTGTTAAAGATCCAAAGTTTATTGCACCTGCTTACTCTCAGACCCAGCCTAAGACCATCTTCGCTAAATCCGATGATGAAGAAGAAGAAGAAGAAAGTGACGTCAAATAAATAATTATAATGTTTCCAAAGTTCTTCACTTATCTCAGCCATCATTTCATTGTATCCTTTATAATGATTCAGCACTTGAGAATAACAGACTTATCCCGGAATTGCAGTTTTGCCTTCCGTCATTTTTACTGTTAAATTTACAGAACTGCGGTTGAAATATTATTTTTCACAAAATTTTACCTTAAACATCAGATTAAAATTTGATTGGGGGAAAAAAATGTCAATTAGATTCGGGGAAAAAATGTCAATTAGACTCTAAGCATGTCATACTGAAGAGTAAGCATAATCTGATTTCTTCTGAGGATTATTGTGAAAATGGCAAATCAAACACTTGAATTAAGCAAAAAGAGTTTTCAAGTGTTCTGTACAACTTTAACAAACAAAATCTTATATTGAGCGGTGATTAATTTACAAGAGCAGGAAAGAAGTTTTCAAACAAGTTTGTTAATGATAAAAGGATCAGAAGATCCAGACACGATATGCATGTCTCTGTTTTTTTTTTGTTTCTTACTTTTCTACTGCAGTAAAATGTGAGTTAAAACATTTGTATTCATCACCAGTTAAGTCCTCTGAGTGTAAAGGGTAGTAAACTTACCCTCTTTCGCTTCTGCTTTTTTTTTTCTTTCACATTTATGACTTGAGACTTTGGTTGGTTTCTTCAGCTTGTATTGTATAAGTTGATGACAATATGAGCATTAGAGACGCCCGTTCTCGAAGCTCGATAGTCGCGAGTCTGATAGAACGCTAAACAGTTGTGTGTCTACAAATAACTGCAAACCCAAAAAATAAAAATACACTTTTAAGCCTCTGGATTTCAATGAGAAGCCAAGATCGGGGTTACAATTTTGTACCTTAACGAAGGGTCGGTCTCTACCAGGAAATGAATCGATAAAACTGTCCTTTAAAAGAAGAGAAACCTGAGAAAGAAAGATTTAAGATAGAGTCCAAGAGAAAATAGTTCTTGTTACGCTTTGAGGAGAGTCACTATATAAGCAAGTACCCTGTCGCTATTGGATTGAACACTTGTTATGGTGTGAGAGTGTAAATCTGAGCAAAGAGACTCCATGTAATCTCTCATTACTCTCAAGAATTTAGTCGCGGCTTCTGCCTGGGAAACAGTCAGGTTATATGAAATCGGGGTGAGTAATTGTAGTTTTGGTAAAAATTTAGGCCATGCATTGATAACTACTTACTTGCACTTCATTGCATTTATAAACCGGGTGTCTTCTAGCTTCTGAGCTCTGATGAGCCAGTGTGGCGTGGATTGGAGCCAACTGAGCCATAAGTTCTCTTCGTTGAGGCAATGCTGGCATGTTACATATTTTCACCTGAAGAAACTTAGTTAATATCGGTTTCGGATACTTAACAGAAAGAAAGATATATATCAGACTTTCATGATATCGTCACCAAACCTGATTGTTGAGGATGTTAACTAGAATAAGATTAGACGTCTTCACCTTCCAATCAATAGGTTTACTGTGTATACCGACCTGCCAGGTGGTGCACACGCGGACCGTGTGAGCAACAAGAAACATATATGTATATATCACGATCCACAATCCAATATCCACTAAATTCGGGATTTAGATTGTTTATTATAGACTGCTGAACATTCAACTCCTCCGAATAACTAATCATCTATCTATTAAAGACACAGCACAAGTTACTTCAGATGAACAATAAACTTACAAGGAAGGGAACGGGTGCCTCGAGGAAATCAAACATCCTTCCAGGCAGAACCTGAAGACAACAGAGAGAAGTTACGACAAGGAAACTTACAATTTCATTAGTCGATTTATTTTTTCTAGTGATGTTCATACTCACCGGAAGCAATAAACTCTGCCATTGAAATGGCCGAATCATTGGGACAAGAGACAGTACTATTGCTGACAAAACACCCTGCAATAATCAACAGTTAGTTAGTTCAAATGACCACTTCCGTTTAAATCTCCCTCAAGGGATTGAAGATGAATAACGTTCAGAGGACAGATTTAACTAACCAGATTTGGGCAGATTACCACAATTTGCTTCTCTAATAACACTCCGGCAAGCAGTGACATAATCTGGAAAGAAGAAAATACTTTGTTACTTCAGATATGTATTACCTGTGAAAACACTAAACTCCAAGGCACAAAGAAAAGATAGACATTGCATCTAATGCAAAATAGTAGGATTTTATAATTATGTCATTCTAAAACCGATACTGAGCCACCAAAAGAAAAAGAAAGGACGCTGAGAAGAGGGCGTACAGTTTCAAGAGAGAGAATACGGCAAACTGTTGCCGTTGTCCACATTGAGAGACCCATGGCCTCCTCAGCAGCTGCCAACCTTGCATTCATCTTCGGCAAAAAAGAAGAAAAAATTGGTTGAGATGAGATTACAAAGTAGAGACAAGACTACAAAAGGATAATTTCTGATATCAAAATTACCTCGGAAGAATCCAAAGAGCAAATATATTCTTCTGACCATCCTAGAGCTGAAACAGGGGGACGGGTATACTCGATGGATTGTAAATGTTCCAGCGGGTGGAAAACTACTTCACTTCCACGGGAAGGAATCGCCAATGAATGGTAGCCGCAGATTAATTGTAACGAATCATTTTTGTGTTCCTATCAAGATGAGATACCATACAGTATATGAGAACAATAAACAAGAGATAACAGAGTAACTAAAAATGGTGAAATAACTAATGATCTCCTTACCTTAGCCCATTCCAGTATTAAATCATCTCCAAAATCATTTTCGCTGTTTGATAAATCATCAATCTCATCTGACAACACACTTCTAGCTGAACTGCCATATATATAAAAAGGTAAATATTAAAATTATAATGGTAAAGTACTGAATCATAACATTAATTGAAAAAAAGACAACCACATGACTTCAAAAATTCAGGAGATAAAAAGTGGTTAGATCATTTTTTGCTGGACAACAATTGTGCTCACTTACCTGAACATGGACTCACAGCTTTCAATACGCTCTATCGGTTGGGTCCTAGGATCAACACATGTAACCTCGGGAGAAGTGTGGCCATTCTCATAGCTTTGAGACGATCTTTCAGGGGTATCCAAGTGGTTCTCAAATACTTCAGAAGAATTATCATCACAACAATGGAAAACTTTTCTCCCGTCTCTTTCTATTTCCTTGATCTGACTCACATCTGAAGTATCGCTGATGACAATACTATCCGGAGATTGAGGTTCTGCAAAGTTCGCAAGGTCACTATCAGTTATCAACCCCGCAGCAGCGGCGGTGAGTGCCATGACTCCATCAGCAGGAATTGCAGAAGCCATCCAATCATCAGGGTTGCTACGAGGTGATGAAACACGGCCATCAATTTGATCATTCATCCTGGATATTGATGGACGATAGCATGCAGCAGCAAGAGACATCTCACTAACAAATTCGGTTATCCGTTTTAGACGCTCCTGTGCAATCATACTGCAGGAACATGTGAATGACCTTCAGCATAAGTGTTTTGGTTTCTGTTTGATGCAAGAACAAGCAACTACTAAGAGTAGGGACATCTTATGTACCTGTTTAACATCTCAAAGTGCAGTTCAAAAAACGGAACTCTGGTCAGCAAGCAATAGCATCGAGGTGCAGAAACCAAAAAACGACTGCCTCCTCCAGATGAATGCAAGGGTGACGCAGTGCTTAACACACCAGGGGGTCTCTGAACAATCTCCGAGACATGTAAGCAAACACCATACAACGTTGCATCATCTGCTACCTGACAAAGAGAATTTTGAGAGCCTCACGTAAGTTTAGAGATGGCTAGTGGATGCCTGACACTAAAAAAGATAAGGGTATAAAGAAAAGGTAGATTACCTTGAACGAAAATATGAATGATGAATCATCTGTGCCTAAATGTTCCTGCAGTAAACCCAAAAGTATTATGATATGTAAATCTATATTCTAACCAACATAGGTGCACTACATACAGATAATCTATTTAGAAATATTATCAGACCTGTCCATACACAAGCTCATTTAAATCACTGAGAGATGGGGTCCTCTCCAAAAGCCGTGCCTGTTAAGAAAAATCACGTTTAAACAGTCTTAGACTCCTGGTTGCTGCATAAATGACAGAACGACCCAGTAATGATTCCAACTAACATGAGGCATAATTATTACCAGCAGTTCGAATCAATTCGAATTCTCTAATTAACTGAGATGGCTCATAACTATCAATATGCCAATGCAAATTGACAGTCATTAAGTAAATATAAAGAAACACAAACCATACAAGTCATACCTTGACACCACCAGGAAAGCAGAAAGTTGCAAGATCCTTTGGACGCATTGCCACCTTCTTCCCAGGAGGATATTTAAAAAGTATCTGTGCATGGAATGAAAGTTGATAAGAAAGAAACCAACTAAATCTCTCATGAAGCAGAACAGACGCATATCACTAATAGAAGCGGCAAGCAAGAATGTATTAAACAAGATATAAAAGAGTGGCAAACAAAGTAGACAAAGAAAAATGATGAATAAAAAGCAGAATAAATGTCTCATGTTACATCTCTACGCCTGCCCAAAACTATGGGAACTCAAAGAAAAAAACTAATGTAGCACAAACCTGTGGCTCCAATATTGGAAATTGAGGCCCACGGTGACGAAGTATTCTGTAGTCTGCCACTTCGTACCTTGACATCTCCATCTCCCATTTCTTTCTTCTACGGAAAGCCTCCTCAACTGGCTTCAGATTTGTTTCCGGATGAAGCCCCACAATGATAAAATGTTCAAAGAGTGAGGTTGGATCCAGTAATTTTGTTTGATCCTAGAGTATTTGTAAAATGGAAAACACTAGTCAGCTAATATGCTATGCAAGACCAGAAGTTATAGAGGGGAAGATGAACTATGTAGCCAAAAACTTGTTTCAAAGGTTAGATAGGACACCCTAGAGAGATTAATACCAGAGCTTTTGAAGAGTGGAGCTGGTACCACTGTCTTTTTTGGTTTGCTAAGACCTCAGGATTGAAAGTGGGCCGATTATCGTCACGTAGATTGCTGACCCCACGCCAAGCCTTCTACATCTGTGTTTTCAATCTCTGGAAACTGTTAGTGCGCCTGTGTCCAGAAGTCGTCATCTCACTTTGGGTGCGCCTATGTCCTAATGTCGGTGACTGTGGTAAGACTGGTCCACTGAAGTATTCGTTTTGAAATGTATCTCCAGGTAATTTAACTGCATCCGGATCACATGGCGAAGAGTCTTTCTCTCCTGTAACTTCTCTCATTTCCATCTCTCTAACATTTGTGTCATTAACTTGTGTCTCGCATCTTGGACTCTGTAGTTCATCATCTTTTTCCCTCGGCATCAAACTCGAATTATCTTCACCGTCCTTTTCCAACACTCTGTTCTCATCCCTATCTTCACATCTATTACATGTTCCTGTATCTTCTTCAGTTTCACCCCCATTCAGATGATGGAGTTCATCTGCTTGAGCTTGACCATTTTCCACTTCTATATCGAGTTCTTTAGTCTCTCTACTACAAGTATTGTCATCCCTCTCCAATGAACCTGAACGTAATTCTTCATCATCCCTTGATACAAAACCCGGTACCTTTTCATCTCTCTCCAACACAGTTTGTTCATCATCATCCCTATTAACCCTTTCCAAAGGCTCATACTGCTTAAGAGACTCATGTCCATCTTCTTTTTCACTGGTAGCTTCCATTACATATACATTCGGAGAAAAGCTATCATTTTTCGTAGATGTACTTTGTTCATCATCATTTCTTCCATCTCTGTCACTCGTTACAGGACTCCTCTCACCATTTCTTTCCACCATAACCACTTCTTCTCTACTTATCGATACTCTCTTCTCCTCGCAAGATGTATTCACTTCCTCTTCATCCCTCCATTCATTTTCATCTCCATCCCTAAAATCTTCCACATCCATCTTCTTCGAGTATCTTTTATATCTCATCTCTATCTCTATCTCCCCGATGAATCGCCAATACGTCTCCCTGCATATCCGTTTCAAAGCTAGGCTTCATACACCACCTTCTCCTTCACAAAACATCTATAGTTACCATACACATCATACAATACATACCTCTTAACTCCTGCTTAAATCACCCAAAAAAATAAAAATAAATAAGAATATTATCAACAAGAAGAAGATAAATATTGGAACTTTGAGGATTCATGAACCTGGTCCTATTTTAAAACGCGAAACCCTAATTTTCCAGAAGAGTTGAAACCATGAGAAAATTAAAAAAAAACCGACTTCTATGGTAACAAATTCAAGGTTCCAGCTATAGGAATTAAAGAGATATAAAACCTCGAATCAGACGAAGATGATTACAAGTTTAAGAAAATAGTGAATTAAAATCAGGAATTTAAGAACGAAGATACCTTCCAAATCCTTCCACCAAAACCGATGCTCCTGGGATTTTTTTTAAATGAAAATTCAAAACATGAAAATCCAAAAAAAAAAAAAAACTTGTAACGGAAGGTTGGATTATGGAGGGAACGAAATGAATGCGCGGTGGAGGATTATGGAGAGATTATTGAACAACAAAAGTGGAATTGTATCTTCTATTTTCTCTGTGGGGGGGGGGGGGGGGGGGGTGAAAATGCAAATAAATAAAGTTTGTACTAAAAATAGAATTTTACGGAAAAGGAGAGGTTATACTTGAGACAGAAAAGAACAGCTCAGGTGCAAAATCTTTTCTTTCCTTCAACTCTCTCTACTAAACGTGGTCTTCATGTTATGAGAAAACACCCAAAAATTATTGATTACTTTGAGTTGTTTTTTTTTTTTTCAAACGAAATAACTCTAATTCTCACACAATTACAAAAAAAAAAATCCAATCTATTACTCTTATGTGGACATTTAAATCATTTTCTTTTGCGGATTAGTTATTTAAATATTCAAAAATGGTATGTCCGACATGTTACTATTTGCCCCATTATGTTACTTTTGAATGTTAACTTGAATGTTTTTGAATGGACATACTTTAAACACGGAAAAATATGCCGATGAGATAATTGAAAATGTGATAAAATTCATAACCTAGTATCCAAATTAAACAAAAAAACTCTAATTTTTATTTCAAAAAACTAAAACTCTTGGTCAAAATTTCTTTCTTTAATTCATCATAATTCATGTCAATACAAAAGTTTCATCCTATATATTTAAAATCTAGATATATTTGGGTTATATGAGAACACACTGAATTCTGAAATATACAATATAAAGTGCTTTATTAGGTATGAGTGAAAATCTAATAACATTTTAGTCCAAATGAAAAAGACCACAAAATATACAAAGTAGCAATTCTAGATAGATTTATCATAAGTTCACACAAACACCACGAACAAAAAATATGACCAAAATATGATTAGATATAATGTTGTTTTGTATTTTCTGACCTAAATATGTGTATCTAAATTATTATTACAAAACTATTACTCAAGATATATACTATTATTGGTGATATAAAATGCATCATCTACATCTCCTGAAACAATATGAGAGCCAGGTATCTTATTACCACGATCAATCGAACATGCATGTTCTGATACATATTACCTCCGTGGGTTAATGTTCTTAGACCGAATCTAACGCTGCTTATTTACCAAAAAGAGGGAGCAAATACAGGTGACAAGAAGAAAACTAGTTTAATGCCATTATATCTTTGGTTCTAGACTATCATGGACCTGAGAATAATATCGAAGTTCTTGATTAGAGATATCAAGTTTTTTTTTTTAGTCTATTTGATTATTATTACGTCGAAGCCAGAGGCGGATCTAGATAATTGTTTCATTGGGTGCATAATTAATATAAAATCATAAAAGAGTGGGAATAAGGCTTCGAACGTGGATCTACTGGATGCACTAAGAGATTGTAGCCATTTCATCTAATAAATGTGTTAAATATCTTTACAAAAGTTTCATTACTTAGATTTTATTAGGTGCATGTGCCCCATAGCTCCCTCTCTATATCCGTCCCTATCGAAACACTCTACAAAGTAATCGAAATCATCTATAATTAATAAAACTAAAAGAAGATATAATGTAAAAAGCGGATTTTCATTATTATTTTTTCCAAAAAAATTTTGTACTCGAACTTAAAGTTATTGCGAATCTTAATTATCATCCTATTATGAAAATACTATATTAATATCGCAATTTTTTAAAACATCAATGCATAAAGATTTCATACTCCACATTCAATATTTACCTATGTAGGAATTTGTATAATTTGTCTAAATTTTAATAAACCAACAAGAAAAATTAACAGAATCACCGTAAATAATAATTTCGCAGAATTATTACTCTATCTAAAAATAAAATAAAATAATTGACAATAATATAAACCAAAAGAGAAAATAGGATCCAATTTTTACCCCATTCTCACTTTATTTTAATAATAATTATTATATTATAGATATAGATCGTCACTATTTTTATCATGGAAGATTCCACTATAAGAAATAAAATTGAATCTGTTTTGGATGACTTGCTTCCTTATGTAATCGCAACCAGTTTCATCCATTATTGTGTGGATGACAAATCTCGATGATATAAGAGTGTTTCTTCTCAGTCCACATCATCTTCCCAATACCATAACATTTTATGGACCATAAATTGCTTCGATAAAATCGGAAGTTTATGAACGATGGTCTCCGGTGAACTTCGATCGCAAACTCCGTCACCATCAAAAAGAAAAGAACGGACCGGGTAAATCCCTCTAAAAATGCAACACCCATACGAAATTATTGTAGAAAAGTAATATGAAACAGAAGATTAAAAAAAGTACAGAGCCACGGGAAAGCCGGCGGCCTAAAAGCGGTGAAGAAGTGAAGGTGACGGTTCAGATGTGTCGCCTTATTTCGGAGAGAAATAGAGTTTTTAGCCGAAAAGATTTGTGTGTTTAAGATGACGAAAAAATCGAACAGAAGCTAACTTGAAGGTTTTTGTTGCGTATCGAGAGATAAGAGATAGATAAATATCAATTTCATCAAGATTTACCTAATAGATATTTTGATTGCACAGTACACACCTTTGGTAAGTAATAATTTGTTTTGGATCAGATATCTAAATTTGTAGAAACTATATACATCATCAAGAGTCAATACTATTGTTCTAAAGATATAAAAGAAATGTCAAAGATATTCTAGCTACGAAGAGAATAATAGTAAACGAATCCGATTGTGTTTATTCACATACGAACATAAATGTCGGCAATCAATATTTTTAAAAAAACATAAATGTCGAGAGTATTATGGTTAATTCGTGAAGTGATCTTAGCATATTGTGTCAGGCGTGATTCATTCACGCTGTTAAGGTTTTGGGCAAAACTAAAATAATATACATTTGCTCACCTATTTATGAAAAAACTAGAAGTTAGAGGTGGTAACTTGTAAATGTTGAAAAGTGGAATTGACTTTGAACGTGCGATGGCGATTTACCGAACCCAACCGTTGAATAACTATTGCTTAGACTTTAGATGTCTCTCTCACGCGCTACATTCTTCCTTCGGTCTCAGCCGTTGGCTTTGACTGGGACGAGATCCCTTTGACTGGAATATATAACGATCATAAAATTTGAAACAGCTATTAAATACAGATAATATTAGCCAATCTTATGTTGTTAAATGCAATAAATTTCATCATATGTATCGCGAGTTAAAAATAATTCTCCAAATTCATTTGGATAACTCAAATGGATATTCACAAATTGAAAGGAACAAATCAATTTTAAAAGCTTAGTTATACTTATATAAGCTTAATGAAACAATTTTAATCTTATTTCACATACGTTACGACGATCAAGTTGATAAGTTATAACAAATTATTAAAAATTCCACAGCTATATTAATTCAACAAAAATTTGACAGTTAGATGTTTGTAAATATGCAAATTTGAAATGTCGTTAGAACGTGCACATAACGCTAAACGGTGCATACTAGAGGAGATGCGGAAGCTGAGGCATTTATATCGTGAAGGAGGCAGAGGTCGCACATGCTCTTTGCCCACTACTTTGGTCTTGGGAATCGTATTTCTTACTCCTTACAACAAATTACTAAATTTCCTAACAATTTGTTTTCTTAAGCAACAAAAACACTTGTATTTGAAGTTGTAGCAATCATGTATATATATTTAAAGTGTTAGAAATTATGTATATTTTTTCTTTCCTTGTTTTGTTGGAATCAGGTAAAATTTCGAACGAATATTGCATTGCATGCTCTTTCGTAGTTTTGTACTTAAGTTGCAGAAAATAACTTGCTCTAATGTACCTGGGCTGGACTAGCATGAGACTACAAAGCAAGTTGGGCTCGGCCCAATTAATAAAACATGAAAATGACATATTTACCTTGATGCTTTACTGACCCACACCTATGGTCTGTTAGGGTTGATGAGCGTTTCCTCAATTCAATTTCTGTTTTCTCTCGAAGCCTTCGAAGTTTTCATTTCTAATGCTTCTGATGACCTCGAATTTTCCCAGGTAGAATTCGATCAATTTCCTGAATTATAGTGTGAGCACATACCTAGTGATCCTGTGTTCTACTTGGAAATCGCTTCGGATTTATTTGAAGAGATCGTCGATGGGTTCGGGAAATCATGTTGCTGTTGTCGAACTTAGTTCAGACGAGGAAGAGATCGATACACGGGTGGATATGGACTACTTCAATTCGCTTAACTTTGTTATGGATGAGAAATCAGATAGTTCCGATGTAGTCGAGGTCATCTCTGAGGTAAAAGGCGGCGTAGATTCTCAGTATCGGAAGCCCAATTCGTCGAATCAAGCTTTGGTAGACGATGATGATTGTGTGATTTTGGATGGTGATCCCGAGAAGGCGACGAAGACTGCTGCATTTGAGGATAGTGATAAATTGACCAAGAATTGTGCTAATGATGATGATGATGATGATGATGATGATGTGCTTGTAGTTGGCCAAAAGGGTGAGGTATGTTCCACTTGACCTTCTTATTTCTCCATTGTTGTCTCAATGATCATGTTTAGCCATGAGGATTGGTAATTTCGTAAGTAGAAGAATCTGAAGACCTTGCCTGACAACTGTATTAGGAATGGTTTTGTGTAATTGTATACTAATCTGTGTATTATTTGAACTGTTTTAGATCTTTATGCAGGTGTTGTTCACTAAGTTTCCCTAATGTTTAAAAACCGGAAAACTATATTTGTTTTGTAGATAGCATGTAGAGATTTCCCTCATCCTCGACATTCATGTGCTAAGTACTCTTTCAATTCAACATCACATGAGAAGTACTGTGACATGGTAAGCATCTAAATTTTTCCCATTTCTCTACATAGCTTTAATGGATTCTTTTCTCTGGCTGATTATTTATCTTTTGCTTCACTTTTCAAGTGTCATTGTTATGTGTGTGACATCCCTGCTCCATGTTTGTACTGGCGCATCGGTGTCTCCAGCGTAAATCATTGTCATGCTAATGATAAAGAGAAGATATGGAAGAATCAACGCGAATACTTCAGGACAGGAATTATGCCTACTGAACCATCTTCGAAGCCTACTCCAAATATCTTACGGGTATCTCAAAACACTTTGCCACGGAACCAGGTTGGGATCCGGCCTTGCTCATCATCTACCCATGTTGCTAATTCCTCAAACAGCAGAGCTAGGTATAGAACCAGGCAATCAACTCCGCACAATCAAGGGTTGCAGAGTCAACCGATGCAGTCATTGAGCAGTGTTCGTAACACCCTTATCCGAAAGGATAGAAGTCCTTGTATGTTAAAAAACCCAAGATCCCGAGTAGCCTCTTCTGCGGCAACTGGTAACAACATTGGGATTGGTCTATATAACCATGCTCAAGTTTCACAATCCACCCACCATAGCCCTGTCATCATGGCATCGACAGTAAACTTGGAAATGTACACTCAACAACGCAATTATCAGCACAATGTTCCTGATCCTTGCTCAGAGGTGCCAGGTTCTCAGAGCAATGTCTACACTAGATATTCAGACCAGACAATAAGTGGTAGTGGAAATTGTCAGTTTCAGACAAATGTGGATATGTTTGCTCCGCCCGAAACTCTTCTTACTCCTGATGCCTCGCAAGCAGAGACTGTTCAACAGCAACCGGTAACTAATGAAAACGTCTTGGAGACCAAACTATCGGAATTAGAGAACTGGCTAATTGACAATTCTAACCAAACCGGCCCGGTTAGTCCGTTGCCAGAAGCAGTAAATGAAGACTATACGTTGACATTCGATTTCGAAACCTTCTTGAATAATTGAAACATGTAGTTTGTATCGTCGTAAGTTAACACTCTTCATTGATTGTATGAAATGTAGGTGAGAGTAGATGCTTGAACTACGATTATGATTGTGTATATTATTTATCAGCTGTTACTACTTATAATGGCAAACGTTTCTAGATCGCCACAAAATATTTGGAAAATCTTTTGGGGACACTACTCCTAAAAACTTTGTTTTGTAAAAATACCATAACTTGTTTTGAATAAATCTTTCTTAAATTTTAGAAAGACTTTCAACAATCGAAAAAACCGATGAAGTCTTAAAAATTTAGGAAATTTTCCTAAATAGTATATAGTAGTAATTTAGAAAAATGAAAATGTAATTTTTTTGTGACAATATTTCTGTTAGTATTAAAATATACTTTAGCAAAACTAAATTTAAAAGTATGTTTAGATAGATTTGTCTACAAAAGAAAAAGAAACTTGAGAGATTTTTGGCTTGGTTTCTTTTAGTTAGATTTGGTTTCCTAGTTTATCCAAGCGGCAATACCATTACTTGTTTTTAGTGAATCTTTCTAAAATTTTGAGAAGACTTCTAACAACCGAAGTCTTCTTAAAACTTTTCCTAAATATATTTTAGTAATTTTGGAAAAAATGGATAAAGTAATATAGAACAAAATGGTTCACATAAGATAAAACATTATTTTGGAAAAAAAAACATCATTTTGGAAAAGGGAAAAGGGAAACTTTCATTTAGTTAGATTGGGTTTCCAAGTTAATAGAACCAAAAAATGCAAATAAAATATATGCCCAGGTTTGCAAACTTCCAGTAAGGCCCATAGATGAGTGATATCAGCCCAATAAAGCTCGAAAGTTCCAACTAACGCCCAAAAAAGAAACGGTTTTGACGATGTGACGGTGGCAAACGGCCACCAGTTTTGTCGTTTCGAGGAGCGTAGACACCACGCGCATAAGAGAGCGCGTTCGTATTTACTGAACTATCATCATCGCCCTTTTTTTTTCCTTTCTCCGAAAGCAGTCTCACTACCCTACGCCCCTTCCCACCATCAGCATTAAATTCTCTCTCTCTTCGCTTCAGCTTCGAATTCACTTTACTCTCTTCTCTTCTCTTCTCTCTCTTCATCACTCTGCTACCTTCGCCGGAGAAGCTATCGTTCTCTGTCTCTTCAATCTTACTCCTACGCTACAAAAGCTCGACTCTGTTTTCCACTCTGTACAGATCTCGAGCCGCATTTCGTGGATCTGTGAAAATCGCGTTAAACCCACTCGCTTTTGTCTAACCCTAGGGTTTTTGATTTTTTTCCGGGAGGAGAAGAAATCAATGTCTGTAAAGCTTTAAGGAAGTTTTGGTTTGACGTGTAATTATGGAGATGCTTCATTTTTACACGCGGAGAGTGTCCGGCGAGGCTGTGAAGGTTCAATGTCCCCATTGCTGATTAATGGTGGTTTTTGAGAATTGTTCAGTGTGAGATAATATGCGGAACTTTGCGATGCTTCTACTGCTATTTCTTCTTCTTCACTTTCTCAGCTCGTTTCCTATATGCTTTGGTATGAACTCGCTAACAGATTCTTTTCCCCTTTTGGATTGGTGAACAAATTTAGGAAGCGAATTGAGATAGGGAAATTTTTTAACCTATGCAAGTTTTGTTACTTGACAGTTCAAGATTAGCTGGTGACTATATTTAGAATTGTTTATTGGATATATTTAGAAGCTAACTTTTATTATGTACAAAGTAAGCAAAAGGGGTTTAGTTATATATGATTTGGATTCATTTTGGAATCTGTTATTGTGAAGCGTGAGAGTAAAGATGAGTTTCCGCGTTTTGTGCCTTATTTGGCACCCAACTTTAAATAGCTCATCAAAAATGGCACAATGAGCTTAATTATTCTTTTCTGAGTATCTTGATGAAGTATCAATTTCGCTACGCTATTTTTTCTTTAATGTGGATATGATGCTTTCATTCCCAAGAGAGGATGCAGTATGGATACTTTTAGAAACATTCTACTTTTCTAAACTGTTTGCTACTACGAATATTCGACATGTATAGAAAGTAATTTTCTGTGAATGATTTATCAGCTTGCTATATCATTTTTGCAGCTCGGCTATTTCCAACGAGATTGCCATTTACTCGATTGAAATCGCATCAAATGCATTTTTTTCATCCTCATCTTAATCCATCAGTTGCTCCTGCACCTTCACCAGGTCCGCAAGGGAATCCTTTTTGTCACATAGTGTAATTATGTCTCTGTCTATGAGTACTTCATGGTCATTTTCTTTCCGTTTTCAGTTTCCCCCCCCAATCCAAGCCGCATTCCACCACTAAGGCACAAGGGTCATCACCATCATCGTCGCTGGCATTTAAGACGCAATCCGATTGCTGTTTCACCTTCGTCACGTGGTAATCTTTCTGCTTCTTGTTGATTATTCTGCGTCCTATAATCTTTTATATGCATACTTTTTCCTTCTTTGACTTAGGCTTAGTGTTATTGCTTCAGACTTTAGTTGATAGATCAAGTGTAGTAACTTCTCTTTCCTGTGTGTTTCCGGTGTTTCCTTTTTGATAGATTGTCAGCAGACGTGTGTGGAGCCTCTCACTTCAACTCCCTTTGGTTCACCTTGTGGTTGTGTCTTCCCCATGAAAGTTCAGCTTCTACTAAGTGTCGCACCTTTTTCTATTTTCCCCGTGACCAACGAGTTAGAAATTGAGGTTGCTGCTGGAACATACTTGGAACAAAGCCAAGTGAAAATAATGGGTGCCAGTGCTGACAGTGAAAATCAAGGGAAAACAGTGGTGGATATTAACCTTGTTCCACTTGGGGAAAAGTTCGACAACACTACGGCAACACTTATTTATCAGAGGTTCCGGCACAAGAAAGTGCCTTTAAATGAGACTGTTTTTGGTGATTACGAGGTTACACACATAAGTTATCCAGGTAAACTGATTTATTTCTGATGCAAGTTTCTCCTTTTTGTTTTCATTTATTGTAATTTTTGTTAACTTCGCTTCAGGAATTCCTTCGCCATATGGAGATTTTCCGGGAGATGCTCCAAGTGCAACTAATGGAGGGCTTCCACTCACTGCAAACTTTGCCAACAAAAGCCAGGGAATAGGTTTTAGGACGATTGCAATAATTGCCTTGTCAGGTTTCGTGCTCATTCTGGTTTTGGTTGGAGCAATATCAATAATCGTGAAATGGAAGAAAATTGGGAAGTTGTCTAATGCTGTTGGACCAGTATTGGCTCCATCGATTAACAAAAGGCCTGGTAAGTTTGTCCTCTGACATTGTAACATATTCTCGTTTTTGTAGCTTTACTAGACATGGTGCATTTCCTGTGTGAATCTGTTTCTGAATCTTTCTGAATCTGTACACCCTTGCAGGTGCTGGATCTATGTTTTCTAGTAGTGCCAGAAGCTCGGGATCAGATTCTTTGATGTCTTCCATGGCTACATGTGCTTTATCCGTTAAGACCTTTACACTTGCTGAGCTAGAGAAGGCAACTGATAAATTCAGTGCTAAGAGGGTTTTAGGCGAGGGCGGGTTTGGTCGTGTTTATCAGGGGAGCATGGAAGATGGAACTGAGGTTGCAGTGAAGCTGCTAACTAGAGACAATCAGAATCGAGACCGGGAATTTATTGCAGAAGTTGAGATGCTAAGCCGTTTGCACCACCGTAATCTTGTGAAACTGATTGGAATATGCATTGAAGGACGTACACGTTGCTTGATTTATGAGCTCGTTCACAATGGGAGTGTTGAGTCCCACTTGCACGGTGACAATCTATTATCTGCTCTTTTAGTAACAATATTTCTCAATTACTTTTCGTTACATCACCATCTAAAACCTGGTTCTTTAACAAAGCAGAAGGAACGCTTGATTGGGATGCCCGGTTGAAGATTGCACTTGGAGCAGCAAGAGGACTGGCTTATCTCCATGAAGATTCAAATCCCCGAGTAATCCACCGTGATTTCAAGGCCAGCAATGTTCTCCTAGAAGATGACTTTACCCCAAAAGTCTCAGACTTTGGACTGGCGAGAGAAGCAACCGAAGGAAGTCAACATATTTCCACTCGAGTTATGGGGACCTTTGGGTAAAATTTCTTTCTACTTGTCTTATTTTGAAAAACCGATCTCATGCTAATAGCATGAATACAGACACGCTGGTTAAATGGCTGACTTACAGTGACCATCCCGGATATAATTGCAGGTACGTTGCTCCTGAGTATGCAATGACAGGGCATCTGCTGGTTAAAAGCGATGTCTACAGTTACGGTGTGGTTCTACTTGAGCTTCTCACCGGTAGAAGACCGGTAGACATGTCTCAACCTTCGGGAGAAGAAAACCTTGTGACATGGGCGAGACCCTTACTAGCCAACAGAGAGGGCCTGGAGCAACTGGTTGACCCAGCATTGGCTGGAACCTATGACTTTGATGACATGGCGAAAGTGGCTGCGATTGCCTCCATGTGCGTCCACCAAGAGGTCTCACACAGACCGTTCATGGGTGAAGTTGTTCAGGCACTGAAGCTTATATACAACGATGCAGATGAAACCTGTGGTGACTATTGCAGCCAAAAGGACTCATCAGTACCAGACTCTGCAGACTTCAAAGGTGATCTGGCTCCCTCAGATAGCAGCTGGTGGAATTTGACACCTCGATTAAGATATGGTCAAGCTTCTTCGTTCATAACCATGGAATATAGCTCAGGACCCCTCGAGGACATGGAGAACCGGCCTCATTCTGCCTCTAGCATTCCGGGAGAAGGCGGCCTTATTCTACCTAACAGATCGGGTCCATTACGACCCATGCGTAGTAGAAGAAACTTCTTTAGATTGAGAGGAAGCATGAGTGAACAAGGTGGACCGTCATCGTCTAGACATGTCTGGTCCGGCAATGGCGACTGGTTCTGAGAAACCAGAAAATGTACAGTGAAGAAAAAGGCTCACCACTCTAGAGCTGCATGGTTAGGTCCGGTTTGGTTCAGTTCACTGAGTAAAGACTCCGGTGTTTGATTTCTTTTAGGAGCTTTTTGTTTTGTTTTTCCTCAAATAGATTAATTGTTTGTTTTTGCGAGATACAAAAGCACAGGGAGGAGGGTTGTATCTTAAAGGACGTCTGTATCTATTTATCTATTGCCTTTTCCTCCCCACCAAACAAACATTACATTTTATTTTAGTGAAGTTAGTAGTTTAATATTTTAATATTTTTTAAAATTTAGTTTTTAAGTTTTGAGTTTGGTTCTATGAATTTTGGCAAAATCATACATAAACTAATGTGATGGACGAATTTATACTTAAACTATCGAATTGAAAAAATTCATTCAGCAACTATAAAAATATAACATATTCGTACAAATAAAAATAACTGTACATTTTAATTTGATGATGTAATCGACACGTTTTTTTTTATAATGTTTGTCTAAAAATATACTAAGATTGGGAAATTGAGTTATCTGTTAAAACTTTAAATCCTCTGGATTTGAGACTTCATGATAAAGTACGTAATCATCTAAACACAATATTCAAGCCTCTACAAAATACAAGAATTTGACGTCTTCTCGAAGAGGTATGTTTTTCATCTTTAACTATTTTTACTTGTCTGTTGTCTATAGATTCTTCTTCTCTTACATTACATCAAACCAACATAGTGTTTGGTTTAGCAGCAATGGAGAAGAAGAATAAATAAATCTCTGCTCGTCTTACTATTGCAAGACCGATTTGATCAGGTACATGATTCTTACCTTTTCGGAGTTTGTGATCCGTTGATTGACTCTTTCTTTTGATAACTATTTGGCTGAGTTATTAATTAGCTTGTGTTTTCAGCTTCATAAGAACCAACAAGTAAGAATGTGTACATGATCTGTATCTCAGGTTTGACTTCTCTCTTTACCTCTCCAATTGTATAATGTTATAGGTTTCATTTGAATTGTCCTGAGAGTACTAGGAGTTGTGGAAGAGTGGCTTTGATCCTTTATAGGAAAAGTTTAGTTTGTTTTGTGGTAACTTTTGGTTCACAATAGTATAGTTTCTCTTGGGCCTGACATTAATGTTCTTGTTCTGTTTATTTATTGCATATGTTAAGCCATTGAAAGAGTAGACCAGTGTCTGTGTGCATCACTTAATAGATCAACTTTCTCTTTGTCTTGACTCCCTACAGGAAAATCAAACTCTTGCAGAAATTGAGTTTTTTTTTTTTTTGATTACATGTTTCCCATTTTTATTCAGGTAAGTGTTCATCTAAGGTTTGACTTAGATATGAGATTTTCTAGATTTACACGTAAAAACTCACATCTTTTATTACTAACAGTAATACAAAACATAGAAGCAAGTATAAAATATAATCACGAACGTGAACACATATACTAAACGCAAACACAGACAAACAAAAATGCAAACACGCAAGTGAATACTAACAAAACACACAAATGTGACACACATACACTAAACGCAACACACATGCACAAACAAAAACCAAACACGCACGTGAACACACCAACAAAATCTAAATGCAACACAAATGAAACCATAATACAAACACCAATAATACATATTAAACTAAAAGAGGTGCAAAATATATCTCTCTTTATGAACAAGTTTATATGAAAATTATAGGTTAGTAAAAGGATCCCCACTAACTCTCTATATCCGGTAGGGGATCTTGGCTTGGGTCTCACTCTGTTCTTCTTCTCTAACCAACCCAATTTGTAGCCAGCCTTTGCCACGTATGACAATGCAGTAGGGATCTCTGGGTGAACAATATCGTGACTATATTATTTGACAAGGTGTTTCCTTGTGAACCAAAGTAAATTAAGCAGACTACTTTGACATATAAGTGGAGATGGTGTAATCAGCTAAGAGGAAATGACGAAGAACACTAACAAACTTTGGGATGAGAATGAAGAACGTCAAGAACATGAAGAACGCTAACAAGCTAGAGAGAGCACAAAGCAGAGCAAACTCTCATACATAAGGTCACCTAAAGACTTGGCCTCCAAGTCTTGATTTAATTAGATTTGGTACTCTTTAAACAACATGCAACCACTTGCAAATGGACATAATTGACTCTCCTTAAGACTACGCTTTGATTAAATGTAAATAATTGGCTCTAAGAACGTAAATTCATGAAAATACCTTAATCAATTCTAAACCTTACTAAATAATTCTCATTAATCTCATAAATCTATATGAGAGTACTCTTAAAAATTTCACACTTTCGGGACAGTATATGAACCAATAAAATTCATATTGGGAACCTTCACCGTGTTCTTCGTATTGGTTCGTTTGAGCTTTTTCTTTCAAAATTCTTTTAGAGTTATCTGGTTTACAAAAAATAACTACTGTATTCCGAATATTGGCGTATGGTTTACCGGCGGATTCCACCGATGAGTATATCAAAATAGGAGAGTCTACAACTATAGAAAGCTTGAAGCGATATTGTCGTGCTATTGTCAAGGTGTTTGCAGGCCGCTATCTTTGATCACCTGACGCTAATGATGTTGCACGACTACTCGACATTGGTGAACGTCGAAGATTTCCAGGTATGTTGGGTAGTCTAGATTGCATGCATTGGAAATGGAAAAACTGCCCAACAGCTTGGGGAGGACAATATGCTGGTCGTAGTGGATCTCCTACAATTATTCTTGAAGCTGTAGCCGATTATGATCTTTGGATTTGGCATGCATATTTCAGTCTACCAGGGTCTAATAATGATATAAATGTGCTAGATGCATCTCATCTCTTTGCTAATCTAGCTGAAGGTACTGCTCCACTGGCAAATTATGTTATTAATGGAAAACATTATAATATGGGTTATTATCTAGCTGATGGTATCTACCCAAAATGGTCCACTCTTGTTCAAACAATTCATGATCCACGTGGTCCAAAAAAGAAATTATTTGCAATAAAACAAGAAGCGTGTAGAAAAGACGTGGAACGTGCATTTGGAGTATTGCAGTCGAGATTTGCAATTATAGCCGGACCATCACGATTATGGAGTAAGCAAGTGTTACATGATATAATGACAACTTGTATCATAATGCATAATATGATCATAGAGGATGAACGTGATGTTGATGCAATATTTAAAGAACGAGTCGAAGTCCCACGCGCAGAAGTAGAGATGACGGGTGATGATGATGCTCGATTTCAAGAATTCTTATCTCGACACAGACAAATCAAAGATCGTGATGTTCATTTTGAACTTCGAAATGCATTAATAGAATACTTGTGGTCCGAATATACTAATTCTGAGAATTAGTATTATGTAATTTTGAGTTGAAAAAAATATAATATGCAATTTCGATAATTATTAATATATAATTTATCTTTTATCATTTTTAATTTACTGTTTTTAATTTATTGTAATTATTTTATTAATTAAAAAAATAATTAGAAGAGTAGTAATTTTTATTAAAATTCTAAATTAAAAATAAATAAATTTTAGTTTAATAATAAAATAATAGAGAATATTCTTTTTAATAATATAATAATAGTGAATATTCTTTTTAGTGTAATATTTGGTGTTGTGGTTGGAGATGGAAATATTTTTAGTGCTAAAATTACACTAAAATAGTGTAGTTTTTACACCAAAATAGAGTTAATGGTTGGAGATGGCCTTAGGAAATAGTGATCTTCTCTTGACAAATGTGCTCTTGAAGATCCTCTGCTCTAATAGTTTGATGTTCGTTCATCGAACAGGTAATTGCAAGCATGACAGGTGTTATGACTGACAGCAGCGACTTCTTGTTAAAAGAGGATTCTAGGTAAGTGTGTGGCTTTGTATCTATGTTTTGATTCTATGATTCAAAGTCATGACCTTTTTCTTTCTAGAAACTTAACAAAACCATTCCTTTTGGCCACGCGCAGAGCAACATCATTTCTTTCTTAACTTATCTAGTTCAATGCAAGATAAGGACTTTGCCCAAGTGAAATCTGTTGAGGAACTTCTAGAAAATGCAGCTTTTGTTTTCTTACAATAGTTATTCAGAGAAACCAAAACTGTCCCTTTCAAGAACATCATTTAAAAACAGGAGGAAGAATCTTAGAGAAAATAGCTGTCAAGAATTTTTAGATTTGCCTATTCATTTATTTGTATTTCATTGTAACTCTCTAATCATCCCAACGATTTTATAAGAGAATATGTTGTATTGCTGGGAGAAAATAAAAAAAGAGAAGCTTTTAAATCTTTAGCTAATAGGTCTGTTTTTGTTGGTGTTTTGCAGTGTTTCTCTTCTTTTGTTCCCCTTATTTTCCCGAATTTAAATCTAAGTTTATATTTGACCAAAAAAAAAAATCTCAGTTTATTTCTTTTGGTGGATTCATTTATTTCTGAAATGACTCCGAGAATAACTCTCCACCCATATATTATGGTACTACCAAGGTAAACAAGTTTAATGGAAAAATGCATACTTATTTTATGTGTTTTTTTTTCATTTTCCTAAAGAATTATTCGATAAACAAGAATTTGGTTTTGTGTTCTTGTGAATCTGCTTGTAAAAATCACGTTCACAAGTGTTGTCACTCTGGTTGAAGATGAAACAACAATATAAGCCTTAAAGTAGGCCCACTAATATTTAGGTGAGCCCAAAAATCGTAGAAGTATTTAATTATTATATCTAATTTTTTCTTGGACAATAAAACTTGGGGTATTTCTTTTAGCAGTCAAACAACAATAAGGCATGAACAATATTTTAGTGGAGTAATAATTTTGTCAAAGACATGACTATCCACAAGCATCATTACGGAGAATTTCGAAAATTTCTATAAAATAATGAGACAAACATTGATACTGTAGAGGCTGACCCAAATTGCAAAACTAAACAATCTTGAGCATGTTGATGCATAGACCATGTACATTTTTATTTATTTTATATGTTTGTCTCTTTGTAGACCAATAGAGATGAATAATTTAGACAATCTAACCTAAAATATTCATATTAGTTTGGATATGGATTTCTACAATATGAATGTTTGGATATAATCAAATTATTGAATAAATGATTCAAATTTCTTTGGATATATTCAAATTTTACAATATGAATGTTTGAATACAACCTAAAACATTCATATTATTAGTTTGGATATGAATTTCTTCAATAATGTTTAGACAATCTAACCTAAAACAATTCATATTAGTTTAGTAATATATATATATATATATATATATCAATTTATGTTTGGGTTATTTGGATTGATTATTAGATAGTTAAGAAACCCAAAGTTAATAAACTCATTAATTTACAAAAACAAAATTTCTTTTTTGTTTTTTTTTGTATATGATTAGTATGTATATGATTCAAAGATGCATGCTTTGAGGAAAGAACTTACTAGAACCCTATTCGTTAGAGACTTTGAAGGTCTTTTGGAAGAGAGAGCAGTAAGAGCAATTTCAGCCACCAAATGTTCAGCTTGTCTAAGAGTAGAACAATAAGTTGAGCTTTCAAATATATCACTATTAAAATTAACACACGACTTGAATCTTGGAGCATGATCATGTCCTTGTTTTGTAAATGAATATGATGGAAGGAAACAATGCCTCTGTGCTAACTCATGCAACTAATTCTTATACATCTTTTGGTATGTTTCAAAAAGTAGAGAGATTGAGAAGAGCAGTAGAAAGAACACCACTAATCAAGTTTCTGAGTAGAATTCGGCTAATTCCATGAACTCGCATATTCCTTGTGCATAATCATTTTTCAGTAGGTTTGACTCCGGATCATAGGTTCGTCCATCCACGACCGAAAGTAATTACCAAAAGACATATTGTAACTATATAGAGATTGAAATGAGTTAGAAGTGTGAATGAATGAAGAAATGTGGAAACATATATATAGAAGTCGCATCCGTCAGAATATAACGTTTTTAAAACGGCTATACAATGGATATATTAACATTCTTATTACTCGACAACTATCGGACCGCTTTCCGATGAATTTTCGACGGATATCTGTTGGATTATAACGTATACAATATCCGACGGATTTGGGTAATGTCCGTCGGAAAATAACCAACAGATGCATTTCCGTCGGAAAGCGGTCGGAAATCCGTCGGAAAATATCTCAGTTGTAAAACCGTTGAAAATCCGTCGGAAATTCTGCCAGTTTTCTGTCGGTTTTCCGACTGTTTTCTTGTAGTAATGGGTTTTTAGTTTGTACAGAGGACTGTTGGGCTCATGCCCTTACTACATGCCAACGTTATTGTCTCGACAACTTTAAGTTAGATCACAGGATGGTAAACTGCGACAGGCTTGTGCATGATGGTGTGTGCAATTGAGTTTGTGTGCAATTGATACCCTCGGAAGCATCAAAACAGTTTGTGTGCAATTGATACCCTGGAAAGTGCGACTAATGAGTTTGTAAGGACATGATTGTCCACCGGCGTTGTTTAGAGTATTTAGAAAAATTTGAGGCTTTAATCCAAGAGTTGCTAAGTAAATCTCCCGTTGTTGACTTTTGTCATTTGATCGTTTCCCAAGCTACAGTTCCTACGATGGAGAGCAACATGCGCTCTCTCCAATTTCAAAAACTAGATACTTTTAACACATAAAGTTGGAGAATCTTAAAAGTGCTTATGACATCAAAATCAATTTATTTAAGACCTTGGCTTCTCCATCCTTCCCTGGACACATGATCCCAGAGCGATTTGAACTCAAGTCCGAAAAAATCCACAGCATGACCGTTACGTTCAAATGCAGCAATCAAGACCTTTGAACCGCACAAAAACCAAAAGATGATTCAACCTTTGACAAAAACTAATCCATGTTTAATAAATGGTTACAAAGGCTTTTCGATTCAACTTACATCTTCCTCAATGTAGTTCAAACCACCACCACCATATTTGCTGGTGATAAAAACATTAACCATCTTTCCATTCTTGATAAGATGGAATTTCATACACTTGGAGATAAAAGCGTTATAAGCATCAATACCTCTGCATAATCAAACAAAGAGACTCATCAACACCAATGTCTACAATATATTTTAAAACAGAAAAAGCGAATTTATATGTTTTTGATAGCCTTACATTTTCGGCTTCTTCCGTTCATTTACATGCGGTTCTCTACCACACTTATCACATATATTAGGGTTGCATGCGGTTCTCTACCACACTTATCAACTCTGGTTGAAGAAACAATATGGGTCTAAACCTTAATTTAGGCCCATTAATATTTACATTAGCCCAAAAATCGTAAAAGCTAGTCTCTGGAGTAGACAAATGGCTATATCAGGCAATTGTTATTGCTTTGTCTCATCTTTTTCTTTTTTCTCTTTCTCCTATCTCGATCGGTAATTACCATTAGGTCTCTCATCTCTGTTTCTGGGAAAGTTTCTGAATCTCCGCCGTTTTGATTCGATTCTCAGGTTTTTTTTCCACCCGATTGAATTTGGGTGTTTTCGTTTCACTCAGAACCTTAAAAACCCTAATTTTGACACATTAGCTCTAGACACTTCAATCGATCTTTGTACAATAAAAAGTTTGTGTTTTTTTTTATTGGATTTAACGAGTTTGAAGATGCCTCCAAAGCAACAACCAAAAGCTGATTTGGCGAAAAAGCAGAAACAAGTGGAAGACAAAACTTTCGGATTGAAAAATAAAAACAAGAGTAAGAATGTTCAGAAGTATGTTCAGAGTCTCAAGCAATCTGTGCAGCCTAAACCCGATGCATCTAAAGCTGCAGCCAAGGTACGCGTTTGATTCCTTAAAATGGTTTTTTGAGTTTTCTCGATAGATTGAAGTTAGTTCGATAGTGGAGTGTGAGAGATGAATCTATTGAAGATTAATCTGTTGATTCGGTTAGATTCTTACAAAAAGATGGGGTTTTTTTTGAGACAGAAAAAGAAAGATGAAGAGAAAGCGAGAGAACAGGAATTGAACGAGTTGTTCAAGGTAGCTATTAGTCAGCCCAAAGTTCCTGTAGGTATGTATATTGTATTCATGAATTGCTCTGATTGAAAAATTCTGCCTTGTTGTTGTTATTGTTTTGTTTAGTTCATTCACTTTGGTTTCTGTAGTATTTATAGATATGGTGGTTGTTTTTGGTGGCAGGTGTGGATCCAAAGTCTATACTGTGTGAGTTTTTCAAGGCGGGGCAATGTCAAAAGGGTTTCAAGTGCAAATTCTCTCATGATTTGAACATCCAAAGGAAGGGTGAGAAGATCGATATTTACAGCGATAAGCGTGATGAAGGTAAAAGGGCTAGTATGGCACTAAGTGTTCTATATTTCTATCCCTTCGTTTCGTTGAATGATGGTCTTGTTTTGCTTTTATTTATATTGTTTTAGATGAAAATATGGAGGAGTGGGATCAAGAGACCCTTGAAAAGGTTGTGGAATCAAAGAAGAATGAATATAATCAGAATAAGCCAACAGATATTGTAAGTTGTTTCTCTTATTTCTGTGTATCTCAAACTTTTTATTGTGTGCTTAATGGCTTCCAGTTTCGTAACACATGCTTATCAGTAGCTTTCTCTTGTTAATGCACTGTGCAAAATTCTGAACTGGTTTGTGTTCAAATGTACGGCCTTTGGCATGAGATGGCTTCTCATGGATTATGTGAAATGATGCATTAGTTTCTGTTTCATTTGCTTGTTTTACTGTGATTAAGCTTTTAGCTGATATGGAATCACCTTATGATGTGCTTCCTTTAGCTAATAGCACGGTTCTTCTTGGGAGCCATATGGGTGATTGGGTCTTAGATGTCCTTTTGCCTCCCGTTGTTCCTTGTTGCTCTCTGCTCATTTGGATCATACCTGAGAAGAACACATGCTTCTGGTGATGGTAGTTTTAATTATAATTTGATGTGATTGTTTCTTAACATTATAGCTAGCTAATTCTATGTTAAGAGAAGTAATAACCCTACCTGTTATCTCAATGAATCATCTGCGTAAAACTATCCTAAACACATGAATTAATTGTCTCCCAGAGTTCATTGAGTTGTACTTGTTTTTTTGTTTACCCAATAATAGGTTTGCAAGTATTTTCTGGATGCGGTGGAAAAGAAACAGTATGGGTGGTTCTGGGCATGCCCCAATGGTGGCAAAGAGTGTCATTACAGACATGCACTTCCTCCTGGATATGTCCTTAAATCTCAAATGAAAGCCCTCTTGGAAGAGGAGTCACAAAAGAAGATGGCAGTTGAGGACGAAATTGAAAACGAGGTCTAATACTCTTCTGG
This sequence comes from Cardamine chenopodiifolia, assembly GCA_963922655.1. Classification (NCBI taxonomy): domain Eukaryota; kingdom Viridiplantae; phylum Streptophyta; class Magnoliopsida; order Brassicales; family Brassicaceae; genus Cardamine; species Cardamine chenopodiifolia. Next base: position 277,511 of record OZ000469.1, read on the forward strand.
TTTTCCCAGTCTTCTGTTCATTGTTTCTAGGACTCTGAATTGATTCATGAGGCCCATTTGGAAAAATTGTTTTCTTGTTTATGATTCAGCGTGCGAAACTGAAAACTGCAACACAAATGACTCCTGCACTATTCATGGAATGGAAGAGGAAGAAAATAGCTGAGAGGGATGCGGGTTTGGCTGCTTCTCAAGCTGAAAGAGCTAAGAACGACCGTATGAGGTAATCACATTCATCATTCCGTTGCATATCCATCTCCAATGTGACTCTGTGTTGTCCTCGTAAGCTGATTCATTGTGTGGATATGTAATCTCAGTGGAAGGGAGCTGTTTCTGTCCAATGCAAGCTTGTTTGTGGATGATGCTGAGGCTTGTGAAGAATACGAGAGGGAAAGAGAGCAGGAAGAGACTGAACAAAAGGTAAGCTCGCTCTCTCTCTCTTTCTCTCCCACACATTCATCATTTAAACCAACCAAGTCATGTTTATGAAATCGTGAGTTTCTTTTGCTTTTCAGGCAAAGAACAAAGAAACAGAGGCAGGGACAAGCAAGAGTAGTGGTGATGCTGAACGGAGTTCAAAAGAAGTCAATGAAGAAGAAGACGACGATGATGATGATGATGATTTAGACATGGATGAGCTGGATGAATTGGAAGCAAGCTTGTCAAAAACGTCGATCCAGATCCGTGAGCCAAACAATGAAGGATCATCTTGAGATGGAAATGGTTGAGAAGGTGGAGGAGAGAAAAACACTTGTTTGTTTTGTGTAACTTTCAATAGATTGGATTTTGCAGACACAAATCCTCTTATTTGGGGTTGTTTGAATCATCTCTGTTACTGTCATAAAAGGTTTTTGTTCTTAATGTTTGTTATTATTATACATGCGTGAAAGTCCTACACGATTCCAAGGAAAAAATATGATATGAATATTTTGAATCAAATATCGCAATTTATTCTCATTAATATTGAGTTTAAAAGCAAAAAAAACAGCAATATCAAGAACTTTCTTTAATTTATTGTACTTTTAAACTCAAAAACGGATACATTAGCACAGTGTCAGATTTTATCTTTGCAATTTCTTATTTTCTTATTCATGTAAACTCTTTTCAGCCAGTTTCCATCTGAACCGTTTTAATAAATTTATAATTGTGGACAAAAATAAAATAAAATAAAATAAATACATAATTGTATCGCTAATGGTAGCCGCATCAGTGAACCTCGCAAGCCTGACATCGACGTCGCTAAATTTGAATCGAACAATCTCTTTCTCCATGTTAACCGGAATCAATTTACCCTTCAGGAGATGTGTAAAGCCCACAGTTATCGGAATCGCGTCGTGGCCACCACACCAAAGTTCTTCTGTTAAGGCCATGTCGTCATCGTCTTCTTCTTCATCTTCATCTTCATTCGGATCGACACTGGAGGAGACCGTTAAAATGACTATTGCAGAGAACCCTGTTGTTGTTTAATCCAAAACCTGGTGCTCGTACGTTCACTCTTGTCTCTAAAAATAACAATGCTTTTTGTTTAATTGGAGAATGGGTTTTGTTAATATATGACCTATTTTGATTTCCCGATATCAATATTGATACTTTGAAATGAGTTTTTGTTCCTGTGGTGAAGATACTCGTCTGAAGTGAAGTCGTTGTTCAAGAGTCTTCAAATTGAGCCATTGGTTGTTGAATTGGATGAACTTGGTATGCTTGATTCACTCAATTCGATATTTTTTTCCTTGTATGTGTCTGATTACTTTGCTATATTGGTTTTGATTGTGTGATACTGTTTCATTGATGAAGGAAGAGCTTGTTAGAGATATCTATTCTTTCAGCATTTAGACTAGATGAAGTTAATACTTATTTCCAAGTAGGTATGGTTTTTGACTTCTTTGTCTTTCGGTTGATATTGGTTGCTTAATTGAATTGGTTTGTAATGTTTCGGAGACTTTGTGTTTTGTTTCTATATAAAAATTACTTCGACTGTAGTCTTCCTTGGAAAAAAGATTGGTTTTTTGATGAAGAATCAACGGTTAGGGTATTATCTAATGGCTTACATCTTAAAGCTTGAAGATTCTTGCCTGCCTTTGGATTCTAGAAAATATGCTTCTGTTTCTTTCAAACTATTATCTTGTTGCTATCTTATTAGTAATCTTATCTCTTGCCAAGATTTGGTGACTTTCCAAAAACATTTGTTCTTTTTTGTCTTGTTTAGTTTTTTGGGTAAACCATCTCTGCCTCATGGTATTGCTCTGAAACATTTTGAGTTGCTGTTATGAATGTTTTGGTGTTTTTCGACATTTCCAGGTCCAGATGGGTCGCAGCTGCAGAATGTGTTGGAAAGACTTACTGGACAATACACTGTTCCCAATGTTTTCATCGGTAAGTTTTTTCATCATTTGCATCAGTTACTTGCTACATTCTGATATTTGTTTTGATTCATTTCCTGAAAACAGAACGTTCTCAAATATGATACTGCGATAAAATATACGATGACAACCACTTAACAAACCTAATTTGATGCTTGTTTTGTTTATGAACAGGAGGCAAACACATTTGTGGCTGCTCAGGTACTCTCTTCCTCTCTTACCTCAAACACTGAGATTTTTTTCTATCTCAGAATGTAAGTGAGATCCTGTGTGTGTACTCAAGATCTTGTGATTTTTCTGATATCATTATTGGTGAACAGATACATTGCAGCTGTACAATAAAGGAGAGCTGGAGACAATGTTAGCTGAAGCCAATGGCAAAACCGGTCAGACCTAGAGAGATTGAGAGATGAGACTCATTGGAGATTTGTTCATGTTTCCTTATTGCTTAATCAGAACCTCTGAATAAATTATTCAAGTCAAGATTATTTGGTTTTTAATTTTACTCTTCTATATAGAGATTTTAACATAAGAATCTTGTGTGTTTCTTTCCATGTAATTCAAACCCGGTTTCCGATACTAAACCGGAGTTGCTGAGATTGATCGAGTTACACTACTTGGAATTTGCAATCAACTATGGGAAATGGATCTTGAGATTGTAGAAGATAAGATGAATTGTTGGTAGACTTTTTGGTACATACGGTTTGGTTCAAGATTACAAAGAGACGAACCAGTTTATAGATAAACCACATCTCTCATTTGACTTCTTCGATCTCGTCCAATGCGTAGTTGTTGGTCGATATATTCGCGTAATTCACCTTCGCGAACCGAACCACAACCGGATATCGGGTCTTTGGATCCTGTCCATTTAAACCGGAATATAAGATGAAACGAAATCTGACCGTTAGATCCTCAACTCGGAAAGTAGATGCATTACCTGATCAACGGCCACAACCGATCCAACGTTCTTGTACCAGTAGGATTCTCTCCTTAGAATCTTGACCTACAAATCCCCAGAATTTCATATTAGCTCCATAGCTATTAAGATATTCAAAATCAACCCCAAACTTATTTCTGAAACATGGGTCCACTGTAGCAATTCACCCCCACTTGTTAAGTTCAAACAAGATGTTGGTCTTTATTTAGTAAACCGATAACCAGCTTGTATTAAACTATAATTACTGTTTTAAATCCGAATTTTACTCGATTTTACATGACATTTAACCTAATCCAACATTGAAAAAACAAAAATAAATGGAAAACCAACATTTAAATGAAATAATTACAGGATAAAATTCGGATTTAAACCAGTAATTAAAATTTAATAAAAGTTGGTTCACAATTTACTAAATCAAAACCTACATTTTAATTGAATATGTCCGAATTATGTTGATTCTAATTGTTTCTGATGTTTAGTGAAGTTTTTAAAAATTTTAGGTTGGAGATTGAAGAACCAATAAATTTGAGAGATACTGTTTGAACTCAACAAGTGCGGGTGAATTGCTACAGTGAACCCTGAAACATAGTTTAGCTAAAATATTAGTCCAATCTTCACTAGTAACATCTTTCTAATCTTAAACTTTTTTATACCACTAAGATTATTCCCTTATAATCTTGACCTACAAGTCCCAAAAATTTCATATAAGTTTCACATTGACCCCATAACTATAAAACATATACGATGAATAAAAAGTATCATAAGTTATATAGATTATGCACAGATCGTACATAGATTAGGAAAATAAAAACTGACCTTGGATCCTCTCTTGGGGCCAATCGGAGGAGGTTTAGGCTTTGCAGCCGGAGCTTCCGCCGGAGCAGTAGCGGCGGTGGTCGAAGAACCATCCGACGAGGCGGCTGCCGGTGGTGCTTCTTCCGATGCTCTGACTACTAGCCTTGAACCGAAGCTTCTCATCGGCAAGAAAGACACGGCGGAGCTCTTTGAAGACGACGAAGAACCGCCGCCTACAGCCGCCGTGACGTTAGCCTTCATTATAAATCCGGTAGCTGCTGACGTCATCGCCATTTGTGTGTTTTCTGGGGAGTACGGAATTCGTTGGTTGTGTGATCCGAAAAGGCTAAGAAAAAAAAAGAGAAAATGAGGACAAAAAGCTTGAGATTGTTTGGGGTTAAAACGAATCGTTTTCACCCATTTGTGATATGACACGTGTGATCACATATCAGTATCTTCTGGATAATGTGATGACGTGGCAACCTTAAAAATGAAAAAAAAAAATTAATTCGAGCTAATTAGGGCTGCCTTCTTGCCGCCAAATTTCAGTTCTCTTCCTCCTATTTTCAAATTCGCCATGGACGCGTGAAATCTCTCCTTCATCCTTGATCGCCTTCGTGAACTAGCAGCTTTTGATCCACGATTCGGAATGATAATCTCAGTTAATCAGTGATGAGAAGAAGTCACCGAACGAAGGCGGCCGAAGCCCTAAAGAAGACCGATCCGCAAATTGGGTTCAAGTTTACTGATCCTTCGAGCTCTCGAGCACATTCAGGTATTTCAAAACTTAGATTTCGTATTCGTGAGTGTGTATATTTGAATTTTTCTTTGGATTAGATTTGAAACGCAGGAGAAGGGTGACTTTCGACGATGTTGATCATCGGAGTCCCTTGAACGAATCCCTAGAATCTCAGGCCGGAAGATGTGAGTGAGTTCGCTTCTAGCCTTGGATTCGTTTATAATTCCGAATAAGCTCTGATTTTAGAATGTTGAATTTGATTGTAAATCGCCTAGTATTTGTCATTTGCAGCTCTTGATGCGAAGACCTCGGAGTTTGCGTTTTTTAAGAAGTTAAAGTCTGATTTTGGTCACTGCTCTGAATTTCCTGACTCTAAATCATCAAATGAAGTCAAGCAAAATCCAAAAACCTTCGAATCCAGACCAAGAGGTAACTAAAATCAAACAAGGGGATTGAGGTTTATCATTATTTCTTGTAAAGATGATAGTGTCTGCTAGCTTGGCTTTCCTCTGGATTTTCATCTCTACCGTTTTTAAAACCAGAATATGCAGGAATGGACCGCGAAGCTAATGATAGATTCAAGAGCTATAGCTTCTCCACACCCATTCATAGTGGTACACGTGGTTCATGTGGCTCTGCCATTTCACCTGTCAACGTGACTCAGAGGGATATAGGTTGTTACTTCGATTTCTTGTCGCATGTTTGTGTCAATGATATGCGCTCTTGTCTCTTATCAGGATACCTATGTCAGTTTTGTTTCCATTTCATGTTTATACTTCTGTAGAATCTCTTAGAGGTTTTTGAAAAGTAATGATTCGTAAACATTCTTCTGGTTTCTGTTGTTTATAGAGAAAGATTCTGGGAAATCTTCTTCATCATTCAGTAGAGATAAGGACACAGTTCCAAATGGTAACAACCTGAGATCTGGAGGTAGATTTTTGATTCCTTGTTCTGAGATTGGTCTACATCTCAAAGAAGCAAAACATACTAGTCAATGATTAAGAAACATGATTTTGTAGTTTGAATTATCAGGAATCAGTGATGAAAAAGGAGACATATTTTCTGTGAAGAGAAAGAAACTGAATCAGTGGGTCAAAGATACATGGTTTCCTGAAATCCCTGAGCATAACTCAAAAGGGTACACAATAGTTGTTAATTTACTTTTAGTCTCAATACTTGTTTCTATAATGTACTCAGAAGAAAAAAAAATTTCAGGCACGATTTAGTTTCTGTTCTCCTAACTCGGCTGTTCCCTGGTACGCAGGAGACACATGTAAGCTTGATTGAATCCCCGAGTGCTCGTCAATTGCTTATCTTGATCAATCCTAAGCACTTTTTTTATTTCCTCTCAGCCATCTAGGTTTTCCAAGGACAGGACAGATAGAGTCGAAAGAAGAACGTTTGTTGATTCTCCTGGATCAAAGTTTCTCAGGAGGTCCCATGAAAGCTTTACAGAAGTTGACCACACTCTGCAAATGGAAAAGGACAGGTTGATCTCTTGGCCGGGATGGCTGGAAAATAACATTACCTCGAGGCTACAGTTTCCAACAGGTCATGTTCAGAACAGTTTCATCCCAAGAGAGCACAAAGGGATTAGGTTTCCCATCTTATATCCTAAGGAATCCGTTTACAGACCTCCATTGTTGAAACAGAAAGCGTCCTTGTTGTTTCCTGTTGAAGAAACTTTGGACTGTTCTCCCACATCTAGCTTCCACTTCAGAAACTACAAGCCTCTGTCACTTGGTTATCACAGAGAACAAAGTGAATACAGCTCAGAGGACATATCACATGAACATAGAGAGCCTGCATCCACATTTCTTCTCGAGTGGGATACTAAAATCGCAAGCACCAGAAAGACGGATGATTTGCCACTTAGTTATCACACAAAACTCATCACGTATCCAAATGCATCATCCTCATCTTTGACTGATAATCCATGGAGCTCTGGCTATTCTTCATCTCATGATTTGGTTACAAGGGAGCTGTACCCTTTACCTCTGCTCTCTCATTACAGTTCAGGCAGTTTCCTTCTACCATCAACAAACCACACCAGTCATTTTGAACATAAACTTGAGAGGAATATTATTGATGATGAAGATGTGGTTGCTGCAAACCAGAATCTCCAGACATTTCATCGCACAAATAGCTCAGATTGTTTAACCAAAGACTACACATACTATCATAATCTTCCCATCTCTCCAATGGATCATTGCCCTTTTAATGTCCCTGGATGTGAATTAGTATCCTTTCCATTTTGCAGCATCAGCAATTCAAACTTGTTGGAAGCGTCAAGTCCTACAAGAACCGATTGTTTTAAGTCTCATGAATGGATACCATTTCAGTTTCAGTCACCTTAAGCTTGGATTGATTCATAGAATGGCTATGAGCTCCAACTAAGTCTGGTTGCCACAGGTCAGCAGCTCTCTTACTTACTCACATTGTTTTTTTAAAGATTGTGTGTCATGTCATTGTTCTGCATTCGTTTAAATAACACATTTAAGTCGGAAGACATAGGAATCGATGATTTTAGATCTTGTCCGAGCTACATTACTGATAAATTGATTGAAGGAGATGTATATGAACGATATGATTCGATCCGACATAGACTGATATATATGGTTGAGATGGTAAAAGATCTTTAATTCAGAGATATTCATGGGGACATTAGTGATTGTTCACTATTCTTTTTACAATTTCTTTGGTTTTGTCCTCCATTGTTTTATGAACCTCCTTAGACCCTTCTCAACTACCAAAGTAGTTGGTTGGTACTCATTCTCTAATAAAAATTCACTAACCAGATTGAGAAAGATGGAGTTAAATAAAATGAATAGGAGAAGGAATGTAATATGTAAATGCAGATATATATATATATATGGTTGGTTCCTTGATAATTGTTTTCTTCATTCAATTTGATGGTCACAACTGATATTCACCAACAAGAAGCTTCAGATTCAAAAATTAAAATCTCTCAAGCCTCTGCAAAAGAAAGTACTGAGTTTCATATGTTTCTATGAAAAACTGATCCAAGACACTTAAAACCATCTTAATGTTTTATCTGTCACAACAATCTCTAATGTACAAGTCAAACTAATTAAGAGAAGAATAATAGCGCATTATAAAATAATCTATTTAGAAATTGTAAGTACAACTTCGTGTGAATCTGTCTCGTCATTAACACCTCTTTGCTGACATATTCCTGACCCCAATCAGTTAATTTATATTTATTTCCTATAGTTATTCTCATAATTTCCATAAATACAAATACCTATAAACAAAGTACTAACGGTTAGTTTGACCAGGGGACATAAAATTGGGTCAAAAAGTTAGTTCGTATTTAATGCCATGGAACCGAAATTCTACGAACCGGTTGAGAAGTTGAAAGTTTGGTTATAATTTTTTTTTTTGTTTTGTTAAAAGATATTCAGGTTTGGTTATAACTTACAAGGCCGTATCATGATGTGAAGTGTACGAGAGTTAAAGCGTGGAAATGTATCCACGTGGGCTACATTGGTTACAGGAGGTTATAGTTTGGGATAGCTAATATTTTTTTTGGTGAATTGCAAAGAAATGTAGTCAAATTAAGATAATGGCTAAAAACTAGTGTTTTTCTACCGAAATGTTTGGGTGGGTCTTCAAGTTTTTGTAGATATGACATGATATATCGTATTTTATTGCATTGATATCCGTTTGCTGAAATAGTGACGTACACCTAAATGATATGACTCATTACTCATGTAGCTTCCGAATAGAGACGTGCGGAACAATTACAAAAAAAATATTGTATAGTTTTAATAGTAACGAATATATTCAAAAAATTTTGTTATTGTTGGAACTGTCCCATACTATGCGAAACAGTTTATATATCTTTAAGTAATCATTAAGTAATATTTTTTTGATTATTTGAATGAAATAGAATAATTATTGTTGTTCGTGTAAAATAATTTATGGATTGCTAGTTTTACATATGGACAATAATATACTTTAATTGTATAAGCAATATATGTATGTTAACATGTTTAGAATACTATTCTAAATATTCTTATGAACCTATTTGATTTGTAGATTACAGTAGCCAAACTATATAAGTTCTAATTTGTGATAAGTACATTAGTTAATATACCACAATGTCATTTTCTAAGATCCATTATTTATACAAAAGGAATATAACATGTAACAAATTGAATAATATCTAGATCTGAGATGAGAGCGATATGTTTACAAACATTGTTTTATAATTAGAAATGGCATGTTATATAGAGGCGTAGCAGTTAAACAAAAATGGTAAAATCATCCAAAATGCTTAAAATTTACTTTTGTTCCCCTGGACACAAAAATGCATTGTCATTTACTTAAGTGTTTTTCTAAATTTGTAACTGAGTTAAATACTCTAAAATTTGTAGAAATGCTCGGTATAGAACTCAAAAACGATTAAAAAAAAAAAAGAATTATTGCATGTCAATATATATATATATATATATATATTGGGTTACATTTGGACAAGAAAAAAAATTAAGAGAATAAGTTGGTTGGTCCATTTAAGACATTCCTGAGTCCCAATTATATTGGGTTTATGAAATACATATTAGAGTAAACTATCATTATTCTTTTATATTTGCTTGCATATATAAGATGAAACATATAACATGCTATTGTTTTATCGATTCTTGGATCATTTATTAGCAACTGCGATATTTATTGACATTTCTTCTAAATTTATTGTTAGCTTCTTTTTTTTTATTTTTTATGTATAAGTATATTGTTAGTTTCTTGTTTTCATTGTTATACGGTTTGAACTTTGAACTTACTAAATATTTTTCATATCATTGGTACATATATTTTTTACGTCATATGGTCTATCCATTCATTAACCATCCGGCAAATGGGAGGTTGCCTAAGACAATCAAAACAGCACGGTAGTGCTTACAATTATTTAAAAAATGAAGAAATTCTATGTTTGTTCGAGCAAAAAAATATGCATAAAAGTTTTTAATAGGTAAGATAAGAAAAAATATTAAACGATGAAAAAAAAACTCTTAAGTGAGAAGGAATTGGCAAATTTAAGTTACAAATAAATAAATAAAATCATAGATTTTTATGATGAATTTTTTAACTTACCATATTTTATGTTTAATTTTATAAAACTGCTATCAACTAAAGGTTTTTGGCTTAGTCTTTCATTTTAATACAAACCACTCAAAATCATTGATTGAATACATCTTAAAGTTTCTGCTTGGACTTAAATTTGCTTGTTGTGAGTGAAAAATTCATAATATCTCATAAATGATTTAAGAGCTTTATCCCCCTAAACTTTTGCTTACCCTTTCTAAAATCTTTTTTTAAATATTGTAGTATTTTTGAAACTTTAAAATAAAAAAATGTCTTTTTAAGTTAAATGATATATGATTTGAAAATTTCGAGTTGACGATATCAACTTTTATATGAGCAAAAAAATTAACATAATATATTTAGTTACAAAAATGGTTAATCCATTTATAGAATGGTTGAGAAAAATAAATAAAAGAAGATAAGAAGAATTATCAACTAAAGTAATGATATTAGTATTAAGTAGAAAAAGTAGGCTATGTGATCATATCAAAATTTTAGCAATATATCAACTTCATAATTCCATCTTTAAGTTGAGACAAACCATGATGCATCCATGCCAACAAACATAGTAATGTACTTCAACCATATATTATTTAATTTTATAGATCATACGTACGTGATTATTAAAAAAACATTACAAACTTTAATTAAGTACGTATTTATTAAAAGAATTTGTATATAATTTAAATTACAGAATTGAAGCCATGAAAAAAGTCATTTGCAGCTTTCCCTCTAATAAAAAGCCCTTTTGGTATCAGACGTCATCTCCTAAAAGCTGTACCTGTTAGATTCACATAAATCTTCTCCGGCGAAGCTAAATTTCCGGCGGCGTCTACACCGGCGATGTTTCTTAATGTAGCTTGCTACTCACAGGTTTCTCTCTCTTTCTCACTGAGATAAAGCAGAAAATGTCAAACTTATAGCGCCGATCTCACTTTCCGATGCTTTTTTCCGTTTTCCTCGTTGCTGAGTTCTTAGTTCTTAGAACAGAATCGTAACGACGAATTAATTCGATTCTATACGAGCTCGTTTTTTCAGTTTGATAATTTCCGAAATCTGGTTAATGCAGATTCAGTGAGGCCTACGATTTTGTGATTTCATTCGAAGACTCGATCTGATGCTATTAAGGAGAAGTCATACTGAAGCTGAATTGAGAAAGTTTCTACTGAGGTTATGCCTGATTTGAAGAGAAGTAGTTTCAGCAAAGCGAAGAAGACAACTACCGAATCTATGAAAAAACTCATTGCTCAAGAAATGTCGAAAGAGGTTGAAGATAGAAAGAGTTCTAGTAATGTAGTTGCTAAATTAATGGGACTAGAGACTGCTCCACCACGGAGCAGATCCAGAAGCTCTTCACGTTGTTCGTTGACTTGTGTGGATCAGAAGGCGAATCTTTCAAGAAAAGGAAAGTCTGATGGAAGTATGAGTGATAAGCAGATGGATCTTGTTCGTCGAAAGTTCATGGAAGCGAAACATCTGATAACAGATAACAAGAAGCTTCATAGGTCCAAGGAGTTGCAAGAAGCACTTGAAGTTTTAACTTCTAACAAAGATTTATTTGTTGAGTTTCTTCAGGAATCAAATTCATTGTTTTCTCAGCATCTTTCTGATTTTCAGCCTGTTTCAGAGGCTAAGCGTATTACGGTATTGAGACCTTCAAAGGCTGTTGGTGCTCAGAAATATGTGGTTGAAGATTGTAAGAAGTCGGCTTCTTTGAATCAGGAAACTGGATGGATTGATGCTGCGCGGCCAACTCGAATAGTTGTCTTGAAGCCTTGTCCTGGGAAGGCTCTAGATATAAAGGCTATTGCTTCATCACCTCGCTCTTGTTTTGATGAGGCTGTAGATGCTGAGACTAGAGAAATGGCAAAAGAAATTACACGTCAAATACGTGAAACTTTTGGGGGTCACTGCAGGAACGATACGCATCCCTCTTCGTCTTCTTCTTCTGTCTTGTCCAATGGCTATATCGGTGATGATTGTTCGAATAACGAATATCCTGTGGAAAACATTAGCAACTCTGAGATCATGTCACCATCCTCTAGGCATTCATGGGACTGTGAGAATAAGTTTGAGAGTCCTTTCTCTTCCTCTTTGTTCAGCCGAGCCTCGTTTTCTCCAGAGTCATCTGTCTACAGAGAGGCAAAGAAACGGCTTTCTGAAAGATGGGCAACGATGTCACTAAACGGAGACACACAGCAATCGAAAAACCTCCCAAAGGCCTCAACAGCCTTAGGCGAAATGCTTGCATTTTCAGAGAAGAAAGTACCTATCAGATCCAACGAAGAGAGCATCAAAGTGAAACAAGAGATGAGACGATCAATTTCAAGCATAGGCAGTGGTCTAGATCAAGCAGAAAGGACAAGTGATTCTCTGAATACCCTTGAAAGGTCAAAATCAGTCCCTGAGATTAGGCTCAATGGTGGAACTTCAAAAGCTCAAGCTCACCGAGAGCTTACTGAGTCAAGACGCGTAAAGTCATCATGGAAAATTTCAAGCTTGTTCTTCTTCCGGAATAAGAAATCAAACAAGGAGAAGACAGATGTAACATCTCAATTGGCTATGTACTGTGAAGCACTACAACAACAAAATACTTTTACAAGTGAGGTAAATCACAATCTGATACTGGTTTTCTCGGTTACCATTTTTGGTTTATTCATCTGTCATTGATTTGTTGTTTGTGGCTAAATGAAAACCAGGACCAGCCGAGTCCAGTTTCGGTTTTACAGACGGATTTTGAAGAGGAATGTTCTGGGTCAGCAAAGCCGTGGACCACTCAAGGTTAGTTTTAGCTCTCAGGTGTTAAACTTTCTAAGAGATATATCAATTGTGTAACACTTTGGTGCTGTCACATCTCTCAGGAGAAGAAATGTCTCTGAAATCTAATCTGATTGACAAATCACCTCCAATCGGATCAGTCGCTCGGGTTCTTTCATGGGAGGAGGAGTCATACACAGACACAACTAAACCCGCAATGGGAATCGAGGAAGACGAAGACTGGTATGGCTTCATCAAAACACTCTTAACAGCATCTGGTTTCAGCGGTAGTGACTCACTTATGACCCGGTGGCACTCACCAGATAGCCCTTTAGACCCTGCATTAAGAGACAAATTTGCCAACAAGGAACTCATCAAACGCAGGAAACAGCGATCAAACCGCAAACTCATTTTCGACTGCGTCAATGCCATCATAACAGCGACAACATCAACACTTGCACGCACCAACTTGACCAGGGGATTTGACATGGTGGAACATGTCTGGACAGAGTTAAAGGACTGCACGGTGAGGGACGAGGTTGTCGGGAAAATGTGGAGTTATAGTTTACAAGCCGAAATGAATAACTTGGGGGTTGAAATTGAAGTGATACTGTTGCAAGAGCTTGTTGAAGACGCAGTCTTCGATCTTACTCGATGAAACAGTGTATATATACGTTGAAATTTATTATTTATATAAGCTTTTGTATTAATGATTAATGAAACATATATAGATGATATATCTTAAGAAATAGTTTAATCAATATATTTCAAAAAAATGGTACAAATTTATAGTGGAAATGCTAATTTCAAACTGTTCATAGGATTGTTTTGTACAAGCAAACACACAAATGAAGATGCTTATGCCGTTTGTGTAAACACTATAAGGCACCGTTTGAGTAAATGTTTATGCACACTCGAAGTTTACAAGCAGCAGTAAATGTTTATGCACACTCGATAGGTTACAAAGAGCAAAAACAAAGAGAAAATGAGCTTCACAGAGACCATATGGACACATGCAGTTTCAGAAACATGTTTCTTTGGCTTCATCAGCCCTTCGGGTTCACTGCCTGACTCTGGTTCAAACCATACTGCCAAAAAGAAAAATTCGCACAGAAACCGTTTTTATCCACAATATAAGATCACAAAGCCTTATCCCATCTGTAAAGTATCAAGAAACTGAAATAAGAAGATCAGTACTATTACCTTTTCTCTCATTCGTAAGCTCCAGTTATCAATTTTGCTTGACCCAGCAGACGCTTGGTTGTTTCCTTGCGGACCAAGAAGTGGGTCCCAAGGTCTACTCCTCGGGTTCTCATAATCTTCCTCTTCGTCAAGCTCAGGTTTCGGAGTTGAAACCATAGCTCTGAGAATCATCGCTAGTAGCAATGACAGTAGCTGAAAAAACAAAAGAAAGATTCAGGTTTTGTCTTCTAAACTCTCTAAAGCAAATATATATCATGAAAATGCTCAAAGTTAAAAAGGACTGATTTGAGTTACCTGAACAACTACTACAGCAATCCCAACCCATTTGCATATATCGATGTTCTCTTCAACGAAAGCCCTAAGACTATTGAGTTCTCCAGTTGGATCATATGGAAGATCCTACGGAACACAGATTCTAAACAGTTACAAACAAGTGAATAACACAAGAAACAAGATTCTAAATATAAGAAAGATCTCACCTTTTCCCATTGACGGTCAATAGCGATGAATCCAATAAGGGCAGCTTCAAGTAGAATGAGCAGAGTTTTGAGAATAGAGTACTTTAAAACTGTCAAGGAAAAAAACACGACAACCCCGTTCCAATAACTGTCACGATGGCTAATAAACTCGATCTATTAATAGAGAAAGAAAAAAAGTGAAGGTCGGTCTCTGTATAAGGATACAAAACACAAGCAACAGCCATTAATTGCTTCAGCTGCTATGAAACCAATGAAGGTAACAACACAGACCAATATACCAACCGCCATGAAAGAGTAGATGAACCTGCATAAACAAGCATCACATAAACCGAATCAGTAAACTCCAAATTAGCCTAAGAAACAAACAAGAGCTTTGGTTAAACTTCAAGAAGAGAAACCAAACATAATAAATCAAGCTAAAGTTCCTTCAGCAACAAACTTTAGCTAAGCTAAAACCAGTAATCTTCAAGCATTTAAAGCTTTGCCCTTTTGTTTATCTACTTCATTAGTAATAGATAAGAAGTAAAAGACCAAGCTTGAGCTGAAACTATCAAATTGAACAACTAGAAGCAATCTCCCAGAAATTAAATCCACATTTATCCCTACACTCCAGTCCACACCAAGATCAAGCTGAAGTAACAAGAATCTAAATTAAAACCTAAAAATTGAAAACTTTGAGTAAAGCCCTAAAATTGGAAACTTTTTAGTAAAGCCCTAAGATTGGAAAGTAAAGTGAAATCCTAAAATTAAAAAGGAATAATCAATAGTACCATGGAGCAGGAAGATCCAACGAACGGAGGTTAAACCCATGATTAGCACCCGACCCGAGAACGATACCCACCATGAAATCATTAGGATTCTTCAAGGGCTCAGAAACACTAGTGATCTCGATTCCAGAGCTCGATGAATCCGGAAAATAAGATACCGGAGGTGACGGTGGCGGCTCGACGGGGACATGATGGCTGTATTGATTGAGCATCCATATCGAGTAGATTATGATCGATATACCAAAGAATGCTTGAACAAAATTGAGGATCTTGAGAGTAGAAGCAAAGGAAACATGGCAGCAATTATGCCGCATTTTTGTGCTCAGAATTCAAAAGGGAAAGTTTTTGAATTTGAGGGATAAGGAGAGAATCAGAGAAGCTTTTTCAATGGTCGTCTTATCTGTAAAGGTGTCTCCTTTTCTTCTTCTTTGTTTGTTAAATTCTTGTTTTTTTTTGTCTTATAATATTTATTTATTTCATAAGTCGTCGCTTGGAGATTATATTATGTTGTAATTTGTTTCGCTCTTATCTGGAAAATATGCCAAATTTATGTTTATTGACTATAGATGTTTTTAAATTTCTTGGATAATTTTGTTCTGATTATTGGAATAACTTCTATTCAAAAAATAACTTCTATAAAACCTCACTTAGCTTCGAAGTAGTGTATAAGAAGAATCACATTTTCTTTGCATGTTTTTATGAATACGGATCTGTCTATGGAATGGTCAAACACAATGCTTCATCTTGAGCTTCCTGGTGTAGAAGCAGTAGCGAACCATAAGTGAAAGAGCTTCCACAATTGCATAACTGATTTGGATCGCGTTTAATTATTATATTTTTTCTATTGTGGAAAGGGCCCAAATACTAATCGGCCCATTACGAAGAGACCTCATAACCGAAACAACTGCAGCGGGAAGATTTGGTTTGCGACTGCGTAGCCATTGACACTCTCCTCTTGAATGATGACGAAGGCTCCATCTCTTGCGTTTCTCTGCATCCAATCCCTCAAAATTCAGCTCCTCCAATGTAATTTTGAAGAAATCTCAGGTTTTCTTGCGCCAATTTGGTTCAAAATATATTGATTTGTTTGGATTTTGTGTATTCTAGGCAATAATCCAATTCCGGATTTATACGAGCTTCCATCGGAGTTGCTTGACGGTGTTATCGCTCATTTGCCTGCTCTAGCGTTGCAGAATTTTCAGACTCACATGTCAGTACTGAGAAACTTTGGTTTAATTTAAGATTGGTTTATAAATTCGATGTATGAAGATGATAGAGATAAACTTTTATTTGATTTACATATATTTTTTTGCTGGAGAATTTGTTTAGGCCTTTCAGTCGCTGGGATAATTATGAATCTGGCGATGATTGCTTGATTAATGGGAGAAAACGCTCAAGGTTTGATGAATTTTCCTATTTTTGTTTATTTTCCCTTTTGTTTTTATTCGAACTGAAATTGAAAAATTTATCTGCAGAATTGATATACTTGGTAGCCCTTGGAAGGTGTTGTTGAAGCTGCGGTGGCCTGAGCTCGTTGACCGTGTCGAATCACCAGCTGATTGGCAACAGCTTTACTGGGAAAAGCATTTGCAAAAGTATGCCAATTCTAATGAAATGACTGATGATTTGTTGTTTGCTTTTTCTTTTTTGTTTCACTTCTTTTTGAGTTTTATGTTGATCGGCATAACAGTTGTGTTGATGAAGCAGCTGAGGTAGCTCTGCGTCCCACATTTAGTGGTCGGATATGTTCTATTAATGTGTCAGGTAAGTGTTCCAATGAAATTCTAGTGGTGAATTTGTCAGTTGTGTAAGAATCACTATTCAGTTTTGTTGTATCTTCTGTTGCAGATAACATATTAAGATACATTTGCCATGAAGAGCACATGAGTTGTCAAAAATGTGTCTGCAAGGAACTATCTTTTCATTTCCAGACATTTGGACCGTATCTTAGGTTAAGTAATATTTCATGTGGGTTTTATGATTAAAAGTTTCATAGCCTCATCTGTTACTTGTATTTACGGACTCGCTGTGTTAATTTCTGGTTGCCTAAGTTTTATATCGCTCATGACTGACTGTGCGAGAGATGTCTGGTTTTGACTGATTTAATACTCTATGCTTATGCTTCTTTGGGTTCATTCTTACCTGTTGCAGATGTCTGAGGCTTCTGAATGTGCTTTGCGTTACAGAAACTTCTGTAAGTAATCAAACTATGCTCTGCACTTTGAAGTGTTTTTGTGCTTGTTAATAGAGTCATCTTTGTTTTACTTTTGTTTCAGTATCACTGATCGCGGTGCTATTTTTTATTGCTTTCGATGTTTAACTTTCTCTTGAAATTCAAATTTGTATCTTTATAGATGAATCAATCATTCAAGCTCTTGAGTAAGGACAAAATTAATGTTTAAGCTTTGTTACTGTAGGAATTATTGAGGACAAGTAAATTGCAAAGCTTGATTCTACGTTGGATTAGATCCGAGAAACATGTAAGGCATTTTCACTGTTTAGTCTCATATGTTTAGTTAGCTGGAATTTTGTTGCTGATGGTCCATGATACTACAGGTTGAGCCCTTGTGCAAGCTCTTGATCCAGAGCCGAGAAACATTAACTTCGCTTGAATTTATTCACTGTAAACTTTCTTCGAGTTTCATCAGTGCGATCTGCGCCTCTCTTCATGAAAAGGGTATCCACACAACTGGGATGCAGTCTTTCTGTATAAAGACATCTAGCATTGAGATGGATCCTCTAGCTGTGCCTCCCGCTTTCATTTCATTCCTGAAGTCCGTGAGGTATACATATGAACTGATGCCAAAGCGTGTCTTCGTGAAATGTTTGCTCATTTGGCTATCAAAGTCTCTTCTTAAACTTTGTAGTATTATTATTCACTTCTTTTTGTCTGTTTTCTCTTAGTGAGCATATTTTTTCTTTCAGGTCCTTACATTCCTTGCATTTTTGCGATAGCAACCTCGATAGGCATATCGCGAGGATGGTTTTCTCTACACTTCTTGATTCTTCCTCTGACCTTTCGTCCCTTGATCTCTCCGAAAACAATGTGGGTATCACTGTGGCTCTTCTTGTTCAAATTGATATCTGGCTTGCTTTTGATGGCTGACCAACAGACGGTATAAAAGATTTCAGGATGGCTTTCTACTTTTAGCTGGAGATCTGTTGTTGGTTCTCCGTCATCTGAAAAGTCTTTACAGTCCCTGTGCAAGCTCAACCTAAGGTATTTTTTTATTAAAGAGACAATTCTTACGGTTTTAAACCTTGAAACCTTGTGATACGGTTAGAAATGTGTTTTTAGGGGAAATGAACTTGACAAATACGACGCAGAGAATCTTGCACATGCTCTTCTTCATATGCCCGGCTTGGAATCTCTGAACCTAAGCGGGAACCCCATTGAAGACAGTGGGATCAGGTGTGTCCTCTTAAGTTCCTGCATTTGTAATCTTGGAGAAAATCAACAGAACACGCATTTCGCTTACATGCTTTTCTTGGGTTGTACAGAAGCTTAATATCTTACTTTACAAAGAATTCCGATTCTTGTTTAGCCGATTTGGATTTGGAGGACTGTGGGCTATCATGCTGTGGAGTTATCGAGTTTCTTGATTCACTCTCAATGCTGGAGAAACCTTTAAAGCTCCTATCTGTTGCAGATAATGCCCTCGGAAGGTATTCATAAAGTTGCTAACTCTTTTTCACTTTATACCGATTGGAAATCTGTCTGGCTTTTAAAATTTTCTTGTTCTTCAGCGAGATTGCAGAGGCTATAGTAAACTCCTTGACAATCTCGATCGAGTCTCTCAACATTTCGGGTATAGGACTAGGTCCGCTTGGGTTTCTTGCGCTAGGCAGAAAACTTGAAAAAGGGTTGAAGAAGCTGCTGAGTATCAATATAAGGTTCATAGCAAATCCATATCCTCTGTTTTCTGTATACATTGCATCTTAGCCTTCAGTGCCCTCACTTTCGTTTTGCGGTTTCCCCCTATAGCAAAAACCGTGGAGGACTAGAGACTGCTAGATTCCTGTCAAAACTCATACCCTTGGCACCAAAACTCATATCAGTCGACGCATCCTACAATCTTATGCCACCCGAAGCCTTGCTTATGCTATGTGATGCCCTGAGAACTACAAAAGGTATTAACTTTCTGGAATCGGTTTGATCAGCTTGATTCTTGGGCCATTTGCTGATATTTGTGTAATGATGATTGTGTTCAGGTGATCTCAAACGTCTAGACATGACCGGGAATAGCTGCATCAGCCAGGAAGTTGACCGTGCTGCTCTACTCAGTGAATTTCAACACAATGGAGAACCCATCTTCGTTTTACCTTCATCCTCGGCTTCACACGTTCCTTATGATGATGACCCGTAGATAATTCCTCTATACGCATTACTGGAGAATCCATTGGTTTGGCGTATGCGCAGTACTCAGTAGGTTGGTTCAACGTTCTCATCAAATAGCTTCCTAAAATATCTTAAACCGTAACAAAAAAACACTAGTGTGCTTAAATCAATCAAAATCTTTTCTACCATCTGAAATCAATTTTATCTATATATAGTCATACGTGTCAGATCGGAGTTTATCAGTTTAATCTAACTATCTTTTTGGTTGTGGTAGAAATTTATTTGGGGGATTTTTAGCAACGATTGGGTCTTTTTGTTCATAGATCATTATTAGATAATGTAAGATTAACATTGATCAAAATTGTACAAATTTATAGGATAAACATTGATAAAAATTCTACAAATGTATAGGGCAAACATTGTTCAAAACTCTCTCTCGATGATTATAACAATCCATTTCCGTAACAGTTAGGAAATCATTAGATAATGTTTAATATCATAACTAATTTATTTGTCATATTGTTTCATCTTACAAAATTTACATAGTTAGTCAACTCATATTAGCCACATTTTTAATTTACATAAACCTACTTTATTTTACATAAGTCTTAACTATTCATATAAAAGACGATCATGTTTTACTTACTTAACCTACAAACTCGCAAATACATAGTTATTGTATCGCGATAGTAAATAAGAGTCGAATCATTAAGGACTAAGAGATCACACATCGTATATCCGAGAATAAAATATACTTGAGATGGAATTATGTATATTGTTTTTGTTTGCAATCACTATCAACGAGGTCTACCTAAGTAACAACGATTTGGCAAAAAAATCTTAAAGCATTAAATCATAGAAAAAATTCGTAGAAATACAATTCTACGGTCTGATTCAGTTTATAAGGTGATAAGGTGTGGTATGTGATTTTGTCATGACCGTTCAATGCACCTCAGGTAAAATGGGTCTATATATAATGCTAGATCGGTAGATCGTCTGGTCTAGTTCGGTTGCTAGTTTAGTCATCGGTTAACTATGAGATTGTTTTGATGAGTTCGGTTAAAAATTTATACGCAAGTCATGTTACTTTACTTGCTTAGCTACCAAAGTCACTAGTCACCTAAACTTTACCCTCGTCTACCATCAATTCAAATTTTATTTGTTAGAGTTGTAACAAATTTTATTTTATTTGTTAGAGTATTTTTCTAATCAGCATCAAACTAAATGATTATTTTGGGAAGTGATAAACAAATAGATTACATTGGAATTCCCAAGGATTAAAAAAAAAAAACACCAATCTCATGTTTATTAATCAATCAACTTATGAACCGACGTCTTTGTAATATATATTATCAGTTGATTTGTACTATATATTATCAGTTGAATGAAACGTTCACGTTCACAATAATTAGCTGATTATATTATTATTATAACATATCTTATTAATTATAGTCGTTTAACATTTCATTGACTATATATTGATTAAACATAATTTTGGATCTATTCCAGTTTTGTTTGGTTGGTGATAGACATTAAAAATTTGATTTCAATTAATGTTATTTAATGAAATAAACATTCTCTAATTGTAGTGTGTAGCATTTTTTTTTTCTCTAAAGAACTTACCAACCATTAAAGTAGAGGCATTCTATCCGATGCTTTGTCTGGGTTTGGTGTTATATAGTTTTTTTTTATTTGATTCAACTTTTATTAATCAAACACGTATGACTGTGGCAACTTTTAGTTTATTTTCGGTGACAATTTTTAATTTTTGTTATTATACGGTCTGGTTCGATAACACCAATCCGAGTTATCCAAATAAAACATTGATTTTTGTCCAAACATATTTTGGTCGACAGAATCGAAATTATTTGTTTTATACGACAATTAATATCTCATCCTTTAACATGAAAAATTAATTGGAAAATACTTTTCCTCAGGTAGTTAACAATCTATTTTTACGATTTTTCTACCAAAATTAAACTCCAATTGATCGGTTATCTTATGAAATAGAGATTACGCTATGGGATAAACCTTATCGATCCAAATGATATAAAAAAAAACGAACACAAAAATTAATTATTGCTTTTAACTAGTTTATCAGGTAAATTAACAATAACAGAATTTACAGCCTAATCTTCGTTTTTTTCTCTTTCTTGCGAGTTACAAGTTTGGCTCAATTCTCTTTTGACTAACCGAACCGAATGAAACCGGGTACGAATCACGACCGGCGGTTAAGTTCAGACCATAAAACATAATTTAGTGGCATGTCTTTGTAAATATTAAAAAAACAAGGGCAAATTCCAAAATCGCTAGCCAATCACATGGCTTCGTTTATCTTCTTCAAAATGTTTTAGACTCTCAACTAGTCGCCTTTTCTCTTCTCTCTTTCTTAGTAGTAAAAATTAAGCGGCACTTCTCCGCTAAATCCCTTGTTTCTCTCTCTAAACTCAAATCACATTACACACTCTTTCTCTCTCTATACCTTGTCCGTTCATCTTCATCGTCCTTTGGATCGATTCAGTTAGGTGTGGTGATTCCTGATTGAAGATTGAAGCAGATCTGAACAAAGAAGACTCAGATCGGAGCAGAATTCGTCGGTAATGGAAGAAGCTTTAGAAATGGCGAGAGCCAAGGATACAAAAGAGCGCATGGCTGCTGTAGAACGATTACATCAACTTCTAGAAGCTTCTAGAAAGAGTTTGAGTCCAGCGGAAGTGACGTCACTAGTTGATTGTTGTTTGGATCTCCTTAAGGATAGTAATTTTAGAGTCTCTCAAGGTGCGCTTCAAGCTCTTGCTTCTGCTGCTGTGCTTGCTGGTGAACATTTAAAGCTTCATTTGAATGCGCTTGTGCCTGCTGTTGTTGAACGGCTTGGTGATAGTAAACAACCTGTTAGGGATGCGGCTAGGCGGTTATTGACAACTCTTATGGAGGTGAAGAAATTGCTAAATTTGTTGAAATGTTTAATTTGATGGAATTTTGAATTTGTTTGTGTTAGCTAAGGTAGAGTTTGTTTGTTTTTGTGTTGTTTTAGGTTTCATCTCCGACGATTATAGTTGAAAGAGCTGGTTCGTATGCTTGGATGCATAAGAGTTGGAGAGTGAGGGAAGAGTTTGCGAGGACTGTTACATCGGCGATTGGTCTTTTTGCATCTACGGAGCTTCCTCTTCAACGTGTTATACTTGCTCCGGTATCTCCCTTTGGTTTGATTCTATTTAGCTAGAATGAATCATGATTTTTGTTGTATTGATTGGTCTTATCGAATTGAATTGATTGGGTGATTTGGTTATTTATCAGATACTTCAGATGTTAAATGATCCTAATCAAGCAGTTAGGGAAGCTGCAATTTTGTGCATTGAGGTGAGTTTAGCTTGTTTTCAACTACTCTAGTGATTTCTTCTTGTTTGCAGCTTCAATTTAGAAACTATCTATTAACCTTTAATTATGAAGGCAGACTTCAAACCTAGTTATGTACCTCAAATTACAGTATTAAGAATGAGATAGTAGTGAACCCAATCAATTTTGAGTAAAGGATTTCGCTTTCTCCACGAAGCTCTGTCTACTTGTTTTTTAATCTATAAACTTCAGAGTCCAGATGCTCTATATGGGTATTTGGTTTTAATATCATAATTATGTCTTTTTTTTTCAGGAGATGTATACGCAGGGTGGGTCTCAATTTCGGGAAGAGCTTCAGCGCCATCATCTTCCATCATATATGGTAAATCTCAGTTTTAGATTGATCCATGTGCAGTGTGAGATCACATAATGCATTAGTTTAATCTGCATCATAACTTAGTCTACTTTGATAAAGAATAATAGACTTTCAGTCTCGGGGTGTTGTTTGCTAGAACTCTCTCTGTGTCTGTTTTGAATCAGGTAAAGGATATTAATGCTAGACTAGAACGTATTGAGCCACAACAGCAATCTACAGATAGCCGTAGTGGTCACCATGTTGTTAATGAGGTTAAACCATCAAGTGTCAATCCCAAGAAAAGCAGCCCCAGGGCAAAGACTGCCACAAGAGAAAACTCTTTATTTGGGGGTAAGATCTTTATCCCAATGATTATATTCTAAAAAAAAGGTGTTGTAATATTTCCATCTCGGCTGATTGGTTTTGTATATTTACATATCAGGAGATGCTGACATCACTGAAAAACCCATTGAGCCAATCAAAGTGTACTCAGAAAAGGAGCTGATACGAGAATTTGAGAAAATTGCTTCAACACTGGTCCCAGAGAAAGACTGGTCAATGCGTATTTCAGCTATGCGGAGGGTTGAAGGACTTGTTGCAGGAGGTACTAAATCAATATTATTTGTCTGTCTATTTTCTAAACTAAGTTTCATTTGCTTTGATTACTATCCATGATATTTTCTACTAGCAGCAGAGGAATTTTCTTGTATTTCATCTCACGGTCTTTTTCTGTTGAAGGTGCGACTGATTACTCTTGCTTTCGAGGTCTCCTGAAGCAACTTGTTGGTCCCTTAAGTACACAATTAGCTGACCGGAGATCTACCATTGTTAAGCAGGTTAGCTAAAACTACTGATTGATATTTTCATTATTAGGATTTAGGATTTCGAATGTATTGTGATTCTGCTTTGCCTTGCAATGGAGACAAATTGATAAGTCGGCAACTTGGTGAGGTATTCAATTTTCATTGAGTACTTATTATGGGAAGTTTAAAATTTTCTATGCCAACGTCCTCCATCTTGGTAAAACATATATTCATTTTAGCCAGAATAACACATTTTACTAGTGGTCACTTTTTCAATAGGGGTGAACGGAATATTAGATTAATGCATCCTTTCTTATGTAGTTTGGATAACTTTTTTTACCATTGCCTTTCCTTCATGTGCTGTTTCTTGTGTTCATAGGCTTGTCATCTCTTGTGTCTCTTATCAAAAGAACTACTGGGAGATTTTGAAGCATGTGCTGAGATGTTTATTCCAGTAAGCTTAACTTCCTGTCATTTATTGTTATGACATTCAACGCATATACATTCTTGTTAACAGTATTATATGGTAATCAGGTGCTTTTCAAGCTGGTTGTGATCACTGTGCTTGTAATTGCAGAATCTGCTGATAACTGCATAAAAACGGTAAACTATTGGCTCTCTTATTTTGGTTTCTAGAATTACCTGCTCGTCTAAGTGTTGCGCTTACACAGATGCTTTCTTGCTGTTCTAGATGCTGCGTAACTGCAAAGCTGCCCGTGTACTTCCTCGCATAGCTGAATCAGCAAAACATGACCGTAACGCAATTCTGCGAGCAAGGTAAATTGAGGCCTTTGTATCAACCTTAAGACTTATGATGTTGTGGAAATTGATCCCATTTTTTATACAGATGTTGTGAATATGCGCTGTTAACACTTGAACATTGGCCTGATGCTCCAGAAATTCAGCGATCAGTTGATTTATATGAAGATCTGATTAGATGCTGTGTTGCAGATGCTATGAGTGAGGTAGGTTTGTGGTATCATTTTCCATATTATTAGATGTTATGTGGCAGATTTTATGAGTGAAGTAGGTTTATGGTTCCTTCTTTTAGCTCTGTGGTAAGGCAGTGATTAGGATTTGATGCAACTTTTAATGGGATGTTGGTTTTGCATCAATAGTATCATTTGATTTGTATTTGTTGTGTTGCCCATCTATCATTCTCCTATGTGCCAAGCTGTTAATATATTGAATAACAGGTACGGGCAACTGCTAGAATGTGCTACAGAATGTTTGCAAAAACTTGGCCGGATCGTTCTCGTCGTTTGTTTTCCTCCTTTGACCCTGTCATTCAAAGGGTATGGCTTCTCAACTCTCTATATTCTGCTTATTAGCATCAATGAGGCTTGATAAGACATGCCATATGTTCTCAGCTAATAAATGAAGAAGACGGTGGAATTCATAGGAGACACGCCTCACCATCTGTCCGTGAGAGACATTCCCAGCCTTTATCTTCTCAGACGTCTGCTCCATCTAATCTACCTGGCTATGGAACATCAGCTATAGTCGCTATGGATAGAAGTTCAAATTTATCATGGGGAGGATCTCTTTCTTCTGGGTTACTCCTATCGCAATCAAAGGATATCAATAAAGGTTCTGAACGTAGTCTGGAAAATGTGTTACAATCGAGCAAGCAGAAGGTCAGTGCAATTGAAAGTATGCTCCGAGGATTGCATGTATCTGATAGACAGAATCCTGCAGCCCTTCGTTCGAGTAGTTTGGATCTAGGTATTGAGTTTCTTTCCTTGTGAGAGTGTATGTTGTTTTTGAAACATTCTCTAACATGAGCTCATATATCCTTGCACAGCTAAATTGTCTTTTTTCTCCCCTAGTGCAGGAGTTGACCCTCCATCGTCTCGAGATCCTCAATTCCATGCTGCTGTTCCAGCATCCAATAGTCACACAAGTAGAACAACTGCTGACTCAACACTTAGTATCAACAAAGGCAGTAATCGCAATGGTGGCCTTGGTTTGTCAGATATCATTACCCAAATTCAAGCTTCAAAGGACTCAGGAAGATCATCATACCGTGGCAATCTGTTGTCCGAGTCTCATCCTACCTTTTCATCCTTGACAGCTAAACGGGTCGCAGAGAGAAATGAGAGAAATTCTTTTGAGGACAACAATGATGCCAGGGAGGCGAGGCGGTTTATGACGGGTCATTTTGACAGACAGCAGATGGATAGTGCTTATAGAGATTTGGCATTCAGGGATTCAAACGCTAGCCATGTTCCCAATTTCCAGAGGCCACTTTTGAGGAAGAATGTTGGGGGAAGAATGTCGGCAGGCAGGAGGCGGAGTTTTGATGATAGTCAACTGCAACTTGGTGACATGTCAAATTTTGTTGATGGTCCAGCTTCCTTGAACGAGGCCCTTAACGATGGACTGAACTCAAGTTCTGATTGGTGTGCGAGAGTTGCAGCTTTTAATTTTCTCCAAACTCTGCTGCAACAAGGGCCAAAAGGTGCACAAGAAGTAATTCAAAGTTTTGAGAAAGTAATGAAACTATTTCTTCGGCACTTGGATGATCCTCACCACAAGGTCGCACAAGCAGCACTTTCGACACTCGCGGATCTTATACCATCTTGCCGAAAGCCTTTTGAAAGCTACATGGAAAGAATGTTACCCCATGTGTTTTCACGGCTAATTGATCCAAAAGAGGTAGTTAGACAACCTTGCTCGTCAACCTTGGAAATTGTCAGCAAAACCTACAGTGTAGATTCCCTTTTACCTGCACTGCTTCGTTCACTGGATGAGCAGAGATCTCCAAAGGCTAAATTAGCTGTGATCGAATTTGCCATCAACTCCTTCAACAGGTACGCTGGTAACCCGGAAATTTCAGGAAATAGTGGCATCTTAAAGTTATGGCTGGCAAAGTTGACGCCATTGACCCGCGACAAAAATACCAAGCTGAAAGAAGCTTCCATTACTTGCATCATATCTGTATACAATCATTATGATTCTGCGGGACTGCTAAATTACATTCTTAGTTTGTCGGTTGAGGAGCAAAACTCTTTGAGAAGAGCCCTCAAACAATATACTCCCCGCATCGAGGTGGACCTATTAAACTATATGCAGAGTAAAAAGGAAAAACAGAGAATAAAGTCTTATGACCCATCTGATAACATTGGGACATCATCTGAAGAAGGATATGCTGGTGCGTCCAAGAAGAATATATTCCTTGGACGGTATTCTGGGGGTTCTGTTGACAGTGATAGTGGCAGGAAGTGGAGTTCATCCCAGGAGCCAACAATGATCACTGGTGGTGTTGGTCAAAGTGTTTCCAGTGGAACTCAGGAAAAGCTGTATCAGAACTTCAGAAGTGGGATCAGTGCTGCTGGTGATGTGTTGAACCCCAAGGAATCTGATTACTCATTTACTTCAGCTGGTCAGAATTTGATGTCAAGAGCTAGCCCTAATGGAAGCTCAGAAAACATAGAAAACTTGGATGGCTTATCTCCACCGCATTTGGAGAAAAATGGTCTGAATATGAAAAACATTGATTCCTTGGAAGAAAGACATGAAAATGAGGTCTCCCGCGAATTAGATTTGAACCACTATATGCTCTCATCTATTAAAGTTAACCCAACACCGGAATCTGGACCTAGCATTCCTCAGATTCTACATATGGTTAGTAATGATTGTCACATCTGCTAAAAGTCATTATCTTTCTTTCTCTGGTACTTAAAAAGCATATCTTATGTTATGCTTTCACAGATCAACGGGAGTGACGGAAGCCCTTCTTCGAGTAAGAAATCTGGACTCCAGCAATTAATTGAAGCCTCTGTAGCTAATGAGGAATCAGTTTGGACCAAGGTATAACTAATAAACCCTGGTTACACTAGTTGGAGTACTTGCTCCTGACATTTATAAGTTATAACAAATAGATTATAGTTGATCTGAAACTAGGCTAAACGAGATTGGGTAAGACAAGATAAATGATTGTTGGCAAACCTAGTTGGTGGGATAAATTTCACAATTTTGAATAGGTTTAACTTATAAGTTCTACGGTTTAAAAATTAATACGCCAAACCATGGTTTAAAATGACTTTACCCTATGCACTTGCTTATCACTACTAATGGATGTTACCCTCATTTTTCTATTCTCAGTACTTCAATCAAATTTTGATGGTTGTTCTTGAAGTGCTCGATGACGATGATTATTCAATCAGAGAACTTACTCTTTTGCTAGTTTCTGAAATGCTAAGGAGCCAGGTTTGTTTCTTACTCAACCTTGTCAATCAGTCATCTCTAACATGTCAAGGGTGTGATATTTCCAGCTTGTGAAATCACGAATACTTGTTTCTTACTTGTATATATCTTTGCTTAACAATTTCAGAAAGATGCCATGGAAGATTCTGTTGAAATAGTGATTGAGAAGCTGCTTCATGTCTCAAAGGACACTGTACCCAAGGTAAACGATTGGGTGCTCCAAACCTTATTTATTGTGCATCAACGCCTTTCTGTATGTCTCTGCATCTCATATGGTAATATCTTGTTCAGGTTTCCAGTGAAGCTGAGCAATGTTTGACTACTGTCTTATCCCAATACGATCCTTTCAGATGCTTAAGTGTATGGACTTAGTTCCCCTCTTTTCATGGCGTTATTTGGTTTTATGATTCATTTTTTTTTCTAATGATATAATCTTAAGCTAATCAATGTCTTTTCTTCAGGTCATTGTCCCATTATTGGTAGCAGAAGATGAGAAAACTCTCGTCGCTTGCATCAATTGTTTAACTAAGGTGACATATTTTTTATTTTACTGTATTATTAGTGTTTTTTTTCTTAGGTTGTTAATATATATAATCAGATCTTACGTTTCATTGCTTTTCTTTTTTTGTGTACAGCTCGTGGGTAGGCTCTCGCAAGAGGAATTAATGGATCAATTGTCTTCTTTTTTGCCTGCGGTTTTTGAAGCATTTGGAAGCCAAAGCGCAGATGTCCGAAAGGTAAACGAATGTGAAACAAAAAAAGCTTCAGAAACTTGGCTTTTCTACTAACGTCATCTCATGTTTTATGGAACGCTTGATATTTATGAAATCGGACAAGATATATTATACTTTAGAACTCTGAGCTCATTTGGGATTTGTGTTTGTTGCAGACAGTGGTGTTCTGTCTGGTAGATATATATATAATGCTTGGAAAAGCATTTTTGCCATATTTGGAAGGTCTAAACAGCACGCAGGTTCGTCTAGTGACCATCTACGCAAACCGGATCTCTCAGGCTAGAACCGGTGCTCCTATCGACTCAAACACCTAACGAGCCGCTCGTGCTCATGGTTCATTGGGTTTCTCTTGTGTCTTGGGGTCAATATTCATTATTGTTTATTTTGTATATGGGTGTCTTGTGTTTCATTTTTTTTTGGGTGTAATTTTGCAAATTGTTTTTTTCTCTTTTTCATTTTGTTACGGTGTGGTCTATTGTTTTGGGGGAATGTGTTTATTGCTTTCCTCTCGTATCTTCCTAAAATTTAAAAACTTGGCATCTGATGATTAAAATACCTTTATTGATGACAAAATAAATCTGTATTATTAAAACTTCGAATCTGTCATTATTTAACACTTGGTATGAAACATGTATTGCAAGCCGCAAATATGACGCCATAAAAAAAATAATCAACCAATTTCTAACTCATATTTTTATCAAATTATATTAAATGAAACCATATTTATAATATCCGAAATTATAGATTTTTAATTAATATGCAATTAAATATTGAGGATGTTGAAGTTCTTTTGGAAAATATTCTAAAATACCACAAATTTAAGTTTTAGCTCACTTTAGAAAAGGTTCAAATACAACAAAATTTAGGTTTAATAGAGGTTTTTAAAAGTTTAAGAAGGTTAACTAAATAATGTACAACTTCTTCCTAAACTCTTATAGTAACATTTTCTGGCATTTTTGAATATTAAGATTTTGATGGTAGTTTTGGGAAAAGGTATATGATATAGTTTTTCTAGAAATTTCCTAAAATATTTTACGTAAAAATGTCGGATATCTATGTCTCATATTGTATATCGGTAAAAATAGTATATAATAAAAGGGAAATTATTGCGTTGGACTGGGATCCCCAATTATTACCCTCTCGTGGAGAAACATAGCACGATGAGACAGCGGGCAGCTTGTCTTCCCAGCGATTTGCTTTTCAAATCATCGATTGCTACATTAATTTTTTGCAAAAGTATTTGACAAGTAATCATTTATCTATTATTTTCCATTTTTTCATAAATTTGCTTTAGTTTGATGTGTTAGTAATAAATAAATAGATAGGTTAATAGAAAAAGAAAAATATACAAAAATAAATAAAATAGTACTTAAGAAATAGAAGGTGTGGGCAGAGGATTCCCCAACCACCGCCGAAATAGTTTGCAATTTTCATAAATAAGAGTTTTATCAAGTCAGATCCAAGATATATGCATTTAATAGTTATAATATTTGGGTCCACCTTATCTTATACGATTACTATATTGGTATTAAATATAGTATTATTGTATTCCTTATTATTACAAAATAGCCATGTCGCCATCAGTTCTTTTGTTAGGCCATAATTTTGCTCAAAGGTCGAATAATAGCTACTGTACATGACCACGGCCGGAGATCGTTGGTGGGTGGACTGGTGTTATCGGTAGCACAAAAAGAGAATCTTGCTTTTTGTTATCAAAACTATATATACTTTTTTAGTTAAAACCTTCAGGTATTTTCTTTTTCCTCGTTTTATTTTTTGTGATATTGAATTTAGAGTAAGTAAGTATAAAAAAATTTCTACTATTTATTTTATGAGTCAGATTTTCCACTTTTCGATGGACCCAAAAAAGGGTACTCTAAATGATTCACCAGTCACATCCATAGTTTACAAATTAAAACCTCCGATTTTATGTACATTTTTATATTATAAAATCTAGAGAAGATGCTACAAGTTTTGTTTTAAGGCTACATTTTTGATTAGACCGGTTTTGGATATATGTTAAAATTTTCATAGATGTATGTCATCGTGTGATGTGAATTTGAGTATTCATCTAAATATAGTTATCCCTATATGTTTTCAACAATAAATTGTTTTTTTTTATATAAAATATAAAATTAAATATTATATGTTTTCATCTAAATGATTAAACCTGTTGATATTCTTGTTTTAAAACAAAAAAAAATATTGATTAGATAATTAGTAATTTGTGTTAGTGTAATTATTCAAATTTAATTCTGAATTATTGCATATTGTTGACAAATAAATTAAAACACTAAGTTTCAAACGTATTAGTATTGCATAAAATAACGTATTGAGCTTACGGTACGTGTGACCTATTAAAATATTATTAATGAGTGATTACCTGAAAAACATTGTCTTATGCAAATGATTAAGGTTTGATTGTTATGGTTATCGTTTCCTTAAACCCAACACGCTCATTTAATAACCAATATTTAAAACTAACGATATTAACCAATAATATATTTACCTGATGACAAAAAGTTATTAATCTATTGCAGACCTCTAAAACTTTATATCCCAAAGCTACCAAAGTTGGTAAAGATAATCAATTACTTTTAAAAATCTAGAACATTGCTATCTCTAATTATAATTAAAATATCCGAATGATATATTGCAGACACCTAAACTTTCGCCTCGCTATCATAATTGGATATAGAAAGAAAGCTACATAGTTGCATCCCATAAAATAATCAAACCAAATAGTACTATGTCTAATATAACACATATATAGTCTACAGGACCAAATATAACAACTTTGGATTATCATTACTAATTAGCATTATGATTAAATATAACTAGACTCAGGCTTTGATTTTTGTTTTCTTCCTTGTCATTTTTATTTTTCTTATCAATTGTAAACGGAAGAAATTATATTGCTTATGTTTTGCGTTTTGGTTACAATTCAGAGTAACTCTTGATAGAAAATCAAAATATTGTTTTCTATGGATACAAAACATTTTAGTACATACACAAACGCAAACGTCGTATTTTTTTTTTATTTTTTTATTTTTGCTTTTGGATAAAATTGAGGTTAACTGAACTATTGTATTATAGCTCTCTGTTCACTGAATCTGAATAAATAATATAAATTAATTAGGTTTGATAGCTGCAAGAGGGTTTAGCAACAAAAAAAAATAGATTACCCTGTCTCATAAATCATTGAGGTTTCCAATAGAAAACCAACTTCTGTCTTAATATTGTCCCCACTCTTTATTTGGTATTATCTTTTTTTTTGTTGGCATCTTTCTTATAATATACATATACATAGCAAATCAATTGTATAATCATATGGTGCTATCACAAAACTCAATAATTCCATATCAATGAAAAAATGTATTGATATATGAATAGGAGAAGGAAAAATAGAGACTCATACTTAATAGATAAACACACATAGACATAAGTTCATTACTTCACAACTTTTTGGTTATTTATCGACTAATACTAAAATTAGATTGCAAACATCAACTTTAATTCAAACTTGGGTCGAAAATTTCATTTCATCTAAAGATATTGAATGGCTTATTTTTATTAGAGAAAATTAAGACTTTTCTCTCTAAAATTTCTAGATTCAAATAAATTTTAAAAGAAAAAAAAACTTAAAATAGCAGAGAAAAAACATGTAAAACAATTATATATCCATTAGTGACTTCACAAAGTCATGAAAAAATTTCTGCAGATATATATTATTGTGATCTTAGTACGGATGAATAAGAAGGAGCCTGATTCTTCATCTCCGTCAGCTACATATGATCTCACACATTTTGTTTTATTTATCCACTTGTTTAATTTTTTCAGAGGTTTAAAAAGCGGCACAAGTTTCTATTCACACTTGACACATATACATAAATATATCCACAAATACATTCTGTTAAAGTTAGTTGACGCAGTAAATGCGATACACACAATGACCTCTTCGAAGAGGCAAAAAGATAGAGAAGAAGACCAAAAAAAAATATACATTACAGAAAAGAGAGAGAGAAGAAGCTTATCACATTTCTAACGCACGAAAATTTTAGAATTTATTCAGATGCACCAGAAAGATCCCCAGAAATAAAGGCGATGACTTTGTTTTCTTTTAAATCAACTAGGGATGAATGTGCTACGCGCGGATGTATTATTAATTATTTTATAATATTTTCTTATTTTAAAATTACAATGTTTTTAATCATTATCTTTAATTTAAAGTCATCAATGGTTGTAGATTTTGAAGTTGTTTTTAGTTTTAGGTTTTTTTTTCAAAAAATCTACTTTATAGTCAATCCTGATTATGAGAAAAATAGTTTTTTTTTTTAAAATAGAAAATCTAGATTTTAATAGGTTTTGTAAATTTTCAAAGAAAATCTAAAATCTATATTTCATTAGTTTTTCAAAGAAAATCTAAAAACCATAATCTAAAATCCAAAAATCAAAAACTATAATCCAAAAACCATTTAAACTTGCATGGCCTAATTAAATTGTTTATTAAAAAAATAATGCGTCATATATATATAAAATATTACATGTTAATGGTAGTTTACACTAATGACATAGGTAAGATTTTTTGTTTGTTGTTTTCTTTAAATTACGGTTTCTAATGTAACTATATGTGAACTTGGATATAAGAGATTGTATGTCTATATTAATTAATTAGAGGTGTTAAAATAGGTTTTTAATATCTATTTTGATTCGTCTAAAATTGTTCATTTTGATTATAAATAAAAATTTGATTGTATTTATTAACGTGCGTGTCTCCAAATCCACTAACGTCCGCTTTAAATAGTTTATGCATAAATCCATCATGAATCTAAGTTATATGTTGGGTTTTTAAAAAAATTAAACCGTAAAAAATAGTCAGAAATCGCCGGACATCGTAAAAAACAACCGAAAATAATCGGAAATTACTGAAAATCGCTAGAAATTGACGGAAATCGCCCGAAATCACTATAAATAGCCAGAAGCCGCCAGACGCCGCCAGAAATCGGTGAAAATTGCAATTTTTAATTTGAAAAAATTTGATTTTGACCTAGATATTTAGAGACCAAGGCCGTCCATTGTCCAACAGTGGCCAACCCGTTTTATCCGTGGACGAAGTTGGGCCTAGACCATCTTAACCCTCTCTGTAAATGGGTTTGTCCTTAAACCGTCCATTATGTATTGGTCATAGGTAACCAAGACAACCCATCCATTTTGACACCTCTAATACTAACTTACTAAACCTCAACAAATTTTAAAGAGTCTCAAGTTTCTTTGGTTCCATGACAATACCTAGACTCTGTATTTCATGATCATCAATTACATCCGTATCTAAGAACTCAAGATATGCATTGCATGATTCCAATCCATATTTGCAGTTCAAAAGACCATTAACCAATACATGATATTGAAATCAGACAGTACATGATTCAAATTACGGTACCATTTGATATATTGCTGATTTTACGTTTTCAACCATAGTTTTCATAGGGTTTTTAGAGTATTTTATATGTTTTAGAGTCTTTTCAGGTTGGAGCATATCTGAACGGAGTTTAAAGCATTAGGAGCATGGAATGGGAGAAAAAAAGCAAAAAGTGGTGATTTCTAGAGCTCAGATCGATCGATATACATTTAGAATTATCGATCCCAAATCACCAAGGAAGCGATCACATCTCAGATTGACTAGAGCAATCCCAAATTGATAGTTCCACCTTGTATCGATCAATCCACCATCTGACCGATCGATCGATCCAACCTGAACTGACCTACGCAGAAAAAGGAAATTTGCCCCATGATGCGATTTTAACCTATTTATTTTATTTCTAGCCATTTTTTAGGCTACACATTATTTTCTATTCAGAATTTTGTCTTTTGGCAGTTTGTAAGATTTGTGGAGACGAATCTATGCATCTACATCTCTTGAGAAGATTTCTGAACTCCTTTGGATTTCTTATTCTTATGATCATGAGGTATTATTCATCTCTTTGTTGTTTCTCTGCATTTATGTCTGAGTAGATCCATAGTTAGGTTTTAAGGTTTCAAAGGAATATATGAATCATTGAATCAAATATAGATATGGTTTTATCATCTGTTATCTTCATTTATCGTTGTTCCTATTTCTTAAGCAGAATTGGTCATTAGTCTCTGAATTATGGTTTAATCTATTCATCAAAATTGTTATAGATTGCTTGATAGAACATATGTGACCAAATTATCCTTAGCCAACGAAAGTTGATAATAAGGCAATTTGTGAACAAATCGAATATGCTTGTTAATACTTGTCTACAATTTAAGTTCAAATTTTTTTTTACAATCTTAGGTTGCTAGATAAAGTGATTGATACCACGACAATTGATTGGTTATAAATTTATGTTTGAGTTCAAGATTATGCTTATCTGTTTCATGAATAATTGTCTGGTTCATAATCTCTGATTTCCTGCGAATATGTCTAAAGCCTCGAAAAGTTGTCACGCTTTTAATTCATAAGTTACATCGTTTATTATTTTCTCCTTTACATTATTGCATCAAAAACTAAAAAAAATCATACTCTTTTTCTTAGCTAGTTTCATTATTTAAGAGTTATAGTGTGACACTTGGTCCTTGTGGATTCGATCCCTAGATTGCTACAACATTTTTTTGCACTTGCAGTAGTTTATATAGGGTTAAAACTCTACGTATCAAGTTTTTGGCGCCGTTGCCAGAAACCAATTACGTTACTGTTGTCTAAGACTAAAGTTTACTCTAAGATTTACTAAATACGTTCTATTTTGCTTGCTTGTGTTTCAGGTCATGCAGAGAAGAAATGAAGGCTCTGACAACCTTCTGCAACTCAATAATCAAGAGATAGCGAGAACAAAACGTACTAACAACAAAGCTAAAAAAGCAAAGTCAAAGCTAGCCAACATGGGTGATAATTTCAACACTGTGCACTTGCAGATGGTTAGGCCGCTACAACTGCATAACTCCATAATTTACAGCAGCAACTGCAACAGTTGCAACAACAGAAACACCAACAACAAGAGCATCAACATGCTATTGGGGAAACTGACACACTCCACACGTTCTACCAGAATAGAGCTGCTATTTATCCACTAGAGATTGCATAGCAATACTATGAGATCAAGCCTCAGATGATTGTATTTGTGAAGCAGCATACATTCAATGGTTTACCTGCCGAGAATCCAATGTATCACATAGAGAATTTCAAAGAGATTTGTAGTACTACTAAGTCGAATGGGGTACCTTTTGATTACCTCAAGTGCAAGCTCTTACCTTTTTCTTTAGCAAACAAGGCGCTAAGATGACTTAAGTCACTACTTTCCGGATCATTTAGAACCTAGGCTGAATGCTTTACTGCTTTCTTAGATCACGTCTACACTAATTCCAATCAACTTCTCTAAGAAACAATATCATTACTTTTGGGCAGCATTCAGGGGAGATATTCAAAGAATACTGCAGAGAGTACCCTCATCATGGGTATCCAGATGAGCAAATTTTCAGTATTTTCTATGATGGAGTCGATTGGGACTATAATAATACTCTTAATGTTGGAAGCAATGAAGACTTTATGACTAAGAGTGTAGCAGAAACATACCATTTGATAGAAAACTTGGCTGCAAGTTCCAACAGTCGATGCACAGAGTATGATCGGTCTAAAAAGGTTAAGAGTGTGGACTCTCCGGAGATTGATGAGCTGACTGCGAATGTGAGTATGTTGATGATGGAAAATCAAAGAGGTGTTTAGCTTTGTGAAGATGGTTTAGATGCACTTTACTGTCAAAAGATTGCTGAGGATGAGACTGAGGATTTTCAAGAAGTGAATTATGTGAATGGACTGGGGTTCGTGCAAAACAGGGGATTCAACCAGAATTACAGAAATCACCCAAACTTATCCTACATGAAAACAAATGTGGAAAATCCGCATGATTAAGTCTACCCACAATAGATGGTCGCTCAGGATCAAAATTTTTAGGAATAAATATTTGTGCAAAATTCCGGCGTCACTGGTATTTCTCAGGATTTACAGGACAGACGGGCGTGCAAAATCAGAGTTTTCAGAAGAGTTTTTTCACAGGATTTTCAGGGGAAACAGTTCGTGCAAAATCAGGGTCAGAACAGATTTAAGGTGGAATCCAACATAAACAACAATTCAACAATTTTCAGACGACAGTCCCAGCTTCTTTCCAAGCTCATGTAAACTCAGCAAATGATCCTCAAGATGAACTCAAGGTCCTTATGTAGCAATTCCTCCTCCAACAACAAATTATACTAATGAGACAAATGTTAAGGTAGAAAACATATACAACGATCACAATGCCAAGTATGAAGCTACTCCACTTACATAAAATTGATAGATACTCAGGTTGCTCAGACCGCTGATGTAGTAAAGAGACAACATGGAGTCCTTCTAGCAAAGAGTAACATAAGGCATTATTTCTGGGATGAGCCTTACTTGTACAAGCAATAATCAGATGGTGTTTTCAGGCTATACATTAAAAGAGGAAGAAGTTCTAGGTATTTTCTTTCGTTGTCATAGTTCGAACTATGTTGGATACTTTGCTACTTTCAAAACAGTGTTTAAAGCTCAACAAGTTGGCTTCTGGTGGCCAACTATGTTTAGATATACATATGCTTTTGTTTCCAAGTGTGATTCATGTTAAATGCAAGGGAACATTAGCAAGAGAAACTAGATGCCTCAAAATTTCATCTTACAGGTTGAAGTGTTTGATGTATGGGGTACTGACTTTGTAGGTCATTTTTTGTCATCTTATGGGAATGCGTACATCCTTTTGGCAGTAGATTATGTGTTTAAATGGGTTGAAGCACTGACTTCTCCAACTAATGATGCAAAGATTATCTTGAAAATGTTCAGGTATGTGATCTTTCCAAGGTTTAGTGTACCTAGAGTTGTGGTTAGTGATGGTGGGTCTCATTTCATCAACAAGGTCTTTGAAGGTTTGTTGAAAAAACATGGAGTCAGGCACAATGTTGCCACTTCTTACCATCCGCAGACTAGTGGACAACTGAAGATTTCTAACAAGGAGATCAAAAGCATTCTGCAAAAAACTGTGAAAACAACACGAAAAGATTGGGTTGTAACACTTGATGATGATCTTTAGGCTTACATGACTGTTTACAAGATGCCGTTAGGCCAACTCCATTCCATATTTTCTATGGGAAAGTGTGTCATCTTCTAGTGGAACTCGAGTACAAGGCAGCATGGACTGTAAAGTTGATGAACTTTGAAATTAAACAGACTTCTTGAAAGAAGGTTGATGCAACTAAATGAGTTGGATGAGATTCTTTACATGGCCTATGATAACTATATGATTTACAAAGAAATGACTAAGGCTTACCAATGCAAGAAGAACATTGCCAGAAACTTTGCTCTAAATGATCAGGTTTTACTTTTCAACTCTCACTAGAATTTTTTTTTTGGAAAGCTAAGATTGCGATGGTCCGGTCAATTTACGGTCAAAGAAGTGAGACCGTATAGTGTTGTAGTGTTGCTGGACACTGCATAAGGTGAATTTATGGTTAATGGTCAACGCTTAAAGCTATATCTAGCTGATACTGAAATCGCTGAAGATGACACCATTCTTCTCAGTGATCCACCTCGAGCCTAAACGACATCCAAGTTAAGATAATGACTTAAAAGAAGCGCTTGGTGGGAAGCAATCTACTGGTAAGTGTATATAATTTCATTTTTTTAGTGTGGATTTTCGTGCTGTTATAAAAAAATATAGGAAAACAAGTGTCAGAGGCAGATCGATCGATCCAAGTACATTTGTCCCTTCTCTTCGATTTTCTGGTTTATTCGGTTCAAGCTTGGTTAATTTCACTTAATTTATACCAGTAAACACGATTTAAAACTTCCACACCCGATTTTCAAGATCATAATTAATCTTTTCTTCTATTTTTCTTTTTCTTTTTGCGATTTTGAATGTTCTTGTGAAATATTTTTTTCTAAATCCTAACTCCATTAAATTATAATGGATTTTGACGATTTTTAGTCTATTTTATTTAGATTTTTGTTCTCTTTCTATTTTTACAATTTTTTTTTGATCGTAAAAATATATGATTTTATCTTTATTTTTTTTCAATCCAAAAATTTATTGTTTAAGATTCTAAAATAGGATAATATAATAACTTATTAGTTCTTACTATATTAGATTTGAACATATATTAGTTTATTGATTTGTGTGTTTACAATTGAAATTGTGATTTTAGGAGCGAAAATGGCAAAATTTTCTGAAAAACAAAAGAAAAATTGAGCCGGTGTTGTTTAGAATTTTTTTTTCATTTTTTTCTAAATAGGGACATGTGTCAGACTTTTGTGTATCCATGTGACATCTCCGGAGAACTCCCTTCTACTTTGATATAGTAGATTCCAAGTTTATCCCATCTCATTCTCTAGGTTAGATATAGTGTGGGTAATATATGTTTCTTCGTCGATTAGTAATCTCTTCTAGGTAATATTACTAATATTACTTATTACTCTTTTGTATCTTTCTATATATATATATATACACACTACCAGCAACAACTGTTCTGTTTTTGCCGGTTTTTTCAGACATGAACTATCTTGTTCCTGACTTTGACACTGATGATGATTATGTCAACAATCATGATTCTAATCTTCCTAGAAAATCCATTATGTAAGTTGTCAACTTCAACAAGTTTTGATTTTTTTTGGATCTGATTTTGGTTTTAATAAATTAGGAGTGAAGAAAATGATCTCATGGAGCTTCTATGGCGCAACGGTCAAGTCGTTGTTCAAAATCAGAGAGTCAGTAACAACAACAACAACACCAAGAAACCTTCTTCTTCTTCTTTAAAACTTCACGGCGGAGGAGAAGCTAATCCGCCGCCGCCTTCTATGCATCAGCAACAGCCGTTAGATCAGAATCTTTTTATCCAAGAAGACGAAATGACGTCATGGCTTCACTATCCTCTCCGAGAAGATGATTTTTGTTCAGATCTTCTCTTCTCCGCCTCAGCAACCACCGCACCAAGTGCTCCTTTCGCGACGACAACGACGAGTCAGGTCACAGCTGCGATACCGCCGGTAGCTTCATCGAACGAGCCGAGACCGTCGGTACCGCCGTCGTCGAACAACCAGAGGCTGCCGGTAAGGAATTTTATGAATTTTTCGAGGCTGAGAGGGAGTTTTAACGGCGGTAATGGTAAAGGTGAATCTGGACCTTCGATATCGAAAGCGATTGTGAGAGAATCTACGCAGGTAAGTCCTAGCGCTACACCGTCGTCGGCGGCGGCGAGTGAATCCAGTTTAACACGGCGGACGGATGCTATTGATAGTCAAGTGAAGACGGTTAATTGTGGACCCAGCTCCGCCGTAGCTGGAAGTGGCGCGTTTAATATCGCAGCTCCCGGACATAATTGGAAAGGAAAAGCAGTGGCTACGATAGCGCCGGCGCCGGTGAGTAAGATTATTCTCGATACATCGTCTTCTGTAGTGTGGAAGAGCGAAATTAAACCGGAGACGGAGAAGACGATCGTCGATGAGAGGAAACGAAAAGAGAGAGAAGCCATTGAGGAAACTGAGTCCCGGAGCGAGGTGAGTCGAAAAAGACCGAGTCGTCAAAATTCTCTACTTTCACTATCGTGCGCAGTTAGGATTTGGCGTATTTTTAGTACAGTTAATGGACTTCAGCGCATTTTAGTGCCTATAGGAATTTGAAAATTAACGTTAATTTTGGTGATTACGTGAGTTGCAGGAAACTAAACAAGCACGTGGATCAAAATCTACAAAGAGATCTCGAGCTGCAGAAGTTCATAATCTCTCAGAAAGGGTTTGTGTTATTATTTGTTTTTTTTTCTGAATAATCTTTTGTTTTAGTTAATATAACATAAAGAATCTGAAGAA
The DNA here is from genome assembly GCA_963922655.1 of Cardamine chenopodiifolia. Taxonomy (NCBI): domain Eukaryota; kingdom Viridiplantae; phylum Streptophyta; class Magnoliopsida; order Brassicales; family Brassicaceae; genus Cardamine; species Cardamine chenopodiifolia. The sequence goes on from OZ000469.1 coordinate 318,311, forward strand.
TGTGGTGAATTTGGTAATTAACAGAAACGAAGAGATAGGATCAATGAGAGGATGAAAGCTCTACAAGAACTCATTCCTCGATGCAATAAGGTTTTCGATCTTTTAACTTCCTCTCCAAGTTATTTAACATTAATTTTGTTACTGATTTAAAAACCCTTCTTTGATTTGATGATTCTCAGTCAGATAAAGCTTCCATGCTTGACGAAGCTATTGAGTACATGAAATCTCTACAACTTCAAATTCAGGTGCGTCCTCAAAACCAGAATCTTCACCTTTCTCAATAGTTTAGATTTCGTCTTCTTGGAAGGAATATGAAGTTTCAGGTGAAAGTTTTAGGAAGCAATAGATAAAAACTTGAGTTTATTTACTGAGATTAAATGCAGATGATGTCAATGGGATGTGGTATGATGCCAATGATGTATACAGGAATGCAACAATACATGCCTCACATGCCTATGGGTATGAACCAGCCTCTTCCTCCTCCTGCGTTCATGCCATTTCCCAATATGTTGCCCGCTCAAAGACCTTTGCCTACACAAACTCATATGGGCGGCTCTTTGTTCTCAGCACCGCACTATCCTGACCCATCAAGAGTCTATGTACCAAACCAGCAATGTGATCCAACCTCAAACCAGCCTCAGTATCCTGGTTACATTGATCCATATCAGCAGTTCCACAATCTCCATCCATCGCAACCACCTCAGTTTCAGGTACATTTTACCTTCGTCTGTTTCACAAATGCTAGTTCCTTTGCTCACAAGTTACACGATCTTATCTTTGTTGTTGTAGAATCAAGCAACATCGTACCCAAGTTCAAGCAGGGTTAGTAGTAGCAAGGAATCTGAAGATCAGGGAAACCACACAACAGGTTAATAATGGCTGGAGCAGCCAAAGGATGTGTTTTCACAAGCAACTCACAATTTTGAGTAATTGACAGAGAGACATAACATGTAAATCGCAATCTCAGATAACGATTCTAGCCTGTTTTCGGTTTCTTTTTGTTCTCTCTTCCAGGTTGTATACTTACAGAACTGTACATATAGGCCGCAGAGGCTTAGTGAACAATAGACGAGAGAGTTAGGTTCATATCTATCGACCCAATCGTTTATTACTCTTAACGAAACCAAGTCTTGGTAAAGCTACTTCTGATGTCTGAGTAGCTTATCTGAGGAAACAAACAGATCCAGCAACAAAAGTTTAGTCCTTTGCTTTTCCCTTTTTTGCTAAAATTTGAGAAAAAAAGATTGAATCTTGATGAAAAGAAGAGCTCACCTGTAAAGGGTCAGAAGAACAATCGACGTTGCAGATGAGCTTTTGAAGGGTTGCGTCCTTTTGAGTAGCTGTGGAGGTTATTTGAATCCAAGGGTTTGTCTAATTTAGGTGAAGAGTAACAAGAATTCGGAATGGAAGATGATACACTGAGTTTTAAACCCAAGAATAAGACTGTAAGCATATAGACAAGTATAGTAGTATATAAGGGATCGAATCTTCAGGAACTAATGTTGCACTACAATTCTTATCGAAAAAATGCTAAGACAAGACAAAAAGAAAGTATTTGTGAAAGCAATAAAGTAAATAACAATTAAATAAACGAAGTAATCTTATGGATTAAAAGCATTAGACTTTAGGAAATTCGCCGAAAATCAGAGATCATAAACCAGACAACTACTCAGTGCATTTATTAAGAACTATCTAGAACTCGAACAGAAACGTCTAACCAATCCACTGTCGTGACATTAATTACTATGTCTAACCACTTAAATATCTAAACTGTCGTTTGAACTTAAAATCCTAGACAAACTATAACTAATGGGTTCGATATGTTCACGTATCGCAATAACATCAATCTTCGTTGGCTAAGGATAATACGCTCACATATATTCTATCCGATAACCTATAAGTTTTTGGAGAATAGATTTAACCTAACATCATAGACTAAGTGATCAATTTAGTCTAAAAATTAGTAATAACAATAGATGAAGATGCCATAAGATAAAACCCTATTTATGTTTGATTCAATGATTTTTTATTCTTTTGAAACCCTGAACTCTAAATAAAGAATTACTCAGATATGAAAGTAGTTAAACAACTCATGATAGAAGAAGAACTCATAAAAATCCAATAGAAAATAATCCAAACTATATCTCTTTACAAGGTCTCGATAAAAGCAATCTAAAATAAAGCATAGGATAGTAAGTGGTTGCTTAAACAATGGTTTAAAACATTATTTATAGGTACAAACTCGTTTAGGCCGAATCCTAAACTAATTATGAAAATAAGCATAATTTTTTTTTTCTAGAACATGCTGATTATGTATGGATCGATCAAATCTGCTTCTTCATGGCATATGAGATCGATCGTGTTTGATGATGGATGGATCGATCTAAGGCTGGATCGATCGATCTGATGTCCTCTGATCGATTTTGTGTTACACGAAAATGTATTAGGGAGGATGGATCAATCGATCTAGTGAAGATCAATCGATTTGGAAATACACGAAAACTCCACGGATATGGGATCGATCAATCTAGTGGTGAGATCGATCGATCTGGTTAGGCTCGGCAAATTTTTTTTTGATCGATCCGAATGAAAATTGATTGATCTAAACTCTCTAATCGATTCTTTTTGTTCATTTGCTCCAACTTCATTCCAAGCCACTAAAAATTCTCCAAAGTGAGTTTAATGCCTGATAAGACTCTAAATTAAAGAAAATGACTCTAAATCACGTACTAATCCTAGGTTAAAATACGTTAAAGACCAACATATCAAAAGAACAAGTGGAAGACTTGAAATGATTCAGAAGGTTTGATACTTCAAAGACAATTTGGAATGGCCCTTTCTTTTTAAAAGTTTTGCTAATGAATTTCTTCGTTGGTATTTGTCGTAGTTCATCATTAACAAATGTATAGATTCTCTGTTTAAAATCCAAAATAATACTAACAAACCTTTATAACTAAATTTTTTCATCCAATTAATTTGTTATAAATCTAGTTATCCTAAATGCTGTCATAAAAAGAACTCACTTGAGCCTTTCATACATACATAAAGACAGGAACAAGGACATATAAATTATATATATATATATATAAAATATAAATCGATTTCTACATATGTATTTATAATATATACGAATGATGCATGGTTTGTTATATTTCCTCATGCTATTATATTAAAGATGAATGATATTTTTGCTAGTTGTAACTACGAAGATATACGATGAAGAGTAACCTGCCAAAATTAATAAGACAGAACGACTCCGAAGGAAAATATCAGAAAGAAAAGAAGGAAAGAGGAAATGTCTCAAATGAAAAAGCTGATAAACAAGCTAAGACGGGACATGTTCCTAACCTTTCTGAGGTAATTTCTTTGTTTTTATTCTTTACTTGACATTAACCACTTTTTCTCTAAGCATGGTTTATTCATGATGTTTTACAATCATACGGTTAAATAATAGTCCATAGGACCCCGCAATCCTTAAACCTTTTGAGGATGACATCTTCTTTTGAATTGAAAAGGTCATGCATTACTTTCTTGATCGAGCCATGTCAGAAGTATCAAAAAACTCTGACCTTGGATTTCCTCTTAACCCACACATATTGTGTTTGTTAGATTTGCACCAAAGAACAATACTTTCTAATGTGTAAGTAATTTGTAGATAGTGTTTGTAGAATATGGTGAGAAAGTTATGGTTTGATCTAACATTATTTATCTTTTTGTATTTAGTGTAGTTACTTTGAAGATATTGTCTCTCTTGTTATTTCTTGAAAAAATGTTCTCTTTTTCTATTCTTTAAAAAAAGTGAGACTCAAAAATAGAAATATAAGAACAAAGCCAGGCTTGGTTCTTTTGAATTCTCTTAAAGATAAAGATACACAAAAAGTAAATTTATTTTTTGTACTGAATTTGGGTTATTCATGAAAAATAAGGCAAAGGAGAAACCAAACTATAGTCGTCACGTTTTTATTAAGCGGTATATGAACAAACTACAAACCATATTTGTGAGTGGTTTCAAGAAAGCTGTAGAAAATGATATGAACAAACTACAAACCACTTTTGTGAGTGGTTTCAGGAAAGCTGTAGAAAAGGATATTGATGATTATATTAAAACACAACTTACAGAGATATTTATTGGATATGCAAAGATCCTCACCATATTTCTTTTTACCAAAGATCCTCACCATAGTTAGTAAATGCAGAACTATTTTATTAAAAGCTTTATTGGTTATTGAGATATCATCAAACAATTCTCAAACAACAAAGCTCTATTATGTTAACAAGTTTTTCTTTTGGTCAAATCTCTGTTATGAATTTTGTGTCGTACAATTTTTGTCTTGATACTTTATATTTATTTTCTATATTTTAGAGGTAAAATCTAGATGCTTCGTGACATATTTCTAAAACTGGCATTGGCACATGGAGGCCCATATACTGTTTCTCAGCTACGTGTTAAGTGTTTCAGCTTAAAAAATATTCTTCTACCTCTAGTTAGTGTGTTTTTTTTTTTGCTTTTTTGTTTCTTTCGTCGCTTAGCAATGGTTTTTTTTTTTTCTTTTTTTTATAGGTTTGCTTACCTTCTCATAGAAGAAACTATGGAGCCTTTGAAAGAGCCTTGAAAAAAAGTTCATTCAAGTGGGGCAATGTTAATATCTGTGTTAGGGAGACTTTCATGATACCTCAGTTTATCGAAGCTGTTGGATTGCATGCAACTAAGGTACGCACACAAACTTGTGTTGTTGTTTGCGTATGATGAGACTTTCATTTGGAATGTGTTTTTGTTTGTGAACTTTTTTTTTTTATCCTTTTTTGCCATTTTTTTAGGTTGTTGAATAATCTTAAGCGATTGCATAATCTCAAACGCTTGATATATAATATATATCTCTTATCTCATAATATCCAAAGTTTATTTGTATTTTCTCTTGGCAGAAATTCAAATCAAAGTGTATATGATCCGCGTAAATTTAGCTAAACAAAATATTAACTAATCAATCCAAATTTGAGTGAAAATTTTCTTTGATAAAATTTGAGATGCTTCAATCAAATGTTTTTTTTGTCAGCTACCCAATGTGTTTAGGCTATTGAAATTTTAATCATATTTAACATTAAATACACAAATTTAATATATACATCGTTGTACATATAATGGATATGCAGTAAATGCAGACACATCTCGCATGTATTGATCAGTATCATATGTAAACATATATGGTTCCATCAAAATCATAAATTAATAATTATATAAACTTATAACATACAAATAAGAAGTTTTAGTAAATTATGACTCTAGTACTATTTGTTTATTCGTAAATTTGCATTTTTGTTGAATCTTATCTTTAATTTTGTCTTATCGTATCAAAAACAGCCGATATTATTTTTTTAAATTGAATCCAAATTTTTTGAAGAACTCTATATGTGATAGTTGTTACTTAATGTACAACCATGATTAAAAATATTGAAGTATTGTCTTCGATTTTTTATTTTAAATAGATTTTTTTTAAATTAGACAAATTTCTCTATATAATAATTAATTTATTGATAAATTAATACATTCTATAAATTAATAAAATATTTTGATCCCGACATTATTAATTTATAATGGTTTTACTGTAGTTCAGTTTAGTTTGAGTATTTCAGGTATTTAATTTTTTTTATTAAATTTAGTGGATTTTTTTGGTTTAGATTGCAAATCACTTTGTCTGAGTCGCTTAGCTTCTTCGTGGCTTCTAGGTTTTAGTCCGAATAAAAGTTCATAAAAAGGAAATTATAAACGTCGTTTATGTTTCCATCAAGCAGGTAATGTTTTTGTTTCAATACTTCAGAGTATCTTTAGTGTGAGTCTGTCACAATCAAAAATAATAATAAATAGTTTTTAAAGAAAGTGGGTGAGAATAAATTGACTTTGAGAACCTGTTAAAAATCTCTTATGTGGGACATATATCTTTTCATAAATGGTTTATTTTTTGTGATTAATCAAATTTACAACAGTTTTAAAAGTTAGTTAAATAGTTCATATGTTATTTTTTTATAAATCATAAAATTAAATTATCTATCTAACAAGTTCCATTATGCATGAATTTAAATTATATATTAATATTAGTTAAAATTACATTAATATTAAATTAATATTATTTTAGTTAATACGGTAATATGAAATATTATAAAGAAAAAAATCTGAGATTTTTAAAATTAAAAAATATTTTATGATATTATTAAAATCATGTAGAATAATTATTTTATTCTCTATATATAGACCTCATCTCTTCATCTTTTTACACATCTTGACATTTCTTTATTTATCTCTTTCTTTCTTTCTGCACTTAACTAGAATATGGATTCTAACTATTCATTTCATTTTCAACAAATTTCATGGATCTTAAAAGTGCTCAACAAGAAGGGAACACTACACATCATTTTCCTCTTTGATGATGGTTTCATATGTTACCTATGTGTTCTAGAATTTTAAGTTTATTTCTTATGAGTTTATGTTATATAATTTTATGCTTAATTTTAAGAAAATATAACTCTTTCTTGTACTATTTATAATGTATTATATTATTAGTATTTACGGTTTTATTATTGTTACTACTATAGGTGATATAAACAAATATAACTAATTAATGAGATTGTAGGTTTAAGATGTAATTTGATATGATTTAAAAGATATCAATTAGAAATCTTCTAATTAACAGAAAATCTAAAATCAAAGAATGATTCAGTGGAGCCCTTTTGCTTCTCAGTTAGCACTGAGGAAGCTAAGTTTCCCTGACCAACTGTAACATGACCATTCATATAAATTATATGATATAATTATTATTACACTCCAAAGAGTGGCAATCGCATAAGCTGAACACGAGATGTTACAAGTTTAGAGTAATCAATGTGATGAAGTTACTCCTACGTCTTCTTGTCCACAATAGAATCCGACAATTCAGTATGTGGAGTTTACAGAGATATCGAGAGCTCCACAAGTCCAGAGTCTTATGATCGAGAAAAGAAGTTGTAAACATCACAACATGGACACGGCCAAGTGTAAACATGAATGACCAAGGTGAAAAAAGAGAAATATACACACATGTCGGGAAAATTCCATAAAAATATGTTAATTATTTATAGATTTCTATTAAAATACATAAATTTTGCGGATATTTAGGACAGTATATGAATTAAGTATTTCTTTTATTATAATACACAATTTTTTAAATTGTACTCATTGACATAAAATCTATTTATTTTGTATTGTTTTAATAAAAAGAACATTTAAATAATAAATTATTTTATTAAAATCAAAAAATATTTCTTAAAATTTCTTTCAAATCTTAAAAAATTCTGTAAAATTTCATAAATTTAAATAGTAAATTATCAAATTCAGAAAACAAAATAATTTATTAAGTTATTTAAATCTTTAAATAAGTCTAAAATTTAACATTTATATTATAGATACAAAATATTTTCATATAGTATACATTTTATGAAAATTTTAATTCATTAAATATTCAAATACTTAAAAAACTTTTATTACCATATAAAGGTAAATAAAATATATCAAAATTTTCAAATCATATATTTATATATATTATATTGTTTACATTAGAAATTATCCAAATCACAAATAAATAAAACCTATATTATTATATTCACACAAAATTTCATGATTTTATTTTCATAAATAATGGTAACTTTATTACTAAAACTTTATGAATTTGAAGTTTTATATTTTCACTTTTAAATTGTTTTTAAATTATTAGGAGTTTTATATGTTTTTGGATTTTTATTTTATTTTGTGAATTCCAAAATTTACAAGTTTAATTTTATTTTAAGACTTATTTTAGGTTTTTTAAAAATTTTATAATTTTATTAGATTTTCTGGATTTTATAAAATATTTTTTGTCAAAATATTTTTATTTTAATTAAAAAAAAAACAGATTTTTTTTTTGTCAAGCCCTAGATGTTAAATGGATATAATTATAAATTTTGGGTATTATAATGAAAAAATAGTTACTTCATGTATTTTCTTTGGTGCACATAAAGTTCGTGTATTTTTATGGAAATAAAAAAATAATTGATGTATTTTTACGGAATTTTTTTTACTAAAATAAATGAGGGAAAATAATCATTTTACACACAATGAAAAAAGCTTTATCGAAGGTCTTGTCAGGAAAATTAAATCGGAAAATACACAATGAAGCTAACTAGCTATATTTTTCTTACAAACATAGTGAAAAATAAGCAAAGTGCAAACATGAATGGCCAAGCTGAAAATTTGATGGGAGGATCAACTCCTCGTATGATGAATGAAAAATTAATTACAGTGAGAATGGTTTGACACAAGGAGCAAAGCAATCCCACCATCTCTGGAAAGCTCCCAAATCTGTTTGATCTTTTAGTTGGATAGTAAAACCAAGGAATGGGCCACTTCCACTTCCACACAACTCTCTCAACTCTGCCTTTGTGTAAGAGATCTACGATACTAAGTAAACAAGCCAACAATGATATTGACATCGCAGCCAAAGCGTATTTAGGTTTATTAGTAGAAGACATCTGGTCGAAAACAGAAGATGGTATTTCCAACATGAGGTTGGTGATGATTAGAGACCTCTCAATTATAACCTGTTTAAAACCAAGACAAAGACGTTTCATTTGACTCATGTTCGACAACAACAGTTTGAGCTGCAAAATAATAAGACTATAAAAAGGTTTTTTATTATTTAAAGGACCTTCGTTCTTGAGGCTCTTAGCAGTTTGTTCTTGATCTCCAGAGCTATTTCATTCACCAATATCTCCTCATCTCTGGCAAAAGAAGCATATAATAATAAACAAAGATAGACTATATCTTAGTAGAAAAAGGAACATATATGTTATGTAAGTAAGAAGAGTAAACTTTCTAGCCTTGAACAAACTAACTTACATACATAAATAAGCATGAATGGTTTAAGAAATAATAAAATGTCCAATGTTAGGAAAATATATTCTTTTTTGTCAAACCAAATTTACTTACTTAATAATGTGAAATAAGACCCAAAATTTTCGAAAATATCAAAAGAAAAAAAAAAACTAGAAACACAAATGATCTAGTTGTACTTGTACATATATATATAATCCATAGAATCCATAGAATCGGATTTTGTGCTCTACGGCACCAAAATCCATAGAATGATCGGACCTGATCTAGTTATACTTGTACCTATATATCAATGTGGATCTACGATAAGTATCCTTTTAGTCTTTGTCTTATCCAATGTAGGACTAGGATCTTATCAAATAGCTTAGTATTGCATAGCTCATCTACTACAACGGTAACTATAATCAAAAGTATATGAATTTTGGGGTTATACCTCAACTCGGCCGTATTCCATCCAGTGAGTTTAATGGCTTTTGTAAAACCATCTCTCCATTCTTGACGCTTCTTGGCGTTCTCTCGTCGTTTAGCAAAACCATCTCCAAATCTTCCTGTCAGATTTTCAATATCGAGAGGATCAACATGGTAAAGAACAGGTATCACAATCTGACCAAACCTCTCTTTGCATTTCAAGATGGCTACAACTTCTTCCAAGCACCATTTCGAATCCGCAAAGTTTACTGAGAACACAATCACCGAAACTCTTGATTCTTCAATTGCTCTGAACGACTCTTCATAGATATCATCCGTTGGTAGTTCGTCGTATAAGAAGGTTTTGATCCCTTTCTTACGTAGACAGCCACATAGATGGCTTATGAAGTTGTAACGAGTATCTTTGGCCCTGAAACATAAGTACACATCGTGCTTCATTTTAGGAGTTGAATTCATTTTTTAGTTCTTATCATACCAGTCTCTCTTCTTCTGTAACCCTCTTTTTAATCATTTTTTCGACCAACACTAATTCTTCTCGTTGCTATTCCATCTATCTTTTAACTTTCGTAGCAATTTCCTAGAAATTATTCTCTTTACTAAAGTACAAAAATACACGACTTTTGAATTAAAGTAGATTTTTTGGATTCTCTTTACTAAAGTAGATTTTTTGGAAGTTAATGTATTTAATATTTTATCCAAATTCTTTATCTCGATAACAGATTAGAATGGTGTTTGTTTTCATTTTGGATTGATCATTTGGACGATCCATCTCAATAAATTTATTGGTTGTTTGGTTAAGTTTTGTAAATTTACATTTCTATCTAAATATTTTTATTAAAAAAATGACTGAAATATCTATACTTTAATCTAATTATATTTTTAATATTAATTTTAATTTTTAAATTATTATTTTTGAGATTTATAAATTAATTTTGGTCACATAAAAGCATAAATTAAAATCCAAAAAAAATTGCAAAATAGTATTTTTCCATCAAAACCGTAAAATTTCAGAATTGTAATTTTGCCAAAAACATGAAATAAACGTTTTAAAAACCTACAAAATGACGTTTTCCCACTAAAAATATAAAATCACGGAATTACGTTTTGGGATAAAACCATAAAATTTTGAAATTGCGTTTTTACCAAAATCGTGAAATCAAGCTTTTTGCAGAAAATCATGAAATCACATTTTCTTGCTAAAAATTCAAATCATGGAATTACGTTTTTGCGATAAAACCATAAAATTTCAGAATTGCGTTTTTCTGTCAAAACCGTAAAATCTCAATTATGACAAAAAAATTGTAAAATGATATTTTCCCGTCAAAACCGTGATATCACAATTTTGGAAAAGAAATTCGCAAAAAAAAAAATTCCACCAAAACTGCAAAATCTCATGATTGCGTTTTTGTCAAAAATGAGAAATCAAACTTTTTGAAAATCATGAAATGTCGTTTTCCTGCTAAAATATAGAAAATCGTGCAATTACGTTCTGCGAAATTGCGCTTTTACCAAAATCGTGAAATCAATATTTTTACAGAAAATCATGAAATAACATTTTTAGCTACAAATTCAGAATCGCAAAATTACGTTTTTGCGATAAAACCATTAAATCTCGGAATTGTGTTTTTTCGCCAAAATTGTGAAATCACAATTATAACAAAAAATCGTAATGATATTTTCCTATCAAAACTGTAAAATCGCAATTTAAAATTTTTTTTTGCAAAATTTTGTTTTCCCACCAAAATTTCTTCTCGTTGCTGTTCCATCCATCTTTTCACTTTCGTAGCAATTTCCTAGAAATTATTCTCTTTACTAAAGTACAAAAATACACGACTTACCTTTCAAACTTTCTTTGTACGTAGTTTCTTGGAAGTTTATGTATTTAATATTTGATTTAGATATCAATAGGACCACAAAAGTCGGTAGCTACTTACGTTGACTTTCTTTTTCTCTTCAAATAATTCTACACTCTTTGAACACTATGTTTTCTGAAGCTCACTTGCTTAATTATGTTTTGTCCCACATCGACTTTTTTTTGTCTTGTTCAATAATTTACATGTCATAAGATGTTTCTTCAAATTGTTAGTTTTATCTATTAACACATACTGAGAATGGTTTATTCAGGTTTATATTTTCGTTGAAGCCCAATCGTTTTTATTATTATCATTTTGTTGTTCAAAGTCTCTGAACTTCTGAAACTAGTTCAAAACATTGGTCCTAATACCCACATAAGCTCGGGACTGCAAATTGCAAAACCACTTTTAGGGTATGTTTATGTCATCATTTTTTAATCTAATGGTTAAGATTAGTTTAATTATTAATCTACGGCTGTGGTTTACCTTTAAAAGAAAAACCAAATTTAACAGTTTAGATTTATCTCACCAAAGTAGAAGATGCTTCCAATCATCGCAACTTTAGGCTACTCCCATCCCTTCGTTTCTTTAAATTCATATCTTTGTTTGAAAAATATTAATAACCACAAACTGAAAATAATGGAAATCTCAGATGAATATAGGTTCTGAGGAATGCAAACTAATAAAAGGGCTAATCTGGAAGCAAATCATAAGGAAAACGACTTTATATGATCAGAAAAACCAACGCATCAGTAAAATGGAGAGAAAGAGAGCAAAATCGAAAAAGAGACTGTAATGGTTGTTGTTGTACGTTTTCACATGTAATGACCTTCGGAACTCCTTCCTTCTTCTTGAACATAACCTTCTCCTTCGCCTTCTTGAATTTTCCATGCGTCACCTAAACCATACACCCAGAATAGGCCTCACGTGCTAAAAGACGACCCTGAAAGAGATTCATTGAGGGTCTTGTGAGGGAAATTAAATCGGAAAATAAAAACGTAGGTCAAAACAAGGATAGAGATCCAGCCAAGGAAGTAAAATATATTAGGAATTAGACAGACTAATCTTATTAGTGTCCCCAATACAATGGTGCACTTCAAGTGGTCCTTGCCAATGTCATCATAGTCCACCTCTCTACTTGGAACTTGGACGACTGCAAATCTCACGCTCTATGAGATTGGTCCAGATCATTGGATAAATGTTCTTTCCAGATGACACCACAAAAAGAATGGTTCATGGAGATGAATGACACTGATGCATGTAAAATCTTCTACATATGATCCATTCAAACATTTTTTTAAATACAATATTGTCAAGATCATTATACAAACAAAATGAAAAACTAAGTCACGTCTCAGCACATAACATATCTTTGATTAATTTCTTTTTGAGATGAGTGTTAGTTGTAAGAGATATCAAGTAGTCAACTAAAAAATCGACCATGAATCATAAAAGCACAATTCTTTGGAATATTGTATAACGTACGCATTAAGTATCTCAATTTAGATATTTAGATAGTTAATCTACATATAAAAGAAGAAAATGAAGGTAGAATAACTTTATGATCTTTCAATTTCTCTCTAATTTCTTTTTTTTTCAAAAAAATTTTCAAAAATAATCTTCCAGATCATCATTTTTTTCGTTTTTCTGTAAATTCGTCGGCCGGCATCGATTCCGGCGTCGGCTCCAGCGTCGGCCGTACTCTTTCTAATTATGTTTTAATATTTATCTATCTAAAAACTTCAATATCTGGGGACGATAAATTGAAAAAGTACGAATATAGGCAATTTTTTGGGTGATTTCTTTTCTCTTCTTCAAAGTTTTGCCTGTCATGTTTCACCGGCGATTTGTCTGTGATCTCGCCTTTGAGTACTGATATTCTCAAAGGTTGAGTTTGTGTCTTTTCGACATGTTTCTTCAACATGTTGTGTTTGTTCATGTGTTTTGCCGACAATCTTACCATGTTTATTATGTATAACAATTTGATAGATTAGATTAGATGGAAAATGAGTAGTATTTTCCACTCTAGATTTTTCTTTGTGTTAGTTATTTTATGTCTATCTTCGTAAAGTTTGATTCCAATGAAGTTATCATTCGTGGTGTTTCTGCCAGTTATTTCTGTTGGTTTGTTAAAGTGTAGGCGAAAGACAAATTCATACAGAGACAACCATTGGTTGTGGAGCTTGAAGTTTTCATGCAATGGTGTTTTGAGATTTGCAAAATTCTTATAATGCATCATAGTTGCGTGATAGTCAAGAATCACAATGTTTGAGTTCGATTACGGAGGAAGAACATAATAGATTTGTTAATCTATTAGCAAGTAAGGCTTCTAAAGTTGAAGCATCGTCAATTTTGATTCTTATGTTGTATTGTTCTTTATCCTCTTTGTTTATAGTATATGTAGATGCATAGTATCTCTATAATCTTGTAAACTCTTGATCGAAATGATAATAATACTTAGACGTTCAAAAAGGTAACTAACTGTATTTTTTAACAACCATAGTGAAAAATAAGCCAAGTGCAAACATGATTGGCCAAACTGAAAATTTGATGGGAGTATCAACTCTATGTGTGATGAGTGAAAAATTAATGGCAGTGAGAATGGTTTGACACAAGGCGCAAAGCAATCCAACCATCTATGGAAAGCTACCAAATCTGTTTGATCGTTGAGTTGGATAATGAAACCAAGGAATGGGCCACTTCCACCTCCACACAACTCTCTCAACTCTACCTTTGTGTAAGAGATCTAGGAGGCAAAGTAGACAAGCCACCAATGATATTGACATTGCAGCCAACACATATTTAGGTTTATTAGTAAAAGAGATCTGGTCGAAATCAGAAGAACGTATCTCCAACATGAGGTTGGTGATGACTAGGGACCACTCAATTATAACCTGTTTAAAAACATTTTTGAATCATTTTCGCAAACAACGTTGTGAGATGAAAAATGTTAAGACTATGAAAAGTTTTTTTTGATTTATAAGACCTTCTTTCTTGAGGCTCGAGCAGTTTGTTCTCGATGTCCCGAGCTATTTCATTCACCAACATCTCCTCATCTAGCAACATATATATAGCCTTGAACAAATTTGGTTGCAAAGATAGACTATATGTAAATGGAGAAAAATGAACATACATCTAAGTAAGAGGAGTAAACATATAGCCTTGAACAAATTTGGTTGCTATATTTTTCAACTTTACTTAGTAATATTCTGCAAAAAATATTGAAAACTAAAAACACAAAGCTCAAATACTTTTCTAATATTATATATTTTGCTCCAGGGCTCCCAAATTCAGAGGATCAGATCTGATCTAATTGCATCTATATATCAATGTAAAACTACGAAAACTACCCCTTGACTTATTGTAGCAGAGTGTTAGGTTTGGGCCTTCGAAAAGTACCTTGAAAACTTAAATAGGTAAATTCAACCTCAAAAACAACCTTAAAAACTTTAACTTATCGAGGAAAATGAGTTCCTTTTTAACTTATAAACTATTTACTGTTCTTTTCCCTTTCCTGTGTGAAACATTTCGATATTTAGTCTTATCTTTTTCAATGTAGTGTTATTTTGAAATTCTTCACACAAATTAAAAAAAATTTCAAGTATACAAATATGCTATTATTTAATATGCCTCTTATTAGATGATATTGATTTAAATTCAAAGAAATCTGGTTTTATATAGAAGATAAAACAACATTTTTCTTGTAAAATAATCAACTCTAGAATGACATTCTTTATGAAACGGAGAGAATATCACATAGCATAACTACTTGTAGTAGCTCATTTACTATGATAACTATAAGAAAAAATGATTTTTAGCTATACAAACTATAAGCCACGATATACCTACACATGCGAACTAATTTAATGTTTTGATAACTACACTAACTATTGACTTCGAATAGTGACATGCACGAAGTATCATGTGTCATATGCTAAACTACACCAAGTATTATGAGATACACGAAATATCATAAATTATGTGCGTAACACCATAATTGTTTTTTTACTATTTTGGTTTTAAAATTATAATATCCGGATCATTAGATCCGTTTTCACATATATATATATATATTAATATTAAAATATATGTATAATATTTTGTATATTATATAATGAATAGAATAATTGGTCAAAATATCAATAAAAATAAATTTTATTTAATATTTTGGTGTATTATTATAGAAATCACATAATAAATATGTTCTAAAATCTTTATTAAAACCAACTTGAAATGTTTTATATTAAATTTTATTTTAAAAAATTTTAAATAAAATTTATATTACTATTTTCATTTTTATCTATTGTAGAAGTGGACACAAATTTCATATGGAATTCCAGAATACCAAATTTTGTTCGTCGAATCCGAAAAATAATTACTCGAATATGTCCAAAATATCTAAAAATTAGAATAGTAATATAAATATTTTTTTACACGGATCAAATTTGGTATCCCGAAATTTCAGAATATCAAATCCGTGTCCACTCCTACACTTGTTAAAAATTAAAATAGTAATATAAATTTTATTTTACAAATATAAAAGAAAAGGTAATAAAAATTCAAATTGATTTTTATTATAAAAAATAGAACAGCTTTATTATAAATTTTGCTAAAATAATACACAAATTTTTTTAATGAAATTTATTTTGTTGATATTTTGACCAATTATTCTATTCATTATATAATATACAAAATATTATACATATATTTTAATATATATGTAAAAACGGATCTAATGATCCTGATATTATGAT
This sequence comes from Cardamine chenopodiifolia, assembly GCA_963922655.1. Taxonomy (NCBI): domain Eukaryota; kingdom Viridiplantae; phylum Streptophyta; class Magnoliopsida; order Brassicales; family Brassicaceae; genus Cardamine; species Cardamine chenopodiifolia. The sequence continues at coordinate 334,243 of OZ000469.1, forward strand.
TTTAAAACCAAAATAGTAAAAATGATTATGGTGTTACGCATATCATTTATGATATTTCGTGTATGTCACAATACTTGATGTAGTTGTGTAGTTGCGCACAGGACACATGATACTTCGTGCATGTTACTATGCAAAGTTGATAACTCGTATAACTATCAAAACATTAAATTATTTCGCATGTATAGGTATGCCATGACCTATCCTATAGTTCGTGTAGGTAAGAATCATTTTTTCTAACTATAATCGAAAGTATGAGTTGGAGTTATACCTCACGTGTGAAGTACTCCATCCTGGGAGTTTAATGGCTTCTTCAAAACCTTCTTTCCATTCTTGAAGCTTCTCAGCTTTATCTCGCCGCTTAGCAAAAACATCTCCAAAGTTTCCTGTCTGATTTTCAATGTCGAGAGGATCAACATGGTAAATAACAAGTATGACAATCTGACCAAACCTCTCTTTGCATTTCAAGATGGCTACAACTTCATCCAAACACCATTTTGAATCCCCAAAGTCTTCTGAGAACACAATCACTGAAACTTTTCGATACTTCAATTGCTTTTAACGACTCTTCATACCTCTCGTCGGTTGGTAGTTCGTCGTAAGGTTTTGATCCGTTTCCTACGTAGACAGCCACAGAGATGGCTTACGAAGTTGTCACGAGTATCTCACTACAAGAAAAGTTGGTTAATTCCGACGGAATTTTCCGACGGACGTCAACCCATCGTTAATAACCGACGGAAAACCGACACTTTACCGGCGAACACAAACCGTCGGTTATCCGTAGGTAATAACCGACGGTATACTATCCGTCGGTAACACCGTCGGGTAAATACCGACGGCAAACCGACGGACTACCCAAATTTATTATTTCCGTCGGTTTGCCGTCGGTATTAACCCTGTCGGTGTTCCCGTCGGTTATAACCGACGGGATTCCGACAAAAGTTCAATTTTCATAGTTTGGTACACACTTAACACCACGTGGTAAATTGTTCGGAGTGTCGGCAAGAATATTACGAAGGCTAACCGACGGCATACCGACGGAAAGTTTCATATAAAACCGAAATGTCACTGTGTCACGCATTCTTCATCCTGAAATCAATATCTAAATTCTCTTTACTTTGCTTAATGGCTTTTTCAAGTAATTTTCGTTCTTGGATGGATGAATCGATGAAAGATTCGGAGACTGGCTTGTTGAAAGATGATTACGCCCGAGGTATAATGGAGTTCATGGCTTTTGCAGGGAATCAATCAACAGCACAAAGCCGTGGTAAGATGAAATGTCCTTGTTCAAAGTGTTTGAATATGCGTAATGTCAAGATCGAGTTGATATGGAATCACTTGTATAAGAAAGGGTTTATGCGGGGTTACAAGATTTGGTATCTCCATGGAGAAACCGAAACAGAGTTAGGTAGTAGTAGCGAAGCTAATGTTGGGGGAAACAATATGGATGAGATACGGGAGGTTGACTTCGGAATAGGGACTGTTAGAATGGTCAATGATGCATTTACGGATACTACATCATTAGAAGAGTTACAAAGAGATATGGTGGACGAACCAAATGCAGAGGCACGACGATTTTTTGACATGTTAGATGGAGCTAAGCAACATCTCTATAAGGGTTATCGGGATGGGCATTCCCCATTATCATCTGCCAGTAGAATGATGAGCATTAAGACAGATTTCAATTTATCGGAAGAGTGTGTTGATGCGTTTGCAGAATTTGTGAAAGATCTATTGCCTGAAGATAATATGTCACCTGCTTCATACTACGAAATTCAAAAGCTTGTTGCGGGCATTGGTTTACCATATCGTATGATAGATGTATGCATCGACAATTGTATGATATTCTGGAGAGAAGATGAAGATCTACGTAGCTGTAAATGGTGTCGAAAACCACGGTTTCAGGAAGGCAGTGGACGTGTTCCAGTTCCTTATAAAAAGATGTGGTATTTGCCGCTTACCGAGAGGTTGAAGAGGTTATATCAGTCAGAACGCACGGCAGCGGCAATGCGATGGCATGCGGAGCATAGGCAAGATGGAGAGATTACACATCCATCAGATGCAGAAGCATGGAAACATTTTCAGTCGATATATCCTGATTTTGCCTTCGAGCGTAGGAATGTGTACCTTGGCTTATGTACTGATGGTTTTAACCCTTTCGGAAGGCATGGTAGACAGTATTCACTGTGGCCTGTTATAGTAACACCGTACAATTTGCCTCCATCAATGTGCATGCGACGAGAGTTTTTGTTTCTCTCTATACTTGTGTCGGGACCAGAGCATCCTAAGAGATCACTAGATGTCTTCCTGCAGCCGTTAATCCATGAGTTACAAATGTTATGGGATCATGGAACAGAAGCGTACGATGTATCATTGCAGCAAAATTTCAACATGCGTGTTGTGCTTATGTGGACCATAAGCGATTTTCCAGCATATGGAATGTTATCAGGGTGGACTACACATGGTAGATTATCGTGTCCTTATTGCCAAGACAACACAGATGCATTCCAGTTGCGTCACGGCCGCAAGTGTTGTTGGTTTGATTGTCATAGACGTTTTCTACCTGAACGACATCCATATCGTAGCTCGAGGACTTTGTTTACTGCCAATAAAAGAGTTGTAGCTGGATCTCCCCCAGAATTAGATGGACGTTCTATTTTAGATCAACTACGAGATTTTGGAGCTCAAAGGACGACTGAGTGTGGGGGTAACGGACATGTTCCAGTTGATGGTGTTGGGGTTAACCATAATTGGCACAAGAAGAGTATTTTTTGGGAGTTACCTTACTGGAAAGACCATTTACTGAGGCATAATCTAGATGTTATGCACATTGAGAAGAACGTTTTCGACAATATCATGAACACAGTTTTAAATGTTCAAGGTAAGACGAAAGACAACATGAAGTCTAGATTAGACTTGGCAATGATTTGTTCTCGTGATGATCTTCGAGTATTGCCGAATGGGAAATGTCCAATGCCAGCATATCGGTTAAGTGCAAACAAGATAACAGCGTTTTTTGATTGGATTCGTGATGAAGTGAAATTCCCAGATGGATATGCAGTAAATCTACGAAATTGTGTTAATTATGTGGAGAGAAAGTTTACGGGAATGAAGAGCCATGATTGTCATGTCGTTATGCAACGACTACTACCATTTGCGTTTTCCCAACTTCTTGACAATAATGTCCATGAAGCAATTGCTGGTAAATATAACATATTATATGTATAAATTCTTCTACTAGATAAACAACTTGATATATATTTTGTTAATTACAGGAACAGGGGCATTTTTCCGTGATTTGTGTTCTCGAACCCTTACAACTGAAGGTATTCGCAATTTAGAAAACAACATACCTAAGGTAATTTGCAATTTGGAGAAGATATTTCCACCATCATTTTTTGATGTTATGGAACACCTACCAATCCACCTACCTCATGAAGCATTGCTTGGAGGGCCAGTTCAATACAGATGGATGTATCCGTTTGAGAGGTACATGTTTCATTTGAAGAAAAAAGTTAAAAATTTAAGTAAAGTGGAAGGATCCATTGTTGCACAGAGCCTGAATGAAGAAGCGTCACACTTTGCTGAGTATTATTTTCCATCCCAAGTTCGTACTAAGAGTCGTCGCTCTCCACGTCATGACGATAGAGGGGAGAGAGCATTATATCAAATGTATGTTCCTGAATTGTTTTCTCAAGTTGGGCGTGTAAGTGGAAAAGGAATGAGTAGACAACTAACTGAACAAGAGCTCAACCACTTGCATATGTACATCCTCGAAAATTGTGATGATATTCAACAGTATGAAAGGTATGAATTTAGTGAATTTAGTGTCAAATTATAGTATATTTATGTTACATATAGTATTTCTAATACATTTTTGAGACAGTATGTACATGTCATATGCACGGACATACTATCATGATTGTGCTGAGGAAGAACTTGAGAGTATAAAGCATAACGAATTTGCCGATTGGTTGAAATTTTATGTAAGTAATTTTTTTTATTTTATGGCTATACAAATACATGTAAAATATGTTCATGGTGTTCACTTCATAATCAATTCACATTTTATATAGGTAAATGAAGGAATCGGAATAGGCCAAACGTTTGACGCATGGTTGGTTGATTTGATTAACGGTCCAAACTATATCACAACTTCATACCCAAGATATTGTACGAGAGGATATGCGTTTCGTATTCGGAATCATGGCCGTCGTACGGTAACTTCTGATTTTGGTGTATCAGCTAAGTCTGCAGATCTTGTTTACTATGGAGTACTAAACGAAATTTTGGAAGTCCAATATCCTGGATTTTTAAATCTGAGGTGTATTATCTTCAAGTGTGACTGGTATAATCCGACTCTCGGTTACGGTTATAAAGTTGACCAATTTGGTGTGACTTCGGTTCATGCGGGAAGAAAGCTAATAACGTTGAAATATGATCCATTTATTCTTGCTTCCCAAGCAGACCAAGTAAGCACATTTTGGTTTCTAAATATATGAACTTTATTTTATCTACGATTTTTTCTAACTAGTTACGATTGTAGGTGTGTTACATTCCATACCCGCGTGTATCAAATCGAAATGACCATTGGCTAACTGTGACATCGATAACACCAAGAGAAAAAATCTATGGGGTTGGGGAACACGATCCTTTACAACCAGCCGGAAATGTAGTTATGGGTGACGTGGAAACATCGGAAGCTGTTGAGCTAATTGGTGATTTTACATCAACTGAAGATGCTGCTGTACATTCTGATTATGAAGATACGCTTGGAGAGTTTGATGATGATAATGATTCACTCGATTCAAATGGAACATCTTCCGAGTCAGATTAGTTTTCGTTATAATATTTGAACCTTATATATCGTTCATTTGTGAGATAATGTAATGTGCTTTTATATACTTAAAAACGTTTTGAACACGTTTTCAATGTATGATTTAGGTGTTACCTACTATGGGTAGTTGGAGTTGATATTTGAAATCGTCTATATATATGATATTTTAGATAAATGAAGAATCATCCATACAAAATTATAAACATGTCAAACGATTCTGATTCAGAACGAGAACTTGAATCTTTATCAGGGATTACACACTCAGAACTTATAGCGAAGGTGGCGGAATGGGACAGAGAGCGGAAAGATTTAGAGGCAAAATGGGGGTGGGAATCACAGGACTCAGAACCTGAACCAAGTTTAGGAACAAACATACATCTCGATTCTCAAAGGTATGATCAACATGTATCTAATCCCCATACACTTGATGATGCAGATGAAACATTTGTCGATTCTGAACCCAATGATCAATACCATCTAAGTGGGTATTCGCAACCAGTTGAATCACCACCAGCATATATTGATATTGATGCAATCGAGAAATTAACCAACAACATTCTTGACAATCGGCATTCTAATGTGTCGTATAGTGGTGAAAGGGAAGAACAAGATCCCGACTACGCTTGTCCTACAGAAGAGTATCCAAATTGTTGTCAGTTCCACATGGAAGAATTTGAGAAGGACAATTAAGAGGATTAAAGTTTTACTTACTTATATAACTACGTTGTCTGGACTTGTTTAGTATATGTAATGGTTGAAAAGTTATGTTAACAATAAATAAATTTTAAAAATGCATTTATATTTAGGAATTTGAGTTGATAAAGATGTTTATTTACATCATATTAAAAGTTTGGTCAATTATGATGGTTCTAATTGGCTACAAGTATAAAGATGATTTGCATATAAAACCAAAATTTTCGTAAAGTTTATAAATATTATAAGAGACTTACTATATATATAAATCTTGTTCGTATAACCAATGACGATGGTAGTAGTCTACTGGCAACATAACACATTTCACATATCTAATAACCCGAGTTCGAACCTGGAAGAAACCAAAGTTTTTTAAAAATTTCTGTTTTTCGTCGGTCACCCGTCGGTTAGTACCGACGGATGACCGACGGCAAACAGAAATTTTTTAAGTTTGGTCACTTATGATGGTTCTAATTGGTTACAAGTTTTTTGCCGAAAGTTTAAGCGGCAATTCAAGTTTTTTGGTAACCGCGTATTGTAACCCTAGTGGAACCGACGGTAGACCGACGGACGTCCCGTCGGTAATGGTTTTTAATTTAACTATGTTCATCTTCTTCCCCATCGAGAAACCGAATCAAATTACCCAAATCCCTTAACTCCCCCAAATCGAAGAAACATCCGTCCAACTGCATAAAATCTTTCAAATCGGCCAATATATAACCGAAATCAACTTCTACAATGTCTAACAATCCTTCAAATTCAAATCCACAGTAAGTTTTCAAAATTTCTTATTTTTTCTCAATTTTGTTTTAGGGAATTGATTGGTTTTTGTGTTTTTGATGTTAGATGTTAGATTATCTAATGTAAATCTAGGTTAGGGAACTTAGATTAAAGGTTATAGGTTATAGAAACAAGATTTTGGTTGAAGGTTGAAGGATTCATGGAATTTTATTTTTTTTCTTTTTTTTACGATGGATTTTTTTTTTCCAATATATTTGATTTTTCAAAATTAATTATTTACTATCTTATTTTGTTAACATGGATTATACAATTAATTTTGGTTTCATACAAATTATATTTCTTTCTTTTTTAAAATTTATTTTTAATATTTATTTTCCTTCCAATTTATTAAAAATTGATAATTATAACAAAAAAAAATTCTATTAAGTTTTTTCCTTACCAATATATAAAAACTTATATAAAATAATCAAATTTTTATTTATAAAGTATTTATAAATTTTTTTCATTCTAATATATACAAACTTTTATATATTAAACATAAGTTTATATATATACTCATTTCTTTCCAATATATAAATACATTTATAAATTAAACAAAATATTTTTGTCTTTAGTATTTTGTATTGGTAGAATTAGATTTTTAAAACTTTTATAAACTACCGTATATTTTAATTAAATTTTGCAACCTAAGATATTTAACTTATCAATTATATATTTAATAAATAAATTATTGTATAGTATTGTATTTCATATGTATTTGTCTTTACTTAAACAATTATATTAGTTTTTAAAAAGTTTAAGAATTATTCTCGTTCTTTTTATGCCGATTTTGAAAGTAATATTTCAGTTTTAATTTATATTTCCTAAAGTGTAATTGCTTTTTATGTTGGTTTTAATATTAACTTTCTGTTTAAAGTGACTTTGCTAGGTTTTCTGCTGGACGTGTTCGTTCTGGATCGGTAGGACGTGGTACTGTTCCATCTCCGGGATCATCTCCCCGACCTGCTACCGCACCTACTCCCCGACATGCTACCGCACCTACTCCTCGTTTAGGCCGCAAGTCTCGTATCCCTGTTGGTGGTGCTACTTTACAACGCGGTGTAGGGCAAAGGATTCCAGAAACTTGTCCATCTGAGTCTAGCCAAGTTCCGGATCCGCAAACCGACCAATTCACAAGAATGACGGTCGAGGAGTTCATCCAGCAGCCCCGTTCGCATGAGATCACAAAGCTGCATCCACAGAGGCTACCTAACACAACATGGTAAGATAAGTTCAAATTAAAATTTCAGATTGAGATTATTTTGTTTACGTTACTAACCGGTTTATTTCTATTGTTTATAGGTTTGATATTTCCCACAATGGCATTTCTAAGTGTATTAACAATATGCTTAATGGAATGATTAAGGAGCCTTACCCAACATTTTCGAAGATGCCGATGGAAGACCAAGACCAATGGTTTCGACACTTTGCGGTAAGTATCGTTATAATACATTTTTATTTAATTTATAATATATAATTTTATAATATTTTATATATGTTTTTTTAGCAAGCGTTCACATGGGATGTTGCGGATACTGGCCTTGTAAGGCGAGAGTTCGAGAAGAAATGTCGGGACCAGTATCGCCGTAAAGTTTACGAGTGGAAGCAGTTTTGGTTGGCGGAGAAGTTTTGCAAGGAGTTGGAGTTTAAACCCTATTTGTGGGACGGGTTTGTACGATATTGGGAGTCCGAGGAGACGAAGTCGACTTCAATAGGGAAAGCCAAAAACAGGATGAGCGATCGAGACGGTGTCGGACACTCGACACATAACGCTGGCCCTCAGAGCATCGCCACTGTGGAGGAGAAATTGGTATGTATATCTAAATTGTAACTTCTTAATTATTTGTTATAACCATTTTCGTACTATTGTTTTTATTGCAGACGAAGAGAATGGGTAAACGTCCATCGCATGTGGAGATAGTCACTGAACTTCACACCAGCAAGAAGATGGGTGAAATTCAAGATCCCGTAGCTCGCAACCTCGTGGATTCTGTCAACAAGCTTGCGGATGAGTATCGGCTGTCTCAGGATTTCATAGATTCTCAGATTGAAGGGGCGGAGTCGAACGAAGTTTCAGTCGACAAGCTAAATGAGTTTTTTGATGAGGTAAAATAACAACTTTTCTTTTTATATAAACTAGTTTTAATGTCATATACCTTAACGCATTAAAGTTTTTGTTTTGTTTTACAGGTCACTCCAAGGAGCAAAGGACGTGTTTTTGGCCGTCCGAACGAGCACCGTACTGCGACATCTCGCTTTTCACCTGATGCTGCTTTTGCTCAAATGCAGGAAGACATGAAAGCCGCTTGCAAGTCAGAAATGGAGGAGTTCAAGCTTCAATTGAAGCAACAAATGAAAGAAGAATTGGACGCAATGAGGGAACAAATGCGAGCCGAGTTTCGGGGTACTGGTCTTCCACCGGACGAGTGACTTTAGGTTTCTTTTTATTTTGTGTTTGAACTTATTTTAGTTTTAATTTTAGACATTTTAGTTTTTATTTCTATGCAATTTATAACTTTTTATTTAATTTAATGCATTTTAAAAATTTTAAATCTGTTTTTTTTTAATATTTAAATACCTAATTAATGAAATTTTTTAAAAATATTAAAACTTTAGACCCGTCGGTTAGACGTCGGTACTCCATATGTCGGTTAGCCGTCGGTTATGAATATGTCGGTTAGACATCGGTTTAGAATCCGTCGGTTAGCCGTCGGTTATGAATATGTCGGTTAGACATCGGTTTAGAATCCGTCGGTTAGCCGTCGGTTACGAATATGTCGGTTAGACATCGGTTTAGAATCCGTCGGTTAGCCGTCGGTTATGAATATGTCGGTTAGACATCGGTTTAGAATCCGTCGGTTAGCCGTCGGTTACGAATATGTCGGTTAGACATCGGTTTAGAATCCGTCGGTTAGCCGTCGGTTATGAATATGTCGGTTAGACATCGGTTTAGAATCCGTCGGTTAGCCGTCGGTTACGAATATGTCGGTTAGACATCGGTTTAGAATCCGTCGGTTAGCCGTCGGTTATGAATATGTCGGTTAGACATCGGTTTAGAATCCGTCGGTTAGCCGTCGGTTACGAATATGTCGGTTAGACATCGGTTTAGAATCCGTCGGTTAGCCGTCGGTTACCATAACCGACGGCTAACCGACGGATTCTAAACCGACGGATATACTGTCGGTTTACTGTCTTTTCTTCTTTGTCGGAATTCCGTCGGTTTTTTCCGACAGCTGACCGACGGGTTTAGAATTTCCGACACTGTAGATACGACACCCCTTCCCGTCGTAAATCCCGTCGGAAGTTGCCCGTACCGACGGTTTACCGACGGGTGGGACCGTCACAACCTCCTTGTTTTCTTGTAGTGTCTTTGCTCCTGAAACTCATGAACACATCGTGTTTCATATTAGGACTTCTCATTTCATTTATTCTTATCATAGCAGTCTCTTCTTCTGCAAAACCCTCTTAATAATCATTTTTCGACCAAGACCACTTCTTCTCGTTGGTATTCCATCCATCTTTTAACTTTTTGCAATTTCATAGAAATTCTTCTCTTTACTAAAGTACAAAAATACAAGACTTAACTTTCAAACTCCCTTCTTTATACGTAGTTTCTTGAAAGTTTATGTATTTAATGTTTGATAGCGATGTGACGGCAAAACATAGAGAGCTACTTATGTTGACTTTCTTGTCCCTTCGAATAATTCTACAAACTCTTTGAACATGATGTTTTCGGAAGCTCACTCGCTTATGTTTTGTACCACATCGACTTTTTCTTCTTCTTCAATAATTCTACATGTCATGAGATGTTACTTCAAATTGTTAACACATACTGAGAATGGTTTATTCAGGTTTATATTTTGGTTGAAGGCTTAAAGCCCAATCATTCTTTAATTTTGTTGTTCCAAAATCTCTGAACTTCTAAAACTAGTTCAAAACATTGGTCCTAATACCCACATATGCTCAGGATTGCAAATTAGACTACATTGATAACCAGGAAGTGAAAACAATGGAAATTTTAAATGAATATATATATATATATATATACACCTCTAAAGAAGGTTTTGAGGAATGCAAAAAACTAATTTGGGTTGGAAAAACAAATAAAAGGGCTAATTTGGAAGCAAACCATAAGGCAAACGATTTTATATGATCAGAAAAAACTAAGCAACAGTAAAATGGAGAGAAATAGGGCAAAATCGAAAGAGATTGAAATAGTTGTTGTCCTCAATCACATGTAGAGACCTTCAGGAACTCCTTCCTTCTTCTTGAACATAACCTTCTCCTTCGCCTTCTTGAAGTCTCCATGCGTCACCTAAACAATATATCCAAAAGAGGTAAATATAAAGTTACAAAGATTCAATAGAAACAGCCAAGTGGTGAGAATCAGAGAATCTTTACTTTCATTCGACGCTCTCTGAGAGTAAGCAGACCAGCTTCTGTGCATATCGCCTTTATATCAGCTCCTGAGAACTCGTCTTTCGTCATTACAAACTCTTCTAAGTTCACATCTTCAGCCAATGTCATCTTTGATGTGTGTATCTGACAATGGCATATGCAAAATTAAAAAACAAAACCGATATTTATTAATACAATAAAAATATTCAGGATCACCAACTGTAGTGTACCTGGAAGATCCGTCTCCTTGTTTTGATATCTGGAAGAGGGAACTCGATTTTCCTGTCGATCCGGCCTGGTCTAAGAAGTGCCGGGTCTAAACTTTCGATTCTGTTTGTCGCGAGGATGACCTTAACATCTCCTCTTGAATCAAATCCATCAAGCTGGTTTAGTAGTTCCAACATGGTTCTTTGGATTTCACGTTCACCACCTGAGTTTGCATCATACCTGTTTCAACCACCATTTTTATATCAATCAGATTAGATACTATCTCTAAAGGAAAGTGCAGGTCATTGTTATCAAGTGGATCATGTTTGTGGTGTATTTAGGCATACCGCTTGGTGCCCAACAGCATCAATCTCATCTATGAAAACGATAGAAGGTGAAAGGTCATCAGCAACCCTGAAAAGCTCCCTAACAAGCTTGGGACCATCTCCCAAATACTTCTGAATCAGTTCACTACCAACAACACGTAAGAAAGTAGCTGATGTAGAATTCGCCACCGCCTGAAAAAATAACAAGAGATAATACTTGCTCATCCCCCACAGTTCCCAATTTAACAAACTGTTAAGACACATTAAAGAGACGACACTGCGAGAATCCATCCTTATGACATAGACAAAACAGAAAACTAAGACATTATATAAATCCAAGTGACTCTGACAAACTTCCTCCATCTGCTATGATCTACTATTTCAAATCTACGTGATCAAGCCACTGTCCTGAAAATTTTATCTTTCTAGGGACGTACAAGTACAGCCTAGCCAGGTATTTTCAGCTAGATAAAGGGGAAAGCTCGCTTAATGAATATTGTTACAAGACTAGTCACTATATTGAGCAAAACACACAACAAATGCAACAAAATTTCTATCTAGGAAGCTTGTAATAATTGATACACTATAGGCTAAAAGGCGAACCTTAGCAAGCAATGTCTTCCCAGTGCCTGGCTCACCATACAAGATCACACCCTTTGGTGGCTTAATTCCAATATCTTCATACAACTCAGGATGAGTTAAAGGGAGCTCAACAGCTTCCTTAATCTCCTGAATCTGAGCTTCTAAACCACCAATGTCAGCATATGACTCCAAAGGAGCTTTCTCCACTTTCATCACAGACACCATTGGATCCACTTCATCTTGAAGAATCCCAACAACAGAGAGTACCTACCACAAAACAATACAAATGTCACATAGAAGAAACAAGATAGTTCCTCAAGCTACTCATCCTATTTCAATTTCCCAAAAACTGAAGCCCTAACTAAGAATACCTTATTATGCATCAAAATTGAGCAGCCAGGCTCAAGTTGATCCTTATCAACAAAAGACAAAATCCCAACGTAATACTCAGGACCAACAGAAGAAGAAACAATAGCATGATTCTCATCAATAAGCTCTTCAAGATTCCCAACACTCATAGGTGTACCACGAAGATCATCAACTTTAGATCTATCTTCGTCAGCTTTCTCTTCCTGAGGTTTCAATCTCTCTTGATTCGCTACAAACTCTTCCTCCATAAGTAAATAATCCTTAATTCTCTCCATTTTTAACAATCTAAGCTTACACTTAGTAGAAGGAGTCACCGTCGGCAATCTCGCCGCCGCCTCAGGTCCTCTCTGTTTCCGTTGCTTCCTTCCGACGCGAGCTGGTGGTGCTGCTGGCTCGAATTTCTTCTCCTTCTTGTCATCGCCATCTTTTTACCGATCTCCTTGCCGATTCAATCCGCCGGATGGTCCTTGACCCATGATGCTTTCTCTGCGTCAGAGCTTCGTCTTCTCTCTGAGATTTATCGCTTTACGAGAAAGAAATCTTCAAATGGGCCTATTATTATTCGGCCCATTTTATGTGGAAAACTTAATGGGCTATTGTTATCTCCGTCCATTTTTTCGGCATCGCCTATTTATATGTGGAACCTAATCAATCAGCTTTGTATTATTTTTTTTCCATCAAGTATCCTTTATTTCAAAGTATTAAAGATCTCTTATGCATGAAAAAAATAAAACTAACAAACATGTAAGCGTAAATGGATAGTTCGGATCTCATTTCCGGCGTAATCCGGTTATCGTCGGCTATCTTTTACCATGATCGGCAAAACAGATCTGATTTTTTGTTGTTTGGACAGTGGCCTCATCCAACAAATACAAGAGAAGGGTCGGTGGGTAACGACAAGGAAAATAATTCTCGCCGGCAAATCTCTCCAAGATGGTGATCGAAGACGCTTCAAAGATGGTGCTAACATCTTCATGAACTTCGAGGCTCTATGGAGTGATGGAGAAGATAGATGTGAGGCTTCATTGTGTTTTGTTTAGTGGCCTTAGTTGATATTTTCAAATAAAGGATACTTGATGGCGGAATTTTCTTTTTGGTATATCTATGAACTAAACGTTTGGTTAAAATTGGTGAAAACATTCTTTTCAATTAACCTTCCAACCAAAAAAAATATGGGTATATCTACGAATGTCTAAAAGGTTTGTGCGATTTTTTTTCCCTTCAATTTTCTTTTATCAAAAAAGATTTTTTTCAAATTTCAAAAATTTTAGTGATTAACCTAAATAACCCTTGAATTAAAACCTATTGTTCATGTGCGTACAAAATATTGAAATGTAAAATGAAGAAGTTTATTTCTTCCTTTGTTGAATCTACGAGATTTCGCGTACTAAAATCATTTTCACCATCCAAATCCTCTTTTCTCTTGTGTCTAAAAAAAAAGTTTCCTATGGATAGGTAATAATTAAATGGTTTATAATTTTTTATAGATACAATTTTAAGAGACTATAAGTACAATGATCTATACTTTTCTTTGGATATAATAGAAGCGTGTCCTTAAGCACTATGGATACATAAAGCTTTTCTTCGATTTCTGAGAGTTTTAGACTTGGAGTTTTAGGTTAGCCTCTTCAGTTGGTTTGTTCTTGCTTTGAATATAATCAATTTTGGCTACGAAAGGTTAATTAAACATGGCACATGTTATTCTAATGAATTTGATAGTCAGTAATAATAGTGTACGGTTATAAAAATATAACTGTCTAATATGGACGAAAGATATAAAAAAACAAGAAACGCGAAAGTGTGTATTAGGGATCTATTTAAAACTCTTAAAGATTTATATGGGTTACTTGGGTTCAATCCCCAGTGTTTTTAGTTTTAGTGATTTCAGTTTTCACTAAATAAATTAGGCGTTACTTGGGTTCACTCTCTAATAAAATAGTTTTATTATTTCTTCTGTTTCATAAAAAAATGTATATTTCACACATATTAGAAATGATATAAATATACAAACATACCCCTTTAATATACCTATAATTCAATTATAATTAATTAAATACAAAAGTTATTGGTTTTGAGTAAGGGCTAATTTTGGAAATTTGTTTAAAAGTTACTTTAGAAATTTGTTTAAAAAGTTGCATTGAAAATATAAAACGATATTCTTTGTGAATCGACACTTTTTGTGAAACGATACTTTTTGCAAAACCAAAAGAATATAATCGTTTTTCTTCAATTTGTTAGAGTTTTAGATTTGGGGGTTTACGTGAGCCTCTTCATTTGGTTTGTTATTGCTTTGAATATAACTAAATTTGGCTACACAAAATCATTAAACATCGCAACATGCTACGCTAATGAATTTTGATAGGATGTAAAAATAGTGTACAGTTACAAAATTTAACCGTTTAATATGGACGAAAGATTAACAAAAAAAAAAACAGGAAACACAAAAGTATGGGTTGGGAATCTATTTAGGGTGAATTACGAAAAATGCAATTTAAAAAATAATCTAAAAATGCTATTTTGAACAGTAAATGCAACAGTAAAAATTTGTACACAAAAACATAAATTTTCTGTAAACAAAGCATAGTTTAGAGAGTGACATACCTAGTGTACTGTAACCAAAAATATAAAACAAGAGTTGAACAGTTTTGATAAAAATATCAACGGACAATTAAAAAAGATAATATCATTAGATTTGAATTAATTACTGAAAATTTATATTTTAAGTTTGGGTTTGAGAACTCAAACCACCTCCTCATAAGAGGATAAAAATCAAAATAACAAACCAAATCGAGCAAATATGTGTTATGTGTAAAAATCGAAGTGTTAGAGTTGAGTAAAAGCAGAAATTTTGATGTTATTATGGTTGAGTAAATGATTAAAATCTATAACCTAATTTTGAATTTATGATTTTATAGTATTTATTCTGTAACAAAGTTTCAAAAAACAAATATTATTTCCTACACCTATATAAAATAGAGAATCCAAAAATATGTTTTAAAGTATTTATTCCATAAGAAAGTTATAAACAAATAAATTTATACCGTAAATATATATTACTGAATAAAACATATTGTATATATTTATCTATTAAAACATATTGCATTATTTTCTACATATGTTTTTTTGTTGTATTTTTGTCTTTTTTTGGTCTTTTTGTTTTCGTAGTCTTTTGTTATAGATCTTTAGTCTTTTTGTATTTTTAATTCCCTATATGTAATGGTTTTTACAATCCAAAAAGCTAATAAATAGTTAACATATTTACCAAATAAATGGTTAAAACTATCAAATCTATGCGTTCTATTAACTTTTGGTCATAGAAGAAGTTTCACAAAGTTGAACAGATTATCGTGTTGCGCTGCGTGTCAAGAAAAGAGAAGAGAAATTTGTCGAGAAGTGTCAAATCAAACGTTTTGGTAGCTTGGCGAAGAGAAATTTGTCGAGAAATGTAAAATTTTGCTAAGTTTTTTAAATAAAACTTTTTGGTAGTTAGGTTAGAACATTTATGCGAATAATAACCTTACTTTCTTTTAGTTTCAATTAAATATCTTGTATATAGATATCAAATTATATAACCAGAAAACATAATCAAATTCTCAAAGACACCTACATTTAAGTTTATACAATACAAACAAAAATTAAAACCCAAAAATGAATTATGCTATTAAACCAAAAATGTATAAATTATTACAAAAACCATTCAAATTGTTAATTGTAGAAAATTAATTTCAATTAATAATTTCTCCCGCGCGATGCGAGGTTCTCGCCTAGTAACATGTTATAAGAAATAATTATATACACATAGATTTGAAATTGGTTTTGTTAATTTTTAGTATCGATATTTTGTAGTTGTTATAGAATCGAAATACTCAAAAGCGTTTATTTTTAAATGTGAATATCATAAAAGTAAATTTTTTTAATGATAAATAATAATTATATGATTTCAACTAGATCAAATATTGATGTATTTATTCGAAACGCACTTTGATCTTTGAAAATATTATTTACATATGAGTATATTTGAGACAGAAATTTTATGTAACAAGAAAAAAGATAAATAAACAAAGACAAATATAAAAAGATAAATAAAAAACGACAGAGAGCTTCAAGTTGGAGTTAGCTAGCTTAGCTTAGCCATCACCGCAGAACAGTCGCCGGCAAAAGTCTCAACCTTTTGGGGTATTTTTCTTCTCCACCGTTCACAGTTCACCGGCATTTCTTTCTTCTCCGACTAGATTTCCTTATCGTCTAGGTTTCTCCAAGATAACTGGTCATGGGAGACGAGAAGCCAGTGATGGTGATGGCTAATCGAGAAAGAGATCGAGAGCTTCTGATTCCCGTCGCTGATTCCGGCGAAAAAAACGATGGTTCTACTTCGAAGCCGTCTTCTTCTTCATCTTCTTCCTCTTCATCGCATCAATCCAACCACGAGGTCTCCTGATCTAGAACTTTGATCCACCTACTATCTTCAATTTCCCATTTCAAGATTCATGCGAGACTAACAGTAGAATTGGATTGATTTTAAGCTATGAGTTTCTTTTGGATTTAGTGTTTACTGATTTGGCCGATTCTGTTTCCCTTAGTTCAAAATCTGGGAAATTGTTTTGCCCTAGATTTCACATAAGAACACTTCCTTAGATAACTTAGTCAAACACTGATCTTGGTTGCTCTTAAATTATAAAAGTTTGACCCTTTTTTGATTAAGTAGAGTTTGAATTTGCATTCTAAGTGTTTTAGTTAGGATCCGTTCATATATAACACACAGAGCAGTATGGTTTGATGCTTTAGCTATTTTTCTGCAGACTTTAAGCTTGTTCATTAGGGGCTGGGCGTCAAAGAAGTTCATGACAGGCTGGTAAGCAAGAGTTGAGATTTTTGGCATTTGATGAAGTTGTCACAAATTCGAAACTTTTGTTGATAATTTTATATCTTAATTGCTTTGTGCAGTGTTATCCTACTTCCTATTGCAATTACTTTCTATATAACATGGTGGTTTATTCACTTTGTCGATGGATTCTTCTCTCCAATATATGCACAACTTGGAATCAACGTATTTGGTAAGCATTTTAGTTGGCCCCTCTTTAGCAAATCAACAACTTGATGTTGGTTTCTCACATGAGTTTTGATTTTGGTTTTGTAGGTTTTGGTTTTTTGACTTCCATTGCATTCATATTCTTGGTTGGGGTGTTCATGTCTTCGTGGTTGGGGGCTTCGGTTCTAAACCTGGGAGAGTGGTTTATCAAGCGGATGCCGTTTGTTCGTCACATCTACAATGCCTCCAAACAAATCAGCACTGCCATATCACCTGGTCTCGCTTAAAAGACTATCTTATTTTGCATCTCAACATTATAAATTGATCGAAATTTTCCAATCTTAGTTCATATCGATGTTTTCCTTCCCCTTTCAGATCAAAATACACAAGCTTTCAAGGAAGTTGCAATCATCAGGCATCCCCGTGTAGGCGAATACGCATTTGGCTTCATCACATCAACTGTTGTTCTCCAGGTGAGTGAAAATGCTTGGTGTAAGGATTTAGTTAACTTCTCTTCAAGGAAACAAAGGGCAGACACAAATTCTAGGCATAGTTCACTATAATGAGATCCTTTGTTTACCTAATGTAATAATGCTTTTCGTCCTTGCAGAATTACCCAACTGAGGAGGAACTTTGCTGTGTTTACGTTCCCACGAACCACCTTTACATCGGAGATATACTACTTGTCAACAGTAATGACGTAATCAGACCAAATCTCTCTGTCCGGGAAGGAATAGGTGAGATTTCAGAATCTTAATTTCGCCATGGTGAAAAGAACCGAGAAAATGTCTTTATAGCATTCAAGTTTATTTGTGGAAAGCTACTGACCTTTTTATGTGTTCTTCATTTGCAGAGATTGTTGTTTCAGGTGGAATGTCAATGCCGCAGATTCTATCGACACTAGATAAACCTTTGGCCTCTATCGATAGAGCTACAAGCTTATAGGTTCATGCAGACGTATTTCTGTTTTTGTTGGGCTTTGATGATGAGTGTCTCTCTGGAGTCTCTTCAATATTGTTGTAATATTCCATTTGTGTTTACAAAAGTGTATAATGTAAGGTAGGTCTCTCTCTTCTTACATATGAATCTTTCTCTTGAAAAAAAATATTTTCTTGAAAAAAAGCATCGAGTATTTTATGTTGTTGCAGCCTACAGAATTTGGCTAAAATCCTTTTAAAAAGCCCCAAAATGGATTTAGTTTATTTATTCTTCAAATCTCAAACAGAAGTAACATTATTCTCTGTAGTTCCTAAAACATTTCAAGAATCAGACGAAAGAATGTATGTTCCATAGTAAGCATCGTTGTGATTGCTAATGATAAGCAGCAATGTACATAAATAATGACCACAATTCGTAAAGAAACAACTCAATTATGAATCAGAGAGAAGATTTTGGAGGAAAGAAAAAGAAAAAAAATCTAATAACACAATCAAAATTGTGTGCATAGTTATATAATCATACTCTCTGATCACCTTCCTAATGCGTTGAAGCTGTGATGTCTCCTCTGTATAAGAATATGTAAGAGGAAGAAAAGGAGTGTTTGTGGAAGTACCTCGTAAATTAGGCATGGCGAGGCGGATTCAGCTGCATTGTTTGCTCTATGTAAAGTTATTTTTATCCTAAATGAGTAAATATTGATTCAGAGGTCTTTCTTCTCGGGCAAAGCAGGAGTTTTATGAAGATGAATGTGTGAGGATGTGTTTGGTGTTGTTGTTGTTGTTGTGGTTAGCTGGGAAGGTTGTTTTGTGGTTTGTGAAACTCCATTCGCAACTGGTCCTAGTTGAACCACTGGCTCGATTTTGACAGTGGTGTTTACAGATGAGTCCAGATCCAAGAAGTTTACAGATGAGTCCAGATCCATTCTTGACAGAGAACAATTTGATTCTGCAACAAACAAACAAACAAACAAGAAGAAGCTTTTAGAACGTGAATCTTATGTTTGAGCATACTCCATTTTTTATATGATATAAGAAATGTAACCTTTGAATTCGCCGCAGGTGATAATTTGGTTAAGGCAGTCACGGAACTTGGTTAATACTACTTTCTCCTGCTCTGCATAAACCTGGTCTTGCCCGTTTGGTAGCTGCGAGGTGGGTTCCACTGAAAATTTAGGTGAAGCTGCAACCATTAACATAGTGTCCTGTTCGTCACACATCAATGACAAAGTTTCTGGAGATAGTGATCTTCTTTTGGAGCCACTTGAATTGGTATCCTCTGGCCCAGATTTGTCAGCTTGATTCCCATTCGCAGCTTTCTCAACCTCGGTACCTTTATTATTGCCTTGTCCTTGATCTTGCACAGAAGAAGCTAGAGAAGTATTTTTATGCGTTTCTAATCTTTTTTCTGTTAATGTCTTGGCTAATTCCCCAGCTACAGCAACCAGAACAGAACAAAGTGCTTTCACATCCTCTGGTTGAATTATGTCTGCCAAAAGAGACCTTTCAAAAGAAAACAAATCTATTAACTTAGTTTCTGCATCTCTTGGATCAGACTTTAGCATTATAAACACATCAGACATTTACCTATATACAGGCTTGGGTGGGCCTGACAAGGCATTGCCTCCAGCACGAGAACCAATTTTCGAAGAAATGGTTCTTCCACTATTTGCCTGATACTAAATAATTATATACTATAAGATCTCTTCTTTCCTTAACCAAGGGAACAGATAAGGAAAGCATATAGAATATTAACCAGACCAAGCAAGTAAACTTGAGGATTTTGCGTAACTGATTTACCTGGCCAAGCTTATGAATAGATGAATCTTTGGTTGCTTGGTTGAAGAAAATCTCCTGAGCTTTCCTTCTCTTAGGAGCTGGAGGAGATGCAAAGCCAGAGGAACCAATAGCTCCAGTTATAGCAGCATTTGCTTGTTGGAGATAAGCCACGTTGTGGGAATGGTCACCATGAAAGAGAGACTGTCTCTCTTCACTTCCGTCAAAGTTTTTGCAGTCCAAGCATTTGCAGTTCTCAGAACAAAGAATGTTTGCTTGAAAGCACTCACAATACTTCTTAAGACATCCCGACTTCTTGCAGTGACAGCCTTTGTTGTGTTTCCCTAACATAACAACGTCACCAACCTCCTCCTGCACATCGAGTTAAAATTTAAATCTTGTCTAAGCAGCTTAAGACCAACAGTTTAACGAGCATCACACAATAACTAAACAACATTACCCTATTATCTCGTCCGCCGTGTGGACTGCTAGCAATCTTAGGCCTGAATGCATTTGGATTCCGTTCCAGAGTTGATTCAACAGCTTGTCGTCTTGCGGGTTCATTTTCAACATTGTTGAAACAATTTACACAGTTGCAACCATCACAGTAAGTACCAGATGCAAAGCATTCACAATACCTGATCCAAATCACATGTAAATCACAGGAAACCAATAAACTAAATACCACTAAATATGAAAACATAAAAGGAATCTGAAACAAACATAACAAAGAGTTGCTCGTCAATGATTTGATAGAGACTTACAGCTTCAAGCACCGTGAGTGTTTACAGTTACATTGTTTTTTCTTCTGAGGGGTTCCATCTCTACCTTCCACCACAGGCCTTGGCTTCGATTTCGGAGATTCGGGCTTCCTGCAATAAAAAAGAGAAGTAAAAAGTCTCAACTCTGAAAATTCAAACCTTGCCCTACACAATATGAAAAAAATCAAAATTTGAATTCCAATAAGCTTTCAAACATAGTACAGAAAACATTCAAATAAATCACCAATCTGTTTAAATATCTATGCTTTAATTCAGCAACATAGAACAATCAATACACAAATCTCTATAACTTTCCAATCTATATCCCAAAAGTTCAAATTTTTCTTTAAGGAATCAGAAAGAAACTTACGGATGTCTAATTGGGACGTGAAGGAGGCCCTGAGATTGTGGTGGCGGTGGAATCGGAGTCACCACCGTCGCTGTAACCGGTCGTGCCTGACCGGGAATAGGCCGTGTAGCCGTCACTGCTGGTGAAGGGATTGATGCAGCCGTCGAAGAAGATGTGACCTGAGCTTTATTAGACTGTGAATGCTCCACATCGGATGAGACACCAGTAAAGTCGAGTTGCCTCACCGAGGATTTCATCAGAACATCAGACTCTTGTGTAATCTCCTTTTTTGGCGGGAATTTGTCTCCTTCTTCACCTTCACCCATCTCAAAAGTTTTATAATTTTCTCAGTATCTGAAGAAACCCCAGAAATTTCACCCAGAAAAAAAACCCACAATTTTAAAACCACCAATTCAAAATCAGCTTGAGAAAACACGATAATCTCAAGATCTGAATCAAGCCTCAATCTCGTTTCTAAGCGAAAACGAAAACTCACGAGCCGAATCGGCGTTTACTAAACTCAAAACTGGATTTTGATAATCGAAATTTTGATCCAGAGTTAGAGAAAGAGATAGATGAAATTAGGGTTTTGAAAGGTTTTAGCTTCTGGAGAAGAAGAATAAAATAGAAATTTGTTAACAGAGCGGAAAAAAAAAAGAAACTGAGAATTTGGGGTTTTCTTCTTCTTCTTCTTCGGGGAGAGCTTTTTTATTTCTCTCCTCCCTCTCTTATACATGTTTTGAAATTTCAATTTCTGGATTATATTAGACGGATAGATTTGTTAGACAATTTCATCGTACGGTTGTTGTTAAATACGCTGATCTGACGATTACTATTCATATAAGGTTTGAAGTGTAGTTGGCCGTTCACCGTTCGATCGCCGCAAATTATAAAACATTTTATTTTTAAAAAACAATCCTTTAGAAAAGAGTATTTGGAGATACCAACCACTTATGAACTGATGGTCACTGGTTATTTACAGAAAAACAGAGAAGCAATGTTAAAATTAATGGTTTTGGCCTTAAATGTTCGTTTATTCGCTAAAATGCCCCAATAACTTCTAACAATCAAAACATAACCAAAATTTCTACACAAAAAAAAAAAAACGCCTTGCATGTAATCAGGTTTTAGGAAATGAACTCACTTTCAAATTTAATTTAATTTAGAATAATTTCTTTTTGTTTCCAAAATAAATATCGTTTTTATGATGCTGCTATAAATTTATTATGACTTTTTCTATTTTTACTTTATTTAATATCACTAATCAACAATACTATATAAATACCATTAAGTCCGAGAGTCAATTGCTTTCCTAAAGACATAATATATATATATATATATATATTTTAATTAGCTTGAAAATTTCTAAACAACATAATAAAAAGACAGATTGAGTATTATTTTTTATTTATGCAATAAAAATTAAAAAGCCTATAAATAAAAACCTAAACCCCAGCAATAAATACCCCATCTAGTTTCAAAATACACATAGTTCTAAATAAATAAATAAATTTAATTTAGATAAGCTAAAGCATAGATAAAATTGCACAAAATTTATCGTCGATAGATATGTGACTAATTAGCAACAAAAAAAAGTTTGCAGAAAACCATCTGCTAAATTCAGTGCGTTTTTCACTAAGGAATTACAAAAATATATATTAGCAAAAATAGATTTTAAATACTTACCAACAACCAAAACATGTATTCTCATGGTTTTTGTTGGTGTTGTTGTTGTGTCACTATTCGAAACTTAATGGAGGGTTAGAGACAGAACCTATGCTGGGTTAAAATTTATAAAGTAAGGGATTAAGGTATCACATATTTATTAACAATTTAGGGCATTAAATCGTAAAAGGTTATGGTGGTAAAGTGATTAAGTCTATCTTTGTATTCATCTTTACAAAGCTCAAACCTAATACTGTAATGTTTTTTTTGTAAACCGTAAAAATTCCAGATCTTTCACCTATAATTTTTTTCGGTGTTCAAAACCACTGTCGATAATATCATGTTTAAGGCATAAATTATTCCTTCCAAATGGAGTTAAACTAGAGAAAGATATTAAATATCTGGAGTTTCTTTTTGTATATTATATGGATGATCCGATCCGCAAGGGCAAGTGACATTGATAACTCATCACAAGTCTAAAAACCACTAGACCATCGTCCATTTGGTAATACCGTAAAATTTTGTAATGTTTTTCCAATACTGTTTATGAATGGGCCAAAATGTCTTTTGCTTAGATATAAAATTAGTTTGGGCCGGGCTGATCATATGATATGGCTCCAGTTAAATAATTAAATTTTGTAGTTTGGTTACTTTGGTATTAGATACTAAAATTTTTGATAGATCATTCACTTGATATCTGTTCTTTTACTCCGACAAGTGCTGTTCAAACCGCAGCCGTAATCCAGTTTAATTAAGTCGAATTTAGTTTCATTAATTTTTTACGATGCCCGTAATCCAGTTTTTCTTTTCCCCCGAAAGATACTTATATTAAGTTGTTAATTAATGTTTATGTATATTTTCTGTATGCATTTTACACCGGACTGAAGCTAATGTTCCGTTAATATTGTAATCTGTAACGTTGGAGATGTTAAATTGTTAATAATAAAATTAAGCATACAACCATCATATAACATCTAATATATATATATATATATTGAGATAATAAATAAAGTTTCCTAGTTAAAAGCAAGAAACATGATTCAATAGGGCATCTCATACTCGTCAACTGCAAATCTTCAAAGGCCAAACTCCAAAAAACATTCTCTGTTAATTAGTATATAGCATCATGAGCAATCAATCTTGGAAATTCATTTTGTTGTTTTCTCAGTAGAGTGGTTGCTCATGATGTTATAACATCTACTAAATTTTTTTGGCGTACCAAAACTCAAATAGCAGAAAGTCAATAGTTCACTGGAAAGTGTATCCGAACGCCGGAGCCCAATAGTCGGCGCCATTGTCGCTGCCAACTTGGAGTGTGCATGAGATGGGGAGAAGACAAAGTCCTCTACTTCTCAAATCTTTCTTCGGTTCTTCGTTAGGTTTTGACTCTTGATTTTCCAATGATGATGAAGTTCCTTTTGATATTTTTAGGCAATACTCATTCACAAGCTGATCACCAAATCAGAAAATGTTTCTTCAGTATATGATATATTTAGAAAAGTATTGAAATTGTAGTGTAGCGTGAATATTGGTGACAAACATGTGCCGGTCGACCTACAAGGCCCACGAGTAACATATAGAAAAGTTGATTTAGATCGATCATTTGCTAAAAAAAACTTTTGTTCAAAGATACTAGTAGTTTTACCAAGATACTATGATCGATGAAGGATATTTTTGTTAAGTGGCTTTTTTAATATGTTTGTTAACAATTTAAATGGCTTTTCTGGGTTTAATGAAAGTTAATAGAATAATTTGAGGACAGAAAAGGAAAGTTGGTAATGTCTTTTTATTTTATTGACCCATACTTTATCTTAGTCTTTTCACTTTAAAGAGAACAGTAGTAAGCTGCCATTTGTTTTTAAGATTTGAGTTTAATTGATCCAATAAACAGTAAAGTGCATAAAACTAGTAAAAACATAAGTATATGCGTACCTGACCAAGGGCCTCAGGAAATATACCATTCATAATTAGGTATTAATTATCATTAGCAATACTATACATTTTAGTTCCCCATTATATGATGTGTAGGTAGAAACACATGTATGTGCATCTTATATATATATATAAACATGTGACTGAGGTGTATATTAATTTTATGCTTACATGTTGGTGCATCATATTATTCCTCGAGGAACTACCAAAGTATGGTAGACTTAAAGCCTGAAATTTTAAAAACAAACAAATATTGAGACATTAGTTGCGTCAAATATTTACTCTAGCGGCAACAAAACCATATATCGATTTTCGACTAGATTCCTAGAGTCAAATGAAATCCAAAACTATTCTTATAAAATACAGTCGCTAGCTCACTATACCTTAACCATTGCTATTTATTTTAGCAAAATACAATTCGTTATATTTAGTGGTGGACAAAAAACCCGTATCCGAACATCCGACGTAATCCAAATCTGACAAATTATTTTATTGGGTTATAAATTTCTAAACCTGAAAATCCGTATCCAAATCCGATCCAAACCAAAAATCTTAAAATTCAATCTAAAAATCCGAAAATACATAACTATCTATGGGAAATACCCTAATTCAAAGAACCTATCTTCTAAATATAAGTTTTGTATATGTAATATACAAAAATTCGATCTGAATATAAACTGAAAAATTTTAAAAACCTAAAAAATCTTTTAAAAACTGAAAACCCAAACATGATCCGAACCCAAAAATTTTTAACCGAATCGAACCCAAACCCAAATGTTTATCCTTAATTATATTGTTCAGTCTGTCAATTTTTGAAAAATATAAATAACGAAGGAGAAAACAACTCCAAACAAAATGAATTTGTTTAGTTGTGAGAGAAGATTCGAATAAATATTTGTCTTGAAATAAATGAAATAAGAAGCATGGTAGTTTGGAAAAGACAAGTCACCTCAACTTGACTGTGGAGGAATCTAATGTATCCAATAGCCTCCGACAAGACAGAGGCGGTGTCAGTCTGAAGTAAAAGGGATCAATCAGCCAATAAATAAACAGTGACTAAATTATTTCAATTTTAATTTAGAAATTAATTAGACTATTTTTATCAAGTGATTAGTAAAGGGAATTAATCAGTAATTATACCTTGCCAAAGGGAGATACTAGCTGGTGAAGAGCTGCGATTCTGCCTCCTAGTTTCACCTTTCTCATCTTTGATAAGAAATAACCAAGAGATCATATATATAAATTATATAAATGTATGTTTCTCGTTATTTAACGAACGTAACTAGATCTGTGATAAAAAATTTATCAATTTTAATATCGGAAAAGAAAGAAAAAAGATTCTCCAAGTATTTTAATTAATACTCATTAGCTTTCGTTAGTATAGAGTGAAATAATATATGAAGTTGATGTAGTTGAAGACTTGAAGGAATGTGCATTCAGATTAAATCGAACTTAAACATTAACTAAAAATGATCAAAGAGAAAATAAAATAAAATTTTTTAATACAAATTGTTCCATAAATTTTGGTCAGTTTTCAAAATAAAGATATATTTGGTTACAAACATACAAAAATCAATTTAGACAACAGAAAATGAGGATTTTCTAATTAATTTTATAAACCAACCAAAAAATGGATTGGGTTCTACCGCTGAAAGAAAAAGAAAAAAGCATAACTTCTATAATTTTAAAATTTGTTAAATCTGAACTAGAACTGAATCAAACTGAAAAAAAAAACAGATTGTTTTCCTATTTACATGCGAATAAAAACGAACAGAAAAGGATTGCGTAACTACCGTTGAATCATAGGAAATAAAGATAAAAAGAACAATGAGATCAAGAAGAAGAAGACACATAACAAAGACAAAAATGTTACTATCACACACACATGCATCTTATTCTGATCCCAGTCTCTTTTGTTTCTTTCTTCTTCTCATTTCTTTCTGTGCTTTTGTTTTGTTATTATAAATGTCAGCAAGAGATGGTAACAGAGAGATGTAAAGATTTAGTTAGATACCTTGAGAGTTGATTGTGATGAAGAAACTTGAAGCTTTGGTTTCTTTTTCGCATAAGAAGATCCACCAATCTCTGAGCTATTACACTTCATAAACACACATAGACAAACAATAGAAATAATAATTGATAAATAACATAGAGTTAATTAATATTTGTTAAAGATTATCTTGATCTAGATAATTAACTATTTCGACCCACCTCGGACAAGTTAAGACCATTGTGAATGTTATTTTTGTTGTCTTCATTGATTTTGTGAAGTGTAACACAAGACTTGTTTGGAGGAGAGTTCGGTGACGACATTATCACATAAGCATTATTGTTGTTGCTCTCTTGTTTCATGGGAGCTTGGTGCCTCAAAAATGGTTCTTCCCAATTCTCTAGCGTCTTCTCTTGGAGACTATTGTGTTGAATTTGATGATGATAATGGTTCATTATCTCCATTCTCTCTTCCTCTCCCATCACCACTTCACTCCTTCATTCAAAGGCTTATTCCATATTAAATCGTAGTATGTACAATATATATATATATACTTGAAAGAAACAAAAGAAGAGACTTCGTAAGATCGACTCAGATTAGAACTCGAAACTATTTACTTAGAAAAAATCCGAGGGAAAAAGAGAGAGAGTGAGAGAGTTACAAGAGAAGTTGGCTAAGGCTCCACGGCTGGTTTAGGGGAAGATCAACAGTCTCAAGCCAGGAAGAGAGGTTAGGGTTACTACTAGGATTCAGAGAAGGTGAAGTGGAAGACGGGGAAGAAAACAAATTCGGCAAGAGACTCGGAAGATAAGTGGAGGTGGTGGTGGTAGGCGGTGGATGGTGAGTTATCAACGGCGGTGGCGGCTTCAAGTCGGTGCTGACGTTATTCCACCAATTAGGGTTTCCAGCTGCCGTGAGGTGTTGTACCAGTGAACTATCCAACACTCCTCTATTCATCGCCTCTCTCTCAATTTCTACAAAAAAGGATTTGAAAAGATTTTGAGATTTGTTGCTTCTATATGCTGCTTTAGTTTAGCTTTAGTTTTTGGAGAAAAGGAAAGAGGAAGAGAGACAAACAAAATGAGCATTAGATAGATGTCAATGATGATTTTTAATTTGATGTATTTATCATCATCCTTTTGTCTATTTCTCCTTCTTGAGACCAACGGGCTATAATAAAGTTTTATAATTGATGAGCACAATATCATTGTCTCAACTTTTTTTTGAATCATGAAAACAGATACACCTAAGTATGTTTATGTAAAATCATGTATAAATATATACTAGTACTAGCTAGTTTTGATTTTATTTTTAAAAATAATTCATCAAAAGCATTTTAGTATACTTCATATATTTTTAAGCTTTATTTTAAAGTATGGCAGAAAAGGTGCTTTTGTTATTTCATCCAATGATGAGTGTTTCGTTTTCATAATTCATCGAATTTTTTTTTCTGTTGTAAATAATTCATCAAATTACGAATTTAAAACTGAGAATGCAAGAATTCTAAAACAGAAGCAGAAAAGGGGGTTATTCGTATACTTTTTATTTATGGTGTATAGTATTCTAATATATTTTTATCATATTTTCTGAATAGTACAATTTACAAATGTCTTTCAATCTATGCATCTTCATATGTATATTATATATGTTCCAATAGTTTAACCTTGTTAAGCTATTTTTCCTGATTTTATTATATATAATTTCTTTTTTTTATAATTTCTTATTTCAGTTACTGATATAAATATAAATAAATCAAAGTGCTCTTTGTTGTTGACTTAAATGGATTAACTTGTGTTGCGTAGGGTTCTAATTATATACGTACCCACTTTTTTTTTGTTTTTTCCCTTTTTATTACATACGCACCCACTTAAAAAAGCAGTTTAATTTAACAATGCTAATTACGTTAAAATGAGTCAAAAGTTTATCTGAGTCTTCTTTAGATCGGATCTTCGAGTTGTTCACAAGCTTTTCTTCTTTTTTTTGGGTAAAAAGTTGTTCACAAGCTTTCATAAAACATGAAGTTACAAAACTACTAACATGCTTCAAAACTACATGATATTTTACAAATCTTATCTTACTCTCTATAGCTTTATCTTATAGAATTCTGTCGAAAAAACTTTAATGATGATAGAGATAATTTATAGACAAAGTCTAGAACCTGAACTTAGTTTTGAGTTTAGTCAAATAAGAGATCATTAGATTATGAATCTTTAACTAAACTTAATGCAAAATCAAGTTAAATTTTCACACATATAGTCTTGGCTTATATATATTTCCCTTATATATATATATATATATATATATATATTTAAGAATGTTAGAGTAGGAAAAACACCTTAATTAGAGTATATAAACAAAAACAAATTTAGCACGTGTAAGTAAAGTAATCGAATATGACTCAAATTATAATTACTTTGCCTCTAGTTTTTCTTTAATTTATATCTTTTTACTCTAATTTTATACCAATCACTGCAATCAGACCCTAAGACAGCCTATTTAAATATTACCTATACGTACTATCCACCTAGCTATGGCAAAAATTGAGAAAAGTATTTAATCGAAAAGTAGAATGTATTTACAAACTTGTAAATAAACTATTTGCCACCCCACGCAGAATATGATTAAAGCATGATTTCATGGTGACGCATTCAATCACAAATCGAAGGCGAAATGGTGAATTGTTTCCGTTTACAAACATGAATATAAAAATGTAACATTATGATTTAATTTTAATTTTACACGAAGAAGGCTACATTCCTCCGAGGAGTCAATTTCTAGGGTTTGGAGATCCATCTGTCTCTCCAAAGAATTACAATTTCCAGGAAATTCTATATCCATAAAAAGGTTTTACACACACACACACACACATATATATATATATATATATATATATATAATTACACAGCCACACTGTACTCTTTATATATATATATAATTCATAAACTAAAATAATCAAAATTTATTTATTTTTGAACTATTTTTTGATAATTAAGCAGAACAAACCAAAACTTGGATTAATTATGTTTAGGTACAGCTATGTTTCGTAGGATATGTTTATCCCATACTAATTTTACGAATATGAGTCTATTTAAATAGGATAAAACAGAATACGATAAACAATTTCGTAGAATATGTATTAGCGATATGTATTATGTTAATTATGTTACTATTTTTCTGGGATATTTAGGTCCTTTTCCCTTAATCTCAAGTACCTAAATAGGTTAGAATCTCTTGTAAAAAAAAAAAAATTAATATATATATATATATATATATATATAAACTTTTTCGTAACCTTGTTTCTCTGATAGTGTTTTCATAACCTTGGTTCTCTGATAGTGTTTTCATAACCTTGGTTCTCTGATAGTGTTTTCATAACCTTGGTTCTCTGACAGTGTATTAAACTCCGAAATTGATAGTTGTCGAGATTAATGATAAAAGAACGAAAGAAGAATGTCGAGATTAGTGACTATAAGAATCATTCGTCCGAGAAGATATGTGAAAACAGATCCCACATTATAGGATGTGACGGAACTTTAACTAATATACAATTGATTTTAGATTAATCCATATATTATCAATTAGTTTTAAGTTACAAGCCAATGAAACTAATCGAAAAATATTTGTAGATAATCTCGAATAGTGGACATAAAGTTAAATGAAGGTGATGTTGAGAGTGGATTTAGAAACACATAGGTCCATAAACAAAAACGGTGTTGTCTCTGTTGTTGATAGTTTATGGCTAGGTTTCGGCGTTTCTTAAAACGGGTATGTTCGGTAGATATGTGTGGTGAAGCTTGGTTTTTGTGGTGGAGTGGTTTCGTAAATGGACGGCGAGCAGGAGTTGCTACAGATGAGGGGAAAATTTGCGTTCTGAGGACAGCGCGACTTCTGTTTTTCTAGTTTTTCGACTGGAAAATTCATCTCGAAGACTCATCTTTACATAGCCTATCTACCTCAAATCGATTCTTTGTAGTTTTGGGATTCACGCATTACATCGTTTAAACTTAATCCGGCGAGTTCAGATTGCTTTTCTTTGGCGGGATGGTTAAAGGGCAAGGACTGCGGACTGCTTTGGGCCAGCACTTCCGGTTCTCCTTCTCTCCCTTAAGCGTGGGTCGTCGTTTGATTCGCTTTCCCATCCACTTCCGGTCTGAGTATGAGCATTTCGGATGGCTGTTTCCCCCAAATTGCTACTTACTTCGATAAGATTTCTTTGAGACAAGATAGTGACCGTCGTCATTCACTCTCTCCTTCTTCTTAGTTAGGTTATCGCTGTAACTTCACACCATAATCTCGTGATTACGGCAGTTGTTACACCGATTTTAGTTACTTCTATGTTTTTTTGGCATGGAACCAAAATCTTGTTATGCTCAATATATGACTCAAGATTCTTTATTTATAACTTCTTTATTTAAAAGATTTAGGTGGTTTGTATTTCTAAAATTATAAATTCTTTTCGTGACTAGCTAATGAAAATTCTAAAAGCACGGTTGATACATTATATCTTTTTGTTGTTAAAGGATTTGTTATTGAAATAAGTAGGAAAAAAAGTTACATATGTCCTTTTTAAAGCCCAATATGCAAAAAAAAACCAACACCTAAATTGGAAACCAATAGAATCGACAATGTGAACTAGGTCAATAACCAGCAATAAGCCCAATTAGATTTTTTTTGGAGTACCAACCGATTATCTCTTAATTGTATCAGAAACCAAAGAGAATTATTCGCACAAAGAGAAGAGTTAGGATAAACTGAAAGGTTTTCAAGAAGTATCAATGATGGCTCCAGGGAATGAAGTGTATGTAGTGTTGGGAAGATTAATCTTCTCTGAACTTGATGCTCTGTTCCGAACTAGACAGGTGCGACTCAAAGAAACTTGGATCTTGTGTGTGCTATAATGAGCCATATTTTAAAACATTATCGAGCTTTATTTCATAAATTTTAAAACGTTAACCATATTTTTTAAAGCATTTTCAATAAAATATATTTATATTTGTTATTTTGTAGAATTGTTCACTTGCAAACCGATTATATTTTACTAACGTGCATATTAATTTTGGACACACCTACTTTTAAGTCTCTAACTGAAACCAAAACATGCATGTATTGGAATGTAAAATTTAGTGTCAAAAGTATATAATAAAAAAGAGACTGGGGGAGAGGGGTAGAGAATTAACAATATTAAATTAGAAACTATTTGGGAGAAAAAAGGTTTTAACTTTTAAGGCCAAGGGGAATGATGAAGAATGAAGCATGCTTTGTCCGTACCGTCCAAAACCTTTGTCGGAGACGATGTGTCGTTTCTTCGGAAATGATATTCTCTTCCTTTATTTTTAAATTTATGTGTTTATTATATTTTCTTTACCTTTCGATAGCATCAGTGCCATCAAACACCAACCACCAAATTCCTCTTTCTTGTCTTCCCAAGTTCCTCCTTCTCTCCCATTTTATCAACTGAATATATTTTTTTGTGTCATCTAAAATATATAATCAATGAAATGAAAGCAGGTTACAATCATCATCAACTTTAGCCAAAAGTACAGGAAAATGTTAAACCACACCCATAATAACTAATTCGGCGGATAACATAATGTCCCCGAAGTCTAAAAAGAACTCATGACCTAAACCAAAACAAGAGGAAGATGATAAAACCCGAGAAAATACCAATACACATGTTTTGCATAACATCTAACACTTCCATAGAACTTTCAACAACTAATTACCGTGGAAGTTGTGCAAAACAGATCAACGATAACAGAGACCTCCTATAATAAATCCATAGTACCACACCATGAGAGATCAAGACTTCATAATCCAACAAAATTTATCATGTGTATAATACATACAACAAATCTTTCGGATCCGATCCATTCTGAAACGTAGAGACAAGGAGCGAATACGAACACACCGGAGAAGCTGAACCCAGCAAATCGAGAGAGGCAACAGATCAAAACCGGCGAAACTCCAAAAAGAATTCCACAAACAAAGTAAAAAAGCTGAAGGAACAGATGACAGGCAAAACCAGGCTCACCATGCCTAGAAAAGAACTGAATCCAACTAACATATCCTAAATCGAAACAAGAAAATTGACATGGCCAAGCGCTAATTCCTGGTCGCACAAACGAGTCGCACAACCATCCGAATAGAACAATCAAAACCACTCAATTTCTGTTCAGCCAAATCCAAAGCATACAACAGTAGAAACCTAGAAATTCTAACTACCCAAGACTAAACAAAACCGGAGGATACAACCTAGGGCAGAGCAAGGCGAGCGTGAGACTTGACGAAAACGAAGGCCTGAGAAGAGAAACAACTCACCACTTCCATCGCTAAGGAGAAACAAATATGGCGACGTGAAAGGATGGCCGGTGAGCCAAAACTTCTCGTAGGACCTCCAAATCGGCAACAACAACTACAAAAGAACAAGGAGACTAGGAAGACCAGACCGACATCTGTTAGAATCTGCGGAACAACGAGAGAATAAAAGAAAATAAAAAGTAGAATAGAGAATAGTATAGAGAATACGAAATTTTTTTTTTTTTTTCAAATGATTCAATTGTATAATACATCTATATAGAAAAATAAGAGATAATAGCTATTAATTACAAATGATCTGCATAATAAACATGGAAAACGTCCATAAATTGCATGTAAAGCATAGAAAATCATAATAAGTTTACATGGAGAAGAGAGAATGGATGGAGAATTGAATTATGGAAAATCCAAGATATTTATGGATTAATATTTCCCCTCAAACTTAGCCGCAAAGACACCCAAAACTAAGTTTGGAACCCCGTAAAGTATCACCTCATTAAAAACCTTATCAAAAAAAACATATTGGGACAAAACATTGACAAGAAAAAAAGAGTATGACGTCCATGGAGAGAGGATATCTGATCACTGACGTATAAGCTCGAGATTGATGTGCGAGTAGACTTTTGCATCTTTGATTGACGATTGTAGGACTTTTTTGAATTAACTTCATTGACAACTACTTCGGTTTGCCACCTGAGTTCACCAAGCTTGAGTCCACTACCTCGGTTTATCCCTCGACTTCTTCCTCTTGAGATAACCACATCAGTTAGCCATGAAAACATAACTCCAACATCTTCCCTCAAGATCGGCCAGAGAATAAGGACAGTCGATCTTGGCATGGAGAACATTTTGCACATCATCCCTTGCAAGATAGAAAGAAAAACAATGTATCAGTTTATTATATGAATTAAAATTACTTCATATATTTAATAGATCAAACAAATATAATTTAGCAAAAATAGAACATGAAAAATGATGATATGAAAAAGAATAGATATAACATGTTGGTTTTGATTTTTATTGTTCTACACCAAACAAATAGTTTCCTCTTTTGAGGATAACTCGAATTACCATGGATTTTGAATTTTCATGATTTTCAACAAATAGAATGAGAGATTTAATAAGATGGATTTATATTCATCAAGGCCTTAAGTGCTTATAAAAGCGAACGAAGCTTCTCTTTTTCTTATTCAACAAGCTAAATGAGTGATTTGATAAGTAGTATAAAGAGAATGAGAGAATGAGAGATTTAAGAAAGGGATTTGGATTCATCAAGACATTAAGTGTTTCTATTCCTATGAGCAAAGCGAACCAATGTTTTCCTCCTTTTCAAAATAAGGATCAATACTCTGATATTATGTTAGAATTTGCACAACAAAAAAATAAAAAAAAATGAAAAGTATAGTAGAGAATAATATAGAAAATAAAAGAATGAAATAGAAAAAAACATTTTATTCAAATGATTCAGTTATACAACACATATATATATAGATGAATAAAAAATAATAACTATTAATTACAAATGATTAGTATGAAAAACATGAGAAAATATCCATATAGATTGCATGTAAAACATAAAATATCATCACAAATTTACATGGAAAAAAAATGAATAAAAAATTGAATTATAAAAAATCCAAAATATTCATAGATTAATATGGTGAACTTCAATAGTTGTTTGACATCACTTGACTCAACTAGGGTTTCAGGCATGTCTGAATTTGTAACCTCACTATCCTAAAAAGGTGTATACACGAAACTTTTTATTTTTGTATTTGAGTATTAATTATTTATAATACCATTACGCGATTTTAGGTATTTTCAGAATGTCATAACGTTATTGGTTATATAATTTTTTTTATTATTCTCTATAATACCATTGTACGATTTTTAGATATTTTCAAAATGTTATAACGTTATTGGTTATATAATATATATATATATATATATATATAAATAATAGTTTATTTATTTGGATATGTGTGACTGAAAACAATTTGTGGCCATCGGCAAGATCAAAAGAGAATTTTAGGATAGTGGCTATATAATATACGAGATAATGATCAATCGTAACGATATTTGATGGAGTAGAATCCATCGTTTTGGTTCTTGTTCAATATCAATTTGAGGGGTTTTTTCTAAGTCTGAAGTATGAAATCGAGTCGGACTTAATTTGGAAAATGGACTGAGTTGATATAGAATCTGGATCTTGGGAGCTGGACCGATTGGTCTTGGATTTTCTGTGTAAACTGGTTTGCAACATTTAGGTGTTGGTACTGATTAGTATGTGGCCTTCGTAATTTTTTTCTCGTTTTACATCGATGGACCGGTCGGTCCAAATTGGTGGATTAGTCGGTCCGGCCTTGACGGATAAGCAATCTAATGATGTTTCAACACCGATTTGTTTATATGTTGGATTGATTGGTCTAGTCTCTATATTGTATCTTGTGTACTTTTGACAATCGATCAGTCTAGATGTGCGATAACTCCATACTCTCTAAATCCAAGCAATATGATATTTTTTCGAATTCTCTGTTTAAAACTTTGATCCAAAGCTTCTCTTTTTCCCCAGAATATTATAAAACTTGCAACGACTAATACATATTTAAAAACTTTAAAAAACACACTTTGAATTAACAAACATTATAGAAAAAAACAACAAACCAAAGCTTAAAAATCAGTTAAAACGTAACAGATCATCGATTAAGTTTGATATGAAAAATCCAAGCATTATTCATCGTAAATATCTATTATAGATAAAATGATTGATAATATAAGTGGTTTTTTCGTAACATTATTTGGATCGACATGGTCTGATTCAAAACCTATATCTTATTTTTCGGATTAACATAATTTACTAGAGTCGAACACCGATGAATAGATCGTAAAAGTGGATTGTTAACCATTTCACTCAAATTTTATACCCCATAATTTTTATTATAAATTATAGGTTTTATTAAAAATAAATAAAATAAATTTTTTAGAAAAATGGTCATTTGAAAAAATAAAATAAATTGATTAATCGTTTTTTTCCTGTGACTACTTAATAAATTGTTTCATTTTATATATTTGGTTCGACAAGACTTAGTATCTTACCATAAAAATAATACAGATAAACCGTTAACCACTTGATTAAAAATATTTCCCACGTAATAAATTATTTATAAGAGAAAAAAATGACTCATACGTGTGTGTATATATATATATATATGTCTTTGAAGAAAGAAAAAGTGATTTGTTTTTGGTGTGTAAAATAAAAATAAACAAAAAGTAAAACATTTGGAAAAGAAAGGAGGCCGACACATTGTCGTATTGGCGCAATTTGTGAAATCAATTTGCTAATAGAATTTTAAACTGCTGACTGAAAAGAAAAACCTCTCTGGATCGTTCGAGTAATATATGAAAAAGAAAAAGAAAAAAAATGTGTTAGTAGTTTTGATTTAAAATTGGATATCCGGTGAAAATGGCCCATTTTGATATTTTAAACTTGGCATTGTCGATTTTATTTCTTCATGGCCATGCTTGGAAGTTGGATCACTGGATTCTTCTACAAATATCGCTATCACATTGTATTCTCTATATTATCATATTAAACCTAATTATGTTACATAGTATGTTTGACGCTTGCAGCATCACGTATGTTAATTCGATCTAGATAGCAATCATTACTTTTACACGTGACAAACGGTTTATAATGGGACATTCGAAGCTAACCTTTGACATATGAGTAAGGTGATCAAAGCGTTATAGACTTATAGCAAAACAAGACATGGTCACTAAAGATGTTACCTCATGGTATGTATTAAACACTATTGGATGCAAATA
The DNA here is from genome assembly GCA_963922655.1 of Cardamine chenopodiifolia. Classification (NCBI taxonomy): domain Eukaryota; kingdom Viridiplantae; phylum Streptophyta; class Magnoliopsida; order Brassicales; family Brassicaceae; genus Cardamine; species Cardamine chenopodiifolia. The sequence continues at coordinate 371,009 of OZ000469.1, forward strand.
ATTTTTCAAAATTAAGTAAAATGTCGGATCTCGATTTCTATGGATATGGCAATCGAATTCTCACCAGATTGCTGGCTAAATCTCTTATCAAGTTCAAATGTATATCAAAGCAATGATGCTCCTTAAGATGTCATTACAACGCAAAGGTAGGTAGCATAGTAATTACATTATTAGATTAATCAACCGTTAGAAAAAATGTGTACTTCCTATCTTGGTTTTCCTTTTGTCGACGTATCTTGAATTGTTAAGGCTAAAATAACAGATAAAAGAAAAGAAAAAAAAGTTGAAAGGAAATATTATTAAACTTTCATTGATCTAACTTTTTTATGTGTCAATAGTCGAGGAAGCTTCGTTAATCAGAAACCATTGGCTTATCTTTAAGTTAATAAATATATAAGAAACAGTGATTTTTGATGATCTATGTATAATATTCGCCCACGTGGGTCGACCAATGACGACCTGATATCGTTTCCTTAAAATTGTTTTAGACAATTCGATTTCGTTTACAACTCTTAGCTATTTTATTGAGTTCAAAAATTGTATATACACCTTTAACCAAAAAAAGTTGTTTATACACATATACTCGATATTAAATATTGGTTTATATATATATATATATATATATATATATATATTATAATAAGATAGGTTGCAGAATCTTTTTCTCACGATCTGTAAAAGTTTGTAAAAATGTGAATTATTTGCTAATCTCTTTATAATTTATATTATTATTAACATAATTATATTATTCGAAACATTTCCGAGTATGATGAATTTTCTGTAAACAATTTGAGTGTTTCATTGTTTCAGTTTAAATCATATTTATTAAATATAGTAAATTTTGAGTACTTTGATAAGTTTTTGTTGACTTATTGCTCTAGATATCCTGGTTTTCTCTTTAAACAATGGTCAATTGTTTTATCCAGTTAAAGACGTTTGTGTTTAACTTTCTAAGATTACATACTCAAGAAAGTTATATAACAAAGAAAATTTGGGCAAACTTTTATAATCGAATTAAAACCAAAGAATAATTTATAATCGAGTTATTTGAAAGATAAAACGAAATACTACGATCTGATCAAAATTCAAATAATAAAAAAAATTATTTCCACTTATCTGTTAATATTTTCAAGTTTATTGAATTGACCTAAAGATGTGTGTTTTTTGGGTTAAAAAGTCTAAAGATGTTTCAGGCAGAAGAGGTTATACGGCGAACCCATCGTAAACTCATTCTTTGGTGCATAAAGAGTCTGTTCATCTGTCTCTCTAATAAATTGATTTTAGAAAAGAAAAATAACCCGTCTTTTTTTTGAATTTTAAGTAACCCAAGTCTTAGATCTCTGAAACATTCTTTGAGTGCTTTGTATTATTGACTTAAGAGACTCTTCCTTATATTTACACAAATGATACACATCAATATTTTCATTCTTATCTACAATATACTTATGGACTTATCTATAAAAGATTCTCATATATCATATTTTATTTCTTGATAACAGTATACAAACGTGTGTTAGCTTGTGGTTAAAGAAAGGTGCGAGTACATTCACTTGTATCAAAATCAACGAGCGAAAAGAAAGTCAAAGTTTTAACATAAGAAGCATCACTCCACATGTGCGGGGCTTTAGATTCTTTGAAGCGTATATTGGAGTTCCCAAAGTCTTCTCTATCTAGTTTGTACTATATCATGAGCACCTTATCTTATATTCGACGACATGATATTATTTGTCTACATGATGACCTTGTCATGGCACACATTTTAGTCCCTTAAATTATGATATATGCGTTTATTAGTTTAAAAGTTATGGATTTTGAACTCATAATCTCTTCGGACCAGAAAACATACATGGTAATAAATTTCTTTATTATCCCCCCCCCCCCCACCTGCATGCACTCGTACTAATGACTTTTAAAACTTCTTTTTTTGGACCGACTAGTACACTAGTTGCTTTATTGATCCCATATATTATATAAACGTTAATTGATCAAAAATTCATAAAATTGATCAAAAACTCATAAATTGAAGTGCAACTGCACTTGTACTATGTAATGATCTCTGTCGTTTGTTTCTACTTCTTTCCTTTTGGAGAGATAATAATGACTTCTTCTCCTTTGGAGAGATCATTTATACACTATTTCTTTTCTAGGAAGAAAACATTTTTTTCAATTTTTATGTCTAATAGAGGTATTATTACTTTGATTCGTAAACCGATAATATTATACAATTTTCTAACCAATTTATTATCTTGTGCCAATTATATGCAATTCTTATCGATAAATCAGATAAAATTGTGTAGTGATTGATCTTGAATTTCATTTTAATACTCCTAACATTTCGTATAAAAGATCAACTTTCAACGTTTTTGCTGCCAATGGTTTGCCTATTTGGTTCACTGTTCCTAATGTTTTTAATGAAGAGAACATGACTGTATTTTTGCAGACTATTCCTAAATTTGTGGTTTTTATTTTGAAAATTTCTCAATGATTTTTATTTTAAAAAAATCTCATAACATAAAGTAAATATCTCAATACAACTACTATCTCTATCACTCAAATTAGATGGATTAAAAACAAAATAAATATATCACTTGTTTGTTTTACGTACAAAATAAGCGTACATTTTTATTTCTTATTAATATTATGCTATTTTTGTTAAACAGCTAAATATTTAACGATCAGAAAGATAACATAAAATTAAGAACAGTAGGACTAATTTTCAATAAAATAATAAGTAGAAAGGAATTTTAGGTTTGATTGGCTGTCGAGGTAAGTAGCAGGATCAAGGGATTTGATTCGAGAAAAATAATTTTATATAAAATCCTTAACAAATCAATAATTTGAGTAATATTAAATCATTTACGAGTAAAGATAGAGAAGATATAGACAGAGTGTGATATAATGTAGTAGGGGAACTGCATGTGCACACAATCTACTGTAGATATGATTTCATATTAATATTCGTTTAATTAATTTTTAATAAATACTCTCTCCACTATGCGCTGTCTCTTTTGGTGTTATGCGCTCTTAATTACTCATCAAATCACTTACAATCTCAACATAATCCCCTGTTTTGATACACTTCTCTGTCTCTAATTTATTTCAATCATTGTGTTCATAATTATTTTGCTTTTTATAGCGGATTTAACACCTTTACCATAAACTCATTCAAAATCAAAAATTAATTTGTTTTACGGTCTAATTAGCTCAACCGATGAAAATCAGTACCTATTTACCTGCAAAAAAATGTTCTATTTAAAAAATAAAATCTACTCAAAAAATATATAGACTAAAAAACAACCTTAATTCAAGAAGGAAAAAGTCCTAAACCTCTTTAAATCACTATATATAAAAAGTTCTCATCTTCTTCACAAAGCAAAACGGATATCCGAACAAAGCGGATCTGGATCCGGATACTAAAATTTTTTAGAACGGATATTCATCATTTTCCACATAATTTTTATACTTTTTTTTTCTTTTTTTTCTTTTTAACCCGGATCCGCATATTCAAGATCCGAATCCACATATTCGGAGTCCGAATCTGGATATCCACGAATCCGGATCCGAATAATAAAATTAAAATTTTGATTATCCAAATCCGAATTCAGATATCCCCAAAATTGCAAACCCCAAATCCGTAACAACCATAATTTAAGCCAACAATTATCTCGTTGCAACATTTCTTATTCCCTTGTTGTAAATTTTATTTATATATTCTATTAATACACTAAATTAGTTTCTTTATATTGGAAATCTAAAAAAATATTAAATATAATGACAATTTTTGAAAAACGGAAGAAATATATATTTAATCTTCAGAGCTAACTAAGGCTAGGACATGTTCGAAGAATCACATGATTCACGACATAAGTTTCTAAACATTATTTAGATTAAAAATTGATATAGCTACACAATTGTAATCTTCTTTTGATCGTTGTTGAACGTAGCTTTGATAGGTCAATTAAACAACTTAGAGGTTAGAATTTACACAGTCGTGCTTATAAAATAATCACAAAACTTGAGGAACTTTTCTTAGGAACTTCATATTGAGCATATGAATTTTAAAATTTTTAATTTGTTATGTTGCTTAAACTTACGATTTTAATCCGATTGAAGCAACAGAACAAAATCGTTACAATAGTTATATACATACTTTTTGGCAAACCAATAATTATATACTGTATAATGGTAATTATCTATCTTTTATATGTTATATGGTAAAAATCTATTTCATTCTCCGGATCTGGATTTGGATTAATCAAAATTTCAAGGAGATTGTATTAATCAAAATTTGGTATACTATCGTGTAAGGAGATTGTTTAGTTAGATGCGTATTCTTCAGATTGTGCAAGGAGATTGTATTAATCAAAATTTAGTTAGATGCGTATTCTTCAGATTGTGCAAGGAGATTGTTTCCATATCCTTCAGATTGAGGATGCGATTTCAAATACATTTATCAAAGGCGTGGGCAAGGAAAAGAAGTGAGTGAGTGGCTTGATTGTGGTGTCTACCATTTCATTTCCTCCAAATATGATAGATAAAAATTTGAAAGGTAAGACGAGTTAAGATACGATCTTGAACCATTTTCTGGTTGTTGATTATTGATTATAGATTTAATAAGAAAATATTATTATCTCTTCTGTTTTTGTAAGATATTAAATGTTCAGATGTTAGAAAATAATAATCAAATGTTTAACTACCACGTACCGGATCTGAAGATTTGATCAGAGGTTTCGGATTTCATAGCATAATTTTAAATTGCAAGGAAAAAGGAAAAGAAAAAAGTTTGCTTGTAAATGATTATAAATAAAAAGTATTTAATTTTTTTTAATTCACGGGAAGGATGAAGCTATAGAAAACTTATGATTTTTAAATGGCAACTGAACTTTTTCACATGTCTTGGGCTGACACAGAACATATGAACTTATGAAGAAAAAAAAATTGTAAGCCAAGTCGAATCATGCGTGAAACAGCTCAACGATCGATGGTTAGTACCTCAGCTTTTAATATTGATGACTTAGCGGAAAGGGCACCAAAAAAGGACCCCGACAGCGCCATCTGAGAAAAAAGTGGGGTTCTTCACCTTTTGAGGAAAACCTCGTCCTACTACAAACTGCGGGTCCGAAAAATCATCCGAGATTTAGTCTCTACCAAATTCTTACAACAGATTTTTCAATTCGCAAGTACACATTGCACTCAAGTTAACGCAGCAACACGCCACTACTAACCATGCCATTTATCCGGAATCAGATGGAGCAGTTCATTTTCTCCTGACACATGGCAACAATGACGGGACAAAACATGGAACAGGTCTGGTTCCAAACGGAACTCCGAGACAAGTTTTCTTATAACTTTCTTACTAGAAAAAAAAATGGTAGTTTGAGCGAACAAAAGTACAAAGATAAACGTTTCCTTAGGTGTGGATTCGACATCGAGAACCGAACTTCGATAAGAGAAGACGCCACCAACACGAAAACACACCGCAAGAGGAGGACGACCTCGGACCCACACCATCCTTCCGAGACCGAACCTTTCGTCTGACAGTACGTCGTCTCACCGAGCTGTTAGGATAATATCGGACTCAGTTCGACGGGTCCCTTTCCCTTCTCTCGGATCCTTCATGGTTTAAATCCGATAACGGAGCGCCCCAATGCCTCTCTGTTAGAAGGATTTATATGTTCTAAATCTTGCCAACAAATACATATTCAGCTTTTAGACCACTTCCGAATAAGATTACAATAAGCCGAATTAAGCTATATACTTCCAATAGGCCAATGATACTTCCACATCTAATGTTACTTTTGAAAATAAATAGATAGTATCATAGTAATTGTTTTTTTTACAAAACACATATATGGTAGTTTGTAAATCCCCCTTCATGTAATGACACTAACGGAGTAAGTAGATCTATTGAATCTACAAATTAAATTTGCATCTAATAAAATATCCCCTTGTATCATGTGTAAATAAGTGTTGACAAAAAATATGTAAGATTAGTTACTCTTAAGTAATTTTACGTTATACAGTATTTTATAGTTTAATTACTTTCCGTTTCTTAATAAATCTTTTTGAGAAATGTTTTAAATCCTGTGCTATTGCTAGCAGTTAATTTCTGGATATACGATCTACTATTACATCGCAACAATCTTGGTGACCAAAAAACACGACTAATATCATCATAATAATTAACTTGCAAATACGTCTTAACCCCAAAAATTAAACGACTGAAAGTTGAAACTGGTATTTCAGTGAAACATTATTTAGCTATTTCTTTAACAAAAAAACATCACTGTATATAGCTATTTTCTCGAGACTACGGAGATACACAAACTTGAAAAAGAAAATAGTTATACCGTAGACTATATTATTTGAAAATAATATAATAAACCTAAGCTGTTCGTTACGTGGGTCAATATGAAAATAGTATAATAATAAGTCCGATTTCGTATATAATAATTTGAGTTTCTCGACTGAAGCGTGTATAATTAGATCGAATCAACATCGAAGTCTTTTGTGTTGGAAGTCGTCCAAAAGAGAGATATAATTAACAAAATTAAGCTAATCATAATAGTATTTTATTCCACAATCATTGTAGTTAATAAAATTGTAAATTAATTTATTAAAAATAAAATAAAAAGCGTTGTAAAATCACATTAAGGGCATAAAATCTATGTAATGTAATATATTTGTGTGCGTGGCGTATCCATTGAAATCTGGACACAATCTGATCCAGCGATGCAGTAGTTATACTATTTTTTGTTTAATCTTAAAAATAAAATGTAATTTTCTAAAGCTTATAAAAATGAGATCACCAATCCACCATGAAAGAGATCTCTCTTATTTCTTAGCTCAAAGCCAACCAAAATAAGAAAACTCTTTTTTCTCTCTCTCGCTCTCTAGAGAAGACTTTCTCTCTAGTTCTTGATTTTCCGGTGTATCTGGAAAACACAAGATCCGAAGTGATAAAGCCGATCAAAGAAACATGGGAAGCAGTTTCTTTGGTAGACCAAACATAGGAGGATCTTCTCCGTCTTCATCGTCTCCGACATCTTCCTCTTCTTCTCCGGCGACGAGAAGAGGGAAGAAGAATGGCTCCGATAAGCCGAAGCAACCACAAAGAGGTCTCGGAGTTGCACAACTGGAGAAGATTAGATTACACGGCGAAATGAGTTGCAATAGCTTCAACAGTTATAACCCTTCTTTGTATCCTCAGGTAACATTATATAAAGACACTTTTTATAATCGAGAGATCTTGATTCTTCCCACTCGAATCATGGTTATAACGAACCATTGAACCACTATGACACCATAAATTGGTTAACATATACATATTTATACGTACCTACATGTGTATGCTTATAATCTGGTCGGAGTTCGTAGGTTTTGCTTTTGTCGGGTCATCGGATCTCTTGTAAGAATCCGACAAACCTTTTATTTCCATTGTCCCGTGAACTTTAGATGATTGATATGGTTAATTTTATGAAACTAATAGGGATTTTTATTTTTCTTGTCGTATGTATTAACTAAGGATTTTATTCTGAATATTTTTTAGATTAAGATTCAAATATGACACAAGGATTACAAAATCCTTTTTAGTTTTTTTTTTGTCTTGAGACAAATTAAAAGTCATGTTCGATATCAGGTAAAACTTATATCTATCAATTTCTTATATTGACTACTCGATCGGACGAAGAATTAATCTCAATTTAGTTATAAACTTGTCTTTTTCTTTGGATTCAATTAGAAAAGAAACTTATCTATGCATCTACTATTGAAACAATTAGTCAGTTGAGTTCTCGAGGGCACTCACCTCTCGAATTCTAAAGATATACACTTAAGAAATTTTAGATTTTAGGACATAAAATTATACTTAATTAATGTGTATAATTATCTATCTAATTCAACTATCTTCATGAGTATAAATAAGATTTATATTAAATAAACAGTCATATGTAAATGTGAATGTAGGAGGATGTGAGAGTGCAAGGAGGATATTCATCCATACCATCATCGGCTCGTTATGGCTTATATCCAAACATGATGGTATATATTTATTTCCCTTTAATGCCGTAGTTGTGTGCGATATAGACACGATACTGTTCTTTTATAAGCATCATATATATATATATATATATATATAGAAAGTGTGTAAAGAAGAATTTACTAATTGACTTAACATGTTACCAATTTTTTTTTTTTATTATTAATTGGGTTCCTAATCTAACTTGATTATTTCAAATATCCCATCCCAGTAGAAGGAATTTTCTCAAAGATGTGGTCGATTATGTTTCCATCTTTAACAAAAGTCATTTCAAATAATCATGAAACCAAAAATATTTAAATTGAATGAAAAATATCAACTATATTAATGGTTTGTTTTTTTGGTTCTTCGCAGATGGGTGTACATAGAGATCAATACGAAAGTGCAACCATGAGGTACATATAGAATCAATTTTATGTGTAGTTATATATATATATATATATATATATTATATTTTGTTTTGTCTTAATTAAAAATGACTTTTTCTTTATTTCAAAATAGTTGGAACCCAAGCTACGGCGTCTTAGAGAGCCACCATTCTTTGGAACCAAACATCACCAAACATTTCTTACACGAGGTTCTTACTCTATACCCTCAAACATATATATATGCATCATGTCTTAACTAGTAAAAATGGTAGTGTCACATGATCATATATTTAATTTAGGGGTTGCATGCTTAGTAAACACTTTCATTCACATGATCATTTGTCTGTATATTTATATATGTTTCGAAAGATGACCCAATCGATTTATATATGTATCTTGAATTTGGATCTGTTTCATTACGATTTTCGGTTTATTCTAGTTTCGTGTGGAACCATATTTCAATGTAGTTATGTCTTGGTTAAATGTTGTTTGACATGTTAAAAGTGTTATAAGTGGTACGTAGTCGATTTGTATCTAAGTGATTCTGATATAAAAATATTTGTCTTGAAATAGGATCCAAGTTCAACAAGGCGGAGTAAATCGTGTGGATCGGGAAACCAAAACACAGAATCAAATGACAATCAAGAGCTAGATTTAGAGTTGAGATTGTCACTTTGATCTTTAATTTGTAATAGTCTGATCTTTATAAAATTGAAAAGAAGTCGTGCATTTCAATTTGGGGGTATCAAAATTATTTTCTTCTAAAGGATTGATTGTACATTTTGAGGGGGATTAAATGTTAGATTATATAAATATTGGGGCTCATAGAATTTATCCTCGTTATGCATCATAGCACACCAATGTTGTGCCAACAAATGTAACATCTCGATTGTTTTCGTTCGTGGTACCATATCTCTCCGTCTCAAGAGAAACAAGATAGTCCGCTTTAACATAAAAGTCCGATATTTTTGGGGTTTAGAATTAAGTTCCGCTTTAACATACAACTCATCTGGATTGAAACCTCTATATTTGTATATACCATCACTATTTATTTTTTATTGTTAATTTCATTCGATGTGTTAAAAATCACTTCCAGTCAACCATTTATGGTAAAATCCTCTAGAATCCAAACATACTAAACTCGATTGGGTTTATAGAAAAGACTCGACAAAAACACTGCAATGTAGTAATATAGCATCCATTTTTAAAACATACATTACCATATTACTGATGCAGCGCATCTTTACTTATCTATCTCTATCGTATGGGCTCTATTTATTATCGTTGGATTTACTTAGTTTCTTGGGCCTTAAGCCTCACGTTTGTTATTTCTTTTACGTCACGTCTTAGGGTTTTGGTGCTCTCTCTTAGTCGTTTATTGAATTAATACAGAGCTTTTCAAGCTTCTATTTCTCTTGGTTATCGATATTCTTTAAATCAACGATCATCAAGTTTGGTTCCTTGTTCGGCTATTCTCTCGAATCAACGAACATCGATCCTTGTTTCGATTAGGCTGCGCCAGATACTACACAGGATGAAATTTTATTTGATATGATTATTAAAGGTTGTATTTTCATATAATCTGTTTGGTCTTATGATCTTCAACTGATAATCAGGGGTGTGCTTTACTGGAAGAAGGTTAATATTTCTTCTTTATGTGAGTTGATTCTGTCTTTTAAATTTTCGAAATTTATGATTTAATTTCTTTTGCCCTCCTTTGTTTCACCATCTCTTATGTATCTTCATAATTTCTTCAAACATTTTCAAACGAGTGGAACGGGTCAATCTTTATGAAATTGTAAGATTGGTTTAGGTTAATAACAGCTTATGAGGATATAGAAAACCGTAAAATTTCAATTAAGAACACATTTAATAGCTGGTTTTGATAGATGTAGAAATATTTCTTTTTCGATTGTTGTGACTTGTGAGTTTAGGAGTTCAAAAAGATATTGTTTACATTAAAACCACTTTTCTCCTTTTGTAGATATCAAAATCTCTTTTGAAACATAATAACGTAATTAATATTAAAAACGCTCGATTGTCGAAAAAGTAAAAAAAAACTAAATACATAGAAAAATAATTCAAAATCAACATTTCAACATTCAAGACTGCAAAACCAGACTGAAAAGCTAACAAACCATAAACCGGTCAGCGTGAACCAATATAAATTGCCGGTACAGAAACTAGATTCGGAATTTTTTGGAACTGTCTTCCTAGTGATCTAGTTTCTTATTGAGTTTAAGACATTGTTGTCTCTTTAACGGTTAATAGGAGTGTTCATACGCTCAACGATCTTATTCACTGCATCTCGGGACATCACAAGCGTATCGTGGAGCAAAATGCTGTAAACGTTTAGCCCCTGCAAAGCGTTACATAAACAAGATTCAAGACTCGTTAACCAGTTTATCGAGAAACCACAAAGGTTTGGTGATTATGTAACTTACTATTGATGGAATTATGTTGACATAGTGGAGATTTTGGGTGGCTAGCTTCAGTTTTTCATTGATAGGACCACCTTCTACAACAAGGACTTTCTTTGTGTTCTCCATTTGATTGTAATAGTTGACAATATTCTTGGTTTTATGCGATGGCAATGCCAAATCATCGAACACAAGGAGCTGCATAAATTCGCCAAAAACATTCAGCTCATCAGCTGATTCAATAATCAAGAGCATAGCTTATGACTGAGAAGGGAAAGAAGCTGACTTTTCCTTCGGCGGCTCGAGCTGACAATGCTATTTTCAGTCCAAGCCGTCGAACCTGCTTATTCATCTTTATCGCATGGCTTCTTGGTTTGGGTCCATGCATTACACAACCACCTCGAAACTAACAGTTCAATAAAGTTCAATCAGACATCTACAATTGGTGGCAAGAAACCTTAAAATCCAAAACCCATTTACCTGCGGACCACGCAGTGTACCATGTCTAGCTCGACCTGTACCCTTCTGATTCCATGGCTTTCTACCAGTTCCACTAACCTCACTTAATGTTTTGGTCGAATGTGTTCCCTAAATATCAACCAAATGTGTCACACTCATTGATCATTTGCTTTTATGACTAAATTAAGGCATTGTGAGATAACTAATTAATTACCTGCTGGCGTTTCGCAAGCTGCCACTTCACAACATTGTGAATTATATCTTTTCTTATTGGAACATCAAAGACATCACCTGATAAAATCATGAAACCCTTTTCCTCGTTCTGAAAATTTGTCACCGGAATGACCAAGTCTTGATATTGTCCTATGGAGAGTATCAAATACCAAAACCAGTTAATACTTTTCCAGAATTTTAAAATGAAAGAAGCAATATGGAAAACATCATTGTTCAGAGATTTTATCACGTCTCAAGCTCAATCACAATAAAAGCGAGAAGATACAGAGCCAAACACGAGCGGAACATTTTAAAATCTGCATTAACCTTCATGTAATAAGCTAAAATAAGACCATGAAAACCATTACTCCTCCACAAAATAACTACATTTTTCTAACATCACTACTCACTCTCCATTTCCCCAATCAAACTCCAAAATTCCCAAGAACAATACAAAAAGGCTCAGCATAACAACACGAAAAATACCGAGACTGAAATTAGCTTTGAACCAGCTTGTAGGAAAACATTCTAAAATATGCGTTAAATAAGCTAAACAAGGCCTATAAAACTATTACTCCTCCTGAACACAGAGCAACAGCATTTTGTCTAACACCATTACACATTCTCCATTTCCCTAATCGAGCTCGAAGATTCCCAAGAACGGTACAAAAGCTCATAACTAGATTCCAAGAATTAGCTTGAGCCAAACATATACACATACCTATGGTTCGGTCAGGTGTAAGCACAGTCCTTTTCATAAGTAAATCAGAAGGAAATGTATCATCACTTGAGTCAGGAGTCAAAGTCGAGAGCTTTCGATTGGAAAGTAAAATCATTCCATACTGCAACAAAAACAAAGATGAAATCAGCATCTCAAAATAATCAGGAAGATGAAACAATCACTTATAAAAGACGAACCTTTAGATCACTAGTAAGAGAAGATAAACCATTTCCCGATGAATTAGCATACAAATCTGTTCGAAAGAAACAGAGATGAACAAATTACATTAAAAAGAACTGAAAATGAAAAATGAGAGAAGCTTACTGGATGAAGAGCAGCGTCCTAGACTCGTTAAGGATCCAAAAGTACGAAAAATCCTTGTTGAGATTGAAGCAGCCATTAGCTCTGATTTCAACTGAAGAAACAAAAACACTAGCTGCTCATCTACAATCACCAAAATCCAAATTTTCAATGTAATCTAATCAAAAGGTTGCATACCAAACGGACCCTAACCGATGCCAATTTTAATTGGGTTCTAATATAACCTGTGAAAGGGTTAATGCGAACGATTAAGAAAATAGAAAAATCAAAACCAGTTTCAAATACATTTTCGATAAAATTTGGAAATCAGATATTAATTGAGTTTGGACCAAATAAACATTGAGAAACTCGTAAGAAAATCTCCTAGAATACTCACCGGAATAACAAACGGCGATGATAGACGACAGCGATTAATCAAGGAGGCGCTGATTTTGTGGAAGTTTTAAGCTTTGTAGATTTTAGAGGTTCAGTGAAGGTTTTACTAATGTTCTGAATCGGATTATTACGAGACGGGTCAGATCTTAATTGGGCCGTTATGTTAAAATGTGTAAATGTAAAAAGCCCATAATTCTGACTTTGCATTTGCCCAATCAATTATTTGTGGGCCTATGAAATGACTAGATTATTTACCACATTTGATTTTTTTTTTCCAATCGACATGTTTCCATAAATTTAAGGGGTTTATTGGTTCTATAATTTTTAAAGAGTTATAATTCTTAAAGACTTACTGTTATTCAATTTTTAACTATCAAAACTCTATTCAAATTTTGTGTTATTGATTTTGGTAGTTTTAAAATTTGTTTACAATCATTTAAAGTCATGAGTTATTGGTTGAAGATTTTAGAAATTCAATCAAAGTCATATATTATTCAAACAAATAATTTTAATAGAGTAGAGTTTATGGTCATGTTATTAGTTGATTGAGTTGTTCATATAAAAATTCTTTCAAAATACTAGATATTATCATGATATTTTCAAAGATTTTACAAAAACTCTCTACATTTAATATTTGAACAGAGATTATATACAATCATTATATTTTCTTTTAACTGCAGAAATATTTTTTAAATAAAAATATGAGTGCAGTTTGCAACCTTAAAATTCATAAGCAAAAAAAACTTTTACAAGTATTCCTCCATTGTTGACAAAAAAAATATTAATTATCTTTCTCAATTAAAAAAGAATTACTGATGTCAAGTTTTAAAAAAATACTACTATTATAAAATCATCATTTACAAAACAAAAAACATATAAATTGATATATAAAATTTATAAAACATCAAATATAAGATAACATAAAACTTTTTTAAAAACCTTTTTGTATAAATCATTAACGTATAAATTAACGTATACTTCAATTTATAATTTACAAAACAACATATTTAGTAATCCTGACATTGATATTCGTTAAAAATGATATAATAATTAAAAAAATTAACAAAATTTTACAATACTATATTTTTAAAATCTGTGAAAATATGTAAAAATTTTTGATAAAATATTTTGAATTAGAGAAAATATTTAAGAGTTCACAAGATTCCAAAATTATTGTAATCATTAATGCTCTACATAAATCAGATTTGATTAAGCCCCATAAGAAATAGAAACTTTTTCCTCATTTGTCATTTTTTTCCAAAGTTTCAGTACAGCAAATGAAAACAAAACATTACATATTCGTAAGATTCTAATTCATCTGAACCAAATATGATCCAACCTCGAGCACTTTGACATCAGTAGAATATCAAAATAATCAAAGCCGTATCAAATACTATCATCCAAGTTAAAATAGTTTGACAACATTTCCCTGAGATCAAGCCTCTCCGAGTACCAGACGAGGAACAACATTCATTGATTGGAGTTCCTGTAACCACATAATGCACAAGAACGAAAGAGAAACGAGTTAAGAAATAAACTAAATAAAACAATAATCAAAGATTCTTATTTATTTCAGGAAGATATTTGAATCCAAGGATTAAAATTATCTACATTGCCAAATGGGACTAAGTAGAGAGTTTCAATAAGAGCAGTGGATCAATGGTTTTTACCTGGAAGAGAAGCTTGCACGCGTATGGAAGTTTCATAGTAGCAATGTGATCGCCATTTTTACATGATGAACAAAGTGCTTTTTTTAGCTTGTAATTGTAATATCCCAACAAACCACAAGCTCTGCAAACCTGTATTTATAAACGTTCAATAATGCATCACAATGTTTGTAAATTGATGATATATACAATGTCAGTGAGACATGGAGTTACAATGATTTTACACAATTTATTACCTGAACTTCAAAAGGATCACTAGAAACCATGAGCCGCTCGTAGATCAACATGCTGGCCCCATAAGCAATAAGACAATCTCGTTCCATTTCTCCCACTCGTAAACCTACAACAGCATTAGAGATCATACAATTGAGAAGAAAACGATTGTTAATACAGAGTGAAGATATACAAGTAAGAGACAAATACCTCCATTTTTAGATTTTCCTTCAGTAGGCTGTCTTGTCATCATAACACGAGGTCCACTCCCTCGCGCATGCATCTTGTCCAGAACCTAATTAACATAAGAGAATTTCCATTTATTTTTCCGAAAAGATTACTATACACTCTGATATTTAGAAGTCTTTTTTGTAATTATAAAACAGAAAAAAATGGTTCAAATAGGTTATAGTGGAACGTCACCATGTGCTTCAATTTCTGGTAATATATTGGCCCCATAAAGATGTATGCTTGCAATGGCTCGCCACTGAGACCTGTGAGACTCTAAAGGTCGTCAGGTTGATGTAGAAAGAAAGAATCATGAACGCTATATAGCTTTAGAATAAGAACGAGTACAGCCGAGGCTTATAAATATCAAATAGTGATGTCTAAGTCCATTTTAGAGATCCTAAATGACTTTGTATTCGAATGAATGTTAACATATAAACTGTACATTCTGAAATGTGCGAAGACTCATAATGCTATACCTGAGTATAGCAAGTCTTTCCCACTGTACGAAAACTTATTAGCGATAAGGGTCGCACTGAAATGATAGAAGAACATACAACAACATTAAATGCCACAACAAAAGTTATAAATATGGAAGAAAAGACCTCAAAGTTAAGAGAGAATCAAGTGTACCTTATAGTCTCAACCTTGTCAGCATGACCACTTCTTTCTCCAAAAGCACTACCATAATGAAATCTACCACAAGAAACCCCAGCTTTACTTCCAAGGAGTTCTATCATCTTACCTACTGTCATACGACTGTGACAAGAAAAACGTTAATAAATTCATCAGTTTTAATACAAAATCTCAAGCAATCAAACAATTTAGACGAAAACTCTAAAGGTTACACACTCGTACCCAAAATAAAGGATTATTTTTTTGGCTCCATATTATAAAAAGGCATCTACGTGCACAGATATATAGAGAAATCTTATAAAGAATATCTACCGACCTTGGAAACCCATGAGGATTCATGATTAAATCAGGGCAAATTCCACGCTCAGAAAATGGAAAATCTTCCTGCCTAATTATTGTACCACACACACCTTTCTGCCCATGCCTACTGCTGAACTTGTCGCCAAGCTAAAAAAAAGGTCAGACCAAAACATGGTTAACACTGTAGAGAACATAAGGCCTAGGGCTAGAAACAAAACAGTATTGAAGATAAAATTTCTCACCTCTGGTCGACGAGTATGTCGGATGATATACTTGATACATAAATGGCCATTCTTATCAGAACAGAGAGCAACTCTATCAACAACTTGTGTCTCCCCTTCAGGACCTTTGAAATACTCTCTGGCTGGACGGTATTGACTGAAAGTTACACAACGGATTGTATATCTGTGATTACTGTTTAGAAACAATTATGATTACATACATTGAAAAGTTGATAGGATACCTATCAGATAGCGGGGATGTAATATTTTCTCTCGTGTCTACAGGGATTTGTTTATTTATATAAACATCATTTGGTCTGATAATTTCCCCTGGAGCAGCGATTCCATCATCATCCAGTATCTTAAAGAGAAAAAGATAGTTAACATGAAAACATATTCAACATGTATTAGCAGAATGAAAGGCCAAACAAATAAATCACAGATAAACAACAAAAAGGAACAAAGAGAAGGAAAACGCCTAAATTCAGACACTCTCACTAGCCGTTTAGATAAGCACAATAAGAATTCCCATCTATAAACACAGAATAAGAGAGTTGACGACAGTTCTGTCAAAATTTATATGCAGTCTCATATTTTGTTAATGAAGTTTCTGTTTTGAGAAAAAATTGACAGTCACAATATAAAATAAGCAACAACCATATTGTACTTGCTCCTTCCGATAAGAAACTGCAAAGTCCAAAAATGTATTTGTGCTCAATGATACCTAGGACTGTTTCCACAGCATCTAAAAATACCGAAAGAATTAGCATTTGCAAAAACACTAATTCCCAAGTCTTATGATAAGACATATGCAGACAAAATGTACCACCTGCATCTTTTCTGCGTCTGGGCCTGTTCTTTGTGGCCTGAGTATCCTGTCTGCTGCACTGTTACCATACTTCTGGCAAGTAGCAACAAGTCTGTTTCACAAGACACCACGAGAAGCAATAGTTAATGTAAGAGGCGATTTCTCAAAGAAAAAGACTTTTGAATCAGAGAGAAATCCATTATATACTTTTTCATAACAATGCAGCGGCCAAAACCACGATCCAAGGAAGCTTTGTTCATCACAATTGCATCTTCTATGTCGTATCCAGTATTACTCATCACAGCAACAGTAGCATTTTGACCTGCTCCAAGTTTATCGTACCCAACCTGTTAACAAACATAATTTATTAGTTCCACATCATAAAGTATTACCAATTAGAACAAAGAAACTTACCAATTCAATTGTCCTTGTTGTCAACAGGGGTCTCTGAGGGTACACCAATAGGTAAAGCAATGAGTCCATCCGATTCAACTGAATACAAAGATTTTAAAAGCAAAGTCAGAGTCTGAGAGAGAGAAAGATATACTAAAACACGATGCAGTAGAGAAGATACAGGCGTTTAAGTATCTAGATTTCACATAACCAACTTAATTAAGCAAAACCTGAGATAGCATAATAGGCAGCAATTTATCTAATCACACCAATGCTGGAAAGCGGCTTTGCCTCAGTGAAATAATATGAGGGGCATAAATGGACTTGCCTGGTTGTACGCAATATTTCCCATAGCTTGTTTTCCCATAGCACACTGCACATAATGGAAAAGGAACAATAATGAGATGCAAACCAAAAGAAAATTCAGCTTCTTATATCAGATGGTCTAGAAACACAAACCTGATAAGTATTTCTAGGTGACTGATTATGGTGAGGGTAGGGAATAAGACCAGCAACAACACCTAAGATGGTGAAAGGTTCAATCTCAATGTGGGTTGTGTCAGCCCTTATCTTAGCAGCTTCTCCTCCTTCATCCATTTCCATTGTGGCTTCACTTTCATATAAAGCAATCTTAAAACAAGGAAAAAAGAGCCGTGAGTCATTTTTGGCTGCCTACGGTGCAATAGACTATCTATATTCTAGAAAATATGGAGACTGAGACGAACCAATGCATTATTTTCCTCATTGACATCAAGATACTCGATCAAACCATCTCGAATAAAGTCATCAAAAGTGCGAACCCCATCCTTCAAGGAAATACAAATCAGTTAGCCAATGTATTGAACTCATAAGGCAAGTATGAATGAATCTAGGAAAATATGACACACGTACCTGTAATTCCTTCATGTGGTGTTGTTTAACTCTTGATACTCCTTTATCGGCAATAACAAGTGGACGACACACCCGCCCACCATCAGAAGCAACGTAAACACAGTGCTGATAAATATTTTCTCTTCAGAGTCAGTCTCAGTTGACAATTTTTGTATTCATAAGAAAATTTTTGGCAGGTATTTAGGAAACAATCACTTCCTTCATCCTCTTTTAGCAACCATCTACGAAGTTGTAGGTTTTTAAATGTCTCTACTCCAAAATCACCAAAAGAGAGGCTACTGAAGACTCTAGAAATTAATTAATGTAGTTTCCACGGTCTATTTTCAGTTCAGAAATCTTGATCTTCATTTCTCGCTTTACCAAATATAAAGCTAAATAGATAAATAGGTTTTTACTTGATGGAAAAATGAAGTAACTGATTGAGGAAATACCTGCTTTTCGTTTGTGAACACACTGACGAACTCACCAATCTTTCCAGCTCTACGCAGCCTTCTAAGTGAATTGGCGAAGTACTGAAACAATAGAAACTAGTGAAAGAGTGTAACAATATGTATTGCGTGCGTTTGTTGCACACGTGTCTTTATATAAAAGTACCTGTGGCCTTCTATGTTTGCCAAGTATTAGCCCATTCAATATGACCAAAAATGAGTCTGGAGTATGCAGCTCCTCTGCTGATAATACTTCCAGATCTGTGACACCCAATTTATAGCACTGTTTCCAGAAAATCAATTCAAACACACAGATTCAGTAGTTATTTGACAAGAATCCATCTCTAAACAGATGACTAGCAGTAAATATTGAGTAAGGGTAATGTGGTTCCCGCAGTATCCTTCTCACAGCCGTAGCAAAGATGATTAATGCGAATAAATTGGCTACACGCAGAAAAAAAATACCAAACCCATACCATAGCAACCAATGGGCCTTCCTCTTCATCTGTTGTGACATGAGTCATTAAAGCCAAGTTCTTGACAAGCCCACAAGATTCTCCTTCTGGGGTATCACATGGGCAGAGCATGCCCCACTTGCAGAGCAAATCACGATTCCAAATATATGTTAGATGATAGTTCAAAGAAAAGCAGTAGTTTTCTTTACAAATTTCAGCAGGCTGATAAAGAAAGTATCATTACCTGGCTGGGTTGCAAAGATCTAGGCCCACTTACTTTTCTGGACTTCTCAAATTGTGGGGAAATTTTTGTGATAAACCCCAAGCTCCCGATAAAAGATAACCTTGTTAAGACCTACATGAAAAGATTTCTCTGAGAGTGACCTAGCATGAAGGAGGCTAGAGACATACACACAGATGTATATAGAGTGAGATTAACCTGTGTCATGCCTTTCCTATGCATTCTGAATCTTTTAATATCAAAGTTTCCTGTTGAAAGGGTTCTTTCTAATCCAAAGGTAATACTATGAACCTTCTCTCCAGTAAGACACTACGAGTACACAAAAGAAGATTGAAGTTGTACTATCAGTTCTTCTCACTAAAGTAACTAATTCTGAAAATCGACTCTAAGGGAAATGTTATTCCAAGGCAAAAGCTACATAGAGCAATAAAAAAAAATTAGCAATTCAAGTTGCAGTGGAGTATCCAAGCGAAATGTAAGTTCATAAAGCAAGTGCTAAACGGCATAATAACACCTAGCTGACAACTTATAATGAGCTTATTGCAAACAACAACACTTTTTAGATTACTTCAAGAACCATGAACGAAGACCCGTTCATAGCTACAGGATGAACTCAAAATAAAATCTTAAAACATGAATCCTTTATTTTTTTGACTGAAGATCATTTACAAATCCAAATGATAGGAGGTGTCTAAGGATACATGTTTTTCTGGTCAACAAAATTGAATGCAAGACCTGAACTAGCAGGGCAGTATATTTCTACACTTACCTGTGAGAAATCAAATCGGCTAGCCCGGTTAGGTTTTACAAGAATACCATCCACTTTTTTAACGGCCTCACTGATCATTGTTTTGAACAAATCCTGTAGCAGCCAGAGGGAGGGAAATAAAAGGCAAGGACTAGACAAAATCTTACAAGGAAAAGGAAGAGAAAGTACTGTGTTTGGTGATATGTTCCAGCGATACCTCAAAGAGAAGAGATATTAGTTGTCCAGATAATTCCAACCGCTTGTTACCAACATAATCCTTCAAGAAGACGCACATTTGAGACATACTTTACAAGCAATATGAACTTTTGGGTTACAATATGACTTGTCAACAGATCATCTTTAGTTGATATCAGATTATAGACTAACAAGTAAGCCATCATAATGAGTTGAAGTCTTAATAGTGGCTACTCTAAGGGACGGCCCAGACATTTTGTAAGCCATTTCAGCATGTCACTCCCTGTTTTCGATTTGACAATTTTGGGTAATCTAAGTATCTAACCTGACATAAGCAATAATCCTAACAGAAATTAACGAGACTTCAAATATATTACACATGGACATAAAAAAATTTCCACAAAGAAGGTCATCATCATATTACCTTGTCATCCATTGCATCTTTGTTTAACATTGCTTCAATCATTCGTCTTAACATCACGCCAACATAGAAACATTTTTGACGAAAATTGTTGTCACGCACCTTAAGGACAAGAACATAGCAGTAAGCAAAGGCTAAAATTTTAAGAACCAAAAGAAGTTAAGATACTTACAGGTACGTGCGCAAGGAATAATTCTCTGAGGATGTAGAGAGCTCTTCCCTCCTAGTAAATTATGTAAATATACAATGTAAACTTTCACTTGGCAAGAAAACTTTCATATTCAAATTTGCAGGGCCAAAAACATATTATGCGTCAGTACAAAGTTGAAGCAAAGAGTGTAATTATGGAATAAAAAACAAAAACCTTTTCAGGCGGAGGTCCGTATGACGTTTTCTTCACCTACAGAAATTGACAAATAAAAGAATGTCACATATTTCTTACTGCAAAATAACAAAAGTAAGAATATACTGTTAATATAACATAACCTGATAGTCTACTCTTTTCTTCAGTGTTTATTTCTCAATGGAAAACAACAACAGCATGGAATAAATTGAAGACTTACTCTCGTTAAATCACAAAATAAAGTGGAAGGGACTAAATATACCATCATAAAGTGTATGACAGATGTCCTTTCACCAGGATAGAAATGAGCTATTGTCTTTTTAACACTAGAAAGAGCTCTTTTGAACAGAACAGTAAAATCTTTTCTGTTTTCTAGATAATTTTTGAAGTAGACAATATGTGTCCACTAGAATCATTGAACAGACAAACAATTAAATAATGCTATGATAACTAAAACACTGCACCTTTGCCTCAAGATAGTCCAGTGCTTGTTTTCGTGTATTCACACCTTCACTAACACACTCCTGAAATTTATAAGCATTTCGAATGATAAATATGATGCTTCAGATATCAAATACCCACAGGTTGTACAAAATAACATGGAAGAAAAAGAGATGCATAAACATTTACATCCACAGAACTAATCAGCTGCTTCTAGATTCAGTGTTATATTAATTTGAAATCTTCACTCAAACACCAACATCAATACAAAAAGGCCATAAACTAGACCCAAGGTAAAAAGCAGGTGGCTATAATACTTGCCTCAATAGAAGGTAAGAGTGATGCGCTGAAACGGGGATCCCTTCCAACCATTTGTACGATCTCTTGGTCACTCTCCATTCCCATAGCTTTTAAGACAATTATAATTGGAATCTATGACAAAATCACATGCTCAGCCAACAAAATCCAACGCTGAAAGATCTACTACACTTAAAGAAGGACGTGATACCTTTTTAACAAATTGATGAAGAAATAAATATATCTTTTCCTTCTCCATCTGAATAACTGTTTTGCTTTTTGTCATTTCAGTGCTACTTGTAACTGATGCATTTATGCTGACAATAAGCAATGAAAGAAGAGAGAATCAGCAGAAAGTGAAATTCGTAATTGGATAGTGGGTGGGTAAATAATGGAAAAACACTGCTGAAGCACTATCATTTGGCTTGGCAGTTACTAATATTTATGGGGATGCTTGCTATCAACTACAGGAATCGAAATACTGTAAGAGATTACTTACTTCCCCTTTTTATCAGAATCAATAATAATTCTGTTCTTCGAAAGTTGTTCTTGTATCAACAAAACCTGAAATGAATAGCATGGCATCAGGTCACATAAAAGAGAATGGATTATACGACAAATGGGACAGCTATATTGACAAGGAAAAATAAGAACTAAAACATGCCAATTAGAACAAGAACGGTGCTGGACGATTAGAACAACACACAATCGAGCCTGAACTAAACAGTGTATAAAAACGCAGAACATATATCCACAAAGTCAAAAGTATGGACTACTAGATAATCTATAGACTCCATAAGTTAGTTCTATATAAGAAGTATGAAGTATCACCTTCTCAGTTCCTTTGATGACAAAATATCCTCCAGGATCAAGAGGGCACTCACCTAGAATTCAAATGGAATACAATAAATAAGGTTAACAAGAAGAGGCAATGCTTGAAATAATGGTACAATACAAACCCAGTCTTGCAAGTTCCTCTTCATCTTTTCCATATAATACACAGCGGCAACTCCGCAACATAATAGGCATCCTTCCGATAATTACGTTATCCTGAAATAAAGAAACATCATATTTAGCCTGAGTTCCATCGATAAGCAACATTATGTATAATACATTTCATTTTCATTTACCTTGGCACTTATTGTCGTTTGTCCATGACTTCCATGAACATATTCTATATTGACATATATTGGAGCAGCATATCTGATAATTAAAACAATCAGTTATATTGCATTTAACACAGCCAAGTGATAAAGAAAGATATTGATGATGTAGGAGAATGCAGAACAGCAGAAACAGGTGGAAAATGCAAGAGATTTCGCCAATTTCAACTGCCCAACATATGCTCAAACAGCGAACTATAAATATGATGAATGTAAATAGAAGAACTCTTTACGTCATGTCTGCTAATCGGCACATATGTGGATTAATCGTTTCCGCCATATTAACGTTTAAAACTGAGGGTTCACCAACTCTGACGCTCTTAAATCTGCATCAAAATTTGGATAATAAATGTTAGTTTTGGAAACAACAGAAATTGAAGAAATAGCACAATCTCAATTTATATATAAGCGTTGTAGGATGACTTAAAAAAGGACTGAAAGCCCACCAAGTATTCTATTACTTATGATGAAATAAAATATCAAATTCCATCAAGACTTGTCAGATATAAAAAGAGACTGAGATTAAAAAAGATGATGAGAAAGTTTGACCTTAGGTAGATTGCTGGGTCCGGTGTAGATGTAATACGACTATTTGCCTGAACAATCTTTTTTATCCCGACATTGATGAAGTAATTGAACGAATCCAAGTGTTGCTTCACAAGTCCTCTCACCTACAAAACAAGAAAATTACACACAGTCCAAGTATCAAAGACTTATGAAAGTAACAAACCCAAATGCATAGTTTCCCACAAAATGAAGAGTTGAGTTCTGTATACCTTCAAGAACTCGGGAACAAGCTGAAATTTATCTGTTGTAGACTTGATAGGAGCTGCAAGCTTCTTCTTGTCAATGAAATGTTCAATATCGGTCAAGCTGTTTCAATAAAAAGAGTAGCATTAGAAGAATGTCTGAATTTTACAAATAACATCAAAGAAGAGAACAAATTCATATTCTCAAAAAAGCAACTAAATAGTTCAATTAAAGTCTAAAATCAATGAAGAAATCCAAGAAAAACATACTCTATATCTTCTTGATCAAGTCCCATCACTCTTAACTTGCAATTCAGCTGTGAATTATCTGAAATCCAAGGAAAAGTTAAATATAATTAAACCCTATTCCATGAATTAGACCGTCTCATCACAAAAACACATTTTGTTCCACTACACAGTACACAACATAATCACAAGATTAGTAAACCTCAGAATTTTGAATTGATATCATGTAAATAATGGAATAAGGAATTGGGCTGAGGAGGTTAAGGTAATAAGGTTTCAGTTCAATCTAGGTGGAGAAGAAACCTGCCGTTTTGTATGTCTCCACCGCTCGAAAAAAACTCACCGGCGTGAGAATTTCGGTGGAGGCGACGATGGAAAGAGAGAGAGGTTTTTAGGCTCTGTGATTTTCGAGGTTAAAGCCAAGGTTTATTAGGCTATCAACTTATATATGTACAACTATAAAGCCCAATAATATACATCAATAATGGGCCTCGCTATAAGTCCCTCTTGTATGGGCCTATACCTATCAATTATTCGCTCTAATTTTCATAAGTTTTTGTATCATTCAAATAAATTTGTATTTGCTCTTATTGGGTAAGAAGTCATTTAGTCCAGTTCTCTTAAAATTAGACATGTACATGTATAAACAAGAAAATGTGTTTCTATCAAGTGGCGCTTCCTAAGAATAAGATCTTGGAAGGTTATATGTTGCCTAGAATCTCTAGTTCAAAGTTCACTTAGGAGGGATTTAGACATAACTTATATCCCAATGAAGAAATATATGGATCTTGGTTCATAACTAGTCGAAAATTAACCTAAAAAGAAGCTTAGTTTTTTCAAAACGGAATAATATTTTTAGTCTAATTATGTTACTTGTTAGAATATCTGAAAAGCCTAAAATCTTATTTTGAAATAGTTATCATAAATCTACATTACATCAAATTGCCTAATATTCCAAAAAAGTTTTCTTGCCTAATATTCCAAGTATTTCAGACAATTCATGGGTCCACCAATACTCCTCTAATCCAGTGGAAACAAATAATGTTTTATATTTTAGTTGTTTCATTTGCTTTACTTAGTAAACTAGTCTCATATAGAGATGACAGGACGAGGCCTCAGATAAATTTGTTTGCTTTCTAGTTACAATTATTTATTTGAAACTGTTTGATGTGAAAATGTGGTAGTTTCTTTTTTTCCTTCATGTGGCTAAGCAAAGTGATGTACTATAAATGTGAATCGAGCCATGGGAGGTACATTTATAGCTTTAGTAAGAAGTTGCATAAAGCAAAGAAAGAGAACTCATAAATGCAACATGTGTAATGTTAGGTTTCAAAATACATGGCTTCTTGACCTCATCAAATGATCTTTTCCCCAAACATCATTCACATGTGGCCAAAGAATCTTTGGCGGCTGCGGGGGTTCTGGGGGTTCCTAATTCGGGTGATCAGGATGCGACCATGAAGGACATCGGTGAGAAAAGTCAGTCTCCGGAAGACCCTCCAGACGGTTGTGTCATGGGTAATGGGAAGTAGTGCAGGAGGGATGTTGATCTCATAAAGTGTATTAGATGATGTGTTCGTCTCAGCGAGATTGCATCTTGCTTTTATGAATGGAGAGGATGGAGAATTAGTGATTACGATCGGGACAAATGTGTTTAATGTAATGAACGGTTTATCGAAACAGTGCATAGTTGTAAAGGTGTTAACGCGTAATTCGATCTCGGTCCTAAATACGAAGCCAAGGGAGTTGTGGAAGCCAAGAGGCGCAATGCATGTGATGGATCTCACTCGTCAGTTCTTTATGATTAGGTTTGAAGTGGAGGAGGAGTACTTGGCGGCTCTGGCCAAGGGACCATGGAGAGCTTTTGGGATCTATCTTATGGTGCAAGCTTGGTCGCTGAAGTTTGATATGTTAATGGATGATATAATCACGACGCCAGTATGGGTTAGATTATCGAACATTTCGATGAACTTTTACCAAAAATATATTCTGATGGGCATTACGCGGGGGTTGGGAAAACCAATCAAAGTAGATTCAATGACATTAAACATTAAGAGGAATTAGTTTTCTAGAATATGTGTGGAGGTCAATCTCGTTAAACCTCTAAAAAGAACAATGATGATTAATGGTGAAAGATATTATGTGTACGGACATTTGGTTCATTCATGTCCTAGAAGAGTAAAGGAGAAAGCTACAGAAGTATCGTTGCCAAATGGTAGGACGGAATTGAGTGGGATTCAGGAGGCAAATGATGGGTTTACGGCCGTAAGGAGGTCGGGAAGAATATCGGAGCCGAAGGCAAGTAGTGTTATTTTTGAGATCAGAGGTTCAAAAGCAGATTTGGAAAGGAATCTGAGGAAGATCCCTGAGAATATCGCGCTTTCAAACAGATTTGGGGGATTAGAGGAAGATACAATATCTTTTGAGATGAGGGAAGTAGTTATTTCACTCGAAGAGAAAAAGGATTACGAACCAATTAGAAAGGGGATGAGTATTGCCCAAGTAAAAGAGGGAATGGCCGTAGAGAGGTTGATAAAAAAGACAAGGTGGGCCCAGAGAGGGCCTTAAAGTTAAACGGAACTGGGGAATTAAGCATGTTTAAAATATTGGGTCCAAATCCAAACAATAGAGATCGAAGAGGCTAACACGTAGAGTAATCTTTGGTCCGATTAGAAGAGAAATAAAGTTGTCAGAATCTGGAAAACGACTTCGAGTGGAGAGAAGGACTGCATGTCGACCAGGAAGAGCTTTCTTGAGTGAGGGTGAAAGAGACCTGGTGGAGGATGACTCATATATAGGAGAGAAAAAGACAAGGAGAATACCCAGTTGGGATTGGAAGATGAGTGTTTGCATTCGGAGAATGTTATACATAGTGACCCGCCAGAAGGGAAGGCGGAAATGACTATTGTATAATAGTTTTTCCTGGCGTTTCTAAGCTTGTTTTACCTAGTAATGATGGATTGTTTATTATGGAATTAATGGGGTGAATAAACCTAATTTTCGAAGATCAATCCGATATATCTTGAAGAAATTTAAAACGGATATGTTGGTTTTGTTTGAGATGCATGCGGGTGGAGATAGAGCAAGTCGTATATGTTAGGGTTCGGGATTTGAGAACTCTTTCAAAATGGATGCAGTGTGGCAGAGTGGTGGTTTATAGATATTGTGGAGATCAACTGAGGGAGTGGTGGGTATTGTGGAGTTTTCAAACCAACTTATCCATGCCATGGTGATAAATGGGACAGAGAAGGTGAATTTGATTATTGTATATGAGGCCCCATCAATGAGTCAACGAAGTGGAATTTGGAAACGGTTAACTAATGTGATTCAAAGGGTGATTGGGCCGTTATTTAGGTCCTGTCGATACTCGCACAACATCGCCGTAAATGATGGATACTAGGCACTGTGTGTATCGACCTGTGTAGTGTTGTAGCTAACGCGTTAAGTATCTCGCCTGGGGAGTACGTTCGCAAGAATGATACTCAAAGGAATTGACAAGGGCAAATTCTCATTGGGTCTTGGTTGTTCTTAACAGCGATGGCTATTCATTTAAGTCTTGGGGTAGCACCACTAGATCTTCAACAAGGTGGAAATTCTCGTAT
Organism: Cardamine chenopodiifolia; assembly: GCA_963922655.1. Classification (NCBI taxonomy): domain Eukaryota; kingdom Viridiplantae; phylum Streptophyta; class Magnoliopsida; order Brassicales; family Brassicaceae; genus Cardamine; species Cardamine chenopodiifolia. Next base: position 398,610 of record OZ000469.1, read on the forward strand.
TCTTTATCTAATAAGCCTTACACTTTTGAGTTTATAATGAATGAAATGAACCCCAAGATGAAGAGCAAATCTCTTTTTTTTTATTAAAAATAAAAAAAAAAAGTTCATGCCCCCCCCAAGGCCTAAGGAAAAAACCTCTGATAAAGCATCCACCTGCTCTTGATCCAGAGTTTGTAAGCAGAATGATGCAAATTTTACGTAATTAGAGAAGATTTTAATTCCATTCTACAGTTAAATGGGAGAACGGGGGGAAGCGGCCGGCTGTTGCCAGATTCCCTTGCATTTTGAGAATGGATGAATGAGTCATCCATTATCGATATCGGTTTTAGAGGCAATAAATTCACATGGCGAAGACGACGTGTGGAGAATACTTCCGTCGCAAAAAGACTTGATCGGGTCATGTTTGTGCTCAAGTGAGATTAAAATGACAGGAAGCAATGGTAACTCATCTTCCTTTTCTATTTTCAGATCATGCCCCACTCTATGTGCAGTTATGTCATGAGGTAAGAGGGAACCAGAGTATGAGATCCTTTTGCTTTGAAGTCTCTTAGTTAAAGCATGAGGGGTGTAAGGAGCCATTGTCAAACTCTTGTAATGGGGAGTTAAGAACACCAAAGGCGTTAAAGGGATTGCGAGTGAAATTAAAAAAAGTGGAACCGAGAAATGTTTAGGGATATTCTAAATCGCAAGGATCAATTGGTCTATGAAATTAAGATAGTCTAAGATTTGTTAGAGTTAAGCCAAACAGATGCGTTATTGAGTAAGGAAGATGCAATTAATCAAGGAATTTGATGTGGTCCTTGAACAAGAAGAATTGTTTTTGTTTCAAACATCTCAAGAGAAGTGGATTGCCTTGGGAAATAGAAACATGAAGTACTTTCATACATCGACCATCATTAGGAGAAGGAGAAATCACATAGAAATGTTGAAAGATGATGAGGGGAGATGGATCTTGAATCCACAAGATTTGGAAAAGTTGGTCGTGGATTACTACAAACGCCTTTATTCTATGGAGGATGTTGACCAAGAAGTTGAGAAGTTGCCTCCGATGGGTTGTAAGGTTATCTCGTGAAACTCGCTACAGAGTATAAGGCAAATTAAAGCCCCAAGGCCGGATGGTTTTCATTCGGGCTTCTATTAGAAATGTTGGGATATGGTCAGGGATTCAGTGACTCGATTTGTGTTGGATTATTTTTAAACAAGCAACCTACCGTGTGAGATTAATGATGTGCTTGTGGTGCTGATTTGCCAAAGTGGAGAAGTCGGAGAGAATAATACAATTTAGACCAGTTATTTATGTAACATTTTGTTTAAAACAATTACAAAAACTATGGTGATGAGCCTCAAAAGAGTAATGCATATGTTGATAGGCTCTGCCCAGTCAAGCTTTATATCAGGGAGACTGGGCACATATAACATAGTAGTAGTGCAAGAGGATGTTCACTCAATGAGATGTAAGAAAGGACGAAAAGGTTGAATGCTCTTGAAGCTTGATCTTGAGAAGGTGTATGATTGCATTCGCTGGGATTTCTTAAAAGAAACTCTTAAGGCATCAAGAGTACATGAACCATGGATTCGTTGGATTATGTAGTGTGTTATGGACCCCTCGATGAATGTTTTGTGGAATGAAAAAAAAAAGAACTTTTTAAATCGTCGAGAAGACTTAGACAAGGAGATCTCTTATCTTTGTATTTGTTTGTTCTGTGTCTGGAAAGATTGTGCCATCAAATTGAGATATATATTGAATCAAAGGAGTGGAAGCCAGTTAGTTTATCCCACAGGTCCTAAGTTATCACACATCTGTGTTTGCGGATGATCTTATACTATTTTATACTCTTTGCGGAACCATCAGTAGCACAAATACGGATGATAAGGAAAGTGTTAGAGAAGTTTTGTATGGCCTCGGGCAGAAAGTGAGTTTGAAAAGGTCAAAATATTCTTCTAAATTAGTGTTCATCACGATTTAGCAAAATTGATAAACGATGAAAGCGGAATTAAATCAATGCGGGAGAAGCATATAAACAAAGAGACTTTTGGAGAAATTCTTGAAAAGGTTGCCTCTCGGCTGTTGAGATGGAAAGGTCGCTTTCTGAGTTTGGGAAGGTTGACCCTCACAAAAGCGATTTTATCGTCCATCCATATACATTCTATGAGTATGATTTCTCTGCCAAAAACCACTTTTGAAAGTTTAGATAGAGTATCAAGATCTTTTTTTGTGGGGGAGTATGCCTGAGAAAAAAAAAGCAACATCTAATTGCTAGGGATAGAATATGTGTACCAAAGATGAAGGGCAGATTAGGAATTCGATCAGAAAAATCTATGAACAAAGCTTTGTTAGCTAAAGTGGGATGACGACTATTACATGATCAAGGTAGTTTTTTGGCCAGGGTGTTACGGCATAAATATAAAGTAGGAGAAGTATATGATCACTCATGGATGGTAGCAAATAACAATTGGTCGTCAACTTGGAGGAGTGTGGAAGTTGGGCTAAGAGAGGTAGTATACCAAAGCTGAGTTAGGTCCTTGTTGATGGAAGTGTGATCCGCTTTTAGAAGGATAAATGGCTGTCGAATAAGCCACTTTTGGAAATGGTAACATGGGAGCTACCAGATGGTGAAGATGAGGTTTGCGCCCAAGATTTATGGCATAATGGTACAGGTTGGGATCTTACACGAATTGTGTTGTATGTCTCTTACAATACAAAAGTAAAGTTGGAGGTTGTGGTTTTGGATAATGCTATGGGGGCTGAGAATAGGCTATCTTGGGGCTCGGTGGGATATTCACCGTAAAGTTAGCTTACTCGCTTTTTACTAGAGATGAATCGCTGAAGCCAAGTATGAGGAATTTTTTTGAGTTGGTGTGGAAATATGTGGCACCAGAAAGATTTAGAGTGTTTATTTGGTTAGTTGTGCATCCAACTATAATGACCAATGTGGAAAGACATCTCTGTGACATGAGGTTATGTTAGGTCTGTAAGAGTGGTGAAGAGACCATTATTCATGTGCTTTGCGATTGCCCTGAAGTGGTGGGATCTGACGCTGAATAGTTCCTCCAAAAAATGTATATTCGTTCTTTACAAAGTCATTACTGGAGTATATTTAAGGGAATTTGGATGATGGCGCAGTAATAGAAGGTAGTCTGTGGGCTACACAGTTTGTAATGGTTTTATGGTGGGGATGGAAATGGAGGTGCGACAATGTTTTTGGTGTCAATGGGAAATATCTAGATCGGGTGCGGTTTATCAAAGAGCTAGCTAAGGAGGTAGGTAGTGCACACTCGATATATGGAGGTCAATCTAATGGGGTTGTGAGGGAGGAAAGATTTATTGCGTGGAAACTATCCAGTAACGGATGGGTTTGAGCTGAACACGGATGGAACGTCACATGGGAATCTCGGGCTAACAACAGCAGATGGGGTCCTACAAAATGGGGAAAGAACCTGGCGTAGAAGTTTTATTTTGAATATATGGATATGTTCAGCATCGCTAGCTGAGTTGTGTGGAATCTATTATGGTCTATATATAGCTTGGGAGAGAAGGATCACGCGCTTGGAGCTTGAAGCATACTCGGACAGGGATAAGTGATTCTCATCCGATGTCCTTCCTAGTACGTTTGTGCTATGGCTTTATTTCGAGGGACTGGATAATCCGTATCTCACACGTCTCTAAGGAGGCTAATCGTCTAGCAGATGGATTAGCGAACTATGTGTTTTCATTACCATTAGGCTTTTATTTGTTTGATTCTAGGCCGGACGTTGTTAATCAGATTGTGTTGGATGACGCTAGTGGATTTACACGACCATATGATGTTTGAGTGTAGTTTGTTCTTGTTTTATTAATAAATTGGGGAAGACTCCTCCTAACCAAAAAAAAGACATCATTCACATGTGATTGGGTATGTGTGGGGATTTCGGAGAAGTTAAAAATATTTTTTGTGTTGATAAATTAAGTAAATATAAATTATATTTGACTGTATAAATATTCAAATTTACAATGATATTTGAACATATAATTTTATTGGTAATGTTCCGACATGTTATGGGCTCAAAGGCGATTTGTTCCCTCCAAGTACATGCATCTTCTGTTGCCAGTGCCACCCACCAAACCAAAAATTATATACCTTGTGTTTATATATATATATAGTTCCTTCATTGTAATTTTTAATAAAAATCGGTTACAATTTGATTTCTATTTGGTAATTATATTTTCACAAAAAGAAACAAGAAACCCCTTCACTAAAATGTAAAAACAAGAAAAAGTTGATAATATCTATCAATCAGACTTTTTCTGTCAATAGGAACGAAAATCTAGTGTTTGGAGATGTTTTTATGGAATACAAAATGAGTATTTTTTCTGTTTTATATTATTTGTAGTTTTAGAAGTTAAAAAATTTTCTATATTATTTGTCATTTTGTGTTTTCAATGCAAATATTTGGTACAATTTTTAGATTTGTACAAATATGCAGTTAGGATAGTAGTAACTTTTCATAAATCAAAACCGATGAGATCACAATTTCAATTCGCGTTAGAAAGGGTTTACTCTCCAAAAAAAAATTAATTTAACATGGTTTGAGTCTCGTCCCAGAGGGATTAGAAATACATATTCTTCTGAATCTCCTAGTTATAAATTTTTAAAAAAAATTATCTCTATTATTTTAATATTTTAACTAATTAAATAAAATCAAGTAAACATTAATTAAAGGTAAAATAGAAAAATCAATTGTTTTCTTAATCAATGTAAAACAAAGTAGAAAGACAAATACTATAAAAATAGTTATTAAATGACCTTAATACAACGAGGCTTCGAGAGTTTATGCGACAAATACTATAAAATTAGTGTTATTAAATGACCTTAATACAACAAGGCTTCGAGAGTTTTGCTTTCGGCCTGTAAGACAAACTGGCCCATGACCTTATTGCTTCTAGAAGTCTATCAAAGATGAAGAAGATAAAGCTCAAGTCTGAGCTGTCAAGATCGGTGAAACAAAATCAGATTTGTTCTCAGCTGAATCTGATTTTGATCTTAGTTAGTTACAACAGTTTTCGATCCTCTATAAATATTAGTGATTGTTTTCTATTTCTTCTTAGAGAAAGAGAGAAAAGAGAGAAAGTGAATAGTGTAATATGTTTAATTTCTTTGTTGGAGTTAGTGGATTCCGGGAACGATCCCGACGTGAATCATATCAATAATGGAGACTGAATATATTAAAGCTTATGTGTTCTTATATTTTTCTGCACTTTACTTTCCTGCTTTCTCACTTACACAAAACCAAACACGCTTCTTTGTTGAGTTTGGCGAGATTTTCTTGTTATGAATTGAAAGAGAATTCGATTTTATAACACGGATGGCGTACTTATTATTATTTTTTTGTTCAAAATAATACAAAATGAGCATATAAACGATAAAATAAAACGATGAGGTGGATCTTTAATGATTTACTTAAAAACGCAATTAGACATGAGAAGCCATTTACGTTTCTTCAGATGTGTGACTCAAAAACTTCCTCTTATCTTCTAACTTTCTTTTGACCAAAAGAAAATGGAAAGATGACTTAGATAATATAAAGCATTGGAATTTGATACATAATTAAAAAAATAAAAAAATTATCGAAAGTTGTACATATACGTCTAAATATACCGACCAAATACAAGTCTATGTCGGCTTAATTAATGGCTTATATTTTTTTGGATGTACATCTGACAGTTTTTATCGATTGTGGACTTTCCACCGATTGCACCAATGCAATCTCACTCTCCAATGTTAAAAAACAACTAATATTATGTTTATTAGTTAATTATATTGGGTTTCTTTACGTCTTTGTTAGGTTTTTATTCGTTAAAAGATCTTAAACATATTAGGATCTACCGTACAAAAGCAATGAAATATGTTATTTTTAGTTAATTAAATAGGTTAAGGGGGGACGATATAAAGAATAATAATTAAGTAATGATAGTAGCAATGAAATACTTTAACAAAAAAAAAGCAATAAAATGGTAATGATACACGATGCAATGAAATAGTAATAAAAAATTTGATTATTACATATCGGTTAGTTTTATACTATTTTGAATATTATATTTATGTGGTGTGTTCTATTTCTTTAATAATTTTTAGTTTTTGTTTTCTATTGTATTGTTATAGATTTATATATTGCATTTGATTTTTATCGTATATTTTTTTGGATAATGTAGATCGTTAAAATTGCATTAGTTAGTGTATTTTTTCTCATATAAACACATTAGTTTTATCTAATTTTTTCTAAAAAAAATCATTAACTTAAAATTTTAGGACAAAACGACAAAAAAAAAAAGACACGACGCATTGCTAAATAATTTGAATGAGATTAGGTCGTGAGGGACCATTTCGCATTCATAACCTCTAAAGGCTTTATGTATTATCTAATTATTAAAATTAAATGCCCCAACGTGGCTGCTCTTTTCACTTCTTTTCTCACTTATACAGTGTCGTCTAATTAATACGAGTATAATAGATTTTGCTGTTTTTCATAGATATGTTATATTTATAGACAACATAGTTATGTACAATAGGCATTGCCCAGCGTTATAGTTGAAGTATTAAAACAAAACTAGATAGTTGTATGTGTTCTGCAGCGCGGGAAAATATTTTGATAATTTAAATTTGTTATATTGCGGTGATTTTGAGACCAACTGCACTCTAAATTGTTAGAAATATATCAACAACAATAGAGATGATCTATGCGTCCATACTAAAAACTGATCGTGACTCAGTAACTCACTTTGACTATTATGATAGTGGTAGAATAGATTGCAACGACAAAGATGGATCGGTTCTTGAATATGGAGGCATCTGATGGTGTTGTTTCCACTATATTAAAAATAAAAAATAGACAATCGTTAGAATAAATAGATCATGAATAATCAAAATCTCAAAAAACAGAAATAAATAATAAAAAATTAAAATTAAAATGTTCCAAAACAAAAGTATGTGAAAGGTTGAAGATGAAACTCTATTCTATTTACAGGGGAATATAGGTTTAGGGATCAAGACAAAACAAATTTTTTAATCGTTTAGCCATGATTTCAATTTTTTAAAAAGATTACGTTTATTAGAATGATAATATATGTTAAGATTTTAATTGTAACAAATCAGTAGTTTCTAAAATTTGAAATTAACCAATATTTGCCTAAATCTCTGTTAATTTTTAATATAATAACAAAAATAAATAGTATGTTATAGATCTCAAACTTTAATTTTGCTATTGGTTAACAATTTTTTAAAAAATAATTTTAATTTTCGTCCATAATTTAATTTGAATTTATTCCACTTATCTAAATTTATTTATTTTGAATAGATTTGATTTTTAATTTTAATTTAAAATAAAATTGTATCAAATATTTTAATTTGTTGATATGAGTATAAAAATATTAAGTAGTTTACCAAATCGAATAAAAATCTAATTTATTAATTAAGAAATTAACAATAATTAATATTCATAATTATTATATAAATTTATAGTAGACATATTATCTTAGTAAAATATATTTAGCACAATTAAAGGAACTAATGAGTAAAATTTAAAATTAAATTTTGTGGTTGACAAAAAATCTAAAATTTAAAATTAAATTTAGTGAATTAATTTTTGTCCATAATTTAATTTGAATTGTAAGAAAGGCACCTTCTCAAGATCAAACTTCAAGAGCATACTATATATTTTACTAAGATAATATGTATTTGGACAAAAATTGTGCCTTTCTTACAAAAATTGTGCTAAATATATTTAACTAAGATAATATGTCTACTAAAAAATGTTGTGCCTTTATCTGGTATTATTCAAAATAGTAAGTAAAAGATGGAATATAAATTAATTTCGCCATCAAGAAGAAATTAATTTCGTGTGTATTTTATTATTAGTTCCATACATGTAAAATGTCTCTGAATAGATAAATTATGAATTAGTTTGATGATAGTAAAATTTATTAGTAAAACTCCAACATACATCAAAAAAATAAAAACATTATATGCATAAATCATAATTAAATTTGAAAAAGATAGCCAGCTACACAAAGTATACCAAAATGCATAACCACACATGCCAAGTTTTGAAATGTATAGTAACTACACAAACTATATGTTTAGTATGCCTACAAATACGAAATATGTGACGACATGTGACTAACATCATGACAATTTTATTTTGGTACACTATTTATTGGAATCGGACAAAACTAGTGTTGACAAAAATATATTCAAAAGTATTTAATTTTTATTTATTCTGATAAAAAATCCAAAATAAATATTTAACTAAAAATTTCTCATTTTAGAAACACAAATAAAAATAAAAATTATAAAATATTATTTAATTCATAATTTTAACCATTATATATATATAGTTAAATACAATTACGGTTATAACGGTTATAGTTAAATACGGTTACAATTATTTATAGTGAATTAGCTAAATAACCATGAGTTTTGTATAATTAAATAAAACTACGAAGAATTAATTTAATGATCATAACTAATATTTGTTTCTAGAAAATCGAAAAGAAATTTTTGCCTTCCATGTCAGATTCCATTAAAATAGCCGTGAATTTCAATCCGATGTTTGAATCACTAATTATGTGATCAAATTCGGATCGGGTTTTATCTCCAACAAGCTCAAAGTTGGTAATATCAGATGGTAAACGGATCACATGAATTCGTGATACAAGGTTACAACTTACAAATTGGTTTGGGAATACATAGCGAGTGATAATATTTTGTTGGATTTTATCAAAAGGGAAAAGAAGAAGTGAAGAAGACGGAAGAAGAAGCAACTTTTTTTTTGTTTTAGAAAATTTTTGTTGATTTTTGGTCAAAAATAAGTATAATTAAATATTATTTTATAATAATTATTATTTATTTGGGTTTCTAAAATGAGAATGTGAAAATTTAAATATTTATTTTAATTTTTAATCAAATAAATAAAAATTAAATATTTTGTGTTATCAACACCAATTTTTGCCGGATTCCAATAAACAGTATACTGAAATAACATGATCATGATATTGGCCACATGTAGCCTATAGTTTGTATATGTAGATATGCTAAAAAACATATAGTTTGTATAGTTTACTATACATTTAGAAATTTGGTATGTGTGGTCATGCATTTAAGTATACTTCCTGTAGCTGGTTATCCATTTCCAATTAAATTTAGCCATATTCTTGCAGATTTTTAAAAAGTTATTCCAAAATAGTTAATCTTATTAAATAGTTTAGTGAATTGTAGACCATACATAGATTAATTTTTTTTTTGATAAAAAAATAGATTTAATTTTTATAAGAATAATATAACTCTTTAAATAGGTTCATTAACTTTGTAACTATATTTAGTTTTCCTTTTTATTAAATCTGGAAATTGTAGGGTTAAATCAAGATATTGGTTTGTGAAAACATATTTTCTCTCAATAAAGGTTAATTACATTATATAGTTTTAAATTTTGATTATTGCTGCCATTTGTGTCTAAATCCAATACAATGCACCTATGAGTTACAAATGGTAAAAAGAAGATAAAATTTAAACAATTTAAACAGTTTTACGAAATTAAATAAGTGTACATATAATTACTTACTATGTTATATTTATTAGATATTTATATATAACCAAATCAAGAATGTTAATAAATTCAGTTTGTTCTGGTATAACCAATTATAACTTATAACATCTTTGATAAAGTATATATAATTTCTTTTTTCATCGTATCAACTGAAAGTGTACATATAAAAAATGATTAAAATACAATTCGTCATCTGTCCAAAGCATACAGCTAAAATGGTTCTTCTATCCAATCCATCTTCAGCCATTCGATTGGTTGTAATTGTAACACAACTACAAAAATAAATAAATAAATTCATTAGTTCAAAAAATTTCAATAGTTTTTTATATATTCTGTTTTATCCTTCACTTCGCTACAACGGTTCTTACTTGAAGTAGATCGAAAACTTGTGCTTCGCAATTTCTTCAATTTCAAATTTTTTCGTTTACTGGATTCTATTTTCCCCGAGATTTTTTCGGGATTTTCTTTTTGTTGCTGTCATAATTTTCTTATAAAACTTTTCCTTTGTTTTGTATTGATTCACTTTAACTCAATCGAATCTGTAATCTTCCGATTCCAATTTCTCTTTTTTCATCGGATCAAATGAATTTTCTCGGGAAATTTTTGAGATTTTCCGGGGAAATGACGAGCCTTTGAAGATAGTAACTGTTTTGGACTTCCGTTACTTACTACTATCTCCGGCGAATTCGTTGAATGAGCTTACTAAGAGTTTCGTGTCCTCTTCTTCGTCTCTATCAGTGATGGGTTGTGCTTATTCCAAAACTTGCATTGGTCAGATTTGCGCTACGAAAGAGAATAGCATCAGACAAACGCATCAACAAGCTCCGGCGAGAGGCGGAACTAAAGCTACGACTGCGACTGCAGCAGCAGCGGCTGAGGAGGATAATCCGGTTTTTAATTTCTCTTCAGATGCGGTGGATGATGAAGATAACGATGAAATTCATCAGCTGAGCTTGAGTAGAGACCAGGAATGGGGAATTACTCGGCTTTCTAGGGTTTCATCTCAATTTTTACCACCAGATGGGTCAAGGATTGTAAAGGTTCCGTCTTGTAACTATGAATTGAGATATTCGTTTCTGTCTCAAAGAGGGTATTATCCTGATGCTCTAGATAAGGCTAATCAAGATAGTTTTGCGATTCATACGCCTTTTGGGAGTAACTCGGATGATCATTTCTTTGGGGTTTTTGATGGACATGGTGAGTTCGGTGCTCAGTGTTCGCAGTTTGTGAAGCGGAGGTTGTGTGAGAATCTTCTTCGACATGGTAGGTTTCGTGTAGATCCTGCAGAGGCTTGTAATTCGGTGTTCTTGAGCACGAATTCTCAGTTACATGCTGATGTAATTGATGATAGTATGAGTGGGACAACGGCCATTACGGTTATGGTTAGAGGAAGAACTATATATGTTGCTAATGCAGGTGATTCGAGGGCGGTTTTGGCTGAGAAGAGAGAAGGTGATCTTGTAGCTGTTGATTTGTCTATGGACCAGACTCCGTTTAGACCCGATGAGCTTGAAAGGGTTAAGCTTTGTGGAGCTAGAGTTCTTACTCTTGATCAGATTGAAGGCTTGAAAAATCCTGATGTTCAGTGTTGGGGTACTGAGGAAGACGATGATGGAGATCCTCCGAGACTTTGGGTGCCCAATGGAATGTATCCTGGAACTGCTTTTACAAGGAGCATTGGTGACTCTATTGCAGAGACAATTGGTGTTGTTGCTAACCCTGAGATTGCTGTTGTTGAGCTCACACCGGACAATCCTTTCTTTGTGGTTGCTAGTGATGGTGTTTTTGAGTTCATATCTAGTCAAACTGTGGTTGACATGGTAAGGTATTCTTCCCTCCACGGTCTTGCTCATTATATTTACCTAAGTAGAAGAAGAAGTCTCACGAAATTTGAATGTTCTCTTTTTCAGGTTGCAAAACATAAGGATCCTCGAGATGCTTGTGCTGCAATTGTTGCTGAATCATATAGGTTATGGCTACAGTATGAAACTCGGACAGATGACATAACCATCATTGTTGTGCACATTAGTGGGCTAAAAGATGTAAGGAAAGCTTCTGTTTGTAGACCTTATTTCATCTTTTCTTGTCTTTGTTGGTGGCTGAAATTAGATTTTGAATCTTTCTTAGGATGCTCCTCGGCAGTTGTCGAGTACAGGGACTCTATTGCAGCCTCCTATTCCACAAGTTGTGGAGCTTACAGGTTCGGAATCTCCTTCCACCTTTGGATGGAACTCTAAAAACCAACGTGTGAGGCATGACCTATCTCGGGCGAGAATACGTGCCATTGAGAGTTCACTAGAGAATGGACATGCTTGGGTTCCTCCATCTCCAGCCCATAGAAAAACCTGGGAAGAAGAAGTAATAGTGCTTGTCTGCTTTGCCTTGCTCATCAAATCGGGAATGCCTTAAATCTTTCTTAACTTCGAAGGCTAAAAGATGAATTTTCTCGTTGCAGGCACACATTGAGCGGGTGTTGCGTGACCATTTCCTCTTCAGGAAACTCACTGATTCTCAGTGCCAGGTTTTATTGGATTGCATGCAAAGGATTGAAGTCAATCCAGGGGATGTTGTTGTGAAACAGGTAGAAGCATATTCCTCCTTGATCGCATTTTCTGCAAAAGATATAATAATCAAACATCTGATATCATAATCTCTTTGGTTTATTCTTTTGCAGGGTGGTGAAGGGGACTGTTTCTATGTTGTGGGTAGTGGAGAATTCGAGGTCTTAGCAACTCAGGTTTATTCTAGAGTAACTCGATTTGACTTGTGAGCAGCTTTGAGCATTATTATCACTGAGTTTATAACCGAGGATAAATGTTAGGATGAAAAGAACGGTGAGGTGCCTAGGATCTTGCAGCGCTATTCAGCTGAGAAACAATCGTCATTTGGTGAACTCGCCTTAATGTGAGTTCTCTGCACTTTTTTATTAGAAATATAATCTTCTTCAGGAGAAGAAGTATTCTCTGTCTAATTCAATTCTTGCGATATGTGATCGCCAGGCATAACAAGCCACTTCAGGCTTCTGTGCGTGCTGTGGACCATGGAACATTGTGGGCATTAAAAAGAGAAGACTTTCGAGGAATTCTGATGTCTGAGTTTTCAAACTTAGCGTCCTTGAAGCTTCTTCGTTCTGTCGATCTTCTTTCCCGTCTTACAATTTTGCAACTAAGCCATGTTGCAGAGTCTCTTTCCGAAGCTTGCTTCTCCGATGGACAAACAATAGTCAACAAGGTGAAGTTAGTTTTGCTTTTTGTAAAGATAACCAAGTTACTCTACTCCAACAGATTCTTTCTCATACTTTTCTGTGAATGTATAGGACGAAAAACTTCAGGGCTTGTATGTTATCCAGAAGGGACTTGTGAAAATTTCTTTCGGTACAGAGGTGTTGGAGGATCAAAATGTATCAAGCCTTAAAACTGGGATCACTAAAGAATATGAGAATCTTGAAATCGGTACAGAAGTCTCAATAGAAAAGCGAGAAGGAAGTTACTTTGGTGAATGGGCTCTTCTTGGCGAACTCAAAGATTCCTTAAGTGTGGTCGCAGTTGGCGAAGTGGTCTGTGTGGTTTTAACAAAAGAAAATTTTGATTCAGCGGTCGGCCCTCTGAACAATCTTGTGGATGGCAGTCACAAGTATGATCCTACAATTTTCTTCATGCCCCTTCCTTTTGGATTTATCTCTGCTGTTTTGATCATAAGATGATTCCGTGTAATGTTTTTTTTGTTTAGGTCGAGACATTCTTCATTCGATATGTCCAGGGAATCTGCAAAAGGTACTGATACCACAGCTCTTGCTAAAGCCACCCTTGCAGACCTGGTAAGCAGTGTTACTCTACATCAATCATAAAACCGTATTCCTCGGCTTACATTATTCTGGTCTATCCAGGAATGGACAACATGCTTGAGTTCAACAGACTGCAGTGAGATTGGGCTTGTGCATTTGAAAGATAAAGAAATTTTGTTTAGCTTGAAAAGATTTTCAAAGCAAAAGGTGAAGAAGCTAGGTAAAGAGGCACAAGTCTTGAAAGAGCGGAATTTAATGAAGAACATAATAAAGCCCTCAGCTTTTATTCCCCAAATCTTTTGCACTTGTGTGGATCAGACATTCGCAGCCATCTTACTGAACACTACTCTTGCTTGTCCTTTATCTTCTCTGCTTCACTCTCCGCTTGACGAGTCTTCTGCCCGTTTCATTACTGCCTCACTTGTGTCTGCCGTAGAAGATATACACAAGGTTAAAACTTTTTCTTTAACATCTCCTTTTAATTTTTAAGATTTTGTGGTCTAAAAGTCTTTGTTTTTTTTTCTGTTTTCCTTTTGGAATTTATAGAACGAGATTCTCTTCAGAGGTTCATCTCCTGAGTTATTGATGTTGGATCAATCCGGACATCTACAGGTTTGTAGTTTTTCGGTTACATGGTCCACGATTATTCTCTTTTGATATCATGTTATTCATTATTTTCACCTGATCGTAGATTTTAATATCTATATCATAGATTGTAGACTTCAGATTCAGCAAGAAACTGTCCGGGGAGCGAACATTTACAATCTGCGGAAATGTAGATTACTTAGCCCCCGAAATTGTTCAAGGCAAAGGCCATGGTTTCGCAGCAGACTGGTATTAATTTCCCTCTATTCCTCTTCTGTCTTTTCCTTTTCCTGATAATATTTGAAGATTCTTAATGTTTTTTCGGGCTGATTCGAAAAGGTGGGCACTTGGAGTTTTGATATACTATATGCTTGAAGGAGAAAAGCCATTCGGGTCATGGAGAGAAAGCGAGCTAGACACGTTTCAGAAAATTGCGAAAGGTCAACTAACTTTTCCTCGAGCTCTAAGCTCAGAAGCGGAAGATCTCATCACAAAGGTCTCATCTTTAAGTTCCAATTTCACATCTATTAAAAGTAGAATCTCCAGTTTCATTGTCTTACCTGCTTCTTAAAACTCTCTGTAGTTGCTCGAAGTTGATGAAAACCTGCGGTTTGGTAGCCAAGGAGGTCCTGAATCAGTCAAGAAACATCCGTGGTTCAATGGACTTAAATGGGGAGCTATTAGTAACCGTGAATTTCAAGTTCCTCAAGAGATAATCTCGCGCATTCATCACCATTTGGAGAATGACAACGTTCTTCCTCTAGAAACTTCTCAATCCCTGGACATTACAGATGATCAAGATGCTCAAAACTGGCTTGAAGAATGGTAATAGACTTGAACAAAACCGCGGCTTTTTTTCCCGCCTCTCTTCATTAAAAATTTGTGTGCTTTTAAACAGTCATTGGTGCTGAAAACAAAGAGAGCCAACGAATCTTAAAACCTTGATTCATGAGAAAGTTTAGGAGATTTTGATTGTGGTGTAAATAGGTGTATATGTTAGATAATGGCTGAAGAAGATCAATCAATCACCATCACCTCCAAGTTTTGTTTTGTCTGACTTGTTTTTCCGATGGCCTCTGATTTTCAAAAATGACTTCTCTGTTTTGTGCCGGCGTAGTCTAAATGATCTCGAACTTGGACAAGGACTATGCACTGACGTTGATAACCATACAATTCAAAGCATTAAGTTAAAGTAATTAACAAAAGATATAACATATTATATGTAATCAAACTCGGATACATACTTTGGATTATTCAGTTTTTAATTTGGATTTGATCATTTATTTTAGAGTAGACTTATAAGTTATAACAAAGAGAAAGCCATCAATCAATCCATTATTAGCTGCTAATTAATGTATGTAGCAAATGTAGTGGCTTGCATGTATTAGGTAGACTTCACATTTTTCGTTGAAAAAAAAACTATTTAACAAATGTGTATCACCACCATAATCATTCCATAACATTTAATCCTCATTTAAACCAATAGTTTTTTTATCTTAAGATTTAGCAAATCATATCAAAAATTTGTCAAAACGTCTGACCAGTCTCAAAACAGTTGTCCTTAAGTCCAACACAAGTCTATATGGAAAACACATTGGCCAAAACTCAAATAACCAAATGGTCCACACAAAATATATTTGCAAATAGTAAAATCAACCCTAAAGCCAATACCACTTTGCCGCAATGCCTAATTTTAGTCATTCAACAAACTTACAAAATTAACAATGAAAACAAATTGCAAATTGTCAAGGAAAAAAAAAACTATACATCAAGATTTTGGGGTGTCGTGTTTAGTTCACTATTTTTCTCTCTATTAACAAACCACTGAGCCGTTCTTCTAGCGATCGGCAACCATAATCGCCGTCTTCTTTCCTCCGTCGTCGTAGCAACCGCATAACTCTGCGACGTGGAAGCTGTTGAACCTCCGACCGCGTTTTCTCTAGGAACAGTCGTGATCTCAGAGACCGCTCTTCTCGATGAGTCTTTGTTCTTCAAGATTCTCTTCATCTTAGTATCTTCCTTGTCCGGCAAGTCACCTCTCTGAACTCGATCCATCGAAGAGAATCTATCGCTTGACAACGAATTCAACATCTCCGATGTCAAAAACGTCAAATCTGATGAAGTTACATTACTCCAACGGTTCTTAAACTTAACATCTGAAACGACAATCCTGTGATTGAACTTATGCATAAGTTTCTTCTTCTCCATATCCTCGTTTCCTTGTCGTTCAAGCAACAAAGATTTCTTTAGAATCTTCCGGAAACTACTATATCTCGAAGACCCATCACTAACTCCTTCTCTTTCAACGTAAATCTCCAAGCTCGAGTCTTCTTCTCTTGTCTGAGATTCATTCACAATTCTGAGACTATTACTACTACAACCCAAAACAGAGAAATCATCTTCAATAGAGACTTTGTTTCTACATAAAGGACACGTTGCGTGTTGCTCAAGCCACTGATCAATACAACCAATATGAAAAGCGTGTCTACATTTAGGCAAAAGCCTAAGAATCTCAACATCTTCGAATTTAGACAAACAAACCGAACATTCCAATCCTTGTTTCAATCCTTTCAAAGCAGAGAATCTGAAAAAGGGAAGAGATTCGATTGCTGTCTTATCTAAACCAGAGAATCGAGAAGACCTATTGAAAAGTCCTTGCCATAGACGATCTTGTCGTCCTCTGTCTCCCTCACCATCGCTATCTGATCGGAGATCGTTGTGGAAACATTTGGCGTAGACGAGGAGAACAAAGGTGAGAGTGAAGACTATGGAGAAAACTCCGGTGATCATGGCTAAGCTTGGCTTGTAAAGGTCATTGGTTGTGAATGGAGGAGGAGGAGATTGAGCAAAGACATAATCGAGGAAGAAGAAGAGAATTGAGATTTTTTGTGATGGATTCATCGTTTTGAGGGGAAAGAACAAAGAAACAAAAAGTCGCTTTTATGAATTTGGAGAGACAGAGATGAGAAATTTGGTTTTTAATTTAAACGCAATAATATATTATCAACGTGACATCATTATTGATCTCATTGAGAGGAATGGAATGTAAGGTGGTATTAGTGGAAATATATAAAATAAGTGGAATAAGTTAAATTATAAAAACTTTTAGGTCCATGGATGTAGTTGTAGAGAAATTAATATGAAAAGCATAGGTTTTGATGTTGATTAATTAAGAAATTTTTGGAACGGAAATGAAGGTGGATGAATATGAATTGAATATATATGGATATTTGTGAAGATAAATGCATTGACTTTGAATTGTGGAAAATATAACCTTTTATGTGAAATGCCATATATTTCTTTCGATTTCCATAAAATTAAATTGAGTTTTTATTTTGAGATTTAAATCTGTCAATTTCGCTTACAAAAACTAAAAGACAAACGAATGTTTAATGTATTTGTTATATATTCTAAATTACATAAAGAATCAATAAATACAATATATAATTTTGATTTTTTTTTTAAATTGAATTTTCGATGTTGGTAAAACTTTCACTTTTGTACCAAATATATACTGTAGTGAGTTTTAAGCAGGATTTAGTTTTTATATGTTAAGAAATCTATCAAATTGAATATAAGATATAAGTGAAAGATGAAAAATGGATTTAAAAAAACTCCAAAACACTGAGACATAGTCTTATAAAAAGTTAAAAACACAATAAGATGTTTTAGACTTTTAGTGATAGCTTACGCCTTCACCATTTGTAACCTCTCCTATGCGATACGCAATATAGTCTCCATTCTCGGCTTCTCCTAGTATTTTATAATTCTCAGATACATTTTTTCTCAAAATTACACTTTTGATAATGATGATTAGCTACATTATACACTAGTCAACAAATACAAATAACATACATATAATTTTATTATGCAAGTAATTTAGCTAGTTCATCTAGCTTCAGTGTTCCATGAGGTATTACTTCTCTGTATTCTTCATCAAACTCATCCGTTTTCTTCTTCAATCCCTCTTCCTTCTTCGCCTCTCTTTCCACACTCACTGCAACTTCTCCTTTTCCAGAAACCATAACATTTGCCTCCAAGTTCCGGTAACCGAATTCTCGACTTTCCTGCTTCTTAACCATTGGTTGTTTACTCAAGCCATGCTGGAAGACTGGTACCGGTGCAGCTACATCTGAAAAGGCGACAGCTTTTGCAAAGACTTTATCTGCGTCCAGATCAGTAGTGTCTAACACAAGTGCAGTCCCGTTCTCTACAGCTTGTTTCATCAGATTCAGAACTCTCTCTATGCTTTGTTTGCTGATTTCTTCAGATGTTTCTGAATCGTGTTCAGGTTCTTGATGGTCTCCAAGGGAACTTTCTGCAGTTAGCTCAGTTACATCTTCTGTGGAAGAGCTCTGTAAAGAACTGCTTGTGCCCTCCATGGCCGAGAAATCTACATTTGAAGGGCTCAGTCCATGACCATCTGGATCATTTTGCAATTCCATAGAACCCAGAGGAGAGTTCTGAGTCACCGTTTGAGTCTGATTTGGTGATACCGATTGTTCATCATCATCCGACAAGGCAGTATCAACTTCAATATCTCCAAGGATATCATCCTTTTTATCTGAAATTGTGAGAGACGATTTCCATTCTCGTCCTCTCCAGATAAGAATCTGCTCGTTTTCAAAAGAAATGAGCACACATGGAACAAGATCCTGCGAAACAAGCCATCACACAACTAACGGGTTCAACAAAGAGGTTGTAAACACGATATTTAAAATATAAAAAAGTATGTGAATTAAGGATAGATCAAACCTTGAGTTTGGCACCGATTTTCCTAAAATCACTGCCTTTCATCCCTTGACAATCGATCCGAACCAATTCACAAACTTCAAATGCTTCTTTCACATTTTTCACAAGGTCACAATACACACCATTCTTCCCTACATGACCCAACCCAACACATGATAAAAGTTAACATTGCCGGTCTAGGAAAAAAACATATCAAAATTATTATTATCCTGATGCTTACCTAGCTTGCATATGGGCATGAGCTCTCGTCCTTTCCTCCGCATCTCGTTAGCTTCCTGAAGAGTTAAACCCTCAGGCACTTGTAAAATCAGCTTTGGATAAACAGGTGCCTTAGGCTTCCACAACATAAGAGGAAAGCGCGGTCTTGTCCTGTGGTTATAGTTTCTTCCACGGAAAAGGAATAGCACACCTCCTCTTCTGTATATCACCTTCCCACCAACTTTCTCCTACCAATTCAATACACAATCTCATGAAGACAAATACAATAGATTCTAAAAAGCATGATCCAGAATTGTCTACTAATACAAACAAAAATAATAAAACAGTTCCAAGGAGAAACCTCTAATTGCTCGCAAATATTATCCATGTCGACTGTACAAACTCCTTTACATTTAATCTTACAAACTCTTCGCCGCTTCCATAAATCATGTATGTTATTCAACATGTTATGAGTCAAACCATCTCTACCTGAGAAAAGACAAAATTTTTAGATAATATCTTCTTCTATTACACCTAAACAACAATATCCGAGCTTCCACCAATAGAACGATTGATCTCATAAAGCTAACAGAACCAAACAAATTCAACAAAAAGTATTGAGCTTTATTATACCCATATTCAATTGCCTTGTTGTCTTCAAACAAGAAGTAACCAACTCTCTAATCTCTTCCTTGATCAATGGCTCCCCTAAAATCTCCTCCTTCGTGTAAACATACCTTGGACCCAACCCGGGTCGAAAAGGACCCGGATTTTGCACCGGTTTCACCCCTTTTTTCCCCACAGGAGGCAATCTAAAAGAATCGAATTCTCTCGGCGTTTTCTGCGATTGAGGAAGCGGAGCACGACCAGTCCATGGTCTTCCCATCGTTGTAGGTCCAAAAGGCGCATAAGCAGGCTCACGAAGCTTCAAAGGCTTAACCTTTGGCGTCTCTGTGTAACTGTATTTGAATTCGAAAGGAGCTCCATTGATGACGTAACATAATCCATCTTCACTTAGCTTAACCTCCGGCTTAGCGTCTAATTGCGGCGGTGAATCGGGTACTTTAGGTTTGTTCTTGGGTTTATTGGGTCCTGAATCGGATTTGGAGTATTTGGATCTTCGACCCGGAATTGATCGAGCTGAGGGAAATGAAGGAGTGCCTCTTGATCTAAACGGCGACGTTTTAGGCTCAGATGCTGCGGATTCGTAATCATGGGTATGGACGATTTTAGTGGCGCCGTCGAATCGGCGGTCGCGACGGATCTCAGCCTCGAGCTCTTCTTGGCTCCGGCGACGCTGTTCGAACCGCTCCGCATTAGCGTTGCCCCACCTTGATAATCGAATCTCGCTGGGTGCTCTTGGGTTTGGATTAGGAAATAGAGATGGCGCAAAAATTGGAAAAGGGGTATTGAGTTTCAACGACATTGCTGGTGAAACAGAGCTCTGGAGGAAGTGAAGGTTTTAGAAGAGCCTCATCCCCAGGTGGTGGATTGAAAGTTTGAAACTATGGGGTCAATTTTGCAAAAGGTTAAAAGTAAAGGGTCGAATGGAGCCCATTTAATTTTGAAGCCCAACAATTAAACAATCTCTAAAGCCCAGAATGGTATCAACACTTACCACACTGACTGACACAAATGTTTTTGTTTTAGAAAACACTATAATACTTCTTTTGAATTAAACTCAAAAATCTCATGAACTGTTCAATCATATATGTTAGTTAATTAAAATAGTGATCACATTTCATAAATTTTTCTTTCATGAAACCGAAGATGGATAAAAAAGTTTTAAACCAAGACTTATCCCTTGTATAAAATAAAGTGATTAATTGTAACGAACATAAGACATTAAAAAAAAAATCGCTAGAGATCATAAACCGGAGGAATCTAGTACTGAGCCTGGTAAACCATTGTCAGGAAAGTTATGAACAGTTTTGGTTGCGAGGTCATAAATAGCAAAGCCGTAACCCATGAAATAGATAAGAGTTAGGCTTGAGACCAGGGCAAGAGCTGGCCTGAACACGGAAAGGTTCATTTTCTCCAAGGAAGATACAGAGATCTCCAATGTCCTCTGTGTAACACATGCTTCTTCCTCCATCTTTACTTGCCTCCTCCTGGTGTCTAAACACCATGAACAGCCTTGTCTGGTAGTGGATTAGTTCTTTCTCATTGAACACACACGGAAAGCTCTCCCCATACCTGTAAGCATTGTTATTATTTCTATCTTTAAGAAAAAAACATTGTCTATGGAACTTCCAGATTATATAAAAAAGAATAAGAAAAACTTGTATATGTATAGATACCGTTTGATGAGGAAACATTCGCCGGAGGGGGCCTCCACGAAGTATTCAGTCTTGGCACACGACTCCAATAGCTCCCACTCCAACTGTGAAAATTTGGGAATGTTTTGAAACCAACTTTGGGTAGTCCCAGCTCTTGGAATGGATAAACCAGGAAGCCAATAAGCTACGTAAGGTAGTATTCACATATCTGTACTGGTCTACTTGTCGACATAAAAGACACAATTTTTGAATTTATTGGTTTTTACTTTTCTCTGTAAAAGTCCATTTCTTACTTGGGATGATTTTCTCAACCCAATAAAGAGAGAAGAAAAGCTTACGAACGGATCTCTCCTGAGATGTCTGAGAAGCATACACATTTTGAAGACGATTCGTTCTTATTTCTGAGTGTAAGGTTTATACGAAACCCTGAATTTTGTTTTACGGTGGATACAATTTATAGGCAGAAGACACACTTCGTTCTATATGGCGTCGCAAAAATTTTGTGATTTTTTTTTTACTTACGTAGGGATGTTACAATGGGCCTGGTCTGTTAAATGGGCCAATCTAGTCCACTCATTGAGCAAGACTATTTAGTGTATAATGAATGGCTACATTCATCCAGCGAAATTGGTCGGGCTTTGACTTGAATGACCCCTTGAAATAAGACGAACAACAAAAAAAGGACTTGCAGACTATTGTCTATTAACAATCATCAAAAAGAGATATATTGGTGGGACATGTAAGTTTTGCATAACATTTCTTGTAATTCAAACATTCAAGATTATATTAGTTAAAAGTATAATTGGAGACCTCAAATGATTCAGTCCCAATGATTCTTGTTATTGTTTGTCTTTGTATTCTTTAATTATCATTATTTGAAAATGAAGGAACTAGTATATGATTAGAAAGATAACTAAACACTTGTCAACAACCGCCGCACCACATGGTTAAAGTATATCTCGTTTTAAAAAATAAAATATATTAAAAGCTTAAATACTCTTCTCCAGAGACTAATTTGCATACTCCGACCATACGTTCATAGATAAATTGATCATATAGTTAGTAAATTAGTGTTGCATTTCATAGATCAGATACTATTTACATTTGTTTTGAAAAACTAATTCCGAAAACAAAATCAAAATTGGTTGTAAATTCTATCTTGTAAGTTGTAACGAATGTTTTTTTCTTCTTCATTCCTATCAATCACATTCATCCTATATATCTTTTATTTTCCAGCTCACTAAATCTATTTTTTATATAACTATAATAAAATCCTTTTTTCGTCACATGGTATATATTTTCATAAGATAAATAATATAATACTTTATCTTTTTGAATTAAGTATCATTTTAGTTAATTTCACGTAAATTAAGTAATTAATGAAATTTTCTGTTTTATCTCTTACTAATATATTCTACAAAAAAATTATTGGTCAATGCATTAAAAAAATAAAGATAAAACTGAAATTTTATCAAATATTTGTCTTAAAAATATAAAATATCACTTAATTTAAAACAAAAAATCAATCATGACACTTAATTCAAAACGGAGAAAGTATTATAATAATGTATATTTTTTGGTTGAACGGTACTTGTTAATGCCGTGTGAAATGTTTGAAAAAAAAAATGCCGTGTCAAATTTTGAAAATTTCCATTTGAAGTCTAGAACACATTGAATGTAGAAAGTCTACGACTCTTCCCATCGCAACGCACACAATTATTCATTTTAAAAGATGATAGAATAATTTGAATTTGCGTTCAAATAACAATTGCTGAATTCAGATTTATATTATAGGTCAAACATCAATTTGCAATTAAAGGAAGAAATAAAATGTAAACTTATTTGATTTATTTCAACTGACTGAGATTGATTACCCTTATAAATTTGAATTAATTTAAGCCTTTTAACCAAAAAAAAAATTGAGTTAATTTTATTTTTCTGATCATAACATTCCCTTTTTTTAAACACATTAGTAACAGCACCTAATCCAATTTTTGTAAACCGGTCCCCAATCTCATCTATCGATTATTTTTTGGTTCTGACAACTTATTTCTGGTTTAAAAGTACAAAATTATGAAAAATAAAAATTTGCGATTACTAAAATTAAATTAATTATACATACATTCAAATCTCTGCATTTGTGCGTTTGGTACCGAAGAAAACAACCGTCTCTAATCTTCTCTTTCATTTTTGTTCGGTTGTCGCCTCGTTTTACATTTGTCTTTTTTTTTCCCAAACAAAAATCATTCATTCTTTAACATCAAGCAAAGAATCAAAATCTGGGCAACCCAAATTCTCCATCCTTTTAATTTTATATCTTCTTCAAGAACAGAAAAAAAATAAAGTTTTAAACTTTATCTCTATAGTTTTGTTTGCTTCTTTGTGCATTTGGTTATGAAAAATCAATGATTGTTTCTTACCTTTGATCTAGTCGTTTCCGAAAAATGCTCTAATCGTTTTCTTTTTTGATTTCGAGTTGAGTTTACTCAATAACACCAAAATATAATTTATTTCTTAATACAAGAGCGAGTCATTTTTTTGGTACAGAGTTAAATCCGAGAAAGGGTTTTGAGTTTTAGCTTCTACTTTGATCTCTTGGTTTCGTGAATTCGAATTTTGTATAATTTGAAGTTCAAATGGAATCGTTACCTTCTCCATTTGGCGATCCAGCTCCTAATTTATCGGATTCGGAGCTCCGAGAGTCAGCTTACGAAATCTTAGTCTCTGCTTGCCGGAGCACCGGAAGTCGTCCGCTGACTTTTATCCCGCAATCGTCTGGCCGGACCAACGGCGTGACGGCGGCCGCGTTATCACCGTCACCGTCGCTTCATAGATCTCTGACGTCTACGGCTGCTAGCAAGGTGAAGAAGGCGTTAGGGATGAAGAAACGAAGCGACGGCGGAGATGGCGGAGAATCTTCGGGTCAAACGGATCGGGTCAAGAAATCAGTCACGGTGGGTGAATTAGTTCGGGTACAGATGCGAATTTCGGAGCAGTTCGATTCAAGGATTCGTAGAGCTCTTCTTAGGATCGCTTCTGGTCAAGTACGTTTCTTCTCATTGTAATTTTCCCGAGAAAATTGAAAACCCCAAATTTTTCTCGCCCTAAAGAGCAGCAATTTTGGAGTTTCTGAAGAAAATTTGCTTCAATTTCAGCTTCGTGGTTCCTTAATCTGTAGTTAATTACAGATACTTGAGTTAATTTTAGTAAAATTGAAGTTTCAGAATTCAGAAGATGTATTTGACTTTGAGCTTCACAGTGCTTTAACCTATTGTTAAATACAGATACTTTAAGTTAATTTTAGTAGATTAAGCGTTGAAATTTGTGATTTGGTTTTATAGCTTGGGAGGCGTGTGGAGATGATGGTGCTACCTCTTGAGCTTTTGCAACAGCTCAAAGCTTCAGATTTTCCAGACCAAGAAGAGTATGAATCATGGCACAGAAGAAACTTGAAGCTTCTTGAAGCCGGTTTGATACTATATCCTTGTGTTCCGTTAAGTAAATCTGATAAATCTGTTCAACAGCTTAAGCAAATTATCCAGTCGGGTCTCGATAGGCCTTTAGACACCGGGAAGATCACGGGAGAGACGCAGAACCTTAGGAGTATAGTAATGTCTCTTGCTAGTCGGTCGAACAATAATGGGATTGGTTCCGAGACTTGTCATTGGGCTGATGGGTTTCCGCTGAATCTTAGAATCTACCAAATGCTTCTAGAGTCTTGTTTCGATGTTAATGATGAGTTATCGCTTGTTGAAGAAGTAGATGAAGTGTTTGAGCTTATTAAGAAAACATGGCCTGTCTTGGGGATGAATCAGATGATTCACAATGTTTGCTTTCTCTGGGTGTTGTTTAATCGGTATGTTACAACTGGTCAAGTGGAGAATGACTTGCTTGTAGCTGCTCAGAACTTGATACTCGAAATTGAGAGTGACACAAAGGAGACAAATGACCCTGAGTATTCCAAGATCTTGAGTTCGGTTTTGAGTTTGATTATGGATTGGGCTGAGAAGAGACTTCTTGCTTACCATGATACTTTCAATATTGATAACGTTGAGACGCTTGAAACTACAGTTTCTTTGGGGATTTTGGTAGCTAAAGTACTAGGCGAAGATGTTTCTAGCGAGTATAGAAGGAAAAAGAAGCATGTCGATATAGGACGTGATCGAGTCGACACTTATATTAGATCTTCGTTACGTATGGCTTTTTCACAGGTTCGTTTGTTTTCCTTTTTGTATTGATCTAGTTATGTATCTGCAGCGATTTATGTAGCTTTTTTTTTGTGACAGACAAAGAGGATGGTGGAACATAGTAAGCGGTCAAAATCTCGTCAGAGCACGAGCAACCTTCCGGTTCTTGTGATTCTTGCAGAGGATATTGGCCATTTAGCTTTCAACGAGAAGGCGATATTTAGTCCAATCTTGAAGAATTGGCATCCGCTTGCAGCTGGTGTGGCTGCAGCTACGCTTCATTCTTGCTATGGAACTGAGTTGAAGAAATTTGTCTCGGGTATTACCGAGTTGACGCCTGATGCTATAAGAGTACTCACTGCTGCAGATAAGCTTGAAAAGGATCTGGTGCAGATCGCTGTTCAAGATGCAGTAGATAGTGAAGATGGCGGAAAATCAGTTATAAGAGAGATGCCTCCTTTTGAAGCAGAAGTCGTTATTGGCAACCTTGTGAAATTGTGGATCAAGACCCGAGTCGATAGGCTAAAGGAGTGGATTGACCGGAATCTCCACCAAGAGGTATCTAACAACTTTAAAATCTTTCATTTTTAGTTATTTTTAAGAGTTTATTGATTGGTTTTGTAACTTTCTATTGCAGGTATGGAATCCAAGTTCGAATAAACTCGGTATTGCTCCTTCTGCAGTGGATGTACTGAGGATGATAGATGAGACATTGGAAGCGTTTTTCTTGTTACCGATTCTTATGCATCCAGTTTTACTTCCTGAGCTAACGTCGGGTCTCGACAAGTGTATGCAGCATTATGTATCAAAGGCGAAATCTTCCTGTGGTACGCAGATTCTTGTCGATTTTAATGGTTTTTGGAATGATGAAGCTCATGCTTTGTTAATTTACTTATGGAGTTTCTGTTTTTTTAATGGTTTCCATTAGGCTCGCGGAATACCTTTCTACCCGCTTTGCCTGCTTTAACAAGATGCACGGTCGGGTCGAGACTACACGGTGTATTCAAGAAAAAAGAGAAGCCAATGGTAGCCTCTCACAGAAGAAAATCACAGCTCGGGACGAGTAATGACTCAACAGAAATACTTCAGTTCTGTTGCAGAATCAACACTCTGCAGTATATCAGGACAGAGATTGAATCATCTGGGAGAAAAACATTGAACCGTCTCCCAGAATCCGAAGTTGTGGCTTTGGATAGTAAAGGTAAAATCTTTGAACAGTCGATTGCTTATTGCTCGAAAGGAATACAGCAATTGTCTGAAGCAACTGCTTACAAGATCGTCTTCCACGATCTTAGCAACGTTCTGTGGGATGGTCTGTACATTGGAGAAGTTTCTTCCTCGAGGATTGAACAGTTTCTTCAAGAGCTCGAACGGTGCCTTGAGATCATTTCCTCAACGGTTCATGACAGAGTCCGAACCAGAGTCATTTCAGACATCATGAGAGCTTCTTTCGATGGGTTCTTATTGGTCCTCCTTGCTGGTGGACCATCGCGTGGATTCACGATTCAAGACTCTGCTGCGGTAGATGAGGATTTCAAGTTTCTGTGTGATCTTTTCTGGTCAAATGGAGATGGATTGCCTTTGGATTTGATCGAGAAGGTTTCGACAACAGTCAAGAGTATACTTCCGCTGCTGCGCACGGATACAGAGTCTCTGATTGAACGGTTTAAAGCGGTGTGTCTCGAGAATCATGGTTCTGACAGAGGGAAACTTCCGTTACCGCCGACTTCTGGTCCGTGGAGTCCAACAGAACCAAACACACTTTTAAGAGTGTTGTGTTACCGTTATGATGAATCTGCTACCAAGTTTCTGAAGAAGACGTATAACTTGCCGAGAAAGCTAACCTGAGAATGACCTATTACTACCTTGGTACAGAACCCGGTTTGTATGTGTGGTATGAATATTGATTTGGGAAGTTGAAACAGGTGGTGATTTTAGTGGTATACGCCGGTTTAAATTGGAAATGTAAAATATTGTTTTGGTTAAGAGGCTACCGGGTTTGGTATGGGTTTTTCTTTGTATTGGCAAATTACTTGTACAAGAAAAAGTATAGAAATATTTTAGTGCTTTTGTCCGGATCAGAGCGTTTGGGCTTTGTTACATGTTGTGTAGCTATTATAATTCGTATAGTTAATGTTTTTCTCTTTCTTCCTTCTATTTTACTCTTTCTTTGATTTCTGAGTGACAATTGCAAAATTGCTACAAGGGTTTGCATGCTGTTCTTTTACAAACTCAAAATGTTAAAATGCGGTAAATACATATCATGCCAATATATAATCGATTAGTCATTAGATTAAACTATAAAGAAATAACGTTGACGTTAAACAAAAAAGAAAGAAAAAATCTAAAATTTGAAAAAGTATCATGATGACGCACACCTTTGTCTAAACGCAAAATGATGATGTTCTTGAAATATTTTATTAAATTGTTACAACATTCTTTAAATAGACTTTAACCACACAAAAAAAAAAAATTCTTCAAATATCACAATATCTTCGGTTGATTATTAACATAACCCTTATCCGACTTCTTCTCCATCCCTTACATCCTTATCGATATCAGCGCCTTCATGACTAACTCCACATGGCAGTATTACAGGTGGTAGAACAATACATTTTTTGTGGACTAAGTAGTTACATGGATCACACGCATAACCTACTTCTTTGTTTCCAACGATAAAACATATAACCTAGTTTTTTCCCACACCAATCACAACCGTTGTCGGATTCAAAAACAATGTTTTTTTTCTTCAATCATGGCGGCAAGTAAGTAGACCATTTGAGGCTTATCATTCTGGAATGAATGGACTTTGGTTTCGGAAAACCGAATGGTGGAGTAGAGCATGTGGTTGGGATGATAAAGATGTCTCAAACGTAGCGGGACGATGCCACAACCTTCGTGGAACACGAGTTTGCAGATGTCAAAATAGTAATGCCAGTCATTCCAGTTGTCGTCATCACTTTCGCCAGTTGGTCCGCAACTAAAGCATCTTGAAGGACGTGGATTGTCTTGGCGACGAAGTGTGTGAGGATGAGTAGCATCAGAGAGCTACTTAGTGCGGCATTTTGATCCATTTCGTTGCAAGGAATAATCTTATGGTTTTGGAAAATTTGCGATCCAATCTCTATCTATTTCTAATCTTTTTTTCTTCTTTTAATATGCTACTTGATTTTTTTTTTAAATATCTACCCGGATGGATGTTACATGTTATTTTGTTTTATTTCTTATTAACGAAAAACTATAAAATTGGTTAATGGTTTTCAATATGACAGGCGAGGATTAAGATGCCTCAGATCATTGCGCGTATGGTTTCTTTGGGGATTTAGATGCCTCAGATCATTGTCCAGCTAGCATAACGATAAGAGAGGGAACAAGGTCTAAGAGACCCTTTATGATCTCCTCCTTTCGGATCCAGCATGAGAATTTTCTGCCTCGAGTGGCTTCGTTTTGGCATAACTCTATGATTACGGGTTCATGCATGTTTATCCTCTCCAAAAAAACTTAAAGAGCTTAAAGGAGTGTTAAGGGATATAAACAGAAAGCATTTTTTCAGGCTTGGAAACGAGGGTAAAGGAAGCACACCAAGTGTTGATTGCTTGTCAAAGCGACCTGCTTTCTAATCCTTCAATCTCTTTGGTGGAAAGAGAGAAGGTTTCTCACAGAATTTGGCTTAATCTGGCTGAAGCAGAGGAGAGATTTCTACAACAGCGAGCTAGAGTGCAGTGGATGGATTGTGGAGATTGCAACTCTTCTTTCTTTCATCGTGTGGTTGCTGATCTATGTGTTATTTTGGTCTTTGGGAAAATTTGAATTTATAAGGTTGTTTCTCTCTATATTTCCGAAATTAATGACCTTTTCCATATATGATCCCATTTTTTTTAAGTTTCTGTTATCATTGGACCTTAGTTATGAGGCAACGGTTAGATCAAATCTCTGGGCATACCTTTAACTTTGTTGAAATTTAGGTTAATACAGCTTCAATAATAGTTGAGAAGGTACTCATTCAGCCTTTGGTCTTGATTAATTTCAAACATTCGTAGCGGTTCTCCATTTGTTAACTTCAGTTGTCAATAAAAGACTAGCCTTTGAGGCCTTCTTGTGTTATCACTTTCTGATTTTTCCTCTTACCTCTTATATAGGTTAATTTGCAGCTATTAGCTACCAGCTACCTGCAGAATAATCAAGCTTACAGTGGATATCATCTGTTAAAGGGTGCGTGATATGTTTTCTTGATGACTTGTTTCTTATTAGCCATTTACCAAATTTTTCTATTATCTTGTGCCTTCTTTTGCTTGGTCGTTTTGCTCATCTTTGTATATACTTTTCTGGATATTATGTAAAGGAACAAAAAGGCCTCACTCCCAGTACTTGTTCGCCTTATCATGTTTCCAGATGGACCTTCTCAATGAAGCTGAATCTTCACTCTGCCCTGTTAATGAACCGGGTGCGGAGGTATATAATGTTCTCTGGTAGATTGCCTTTGTTCGCTCACTGAATGTCTTCTTATAGACTCAATGCGTCAGTATCTGGTCCTTTTGTATTGGTTTAGTTCACTTAAGAAGATAATAACATAGCTTTTGGCTAAACTACAGATCCCAAATGGTGCAACAGGTCATTACCTTCTTGGGCTTATTTACAAGTTCGTTTCTTATTCTCTCTATGCATTTTTGTTCTGATTCTAATGCGTTCGACGAGATGATTTCTCATTAGTGACCTCTCAGGTATACTGATAGAAGGCAGAACGCCGCTCAGCAATTTGAGCAGTCTTTGACAATAGACCCTTTACTTTGGGCCGCATATGAGGAATTATGTATACTAGGTGAAGAGAATCCCGTTTCTGTATACTGGGTACGTTTGTTATGGTTCTCTTACATTTTTCTGGCCATTCTACTTTGTCAGGTGCTGCTGAGGAAGCGACTGCAGTTTTTGGTGAAATAGCTTCTCTCTCCATTCAAAAGCAGTACATGCAACAACTCTCCACTTCCGTCGGCTTAAACACGTACAATGAGGAATGTAATTTGACTTCTACCAAAAATACGAATTCTGAAGATTATAGTCCAAGACACTCTAAACACAGACAAAGCCATGGCCTTAAAGATATCTCTGGAAATTTCCATTCTCATGGTCTTAATGGAGGTGTTTTGAATATGTCATTCTATAATACTCCTTCGCCAGTGGCTGCACAGGTAATGTCACACAATTGTCATACTGCTTTCAATATCTACAACTATGTTTCAATCTGTTGATCACTCATTCTTTGAGTAATTGGGAGATTAATGCATCATGGGTATTGATTTCACAGTGTTTGTATCTCTTATTTTATATCTTCAATGTGAAAGATCTTTTGTAATTTTATAGAAATGGGATCTTGAGTCTGTTTAATGTCGTTCGTTTGGGACACTAATTTAATCAGTCTTTTTAGTAGTCTGAAGAATTTCATGTTTCTACTTCAGAAACAGTTTTTTTAATCATGGTATATTGTATATGTACTTCAATAACAGCTGTAAATGAGATTTTATATGGTTTTTTATATATTTGTCAAATTGTAGCTATCCGGTATAGCTCCACCACCACTTTTCCGGAATTTTCAGCCGGCTGTTCCAAACTCAAACTCCCTTGTTACTGAAAGTTCTCCGAAGTCCACAGTAAACTCTACTCTTCAAGCACCCAGAAGAAAGTTTGTAGATGAAGGAAAGCTACGTAAGGTAGTATTCACATATCTGTACTGGTCTACTTGTCGACATAAAAGACACAAGTTTGAATTTATTTATTGTTTTTTTTTACTTTTCTCTGTAATAGTCTGATTCTTAATTGGGATGACTTTTCTCTACCATTTGTCTTACTGTGAGTGGATGTCTCTTTTGTAGATTTCTGGCAGGCTATTTTCTGATTCTGGTCCACGACAGAACTCGAGACTGTCTGCTGATTCAGGGGCAAACACTAATTAAGGTGTTGCAACAGTAAGCGGAAATGTGAGCAACAATTCCAAGTATTTGGGAGGTTCTAAATTGAGTTCTTTGGCACTTCGTTCTGTAACACTTCGGAAGGGACATTCTTGGGCAAATGAAAACATAGATCAAGGTTGTAACATTCCATGCACTATATCACTATGTTGTTTGAAATCTTGTCTGTTATGATTTTTGTAATCATGCCTCCTCTTTTAGTGCCGGCATATTTATAATACCCAAGGCATTGCCTTTCTGATTGGTTTAGGGGTTTGTGGGGAACATTTTGATGATTCAAGGCCTAATACTGCATCAACGACTGGTTCTATGGTTTCCAGTGATGCTAAATCCTTTGATCAAGAAGATGAAACAATGTCGATTGGTGGCACAGCATTGAACGCACAAAGAATCGCAATTGGCGTTTCAGACTTTCGTACATGTAAGATGTCAGGTAAGCATATTGTTGTTCCCTTAAATAATGCAAGGTCAGGTGAACTTATACAGGTTATTTCATTGTCTCCCTCCCTTGTGCTTCTGGGTGGTTCAGGAGGCACTGGATACTTACATGAAACTTCCACATAAGCATTATAATACAGGATGGGTTCTTTCCAAGGTAATTAGTGACTCTTTTCTCTTTTAGTCAGTTATATTTGAATATAGCTTGGACATGTGTAACACATGATCTGTGATTTAGACTACCATTTTAGGATCTTGTTCTGTTTGGTGGTTGTGTATACACTTTTTAGAACATTTAACTTGAATGAAGATTCCAAAGAGAACCCCTGAATAGAGTTTTAGTCTGGTGGCCTGAGATAATCATTGTTGATGGTTTACATACATATTATGGCTGTTAAATGTAGGTTGGGAAAGCATACTTTGAATTAATAGACTATTTAGAAGCTGAAAAAGTCAGGCTTCTCCGTACAGCTTAGAGGGAATGGATATATATATACTCTACGGGCCTCTATGTAAGTGTATTTGTGCGGTTTCTAAACATTCAATCTCATCCTACTCTGTGATGAAACTGAAAATTTGACATTTTGACATTTTCCCATGTATTGTAACTTTTTCAATCATTTTTTTTTGGCAGCATTTGAAGGACGATATGAAGCTGAGTTACTTGGCTCAGGAACTAATATCAACCGATCGCTTAGCTCCTCAATCTTGGTAAATTTTTTGTCGAAGTTATGTTTTTTCTGATTAATATTTTCATTTATTGTTGGTAAATATCAGAACTAAAAGAAAAAAATCTTTTGTGTAGGTGTGCTATGGGAAATTGCTATAGCTTGCAAAAGGACCATGAGACCACACTGAAGAATTTCCTACGAGCTGTACTACTGAATCCAAGGTTTGCATATGCACATACCTTATGTGGCCACAAGTAAGAAAGCTTCTATCCATTTGACTATGTCTGGTACAATGTGCGTGAAATGCTCTGGCTGTTGGTCTGAGTGACACTCTCTATCTTACTTTTTCTGTAGATACACAACTCTGGAAGATTTCGAGAACGGGATGAAAAGTTACCAAAACGCACTTTGTGTGGATACAAGACACTATAACGCATGGTATGGGCTTGGAATGATATATCTACGCCAAGAGAAGTTAGAGTTCTCAGAACATCACTTCAGAATGGCTTTCCTAATAATCCGAGTTCCTCTGTTATAATGTCTTATTTAGGGATAGCTTTGCATTCTTACTTTGATTGGTTACATTATTACTCTCATTTTTA
Source organism: Cardamine chenopodiifolia (assembly GCA_963922655.1). NCBI lineage: Eukaryota > Viridiplantae > Streptophyta > Magnoliopsida > Brassicales > Brassicaceae > Cardamine > Cardamine chenopodiifolia. Next base: position 431,648 of record OZ000469.1, read on the forward strand.
TTAGGTATACAAGGAAAACAATCTTTGAAGAATGACTAAATGCGTCTTCTTGTTCTATGTTAACAGAGAAGTGAGGAAGCAGTAGAGATAATGGAGCAAGCTATTGTAGCAGACAGAAAGAATCCTCTTCCAATGTACCAGAAAGCTAACATACTTGTCTGCTTAGAAAGATTAGATGAAGCTCTAGCAGTTCTTGAGGAGCTCAAAGAGTATGCACCTTCAGAGAGCAGCGTTTACTCTTTAATGGGCAGGATCTATAAACGACGAAACATGCACGATAAAGCCATGCTTCATTTCGGTCTAGCTTTGGATATGAAACCGCCTGCAACTGATGTTGCTGCAATAAAGGTTCGAGTCTTTTAGTAACAGAACAAGCAGAGTCATCCTTTGATGGTTTTTGAAATTTGAATTATTTACAGAGTGTAGTTAAACGATTCATATCTTAAACTAGTTGTTATTGTTTGAAACAGGCAACAATGGAGAAAGTGCATGTTCCAGATCAGATCGACGAGAGCCCATGAAACTGTTGTTGCTCCAAGAACTAGTTGGGTATGGATTTGTGCAAAGCCTACCTCTTTTAGGGAACTAGTTGGGTTTAAATCTTAACAAGGATTTTGTAGCTTTGGTAGCAAACCGTAACGCAGCCACAACCGTAAGGATTTTCGTTCTGAGTGTTTAGGTAAAATGAAACTACCAGAAGAAATGTTAACTTGCTTAGCAAACTACCAAGGGAAATTAGCAGGACTTAGTTTCTTAGGTATTTACTAGTTTTAGTTTTTGGGTTCTCGGCGATGTGAAGAAGCAAATTTGCTCGAAAACTTTTGTTTTTTTCACATTCTTTGGGGTTTACAACTAACTTTTTCAGGAACCACTGATGCTGGGGAACTCATTTTTGCGCCAACTTCGTTTTCTGATGATTTTAATGTTTTCTATTTTGATATAAATAGAAAGATAATGAGAAAAGTTAAGCTTGAAGGAGTCACAAACCATGATGAATTTAGATGTCGTAGTAACAATCTTTGTTATGTCTCTATGTCTTGTGGCCATGTGGATAATATCATATGTATTAATTTAAATTAAAGGATTGTTATATTTTCAGCTTCTTTTTTCCATTGTTTCATCTCTTTCGTTACTTTTTTCCATTATAATTCTTTCTTTAGTTTATGTTTAACCTTGCTTCAACCTAAATATCCTCACATAAGGTTATGGTTTGGAGGATGAAAGTTCTAATTAAGACCCATCTTTGAAATTAACCATTTAGAGAAGTGGATGTGTTATTGTGAAATTAACCATTAAAAGAGTTGGAGGATGAGAGCTCTAAGAGCAATTCCATCAAAAGGGTTTTACAAAAATTATAATGATAAAATAATATATATATATATATTAAAAGAGTTTTTAAAAGAGAAGAGAGAGAGTCTAAAAGTTTTCATTTGAAAACCTCTCTCTATTTTAAGAACTTCTTTTTAATATTTTATTTTTTTATATTTTAAGAACCTCTTTTCTGGAGATGGTTTAAGGACATCCTCAACCAAAAGTTTGGTTAAAGTATCATTAAATAATAAAAAAAAATAAAAAAAGGTAGAGATGGCTGCATTGAAGAAAGAAGAGAGGAAAAAATGGTTGCATTGAAGAAGGGAGAGAAGAGATGATAAGTATCAATCAGTTCCTCCCAATAATACATATCAAAGGATTTTGCCATTTTTCATTTATTTTATATTTAAAATTAAATGGTTAATATTCCATAAATATGTGTGTTGGCCTTGGTCTAAGACCCATCTTTAAAATTTTTCTTAGCATATATATGAGCAAGAAAAATCACAAATTTAAGAGCCAGAATTAAAATCACAAATTCATATAGTATATAAAAAAAATACTGAAGCAGGCACACATTAGAGTAAAGTAAAAAGTCAAAAATCACTCTCCGAAATTGTAGCTGAGAAGTGAACAAATCACGGGTGTTGAATAATATTCCCGTGAATTATAATATAACGAGGATTATATAGATTATACGTAACACAAGACTTATTGTTGCATTTATTTCTATTTTTATGATTATTTTCTTCCAACTAATCAAAACTGAACTTTCGGTGGGATTAACGAACGTCATTGATTCTGACTTTTGTGGATAATAACCTGAAATTTAAAGGATTTGAAAAGGAACGGCGACGTCTACGAGTAAACATTTACAACAAATCGTATGATTGCCTTTGCCCTTCAATTTTTATAACTTTTTTTCTTTTCTATATTTTATGTTAAATCCCAAAGTTGTTTTGGACTCTTTCATACATATGTTTATAACCGCGTGCTTATCAGGTTCTTATATCATAAGAGGATAAATATTTGAATGTACAGTAAGTTATTAAGTTTGAGATATCCGTATTCGTGTTTGTAGTTAATATGAGTGACTTATCTATTTGAAAAATTAGACTAGATAACCATTTGGTGAACAATATAGATAAAAATGTCCCCTGATCAATTTTAAAAATATATGAATTTTGCTACATATTTTGTTTTTTTCTTTCTTTCTAGTTTTGATATGTATAGCTCGGTGTACTTGTAGATATAGATAGTAGAAAATCAATAATTGTAAAGAGGAATCTGTGAATTTATGTAAATTGTGAAGAACAAGACAAATATAAAATGATGTTTAATTTGTTTTGTTTTTTTGGTCAAAAATGATGTTCTTAATTTAGTAAATGAAGTAGATATCTTTTAATAATTATTCATTTTTATTATCAAATAACCTTTGATATTTTTAATAAATCACAAAATTAAATAAAAACCATAAAATTTTTGGAAATGCATTTGAACTATTGCTTCATTTTTTGCTATCTATAAAATCATGGCAATACATTTATTAAACTTCTTGTTTTACTTTGTAATTAAATTTCTGATTTAGGGTAACTTATATATTGAAATATTATTTTGTCAATCTAAAATGTGATAAAGCTAGGAGATTGAGATACTTTTAACGTAGGATAATTTACTGTCCTAAATTTATACTATGTCAAAGATTTTTTCAACAATTCAAGATTTAAACATTCTACATATAAGATTATTGTCACTAAATTATAATTCAACTGAAAAGTATATTGTACCTTCCAATTTTTCTCCCTAGCCCACTAAAGCAACTTCTATATATACATTAGCCAATCATATGTTTCTTCCACGAAACAATAAGTTCTAAAACACTTATTCACACAGTATGAAGAAAATGTCGTTTTCTGGATATAGTTTCATCTTACTTTCATTATTCTCCATCTTAACGCAAGCCTTTCGTCACACTCCCACTCAACCGCCAAACGCGAACGCAAACGGTGATCTCAAACCGCAAGAAACGCTCACGGTTCACAACAAGGCCCGAGCCATGGTCGGAGTAGGTCCAATGGTGTGGAACGAAACTCTTGCAACCTATGCACAGAGCTACGCGGACGAACGAGCCAGAGACTGTGCCATGAAACATTCCTCGGGACCTTATGGCGAGAATCTAGCCGCGGGTTGGGGAACAATGAGCGGTCCGGTCGCAACTGAGTATTGGATGACGGAAAAGGAAAATTACGATTATGACACTGACACATGTGGTGGTGATGGTGTGTGTGGACACTACACTCAGATCGTGTGGCGTGACTCTGTCCGACTTGGTTGTGGCTCGGTAAGGTGTAAGAATGATGAGTATATTTGGGTGATTTGTAGCTATGATCCTCCGGGGAATTATATCGGTCAACGTCCGTATTAATAATTGGATTTTGTAACGAATTAAAACGATTATAATGATCATGTAATTTAAAGAAAATATGTAATATTTTCTTATCTTATTGTGGCTAGATTAGAGTTGTGACAATTTACAAACCGACTCGGTTGTGGCTAGATTGTAAAAGACAACAATCTGAACTGAAACCTGAATTATTTCTATAAAACATTGTATATCAATTAGAATTACAAGGAGAAAAAAGACATATATACAAAACATATAAAATGTGAGTTAAAGTTGATTTTTCTATCAAAACAAAACTCCCATATAAAAAGACATTCCAAAGGTTGAATCTTGGTATGGTGGGATTGAAAGGACCCTCCTAAAGAGCTAGAATGGACCTCTATACCATAACATTACCAACCCAAATTTCAAAGAGAATATTTCTAGTGTGTGGGTGAAATATCCTCACCCTGCTTTTATCTCAGCCATTAATAATCACACCGACATTGAGTTTCTACTTATGAATCGAGCTATAGTTCACGTGAGAAGTATGTGTCTCTTTACTTGTTTGATTCAATCGATCAAACCAGATTTAGAGGTCGTTATCGTTTTCGGTTAAGACTGTTGTTTAATTAGTTTAAAAGCATGCATAGTGGGTTTCTTGATCACGGGTGTGCGAGAACATTCTAGTTTGTTAGCGACGTAGAGAGAAAAAGCTTGTAACATGAGAGAATTTGTGGATTTGCTTATACGTAGGCTATCAAATTGATAAGGTCATTTTAATATATAGACGCCGCATGTAATTATATAAAAAGACCAATCAAATCCAACAAATTACTAGAACATTTGACTACCAAGCAAATATGTATATTTTAAAGTTTTACGAGTAAACATTAACTACAAATCGTATGGCTGCCTTCAATTTTTTTATATTTCCTACATTTACTATTGCCTTCTATAAAGTTATATGGGAATGCCTTTAAACTCTTTGATTTTTGCTGTTATTCTAGCTTATCAAAATTTTCAAATTTAGGATAACTTTATTGATTACTTATTGATAAATATCTTTTGTTATTCGTTTTTTTGTCGAAGATCTTTCGTTATCTAAAATTAGAATATCAGCCTAAATTTATGTTATTTTAAGAAACTTTTAAAAGTAACTATATAGGGTTTACTATTTTATAATCGAATAGAAAGAACAATAACTTTTTTTTTTGTTTTTTGTTTCTGGTTTAATGGAGCATATTAAAATCCCAAAAATAGTCACGGAGCTCTTGTTTTTAAGGCTTACAAAAGGAAGGAAACGGAACAAAATAAAAATCTGATAAGTCTTCACGAAAGCATAACTTTTTCATAATCAATTACAAAAAAAAAATGTCGTTTTCTGGTTATAGTTTCATCATACTAACAATATTTTCTATCATCTTGACTCAAATCTATGGTTTGAGAAAATTAAACACAGTTGATGATCTCCAACCGGAACAAACACTAGCGCTTCACAACCAGATTCGAGCTGAGGTTGGGGTGGCTCCATTGGTATGGGACAATAAACTTGCTGCTTATGCACAGAACTACGCTAACGTACGATCCAAAGACTGTGCCATGAAACATTCCACAGACGGAACTTACGGCGAGAATATAGCTGCCGGGTGGGTGCAACCTATGGACACAATGAGCGGTCCGATTGCGACAAAGTTTTGGTACACAGAGAAGCCTCATTATAATTATGACACCAACAGATGCAGTGATGTGTGTGGGCATTACACTCAGATTGTGGCTAACCAATCGGTCCGGGTCGGTTGTGGTACGACTAGGTGTCATGATAATACGTATGTTTGGGTCGTATGTAACTATGCTCCTAGACCAATGGGTGATGAAAATACACGTCCCTATCTTAGAAGAAATTAAGATAATATGTTACAAAAAAATGGAAAAAGGATAATATGTTGCGGTTATACGAGACTCGAGATTGTAGTGTAGTGGTTTGTAAGAGATATGTCATTACCCGAATTTTAAGTACGAGAAAATGTGTTTTGTGAGTTTTTTTTATTTATATTGGAAAAAGTAATAATATATAATATCAAAATTTTCTTTTGTAATATGAAATTTATTAAGGAAAAAAAAACACTTGGCAAATGTGTTATGAGTCTCGGACGGCTGAAAGAAATTATCTTGTCGATGACATAAATCATCCGAGTTTACCTAACGATCTGAATAAGAGGAATCACAATTACAAGTGAGGCGAGATGGAAGGAGGAAACAATAAATATTGATATTTATCAATAATTTTCTATATCTTCTATAATTTTTTTCTAATCAATTCTTCGTGATTTTTATAATTTTGATTAGTCATCTCGACCGTTCAATCTTATCGATCTCCTGTTCTCGATCTCATAATAGAGACCCTTGGCAATGTTCACCCATATGGAAACTTGGAAGCATAGTATGAACTTAAGATAAGAACAAATTGTTTTTTTCTCTTGCTTAAAACCACATATATAGACGGTATGGAGAAGAGCACCATGTGCGAACTTGTGGTGAGTTTCTTTCACTGCCAACTAGACAATAAAAAATAATAATTTGGAATCGTGTATCCAAACAAAACTACCAAGTGCCAATCGATAAGAGCTTTTGGCATTCAGATTTGCTCCCAAGTAAAGTGCGATGAAAACATTTAAGATATTTCTCGGAGCTGGATTTCTATAGAAAAATATCATTACCAGAATCTCGATGCAAGGCCGACTCAATATTATCAAAGGCTTTAGGGCAAAAATATTTTAGGCCGTACCTTGACCATATTAGTGGTGATTGGTCGTCTACGAACAATCACAAATTTAACAAAACGTGTTATAATTTTCTTCGAAGCGAAATATATTAGGGACGCATGATCACATACTAAAAAAGAGTAGAGAGTCCGAGAATTACTCTCAGGTGGCAACAAATCACGGGCGTTTAAATGCATTCACGTGAATTATAAATCTATAATTTCACAAGGACTATACATGGATTATACGTAACTTGCAAGACTTATTGATCTTTAAATTTAATTATAATCACTACGACTAACAAAAACTCGATTTTCGGTGGGATTAACCATCGTGTTTCAAGTCATTGATTCTGAATTTTGTGGTTGATTCCTGAATATAAAGGATTAATTTGAAATGGAACAATCTATACGAGTAAACACTTACAAGTTACAACAAACCTTATGTTTGTCTTCAGTTTTATATATTTTTTTAAAGTGTATGTTATATCCTAAAGTTGTTTTTGGACTCTTTCATACGTAAGATTATAACTTATCATATTATTATCCCTAAACCAAATTGATACTTGGATGCTAATAATTTATTAAATCAATGGCTAATTTATAAATATGTACATGAACGTTTAAAATATCCGAAGAAAAACAAAATATTTGATATATTGTTTAATCTTTGTTTCGATATAACATAAGTGAAACTTTAGAATGGATCTTTTAACAAACAAAAAAACTTTAGAATGGCTAAAATATTTCAAGATATGATAATGATTTATACCATCTAAAGGAAATACCAACCTTTTCTGATTTTGTTTTTTAATTTATTATTCTGGCACACACGAGAAATCACTTGGTGTGTCATTAAGTTTAATTGAATCTGTAACCTAAGGACCAAATGAGTGGTCTGATCGCGGCAAGCCAAACTACGACCATGCCACCAACAAGTGCAAAGACGTTTGCGGGCATTACACTCGGATGGTGGCTAATCAATCGTTCAGTCTTGGTTGTGGATCGTACAGGTGTCATGAGAATGAGTTAATTTGGATTGTTTGTGACTATTAGCCTATGCCTGTTGGTGATGCGAATACGCGTCCCTATTGATTATCTTGATTTGAATGATTGAAAAAGACTATATAGTATTACCTGATGATCTATTGGTTTGTTTTAGTATTGTTGTCGTAAACTCATTCAGAATAAAATGTAATAACACCTGTCCAAGTCGGTAAAAAACATCATTGTGATTATATACATTTCATATTATAATATATGAACTTTTTTCATAGATGATATTCAATATCTTTTGTCAATTTATATTTAAAGGTAATAATAAATCAATAAATAAAAATCCATATATATTAGTTGTGAAAAGAAGTAAGCTAAGACATGAAAAATCCATATATATGTACGTTTTTACCATGAAAGAAAAACAAATTTATGTAGAGAAGGGTATTTATGTAACTTTGAATATTCTATAGCTTAAGAGAAATCTGATTCGACGGCCACGATCAACTAGTCTACTGTAAATCAAGTGGTCGTGGCTCCACCAGATCAACGATCTGAGTTCTGAGTTCTTCGCTCTTACGCTAATTCTTCGAGTTGAAAACATCTGAAGAACTCGTGCGTCGCCATTTTATTTTTTTCTCCCTGGACAAGTTTTGTTGCAGAGATCAGGTTCGAATCCGTAACACCATTGGTGATTCTCTAAAGCGTATTCTCATTTCAATCTTGAATTCGAGCCGGTGGTGCATGGAAGCTCCTTTGTGGATCCGCCGTGGTTAGCGGAGAGGTTATTTCAATTTTGATCATCAATGGCGTCTTGGCTTAAAGCTGCCGAAGGTAGTTTTAGTGGTTTATTTGCATTCATTCTGCGAAAACAATTTTTGAAGTTTACATTATTGTTAATTTTTCATCAGATTTATTTGAGGTTGTGGATCGAAGGGCAAAATCTGTGGTTGAAGAGCTTTCGGAAGAGCAGAATGAGTTACAGTTGCCAGGTACTGTGGAGATTACTCTGATAGTACAAAAGCTTTATCTTTGTTACTGGTTGATCTGTGATTACAATTTGAATGTCAGAACACCTATTGTACTGTTTACATTCCAATCTTAAGAAAATTTCTAACTGTAGAAACGTGGCATTGGCCTAGAATTGATCTTAAGAAAAGCTTCACGCTCATATCTTTATTATTTATAGTTATAGTTATGTATCTGTCTCTTATATTATGTCTGCTTTTCTTTGGGGTGGCTAAAGCTTCTGGTAGGAAAGGGTCTCAAGGGAAGAGACCAAGTTCAAAGAAAAAGGTATTACCATGAATCTATTGTCTGTAAGCTTTTTTCTATTTGTTTGGTACATCAATACTCAAGATGAACTTCTCTGTTGTGGAATGTATTTGTAGGCTCGACAGAAACTTGTAAAAGAAGAATCTTCTAACAAAAGAGATTTTTCTGGTGATCAATCTGGTACAGGGGTATCACAGTCAGAGGTGCCTCCATCTAAAATTTCTGTCTCTACTGAAGAGGCCTCTTCATCAGAGCCTATCTTGCAGACAAGAGAGATTCAACAGACTGATGCCGATGTCCAGAGTGATAAATCACTTCCACAATCAGTGGCAGATACAAAAGGTAACGATGCTGGTGTGGTAGCTCCAGAATCTGTTGTGGACGGTGATGCTGCTGAGTCAACTCCAAATGCTAAGCATGCTGAGGGAGATGTTCCAAATGATTCTTTAGTGCAACCGTCACCATCTTTACCTGACAAAGAAATTGAGGTCCCTGCCAGTGAGAACCTGGTTGATGCTCCCAAAAAAGGCTCACAAGGAGAGTTGGATGAATTTTCAAAAAAAGATCTGAATAAACTGGAATCTGTAGTGCCCATCTCTTTGGAAGGTGAAGGGAATGTAATTCAAAGCACCGGCAATGAGGCGAAAGTTGTTACCTCAATCAATCTTGATAAAGAACAGGAACAGAAAGTTTCAGACACCTCAACCAATCAAAAGAGAGAGCAGGATGGTAAAGCTGATACAACTTCCATGGATATTCAAGATCAATTGGAAGAGGTTAGTTAGTTTCGGGAAAATGTTGAAAAATAGCAAATATTACGTCTTCTACTTGAATTTGCATGCATATTGTCTTTTTTAAAGTATGTTGATAAATCTTTCTACTAATTCTAGGCTCAGGGGCTGTTAAAAGCTACAGTTTCCACTGGGAAGTCAAAAGAAGCCAGGTTAGCAAGGGTAAGCTCAAATATCCTTTTCTGCTTTCCTGAATCAAATTTGTGATAAACCACTCTTTCATCTGTCAGATAGGACTTGTCCATGCCAGTGGTTGCGTGTGACCAATTTAAAATGTATGCTTTCTTTTGTCTTCGTTTGCTTCTAGGTTTGTGCTGGACTTTCATCCCGTCTTCAAGAACTTAAGGCAGAAAATGCTCAGTTGGAAGAGCTTCTCACTGCAGAGGTACGTTTTGAGTTTCTTTTAACCCAGATAAGAAAAAAAAAGTGATACTTGAAGGGGTTCAGGGCACCTAATTTTATTTCTTCATTTTTATTGTAATAGCAAGAGCTTACCAAGTCATATGAAGCTAGCATCACACAGTTGCAAAAAGATTTGTCAGCTTCTAAAAGTGAAGTGACGAAAGTAGAGTCAAGTATGGTTGAGGCACTAGCAGCTAAGAACTCAGAGATAGAAGCACTTGTCAGTGCAATGGATGCTGTGAAAAATCAGGCAGCTCTGAACGAAGGAAAATTGTCATCTCTCCAGGTTTATAGTCCTCTCATTTGCTCATATTTTCTATTGCACGTCTCGTATATCATAGCATACCATGAGTCTTTAATGGTCCTTGGTACTTCCTCTCTTCGGTTGCCATTTTTTTTCACCCAACAGCTTTTAGTGAAATCATTTACTTTATCAGGCAGACATGGAGTCTATTATGAGAAACAGAGAATTGGCTGAGACTAGGATGATGCAGGTATTACTTTTTTTTTTTCATTCATTTCTTCGAATAATTTGCTGCTTGTTATATACAATTATGAACTTTAAAGGTCCTCAGACCATTGAATCAATATTTTCTTTTGTTCCAGGCATTGCGGGAGGAGCTTGCCACTACTGAAAGGAGAGCCGAAGAGGAGCGTTCTGCACATAATGCCACAAAAATGGTTTGTTACCTGAACGATACAGAAACTGGTTATATTGGAAACATTGTATCAGTTTTTTGTTTACATGAATTACTTTTCTAAGACAGGCTGCCATGGAAAGGGAAAGGGAACTAGAGCACAGGGCTGTGGATGCTTCCACGGCACTTGTTAGAATTCAGGTGCAGGATTCTTGGAATGAGCACTACTATCACTTGTTTACATTTCTAATAGTCCATCCAGCTTAATATGATGTTAGTTGCTGAGTGTTGGCTTTCTCTTCTTAAATTGTGTTTTTCTTTCTTCGGCAAGGAAAGTTAGAAAACCTTTGTATTTTCATATGCTATATATTCACGAACAATATAAAGATTCTATGTGGAACCATTGTTTCATAAAACCTACTTTGATCTGACTTTTTAATTTGCTGGTATTTTAGAGAATTGCTGATGAAAGGACAACGAAAGTGGCAGATCTTGAACAGAAGGTGGCATTGCTTGAGGTATAAGAACTTATCTTCTATTTGATTTGTTCTCCCTCATCATCATATATTTGAACTTCATTTAAAGAATTGGCAAATAATACTCAGGCCGAATGTACATCTCTGAATCAAGAGCTGCAAGATATGGAAGTTCGTGCTCGCAGAGGACAAAAGAAGGTCCCAGATGAAGCAAACCAACTGATCCAGGTACTGTTTGTTATCTTAGGTTATCATACTATACATTGTGGAAGTTAACTTCAATAATGAGTTCTTAGCACACTTTTGAATTTCTCTGGAAGAAAAAACTATAGAACATATATGCAAAAAGTATTTATGATCCCTTTGTGACTCTGATAACTCATATATCCGACTTTAAATCTTCAGTAGATTTGTATGGTGGGTTGTTTCACATAAAAAAATATCTGGCGTTATCGAATTAAATTCTAAAAGTTAGAAATATGTTCGAACCCTTGAAAATAACTTTTATCAGCTTCTCGAAGTTCAGATTTTGGCTACTCCAGAGAAGTTACTTTTAATAATGCAGATTCAAGCATGGCAGGACGAAGTGGACCGTGCTCGGCAAGGTCAAAGAGATGCAGAGGAGAAACTATCTTCAATGGAGGTATGTCAATAACCTCAGAATTCTTTATGACACTATGTATCTGTTGTTTGTGCTATACGATTAGCATAATTTTTTCACATGATCTGGTTGCTTTTTATAGGCTGAAATGCAAAAGTTGAAGGTTGAAATGGCAGCCATGAAGAGAGATGCAGAACATTACTCACGCCAGGTAACATCCAGAGTTTCTAAGAGTCTGTCTAGTTTCTGATTGTTTGATTCTCCTAGTTACTTACGGGATGTCCTAGTTACTATTCTTCAATTTCTATCGTGTGGCTCGGGCAGACCTGATAGTTCTCTGTTAAACCTTTTTTTTTCATTGTATGCAATAAATATCATTGCCCTGTCAACTTGTTTTGAACTTTTGTGTGAAAAACTCATTGCTCTATTTGTTAAAACGGTCTTGTGAATATGACGACTTCATTCAATGGTTGCTAAACAGAAGTGACTAAAACTAATTGATTTATTTTGCTTTTGCTCGTCAAGTGGTACCTTTAATGCATATGATTGTTTAACATGAGCTTAATCGTTATACCCCTCACCTAGTAGGAGCATACAGAGCTGGAGAAGCGCTACCGTGAACTAACAGATTTACTGGTAACGGGAACTCTAGAATGTACTGATTCTTTTAGATCAAATTCGTATTGGGAAATTGTCTTATAGTTTCTGGCCATGTGATTTTGATTCAGTACTATAAGCAAACACAACTAGAGACTATGGCGAGTGAGAAGGCTGCAGCAGAGTTTCAGTTGGAGAAAGAGGTCAAACGTCTACAAGAAGCACAGGTCCGACATCAAAGCTGTCTACGGTTCATATATGTGCTTTTAATTTCCATGCTACTTGCAAGAAAGGTTCTAAATTTGTTGATTCAGGTAGAGGTAGAAAAAAGCAGAGTTTCACGACGCCCATCAGCAACCTGGGAAGAAGATTCTGAGATCAAGACACTTGAGTACGTCTTTAGCAATCTCTATGTTCTTAATGTAGTAAATGATATGTATAGTATATTTTGAGTTTGTCCTTAGATACTTACAAAAAAGCAATTTCAGGCCTCTTCCATTGTATCACAGACACATGGCTACAGCGAGCACACAGGTAGAGATTTAGGAGCCCATTAAAAAACTCTGCTTTCTCATCGTTCACTTTTCACTATGTTGACTTCGGTCTCCTTCTGTCTTCAGTTGCAAAATGCAGTGAAACTGTTAGACTCTGGAGCTGTTAGGGCCACGAGGTTCCTTTGGCGGTACCCAATAGCACGAATTTTTCTACTCTTTTACCTTGTGAGGCACTCGCGTACCTTTTCAACCTCATTCGCCTTACTTATGAATTTGTGAAACCTTTAATGAAATTATGAATTTGCAGGTCTTTGTTCATCTCTTCCTGATGTATCTAATACACCGGCTCCAGGTATGCTGGTCCTTTTACACTGAATATCACATCACATTCACAGTCATGGAATTAAAATTGTTGCCGTATCTAATCCCATGCTTTCGTGTAGGAGCAAGCCGAGGCCCAGGAAGTTGCGGCAATGGCCAACAACGTCTTCATACCATAACAGATTCCATAAGAAAGGTACGAATGGGTTTTTTTTTAAGAGATTGCTGAGTGGGAAATGTGAAAGAAAGAAGCATAATTATGGATTATAGAGAAATTAAAACTTTTTTATACAGAGGCTGCTTCTCACGATATTCCATAAAGCACAGATTTTGTTTCTCTCTTCTAACCGTTGGAATGTGAAGAACATAATGTTTGGTAAATGGGGTTTATACACCCTTTACAGGCATGGTTGCAAAAACATTTGAATCTGTGTTTGTCCGTTTACGTATTTTCTGAAACCCGAAACTCCAGTAACCAAACAAACTCGGTAGCTTTATTATTCTTGTGTGACTGAAACAAAAATTTAAATTCGGAAAACAGATTAAACAAGATGCTTGTTTGTCTTTATAATGAATCATATAACCCATCTTTATGCTCAACACTGACGGCTCAACAGCTTCAGATTTGTCGGTCTGAAGATAAGTTTACAAACAAACAAATTGGGAGGGAAATGTAGTAACAGAAGAAATCTTATAGAAGCGGATCTAACTGGAGAAAAGAAGTTCTTTGGCCGTTTTAAAGGCGGAATTTGGAATATCTTAGGGGAAAACTGGCTGGTGTTGGAGTCCTGTTGTTTCGGGATATCTCAACATTATGTTAAGATTCTGCAACGCTTGTCCTGAACCTCCTTTCACGAGATTATTAATCTGCAATACCAAAGCGCTTCTTATACAAAATGGCATTGTGGGAAAGTTAAAGATCAGTTTATCACAGAGGATGGTTATGCTTAATTACCACTGAGATTATGATAGCTCGTCCAGGGATACGATCAGGAAATACATTCATATGACAATAGTTGGATCCTCTAACGTTGTGTGTCGGAAGAACAACTCCTTCATCCAACACTGACAAATTCTTCATCCTACAAAACATTTTTGAAACACAATAAGTAACAAACGTAGTAATTGGCTTTACAATACAACAGTAATCATCACCTCATAAGATGTTCTTAATTGATGGTGTAAGCCTTCAGTTCTAACCCCGGGAGCCATTTCCACATATATAGTCGATTGCATTCCACGGATCTACCCAAATAACTGAGTATCAGTTAATGGATTTAAGGCAAAAAAAACTATAGAGAACATGCTTAAGATTATATTTACCATTGGCATGAGATGCGGCGTAAAACTGACTGTTACTTTTGATTGTGCAACATCAGATAATCCCTGTTCAATTTCAGGAACTGCAAAACCAAAAAGAGACGTTGATTCAAATCATATAACCAAATTTTAACTCATTGTGATAATTAGTTTGTGACATACCATGGCGATGCCGTGTGACACAATAAGAAGAAATGACTTCAGCTATCTCAGAATAAAGATTTGCTTCCTTGGCACCACGTCCTGATGAAAATTTTCATATTAGTTAAGAAACTAGAAACATTATATTGCATCATTGTTCATGCATAAAAGTTCACAGAGTAAGCTCAAACCTGCTCCACTTACACCAGATTTTGCATCGATAATAATGTTTTCATGTTTGATGAGATTTACCTGCACCAAAATCAACAGATTTTGAGTAGAGTTGAATAGAAGACTAGACAGTCTGAGAAAATCGCATTCCAGAAAAGAATTAAAAAAAAAGATTCCTTTATTAGAGGAACAAGAGGAAGTTGAATCAAAGTCGGGTAACAGCCTGGGTTAGCCACAAGTCGTGCCTTTTTGATGTCCTCCCTTAGTAACTCTGTTAGACCATACACAACTTCTTTCTGAACCCAGCATGACACTAGGTAAGCATAAGCATTATGAACACAACAGACCCAAAATACAGCAGTAGCTTTTGAAAGAAAAGTACATGTAACTCTACTGCTTTGTGTGGCTGACCATACCATTCTTCATATTCTGATATATCACGCAACCGGAAGTCCTGAAAAGCGTATTTTTAGATGAGCATATCATCAAAAGAAAGGAAAACAAAAACCATTTCTTCAGGGAAATACCGCTGAAAGGTCAACAATTTTTAATGTGGTGGGCAGTTCCTTGATGATTTCCTGTCAGAATACACACATTAACTCATGCATTTGAATCAAAACTTAGATACCTCATTCATTCTTTCCCATGTAATTTTAAAGAACCTTAAAACCAATGACCATATGGAAATTTTCTTCCTTTTGTCGAAAGAGGCTGAACTTTGCATATGCACTGCTTAAGCTAAATAAGGAGGATAACACCCAAAAAGCCACAAACTTGCAACAAGATGCATACTACTTAAGCTCTGATTCATTTCAAAATCAAAGAGATCACTAAAAAAATGTAATTCCAAGGAAATTAAACTTCAAACAGACAGATTCAACATTGCACAAACCTCAGCACCAGTGTAACCACTTGCACCAAGAAGACCAATCCGAATATCTTTTTCAGGTACAGCGGAACTACTAGCTGAAACTCTGAAGCTCATTGAAGATGGAGAAGCCACATGGGATCCCAAAGTAAGACTCTTGACTCGCTTATCTGCTACACGAATCTCCCTTTCCCCCTTTTCAAAACAGAGAAAACCAACATTAGTATAATTATCAGATAACAAGCTACAATGAGCTTAAACAGTATCAAAAATAGGCTTTTTGTTGTTGTTGAATTTCATCAATGTGGATTCTGTGGAAAAATCAGAAACTTGAAACAGAGATGATAAGAATTTTAGAAAAAAAAAACTTGAACCAGCTTCCTCGTTCGAAGCAAATTGAACTAAAAGCGGACGTAGTACTCATTCTTGGATTGGATTCTTCAACTATCAAATATCAGAATTGGTATATAAATTCACCAAACAGAAATAAAGACTAATCTTTTTTGCTCAGAACAATAAGAGATTGACTTCTCTCAATGTAATTGAGATATATTATGAATGTAAAGAAAAGGAATCAATTTTGGTAGTGAAATCAAATACCCCTAAACTCTTCTCTATAAGACTGGTCGGAGAAGTTCGACGGAGTACCCTGCCATGTACTTCCTTTACTCACATGTCCATTAGGACCTCCGTCTCTTTCTACATGGCCTTTTACTTAGTTATCCACTAAGCCTAATATATGCTTCTACCTTTTTTAACTGTTCCAATTGCAGGATCAGAATGGTAAAGATGTTCTTGACAAGAATAAAAAACCTTGTATACATTCAGATGGAACTGGCTTCATCTCTGAAGACCTTGCTCGGATGTGTCCAGTAAATATATTTAAAGGGAAATGTCTCAAAAGAGAAAATAATCAGGTCCTTGCTCTTCTACTTCCATGACTTTGATGGTTGCTTAGGTGCCCTTTGTTCACTCCTTTTTTTATGATCATAGTTTCTTTTCTTATCTGCTTTGAATTAAGAGTAAGATTTCAAAATTTGGAGGACAGGAAGCATTGGGCCAAGACCCGGCATGTATAAAATTCACACCCCTGTTTATGTTTGATTTTATGTTTTTGTATTAGTGAATGTTACGAAACAGCACCAAAATCACTTGCTTCTCAGCTCACAAAACACTCGTTGTTACTTTAAACCACTCAATTTTGCATTAATCAAAGAAACCATACAAAGATCAGAGAAGAAAGAGGCAAAGAGTTTGTTAACCCAGTTCGATCTAATCGGGGTGACTAGATCTACGTCTGGGGCCAGATCAATCCGGCAAATCCACTAATCAACAATAAGGATGAGTCACTTGCTCAAGAACAGAGCATACAAAGCTGAAACTCTCTCTCTCTCAAGAACGAGGAACGTCACGTACACCCAGGAAGAAGAAGACTTATATCACTTAAAAAACAAAAAGAAACGTATGAGGAACCTTTTATTTCAAGTAGAAGTTTCACTTTACTCTTTTCCTTCCGGTTTACTTAATCAGCTTTAAATCGAAATTCAACCAGCTCCGGTTTAGCACCTGAAACATTGAATCACAAATATTTATCTCAACAGTGAACACAAGTAGTAACAATTACTTTTTTCCAACAGCCTCTTATGATCCAGTTTCGGATGTTTTGTTATGGCGATGCTGTTAACGGAACTTTTCTCTTAAACAAGAAAGTAAATGTATTCTCTTCCAGGTTACGAAATGGGTTTTTTTTTTTTGGATTTAAATGTTGGCACACTATTCCTAATGTTGCAGCTTCCTCCTCGGACTGTCCAAATTCGACCTTCTACGATTAAGGTGTCTAAAGATCCAACCTTGTCAGATTTTAGCACCTTTAACGCCCTTGAGGTAGTCACTACAAGGTATGTCTTTCTTGGATAATTGTTGTCTTGATTCTGAAATTTTCTCACCCGATGTTCTCATCATATACTGAAGTTATCCTAGTGACATCATCTAGTTGTTTCAATCATCCAGTAATCCACCAAAAAGAACAAAGCTATCAAGAAATCTGGTTGCGCTGCTTAGCTATGGAGGAGTCCCTGATGAATTCTTTTTGGATATATTGCTCAATATGCTGGAAGAGTCAAAAACCATATTCTACAACAAACGTGTTGGTCAGAGAGGTTCTTAAATTCCAAAGCTTTCTGGTTCTCTTGTAACTTATCTGTAATCATGTCCCTAAAACTACTGAATTAAGTAACTACGATGTGACTCTTTATGGATCTTGTAAGAAGTCAATTTGTCTGTGCAGCTGCCATTAATTATGGAGAAATGGACGACCAGACCGCTTTACAAATGATCATGGCTGGTATATCCCTCTGGATGAGCCATATTTGGAGCATCGTCTGTCTATTATCGTAAAGACAGAGAGGAATGATCTCAAAGTAGGAAGGCTTCCTGTGACAGAATCATACTATCTTATGGGCAGAGTGGATCCCACCGGAGAGCTAAAGGAGGATGAAGTCTGTGTCATCCTGTATGCTACCCAGTTCCTTCTCTTGTTCTTTCATTTTGTAAACATCAAGAACCACTGATTCGCTTTCTTGGAACTGTGAGTTAGCTGTTCATTTCCTCATCACTTGCTTTTTTGTGGTTTTGTAGCGATTCTTGCCAAATTTCAGGGGATGTGTTAGTTTATAGAAATCCTGGATTACATTTTGGAGACATACATGTTCTAAAGGCTACATATGTTAAGGCCTTGGCAGAGTATATCGGAAATTCCAAGTATGCTGTGTTTGTCCCTCAGAAAGGTCCACGATCTTTGGGTGACGAGATTGCAGGTGGTAACTTTGATGGTGATATGTATTTCATATCCAGAAATCCTGAGGTAATCCACCGCATTAGAAATTAAATGTTCACTGTTGTTACTTCATTTCTTCAGTTTACTCTCTGTTTTAGTTACTTGAACACTTCAAGCCAACTGAACCGTGGGTGAGTTTGACTCCTCCAAGTAAAACTAGCTCTGGTAGAGAGCCAAGCAAGCTTTTCACCACAAGAGTTGGAAGAAGAGCTTTTCGAAATGTTCTTGAAGACAAGATTTGATGCCAGGTATTCTCAACTTAGAAGCTCTCAATGCCAAAAGATTGAGAATTGTGTCTTGGATCAAACTTTGGGATAGCTTACAACAATATTATAGGGATAGCTTCAGATAGCTGGTTAGCAATAATGGACCGCTTCCTCACGCTAGGAGATGAGAATGCTGAGGAAAAGGCTGAAATGAAGAAGAAAATGCTAGAGCTGATTGATATATACTATGATGCTCTTGATGCACCAAAGAAAGGGGATAAGGTCTACCTCCCAGACAAGCTGAGGCCTGACATTTTTCCACATTACATGGAGAAGGATAAAAAATTCAAGTCCACTTCGATTCTTGGATTAATCTATGACTTTGTTAAATCACAGACTACAGAGGAACCCTCATCATCATCTGGTAAAGGGTCTTTCTTTACTTACTACATATATACATACATATAATCAGATCACATAAAAATCATTATCTGTGTTTTAATTGTGGTTTACAATTCACTGAATTCAGAGATCACTAAACTCTGAGAAAGTTTCTGAGATTCATATGGAGAAATGTCGACGGTGGTAGAATAATTACAGAACTGAGATGAGCCAGGCGATGGCTGATAAGGATGAATCAGCCAATGATGTTATTCAGAGATACAAGCAGGTAAGCTTCTCAATCCGATGACACTATTCCTGCAGATTCAAGTAATTCTAATAGCAAAGATCTGACTAATAGACTTCATGAATCTCCAATGTTGTGCGCCAGGAGTTTTATGGTGCTGCAGGGTTTGACGACAGCAAAAAAAGTATGAAAGAACTCCATACAGAAGCCCTCGCAGTCTACAACATCGTTTACGATTATGCCATTCAAACAGGTGTTTCGAAATGTGGGTTTGTCTGGACAGGTCCCTGTGCAGATTATACATTAAGAAAATGAATGAGAGATCCATTATCTCTTCGTCCTCTGTGGTTAAAGAGTTGTGGGGTTGAACACAATTTACTTACTAAAATGAATAAGGCTTTGTTGCTTAAGTGTCTCATAAGATGCGTGTTAGGCAAGTAAACTTACTAAGATGTGGTTTATTGCTTTTTGGTTTATTACTTCTAATCTCCTGTTATGTAGTATAACAATTCCATTTGTATATTTTCTTATGAAAATAAATTTGTGTTAAAAAAATAAACAAGCTTATTTCATACCTCTATTAATCAATTTAATCAAACAAAGATTCGCGATTTTGCAATGGGAAACGTTGAAAACGCGATTTTCCATGGGCGTTTGCAGGTGCGGCTAGAAAGTTGTGGCAGTTTTTGTAATTTTGATGCTCGTGGTTGGGCATTTTAGTAAATACCAATGAAACGGCTAGATTTGAGTACTGTATATAATCTCCGTGTAGTCAAATCAAACATAGTACACAAAATTTGTTTGAGAATTTTTTTGAGAAAATGGCAGCAAAGGCAAACAATGAACAGTTTCCTTTTCCATTTGGTATATTTATGAACCCTAGTCGGACACAGTCTCTGATTTGGTTGAAAAAATGATGACCACTTCATATTTTAACGGCAGCGATCAAGTTTCTTCGCGGTCAGAAATCGCTTTTAGGGTTCCGGTGGAAACCATTTTAGAGAAAATCTACAGACAAGGCGAAAAATTTCTTTGATTTCTGAGGAATTGGCTTTGGAAACGCTCAGTAAAGTTTTCAATTCCAACTATGTGAAAGGGACGCTCGATGGGTTCATTATACATTTTATTAAAAATGTCACTGTTGATGTTAATGTTAATGTCTCTCCACCGCCAAGCTCCGCTGAGTCTCTAGTACAGTGTCCTAGAACTCCTGGGAAAAAAAGTTGCTGGGCTATTCAAGGTCAGTAATATCTGATGGGTTCAAAGATACTTCAATGTGTGTTGTTTATAGTTTTATTGAGTTATGGGCTATATTGTGGGTTTGTTGAGAAATTGAAGTTTATTCTCACCTTAAAGGAATGTCACATACTTGAGTGTTTGTTTCTTCTTTTGTGTTTCATAGTAAAATGTAAAAACCTCTTTTTGTTAGTGCAAAATTTTCTTATGCTCTAGAATTTACTATGTCTATGGTTGATTGTTGTAGCAGAGGTGTCTCCTGATTTGGAAGGTTCGCCTCCTAAGTTACTGAGAAGATGGGAAACTGGAGGATCTATGCACATTCCTCAGCTATTAGCTTTGGGTGAACTTGAATTTAAGAATGTGTTTCTGTTACTTAGCTATATCGGAGGGTATGTTTTAGGCTGGCGAATTTTCTACCTTTTGCCATCAGTTTTATCTATTTTCTTTGGAAAGTGATCGTTTTTGGTGCTGTTTATCAACCCTTTATCTTTTAACAGGGAATCTCTGAGTGAGGTTATAAGTGCTGATGAGATCAGACAATGGAAGGATTTTCCAATGGTTGCATATGAATCAGCAGTGTGGTTCCGGCTGGGACAGCGTTGTAATATGCCCCAAAAGGATCGAAGAGTGGTATGTCAGTTATCTCTTCTGTACTTTCTTGACAAGAAATGAAGAGTGACTGCAATTTTGAGGAATTAGACTTTGGTGACAAATTTGTACTAATTGCTTACATGCTTCTTTTCCCCAGTCGCTTGAATGGGATAGCGGGAAGACTCATTACTATCAATGTCATGTTGCTCTTGATGGTAGTTACAAATTCAAGGTTCAATTGCCTCTCCAAGCACAAACCTTCATGTTTTTGCATTTTTCGCGTGTTGCATATGTTCTTTGTGTTGGTTTGGTATATGTGCTTTGTTTTAGAAATATCTGAATTCAAGAGATACTTCTAGAGGCTGTTGCCATAATTTGTTTGCAACTCGCTATCATATGTCTATTAAAAGTGTATGTCCTACTTTGAGGATAAAGTCCTTGACAGTGACTTTAATACGCTATTATTGATAGACTGTGTTCACAGGGTCCTTTTATGGAGAACACTGTAACGCACCTGCACAATGTTTTGGGTGATGATAATGTTTTAACCGTCAAATTCGAGGACGTGCCAGGCGTGGAAACCTATTGTAATGACTTTTACTCTACATACAAAGGGATTGCTAAGACTGGTATCATGGCTGGGTTATGCCGTTATCGTTTTTTTGGTGGGTCTTTTTTCTTCTTATTTTCTCTTGGTCATTTATATTGTTGCACATACAACACTTTCGTTGTTAAGGTGCTAATGCCATGTCTAGCAACACACAGCAGATAATTTTCATACTTTTTCTTTGTGTTTAAGAGTGCATATAGTAGCTTGTTTACATTTGTTTTAAACAGTTTTCAAAGATGGAGGAAAAGAAGAGAAGAAGACAGATTTTTCTACAAATGGAGTGAAATGTTACTTCATACGCACGGACTCGACAGCTTCGAATGATATGCGAAATCCCTATATCTTCTCTGGAAAGTCAATTCACGAAGCACATATGCATTTTATGCATGTGCATAAATTGCTATCTTTGCCCAACTATATGGCAAGGTACTCTATTGGAGGCATATGAGGACATTCTACTGTTTCATCTTTAAACTCTTCCAGAGATGTTCACCTTTGTAATCAAAGTCACCTTTCTTTTGTTGATGCTTCAGGTTTTCTTTAATTCTGTCAAAGACTAAGAAGCTTGAAATTGACATGACTGGGATTAACTTTGAGCCAATCGATGATATACACTGCCATGTACTTCTTTAATTCATGTTTTCTTCCGGAACTGCGTCTCTTTCTAATGTCTTTACTTAGTTGTATTCGCTATGGCTTTGACCTTGTTCCCTCTCTTCCAATTGCATGATCAAGATAATAATGATGTTCTTGATAAGAATGGGAAACCTTGTATACATTCCGATGGAACTGGCTTTATCTCTGAGGACCTTGCTTGGATGTGTCCAATAGATATTTGCAAAGGGAAACGTCTTAGAAGTGACAATAGTCAGGTCTTTCTTCTACTTTCATAATAATTTGATGGTTGATTAGTTGCCTTTATTCACTCTTGTTTCCTTATCATGTTTGTTTCTTATTTGTCTTAAATCATGAGTAAATTTACAGGGAACCTGTGGCCAAGAGCCGGTATGTAGTCTACATTCTATGTTTAAGCTCGATTCTGTATTTGTCTATCACTTATAACAAGTAGTAATAATTCTTCTTTTCCAACAGCCTCTGCTAACCCAGTTTCGAATGTTTTATAAATGCTATGCTGTTAAGGGAACTTTTCTATTAAACAAGAAAGTAAGTCAACTCTCTATTATGTCGCAAAATCAGGTTTGCAAGCTCTTGTTAATTTTTCTCCTTTATTTGGCAGCTTCCTCCTTGGACTGTCCAGGTTCGACCTTCTATGATCAAGGTGTCTAATGATGAAACTTTGTCAAATTTTAGTACCTTTAACTCTCTGGAGGTAGTCAATACAAGGTAGCTGCCTAGAGATTTTTTTGTTATCTTGAAGCTGAAATTCTCGCTAGATGTTCTTTTTTGATGATCTCTAGTTGTTTGCATCTTCCAGTACTCCACCGAAAAAGGCAAGGCTGTCAAGAAATTTGGTTGCACTGCTTAGTTATGGAGGAGTTCCTAATGACTTCTTTTTGAATATATTGCTCAACACACTGGAAGAGTCCAAAACCATATTTTATAGTGAACGTGCTGCGTTTAACGGTGCTAAGAACCCCAAACCTATCTGGTTCATTTGAAATAACTTACTACCCCTGAAACTACTGAGTTAACTACTCAAGATGCATCCTAGAGTCTTTAATATGATAATAAGTTTGAGGAGACACTTGATGGGTCTTTTATTAAGTTAATTTTTCTGTGCAGCTGCCATTAATTATGGTGATATGGACGACCAGAACACTGCGCAAATGATCTTGGCTGGTATCCCCCTTGACGAACCACACTTGAAGGATCGTCTGTCTATTCTCTTAAATACACAGAAGAATGCCCTCAAATAAGGAAGGCTTCCTGCTAGCGAATCATACTATCTCATGGGTACAGTGGATCCAACGGGAAAGCTTAAGGTAAATGAAGTCTGTGTCATCTTGTATGCTACCAAATTTCTTCTCTTGCTTTTTCATTTTGAGTTTTGCTTGGCAAGATCAAGAAACAGTTATTAGGTTCCTTGAAATTGTAACTTCTTCCCTAGAAGTAGCTGTCCATTTCCTCATTGCTTTCTTGTGGTTTTGTAGCGAGTCTGGCCAAATTTCTGGGCATGTATTAGTTTACAGGAATCCTGGATTACATTTTGGAGACATACATGTACTTAAGGCTACATATGTTAAGGCCTTAGAAGACTATGTTGGAAATTCCAAGTAAGCTGTGTTCTTCCCTCAGAAAGGTCCAAGATCCTTGGGCGATGAGATTGCAGGTGGTGACTTTGATGGCGATATGTATCTCATATCTAGAAATCCCAAGGTACTTTCCTATTTCCGTCGCATTTGAAAGTATACTCTTCATTGCTGAGACATGACCTATGAACCGTAAATTTTTCTATTTAGCTGCTCGAACACTTCAAGCCAAGTGAACCGTGGGTGAGTTCTTCTCCACCTAGCAAAATCTACACTGGTAGAAAGCCAAGTGAACTTTCACCAGAAGAGTTGGAAGAACAACTTTTCAAAATGTTCTTAAAGGCAAGATTTAGTAAGAGGTACAAATTTTGATTCTCGGCTTACTTTCAAGCTCACAGTAGTTCTTTTAGTTAATACATGCCTTGTTTTCTCGGTTTACAGCAGCGTTATAGGACAGGCTGCAGATAGCTGGCTAGCAATAATGGACCGCATCCTCACCTTAGGAGATGAGAGTGCTTAGAAAAAAGTTGAAATGCGGAAGAATTTGTTAAAGTTGACTGATATATACTATGATGCTCTTGATGCACCGAAAAAGGGGGCTAAGGTTGATCTCCCACCCCATTTAGAGTTCAACATTTTTCCACATTACATGGAGCGTAAGAACAAGGGAAATTTCAAGTCCACTTCTATTCTTGGATTAATCTATGACACTGTTGTATCTCAGAATGCAGAGGAACCAACATCATCTGGTACGGATCTTTTTGTTACAATCAGTAATCACAATACACAAGAACTCATCATCCTGAGTATGTATTAACTTCTTAACTCTATATTTCAATTCAGAAATCAGTAAGCTCTGGTGTTTTGAAGATGAACCGATCCCTATGTGTCACATGGACAAATATAGACGCTGGTACCAGGCATACAGAGCTGAGATGACCCAAGCGATGAAGCATACTGATGAGAAAATTAAGAAGCAATCAACCAACGACGTTATCCAGAGATACAAGCAGGTAAGCTCTTCAACCCAAGGCAAAGATCTGACCAATAGACTTCACATACCACCATTTTTTTTTTTTTTGATTACTCATGGGGACGTCTGCAAGCAACAAGAATCGATTTAATTCTGTATAATCACTACTCATCGGTTGAACGGTTTCTTCTCTGTTTCAGGAGTTCTATGGTGCTGCAGTGTTTGAAGAAAGCAAGAGAAATCTGGAAGAAGAACTCTACCCAGAAGCCTTGGCACTTTACAACATCGCTTACGATTATGCCATCAAAAAGAATAAAGTTAGTTATTGCGGGTTTGTCTGGAAGGTTGCAGGACCGGTCCTGTGCAGATTCTACCTTAAGAAAACGGAGGAGAAACCAATAATGAGTTCAGCCTCTATGCTTAAAAAGCTTTTTGGTTGAAGACACTTGTTCTGTGTTAGGTAAGTATCTTATATATGTAACCTAACTTGTATTTTAAGCTATGTGGTTTAGTTGTTACCTAGATTTGTCCTCTAGTGTACTTCCGTGTGTGTATTTGCTTATGAAATAAACTAATCATGTTATATAAGACTAAGCTTTATCTATATTTTTATTTCAACTAATTGTACGTGGCGATTTATGAGTTCATGTGGTGTACAAAGCTGTCTTCTTCAGTGTGACACCTCTCTTCATCCTCATGCGTCCATTTGGATTCTCCACAACCTTCTTCCATTACTATATTTCCCAAAGAAAGTTTCTTCCTTTTTGATCCTTCTCGAATTTTCTATTTATTTGCGATTTTGTTGTTTTGGATTCTCATTGATCCTTTCAATATGGAGAGTGTAACCAACTCAGATTCGAAATCCTCTGTAAATGGTGGCGTTGTTGATGTTTATGGAGAAGATTCAGCCACCATAGAACACAACATAACTCCTTGGTCTCACTCTGTTTCTAGGTAACAACATAACTCCTCCTTGATCACAGAAGTAACTTTCAAAAATTTACCAGTAAAGTTAGTAACTTTTGTTTCTTGTTTCTTGTTTCAGTGGGAACTCATTACTTAGAGATCCTCGTTACAACAAAGGACTTGCTTTCACTGAGAAAGAAAGAGACACACATTACTTGCGTGGTCTTCTTCCTCCAGTTGTTCTTGATCAAAAGCTTCAGGTAATAAAAAAAAAACTTGGTGATTTGGTTATTTTGTCACGTAATTTAATACCATCACTTTGATGAACTTTTGTCAATGGTTTTTTGGGTTTCGAATGATTTAGGAGAAGAGGGTGATGAACAATATCAGACAATATCAATTTCCATTACAAAAGTACATGGCCTTGACAGAACTTCAGGTAAAAAAATTGTCCCTTTAATCAATCTGCAAATTTGTTGTGTTAACATATCAGAGAAAGATGAATCTTTTATTGGAATTTAAAACAGGAAAGAAACGAGAGACTGTTTTACAAGTTGTTGATAGATAACGTTGAAGAGCTTCTCCCTATAGTTTACACTCCAACTGTTGGTGAAGCTTGTCAGAAATTTGGAAGTATTTTCAGGCGACCTCAGGGTTTATACATCAGTTTAAAAGAGAAGTACGTATCGCTTAGTAACTTTTATTTTATTCCTTTACTTAAACTGTACTCATAACGTTTGTATTCATACAGGGGAAAGATTCTAGATGTGTTAAAGAACTGGCCTGAAAGGAATGTACAAGTTATTGTTGTTACTGATGGTGAAAGGATCTTGGGATTAGGAGATCTTGGATGTCAGGTATTCATCGAATATTACTTCATTTCGGCTTTTATGTGATCTTAATATTTGCTTTGATTGTTTTGTTTGCATTAACATCTAGTGTATGTCTGAGTAATTGACTAGAGGTTGTTTGTCTATAGGGAATGGGTATACCGGTTGGTAAACTGGCGTTATATTCAGCACTTGGAGGTGTTCGTCCTTCAGCGGTAATGGTTTAATTGTACTAAAGATTTTTGTAAGAGTAGTTACGAGTCGGGAGCTTGAGAACTATATGACTTTTGGCAGTGTTTACCTATCACCATTGATGTGGGAACAAACAATGAGAAACTGTTGAATGATGAGTTCTACATAGGACTCAAACAAAGGAGAGCTACAGGACAGGTTCTTTTTTTCTTTTGTTCTTTCTGTAACATGCTCAATTCTGGTATATGGTGGTGCATGAGGAGCTCTTAAGAGATTTTATTTGGCTACCCATGTCACCAAAATGCATTTATCTTTTCCGTCAACCATCTTCACAGAATTTCAGAGTTAAAGTGTGTTTAAGCTGGAGTAGTACTAGTATGGGTGACCTATCCGGAAGTCATTTCCGTGTACCGAGACCAAAACACGGAGAAAAATTATGTGGTGATTTGTGAGGGACAGTAAACAAGTCTTTAGAACCTCTCGGAATAACGCACCGGCCGTCCGATGAGGATGGGCCCCACAGCCTAGAGAAGACCCACCGACGGTGGCAGTCGGGGCGTTACACTTTCATGCTTTATTCTGTTAAGAATTCAAAACATGATCATATGAACTTCCACTAATGATTAACTTTAAAACATCATTGTAGGAGTATAGTGAACTCCTGCATGAATTCATGAGTGCCATAAAACAGAACTATGGCGAAAATGTTCTTATACAGGTATGAACTATAAATTCTTGGTTCTTGCTTTCGAGGAGTCGGTATTTTTCTGTAAGCTGTTTATATTCATTGTTTTCTTCCATTTGACACAGTTTGAAGATTTTGCTAATCATAATGCCTTTGGGTTGCTTGCAAAATACCGTGACACTCATCTCGTCTTCAACGATGATATACAGGTAAGATTTTAGA
The DNA here is from genome assembly GCA_963922655.1 of Cardamine chenopodiifolia. Taxonomy (NCBI): domain Eukaryota; kingdom Viridiplantae; phylum Streptophyta; class Magnoliopsida; order Brassicales; family Brassicaceae; genus Cardamine; species Cardamine chenopodiifolia. The sequence continues at coordinate 459,325 of OZ000469.1, forward strand.
TCTCTATTTTGTGTTTCTTGTTGTCTTAAATAGTTCTAAACAGATTTGCTTTGCTTTCTATTTCAGGGAACAGCAGCTGTTGTTTTAGCGGGATTAGTTTCCGCACAAAAGTTAACGAATAGTCCACTTGCAGAGCACACTTTCCTCTTTCTTGGTGCCGGTGAAGTAAGAATCATTTTTTGGCCTAACAGTCTGATATTTTAAGCTCACATATGCTCAATCTTTTTCTTATGTCTTCTTGTTTGGTTGTTGCAGGCTGGAACTGGAATAGCAGAACTTATAGCTCTCTATATGTCAAAACAGGTAATGAATGTTCTTATTTACGAGTTCTGAAGTGTAGTCAGCTTTCAGTTTGTTTCATTTTTTGTCTGCAGATGAATGCTTCGGTAGAGGAAAGCCGCAAGAAAATTTGGCTTGTTGATTCCAAGGTAGAAGAAATATACAAAAAATGTATATAAAAGACATTTCATTCGTTGGAACTACATTTTGATGCAAGTTTTGCTTTTCTGATAGGGATTGATTGTTAAGTCCCGTAAAGATTCACTTCAAGAATTCAAGAAACCATGGGCACATGAACATGAACCAGTCAAAGACCTTTTAGGTGCTATCAAGGTTAGAAACTTCTTCCTATTAAGCGTTGTGATCCTTTTATATCTCAATTTGTTTTCTTTCCTCTAAAGTTATGTGTTTCATCAGGTGATAAAACCGACTGTTCTGATTGGATCGGCTGGCATTGGACGGTCTTTTACAAAAGAAGTGATTGAAGCCATGTCTTCCATTAATGAGGTATGTAGTACTCGCTGTCAAGTTAACCTAGCAAGGTAGGTTTTGGTTAAAACAAGAAGAGATACCAACAAAATTTTCTTGCAGAGACCTCTGATAATGGCTCTCTCTAACCCGACAACACAATCAGAATGCACCGCTGAAGAAGCTTATACTTGGAGTAAGGTAAGTCTCTCCACACTGCACTATAATTCCAATGTCTTCTTCTCAGTTGAGCTTAAGTTTATATGATCTTCTTCGAATGAAGGGTCGTGCAATATTCGCAAGTGGAAGTCCTTTTGATCCAGTTGAGTATGAAGGAAATATGTTTGTATCTACACAGGTAATAATAGATACACTCTTTTTTCTCTTCATACATTGCGGTTTACGGAACTTGGTTAGTAAAAAGCTTCTGCATTTCTTAAAACATAGGCGAACAACGCGTACATATTCCCGGGTTTTGGACTTGGTTTGGTTATTTCAGGAGCAATACGGGTACATGAAGATATGCTTCTAGCTGCTGGTAAGCCATTTAAGAGATGTAAAACTCGTAAAAGGTTCTCAGCTTTGTTTTTTTATTAATATTCTGATGTGTTTACGCTAATAGCTGAGGCAGTAGCTGGACAAGTAAGCAAAGAGAACTATGAGAAAGGAATGATATATCCTTCGTTTTTGTCCATCCGGAAAATATCAGCTCATATTGCAGCCAATGTAGCAACTAAGGCATATGAACTAGGTCTGTCTCTCTTTCTCTCGTATTCAGCCTTATATTGCGGTTTTGAGTATTGATGCGGTTATGGCGAAAATTTTGGTTTTGCAGGAGTCGCGGGGCGGCTTCCACAGCCTAAAGATATGGTCAAGTGTGCAGAGAGTAGCATGTACAGCCCAACCTACCGTCTCTATCGTTGAAACTCGAAAGCCTGCTTTGTATGTTTCTCCTCTCTCTGTTCGTTCCCAAGTTTTTCTGTAATTTCCAATAATAATTACTGTTTCAAGTTGAGAGTTCAAATACATGTAAGATCTCATCTTATCTGTTTATCAACTTCAAAAACACAATTACTTAAACATATTTTAAGATAATATGTACAAAATATATCAAAACAAAGAAGGAAATTATGAACTGAACAGAGAATATTAATTCTTGGGTAGGTATTTACAAGTTTAGTTATGTCCTTAAATCACAAATTATTAATCATCTCTTTCATATTTACTCACTCCTATGAACACAAATACTATTCAATTTAGCATCTTGAAAATATGAACAAAGACAAGAATGTGAATTTTTAAATTGAATTGAGCATTTGTATGTTACATAAACAAACTAACAGATGAATGATGAACCAAAAATTAAGGAAATCAAGGTGTATTTGTGTTCCTTGACCAATGAACATTTTGGAGCCAACCAAAAACAAAAATGAAAACAAGATCAAATCTTCCCCTTGTGAAAAAAAAGAATCACCAACATTGCAAAGAATCATCAATTCACGGGCAAAGAATGACTTTTGAGCTTGCTTCTACTGTATAAATACTGACTTTTTTTTAAACATCAAATTTCTTCGGTTGTCGCCAGTGAGCCAAATTTCTTCCCAATGAGCTTAAGAATGAAGCTTTCTGAGGAGCTCCTTTCTTTCCATACAAATGTTTACCTCCTAAGTCAGTCTTTGCTGGTCCCATATCCTTTCGTCTCTCAATCTGATATCACATTGCAAAGAATATCAGATAACACATTTTCAAGTCAAGTGACACGATACAAAATGGTTTACCTTGAAAATCTTTCCATCTTTTAAGTGGTATCGGATTCCAGACCAGTTTATGGATTGCGAAAAGTGAGAACGGAAAGCTGAGATCGGGTATAGGAAGTTGTCTACCAGCATTGCTACAAAAACCTGTAAAATTTCCCCCAATCAAAACGTTACCTCCATTAACTACTACTCAAAATTTATGATCTAATCAATAAAGGGTTGAAAGCACGTACAAGTCCCCAGTTGTAAGTTGCAAGAGAGAGACGGGGAGCCTCAGGGGATAACATATTGCATAGCTGAACTTCTAGTCTTGTCAAATTCCACATTGAAAGAAGTTCGATGAAGGTGCAAATCGCCAACATTATAACAAGCAACATACCTACATAAACGCCATCCTTCCAGGTCAGTATGTCACATAAGAAAACCAAACAATCCTACAAGATGACAAATCACTATGCCTCCTCCACATACAATAGAGCAGTTCTAAGATCCCCCAACAAACGAGCAGTTATCGTAGCACTAGGACTAATTTCTCTTATCTTGAACACAACCCACCTAAATAAGAGGAAAAGTATGCTCACCACCAGATGCGAAGGCCGTGTCTTCAAGTTGACGATAGCCCTTTATGTAGATTCTTAAAGCTGATGTGATGTGAATGACAGCCATAACATATGGTGCAACAAAACCCCATGAAAGATAACAGTGGACGGCAAACAAAGCCTTGTTCATTATCCAGTTAACTTTGGATATGTAAGATTCTAGCACAAAGGTTTGCTTTCTCAAATAGTTCCAGTACCTAATAAATAAGAGAAAAACAAAAATGGTTAAACATCTACATATTCAGTACCTTTGGATTCAAACAAGTAAATAAGAGAATGTACCGTCCAAAACTTAGATCACTTGCAAGAGGATGAGGAAAAACAGCAACAGGAGGAGATGTAATGAGCCTCTTGTGAGCACCTAGAGAACAGAAAGAAACTGTCAACTAACACATACATTAGGCATACAGTGCTAAAAATGGAGGGGAATTCAAAAGCAATGTTACCTGCTAGAGAGGCAAGTGTCATATCATCTGAATATCCACCATCACGTAAGCCAGAGACAACACCGTATCGATCTTGTCTGAAATCATCAGCATGCATCTACAAATAGTGGCAAACAATCACCAAAGTTAGGTATAGCAGTAGAGAATACAAAAGAAACATTATCTACCGTGTTATCTACATACCATCATACATCCTCCCCACAAAAAGAATGTTCTCCCGCCAGTCGCAAATCCCATTGAGCAAGGCTGTAAAGAGAACATGCCAAATATTAGCTCAAATTACTATTTGCCACAAACATGGAAGAATTTAAACGCAGAATAAGGAAGCCAGTGATTATATGCATTGTACCATGTGGTACTCATAGATGCAATAACTCCCAAGAGTTCCTGAGGGCAAGTCTAGAGGATATCCAGTTTGAATAAATATCTGCAAGAGATCACCATTGTTGTTAAACAAATTCAAACAGAAGGAAACATATTTAAGGGCTTAACATCATTAGCCATGTCTTCGATACATGTAAGAAGAAACAGAAAAGGGAAGAAATTTAGAAAGGAAAATTAAGCCAATTAATTCGTGAACTATGTAGTTTGAGTACTACCTCTGGATTTTTCTCCATCTCAGTCGTGAGAGCTCCAATTGTGCCAGGATGCAGTCTAACATCATCATCCAAGAATAATACATATTTGGTATCTTGGTGCATTTTTTCAACTCCAATCTTCAAGAAACAGAAACCAAAAACAGTCAAACTCAGCAAAAGCCATTAAAGGAACAGCAAAAATGAAAAGCGTATGTTGGAAGATAGTTTAGCTTTTCATGGTTGTGATGACAGTTGAGCCAAGAACAGTTACAAGGAGAGATGAAAATATTGAGAGAGAAAAAAAAGTACACTAGTGCAACCAGTGGAAGCTAATCACCAAAAGATCAAATCTTCTTCAAAAACTATACATACCAATTGATTATGAATTTTCTGGCTGCAAGTTGTCGATAAACCAGCAACCACAACCTTAGCTTCAACATGATCCTGTGCACATTTAGGATCGATGAGGAAAGATGTGAAGTCAGTACATACTTCAAGACAAAAGAAGGCCATGTGGACAATAAATTGAGCTTTTGTGGACAGTACTTTCATCGGTTTCCTATCTAAAACAAGTTAAACCATCACAAAGATGTTGAAACGTGTCTGTACCTGATGCATAGATAATAGACGGGACACAGCATGATATGCAGGGTCTTCAGTACTTTCTACAACAAAAAGGAATTCCAATGGCCCACCATAGAGAGAAGTAATCTACACACATATATAGATCAAGATTAACAATAAAGTTTAAACGTTAGCCATGATGAAAAGTAAAAAAAACTCTACCAAGAAAAGGGGACAATGATACTGCAACATGAGTTACTAACCTGACTTCTCCAGTTATGCAAATTATGTTCTCCAAAACCTTTAAGAGGCATAACAACTGAAACTCTGGGAAGTTTAAGCTGCCTAGAGTGCTCAAGTTCATTGATATCTTGATAAAGGAACGCCAAACTATTGCCTGCTTTTATGCTGTTTCTAATTCTTTTAACCTCTCGGTTCCTTAAAGATAGAAATAGAACACACACAGACATTTCAGAAAATACAAAAAAACACATACATTGTAAAATCAAAATAGCACCAAATCAGATATTTTTAAGGTACAGACACTACCTGACATATGCAGCTAATAACCAGCCGAGAGCAAGAAGTAAGCATATTGTACATCCCTGAAGCATATAAAGAAACAGTATGAAAAATCTTGTCCTCGTGATAAAATGCAATCAGAAAAGTTAAAAGAAGACATTGAAATTATCTATATGATATGAATCTTGATTCTTCCTGAAAATCATTGATGAAGCAAAAAAAAAAATCTTTTACTTAAAAACCATAACTTTCAAATCTTTTATTTGAATTCTCAATTGGGATTTTTGAAAGCAGACGTATGATTCAAACGAGCAAACAAAGAAAACCCAAAATCCAGAATTTTTACCTCTATCATTTCAAAGAAAAAAGACGAAAACTTTGATCAAAAACTCACCTGGATCTGAACGAAAACAGCGAAAGGGCTGCAAAAGGCTCTACTAAGAGAGAAGAGAATCGCATCAATGGAGTCCAATGTAGACATCTTTAGTCTCTCTATTTCTCTTTTTCGTTCCTCTCCTTATGTTCAATCGTCTCCTTCCTCACGACAAATTAAAGGATTGAGAAGAAGAGAACAGAGAAAACGGGAAATAATAATAATAATAATAACAATGGAAGAAGAAGAAGCTAGAATGAGAAACCCTAGATTTGAAATCACCACAATTCGTCTCTCTATCTCTCTGCCTCACACATCGAAACCAATTAGATTCTTGAAATGTTTACAGATCACCATTGACGGACCAGCGAAAATCCAGAGAGAAACAACACTAAACTTATATTTTTCCAAAGGAATCACACAATGCACCATTCAATGATAGACACATCTCTATTCTCTTCCTTTTTTTATATTCAAAAATGAAAGATTTGCTATTTTAATATTCAAAAATAAACTAAGGATTAGCTCCTTCTTTTTTTCAACTTTAAAAATAAATTATTCTCAATAATTAAGGAAATATATTCTTTGAAAGAAATATATTTACCTGTTATTAATACTTTGGTGTGCATTTAAATCTTTTTTATGCTTAGTTTGCTTTGTATAGAGTTTACTACAAAAAAATTAGATATTAAACCAATCGATGATTTTTGTCAGGGATTAAGGATTGTCCTGACAATCCAATATCTAAAATTGTGTTAAAAATCCTTACTAACTTGGATCATATAAATCTATAATTCGCAAAATAAAATAGTTTAGAAAAGTTTATTGAAATGTCTTACTTCTTAATAATCGAGTTCGGAATACAATTCTATTTTCTCTAATTCTTCACTCGAAGAAATTATTTCTTTTTAGAGAATTTTATTTTTGTTTTCTTCTTATCCCTTCACCTTGCAAATAAAAATCTGGAATTTCCTAACTCGATTGAGAACATGGCCGTTTCAAACTATTTGCAGGTTATGTTCAAAAGATTATATCCCCAATTATATGTATATTTATAAAAAATAAATATAGGTTCCAATTTATATGTATATTAAAAAGATTCTTAAAATTATAGACGTCGATATTTAATCCAAGTATATGTACATATATATACAGATATGTTCCGCATCATACACACTTATAGGCATTACCATTTACAATTTAAATATATCGCTTATTTCGCATAAATGACACTAAAACGCGTCAACTACTTTGTTCCAAAACTTGAAATTTTACCTTCTCGCGAAGGATTATTCTTACTAAAGAAGAAATATTGTTAAATTTAGTAAGTAATTTCGGCGGCAAAGATGCCACAATGTGATGCCGAATCTGAAGATGTCATTTTCGAACACGAGTGGTGACAGCTTAGATACATGTGTGCATCATACATGACAACCCAATTTCTTGTATTTATTATTTTCCCACATATTTTATTCCTCCTATGAAGTATGACCAAATCATTTATCTCCTTTGTGAATTCAATATTTTGTAGGGATATTCTATGCATGTGACTATAAATTATTATTTTATTCCCTATGCCTTTTAAAATCAAATTGGTGGGAAAACAGATGGCCTATTAGATTACTTAATAATCGAGTTAGGTTAGATAAGTAGATCTTTTTTTGCTTAGATTATATCAACATAAATTATTTATACACATATTATATTGCTAGCGAAGAAAACTATTTTTGGTTCCAATTAATTTTTGTTGTTGTTCTTTGAACTATTTTGAACATTGTAATTACATATTTAGAAAGTTATTCCATTCAAATTGGAATATATGGTTTTGGATAACGGTCAAACAATCACTTGAACCAATCTTAAAACATTGCTTGCTTATGTACGTAACTAGATTTGCTTGTGTACAAGAAATCAACTACGTATATAGCAAGAAATTGACTTCAATGGATTATAAGCATTTGCGTAAACACTTTTTGTGAGAATAAAAATATACCAATGCTTTAAAATTTAAGATGTGTGATTAGAGTTTCCCAATGTCTTCTTCTACATCCTAAGGAAATTGACTTAAATGAATAAATAATTGATAACCAAACAAAGGGTTTAACCTCGAAGCTCTAACCACCTAAAATCGGACTAAATATATCCAAATTCCCAGGCTGAAATGGACCAGGCCAGGCTACTTCTGCTATCTCTAGATTAAGGAAGGATATAGTGGTACCCATTTGATGTTTTGTCTCTATATCTTTTTTTAAGATAATTTTGAAAATTAAAATTACAGAATAAAAACTAAGGGGAATATAACGTGGTGTAGATCCACTTAGTTCACCAAATTCACTTCATTGCAATCATGAAGGAACTTATACAAATAAGATTTGCTAGTAGAGAAATAGGTTTTTTGTCAACCAAACATTTAATTTTTAAAGATGACTCCTTGGTTTGATTCCAATTGTTTTAAACGTCAACTTAAGGTAATATGCCTCTAATGATGTTGCAGCTACAATGCTAACAATTGTGAGTTCATTGGAAAATAATACACACTAAATGTAAAAACAAATGCTAATGCAAGCAAACAAACGAAAACTGAGACAAAAATAACAAGATTGTTTGTATCCCTTCACTAAATGCAGCATTAGAACTTCGAATAACGCGACTTTTCGAGCATAGAGAGATCAGGACATGATAGGAAAACAATCAATTTTCGTAAAATAACCATAAAATGAGGGCATAAAGTTTATACAAGTAAAGAGCAAATCCCAAGTTTAGTGCAAAAATAGAATTGATAAGGAACTCACCAAGGAATCAAGCATTTGCTTTGTTGCCTATCAAGTGATGAAGAAACAAACCAGCTGCAACACTCACGTTCAAACTCTCTACAGCAAGAAAAGATCTGAATCCTTCTACTTCTGCATCATCAGACTCTGTAACTGCAACATCGTTAGGCATATTACCGCTAATCCGAACTAATTCAGTACATGATCTCTCTACTAATGGCCTTAAGCCCGTTCCTTCATTCCCCAAGACAAGAATTGTCGGGCTACCAGGGACAATCTCGTTCAAAGTAACAGCCTTTGGAGAAACCGAACCACCAACCACACGCCAACCATTCTCAGCAGAAGCTTCTAAAAACTGCATCATGTTTTTGCAGTACCTGAGTTCCATTACTTCAAGTGATCCAGCGCTTGCTTTACTCACAACCGCACTTAATGGAGCTGAGTTTTTGGCGCATACCACTACACCCGTGGCTCCGAAAAAGTAAGCAGATCTTATGATCGCGCCTAAGTTCTGTGGATCAGTGACCTCATCAAGAGCTACCCAAAGAGAATATTTTTCTTCCTCTGATGAAATCGGATCTAGTTCTTTCACTTTCACCAATTCTAATGGAGAAGCATCAAGCACCAATCCTTGATGCGGTCTATTATCAGCCACCATGTTAAGATCATGCTTCGAAGTTTCCTTGATGTTTAACCCGAGTTTTTCAGATAGTTTCAAGACTTTCTCGAATCCTTTCTTGTCTTTCTTTTTCCTATTGTTACTGCTCAAATCTAAACCTTCTTGAACATAGAGAGCATAGAACTCTCGTCTCCCAACAGAGAGTGCAGCTAACACTGGACTTACTCCATAAACCACTTCACCCTCCAGCCTAGGCACACTGGACTCAGTCGCCTCTTGCCACGTTTTCCTTCCCCAGCTCTCTTGCCTATTCCAGTTTCGATATGCTGCATTGTCACGCCCTTGATCTCTTACATCATATCTATTAAACCTATTTTTAATCTCAGACCACCTAGTATTCTCAGGTTCTTCTTCAACTATTCCATCATCATCTTCACGGGCATGATTCATTGTTTCATCTTCTTCTTCATTGATCCTATCATCACCTCGAGCACGAAAAGAGTTCAGATTTCTCGTTCTACCATCTTCTTTCTCCCAAGATGACCGGTTGTTAACTCTTGGCAATTGCTCTTTCGCCGGTTTATCATTATCATTAGCCACCCAAATTGAATTCCCACTACCTTTCTTGCTTTCTTCTCCCACTTCATCTCCTCGAGCTCGAAAAGAATCTCGATTTCTTGTTTCACCATAACCTCTAAATCCACTTCTCCTATCAGAAACCGCACCATTTCTACCATCTCGTCTCTCCCAAGATGGCTTATTACCTCTCTGAAATCTTTCTTCCACTGGTTTTTCATCAGATTTCACCCAAATTGAATCTTTACTAGTCTTCTCCCACGAAGAAGAAGAAGAACGGTCATTACCGCCACTTCTCTTATCTCGGAAAGCTTTCGATTCTAATCTAAATTTCCCTCTATTACTACTACCACTTCGTTTGCCAAATCTCTGTGAAGCAAAACTCGAAAATTCTCTAAAACTTGCAGGGTTCCTCAACATTCCAATCTTCATAGATTTAAAGCGAGAACTAACTAAACCAGTCGAATCATTTGAAAAGGCGCTCCCTTTGGGGTTTACATGAAACTTAACTGGTAAATATGACGACTTTGAGAAACTTTTGACAGTCGTTTGTTGTAATGAAACCCTAATCGCCATTGGAAATGTTTGGCTTCTTGTTAAATAACAGTACATGATTTCGGGGTTACAAGAAAGAGATAATAAAAAAATTCGGGTGGAGAAAGGTGAATTTCTCGAATGAAGCGCTCTCAGAAAATGGAAGTTAAAGATTCTCTCATTGATAAACCAATCTGACTACCAGAGAGTTTTAGGGTTTAAGAGAAAGAAAGAAAGACCTGACTCCTGAGGATCGAGAAGATAAGAAAATGGTGAAGAAAAAAAAAAACGTTACGGCACAAACGACGTCGTCTGGAAAAGTTACATAAACTCGGAATTACCATTGACTACCACAGAAAATGCATATTTTTACATGTCAATCGATTTTAATTGATTTAAACAAGTTTTATACTAGTTGATATCCAATATTCTTCATTCCATGATGTTTTTATTAGATTTTGATAATCATTTGACTTTAGTAACTTTTAAGTGACTTATTCAACTAAATGTTTTGAAAATTTTGAATCTTGATAAGTTTTTGGTGATTTGATGAATTTGAAAATTTTGTTATGATTTTTTAATAAATCTTATGAAATACATCAGTCTGTAATTTTGGACATGTGTTCGATTTTAAAATCAATTAATTTTAGAGATTTATAAATCCTACAAAGATTCCATTTTAGATTTTTTGGAAAAAAAAAAGGATATATAGAGAACAACTCGAATATATAGTTGGACAAGACTACAACATTTGCTGGGTTTTATGAATATCCCAGAGAGCTTGAAGAAGAAGAAGAATCCAGGGGTTTATTGTTCCTGAAAACTGACAAATAAAAATTTCCCAAAAGGGAATTTTACCTTCTTCTTCTTTTATTTGTTTAAGCCCTAAAGGCAAAACAAAGAAGAAGGTCTCGACTCTCGTCTCTTAAGAGACACAACACACAAAAAGGCTACTTAAAATTTAACTTGTTTCTTCAACTTCGAGATACTGAGAGTGAGAAGCAGCAAGTAATGCAGCTCCAACACCTGAACCATCATTCGATAGAATCACTTCAACATTCTCTGAAACTTCATCTCCAAGCAACTCTTTCAATGAACTCTTCATTGACTCACTGAACTGAGTATAGTGCTCAAATAGCCCACCATCCATGGCTATCACAGATTTCTGAGTTTCTCCATCTTTCCTTGCGTCTCTTCCTATTTTCTTTAGGATTCCATAGATCCCTGCAGCAGATAAACGAGCTCCTCGGCAAGCGATGATGTTACAGAGGCTAATCACAACTTTTCTCATCTTCAGAGAAGACGTAGGGACCTGAGAGTTTTCACCAAAGAAACTTGTTTGAGATTCTGGTTATACATTTAAGCGTGAAATCATTATGTATAGGAGAGAGTCTTACATCCAATATGTCCTTTAACTTGCTTCCCACAACTTTCAAATCCATGGAAGTATCGCTGTGCATAGCAGACATGTGCGGGGTCCTGCGTACAGTAAAAGTGATTATTAGACTTCTAATTCGGTGCAAATAGTAACCATGTAGAAGAAGTAAAATCAACCTTATGATGAATGGTATTTTCAGCTTAGGTGGGACAATATCGCCAAATAAAGCAGCTTCTTCAGCCATCTTTAGAAGAACTCTACGCAAGATTTCTCCTAGATACATTCCGGAAATGATTTTCTCAAGAATCTGAAAAATATTAAAGCATGAGAGAATCTTAGGGTCATAATGATAATTCTCTAAACGAACTTGAAAACCAGCAGAATTTCGAAGCACGCATACCTGTTCACCAGGATTCAAACTCTCGAAATCTAGCGAGTGGTCGTACTCCGTCAATGGAAGATGTGATGACCTGAAGTTTCCCCACTCCATGTTGATAACCTACACACAAGTATCTAACATTAAGACTCAAGTAGTTCAAAGCTCACTGGGAGTATTTATGTTTCTGCAAAAACACAAACCATTTCTCCTGATTTGGGAAGCAAACCATGCCATTTGGGAATTGCATGTGCACGTTCAACATAGGCTGCATTTGTGCCAGTGCCCAAAATAACAGCAGCAACGACATCCGGGTTTGTGTATCTACCACCCGCGAGTGTTCCAATGGTATCATTAACCTGTACAGTTTACAAAGGGATTCGAGAATCATAATCAAATAGACGACACAGATAGATAGCTAGCTGAAAAAAAATTATGTGCATTTTTTTTGGTAAAGAGGAAAACTCACAAGTGCTGCGACACGCATGTCCAACCCAACTCGTTCCATAGCTTTAATAAGTTCTCCAACAACATCTTCACCAACCTACACAATCGCCAAGAAACAAAGATACAGAGGCCATAATTTCAGAAACAAAACTCGTCTCCAAATCAACAAACCAAAGCCTGTAAATCTCTTTGATACAACAAAACAGAGTTCATGAAAACTTGCAGTCTAGAAGAATAGCTGTGATAAAATCGAAAAAGATGAAGGGAAATCAAACTCAACTGTATCTTCAATGGAAAACCCCTTTGTCCAGTTGATGAGGGTACCAGCGGACAATGATGTCTGCTTAACCGGAAATGAGAAAGTGAAACCTAATTCCCTTTGTCTACCTGGTGGAAGATGAAAGTCATCGCCTTCTGTAGCGACAAACTTTGCAAGAACTTCAGCGATGAAATCGAATAATTCCTGGTTTCATAATTACCAAAATGTAATCAATACACAAAGATATAGATCATCCAAGACTGCACATTAAGGGACAAAGTCTAGTCAGAAAACTGACATCTGATTTCCCAGTCATCAGATGAGGAGGAATTGATTCTTCTTTGAATTCTCGTTTAACAACACGACCTTCTTTCCCACCAAGAAGCACACGCATTACACGAAAGTTCGTTCCACCTAGATCCAACGCATAAAACACACCAGTTTCATCCCTGTCATATTGATAGCAAACATTAGATCCAATTACAGTGAAAGTACACTTATAATTTACCCAAAATTTCCAAAAAATCCAACTACAAAGACACATTGACTACTATATAACTAAACATTTTCCCAAAATCGTCTACAAAAGTTGCATAAACACACACTCATGCTATTAACTTCACAGATATATTTGTTAGTCAAAGATTCTACTACTCATATATTGACTAGCTCTCTTCATTTCCTTTGTATAAAAAAGAAGAAAAAAAATATATGAAGCTAAGCAGAAAAAACAGAAACGAGAACCTAATAAGAACAAGACATAGAAAAGATAACAAAAATAGTCTATAGAATCCATGAAAGTGATAAAAGCCAAGCTTTAGAACAGTAAGACATCAAAAGCGATCAACTATGTTGAAGTTGAAAAAAAAACAAAAATTGCATTAGAATTAGATTGTCCACAATAAACTCAGGGAAATATAAATGTTCTTATCCAATTTAATTGACAATTTTCACAAAAATACCCAACTTCAAAGGAGACTATGATCCAAAATGATGGATATTCTATAGATACTTTTGAGTGATAATCAAACAAGTAAAGTCAAAAAATTGAAATCCAAATGAATCATAAAGCAACAAACTTTATCAGATAAAAACTCGTAACATTATCCAAAAAAATTTACAAATTGAATAAACGTGGCAGTGATTTATCTAAAAAAATCAGCTTTATTGAATACAAATTCAGATAAAACTCCAAAAAAATCTCAAATTTATCAATTCAATTCTCAAAATTAGAATAAAGTAAAAAAATTTACCCAGAAGGAAGATTATCAACATAGCTAATAAGCATCTTAAGCTTGCTTCCACCTTCAGATGCAAGACCAGCGTGCATCTCAACGGTCATAGCATCAGCCACTTGTCTCAATTTCGCAATTGGTGTTGCACAATCTTCTTCAAAAGCTTTCAAGATCTCAGTCACTCTCGTCCATCTCCCAGAACTTTGCATACGCCGCCGTACAATCAAAGCCGCCGCCGCACAAACCGCCACAGAACACACGACCGTCGTTGCAACAGCCACTTTCCCCATTTAAAAAAAAAACAAAATCTTGATCTAAAACTTAGAAATTACAATGGACGAAAATTAAAAACGGAAAATTTCGACAAATTAAATTTAAAAAAGGGGGAAAATATTAAGAACCCTAGATGGATCTAGTTGAGCGACTGCTTTGATGAATACAAATTTGGGAGAGACCACACGTAAGCAGCAGCTCTGTTGTCTGTAAACTATTGAAAGTGATTAAAATTATTGAATATTTGTTTCCGATTTTAGGAGTTTTGGAATTTTCTCGCCGGATTTTTATTTTTCTGAGTTGACAAAGTGGTCATGGGTTTTGTGTGAAATTACGAAACTGACACTCTAAGATTTGGGTTTGGTCATTTTTTGTCGACGAATTTTGTGGAGGAGGTTGAGTAATTGATGATAATCCGAAAATTTAATAACTAAAAAGTATAATCATGATATATCGAATGTTTTTATTTTTGGGTTTAAGATGATTTTGAATGTTCTAAGCAAAGGAAGTCCTTTTTCTATAATTGAAATTTATACATTTATCACTTTTTTTGTCTGTGATATAATATCTATATGTCTATGACGTATTTTTATTTATATCACTATTTTTGTCTTTGATATAATAAAAGTTTGTCTATGTCTCTATTACTCTATGCGGCTTTTTTTTTATTATTAAAAATGAACACGCTTGATTCTATTTAAGAGCTAAAAGGCGCGACTTATGGACAATTAAGAGCCTTTTATTTATTTGAGCATTGACCGAACTATGCTAATTATTCCGGAAATTCTTCGGTCGTATTTTGTTGTAATTTTGTAGAACTTTCGGCGCATCATTTAAACTAATTTTATAAATGTTAAAGTTAGACATTCAGAAAATAATTAGGTCACTTATTCGCATGATACATGCAAATACAAAAATATTTATCAATAATTATTAATTTTTATATAAATTTTTTACTTTTAAATATGTATAAAATTCAAATATATTTGAAGTATTATATTTAAACAGGTTTTACTATTTATACTTATTTTACGACGTGAATTGATATATTACATAACATGAAGTTAAAAGTTAGTGGAATATTACCTTCTATATTAACAACTTAGCCTTACTTCATATTCGCAAAAGTCAATCAAAACACTCAATTACGAGATCCAATTCATGAAAATTCATGTGATTGAACACGACATCCTAAATCTATCCACTACTTTTAGCTTTGTAACTTTCAATTTCATCTCGAGAGAGTCTAATAGAGCTGCGTTCTTGCTAAACTCGCTTTGAGAAACTTTGTAGCCGATCCGGATAAAGTTTAGAATTAAAGTTTGTGTTTGGTCAAAAAAAATGATTTTTTTAATAACTTCCAGTGTTGTCTACAAAATATGATGTTTGTAACTCATATATGATTTTGACTTATTGACATATACAATTCTTGTATTTCTGTTTTGTTCTGTCCACATCAGTTAGAAATCGTTGGAGGTAGAGTCTCCTCGATGAGAACTCTGAAACAAAATCCAAAATTTGACGCTTAATACAAACGAACCAACACTAAGTCGCTTTCATTTTAGCTATGAGTCATGACGAAATCAAGGGATTATCAGACTAGTGTTATTACTTTGGTTGTGTGAATCTCTAACTCGATTTAAACATCGTTTGCTTAGTGTTTTCTCTGAAACATCCAATTAATAAAAGTTAAAGGATACATAAAAGATTAGTATATCCTGTTTGCAAAGATGATACAAGTTGTCCAAAATTTTGTTGTAAAATAGAAAAAAAGATATATGTTTGGCAATGGATTAAATGGGAATAGTTTTCAACTTTGGTTTTGGCCAGTTCAATGGGATCTGTCTAGTCACTTTTTATTTTCGAGTGCATGTTCTCTTTTCTGATCAAAGTCATTTTAGATTTCACATCGGTTTGGTACGAATAGGCAAATTTGTTGGTCCTTAGTTTTGTCCTTCACCCATTGAGTCCAACACGTTTTAAATTATACTATATATGCATAAAGTGTTAACAACACTACGCACTAACTTTATAACTTTTTATCGTTTTCTAAATACTATAACTATGCAAAATCCTTGTTCAAACATGGTAGTAGGAGTAGACATTCCATCAAAATCGAATTAACCCAAAAAAATAATAATATTTCCGAGTAACTAGTGGTTGTACGGAAGTAACTTTCCTAAACGAACATATTCGAATTGTATTCGAAAGATGTTAAAGAACAGAACAATCCAATCCAAACAATACTGCTTATAGTGAAAAATGTATAGATGGTAAGAGGTATTATGGAAAGACGATGATGAATAAGATTAAAAAAAAAGACCTAATTAGAGTTTGCATAATTGTCTAGCCACACACATACATAATCTTCAAGCTAAAGGCATTTTAACCTTACGTTGAAGGTTTCATTTCTCTTGTGTTCATCCTTAATTTGCTAAAATCTCTTGTGAGCCAGTCTTCTAATACCAACATTTTTTATAAAAAAAAACCCGACATTTTCAAATAATAAATTGAACAAACACCAAAGTGGCCATCCTACTAAGTGGAATGTCAGGACACCACCAATACATATTTGAAGATTTCCTTTTTGTAGCTTCGAACACCATCAATAGATTAATCACTAAACGACGTGCTCATTTATTGTCAACTTGTAACCTAACAAATTAAAGCTCAATTTTCCAACAAACAAAACATATTAAAGCTCAATATCAGTTTAACAGCTTTGTCCTCAACACTGACAATGACAGAATTTTTCTTAAGATAACCAATTTATGTTTGCTCGTTTTGTTAAGGGAGAATTGAAAACAACACTCATCGTTACCAAAACTTTAAAAAAATTCAAGAAAACAAGCCTCTTCTTAATAAGGGCATTTAAGAAACAAACAATTATTCTTTTTTTTCTATAAATCGGTAAACTTGTGCATGTATGAACTTACGTTTTTGGTGTATAACATTTATCAATTTGTATATGAACTTCCGTTAGTTTTTATATATTATATGTTCAGAGCGTATATGATCCTAAGATATACTTTTGATAATGTCATCAATAGAGACTTGGCAAAATATCAGAGATCCAAGATCTAATATAATCTAATCCGAAAATAGATAATGTGGACTTTTTGGTCGGAATTCGGATGATATGATTTAAAAATTAGGAAATTCGGCTTCAGTTTGATCCATTTTTGTAATTTGTATATAAGTTTCAAAAATATGTGAGTATAATTTATAATAAAAAGAAATAATGCCTCAAAATATCACCCAAAAATACTTGTTTAATAAATGTGTTACAGTTTTTGTTGAAAACGAATTTGAAAATTTTATATGATACTTTTATTTAATTTCATCTTTGGTTTAATTTTCTAATATATTTTATAGTTTTATGCTAATATTTTTGCTATCTTTCGCAGATTAAGACCGGAATATTCAATGAATACAAATCCAAGTAGTTACTTCTTTAATCCGCATCTAAATCCTAATATTGTATGCTAGAATTTTAAAACATTCGGCATGTGACAACCATTTTGCAAATACAATTGTTTCATAGTATAATATAATATATATATATATATATATAATTTCTACATTTTATCTTTACTGAAAACCAGAGCTGGCAATATTCATATCGTTTGAGATATAAAAATTGGAGACGTGAATGAAATGAACTTTCACAGTTGAAAGAATATAGTTTTTAATTTTCTTTTTGGTAAGTCGCTATCATATCCCTAAAACTAATAAGTGGTCCAGAACTAGTTTTCTCAAAACAACAGTGGAGAAAGATGATTCTTCTGTCGTCTTCTGTAGTATGACATCAATTACTTATTATAGAAGTTTGATTTCTTCATTATTATACGTCCTCTGTTAGACCTTTGTATAATCAAGATAATCCAAATTAACAAAAAATTTAAAAACTTGCTGGATGATACCAACTTCTACTTGGGCCATTGTGACTCGATAGAGTGGCCACATGGACATGAGGAACACTTACAAAATGTGTGTTCAGGAGGCCAAAAATTTCTCTCCAGCCAGTTTCTGATCCACAATCATGATTTAAGTTAGGTAAATTTATTCTCATTTTCAGAGATTTGTGTTATGAGGGACGAATTCACATCAACGATGTTCCCACAACAAAGGCTATAAAGAGGCTGTTTGGTTCTCCATTTACCATTTTCATCCAATTAGTTCACTCAAATATTTCATTTGAATATTCCATCTAAATGTTATTTGTTTTTATTTTGGTTTATTCATCTTAATAATCCACTTGAATGAACATTTGTTTGTTTGGTTAATTTTCCTAAATATTCATTTCCATCTAAATACTTTTAACAAAAAAATAACTAAAATACCTATGACTTTATCTAATTATATTTGAATATTAATCATATTATTCAAAGACAATATTTAGAACCGTAAAATCACATAATATTATTAATCGAAATAATCATAAAATCGATTTTTGTACGAAAATTGGATTTGACGTTTTTCTGCAAAACCACTAAATCTCAGAATTGTGTTTTCACTAAAACCGTAAAATCTCAATTTTGGTAGGAAAATCTGGAAATTACATTTTACCACCAAAATTATATATTCTCATCAAAACCGTGAAATTCCATTTTTGCAGAAAATTTGTAGAACTATCTTTTTCCGCCAAAACTACTAAATTTTGGAATTGTATAGTTTGTCAAACCCGTGAAATCTCAATTTTGGAGAAAAAACCGTAAAATTACATTTTTCCCACCCAAACAACTAAATCTCGGAATTGTATTTCCCACCAAAACTAATAAATCTCATAAATGTATTTTTCGCCAAAACCGTAAAATTTTTGCGGAAAATACAATTCCGAGATTTATTTGTTTTAGCGGAAAAATATAATCCCAATTTTGGCGGGAAAACTATAAAATTACATTTTCCCGCCGAAACCAATAAATTTTATAAATGTATTTTCCGTCATAACTGTAAAATCTCAATTTTGGCGGGAAAACTGCAGAAATCACATTTTTCCGCTAAAACAACTAAATCTCGGAATTGTATTTTTCGCAAAAACCGTGAATTCCCAATTTTGACAAAAAAGTCATGGATTTATATTTTTCCGCCAAAACCGTAATCTATCAAACTAACGTTTTAAATCAAAATCGTGAAATTCTAATATTTATGAAAATAATTATATAAATATTTTTAAACCGTGAAATTGCAAAACTGCGGAATTAAATTTTTCCGCCAAAACCACTAAATATTGGATTGTATTTTCCGTCAAAACCATGAAAATTCAATGTTGTTGATGTAAATATTTTTAAAACAAATAAAATTAATAAAAATAAAATTAGTTTAGGGTATATTTGTCATTTGTTATTTTTGGATGAACCATTTCTATCCAAATGGTCCAATTTGGTTCATCCAAATGGTTTTGAAAATTTAGTGTAAATTTTAAAACTCATTCGGATGTTCCATTCAGATGTCTCATCTGAATAAATAATTTTTAGCACTAAACAAACATCATTTTTCAGTTCCATTCAGATTGAATCATCTGAATGGACAACCAAATAGGCCCAAAGTCTACAAAAAAAAATTGTGTATAGATTCTCCATTTTCTTTAGTATTCCAATGAAATGAATCCATGAAATATTATTATCCTGCACGTTTCCGTTGAACCGATTTTTCTACAGTCTTCACTGCATTTTTTGCATGTGTATCCATATGTACGCTTAAGTCTTAACTTTGACATTTTTATACAATTTTCTATAGGCAGTTTAAAATGTGGTATCTAATTCATGTTATGATGATATTCTATTGGAAGCTTGGTTAGCTTACTATATATGGTGTTAACTAAACTCCTATGTACAATACCAACATCAGAACTTACTCGGCAATATAGTCAAGTAGCCGACCACTTGGCAAAATTGGCTCACCGACAGGGCCGTCCCAGACATGTTAAAATTAAAAATAAGGCTTTTGTCTTAGGCCCCTCAATTATAAAAGTTTTTTTGGGGCCCCTATTTTTCATAAGTCTTTATTAACACATTGGTTTTCATGAGCTGGTGGTTATTTTTCTGTTATGACCCAAGTCAATGCTTTTTTTTTTTTGTATTACATCTTTGTTTTGTTTTTTAGGTTTAAAAGAAAAGGAAATAAATTCCAAAATTGCCTCTTCCTGTTTGTTAGGTTTGTCTATAAAAAGGAGAATGGAGGATCCCAAATCTCAGATTTTAGAAAAGAAAAAATTGGAAATTGAGAATTCATAGTCGATATTTTGGTGTTTTATAAATAAATTTATTTTGTTTTAACAGAAAAGCTGATCAGGAATTCCAAATTTGATTGGTTCCTCAGTTTGGTGAAGGACTTTATTGGAAAAAATGAAAAAATTATGTCTTCGACTTTTTGAATTAGATACTCCCTCCTTTTCTCAAATATATTATATCGTTTGAAAAATATGTAAATACCTTGACAAGTTAATAAGAAAAATGTTTAGCAAATTAAAAGAAGAAAAAAAACAAAAAAACAAAAATGTTTAGCATGTAGTGCCAAGCTTTGTTCTACACTTCTTCTACTGATTTATTTTTTCTGTAGAAGTTTTAAATTAAATCTATATAGTTGAAAAAATAAGTTAAAAACAAAGCATCTCAGTCGCTAAATAAAAAAATCTATGTCGTTAATTTTTAATATATTTCAAGTAAGGAATTTGTAAAGATTTACATATTTCCAACGAAATTTCCTAGAGATATTTTCATTATTATATAGTTTTTTCCGACATATAATTAATATTAATACACAAGGGTAGAAGTAGAACGTATCAAATCAATCATTATCAAAAAAGATAAATATCAATAAGTAACTAAATAAGTACAGGTAGGAACAGGTTTTGCAAACCCAAACTAAGATTTTATTTTCTTATTTCTTCTTCTTCCTCATCGCTCTCATCAACTAAGCTTCCCTTCAAATCCCTCAGGTTTGTTCTTGTTCTAACAATTGATTCATATAGCCTAATTTGTAATTTCTTCACCCTTTACATATTCGGGATCTAATTTTAGATTTGGGAATCCAAATTTTGTTACCCAGTTGTAAAATAACCCTAATTTCGCTGTGTCGATTGCTCGATTGAATGATTTGAGGGATTTTTTGATGAATTTGTTTCGATTTTGTAGAGGGGAGATCTCAGTGTTGGTTAATTCACCATGTTTATGAATCGGCTATTTGGGAAACCAAAGCAGGAGACTAATACTCTCCAAACATTAGATAAGCTTAATGAGGTAATCACCAAATTCTCTATTTCATCAATGTTTTATGTCAAAAATTGGATTTTGTTTGAAGAATAGAGATTTGAGATAACAGCGATTTTAATGGGTCATGGACTATTGCTTTTTGGATTCAATCTTCAATAAAAACTCGAGACAAAGTTTACTTTTTTTTGGTTGTATATTGGAATTATGTATTGTTATAGCAAAATTTGGTCTGCATTGTTATAGCAAAATTTGGTACTTTCTTGTGTGACAAAAAGGTCTAATATTTGGTTTGTTGTGCTTCCTTAGACTCTTGAGATGTTAGAGAAAAAGGAGAATGTTCTTCTGAAGAAAGCTAATGGAGAAGTTGAGAGAGCAAAGGAGTTCTCTCGGGTTAAGAACAAACGCGGTAAGACCAAATCTCGTTGTTATTATATCGAATCAAGTTTTGGTATAGACATGTGTTAGTATTCATGTATCCCAATATGTTCACGAGTATTGTTATCGTGCAGCGGCTATACAATGTTTGAAAAGGAAGAGGTTATATGAGCAACAAGTTGAACAGCTTGGAAATTTCCAGCTTCGTATTCATGATCAAGTGAGCTTTTATTGTTTTTTTTATTACTGAAGCGTTTTGTGATATTTTGCTACTATGAATGATAATTGAATATATATTACTTTTGTGTAAATAGATGATTATGTTAGAAGGTGCAAAAGCAACAACAGAGACTGTAGATGCTTTGAGGACTGGAGCTTCTGCAATGAAAGCTATGCAAAAAGCGACGTATGTGTTTGTTTTCTTAACTTTTCTATTATCGGGTTAGATAAATTGCGTTTTAAGCAGCGACTAAGTGTGTGTTTAAATACATTTGTTTTGCAGAAACATTGATGATGTTGACAAGACAATGGATGAGATCAACGAGCAGACCGAGAACATGAAACAGATCCAAGAAGCATTGTCGGCTCCACTTGGGTCTGCGGCTGATTTCGATGAGGTAACTTTCCTTAACACCCTTAATCATACTCATTTAAAAGACATATCTTCTTCAGCTTTCTGAACATTTGTTGTTAATTGGCAATTACAGGATGACTTGGAAGCGGAACTTGAAGAACTAGAAAGTGAGGAGCTAGAAGAGCAACTTCTTCAGCCAACAACAACCGCTCCAAATGCTCCAGTCCGTGTGCAACCCGTTCGTCCTAATATACGGAGTGCTGAGGAAGATGAACTTGCTGCATTACAAGCTGAGATGGCTCTCTAAGGTAAACTTTTTCATATAAAAAAAACAAACAAAAGCTATTGAAGAAATATCGATTGTTTAAGTGGTTTTTGTTTACTGCAGCTGAAGCTAGTCTTGGGGAGATTTCGGTTTAAAGTGGGGAGCTTTGTGTGTGCATTCATTGATCAAAAACAGAAAGAAAGATTAATGTATATAAGGATCCGAGTCAAATTAATCGGAAATTTTTATTTTTTCAGATAATTAACTTAATAATCTGCATTTGAATGTTTCATTTACATTTTTTTTTCAACTCTTTGTTTCTTTATGACATTTTCTTGTGGGTTAGGACTTCGTCCTTAGTTTCTTCTATTCTTTTACCAACCATTGTTTACAAATACCATTTGCATCCTTTTTAATCGTTCCTTCTACATTATGACATGTATTATCACAAAAAATTATTAATCACAAAATCTTAGAAATTCATCATCTCGAGACTGTATGAAATAAGATCTTAGTTACTACAAACAAAGATAGATCGCGATTCTATTCCACAAAGAAATAAGAAACCATTAACATGAGATGAGATATTAGAATTCACGAAATTGACGACAAAAAAAATCACGAAATATTAACAAATTTGGAACAATTGATTTGCACCAAGAGAAGAGACAAATATAAGAAACATATTCATAAGAACTTAGAATCCATTAGTAAATCGAAAGATCACTCACCTCGGGCTCAAAGACAATCGGAGCAGACCTATTAAAGTCCACTTAACAAACCAAAAAAAATAGCAAAACCATGATGCACTTCCAAACTGAAAATAATATGTAACTAAATCTCGCATTTCGAAAACTTTCCTCTAAACCCATAAACCTTTTCTACCAAAACTTGTCTGTGCAATTGTATTGCAATTTCTAGTAATGCAATTTCTAGTAATGCATCTAAAAGTCCTAGTAGTGCAATTTTATTCTTTATTTCCATTTTTTTTTGTCAGATAAGATGTATAACAATCGGACTCATAACCAACCTGCATCACATATTCCATATGAATTTAGCTATTTTTAGCTAAGGGGATCATAATCTCTATTTTGCTGAAAATAAATAATTTGGTTCGATTTTTTCTTGACAATATCATTCCTTTAGTATTGAGTCTAGTAACCCATACGGGTAAAAGGTCGATTTTGCCTCAAATTTTTTAAATATGTATTTATATATCTGAACAATCGATTAGTGCGTTGCATATCTAAACAACAATAAATTTTAAATTTTAAATCCAAACTTATGATTTCGTGTCAAAATAAAATTTATTGTTAACTGATGTTAACGAACCGTTAATGTTATTTATTTGTTTGTTAACATCCATTAACATTAACGATTCGTTAATATCTGTTAACGACAAATCTGATTTTGAAACGAAATCAGAAGTTTGAATGTAAAATTTAAAATTTATTGTTATTTAAATATATAAACACACTAATCGATTATTCAGATGTATAAACGTATTTTAAAAAAAGTTCCGTACAAAATCTACCATTACCATAACCCATACATAGGCTTTTTCTTTTCTCGGTCACTTATTATAGTTGTATAGACTAATAATCACGCAACTCTACAAAATTGGACTTTTCCTCTGTATAACCATATCTATATGTTTTCCATTAATAATTTAATCAATAATTAGTTCTATTTCGTAAATATAAAATTATATATGAACTTCTTCAGTATCTAACGGTGGACCCACATGTCCCCGTTTGTCATCAAAAGTCTAATAAACATTATTATAAAGGTTCCACGCAAATCAAATATCCAAAACAAAACAGCATTTATGATTTATTTAATAATTACTATATATTTAAATTTGTAATCTATTATGGTTTTGAAAACTACAGATATCGAAATTTGAATATAGTTTAATAACAAATAAACTGAACATCTAAAGATGTTCGAATTCATATTCGAACTAAATAGATTACAAACTTTGAAAATAAATTAATTAAAACAGTAAACTTTTAAAAATAATTTTTAAATCCAATCATAAAATAACGGATAGAAATATATATTAAATCATTAGCCTTCTCAAAAAAATAAAGGCTAAAACTGTAAGAATAAGAAATGATGGTTTTATTCGAAGAAAATGACAAGATGAAAGAATTTTTTCTTCTTAAAATTAGTATTTAAATTTTATATTTTCAGACTTAATATCTATATTCAATGTATACTTCTTAAAAATCGTTCATGTCCCTTAAACACACACATATAATGCAAACAACCGATATAACAGTGAATATCATTTTTTTTAATTAGTATTTATAGTCCACTATATTTTGAATGAATAAAATATAATTTTTACATCAAAACAAATACTAATTCAAAAAAAATCTAATAAAAACAAATACCTAATAAACCAGGTCTAACATAATTTGCTCAATACTAGCCTTAACCCTACGGATAAGATATATGACTACGAGACCTCTTTCCGTAAGTCAAGACTCCCTCGGATAAGACCTCTTTTAAAACTTATCATTAATTCATTATGAAGCACTGACAAATATAGCATAAGAATTTAAAGATGAAGTATCCCATTCTTTAACCAAAAAAATACGACGCTTAGTATTTTTTTTTTAATTGGTTTTATTCAAAAAAACATTAATCTATTCAATTTTTACAAAAAAATTTTACTTTAAATTTGTGCAAATTAATCATATAATCTTCAAAGTCATCTACAATACAAGGATTCTGCATATCGACGTTTTGGTGATTTGAAATTACATGATGTTTTGGTTGAGAATACATAATATTTTGCTGCATAGGTTGTCTTTTTCTACTTGAAAAAACAACATAATTTTTAATTTATCTAAAGTTTAGGGGAAATTAAAATTTCAGCTTTTGTCAAACTCAGCACTGTTGCCGTCGTCTGTCACTGTCATCCTCTTCCAAACCCACCACTGGTTTATGTGCCACCTGTCTTCATGAAAGTCTCCACCATCGACGTCGTTTTGGTGATTTGAAACTACACGATGTTTTGGTTGAGAATACATGATGTTTTGCTGTATAGGTTGTCGTTTTCCACTTGAAAAAAAACATGATTTTTAGTTTATCTAAAGTTTAAGGAAAATTAAAATTTCAGCTTTTGTCAAACTCAGCACCGTCGCCGTCGTCTATCACCGTCATCCTCTTCCAAACCCACCACTGGTTTATGTGCCACCTGTTTTCGTGAAAGTCTCTCCACCATCGAAGCTCTCTCTTCTTCCATTGAGCTTCGCCTTGTTTGCTCTCACTCCATTCATGACGCATCCACCACTGTTTTCGACCAGCCACGACAATGATTGTATGATGTTAGGCCTAACGACGGCTCTCTTCATGACTGATTTACCGACGATAATGACCAGCTGGAGTGTTCGATTTGGTTCCCCATTATCCCAGACTTGAAAGAGGAGGAAGAATAATATATTAGAGGTAAAAAGTTTCTGGAAGAAGAAATCAAAGATGGAGTGCTAAAGAAGATGAAAGAGTTCTAGAATCGAGAAATCAACAAAACAAGAAGAACAATGGCAAATATTTAAAGGAAATGGCTTCGAATCTCAACAATGTTATTTCAAAGTGGTGTAGTGTATAAAGATGAGGAGGAGGTTGACGAGGAAGGTGTTGAGCCACAGGACATTGAGTTGGTGACGAGGAAACAGTGGTGGTTATGTTGTCAATTTGACAAAACCCATAAGAAACAGAGCATAAAAATTGAAAAAACCCAGAAAATGATAAACTTTAATTTTTTTTAAATTGATTTGGGAATGAATTTTAGAGATTTAGAATTTGTTTTCGTGTTATTTTTTGTTATAATTTGTGTTTGGTTAATTGTAGTATTGTGACGAAGTTCTATTATATTTAATGATTGTACCAACTGAAAAATATAACATAAGAAATTAAAGATGAAGTATTCCATTCTTTAACCAAAAAGATACGACACTTGTATTTTTTTTATTCCACAAAAAGTTATTAACATTCATTAGCATCTATTGAAATACACTTCCATTGTTTTGCAGTTGTGTTTTATAAACTAGGTGTGCATTTCAATACCATCAAACAAGAAGGTAACTCCAAAACTTATCCACACAAAGTATCAATCTGCCAATTTATATAAGTTGCACCTAGTTTAACTATTATTAGCCGCCGGAAAATTTTAAGCTATAATATATTATAGCTTGAAAACATTACAATATTTGCTTAACAGATCCAACATCCAACTAAATCAATCCCTCTTGCTGCTCAAGGACCCAATATAAAATCGGCCTTACTATATTTAGAAGGTTGCGACGAAAATGTTTACCCTTTAATTATTAATTTTGATATTATTGCGATTTTTTATGTTAAAGAATAACAAATTCACTTCTAAGTTTATCAGAGAACTTGTCAGAAAAAAAAAACCAAAAAAAAGTTTATCAGAATTGAGATAAACCGTCCACAATCTGTTTTGGTGGATTCTCATCTTATAGATCAAAAGCTCCTATTTATTAATGCGACAGATAAAATTTGCAGTAACCTGAAAATAACTTTAATCTTAAATCCATATCTAATTTCGATGTAACCACTACTTACAAACCCAAATCCTTATGCCAAGTATCAATCTCTCACATTATGGATAAGCTCAAAGTTGTGCAACATGGAAAGTGATTTGGATAAGCATAAGATCCATTATTTAACGTGAGTATAATTTTCTATTTAACTTTTGATTTACTCAAGTTAAGAACTATTCTTCTCCATAAAGGACACACAAGTACAACCAACTGTCTCCGACTCATTTAGGACATAATCACAGTCTCCGATAATGATGTTTACGGACGTTAATCACATCATCACCACTTCACGCATGCCTAAATAAACAGAACAAAATATATCATTACTTAAAACTGAAACATTTGATAAATCAGAAATGTCCACTTTGAGCTCATAGCACAATTTACATTCTCATTTCATTCATTAATAATTAATAATTACATGAAATTTGCATCTAACATAATAAGTAAATAAATAAAAACACAATAATATATATATATATATATTGGTGATCCATGAAATAAAATAAAACTCCTAAGCACCTCTATACACTGAGACATCTCCCTGGATCATCGATAATATATTAGAGATCATACGAAATTAGTAAATAATATTTACAGAATTTTTCAGAGAAAAACCATGACGATAATAATCCTTGAATTAATCATTTTCAACGAAATCCGGTTTACGAGTCGGGTTAAATCACATCACCAAGTCAGAGACCCACCCGACATCAGGAGCTTCCCTCGCTCCCTGATCCGGATCCGTGTCAACCCGACCCATGCAATTCTCCTTGCTCAGCTTCTCGAACAGCTTCGCTCTCAGTTCACGACCCGATTCGACCCGCTCCATAGCCGGTTCTTCCTCCAAACCATT
Source organism: Cardamine chenopodiifolia (assembly GCA_963922655.1). Taxonomy (NCBI): domain Eukaryota; kingdom Viridiplantae; phylum Streptophyta; class Magnoliopsida; order Brassicales; family Brassicaceae; genus Cardamine; species Cardamine chenopodiifolia. Next base: position 487,237 of record OZ000469.1, read on the forward strand.
TTCCCAAATATTCATATAACCGATTTCGGGTCGGGTCGGGGTAGTTGGTAGGCTCCGAAACCCAGGACCCAAGACTGATCCACGCGGGGATCCAAAACCGGATCCGTAGCAACTGAATTGACTGTTGTACGACGAAGGAAGAGATTTAACTTTATTAAGTTGCAAATTCCTCAGAGACGCAACGACGTCGTTTACCGAATTAGACCCGAGTGAACGACTCAGTAAAGAAGACGAGTCCGAGTCACCTCGCGGACTCACCGGTGGCGATCCAGACGCCGGAGAAATCGAAAACTGAAACGCTTTACGGATCGGAGATACACCGTCGAATGAATCGACACGATCGGGACTTTGATTAGGCAAAACCCTAAGCTGATCCGGCGAATGAGCGAAAAAACAAACACGGCGGCGACAGTTACCACCGTCTTTACACGGCTGAGTCCGATAACGCGAAGGATGAAGCCAACACTCAAAAACTCCATGAGAAAACTCACAAGCGTCGCCTCTCTTGCAACCACCTTTACGAAACTCGGGACACGCCGTTCCGGAGTAATAATACTTCCTCGGATCACGACGGCGAGCTTTTTCTCCGGGATGAGCATACGGACACTCCGTCCAATCATGACTCCGGCCACGAGCACATCGCCTGACTTTAAACTCATACATCCTGAAATGATCACAGGAATAAGCGTCGACTGGTGAATCCGGACCCGATAGATTCGGATCTGAATCCGGATCCGGTTCGTTTGACGGAAGATAGCGTTGTAACGCAGCCAAAGCCTCAATCATGCTATTTCCGCCGTCTGGACTTCCGTAAATATCCGCCGCCGTTAGATCATCAGTTAGTGGCCATGGAGGAATATGAACCGTTGGATGATAAGCACGAGTAGCTTCTCCGATCATCATTTTTACAAAAAGTATTTTCACTCTAGAAAGAAAATTAAATCACATTCGTCTTCTCCGATGAATTGGTTTGTTTGTGTTTGCTAAATCTCCGGCAAGCTTTGGCTTCTATATAAACTGATGCCGAGTAGTGGGAAATACTTAAACCACGTTCTGGTTATATTCTTAACCATGGTTAAGTTATCTACTTTTTTCAACCGCAGTTAAATCCAAGGTGATATGTTAACGTGACGTGCCTGTGAGTTACGGTTAAGAAACAGCGGGTTGAGACCTTCCCACGCGGATTTATTGATGACGTGGACAATTAGTGAGTGACTTTTATGTAACAGCGCTGTGAACAAACGGTTGTTATTCTAAATATATTTCTTTTTAACTCCCTCTTTCAGTTCCGAAGGCGGTGGAAGGAACCTTTAGATACGCTGAAAAACGACAAAACGGATAATCCAACTTTAATTATTATTTAATTTTTTTTTGTCAACTTTAATTATTATTTAATTTATTTCTTTCTTTTTGGCATTGAACTAATGGGAGCAAATCTTAATGTGTTTAAAAACTAATTAAAAATGTGTTTTAAAAAAAATAAAAAATCCTTAAATTTAGAGAAAATCGCTCCTCATGGACCTCACCGTCAAATTTCCTATTTAAAATTGTATAGTTAGCAAATTAAGATATGCGTACAACACTGTATATTGTTTTCATTGATGTCAAATTATTATTATTTTAAAGTCTAATTTTGTTTTGAAAACTATTGATTGAGAATTAGGATATATATATATATATATTGTATTTATAAGAAGAGAATAAGGATATTTGAGAGGGAGAGAGAAGGGGATAAAACGCAAATGTCTGTGAAGAAGAAGACATGTTGGAACAATTTGGGAATAGTAACGTTAAAAGACATTAAAGCAAACACTCTTATACCTCTTCTTTTTTTTGTTAGTGGCAATATTTGTTTTCCTTGAGTTTTTTTTTAATCTTTAGTACAATTTATTTGGTCAAAAAAGAATTTTTGGAGGTTAGTGAGAAGAAACTTTTTAGGTTTTTTATACGATACAGAAAAAAAAACTCGTAACTATGTGTTCCGTTTAAATAAAGAAAAATATGCTATTATCACTCATATAACCAATCACATACAAATTTTAATTTACCAGACGTATAACAAAGTGTTTAGTTGAGATTTTTTGATAAGATTTTAGTTGAGGTTTGGATCATTCACATTTATCAACCGAATTACTAGTTGTGTGGTCAAAACTCATGTAGAAGTTGCAAAATCGATGTGTAAAGTACTAATTAGAGAATATTGATGGATATTTTAATGGTAGACCTTGAAAATAAAATTACTTACCCAGCTGACCAAATTTTCGAAGCCAGCTGCTATCTTTTTTGTGGCGAAATAGGAACTTAAGTTGAAAAATAACAACTAAGAAATTTTTATTATTAATTAATATATTTAAAAAATAAATTGTATTTGATCATCTTTAACCTTACTCTATATTTACTTTTAAATTTTATTTTGGTTTAAAATCTTTTCAACCCTACTCTATTTTTAGTTTCAAAATGGAGATCTCTATTTTTTATTCCATATTTAAAATCCTCCATTTCTAATATACAAAAAAAAATAGAGACTTCCATTATTAAGTTCCAAGTAGAATAGAATTGGAGAAAAAAACTCAATTCCAAAATAAAAGTACTCTATTTTAAAATAAAAAATAAGATAAATAGATTAGAAATACCCTTAGCAAACTCCACCAACAAAGTTTGATAAGTCCGTCAAATCTGATAATTTAATTCAAAATGATATAGGAGCAGAAACGATTCCATTTTTGTTTGCAATAACTTTGTTGAGCTCAAAGATTGATACAATTTGGTTTATGGTTTGCAGATGAACTGACATTTGTAGTACTTTTACGCTACTCTCAATCCATGGAACGTTATGATAATTTCAAGCATAAAAGACACCAAAATATTGTTTACAAGTGGTCGGTTCGTCGATATTGAATAATGGATTTTTGACCACAAATATTTAACTCTGGAATATTACTTTGGAAAACACGAGAGAAAGAAAGTGGACCTCAAAAATGATTAAATCCTGCAATGCTTCATCTCAGCCACAAGTTATACTTTAACTTTGTTTTCAAAATATCTATTTGCTCTCAATGATTTCTGATAACTTCCAAACTTTTGTTTATAATTAATTTCCCATCTCGACCATTCTTGAAGATTGCATATTATTTATTATTGTTATTGTTAAAGAACTGATTTTTTTTTAGTGTTAAGGAATTGATTTTTTTTTTCCTTTTCTTTTTGTTATGAAGGCATATTGTTGAGTATTTATCGCATCCATTAATTTATCGAAAGATAATCTCCAAGAGATCCATTGGTAGGAATCCAGTAATCTATTAAACACATCCATGCATTTATTCTTTTGCTACCTACCATTTTTTAAACCAAGATATTCTTAAATTCTTATGCCCATAGTTTATTCAAACAGGCGGTAGTATATTATTACTAATGTCTGAATTCAGCATCTATTCCAAACCTAAATTGTTAAATATTTTAAAATTCAACTAGCTAAATAATAGACTTGAACTGATTTCTTTTAATTTTTTTTAGCTTAGTTTCCTTCTACTCTCTTTGTACTTTATTTCCGTTAAAACAAATACAATTAAAGAAATAAAGTGGTTGAATAAATTAGTATTCTAAACTTTCACTATTTCAAATAAAAAAAGTTCGACTTACCTAATTTTAGTTAGTAGTATATCTTATTATATAAAATTTAATTATTTTTACAAAAATTCGACACATATCAAAATTATAATTAATATGATTAAAATACGTGTCACCTAAAATTTATGATCTCTCCATATTTGATATAATCATAAAATAAAATTAAAACTCTAAATCTTAAAAAGAAAAAAAATCAGTAATTTTAAAAAATTAATAATTTATTAATATATACAAATTTTGATCAGTCGTGTATATTTGTATGTGTTTTAAAAAAACTGAACATAAAACATAATAAAAAATATTTTTATATTATTGTGAAAAAAGGAAAAGTTTGTAAAACAGGAAAACATATGTCTTGGGCTTCAAAATGCTTTTTGGCAGTTCAAAGAATTGTTAAAGATTTTGGTGAGTGAAAATGCAAAAAATTAAAATATATTCGATTGAGAATCGAGTTAATTAATTGCTTAAAATTTAATAAACTACTAAAAATTAATTTTATCAGGAAATTATTGAATTATATTTTTAGTGAAAAATATATGTCATGAATGCAAGGAAATAAAACATCAAATAAGTTATAAATGGTACAAAAGAATCTCAATAAATATGAATGAATAAAAGAAAAACTGAGATGATATATTGTGGGAAAAATAAAGAAATGAAAACTCTAAAACAATGATTGTTATCTACTTGCAACTTATAAAAGAATATAAGTTATGCATGAACACAAGGAGGATCATCAACGTAAGCTCAGTAATCCAAATAGATAAAGTAGTGGCACCAATAATGTCAAAAGCTAATCTCATATATATAATGTTAGGAGTATTGAAATGAGATTTAAGACAGATTGCTAAACAGTGGTCTCATTCATCGACAAGAATTACATATAATTGGCACAAGATAATAAATTGGTTAGAAAAATTCATAATATTCTTGGTTTACGAATTGAAGAAAAGGTGTGTAAAATGACCTCTCCATTTGGGAGAAAGTAAGAATTATTCTCTCTGTGAAAAAGTCAAAACAAGAGGCGGTGATCTACTCAGAGATAGTTGCTTCTTTTAGAGTTAATTCTCATACGTAAATATAGATCCGGAAGAGGGAGGAAGGCAATATACCTTCTGTTGAAGATTGAAGATGATGGTAGATGGAAATCCGACGACGAAAAAAAAAGAAGCCTCGAAAACCTAACATCTTCAGGTATAAAGCCAAGATAGGAGTAAAAATCGTGGCAGCAAGAATGTAAAAAGCTAATCTCACATATATATATATATGTCATGAATGTTTGTAGATTTTTAAGTGGTTTTTGAATTATAGTTTTTAGTTTTTGAATTTTGGATTTTGCCAAAAGAAAGAAAATAAATAAATATATAAATGAAAAAGAAAGTAGTTTAAAATGTGAAAAACCAAAAAAGGAATTTTTAGATTTTCAGTGAAAATGGGTTAGAGGATCCAAAATCTACTTTTCTTTTTCTTAGGGAATCTACTTTTAAAAAAAATCTTGAATGGATAAAATTGAGTTTTAAAAAAAAATTCAAAAACTATTGTAAAATCTACTTACAATTCAAGGCCATAATGTTAGGAGTATTGAAATGACATTCAAACCCGGTTGTTAAACAATTTTGTCTGATTTGTCGACAAGAATTACATATAATTAGTGAAAGATAACAAATCAGTTAGAAAATTGCATAATATTCTCGGTTTACGAATTGAAGAAAACATATATAAAATGATAACTTCTTTTGTGAGGAAGTCAAAATGTTCTCAAACAAAGGAAAGAAGTCGAAACAAGAGGCGGAGATATACTCAGAGAGAATTGCTTCCGTTGGAGTCACTTCTCATACACAAATATGGATCCGAAAGAGGGAGGAAGGCGGTGGGATTTCTGTTGGAGATTAAAGATGATGGTGGATGGGAATCCGACAAGGAAAAAGAAAGAAAGTCTTGAAAGCCAAACATTTTCAGGTCTAGAGCCAAGATATGAATAAAAATCGAGAACTGGTGACATAAGGGTTGAAATAGAGGATGTAGTCGAAAAATGCAATAAAACAAAGAATTGCGAATGATTTGGATGAGTAAAGATGCAAGAAAAAAATATATTCAGTTAGAAATCGAGATAAGATGTGAACCAAAAAATAACAGAGGGACAATAAAAATTTTACCGGAAGAACATTTCTCCCAAATATAAGCAAGAGCATAGTCGCAGTTCCATGAATCCACATTTTTATATCTCATATGGTGGTAAAAAACAAATAAAAAATAAAACCAAAAGTTATTGGACATGTTTTATATTTTTAATATGTTAATAATAAAATTGTAATATAGAAATTTAAATTAATTTATTCATGTAAAAATAAATTTATGTAAATAACTATTTTTTAACAAAATATATTTTTTACATTTTCCTTAAAACAAATTTTAAATATATTATTAATAAAAATTATTTAAATTTAATTTATTTTAAAATTTAAAAACATGTCCATCGGACGGAATAATATTATAAATTTGCTTGTCAAACTTTTGGAGTAATATTGTCGATCAAATTCGTGATTAATCCCTTATAGATACGAACATGCAACTGCAACCGTATAATGTCAATAGAATTTTGTTTGCCAACTTACGAATAAGTTAATGTATATACGGATGAATGTACGATTGGATACATAACACGTGTTGACATAACACATGATAAGAATGCCACCTCCAATGGAAACAGTGAGCATGAAGGATCATGCCCCATGCATGACCGACCATTAAATTACAATTTAATATCTTCTACGATTCCATCAAACAATATATACATCTCACAATCACGACTCCTACGTGATCCCATATTCTTCGTATTTTTATTTTTATTTTCGTTTTTTCTTCTAATATAATCTTATATTTGATTAGATTTTGATCATCACAGAATAACATAATAGAAAGGTTAGTGTTCCAAATTCAGTTGACTTAAGTGCCCTTGTTCGATTTGATTTGTTTTCACCAAGCTAGGAGTTAGTTGATCTTCAAGACGACGTGTATTGTCACTATTTATTTCAACTAATTAAACTTATTATTTTAAACATAATATTTTAATTATTGAAATATATCTAATGGTGATGATATATTTTGATATATAATTTATCAAAATATATTTCAAAACATTACATCAACAACAACAGCAACAAAAAAAAATCTTCAAAACCATTACTAGTGTTTTAGTAGTTAAAGGAATCAGAATACACAAGTAAGTTAACTACAAATAACTAAATAAGTATCTAATCTAATATTTAAAAGCATAAAATCCTTTTAATTTAGTTAATTGGAAGCATATGTGTCAGATATTATTGAGTATAATAAATATGAGAAAGTTTGCAGGTGTAGGGTTCAATAAAGGAGGTGAAACGAACATGTCCAAAGAGGGCAACCTAATCACGTGATCTGTCTCCAAGTCACGTGATACTGGTTTCTTTCACGCCACGTGTCTTATCCTCCTAATACGTGTCCCTTCTTTTGGCTAAAATAGGATAAATAAATCTTTCAAAAAAAAAATTGAACAGCAAAAGAATCGGTGGGGGCTAGTAAATTGTACGAAAAGTACACGTGGTACAAGGCTTTTGGTCTTTGACTGATGACGTGTCATTGTCCCTCTGCATTACAAAGACTTAGTTGCGATCGCGATTTATACACGTGCCGTAATCAGACTGAGTTATTTGCATCAGCGATTTTGATTTTGTTCTCTGATGCGTTTTCTTCGACTTTGCGGGTTGACCGGACCTGGTCGGAGCGGATAAGGCTAAAAACTAAAAATATTTATTTACTACTAAGAACATTTTAAAGGTCCTTCCTTAATTACAGGTTGACTATTGAAGGGCTAACTAATTTTGTAATTTGATTTGGTTTCTTGTCTAATAATTGTTTTTGCTTTATTTGATTGATATAAAAAATTATTTTATTTGGTGAATGATTTCTCATAAAGAATAATTTAATATATCCACTATACAACCAAGTCTCTATTCTTTTTATTTAAAAAATGTTTAGAAAATCTTATTAGAATAAAATTTTGAACAAATCTTTGTAGGCCGATCGATATAGTTAAAGACATCGTGCTAAAAAAAAATTCTTCTTTTCTCCCTAAATTTTATTTTTTGAACCAGAGTAGATGGATTGGTGCATAACAGTAATATCTCTCAAAGTTTGAGTTAAAAGTTTTGGATAGTTTTGAATCAATATACTTTTGGTTTGGCATAACCTTAAAAGTATACGTGAAGTATAATAAAACTTTAAATATCTAAATTAAATATTCTATATTCTAACTAGTGGAATAAAAAAAATAAAAAGACATAGTTGTGGTAAAGACAAAAGAGTTACTCTTTAATGGAGTCATTGGTAATTGTAATTGATAATGCTTGAAAATGATTTGACATAACAATTGGTTCTTTTGCATAAAAATCTGCCTCCTGTCACCAGTCCTTAGGATTTTGCAAAGATCGTCTGGAGGACTTAGGGTTAGGGCTTTTTTTAGTCTTTCTTTCTTTCTCAATTATGTAGAAAATATTTAAGAGAAAAGTTACATTTTAAATATTTTTTCTTACAAAATAATAGCTTTTGGACTCAACTAGATACCTTTCTTGTCTGTTACAATAAATCCACAAATAGACAAGAAAAATAATTGGGTAAATGGAGAGGCCATTGCAGCCCTTGGATGTCACATTCGTATGAAACGTTGTTTTCAAGTTCTAATTCTTTCACTGTATAATTAATAATATGCAGTTATATATATTCAAGAGCAATGTTTTTTTTTTGGGAAACTATGAGAGCGATGTTGATAAAGATACTTGTTGGATAAAAAAAAAAGATATTTGCAGAATTTCTTCTTTTTATTTTTTCGAGAGTTTTCTCTAATATGTCTATCCCACAAAACATCGTTAGTTAATTAGTAAAGATTAAGCCAAGTCTAGTGAGGATTGAGGTTGTAGACTGATAAAAATATAAAACTAATAGGTTGTCGAGACCTTTTTAACGTACTCAACGGGAAGAAAAATATTGAGGTTTGGCTCTTTTGGGCGAGAAGATTTGAAACAATTAATAAGTTTTCTCATGTGAGAAGAGAAAAATATATTTAAAGTGATATTTTCGGCTAGTTTTAAAGTAATATTTTCAGCTTAAAAACAAACTTTTTAGTCACAAAAAAAAACTTTTACTCCAAATATGATGGCCCAATCAAATAATGTTTCCATTAGTTTCTCTCATTTGCTCTAACAAGCTTACCACTACCAATCAACCATAGTGGCTGATAGGCTATCCAAGCATACATCCAATCAAATCTCAACCTATCTGGTTCATTTATCTACTCTCTAATTTGTATTGGTTCCTTACTTTTTGATGACTTTGTAAGCCTTTGGTGCATTGAATGCAATAAAAACAGATTAATTGTAAACAACACAAAAAAGTGATATAGATTAGCTAAATATTGGAAGGAGGCTGTACAGTTGGTTTAGATACCAAATGACATATGTCCAAAGTACAAACACACATGTACATATATTCACTAAATGGACACTACACATTAGTATTTATTTTCAAGATTTGTAAGATTGCTGTTTTGCTCTTCTATTTTAAAACTAAACATTTTTTTGTCAGCATGAAAGAAACAATTTCAGATAATAAAAATGAAAACATATTTTATTGTAATTAAAACATTCATATGATTTCAAACGATATACATCATAACTTATTGTGAAGAAAAAATTGAACAACAATAAAAAATGCATAAAATTTTCAAAATTTCAACTAAATTAATCTAGTTAGATAAATAAATGATAAACTTTTAAATAATTGGTCTCTCATTACTATCTTTTAGTATATGTGAATCGCATATTTATTTATGGTTGAGTAAGCATGCACACGCATTATATATATTTCTTTTCTTTTAAGTTCGATTCTTTTTTTTTTTCTTTCTATCCAATCTTGTTACTCGATATGAAATGTAAACTTATCGGGAATGAACAATTTTTTCCAAAAAAAAATAAGCATAAATTGATAATGTTTTTGCAAACACCACAGAAATTTGTTGGTACTTCCATGAAATTGGGCCGATATATGTAAAGCCTGTAACCATATTGGACCTCGTGAGAAAATCGGCAAGCTTAACAATTATCTACTGTTTAGTTGAGATTCTCATTGAGAGGAGACATAAATTAGAATTAGAATGAGAATCCATCAACTAATACTCTGAAGTTGAACTCCGGTCAAAATCTAAACAATTTCTAACATTTCTTTTAATACCTAAAATCTCCTTCCATTTTCCTGTTTTCTCTTCACCAAAACAGTCATATCATAACGATCAAAATTTCAATTGACGTTTGGTTTGAAGATTCAATACTTTGAATCATGTGCTTCATTTTCCTAGATAGAGTGTCGGTTATGAGTTCGACTGTTTTGCAGTAGCTTTTAAGTTCCTAAATGTGTGCTTCACTGTTTGTCGATGACGACTATAAGGATCTTATCCTTTAGTTTAATGTATTTTCTCTACAGTGTTGTGATTGTGTGGTGTAATTGTGATGGACGAATTTAGAGTAAATCTATGCATATTTTCTTAAGTCCACTAGGATGTGATAATTAAATAAGTGGCCTTATTTTCTTGTTGTAGGCCCATCTTGTACATCGTACGTACGTAGCCCAGTCCATATTCATTGCTCCACTTACCGTCTTTGTCTGTTAGACTCATATCTCCCTTCTTTGGTTTTGTCAAAACATTTTGTCCGAAGCTACACTCTCACTTTTCTACTTTGTTAATTGTTAATTTAGTGAAAACTGTTTTTCTCTATTTTTGCGAGGGTTTTAAATTTTTATTATGAATCTGTACATTTAAGATAATAGGGAATATGGGGTTTCAACTTTTGGATTGTCATATGTGCTATTCAATTATTATAAAAACCTCACAATATAAATAAACTATTTATTACGTCGATATGTAAATAATAAACACTGTTAACATCAAATGTTAAAAAGTTGCATGAACTATGGAAGATAAGAATTTGCGTGATTAAGATTCCAAATGGTGACTACATATAGAGAATGTAGACACAAAATATCAAAAACGAGAATGCAGTTTGACCTATATCTTTATCTCCGTTCCGTTTAGCATAACCAGCGTCGGATTCTTTTTCTCATTTGTCACTTGATTGGTTAGGAAGTGTGCTCGATCGCTGAGCTCGTGTAGACACAAACACTGATTCCAGGGGGATTAGAAATTATGTTTATTCGGGGCAGAAACAAAAACATAATATTAGGATAATATCTTATATCGAAAATTGGATAAATTTTTTGAATAATATATAAAAATATAAATTAATTTATTCATTAGCTATTAGTTTATTAGTTTTGTGTTAAAAACTCATGATCTAATATTGTATTAGAACTCATGATCTAATATCATGATTTAATATTATACATTGTCCAATTTGATTCATAATCGACTTGATCCAAATTTAGCATGGATATACCAAAAGCAATTGCCAAAAGTATCGTCATTTCGAAAAAGTGCATTGAAAATAATATTTTACAATAAAAATATTTTTTTATAGAATTATGAATAATATATAAAAGATATGAATCAATTTATTTATTATCAAATAATTTAAATTAAAAATCCATAATTTAATATATAATAAAAATATATATTAATAGGAAATATTATCTTAAATTTTCAAAAGAATTAGACTAATTCTGGAAAATTTATGGTGGACAACTACGCCTCCCAAATGTATGTGGCTCCGCAACCGAGTCCCGTGCTTAATAGTTAATACTGACCACGAGCCACTTACCTTTAAGCAAATAAAGTTTGGGCTTGGAAAATCATAATATATTGTCTTCGGGCCAACAAATTAAGAAAAATCAGTGGCAGGATTGGCTGGGATACGTGTCTTGAGGCCACAAAATTTTCAGGATCGGCAATGCAAGCATTGATAAAACGTGTCATCAATGCATGACCTGAACAACTCGTCTGTGAGATATTTTGTTTTGTCCGAATATTAAATTATAAATTAGATGCAATCATTCAAAAGTACAATACGTGGTGATGACAAAGAGAAAAGTGACGTGGATCCTAGTTAGTACTATATGATTATTTAGTTGTTGGTGTGTGATGGTTCGCTGCTCGCCGTCAGACTGTCGTTAAGGCAAGCAAAAGCGACACTAATTAGTGTCATATGACAATGACGAGTGGCTAATTAATCATTAGTTAATTCATAAATGTAACATTCAAGCTCCTCCTGCTGGCATCCTCTATGAACCCTAACTATATCTTATTTGATAAAGAATAATTAAATACCATAAGGCTTATATAGTGTAGCAATTTGATTGGTAGCATGTTGATGGCGGTGGGAAATTTAACCTTTGGTTCGGAATTAGAGGAGCGGATAAAAGGATCGGCTGAAACGATAAGTTCAAGTAGGCAAGTGAAAACAAATGGTTAAGAGATATGCTTATCAGGAGTGGTATTTTCATATAATTTTTGTTTAAAAACGTTAAAATAATTTTTGCATAATTAAAATTTTAACCAATTTTTTGTACAACCGTTACTCATAATCACAACCATAGTCTTTTTTTTGTTTAAGCTATTTTAGCTCCAAACTATGCAGTTAAAGTGTTTTTCTCTATTATCACTGTATATGATCATCTCCTCTAGCTCTGCCGGTTCAATTGAACGTATAACAAATTCAGCGATACCAACGACTAAAATTTTGAAAAAGAAGCTATCTCAAAACAATAATCCAGCGATAAAAAAAATGGAAAGAGAGAACAATTTTTAGTCACTAGCGGCCACACAAAAGAACATGACCAAAATGAACAACTTTTGAAATAATATTTATATTTCTCTACACAAATACAAAAAATTAGAAGCCAGGAATTTGAATGGAGAAAACATTTTTACGTTGGAAGTGGATCCAACCAAATATCATACAGGCAATAGTGAAGTAGCACTATATAATTTCTCTTCTAACATATCGTAAGTAATCTTCAATTGGATTAAACGCAAAACGCAGATACTATAAAACTCAACTGGAACGCGGTTAGTCGAAGCAGTGCGGTGTTTGTCCTCTGCATATGATAAGAGGTCACGAGCTCGCTGAATTTTTATAAGGTCAAGCTACTTTGTTTATCTTTTTATTGACATCAGCAAAAAAGTCAAGTCTCATCACAACGTTTTATGTGCTGGTCCAACTATTCATATCTCTTCACGTTTTTGTTTTGGTCCAATCATATTTTCCTTTCTGAAAAATACATTAAGGCCCTGTTAGTTTTTGTTTTGTTTTGGCCTAAATCGAGCCGAACGAATATACGAAATAGGAAAACAGCGATACTTAAAAAAGAAGAAGGAAAACTAATAGAGAAAAGAATAATAGAAAAGTAGATGTAGTTAAAGTATAACAAACATATAATATAAAACAAACATATAAAATGTTTTTAATCAAATGATTAACAGTTAGCCTCATTAATTTTTCAGAATTCAACTTGTAAATAGTGTTTCTCTACGAAATAGAAATTAGACTATAAATTAGATATTATCTAAATGATGATTTAAAATAATATAGTTATGCTAGTAGTTTTCATTTTAACTAGTAGTCTTGCATTTTAACTGTGTGTTTTTTCCTTTTTTTTTCTTACGAAACCGATTTTATTTTTTTTGTTTAACTAGACATTATTATCCAAATTTGGTATCCACTCCAAAAAATGAATATCCAAACAAAACAGATCTGGATTCGGATACTAAAATTTTTTTGGACGGATATTCATATCCGATCTAATATTTGTATACCGAATATTAGTTTTTTTCTACGCTTTTTATCTCTAGATATATCCATTAATTTTTTTTCAAATACATATATCCGTAGATATCTATGGATATAAATACGGATAACAAAACTACAGATACCACTGACATAGATACAGAATCAAATAACCTTAAATATTTTGAATATCCTAATCCGTAACATTCCTATTTATAAATGTTATCATACAAATATATCAAAATAAATTTACAGCCATTCCCACCCGTGTCGGTCTGAGCACAATAATCATATGTCACGGATCACACACACGTATACTTACGTAGATTTCTGAATATTTTGTGTTATACTCATAATTATTACTTATTTGGAGTATTACTTATGCTAAAAAAATCAGTGTATCCCTAAAACTTTCTTTTAGCATGTACTATAACATTTTATAAATGTTTATGCTAAAAAAATCTTTTTCCTATAGAGTAAATTAAACGACTATATGAAAGGTGAGAAATATCACGCGTTGCACTTGCACATGAAGACAAAGTACTATGAACCGCTGGAGTATCCCCGCCGCAATTTCTTATGTATCTAACACTTCACCGAATCCATTATTTTGGAATAAAATCCGATTCTTCGATGTCTTCTGTTCTACAAAAAGAATTATTTTAAGCTATTAAATATTTCAAAAAATATATTGTAAAATTTAACTAAATATATTTATTTGTTTTTAACTAAAATTAATAAATATATAACAAAGAATAAATGTTAAGAATTAACATACTTTGGAAATTTCTATATTTAAGCATTTTGTTTGTTTACAAAAATATCGTTTTGACGTATGTTACATAGTTTAAAACGACATTTAGTTTAAAGAAAAAATAACATAGTACAAAGCCAAAAAAGAAATGAAATGTGAGTAGATGCTGAGTCAGAGGTTGGTCAAACGAAGACGGAAGACACAGCTAACTGAGATAATCTTATACACGTCACGCTGACTTGTTTTCTCCTCCCAACTTGTTAATTTCCTTATTCTTAAAATTATTAAAAGAATAACATTAAATATCACAAAAACAGAAGAACACAGCTGTTCTTCCTCCGACTCCCAATTTTTCTTCCTTTTTGCTGCTAAGGACTCATTTTATTTCATTATTTCACAATTCAGGACTCTTAAGATTTCCCTGATTTTGCTTAGATATTTTTTGTCCTAACATGCTCTCTCCTTTTAACATTGTCTCAATATTTTAAATTATCTTGAACTTTTTTAGTAGATAAGTTTGGTATTGTTACCAACACACGTTGACCATTCTCTAAACTCAATGTGGAATTCTAATATAGTAAAAACAAAAATAAAAAAGACTCCTCCAAATTCATCTAAAATTAGATAAATTCTCATTCAGAAAATATCCTTGATTTTTTCCTTTCGATAAAACGGAACAGATAATATATATCTTTAAGAAATAACGGGAATAGTAAAAAACACACACCGCGTCAAGAGATAAAATAGCTCAAGCGAGATTCATATTTCAGAGCGTGAAGAACACATACATGACATGAAAGTTTACGTGAGTTACACGCTTCAGATTGCGCGTGATTTTGGTTGTAACAAAAGATACGGAGAAGTGTGACATCTTTGTACATTAATTTCAGTTTGAGGACAGAACAGAAGTTAAGTTTGAGATCTAAGGACTTGCACTGTCTCCAAATATGCAGGAAGGACTTTTTGATTGGATCAATATAAAATACCTTCTCCATTCACTTGTCTCTTTAACATCTTCACAATTCACACAATTTCTCGTTTTTTTTTCTTATCAAATATAACTTGCGTGTAAAATTCCGAGGAAGATGACTATTCTTGTTGAACATTTCGTCTCTGGTAACGTTTCATTGCTTCTTTTATTAAAAAAAGAGAGAGAATAGTACTAATTTCGATTATTACAATACTGATCTGAATATCTATGCTTAGGTTTGGTTTAAACAACGATAGAAGGATCATAAACATATACAACTCTTTTTGACATTAGGAAAAAAACATATACAACTCTTGTTTATCTCAAAATGATACTGGTCATACACCTGTTACGTTCCAGATTATGGTAAAGAGCAAGATCGCAGTTTTGTTGTTTAATATGTCATAATCACAAGACCATTAGTGCATGAGAATATGATCAATTTCATTACACAAAATATAAGAAAATTATTGTTTGAATTATTTTTTTTGGTGACGATTATAGATTCAAGAGTGGAGGAAAAGAAAGTGACAGAGGAGAGATATGATGAATTGGTGATGGATGGAGGTTTTGCGGTTCCAAAATCAAAGGAAATGGATGGTTTCGATGCTCCTGATATCAATTTCTTGGGCCATTCTTTCAGGTTTGTTTTTTTCTTTTCCTCATTATAAATTAGTTAATGAATAAATCCGCATTTGATCAAAAAAGAAAGAAAGAATAAATCCGCAGTTAATATGTTTCTAAAATACTGCTAATAAATATTGTATAAAAGTTCATTACAATCTCTTTCTAATTTAGGGATTATAAGAATAGTGCAAGCGAGAGACAGCAAGGTGTTGAGGAATTTTACAGGATGCAACACATTAACCAGACCTATGACTTTGTAAGCCAAACAAATCTTGTTTAATAATTCCATTAGGCTAGTTAATCAAATTATAAAGTATTTCGTTTTAACTGAAAATTGGACAGGTGAAAAAGATGAGGAAAGAGTATGGAAAACTTGAGAAGATGGAAATGAGTATATGGGAATGTTGTGAGCTATTGAACAATGTGGTGGATGATAGTGATCCTGATCTCGACGAGCCGCAGATCCAACACCTTCTCCAAACCGCTGAAGCCATTCGCAGGGATTATCCTGACGAAGATTGGCTCCATCTCACCGCCCTAATCCATGGTGCATGTCTTGTTCTGCTATTATCATCTTTTTGTGTGATACTTATCTTAAATTTTGGCTATTAAACTGTCAACAATTTCAGAGTTTTGTGTTATAAGTTACATATAGCTTCTTATAATTGTTATTATTGAGCATATTAAATATCTTGCTGCATATAGGTAAATATTAATTCATATATCTAAGCTCGAATTATTTTAATTCTTTGGCTTAGATTTAATCTACAAGATTTTTTTTTTCTTTTTCTTGGGTCAATATTGGATGTTAAGTTAAGTTTATTTTCTTTTAGATCTTGGAAAGGTTCTCCTTCTGCCAGAATTCGGTGGTCTTCCCCAGTGGGCTGTCGTTGGTATGTATTAAATAGAATTATCCTAATCCAAACTATGTTACCATATACATAATATATATTAGATATTAGTCTACAACTAAAGTTTTTATTTAAATCTGAAAAATAACAAAAAAATTACTGATGTATAGACAACAACAGAATTGTACACAATTTTTTAACATTTTCACTAAATTACAGGCGATACATTTCCAGTTGGATGCAACTTCGACTCGTCCAATATTCACCACAAGGTAAAAACAAAATACAATAGTTTTGTGAAAGTTCCATTTTTGTTAAAGTTCGAATCTAACGTTTTCCAGATAGGTATTGGTGACATAAAAAGTTGTTCTACTTGAATAACTTATCTTCATTAATATATATTCGATTATTATGTTGCAGTATTTTAAAGGAAACCATGATAACAACAACCCAAAATACAACACAAAATATGGAGTTTACAGTGAAGGATGTGGATTGGACAATGTTCTCATGTCATGGGGTCATGACGATTATATGTATTTGGTAATTAGTTTTATTTTTTCATCTTCTTCTAAATTGCTACTAACGAATTTATCAGAAACAATTACCAAAACTTATCCTAATTTAGTTGATTTCATCTTTTAAAATAGGTGGCTAAGGAGAATGGCACGACTCTTCCTCACGCTGGTCTCTTCATTATTCGATACCATTCTTTTTATCGTACGTGTTCAATCATATGTTTAAATATATACGCATATATATTTATCTGTATTATAAGATTTATTAATTGTAAATATTAGATACTTTTTTTATTATTGTTAACATTGAAATAAATAATCATGTAGCATTGCACAAGGCCGGAGCCTACACACACTTGATGAACGATGAGGACAGAGGTGATCTCAAGTGGCTCCATGTTTTCAAGTAAGATTTGTTTTCTTCAGAGTATTTAATTTAATTTATTTTATATATTTTATATATTTCATTTCCAATTTGGCATTCTGACGAATAAAAATGGAATTGCAGTAAATATGACCTATACAGTAAGAGCAAAGTTCTTGTAGATGTCGAACATGTGAAGCCTTACTACATTTCCCTCATCAACAAGGTAAAATTACTCGACATACATTTAAATATATTGTGTTTAATACCCAAACTTGTAAATATAATATGCAATGTAATATTATATTCTTGTCTTTTTTTTTTCTTTTTTCTTTTGGCAACAATTATATATTTTTCTCATACTTACAAATAATATAATGGCTATAACTTTTTGATTTTGTAGTATTTTCCTGCTAAACTAAAATGGTGAGATGTAAAAGCTGAGAGATCACTAGTTAATTACATTTTACTTGGAGGACGAAATCGAAGGTTGACGAGTTTCTATTGTACACAACGGAGATAAATCTATCTAATAAAAAGTTGGGTGTTCATTTTTATTTATTTTCCCATCGTTTTAAGAATTATGTTGTATGAAAGAAGCATTTTAATGAAATAAAATTTAATTAATTTATCAGTTTTCCAAAAGTTCTAAATGTGTTCTTTACATTTTGATCGGTCAATTATCAAATAACATCGAGCAGTTGATCAAAAACTCATTCATGCAAAGCTAAAATCATTGGCAATTAAGAGAATGTCCAGGAGATGTTAATGTATCAAATGATGACCACAAAATTATGCCGAGTTAAGAAAAGAAAAATATCTTAGGAATAAAATTGTACGGAAATATATAAATTGGTTCGCCACTAGATTCACTTGTGGAGTGGTAGACATGACAACGAACCTAGACACGAAAGCTATTTGGATCAGATCGAAACTTTGCCTAAAAGATATCTTGGAGTTGGAAGTTTGGTCATCACATATAATGAATAAATATTTCATAACTTTTAGATATTTGGTATTTTAAATAATTTCTTCACCAATCTGATGTTTTATCTCATTCATAGAATTAGGAAAACATCGATGACGATAGAACCATGCAAATGATTGACTATCGTAGTTTTAAAAATCTTCGTTCATCTTCAACAATTGCTAAACAATAATTAAAGTTTAACATGAAAAAATTAGAATACAGCTAACTTTAGCCGGATCAACCTCAACTTGCATATCTGAATACTACACTCATATCAAACAAATATATAATCTCAAAATAACTTAAAAATCGAATTTACCAATTGTAACTAAGATATGATATTATTGAAAAATAGAATGCCAAATCGTGATTTGGCAATTTCATAATTTCAAAAGTATTTCAGAATATGTGTGGTGTATAATGTGAATATCAAATTGAAAACTAATAACAAATTACAATATATTACACTTTTAAAGGTAAACATTTGTTTAATTTCTTATTCCCTGGCATAGCACAGAAAATCATCTAGTTTGCTTGTTTAAATAATATCCACTATTCATTATTGGGAAAAAATCTCATTAGGAACCAAGAGAAACATAGAGGAAATAACTTATTATTTCTTTTATATTTTATTTTCATGAAAACCACTTACTTACCGATCAAAGCATGAACAAAGCAATCTAACTTTTTTCTCTAAATACTTGTAATTGGAAAAAGAGTGATATAATGATAATACAAGAAGAAATTGTCTATAACAAGTGTGATGGAAACAAGGGGTTTGGAATTAATGGGCTTTGTCCATAAATTGTATAGGTGAAGGTATGTTGGCTTTGCTCGTCTCCACAATGCAACCATTCATCACCATTTCCTCCAGCATGAAATGAGCTTTCTCCAGATGGAACATTATGTCAAGCTCACACTGCATTACAAAAAAGTTAAAAATCACAAAACACAAAAACAGCAGTCTATTCGATTCGAGACTACTATGAACCTAGACAGCTAACCACATTTCCAAAATGCTTGTCCATTGTCCCGACTAAAAGATGTATGAACTCAAGAATCGCCAGCTCGTTCTAGCACAAGAATCAGAGAGAGAAGAAGAGTGTTTCAGTTTCAACAAGCAAAATATTTAGAGAATGATGAAATAAAAAGACTGAAGCTAAGCTTTACCGTTGACAAAGAATAGGATAGGTTGCATTATAAGGATATGCATTGTCTTAGCCATAGATTGTAATAATTATAGTTAAATGTACTCGGATCCTACCTAATGATCCAGAAACACTCTTCTATATTGTTCCTCCACATCATACTTGAACCCATTTCGTATAAATAATAGAGCGGTATATAACTTAACTTCGTCGTTATCAACCCCAGCCATGAAGAAGAGAGATGCATAACGCCTGTAGACTATCTTGTAGTTGCGATGGTTCGACAAATGAACACTGTTTATTTAGAGAAAAATGCAGTAAAACTTAGTTTGATGCAAACTACAACATCTTTCAAAGCTGACTAATGTACATAGCAAGAAGAAATCAAAAACATGAACAGAGAGCTCAATGTAACTAGGACCAATGATACTAGACATGAAATGTTCGGTGATTTATGCATTACAACAAAAAAATTCCCAAATTGGCTCTGTATTAGTTTAGATTACCAGAAAAATTACTTGGATTCTCAAATCAAATAACAAACAGAGACTCAAATTCTATCAAGAAGCAATAAACCTAATGCCCAGAATATCATCTAATAAATCAAAATTCGCATTGATTAAAGGCCAATTACGACCCAAGACGATCACAACAGACATCAATTGACCTAAGGAGACGAGATCGGAGCAGAATCAGAGAGAAGAGAAGAGAGGTGTACCTGCTGGTCGTTGCGAGCGAGGCATTTACGGACGATTTCGCCTTCGAGAGCTCGACGTTCCTCGAGAGTGAGCCATTCGTAGTACTGAGTAAGACGAGTCTGGCCTTGCTTGTTCACCATCAATATGAACCTTATTCCCATTTTCGGAGCTAGACACGTCATGCTACTTTGTTTAATTTTATTTTTTAATAAGAAATTAAAATACTAGATTGGCATAAAAACTTGTATATTTCGGCCCTTATAAGCCCATTATTGAAACGTCCACGTCATTACCAATTCGGATTAAACCGATTCGAACCGATGCAATTTAATCGAGTTTAAACAAACAAACAAAAAACATAGTAATAATACACAACTAATCGATACAATTCAATCGAGTTTAAAAATTTAATCGAGCTTATGATTACATGTCCAGCCTTTGAATTTTATAAACCTTTTTTTTACATCAATACCATCAAATCCAAAAACACAACTATTTAGTGTTGGAATATAACCATCACACTTTTTTTCTTTTTACCATATTTTACTGGTAAAGTTTTTAGTGAGACAACATCATCCACATTTATCATTTATGTCCTTCATGAATCTCTTTTCAGATTTCTACGCTTCTCTCACGGGTTCTCATTTATTATTATAACAACTAGTTTATTTTTATATATTTGTATTTCTTGTACAAATTAAATAAAAAATAATATACAGTTGTTTTCTATTTTTCTGTTCTCTACGCTTCTTATATACTTCCACATAAAAAATTTCGAGGTATCAAAGCACTAAAATCTATTTTCTTTGTTTATATTCTTTAAATTTTGTTTTATCCTCTTATCTTCAGATTTGGGTATAGAAAATTAAAAACAAATCACTCTACCTTTATTTTCAAAGAAAATAACTATTTATTTTGGGCCAGAACCACTAGAACTGTTTTGTGCAATGCACCAATGATCTTCACCTTCATGTTGAACCACGCACATAACAGTGTATACTCGTTCTCCAACTTATGGAGTTTTTTTGTGGACACTAGCCATATCGGAAGAGGCATAGGCCCAACAAGCATAAATTCCTTTTGTAGCCAAGCATTTATTAAGAAAAATAGAAAAATTTAATACCAAGACGGCTTTCCTGGTTTCTAAAGTTGCTCTCTTAAAAAATTACATATTCCAAAGAGTTAAAACTTTATTTGAAATTTTGTAAAAACCGTAAAAAATAATATAAGTGTCTAAATGTACTATTTCTGTTCTCTAACACAATAAAGTGAAGCCCTGGCAATACGAATGTGAAATGGACCACTTGGGTTTGCTTTGATGAGAGTTTCCATTTGTCAGGACTCATCCTAATGTCTTTTATATATAACCCCAAAATCCAATCTAATACTACTCCATCTGTTTTGAAATATATGAGGTTTTAGGAGTTTATTTTTGTTGCATTTTATTTGATTTGATCATATTTCTATGTAAAAAAGTAATATGTTTCATTTTAATGATGAGAGTGTATTTATCATTGGTTGAATTATATTTAATATCTTATTTTAGTATAAAAACTTAAAAATAAATAATTAGTATTTTAATTTCCGGGTTTTTATATAAAACATCGTATATATTGAAACTGAGGAAGTAAAAAAAATAATCTTTTAAAAAAATATATTATTTTACTGTATCATACTATGGTATTTCTCCGCTCATTCGAGTTGGATGGATCCCTTATACACCATGATTTAACACAAATTATAACAAATAATTTCCTGGTTGATATTTCTAACACCAATACTTTATATTCGAAAGCGATCTATCAGAACATGGAATAAGCTTTAACAAAAAATAAGAACATGGAATAAAGATAATTAAAACTCTATGCGTTTCGTATGAATGCTATGGATGGCGCATGCGATAAAGATTTAAGAAAATGTGTTTCTTTAGAGGCTAATGTGTACTCGAAAGTCAAAATGAAGAAGAAAAAAAGCATTAGTGGGAAATATAGCTTCCAACCCAAACTTACAAAATCCAATCAATGTGTACTCTTCTGCTTTACTTCTTCGCATTCACATGAAATCTCACTCTCTATATATTAGGTAATCATTAGTGCGCAATAACCAAACCTATTTATCAATATATGTAACATCACATATTAACACTACAGGGACCAATCTATTAAACATTATACATCTCCCTCGTATATTTACAACTATTTTTTTTGTATTATCTAATTTATTTTACCAAAATACTTCTTTTGGTTTTAGTTGGAGATATGAGTTGGCGGCTTGCATATCCAAACATAAGATTCATATATACAATTGTTTGTACTCTTGCTAGATTTAAGAATTTATATCTTAATATTTGTGGACTTTCTTTTGTTTTTATGTGGAGACACTAGTTAGCTGCTTGGGTGCCCCAGATATAAGAAACACACACAATTGTTTGTCCACTAGCTAGATTAAAATATTTTGTATCTTTCTTAATCTTTATTAACGTTTGTCTTCTTGTGGATTTTTCATCGAAAATTTTGTGGATAATCACCCTCGATATTTTGTTTTTCTTAACGTAAATTATTCATACAAGGACCTTTTGGTTTTGCGAAATATGCGAGTTATGGGTTCAAAGTTCAATATGAGATGGATGTATAAAATAATTGACTTTAAATAGTATCTACAAAAAGGCTATAAAATTGAGAAAAAAACGAATAGTGGATTTTGAATTTATATTTTGAAAGGAACTTTTCATTGAATGAGTTGGAAAGGATAGAAAACAGTCTTTCCGTTTTAAATTAAATGTTGTTTAAGCTGTTTTTTATATGTAAAGAGCTATAATGTTTTCAAAAAATCGTTTTATAGTTTCAATATAACTTTTGATTTTAAAAAAGATCTCTCTTGACTCTTAAATAAATAAATAAAGATGTGTAATACTTTAGAACTTAATACGTCAATCAGAAGCACATATAATGGGAAGGAATACATAAAAATTGCGTACATATCTAAAGAATACTTACTGTCAAACTGAAAGAATACATACAAACTTAAGTTTCTACGCTCTAAAAGGAAAGAAAAATTCTATAATTATTTATACCAATTATTTATAAATTTCTATAAAAAATACACAAATTTTGTGGGTACCCAAAAAATACATGAATTTTAGTTTTTGTTTCCATTATAATACACAAAATTTTATATTGTTTCCATTTAAGATAAAATCTGTTAATTTTTTATTTTAATAATAATAATATTTAAATAATACATTATTTTATAAAACTCGAAAAGCAATTCTTAAAATTCCTTTCAAATCTTTAAAAATTCTGTAAAATTTCAGAAATTAAAATATTAAATTATGAAATTAAGAAAAACCCAAAATATTTTGTTAAATTATTTAAATCTTTAAATAAGTCTAAAATTTAGCATTTATATTATAGTACAAAATATTTTCATATAGTATAGCTTTTACAAAAAATTTAATTCATAAAATATTCAAATACTTAAAAACATTTATTACCATATACAAGGTAAATAACATACATTAACTTTTTCAAAAGTTTATATGTATATATATTATATTATTTACATCAGAAATTACTCAAATCACAAATAAATACAACATATATTATTATATTCAAACAATTTATTTTTAAAAAATAGTAAATTTATTAATATAATTTTATGAATTTAAATATTTAAATTTTAATTTTTTAAGTATTAGAAGTTTTATCTGTTTTTTTATTTTTTTTTATTTTGTGAATTCCAAATTTTAAAAGTTAAAATTTTATTTAAGACTTATTTAGGTTTTATACAATTTTAGAATTTTATTAGGTTTTTCGATTTTATTAAATATTTTTATCAGAATACTTTTTTATTTTAATTGAAAAACAAACAGATTTTAGTTTTTTCAAGCATTAAATATTAAATTTTTAATAGATACAATTTAAAATTTTATAAAGTATAATGAAAAATAATTAATTCGTCTATTTTTTTGGATACACATAAAATTTAAGTATTTCTATAAAAATTATTAAATAATTAATGTATTTATACGGAATTTTTCTGGGACACTACTATAGCAAAAGCCGTGATATGATGGGTAGGAAATAATTATACTGTCGCATTCAATGCCACTCATTTCGATTAATTATCTATATTAAATGGATGACACATCCCCAAATCTAATTGGTGTGTCCCCTCCATATGAGGCGACAAAAATCTCCCGTTCTTTAAATTTCCTTAATCGTTCCTCAAGTCAACACAATCTCACTGCATTTCACACTCAAAAATTCAGAAACTATATACTTTAAATAGCCTCAAAAGGTTTTGCATTTTTTTGGTATTTTGTTATATGGTAATTTGTTGTTTTGATTATTTTATTTCCACCATATCAGTCACAACTCTCGACAGTGCTTTTTTATTTTATGTCGATAACAAAACTGTTCATTTTCTTCACATTCTTCCATTTTGGTGGAACAGAAAAAAACAGCTAATATGACAACAAAATCGGAGAGGCAGTGGAAACTGGAAATATTATTTTTACTTCTTTCTTTCGTTTTATAATATAAGATGTTTTAGAGATTTTTCTATGTTTGAAAATATAAGATGTTATCATATTTCTATATATATTATTTTATTGAATATTGTGTGAGCAATAGTAAGTTGCATTTTTTATGATTGGCTAAATTGTTTTTGCTTATATATTAAATAATAATTTTTAAAACAAAAAGTAACTTCTTAATATGCATGTTTTTATTCAAAACATTTTATATTATAAAAAGGAGGGAGTAGGTTTTAAATATAAAATATTTTAGCTAAATACATAGAGAGTATTTTTTTGTGTGTTAACATACAAATGACAACTTATGAATTATAACAAGAACCCTCCCATTCCACTTTTTTTAATAAAAAGGTTTAAACTCAATCTCCTCTTGCTAAAGAAGCTTGGGAGAAGAAGAGATCCATAAAAGAAGAAGAAACATCATCATATGCGGCAGATGATACCACTATCAACTCCTCTACAAAGAATCCAATGCAATACCATGAACACCATGTTGTGGAGCAATTGATGAAAGCAAAGTGAACATCTCAAGATCCATCAATATTGCGAAATACTCATCCTTTCACTATCTATTTACAAGATATCATCCATCTGCCAGAAAAAAAAAAGATGAAGAAAATACTGTTTTTGTCACATTAGCATACAAGTGAATTTAAAAAGATCTAAACCTGCTAGATTCTCTTTACCCTCTAATCATTTCTTGAAATGCCCTGAACTAAGCCAACTACATGTCCTCTGTTTTCATATTAATGATAAATGGAAGTTAGTTGTCAAAGAAAAATAACATTGTTAACAAGTTACGTAAGCATGACAATTTTTTTTTTGATTTTTGATAAAGACATGGAAATATGCTACATGATCCCTAAATGTTGCGAATTAATACATATATACGCCCTAACCATATGTAATAATACCATGGAGTATAAACTATTCCCAGCAAAAGTAGCTCTACTAAATAATGCTTATAAAATTCATGGGACATTTGATGAATTATAGTACGAGGGTGTTTACCAAAATCAAAGTGAATCATAAGTTGAAAAGAAAACAGTAACACAGAAGCAATACTCCATCAAACCTTTGTCCCCACAACAAAAGCCTTACTCTGTTCATCTTCAATCAATGCTTCAACCACACTTTGCAAGAAAAACTCACTAATCCAACAAAATCTTCATTCTCTTTCCAAATTTCAACATTCCCCAAAATAAAAAAGACAATAACTTTAATCAAGCTTCTTGAGTTTATTCAGTTTCCAAAAAGAACAAAAGAAGCAATGATGAAGAAGAAGAAAGGTAGCAACTTTAAGCTGCTGTGTTTGTTTCTGTTCCTGGGTTTGATTCAGACAACCGGAGACGACGGCATTGGAGTTGGAATCGGCGACGGCGGAGTTTGGATCGGCGGTGGAAACCCTAATTCCAAACCTGGTTCAGCTCCAAAGCAACAGACAAATGCAGCTTACAATGCTCTTCAATCTTGGAAATCCGCCATTACAGAAGATCCATCTGGTGTTCTTAAAACATGGGTTGGTGAACATGTTTGTTCTTACAGAGGAATCTTCTGTTCAGGTTCATCTATAACCTCCATAGATCTAAACAAAGCAAATCTCAAAGGCACCATTGTTAAAGACCTCTCTTTACTCTCAGACCTAACCATTCTTCATCTCAATAGTAACAGATTCTCAGGTCAAACCCCAGATTCTTTCAAAAACCTAGATTCTCTTCAAGAACTCGATCTCAGCAATAACAGATTCTCCGGTTCTTTCCCTCAAGTCGTAATCTACATCCCAAATCTGGTTTACCTCGATCTTCGGTTCAACAATTTCACTGGCTCAATACCGGAAAATCTCTTCAACAAACAATTAGACGCGATTCTCCTCAATAACAATCAATTCACCGGTGAAATCCCCGGGAATCTCGGATATTCAACGGCTTCGGTGATTAATCTCGCTAATAACAGATTATCCGGCGAAATTCCGACGAGTTTCGGCATAACCGGATCGAAATTGAAAGAGGTTTTGTTCTTAAACAACCAGTTAACCGGTTGTATACCGGAATCAGTCGGTTTATTCTCTGATATTGAAGTCTTCGATGTTAGTTTCAATTCCTTGATGGGTCATGTTCCCGATACGATCTCTTGCTTATCGGAGATCGAAGTTTTGAATCTTGCGCATAACAAACTCTCCGGCGATCTTCCCGATTTGGTTTGTTCATTGAGGAATCTGATAAATCTGACGGTTTCTTTCAATTTCTTCTCCGGGTTTAGCTCTGAGTGTTCAAGAGTTAGCGTTGGGTTTGATTTCACCGGAAATTGTATTCCCGGCAAGGTTTATCAGCGGCCGGAGCCGGACTGTTCTGTGATTCCTGGCGGCGCGTTGAGTTGTTTCAGGATTCCGGCGCGGCCACTAACGTGCGCTGCGATTAGCGTGGGACTGAAGGTTACTCCATGAAATTATAAAGGTCGAAGCCTTTTTTTTTTTTTTTTTTTTTTAAAACTCTTTGCAAGATTTGTAATGCAATTGTGGTGCTTTGATAATTTTTACTTGATAGAAAATAATCAACTGATTTAGTAGTTCTTTGTTTTTTTGGTATAATCTATCTAATCTTTTTTAAAAAGAAAAAATGGGATCTTGGTAAGGATTATTTTCTTACCATTAAGAAGAAATACTGTCGGGAATTTGGGATGAAGTTTATTATGTTCCAACACTACATTAAATGGTCTTTAATCTTATTATATACATGTTATTATATAAACATTGGTTGTTTTCACGAAAATTTGATACATGTTAAAATTATAATTTATAAAATTACAACACGTATCGGTTGATTGATAAGATTATGACACGTGTTAATTTTTTGTTTTTTAATCAAAAAGAAAAACAGACAAAAAATGTTAAATAACAAAATATATACTTTCTATTTTTTTTTTAAAATATGTAACATCCTATTATTTTGATAAAAATGTTCTTTTCAATTTTTTTTTTAAAATTTTCATATTATTTAAACTCCAATAAAATTTTTTCACACGCTTCTAATTATTTGAACGAATAGAAAATTAATTGAATATGATCCAACTTATTCATTATCCTAATTGGTTAGTGTTACATAAATAGTAGAGTAAATTGATTGGATTAACCCATGAATCTATCTAATTTAATAGATCAAATTAACACATAAATTTAGTTAATTTTATGAATCAAATGGTTAAATAGATCAATTTATGAACACATAATTTTTTTTCCTAATAACTTTATCGTCATAAAATAATAATAATCATTAATTAATTTCATGAAATTCCATAAATTACATAATCAAAAATTTTATAGGAGATTATAAAATTAGAATTTTAGTGAGAAATATGTATTTTACATGCAAAAAACCGAACATCAAAGTTATAAGTGCAAAAAAACTCAAAATAAATAGAGATGAACAAACGAGAATTTAAAACGATATATTGTAGGAAAAAATGAGATAGGTGATGCCAACTTGCAATTTATAAGAGAATAAAGTTATGCATGAACACGAGAATGATCATCAACATCAACTCAGTGAACCAAATAGGCAAACCATTGGTAGCAAAAACGTCAATAGTTGATCTCATATACGAAATATTAGGAGTATTGAAATAAGATTCAAGACCAATCGCTACATAGTTTTGTCTGATTCATCGACAAAAATTACATATAATTGGCACAAGATAACAAATTGATTAGATAATTGCATAATATTATCGGTTTATGAATCAAAAAAATAATACCTCTATTGAACATGGAATATGAAGGAAATGTTTTTCTTCATAAAGAAGAAAGATTGTAAATGTTATCTCTCAAAAAGTGGAAGTCATAATTGATTTCTCCTAAACAAAAAAAGTAAAAAAAAGACAGAGTTCTAACCCACATTACATAGTACATGTGCAGCTACACCCCCTAAACTATAAATAATTATGTTATTACACTAGATATTTAATAATGGAAAAATGCACCTCTTATAGTGATTGATGCCCTTTTTTTGCTATTTTGCACATGTTATATTTTTTCTTTTGGTATGTTATTACGGAGATCTACTTCAAGAAAATTGCTTCCGCCAACAAATTTTGTTGGAGATCGAAGATTGTAGTATATGGAAATTGGATGATGAAAAAAAAAGTCGCAAAAACCAAACATTTTCAGATATAGAGTTTGAGATATGAATAAAAAAATGAGAGCTAGTGATTTAAAGGTTGAATAAGAGGATGTTGTCAGAAATCGCCAAAAAAACAAGGAATAGCAAAAAACAAGAAATAGCAAAAGATTTCAGCAAGTGAAAGTGTCTAAATAATACAATACAAAATTCTACAATAAGCAATGGTAAAGATCCATAAAACGTAAGCTTGTCACGACATTGTCTCTAATTTCTTCTTCTTCTTCGGTTCTTCTTCATCAAGAAATTGAAACTAACATCGAGCAATATTAACATGCTAAACAACTTTGACTCAATTAAAAAACTTTCTTATATAAAAAACGAATTTACAAGAATTGCAGCGGCGACTTAAAATTTAATCGAGTTTTATAAAATCAGGACACTAATTAAAGCACATAAGCTAACCGATAGGCCTATGATCGGATACTCAATAAATTTTGGATACCCAATAGCCAGTTTACACTACTCATGAGTCTTTCAGAATCCAAGTTTATTATATGTTATGCCAAAATGTTATATATATATATATATTTTTTTTTTCTTTTGATAAAGAAGCCAAGAAGGTATGCCAAAATGTTTTAAAGAGTAAATCCAAATTGGGACAATCTTTTGAGAGAGGTTGCTAATATTTGGGGCCCTGTATGTTTCTATCAAAATCTTATTTATTTTCTTGTTCGTCTGAGTGACCATATCCTAAACCTTTAAAAAACTGATTTGTGTAATAAAACAAATATTAAATACTGTTGTTATTTCCTGAAATCCTTCTTGTTCGTTATAAATAGATTTGTTCATTTTTAAGCTTGAGAGATCCAAATTGGGACAATCTTTTCTTACAAAATCTTTATTTTCTTGGTCATCTGACTGACCGTATCCTAAACCTAAGAAAATCCAACTGATTTATGTAATAAAAGTATAAAACCAAAATTAATACTTTCCTGAAATCCTTCATGTTCGTTATAAATAGGAAGAGATTAGCACAGGGAAGAAAAGACACGTGGCGTGCAGAGAGTTAATGATTAAGCTAAAACAAAGGCGAGACGTGAGTAGCACTAATTGAAATTTATAAAAACAAAATGGGCGGCTGAGAATGTGTATTTAGAATCCAACGGTTTAGATTTCGCTCCCTATTTATCGAGACGACGAAGTCCTCCTCGGAGTTGCATTGCACATTCATACATTACACAAAGAGATTAGAAAAAAAACAAACGAATCGCGCAGAGTAAAAGAAAGAAAGAAAGAAGACATCGATCAGAGACAATGTCGTGGCAAGCATACGTTGATGAGCATTTGATGTGTGATGTAGGCGACGGCCAAGGTCACCACCTCACCGCCGCCGCCATCATTGGCCAAGACGGTAGCGTTTGGGCTCAGAGCGCTAATTTCCCTCAGGTAATTCGTGTTTGTAGAATATCATCGTGTTCCTAGATCGGATCATGTTTTGGTTAAATTTTTTACGCCTTGTGATCTAAGCATTGTTTTTTTTTTGTTTATACCAATTGCATCAAGTTCATGATTCTGGATTTGGTTAAACGTTTAGTTTGATTGGATCCCGAATAAAATTCTGATGAATCTTTGTCTTCAAACAGTTCAAGCCTGAAGAGATCTCAGGCATTATGAATGATTTCAATGAGCCAGGTCATCTTGCTCCCACAGGATTGTTTCTTGGAGGGCTAAAGTATATGGTCATCCAAGGCGTGCCTGGTGCAGTCATTCGTGGCAAGAAGGTAAGATTAGGAATATCTTGATTGAGGTTATAAGGTCTAATGTTTGTTTGCGTTTTCCGTTTTTTTGTTTTCATTATGTAAATATATATTGTGCTTATGAAAAACTCAAAAAATGTTTTCATCTTTTGATATTTGCCTTTGCGTTTACATGAGCAACATAAAATGCATTTCGTGTGTATGTATATATATATATATATGTTTTATAAAATAAACACACACCCTTTTGTCATTTTTAAGGGAAAAAGTATTAATTTGTAGATGTAAATGTCTAAAGCAAAGGGAAGGAGAACCAACTGAAAGAGAATCAACTCTTCTCATTTCACTCCACATAGGGACTAAAATAAGGAGAATCACCTCTTGCAAAAATGATCAAATATGGCATAACTTCTTCTTCGTTTAATATATATATATATATATGTGATAATTTGATCGTATCTGATGTCATGAATAAGTTTTTCAAACTCAAAACCGTTTATTGATGGAACTTGGGCAGGGAGCAGGAGGGATCACGATTAAGAAAACAGAACAATCAATGGTGTTTGGTCTGTACGAAGAACCAGTGACTCCAGGACAATGCAACATGGTCGTGGAGAGGTTGGGTGATTACTTGGTGGAACAGGGTCTTTGAACCTTCTAGAATGCTCCATTCCTCTTGTTCCAATTCACTAAACCACTGTTGAACTTTTTTCTTTTTTGGTTGGGTGCATGGTTTTTTTAAATTTAATTTTGGGTCTTTCTGGTTCTTCCTTAGCAAAGTTTAAAAGAATTCCGAAGCCTAAGGTAGGAGATAATAACACAAAACCTGTGTATAGAAGCCGGGACTTAAAAAGCCATTTTTCTCTTTTTCTTGGTTTCGTGATTAATTTGTTTGTTTTATATTTAATTTTTTTTTCTTACATTTATTTATTGCGTATATATAACTCTTGTCATGTGGTTGTGGTTCATCTCTAATTTCTTTATATGTACTAGCAAAACCATTATAGATAATCATTATGTAACCGGGTGATCATGATAGCTATCCATGCGTGTGTCAACTTGTGCACGCCTCTCATTTGTTTCTCATAGCCGGTATATAGCACAAACGGTGTTGTGGTGGATCATGTATGACTTTCCTTGATCATCACTATTACCATGTGGAACATCACCATATGCTTATCTTGTGCAACTTCATGTCTCTATGCTCCTATGTAACTAATCATCCTCTTAGCGGTCACATGCGAGACATGCGCTATGCTAAAACACGCTTTAGTCGATCACCTAGTCATACGACCAAGATGATCACCCGACCTGACTATCCAAGATGATAACACAAGTCATATATTTCCCCCCTTTAAAGTACCTCTTCACTGCCTTTAGTGGAAGCAGGCTCGGCCGGAAGATTTTGATGCCTAAAGTAAATAAAATTTTTTTGAGCTCAATTACAAATACAATTTTTTAAAAATAGTCAAAAAATTTAAAGGTTGAGCCTTTATAACATTTTTTCTATTAATTATGAAAAACAATTAATTGGTGTATATACTTTTTATTATTGTATTCATTTATTTAATGTTTGTCTAATATTTATTAGATGATAAATATACGATTTATTCTTAAAAACTAATAGTTTATATTATGATCTCGGTAAAATTAATTTCTGGGTCCGGTCACTGATCATATCATATGTATATAAGACATCTAACAACAACACACACTCTGCCTCACGCTAAAACAGGTGTACTGGTCTTACGTCGACGATATCAACTTCTCTTATGTTCGTTCGTAATTAAAAACTCCAATCAGGTCCATCCAACCGCATTCGTGTTTCGAGGAGTTCCAATCCCCTTCCGAGGAAAACTTTCTCTACCTTTCACCCATTTCTATGCTCACTATTATGCCTTATATCACTTCTTGACCAATTTAATAACTAAACTTACTTTTCTCCTCCTTTGTTTCTTTCAGTTCTCCGGCCAATCATGTTGCTTCACTCTAACAAAACCGAGTGTCGTTTTGACAATATGCTTATTTCAAGAGCATCTTGTGTCGTCCGGAGACCGACGAAACATTCAAACCATTTAAAATAGTGACGTTTTTATCAGTTGAACCAAAACAACTTTTTATTATTAGATAAGCAGAAGGGGTCATAAACTGAAATCCAGAGTAAACTCCAACATTTATTAAGTGACAACCATGATTGGGAGGGGACTAGAACCAGATTTCTTAATTCCATGATGAATATTTCAATCACAAAACCAGCAAAGTATTTGTCAACTTTTACTTAAAATATACGAAAGTGATGGGCCACAAGTAAATGCAATATTTGGTGTAACGCAATAATATATATGATTGAGATCTTCAAAGAGCATATCCACTCTGTATTCGGTAGAGAACTAATGATGGGCAGTTGGGCACATTCTGGCATCTCTAAACTATTTTTTTTTCCAGATTAATAAATAAAGCTTTTAAAATACAATTTCAAATTTTCAACTCATGATCAAAAATAAAATATGAACTGATCATCGTCTTTGTATTCTCTTCAATTTTGCCCTCTCTCTTGTGACACAACAGTCTCTCGGCCTTTCTAAACTTTACAAATAGTGCCATAATGGATTGCTTGGTTCATCTTTGCCGAGACGTACGTAGTATTCAAGTTCAAAGCAAGAACTCGTTAGTGCTTGTGTTATATATGATTTTAAAACTCATTCTTAAACGAGTGCCCAAAAATATGAAAAGTTATTTTAGATAGTGTGACAATGTGAATTTGGCTTCTCTATATATTTGGAATCGTGCATGCAAGATTTGTCGTATGGTCATCTTACCATTGTTTCTCGAGATCGTTAAGGATATTTGCTAGAGAGTACATAAACATGCAGCATACGAAAATATCCTTAACGATCAATGTCACTTGAGACTCTAGTGTGGCATTTTTGAAGTTGTCCTTCGGAAGCTTAAGTCGTACAACTGTTTGCTGTCCAATTGCTGCAAATAGTTAGATTGTTTGTAATGAAATGATAAAATCATCATTTGTATTAAGATAGGAATATAAAATATGATGATGATATATTTTTCTCCATTTTGCATTTTTAGTTACACATTAACTGGTTTTAGTTTGATTTTATTTCTGTATATATAATTTTTTTCTTTCCATTAATAAATTGATAAATTTGTGGATATTGTGAACCTATATACTTACCATTAAAAAATAATAGTGAAATTTGATATTATTAATGTAAATTATAACTAATTAAATTAAGCAGTTGACGGAACAAAAATTATTAAGTTGAAAGCACAACATTTCCTTGTCTACACGATCAAAAGCCCACGAAGAGATTGAGAGAAACCTTCTCTGAGATTTCATAGAAGAAACAAACTCATCGGAGAATTCATTACTCTCTCGGAGAAGAAGAAGATGTCGTGGCAATCATACGTCGATGATCAGCTTATGTGCGATGTCGAAGGCAATCACCTCGTAGCCGCCGCAATTCTCGGTCAAGACGGCAGTGTCTGGGCTCAGAGCTCCAAATTTCCTCAGGTTTTTCTTCTTCCTAATCTTCTCTTTTTGCATTTTATACGATATGTCTTTTGAAGAATCGGAATCGATCGGATTCGGCCGTCTGTTTTGAGATTTTCCAGTGATCGGATCTGACGAATCTCGGATCTGATTTTGAGTTTTCTATTGCCGGAATCTGAGGAATAATTTCGATTCACGATCTGTATGCGAAATTGGATTCAACTTAGGGCTCTAGATCTTTAGTCTGATTCTGAGATTCCATCGGTATGAGAAGTTAATCGTAGCTTCCATAGAAGATCAATGCGTCTGTGAACTCTTACGCATGCGTGAGCGATGCATTGTTAATCAAACCAAATCAATCCGTTTTGTAGATTGTATTGTATTAGGATCATTGCTTAACAATAGTTTCTGGGATAATCTCTGTTTCCATTATCTTGTTTATTATCAAGATATATGCAGCAATAACCCAAAGTGTTGACTTGCTTTTGCCATGTTCAATGATTGATAAAATCTTATGTGTTCTTGATACGTGTTTTAGTTGAAGCCTGAAGAAATCACTGGAATCATAATGGACTTTGCGGAGCCTGGGTGTCTTGCCCCAACCGGACTATTTCTTGGTGGCGAAAAATACATGGTTATTCAAGGTGAACCAGGAGCTGTGATCCGAGGGAAAAAGGTAACTTTCTTTAGATCAAACATCAGAAGCAGCTTCTACGATAAATCCTTACGAAGAAGGCTTGTAGATTTTGAAAGAGAATAGATTCAGTATTCATTTTTACAATCTTTGAATCTGCAGGGACCTGGAGGTGTCACTATCAAGAAGACGAATCAAGCTATGGTCTTTGGTATCTACGATGAACCGATGACTGGAGGTCAATGCAACTTGGTTGTGGAAAGTCTCGGGGATTACCTCATCGATTCTGGTCTCTAAGAATCGAGGTTTCATTTTTATCAGGTTGTTCTTAATAAAAGAGTGTCAATACCCTTTTAATTGTGATTGATTGTAATGCTTTCTAACACAATCAATTGATACTTTAGAGAACCAATTGTGATTGTTGGTCTCGTTGCCGGGTTTGGGTTTGTGTGTCTTGTAATGACATTTGATCATTTTTTTCCCTCCATATGTATTGACTTGTGGATTTTTAATTCTTCATATATCTTCTTGCATGAATGCCGTTTATGATTTGGATTTTGGAGTTTGAAACAATTTTGGTGTGGCATACAAAATAAAAGTTTCTAATCTAGCTGTAAAATCCTTAGTGATATTTAAGTGGTTTGAAACATCGTGGTATAATTGGAGTTATTAGTTATTTAAAAGAAATATTTTTAAATAATAATATTTTCATTTTAAGGAGAGTATATTTGTATTTAAAATGTGTGAGAAACTCAAAAACATTTATCTTTAACATTAAAATAATTGTTTTTTATTAAAAAAAAGAACAAAATGATGAACACGACATCCAACTCCAAACCACAAGTTCTACCGAGGAAACATTCTACCGAGGAAACACAAAAGTTCTTTCGGACCATTTTTGCTTCATAACATCTTCAAGAATCCACAAAGTAAAACAATCATGATGCATCGAGACGCCGGCTAACTTCCCTTGGTGGTTTATTAGATCTTTAATATTGTCTGGTGCTTCAATAGAAGATAGTTTTTCAGACCCAACATCAAAACTCACAATTTGTTTGTCTTCCTTCCTCTATACCTTTATAATACACAACTCCATTAATGCATACTCCTTGGCTCAGCCATGTATTAAACCTGCGATATCCTTCCATGCGCCTCCAAGAAAAAGAAGATGGCTCACTTCCTCCTAATGTACATACACTATGTTCAACAACAGCAGGATACCCATGTGGTTAAATTACGCGCATTACTTTGTACTGATCCTTAGTTGGGTCGTACCTAGTAACATAAAACATTTCTTTCGACGAAAATTAAATCATCAAACTCGGGGTCATGAGATGAGCTTATGACTTTTCTTGTAGTTGGGTTACATACCATGAACTTACGAAGGAGTAAACAGCCTATGAAGATTAAACCACGCAAGGAAGTATATTGGATGTGAAATCTATTATGATCTTTTTTTCTATTAACGTCATGTTGAATTTGTATATCATTGATAATTGTGATATATCATCTGATTTTCGAGGAGGATTAGGTGATGAGAAGAAACTAAATCGACTCTCATCGCCACTTCCCCTAAGGATAATTTTAGTGAGGAGGAGACGAGGTCGAGACCGAGATATGAAAGAGTCCATGAATGATCCACTATTGATGATGAAGCACCATGTCTTCGATATGCATTTGAATTTGAGAAGAGATTTTACAGGTAATCTTGTGAATATCTCGACCATCAGATCATAAGGAATTGGCTGTGTGTTATTTCCGACGGTTATGATCACTCCTTTGCAATGTCATCGTTCCCTTGTTGTCTTTTCATGGTTGCTGCACGAGACAAGTCTTACAAGATTCTTCAACTTAAATATGTTTTAAAAGATTGTGTGTATAATTCTGGAGACTCGATATGTTTAAATAGGTGCACCTCATTAACCATCAGCAACTTTTAAATGGGTAGTAATTAATATATATATATATATACTTTTATTCATTTAAAATGGAGTGCTTTTATTGTCATAGGGTTACAAACTGCATTTCAATTTAAATTAATTATAAAATTTAATTGTGCTTAACAATTTTTTATTTGAAAAGGTTTAGGAAAAAAATCATACATGTAAATCATATATACATGTAAAATCATCGACCTGTATAGTTCTATATGAAAAAAGATTTCAGTCCCAAAATTTGTTAAATTTTAATCTAAAACTTTTGGTGTGGTTTCTTGAGAAAAACCATTGATGTAAATGCGCTTAGACTCGGTCACAGTTATAATTGTCTTCATTCAACATTTGTTTTGTATCGTTTTTTCCATATTAACCTCAAATGTCTTGTCTGTTCTGTTTAATCGGTGTCGTACTAACTACTAACCATGTTTATTTAGCTCCACATGCTTTATTATCACCCAAAGCTTTAAATTTCATATTTTAGCCCATTCAGTAAATATATTATTTTTATTTGTTTTTGTAAGGTCTAGATTCAGAGTTTAATGAAAATTTAGTAAAATAGATACAATATAAATTAGCCTTTTCACAGGAGGTAACAGAATAATATTATATATTTTTAAAATATATCTTTGTAAACATTATAATAAAACTCCCGAGCACAGAATGGTTTGATGAGGGCAACCACAGGCAATTTAATAAAATTGGGTAACATGAAAATGATAAAGATTCATTCCAGTGCATCGACTAACATCAATGTAGATCCACCTTGCTTGAATCTAACTACAAGGAGATAATATTGTCGACATGTGAGACTGCAGTTATAGAAACTCGGTCACAATAGGTGAGATTGCAGTTATGAAACGATAACTTTTGATTGAAATTTCAATTTTGATATTTTGAGATTGTGTGGTATTAAATTCCAATTAATGTACTACTCAATTCATGAGACCAAACCGTATCAAACCTGGTCTGTTATGGACTCACAAAGATGCTAACCAAGTAAAGATCAAACTTGTATTCAATACAAAATCTGTTTTCTCTACAACTTAAATAATATTTACCAAAATGGGTAAGTGATCAAAACAAAGTAAAGTCTTTCAATCTAAAGATAAGGTTGTGTGATTACATTCACCATTTTTTCACTCGTCTTCCTCGATAACCTTAGTGCCTAAACCAGACAATCCTTCAGCTGGAATCTCAGCAACAGTTACAAGTGAGAAGAACTCCTCCTTGGCATCTTCATCATCGTTCCTCTTACGAGCAACACGAACTCTGATTCTCCTAGGGGGGCCTCGGATACCTTTGCTCCATATCTGCTTGTTGAGTTTAACGTCGACTCTAACATCCTTTGTTCCCATTGCTTTCAATGCAAACTTCCTAATCTCTTTGATGGCATTGGGTGCCTTCTTCTTGAATGTGCTGTTCATTTATATACAATGCGATATTTTCAGATTCAGAGATAATCAATACAGAGTAGAAACCAACGGAGAGCAAAACCATTGTTTAATACAAAATTTTCACTCATCAAGTAGCCCTAATTCAAATCAATCGGAGTTTCAATTTCAGTTTAATCATTCCATTATCAACTAAACGCAAAGGAAAGGTTAAAAATCAAAACGAGAATATAAAAGATTAGATTTTTACCAGCTATGGAGGCGCCTGTGAAGATTTATAGTGTACTCTCTCGTAACGACCTCTTCCTTTCTTCCTTTTCCTTTCTCCATTTTTGCCGACTGTCTCTCTCTCTCTCTCTCTTCAACTGGAGTTGGAGATGGCACGGCGAGAGCAAAATAGTCAGGTAAGAAACCCTAATATAAAGCCTTCCGTACGTTATTATTTGGGCCGATTGTGGGTCTGATGGGCTTAAGAATACGCTTCAACGAAGTTAAATGGTCAATTGTCAACTTAAAACAAGCTTCTCTCCTGTGAGATCTTAAGGCAACATTTGAACTTCACACTATCATTACATATTGAAGCAGCTCATATAAGTACGATTTGGGTTTTATATTAAAGATTTTATCACTTTTTTAATTTCTGAATACAATGGTATTTCGAGAAAAATTGAATCAGTTCAAACCATATCAAGATATGCTTTGATTATGAACATATTGGTTTATCTAATTTGAACATTTCTAACAAGGACTTTATTCCAATCACTCAAATCTATAACGAAGTTCTTGATTGGATAAAAAGATCTAACAAAATGTAACACAAGCACACAAGAAACATAAGAGAATAACAAGAAAAACTTTCAACTCCTTTAGTAGGATAATGAAAAGGAGGATTGCGTTATGGTTCAACTTCAAGCAATAACTTAAAATAAGAGCTGTTCAACAAAATCTTTTACTTCAAAAAAAAAAACACAGTGAAAAGAAGCTTAAGCTTGTCTGTTTCTTTGCTTGGCACCGGACTTAGCAACCCTAAGGCCTTTGCTAATCACACTGAGTCTAGCAAGAGCAGCTTTCTTCAAGTCTGGCCTGTAGTAGTTGTCCACCACCTGAACAATTTTACACAACAGTTCGGTTCAGGTTAATTTCACAGCCATGCAGATGAGGCAACACACAAAAGTTGATCATAAACAGAAACATTACGCAGATCAACAACAAGAGCCAAGTGTAGCAATAATATTTCATCCAAGAAGCAAAGGAGCCTTATATGATGTTAACTTCTAATCTTCGCACAAAGAAACTATCCAACCATCTATTCATCATGCAATTTTACCATCAGAATTATACATGAACTTTCCAGTCAGAACATAAAGACCAACTGTAAATCAGAGATGTGTCAGTAACACATATAACTAGATATAGAGACCTATAAGCACACCATAGACACAGAAACAAACATCAAAAGTAGTAAAAATTTGACAAATACCTGGTTAACAACAGCCTTAGACATCCTTGGGAATTCCTTCTTCAGGATAGACTTGTTGACAGAGACCTTAGGCTTGTTCTGTTTCTTGGTCTTGGTGGTGGCAAGCACAACAGCTTGTTCCTTGTCAGCAGCCTGGATGGTCACGGTCTTTTTGTTTGCAAGACCTGAAGCAACATTGAAAGATTCAAACTTTAGCTTAATTTAAGCAGTCAAATTTATTTATGTAGTCAAGAATTCAGAGAGAATTCTATTACAAAGTTTTTTTATTGAAGTTTCAATTAATATGATATATGTAGTTAAAGTAAACAGATCGAGACACATTCAAAATCGAGGTAGTGCTTAAGCTCAACTCAAGAAGCCAATTTATTCTTTAATTACGGATTAGACACAAATGTAGTACAAATTCATATGACCAAAAACATCAAGATTTCTTAACAGAACCAGAGATACAAGTACATGTCCCAGTTAACTTTCGATAAGTAGATAGAATCATAATCTCATAATCGAAAATTCAGACAAATCTATGATCGAGATAGTGCCTAAAATTAACTCAAACAGTTAATTACAACCACAAACATCTTTAGCAAATTTAATTTCCAATGCAATATATTAAATCAATCAACCATAGATATAAAGTATCATGTTTTCCAGTTGGCAAAGATATCGTTTTTGTCGAGAAGCAAAGAGTGTAAAAATATTACCAGAGTGCTTGTAGGAGTGAGCGTTGCAGAGATTGTTGGTCTCCTTGCTGAATTGAACTTTGGAATTTCCTCTACCAAACTGTTTCACCAAGAAACAGTTGTTGTTCTTCACGATCTCCCAGATCAATTGTCCTGGAACTGTCGCCATTGATAAACCTATCTTCACCAACATCAGTCAACAGAAAAATATAACCAATCAACAATACAGACATGACCAGATAGATCCCTAAGGGCTTACTAAAGAGCTCGACGAATTAGTTCTGACAGACTGAGAAGAGAACAATTGAGAGAGGATTTATAAACGCACCGTGCAATTTCGCTGAGAGAGCTAGAAAGTGCGAGACTCGGTTTTTAATGGTGGCGCCGGAGCTTTGTGCGATGACGATAAAGTTATTTATATATGACCTCTAAAAAACAAAAGCCCTAGTTCATTTAGTTTTTGTATAAAGTCTAAAATACCCCTAAAGATCGTTAAAATATCGAGAATACCACATTTCTAAGAAACGTTGAAAAAAAAAAAAACCATTTTCTCAGCTGTTCTATTGAACAAAGGGTTTTAGATAATTTGTATTAGAAATCTGAATTTTCGATCTATGGGGAGGAGAATATTGAACGACGCGTTGAGAACGATCGTGAATGCGGAGAAGCGAGGTAAAGCTTCGGTAGAGTTGAAGCCTGTCTCTACTGTAATGTCTTCCTTCCTCAAAATCATGAAGGAAAAAGGTTATATTTTTTCTTCTGCTTTTTATGATTCTTTCGTCTGATCGAATTGGGTCTTGATTCATTTCGTCAATGTTCTATCAACTTGTTTAGATTTTATCAGCTTCGTCGACACTGGTTTCAGTCACTTGGTTGTAGGGAAGTATCTAGTTCTGTGATTTTGTTTCTGTAGGATTTAATTATTGGCCTCATTTACGTAAGTCTATGATATCTATTGTTAGTCCTTGATCTGATCCTAACACAAGTATTGCATTCTGTGATCTAGTTTGTAGATAGCATTTAAATGCTCAAATCTTTATCTTTACGTTTGCAAACTCGGGTATTTTTCTGTATTAGTTTACATAGTGAATGTTTTATGTATAGGGTACATCAAGAATTTTCAAGTCTATGATCCACATAGAGTTGGAAGAATAACTGTTCATCTACAAGGAAGGGTTAATGATTGCAAAGCTCTCACTTATAGGCAAGACGTCAAGGCAAAAGAGATTGGGCAGTACACAGAACGCACACTTCCAACACGCCAGGTTTTGTCTTGTCGAATCCAAATATGCCAAACGTATAGTAGCAGGAGCCTAAACCTTGCTTAATTTGTTATATGCAGTGGGGTTATGTCGTAATGACAACTCCTGATGGCATTTTGGACCATGAAGAGGCTATCAAAAGGAATGTGGGTGGTCAGGTTCTTGGTTTCTTCTATTGAATTGTCGATATCAGATATAGCAAGAGGTTCAAATCCTGTGAGAACATGTCATTTGTTTGGCTTTTTCAACATTGATTGTTTGTTTCTTGCATTAGAATTTGAGCAAAATGGAAATTATAAAACAACTTTATTTCTATTGCGTCAACATTCCAAATGTTCTTATAATACAAAAATTTGTTTCTTACTATGTTAATCCACACCGAAAATAAGATTGACAAAGAAAACATTCAAGATCAAGCAGAATCACACCAGTGCTACAATATGTATAACGTGTAAGAATATCAAATTCAATCATAGTAAAGAATGAGTGGGGCTGATCTCTGTGACAACGAATGAATGTATGAACAGATGGACGATGAGCAGATTCAGCGGCGATTAGGACCATGAAGGGCCCCGAGCCTTGCAAAGATATCATCATAATCTGGGAGGTTGGGATGAACATGACTAGCCCTTGATGGGGTTTCTGGATCAGGTGATTTTACATTTTGTTGAACAGAGCTTGAAGTTACTGTCTTGTGCCTTGGAGATGGCTGGTCATGAGACTCTTGGTCGATTTTCGTTGTTGTCACTGGAAATGAATGCTTCTCATGAGCTTTCACTTGACCTTTTGTCCTTAGAGAGACCCCGATTGTTTTAGTTGGCTTGGCATTGAGTCGTGCACTGTCTCTTTCGACTTCTTCCTCATCTTCATACAAGGTTGAAGCTGCGGTCTTGAAGTTTAGTCTATTGTGATCCCTCATTCCCGTTGTTGACTTATGAGCCCTCTCTTGACTTCCGTTAGAAGATCGAGTCGGGATTTCTTCTTCCTCCGAGTCCTCATGGTTGACATGGGAATGACGATAAGAGGATTGGGGTTTTGTTTCTGTTCTTCTTCTTTGGATCTCTGAGTCGTCGTCATCATTAGAAGATGGATCTGCTGGCGTAGAGCTTAGTCTGTTCTTGCTGTTGCTTGCTTTCTTAGTGTGGATATCTTTTCTGCTACTACTAGAGGTAGACATCAACTGACCAACATCATCTGTTCCATTATGTTCTTTCTCGGACTTGGATGATGTCTCGTAATTTTCTGGGCTCATTCTGTAAGGTGGGAGTGTCTTTTTGTTCCTAAATCCACCGACCAAAGGTTTAAAGTTTAGACCAGTCTGACTATCTACCTCAGAATCTGATTCTTCCCGTGTCCTTGAATCATCTTTGTGGCCTTCTGTGTCTAAAGGGAAAAATTCATGTCCCACAGGATCAAACTTCTGAGATCGATCAGATGTCGGATTCACCCTATCATCTACACGTCCAGAAACTTTACTATTCCTCGGCTGATCATAATAGCTTTCTGAATCTGGACCATAATTGTCAAACTTTGCATGTGGGTCCGGCTCATGGTAAGAAGCCAGAGGACTTGTAGAGACATCATCGAATAATGGAGAGCTTGGGCTCTCTTGGAAGACTTGTGAGATTGCGCTGTAATTTCCATGAGACGCACTATGGTCTTGCTTGAAGCTCCTGAAAGCAGTCGGTGTTGGCGTCATAGTAGGTGTTT
Source organism: Cardamine chenopodiifolia (assembly GCA_963922655.1). Lineage (NCBI taxonomy): Eukaryota > Viridiplantae > Streptophyta > Magnoliopsida > Brassicales > Brassicaceae > Cardamine > Cardamine chenopodiifolia. The sequence goes on from OZ000469.1 coordinate 530,548, forward strand.
TGCTGCCAAACAAAGAAAATCCAACTCCATGATCATATTCATCTTCCACGTCGAATTTAGGTTTATCGAAAAATGAGCTATAATCATCATAAGTATCCCCAGTAGCATCATCATGTCCATGATCATGGGAATCTATTTCCTTAAAACTGCTTTGAGATTGGTGATTGTATTCAGTGGCAAAAATGTTTTCCTCCACAACGCTTGGTGACTTCATATAATCTGAGCCAATGACATTCTCATCAGAATAATTGCTTGAGTGTGAATGCGATGAAGCCTGGCTTGACTGCTTCCTTAGGTGAATATCTTCCTTGTAACCAACATTTACATCCGTCTCATCCTCGCTTGGCTGCTTCTCTCTACCTATTTTACCTAACGAACCACTCTTTCTCAAGTTCTCCATGGAATTTCTTTCTGATGGCTGATCTACAGGAGGAAGCTCCGATTCCTTTTCCCTACCATATCTATCTTCTCGGGTTCTGTCAATATCTTCATACTGCATCCTAACATATTGTCTTGGAGAAAAATGATCTTCTGAATGTACATTTGATCTGTTACGTCTATGTGAAGGCTCGTTTCTGAAATTTACAGATGCAGAGGATAGATGTGACTCTGCGGAATCTTGCCTCGTCATCCTTTCTTTGCTCGAAAGTTCAGCAGCTGCTCTAGCAGCAAAACTTGCACGTTCAGCGGCTTCAGCAGCCACACGTGCAGCATCCGTAGAATCAACAAATTCTGTTGACCAATTATGCTTACTTCTTGAAGGGGAATATTCATCGCCATGATTTGGATTTCTACATTCCCCTTCATCAGTCCTAGACCCTGTCAAACGAAAAAAACTCCGTTGGATGATTCATATCAAGAAAAAAAAAACAGAAACAGCAGAAGAAAACCGCTTACGAGAAGGTCTGGCATTTGGATGATAGTAGTCATCAGCCTTCCCAGAGCTAACATTATTGCTCCGGCTTGAAGATCTTCCACCACTTGCATAAAAGTTCTCTGGGGGATGATGTATTTCACTTGATCCATGTTGAACATTGACAGTAGCTGGAGCTTGGACGTTTGGAGGTTGTTCCTTGTTCGGGATTCTAGAGGAATCCACATGCATACTATTCGCTGACTGAAACAAACTTGCTCCACTCTAAAACAAAAGTAAGTAAAAGTTATGGTTCACATTATAGCAAATAGATATAACAACCGATGCATTTACACTGAAATGTTATTACTTACCAACAGCTCAGTGTCTTTTGGATCTGGTTCAACAAAAGATTGTGCCTCCCAGACGACATTGTGCTCTGCAGCGATTTCCATCAAAATTTTGACTTTTGTTGGACCATCCGGGGCTTTGGCCGACATTTTTTCCACCAACTAGAAAGACAAAAATCATAATCAACAAGGTTTCTTAATACAAAATCACCATCAAAAAGAGATGTAGCCACTTACCAGGCGACTCACACCAGAATCTGGACGCAACTCAATAGCAGATGTAGCAAAATCCTTTCCATACTTGGTAGTGAATTGCTTAACTATTTCTGCGAGCTCTGGGACATCTGATAACCTCTGGGAAGCAAATAAGACACTTGTAACAGCTTCTTTCAAATCAATGGGGCAGTTCCTGAAGAAAGTCATATCACAACAATCAATACATCACACATAGAAAATAAAAAGAGTGTCAAATGTATAAAAGGGCAAAAAAATTTCTTACTTTTGAGATTCAATAACACCTAAACGAACAACAAGAAGTTCACAGTATATTCCAATGAGTTCATAAGCAGCCACTGTCTTCTCTTCCCTCACCACATGTTCCACCTGAGATACAAAAACATAAGAACATTCCCAATTTCATCAACAAACAAGTGAAACTCAGATTCTATGATACTAAAATTGCTCATTCTCAATTTTACAGTGAAACAGAGATCACATTGCTTACTCGAATTCTAGCAGTAGGGGTATTCCCAGACTCGAGCAATTGGGCTAATTCTCTTCTTAGCTGTTTAATCTGAATCTCCTTTTTGTTCCTTAGTATCTTAAGCCGTGAATTCGCCATTTGCAAAGCTGTTTTGCTGCATACATATAAAATCAATAAATCAACACAAAACAAACAATAAATCAAAACTAAAACGACGGATGAAACAGTATTATCCAAATTACTAACTTCACCAAACAAAAAAAAAATGTTCGATCATTATAGAATCTGAAATTTTTAACATATCCGCTAACCAAAGAAGATAGAATACAGGAAGGAGAAAAAAACCCCAGAATCGAATTACCATTTAGCAGGCTTAAAACCTCGATGAAGCACCTTCTTCATGGAAACGAAAATCTAGCAAATTGATAGAAACAGGTAAAAAAAACTAGAGAAAAATTAAGGCTTTTTGATTGTTATATAGAGATCAGACGCAAATCTATGATCTGAAGAATGGAATTTTCCGCGGGGACCTTCCCAAGAAGAAACGTAAAAATAATGATTTAGATGAAATAAATTAAAAAATATAAAAAATAAATATAGGTTGGACTCAGCGCAAAACCCTTAATATATATGTTTTCAATGACGTGTCAACTGTAAACCAATTAACTGTAATTTAAAAGGAAAGTTCCAATGTCTAACGGTGCACGTTCAACGAATCTACAGACATACATACGTGGACTTGACTTTTCTATCCAATTCATTAATGTTTTTATTTTTCTTTTTTGGGGTCAAAAATTTAATGTTTTCTTAGGAATTATTGGATAGTACTCCAAAGTTTTAGGTTTCCGTCGGTTTATATTTTTATTCATATACATATATTCTAAATATATAAGGTAAAGAACGATATAACATAAGAAACGAAATTGATGATGCTTCAACATTAGAATTCTTATTCGCTAACAGATTAATAAATCTGTTATGTTCTTTCTCCGTATTCGAATTCAACCATTGTGATTTTTGGCTATCACCTAACTATGATGCACTATAAGAATTTTACAAATCTCAAAACACCATTACGTAAACACTTCAAACTTCACAATCAATGGTTGTCTCTCTATAAATTTGTCTTTCATATAAATTTTAACAAACCAACAGAAGTAACCGGTAGAAACACTACGAATGATAACTTTCCCAAAATCAAACTCTAAAAAAAATATATAAAAAAATAGAAAATACGACTTATTTCTTTTTATAAACTTTTATGAATACTTTTGCAATTGGTAATATTTCTAATTAATAGACAGTTGTGGTTTTTGAACAAACGAGCGCATTATGTCTCTTATCTTATTAGACTATTTAATGCAGCGACATCTCTATTACTTGTTTGACAAGTTATTTAGTTTCATAGTTATTTTTGTCTTTTATTAGTGTTTCCTTTTCTCGTTTGAACTGCTATTTTTATTAGGGTTCAGGTGTTGCTTAGGTCGGCTAAGACCTTGCCCATATAAGGCTTTCTAGTTCTTTCTTTGATACTGGGTATTTTATTGAATAAGATACCTGTTTTACAAAGAATTTTGAGCAACAAAACACAGCCTTTTGATCCATTGATCCTTGAGTTTCTGTCTTGTCTATTAACCCGCTGCAACAGTTGGTATCAGAGACAAAGATCCTAATCATGCCGCAAAAAAAAACCTTCAAGCGATACTAGAGGAGCACAACGACGCGTTTAGGGCGATGATGGTTGAATTTCAACAGAGTTTGAGTAATACCATGCGTACTCCCATGGAATCTGTCGTTCAAGGTCAACAAAACGCCACTCCCGTGTTACCACGACAAGAAGAGCCACTCTTTGACGACAATGAAGAGGAGGAGGAAGACAACATCTTTGTTAATCAATTTGCACCGCTGGATGAACATAATCAGTGCGGTGTTAACCAGCATCGCGACATCATGGAAGCCCCACGAGTTGATAACCAAAGATGGGAGTCTGGTTTTAAACTCGATTTACCTGAATTTGCGAGTGGGCTCGAGCTAGAAGAGCTGTTGGAATCCAAAGAAGTCCCTTATCAGATGCGTGTTTCTCTAGTGGCAACAAATCAATTTGATCCTTTGTCCGTCTCGGAAGCTCACTAACGGGCTGTATTGATTGAATAGCACTCGCGAAGCCAAACATCTTCATGGGTTATATCATTCTCTTCGCGTGGCTTAGAAGTTGATCCTATGAAGATTTCGGCCTTACAGTCCTGGCCTACTCCCCACACTCTCACAGAAGTGCGAAGCTTTCACGGCTTAGCCTCTTATCTGCGATTTCTACATCACTTTAGCTGCATTATGGCACCGATTACTGGCTGTATTAAGTCAGTTTCTTTTCGTTGGACTCCCGAGGCTGAACAGGCATTTCAGGTTATCAAAACAAAACTCACCTCCACACCGGTTCTTATTCTCCCTAATTTTAATGTCGCGTTTGAATTACATTGTGATGCATCTAAGGCGGAGACTGGCGCAGTTCTTAGCCAATCGAGTCGCCTTTTTCAGTGAAAAGATTGCAGGATCTCGTGAACAGTATAGCACTTATGATGTTGAGCTGTATGCAGTTTTTCAAGCCGTAAAGCATTGGAGACATCATCTTTTTCCTCGCGAGTTCGTTCTCTACACTGATCATGATGCTCTTAAGCATATGGGCTCCCAAGACAAAATTTTCGCGAGACACGCCTCTTGGTTTTCTTATTTGCAACAATTTGCTTTTGTCATCAAACATACCGCGGACACTCTCAATAAGGTTGCCGATGCGTTGAGTCGCGACACTCTTTGCTAACGACATTACATGCCGCTGTTCCTGGCTTTGATGTGCTTCCAGATCTTTATCTTCTTGACCCTTTTTTCCGCAAAGATTTGGCGTGATACGGAACAAGGTGTGGGATCTACATATTCAGTTGATCCGCGAATTTCATGGTGAGGGTCACATCGGAAGAGATCACACACTCAAGTTAGTAAGTACCACTTATTTTGGCCCGACGTTAAGACGCGATGTTGAGCGTTTTTATTGTGCGTTGTGGGATTTGTCAAGCAGGTAAAGGGAAAGCAAATAATGCGGGTCTATATTGGCCTCTTCCAATTCCTACACAACCATGGACGGATAGAAGTATGGATTTTGTGTTTGGCTTACCACGGACTCAAAGAGGTAATGATTCTATATTTCTAGTTGTTGATCGTTTTTCGAAGATGGTGCACTTTATCCCTTGTAAAAAGACCACCGATGCGGTACAAGTTGCGATACTGTTTTTCCGCAAGGTTTACAAGTTTCATGGTTTTCCACTGTCTATTGTGTCGGATAGAGATTCACGCTTCTTGAGCCATTTTTGGCGATATCTTTGGCGTCTCCTCCGCACCAAATTAGACATGAGTTCGGCCTATCATCTTCAAACCGATGGCCAAACAGAAATAACTAACCGACCGTTGGGAGATTTACTACGGTGTCTAGTTGGCGATAACATCAAAACATGGGATTCTATTCTTTGTCAGGCGGAATTTGCTCATAATCGTGCGGTTAACCATAGCAACGGTTTTTGTCCATTTCAGGTAGTATATAGGAGTTTGCCTCAGCTGTCCTCCGGATCTTGCTCTCACGCCAGATAGGGTTTCGAATGGTTTAGAAGTTGAGTTGTGATTTGGAATAACAATTATTTAACTTTTTACTCATTCTTTCACCACTTTTTTGGTTGAAACAAATCTTCAAGGATCAAATTATTACGATCAATAGAACTTGGTATAGTTCTTTCAAATTATATTCAACAAAAGTCGAATCGATATCATGTATAACTGAAGCAATAAAATAGAGTTTCAGATCAAGACTTTCATTGTATATCATAGATTCATGCAGTGCCATCGCTAGATGTTTCTAGTATTTTACATTTGAAATCATTCAATGGTGTTTGATTTAAAGCTAAATCTATCAGTGACTTACAATTGCAATAACTAAGGTCATCAGCAATCACTAAAGAATTTGTCTGAGGTAAGCTTAGTTCCAACATCAATGTGATGCCTCAAAGAACAGAGTATATATGCTCAAGCAAAACTCAGAGCTCAACTTTCATATCATTACCTAATTGACTAAACATGATGCCAATTTCCATTCCTTGATTCACCGTAGGTATCACTACTGAATAAGGGCACTGCGTGGAAAAGCCAACCTTTTTGTTTTTGGACTGTGTTATCGATTTGCTTAGCCTGCTTACGCATCTCTGGAACTTCTTATGGCAGCTTATGTTAGTCATACCTACAAAAAAAGTGTATCAAATAAGCAAGGTTTAACATTTCAATCGTTTAAACTATCATCAGAGCCTGATGGCCTTAAGAGATTTATCATACTCGAGATCTTAGCACCTTGCATTAAGCATAGAGAAACCGAGACAGACAAGATTTGCTGCATTCTTGAATCTATGGTCTAATCAAGCCAAGTAACATTTATACTGAATCTGTAGTTACAGATGTTGATTTCAGTTCATATCGTTCTGTTTCTAGAGGCCTAATAGGCATATAATTCTTCTCCAGATGATTATACGAAAACTACATCCCTTTTTATCGAATAGTGACTAACTTTTTCGCGCAGAATATAGAAACCAACAGTAAAGGATTTGCATTCTTGATTGATTACCTTTGGACTCAACACAATTGTCATGGACCATACAACAAGCATCAAGCTCATCACATGGCTCCTCACCAGGACAACCAAAATGTCCAATTCCACAATACTTGCCATATTTAATAGAAAGAGCTGAAACAAACAATATAACAATTGTATAAGTGAGTAGCTACATTGCAAATAAATAACACTGTAGATAAACTAATCTTACTGTTACAATTCTGTGCAATGCATCTTCTCGTACACTCCTGTGACAATTTGATTCAACAACAAAGACACAAATCAATTCATTGTTTCAAATCAGCGGAGGCAATCAGACAAGTGAAGTGAAATAGTCAATTACATAAAAGCTAACAATACAAAAATGTCATACTTTTGTCTAATTTTGGAAACTCAGATTCAAACACAAATTGAAAAGGTCAGACCTCGGTGCGAACAACATCGACGACGAGGAGGACAACGAAGAAGAAAGCTGCTGCGAAAGTGCGAATCTTCATCGTCTTCTAGTACAAGTTTGTGGATCTTGAGGCGTCGTTGTCTTCTTCGATAAGGTTTCGAATTATGGCCAATGATTCAATTGAGTCTCCTTAAGATCTCATTGGTCTTCCTTTTTTTCTCTCCCCTCGATTTTTATTATTTTTTATAAAAATTCGCTGATAATTTCTGTTAATATTATCTTGAGTCAACCCAAATAAATGTATTCATACTTTGAATTATATTTTGGCGATATCCGTTTCAACAAAAAAAAGAAGGTAATAACAGCTTCAGCTTCTTGTGAGTACCAATTTTTTTCCCACCAATCAAACACAGTTACGTTATTATAAATTCTCGAAAACTTATTTTATTTTTCGTCCTACATTTTTTTTGAAAGTATATATTTGGGTATTCACGACCACTAACATATAACAATTAAATTTCTGTGATGCAACAAAAAATATCGAACCAGATACTAAACTTTTTCGAGTAAAATTTTACAAATATCTAAGACGAATCTTTGTTGAATGCATTTTCTCAATTCTTATTAAGAGCTTTACCAAAATGGTTTTTTTCTTCTTAGCTCCAAAACTCTGTTCAGGAAAAGACTGAAAATAAAAATGGATTCGTGGGAGTTACAAGCGTCAGAAGAATATTCCCGCGACAATGTTGTTGTCTCAATTTTCAAGGGTAGTAGCCGGTGAAAGTGAAGCCTCTGCCTACGATTTCACCTGCGCAATACCAAGCAAAGCATTCTAGGCCAAACAATGCAGCGATTCCTGCATCTTCCACCTTTATATTTGCTCTGTTCTTCAACAAGCTCTTGGCGTAGTCTACTTCTTTCCAAAGTGTTTCATAGCGCCCGGGAATGCTGTAATTAGTAAGAAGAGTATTAGCTATAGATTCAAGATTGCAAATTACAGAAAGCCAAACTCTTCGACTGATAGCAATACACACTCTGGTGCTTATATTAACCGAATCATCTTAGATTTACAAGCTCAATTCAAAGATACCAATTTTGTTCGAATACCAAAACAATTCGAGGATAATTCCCAAGTGCTCAAGCATATCATTTTCAGTTCTATCAAAGTCTAAAAAACAAAAAAAAAGGCTCACTACTTGCACATTTCCTCAGCATTATCTGAAGATTAGTGTTTTCAAAAGTAAACAGAAAAGATAATTTTGAGAAAAGTATCTCAGTAACCCTGAATTTAGAGTATGGTTGTATGATCATAATACTTGGAAATATGTCCAGAGAACAAAGAAAGAAGAAAAGAGAAGGACCTAGCAAGACGAGTGTAGAGCAATTGCTTAGACAATTCATTGCACTTCTCTATAGTTGCAGGCTCTTGAATATATTGCTTGTTCTGCTCCAACAATTGTTTGTAGTATGAAGTCCCATGCTTAGCCACAAACTTTGAAGCCTGACATGCCTTTGATTGAAGTTGTACCAATTTTGATGACATCCTTCAAAATCATACAAAAGTGTGACAGAAACCCAATTAAGCTTTTACCAATTCAGAATCAGAAACCAAAGCCTAGCAAGAGAGACCAGCTCATCAATAAGTATAATTCCAAAATTTCTCAAGCAATCTAATCTAAAACGGAATTGAAAAAATGTAATCTCAGAATCAAGTCATCCAAAGCATATGACTTTTAATGAAATTCACACATATCAAACTAAATCACTAAAACCCTAGTCCCTAATTCCAGAATGTAAGATCGAACGAGTCCCAATTGTTAAAAAATATTATCGCAGTGAAGAGATTACAGATAGATCTGAGACTCAAAACACAGAATAAACCGACTTTAAAAACCCCTTGAAAGCAAAAATCCAATAACGAAGAAGATTTCTAGATAGAAATCATAAAAACGAAATCAAAGTAGAAAGAATCAATGATTGTGAGCAAGCCTTACCTTCCGACGTGCTCGCCACTCACCACTCACCACTCACCACCACCAGCGTGAAAATCAAAAAAGAATTATTATTTTTTTCCTCCAAATTTTATAATATGACAAAAACCAAACCGGTTAGTATAAAGCGGATCGGCTTGTATGTCAACTAAAAATTGAACCGGCGGGTGAAATAGAGAACCGTTAACATAAATTCGTATCCTAAAACCCTAAATCTTTGCTATGCAAATTTGTCGTCTCCAAACCTCTCTTTCTCTCTCTGCTGCAATAATGACTAGTACGAAGAACAACCACAACGAGCAGGAATCGAACGGCTCTGATCAGACTACGAAGGCGATGTTACGCTTTGAAGATGCTGATGAATCAATGTGCGATGGAGATGACAACACTGCCAATGTCGCTGATGACATTACCAGCGCCGATTACTACTTCGACTCTTACTCCCATTTTGGTAAATTTTTGAAAATTTCATTGTTTTCTTTGCTTCCTTGATGTTTTTGTTTTCTCCGCAAAGTGCTAACTTTGTTTCCAATTCATTGATTTTGCAGGTATTCATGAAGTAAGTTTCCTGCTTTTTAAGTGGGATCCTTTGTTCTGTAATTGGATGTCTGACTTTGTGTATTATTTATCAGGAAATGTTAAAGGATGTAGTGAGAACAAAGAGTTATCAAGATGTTATTTACAAGAACAAGTTTCTTATCAAAGACAAAATCGTTCTTGACGTTGGAGCTGGAACTGGAATCTTGTCTTTGTTCTGTGCTAAAGCAGGAGCAGCTCACGTATACGCTGTATGTTTTCTTATCTTTTTCTTTAATCAGTTTGCTCTTAGTGATTTTGGATACATGTGATTGGCAAATGTATATTTTTTTTAAATAGGTTGAGTGTTCTCAAATGGCTGACACAGCAATGGAGATTGTTAAAGCTAATGGATTTTCAGATGGTATATATGTGTTTAGTGTGTTATTCAAATGAATTCTAAGCTTATGGCAGTTGGCTGAAACAAGTGTTTGATTTGCTGCCAGTTATAACCGTTTTGAAAGGGAAGATTGAGGAAATCGAACTTCCAATTCCTAAAGTGGATGTGATTATCTCTGAATGGATGGGTTACTTTTTGTTGTATGAAAATATGTTGGACACCGTCTTGTATGCTCGGAATAAATGGCTTGTAAGTGACATTTTTTGCCTTGTTACATTAATGTTTATGAGTGCTTCATCATAGCTTAGAACAGTTCTTTGTGGTTTTGGTTATCTTTGGTTTAGGTTGATGGTGGAATTGTTCTACCAGATATAGCTTCTCTGTATCTTACGGCTATAGAAGATGCACATTATAAAGAAGACAAAGTAGAATGTGAGTATGAAAGACCTTTTCTTACTTTTTGCTCACATTTATCTTTTGAAACCTGATTTTTTCAATCGGGTTTGCCTCGTCTTTTCGTGTACAGTTTGGGACAACGTGTATGGGTTTAACATGTCGTGCATCAAGAGAAGAGCAATTACGGAGCCTCTTGTTGACACGGTGGACGGTAACCAAATTGTTACCAATAGCAAGCTACTAAAGGTAAGTGAGATTGTGCTTAAGTAGATAATTTGGGATATAACGTCTATGGTTAACTGTAGCTAATGCAAATTCCATTTGTTTTCGGGTTTTGTTTTATGAAAGACCATGGATATCTCTAAGATGGCTTCTGGAGATGCTTCCTTCACAGCTCCATTTAAGCTCGTCGCACAACGGAATGATAATATCCATGCCCTTGTAGCCTACTTTGATGTAGCATTCACCATGTGCCACAAGAAGATGGGTTTCTCAACAGGTTCACACTTTTCCAACAATGTTTTCTGATTATTCGACTTCCCAAAACAACAGACAAATATGTTGATACTAGCTCCTTTGTCGATGTTTGGAACTCACATTACAATCACAACATGCAATGCAGGACCAAAATCTCGGGCTACACACTGGAAACAAACAGTGATGTACCTGGAAGATGTTCTAACCATATGCGAGGGTGAAACAATCACCGGAAGCATGACCATTTCACAAAACAAAAAGAATCCAAGAGACGTTGACATAAAGCTAAGCTATTCTTTGAACGGCCAGCATTGCAAGATCTCAAGGACCCAACTCTACAAAATGCGCTAAAAGCTCTCAGATGAAGTAAAATCCCCCACATCTCTTTCATCATCTTTAGGCTGAGATGGACAATTCTCATTTGTAACTCTATTGTTTCCTTTATTGCCAATGTTTCAGAACAAAAAAGAATCAGAAATTTCTTCCTTTCAATTCTGTAAAAAGACATCTTTTTGCATTGAAATTAAAAAGGGGCCTGAGAACAAAATATAAGAATGGGAAGTCGGATAATTCATACCCAATCTTTAAATAAGTCGAAATAATGCATAAATTATGGTGATATGCAAATTTATACCTATAAATACCAAATTTATAAAATTTATACATTAACTATAAAAATATGATATATATATATGGGGTGACTGTATATTTTAAATTTATGACGTGGATGATACATGATAGACACATGGTTACCGGTTTTTACTAGTTAAATTTCTTAATTAAAGAGGAGCACGACGGCGGTTGGGGAGAGAGAAGTTAGAGAGAAAATTATCTATGTTTATCTTTTGAACAGAGATCGATTCAATTATTCTTTTTCATCTCTTTCCTTCGTCTTATCCCAACTCTTATATGGTTTGTGGATAATTTTTCTATCTATTTTCATTTTCTGTTCTTCAACAAACCATTCCATTCCAATTATTTCAATTTTTCTCATCGCCATAGTTAATTTGCAAAATCTTCCAACCGTTGGCAATGGTTTTGTTTGGTTTGATAGAGACGAACGTGAATTCTTGGAATAATTGGTTGTGAGCGGTCTAATCTTTATGAGGATCTCATTCTGGGTACAAGATAGAGGCATACTGTTGAAGATTTTCACCCATCGAAAGTCATGTCGGTTGGTCGACAGTTTGGCGATGGTTCAACCAGATTTCAACAGAAAGTTTATATGTTGACGATTTAAAATAGATAACATTTTATCATTTATATTTACAGTATCTCTTATTAAGTATGTAGATCTTTGTTCGGTGTTCTTCCTAATGGTGGATCTACCGGTTTGTTAGCATTTATGGCATTCAATATCCTCATACGCGAATTTGGATTGACAAGATGCTTTGTCATCGTAATGGTCAAGAGATGATGTGTTAGTGGAAGTCAATGGCAATCCTATCTTCGGTTGTGGTACAGGGTTCTCGGTGATATACGTGTTTGGTCGGATTATAGACGAGTCTCTTCGTTGTACCTCTATGACTATTTCATATTTAGTGTATTTTGTTGTAAACCAGTTTTTTAATTAATAAATACGTTAAAAAAAACACATGGTTTATTTATTGTTATTTATTTTTTTTATTTTTATTTGTTTAATAAAATTTTGTTGTTAAAATTAGGAATGGGTATAATTTCCTCTCGTCTCATCCTACTATGTCATTTGGTCTTGTTTCATTTTTCTAAATCATGAGATCATTGTAGTGTAGGTTACAACATCCAGCTTCAGTCCTTTAAGGTTGAGGCTACAAAACAAATCCCAAGCATCTTCCACCTTATCGGCCTTACACATCCCTTGAACCATAGTAGCAAAATGTTGGGAGACACACCATCAGAAACCATTTGTCTGAAAACTTGTTGAATTCGCACAATCTCCAGCTTGGATAAGAGTGGTATAAGTGACTTTTGGAAGAGTTACATACCATCTTTGGTGTAAATGTGACAGTAATAGATTTATAAACCCCAATTCCACCAAAGATAATGCATCAGAAAGCGTGACAATGATAGGCTCATAATACTAAAGCTCTAGGCCTCATGTTGAATTCCCAATCTTTCCATCTTTCACAAATCACAACATCATACTTGTTCATACCATTTCACTGAATAAACCAATTGCATCATCTAACTTAATATCATGTATCTCTCTCTCTATGTAATCATAACTAGCAGTAGCACCCATAGAAACAAAGCTCTTTCTATGTAATCATAATTATCTTCGCTGTCGTCTTCTCGACTTGCCTTCAGGTGAATCTCTCACTCGGAAAAGATCGCTCCCAAGGTTTATTGAAGAAGATGGATCCCAGCGCCGTTAGATCATTTTCGTATTTGCTAATTTTAATAACCAACCGGTTCACTCTGTCCTCTTTGGTACACTTTGCTTTTATTATCTATACCGTTAAATGGAAAACATTCATGACTATAAAAAATTTAACATGTAAAATATTAGATGTAATACCACCATTCGTCTTTAGTATTTTTAAATAATGACATTAAAAGTACAATAGTAATCACAAAATCAATATAATTAATTTAGAAAATATATATTTTAAATAATTTTTATTTCCAAAAATTAAATTCTATTTCTCTCTCATATTTAATTGTGTACGCAAATTTAAAATTATTTTTCAAAAATTGTTAACCAACTAGAATTGCAAATGAAGATTTGAGATTTAACAATAGCATTTATCCACCTTCATTTGATTTTATTTTTAATTTGTTTTGAATTATAATCCTGAAGCTTGAGGTAATACTTGTCTCCGAGATTGCATGGATTCATCGTTGGCTTATCCTTGTTCTTCTTATGTTGCATACTTAGATGCCTTTAATCTGATTATTGTAATCTCTAAGTTTGTAGAACTACTAAGCTTTGTATTCCATTGAGTATGAATGAAATCAAATGCTTTTGTCCAAAAAAAAATATATACTCACAAAAAATTATACACCACTAATTATCCATTTGAAATATATATATATATATATATATATATATATATATTAAGAGTGTGACTGGAAACATGTGATAATGGCTGAATTTTTTCAGCCTAATATTTGTGGAGTTAACCAATTACTCCACTTTTCTCTCCCTCTTCCTTTTTACTCTGAATTACTGTTAATAAATTTTCTGCTCAATTACGCCATTTGAGGTGATTGATGATAACACGATCAAACATTTCAGCCATTATCATCAACAAGGGTGGCCAGATTCTACATGAAAGCATAGTTTGTGAAGCAGGTGTCTTCCAGATTAGTTCAGAACCGTTCTACAGTTGTGAGCAGTGTGGTTTCATTCTCCACCAAAAATGTGCTAAACTTTCTTAGGAAGAAACGTCATGTGTGCCATAACGTCACTACGCACAGATTCTCACCACAAAGCTTATAAATGTAGTCTTTGTGATCAAAGATTCACCGGTTTCTGGTACGAATCTAATATACAGTATATTCTACATGTACGATGTGGTTCAATATCAGAACCATTTGAGCACGAAAGCCGTCCACATCCTTTGTATTACTCGCAAAGATACAAGTCTTGTACCCCATGTGGAAAACTGAACAGTTCTGGACTTGGGAGTGTGCTCTTTTACCACAGAAGGTAATGAAGCTTAGGTATGACGATCATCCTCTTTTCTTGTCTTATGGTGAAAGCAATATTGATGATGAGTATTGGTGTGAAGCATGTGAAACAAAAATGGATCCGAAGAAATGGTTTTATGCATGCATATTTCTCATATATGATGCCCAGGTTCAGTACTAAGCTCGTTGATAAGCAGGAATGCAGAAGTGGTACCCAACACCTTTATTTGTAGACTACTTTGCATTGCGTGCAACTCCCGATGCAAGCTCCCTTCCATTGTTGGATATCTTTGTTCTTCAAAATGTCACGGTTTATCTATGTCGATTTGCAATGAATTTTCCAAGTTACGTTGTTCTGTATACACGTCTCAATAAAGATTTTATATAGATTTGAACGATAACCCTAGACTACCTCCCAAAACAAGGCTGGGCTAAATTGATAGATGATAGAACTGCAAAGAAACTATGGTTTTCAAGCGCTAATAATTCTGAATAATATTTAACATAAAAGTGGAATTTTTTTATGATTTCTCTTTCAATCAGGCAAACTAATGCTCCAATATCACAACACTGTTTCCATGTAGCTCATCATACCACTACAATTGATTCTTAAGAACCTAAATTGGAAAAGCCAAACAACAGACAACTTTGGGGTTTAGACAAGAAAGTAAAACCCTTCTAGTCTCATTGATTTCCGCCAACTTCATCCTCCTTAAGGCTTCCACAAACATTACATTCAAGAACCCTCGAAACATCACAAGTCTTCGGCGGAAGGGGAGCCAAAGTACCAAAACAATTCTCCTTCTCACACATATATCTTACAAAGAAGTAAGCATGAGGGAAACTAGATTCATCATCCACACCATTTCCACAAGCTTCTTCTTCTTCTTTCTCACCTTCTTCATCCTCCATCTCTTCTTCTTGCCCATCTTCATCATCCATCTCTTCCATGACATCATTCTCATCTTCCTCACCTTCAGACCAACTAGATTCCACTTTGCACCGATCGCAGTCACATTTAAAACCGTAATCCTCAAGCAACCTCTTTTGTCTGCTCGAGTAGTTCATGTTCACAGGGAAGTAACTCAAACACACTTCTCTTCCTTCAGGAAGATCATGAATCATCCTAATGATGATATCAGTATTACCATCAGAAGCAGAATCAACATAATCAAATCTACAAGCATTAGGAAGACAATCATGATTGAAGAACGACGTCTTTGGATAAATCCCATAAGCCCGTACTGATCTTTTCTCGTTCGAAACAGAGAACGGTTCCATCAAACCAAAGGCGTTAACTTTATCCTTAGCCAGTAAAGCCGCAGTGAGCTCCGGCGAGATTGGAACCGGAATAGGTGGACACACGGCGGATAAAAGAGAATGGAGAAAACCAGCAGCTGCAGAATCAGAATCATTATGATCTCCATCGCCACCATTACCTTGAAGCGAAAGCAATATCTGGAAATTAGAAGGAGAAGCAGCTGCGAGATTGTAAGCAGAGAGGAGGAAACGAGCTTGGACTTGGCGTTCAGAAGGTTGATCGGAGAATGCAGCGGAGGATATTTGGTGAAGACGGTGAAGTGATTTGCAGAGCCAAGGACTGTGAGAGGCGAAGCAATTAGGGCTACAATAGGAGACGAGAGAGCAAGATAGACATTTCTGAGCTGATGAAGGTAGCAATCGGAAACAATGGTCGCAGTAAGGAGAAACAGAGGAGAGAAATGGGAAAGCAGAGTATAGAAGGAGAGGAGACTCTCTGAGGATAACTTGTCCAGCACGAAGAGACTGTGCAGCCACCAAACTCCTTCCTCTTCCTCCGATTTCTGCAACTCTAAGCAGCGTCTCCGTCTTAGCTCCGCCGTCGTTCATCGTATCAGCCGTCGTCGATTAGGGTTTTACAAAATAAAACAATTTATACGGAAGAAAATGTGAAAGGTTAAAAACGGAGGCGTTTCGTCACGTTAGGTGAACAAGTAACTAAGTACTGTATCAATTAAAAAAAAAAGGTACAGTATACCACAATAACGAATCTCCTCTTCACAGGCCCTAATTTTGGGCTAGATGGGCTTGATCCGAGCCCATTATATTACAATCTGTTTCTACTTTATACTATCAAGCATTGTGATAAACTTTTGAGATCGTGGAAGAGCAGAGGCGAAGCCGTGGTTTCTTCGTCCACAAAGAGTCTCTCTTAGGGTTTTTATTTCCGCCATGAAAACGTCTCCGAGCTTGGAGAATGGAACAGAAAAGATCCCAATTGATCAATTTATCGAGATATTCTCGAGGTCTAGGCCTCCATAGTTGGCCATTCAGATTTCACAGAGTTGTTCTTGACTAGATCATGTGTTCGTCCGAAGCTATTGTCAATGGCTTAATCTGTCTTAAACATGAGTGGTTATTAAATGGAATGAATGAAACAGTAACTCTAGCACAGGACAATCCTTACCTCTACTTAAAGTATTTGTCTCAACACGTCATGTAGGAAGCTTTACAAACGATGTACAGAATCTGAAGCTTATGCAAATGTTTTCATTATAACATGTTTTTTTTTTAACATAACTAATTTCGATCTTGGTTCTCATCAATTCGTATGGGATTTTTTTATAACAGTCTTTATCAAAACATCACATGACTTATTTTACTGTAACTTAAAATTCAGATTTCAACACGGAAATTTAAAATTTATCTGGGTATTTCTAAAATTAATTCATCTCGAATAAAACAACAAAATTTGATTTCTAGCACAGATATACTCAAATTCAAAATTGTGATTTAAGAAACTTCACAAACTTGTATACATTGTGTGATCATTTAAGGCTTTCATGTTCTTAACGATTTTTGTATGATGTCAACATTTTCTTGATTAACAACTGTATAATAATAGATAGATCGAGCGAGAATATATATATATAAAGAAAAAACATATAAACTGGTAATGTAAGTCACCAGTCACCTAACATAACTTAAATTTACAGTAAACTAAAAAAATAATAAAAGAATCTTGATCGTAAAATTGACAAAAACGACAAAACTAAATCATGACTAAAACAAATTATGTTTATGATCATCAATAAAGAAATTAGGAAGATCATTATTCAAAAAAAAAAAGAAATTAGGAAGATCTAAAGTAATCAGAACTTTCAAAGTAAAATAAAACGAGAAAAGGACTAAGAAACGGCGCCGTTCTATAGTTGGGTGCAAATCAAAAGAAGAGTCATCGGCGTCGGTGTGAGTGATTTGATTAACCAACCGCTGGCCATTAACGCAACGCGCCTTTCTTATAAACCAAACACAGACATCGAGAGAGAGAGAGAATGGTCCACTTTCACATCGATTCGAAGAAGAAGACAAAAAGATAGCTCAAAAAGAGCCGTTGAAGCGTACAATCTAAGGCAATAACCAGAAGATAGCAAAATATTAGTGTACTATTATTATCAATTTCAAATTCAAGATAGTGAGAGAAAGAAAGGCGCAGTTTTGGAGTTTCACATGCTATGGTGGGTTTAAACGACGACGTCTCAGTCGATATTGAAGAGATCTACAATGGTGGCAAGGTTTGTTTACATATTTAGCTACCAAAGTTACTATCTTTCTCTAATTAGCATCTAATCTTGAAGGGAAAATATTGCCATTGTTCCTTGATTTCTAAAGTCTTTAAGTGTATCTTTAGCTTCATTGAAATCAAATTTGTGATTTTGTGTTCTTGATTTAGTTTTATGCTTAATTTAATTACAAGTTGGGTTATTAATACTGCTTCATTCATACTTTAAAAGTTGTTTTACTTTGTTGATACTCTGAAATGTACAATTTGATTCTTTGTTCTTCTGCATAAAAAGGTCAAGAGATTCCCTTGAAAATGGTATCTCTTTTTTTTCTCCATGATTGAGGTATAATGTCTGACTTTTTTTAGCCACAAGTTATCTCTTTTACTGATTATTCTGAGTCTTGCACATGGGAGAATCTATTGAGGACCTAATTTTTTTGTTGTCTGGAACAAAGTTGGAATGTTCCTTTTCTTAGCTGTGTTTGATTCAAAGAACATATATTATAAGATTATTCTGGTTTCTAAATGCTGAGCTGATTTTGGATGAAGGCTAATGCCCTAATGGTGTGGATATGAGAATCAAGCCTGTGGCATTATTATTTTTTCTCTTAATTCGGATATAGACTGATTCATTTCTTTATTGTTTTTACTGATCTTTTGCAGGAGCATCATGTTAAAACTTGTCATGGTTCAGTTTCAGTTGTAGTTTATGGAGATCAAGAAAAACCAGCACTGATCACTTATCCAGATGTAGCACTGAATTGTAAGAGTTGGGAATATGTAATTGTTACATGATTTGTTTTCACTTGATCATCTGATTTTAGATACTTGTGTGTTTTATGTCTGCTAGATTTGTCATGTTTCCAAGGATTGTTTCTCTGCCCTGAAGCAGTGTCCTTACTGCTCCATAATTTCTGCATTTATCATATTAGTCCCCCAGGACATGAGGTTTGCAAAATTGATTGTCTTGAAACAATTCATCCTTTCCTTTGTTTCTACTTTGCTGTTTGCTCACGTTGTGTCGGTTTCATCATTTTCACAAGAGTTTTTGCAGTTTGGAGCTGCTCCAGTTTGTTCCAATGATTCGTCGCCTTCTGTTGAAGACCTCGCGGACCAGATTCTTGAAGTATTGAACTTCTTTAGGTAAAACTTGAATCATGTTTCAACTAACTCTCACTCTTGACTACTTTGGCATATCACAACATGTGTAATTCCATTATCGTCCTCTAAATATCTACATGTCTCTTGCAGCCTCGAGGCAGTAATGTGCATGGGGATAACAGCTGGTGCCTACATCCTTTCCTTGTTTGCTGTATGTACTCATTGAGGCTCCTTGAGGATTTATGTGTACATAATACAATATCTCATTACTTATCAATGATTGTTTTATGGTTGCAGATTAAACATAAAGAACGAGTTTTGGGTTTGATTCTTATATCGCCTCTATGCAAAGCACCCTCATGGTCTGAATGGTTTTATTACAAGGTTTCTTTTCTTGTCTTCCCATCATAGTTTATATGACTCTACAAAAAGGGGAAAACCACACACTTCTTTCACATCCAAACTAATAATCTGATGTTCAAACTAATTCTGCAGGTAGTATCAAACTTGTTGTACTACTATGGCATGTCTGGACTGTTAAAAGAAATTTTCCTTCAGAGGTACTTCAGTAAGGTAATCTTTTCTTGTGATTCCGTGATATAAACCACATATGCAGATATACTCAATAATGATCGATTAATCTTGTTTTTAATCACGACAGGAAGCTCGGGGTAGCTCTGAAGTTCCAGAGCGGGATGTGGTACATGAATGCAGAAGAGTCAGTGCTTAAATTAGTAGTAGTTTCAAGATGATTTTACTGTTTTTCATCACCTTGATAATAACGTTGTTGTATCATACGATATGTTTATACAGCTACTGGGTGAAAGACACGGGAGTAGTCTTATGCGTTTTCTGGAAGCAGTTAACAGAAGACATGACCTAACTGATGGATTACGGAGTTTGAAATGCCGTACACTCATATTTGTTGGCGACCAATCTCCTTTCCACTCTGAAACTCTTGAAATGGTGACTGCATTGGACAGAAAATACAGCGCTTTGGTTGAGGTATGTGGTTTAATGTGAATACAGCTCTGGTAATCTTAGAACAAGCTCTTAGCTTCTCTCGGAGTTTAAAAGATTCAGGCTCTTAGATTCTTGGAGCTTTCTTAGATGTTCTTCTGTTTGGAATTGCAGGTGCAAGCTTGTGGATCCATGGTGACAGAAGAGCAACCACATGCAATGTTGATACCAATGGAGTTCTTTTTCATGGGGTTTGGATTGTATCGGCCAGGTCGAGTTAGCGGTAGCCCCCGGAGTCCATTCAGTCCGTCATGTATTTCGCCAGAGCTTCTTTCTCCAGAGAGTCTTGGTTTGAAGCTGAAGCCAATAAAAACTCGGGTTCCCACGAAATGTTAAAGAAACACAGCACATTGATTCATTGTCCTTTCATATTTGTATTATTTCACCAATATTCTTTTATTAAATTTGTGTTTGTACTTTTGTAGTCGATTAACTCAAAAAGCTTTTTATTTATAAGATAGTTTTGAATTCTATAGGTTGGTGATCAGTCAATACAATACGTTGAAGATGTTTCTAATTTTGTTTCAGAATAAAATAGAAGAAAGAAAACAAACTAAGAAATAACCTCTTCCTACCTTTTTACCCAAAAAAAAATGAAGCGAAATTACAAGTCGCAGTACTTATCTTCTTCGAGTAGAAATTTTATACAGTTTCCTCTTTGAGTTTTCTTCTGATCTCTCAAAGCATCTATACATCCGGAAGTTCCCAACCATTGCCTTTGCCTAGCTTGAGAGTTGAGACGAAATGTGGCTTGATGTTGTGTGTTATGCTAAACATCATCCAACACTTCAAGAGTCGTGAAGAGAACCTTGGATCATCAGAGATATACGCTTTGCGCTCTCTGAGTGATACAAATCTCCTTTGAAACCAATCTGCACAGATGAAGAAGATAAGAGTTCAAAGTTGAGTTTGAGCCAAACTCATTGAGATGATATGGATTTTACCTCGGTTGAGCTGTCAGGAGAGAACCACCGTAAGAGCACTCCTAAATGTACCACGGCTGGTATCAACTTGAATAGCAATGGTGTTGTTACCTGTAACATAATTTACTTCGAATAGTAACTAAACTTTATTTGATTCATTGATAAAGCAACTTCCGTGTCAATATTCGTTTTTGAAAATGAACTTTATTATAAATATGAATGTAGAAATGGACCATACCAGGCTTAAAGCGGTTGTCCCCAGAAGCAGGAGGTACAATTTGCTCTGCAAATAAGCACAAACCCCTTCACTGTTACTTACCATCCACCAAAAGCAAATTATGAGGCCTCACTGGACATTTTATTGCTTACCTCAATCAAGTGAAGATTAGATGCTCGACTTAGCAGAACAAATGCAAATTCCCCAATCTGTGCAAGAGACATTCCAACCTACAGACAAGAAAACTGTAAGGCGTCTGTCTACGAGAAGATTTGGAATAATGTGTGAGCGTTAGAAAAAAAGGGTTCACTTCTTACAAGTACTGCTGTTTTGTTATTGTATCCAAAGACTTTAACAACGATCGCAACTACCACAGTCTTTATCACTATCACAAGTAACACAGCTGCTAACAGAATGTCAACATGATTCCACAAGAAGTGCATATGTATCAACATGCCAATGCTAGCAAGGAACAGCGCTGCGAAAAAATTGCGGATGGGTTCCACCTGCAAGGAAACAGAAACGAACAGAACAGGTTAAATTTTTGTACAATGGGCCAAATAAGGGAAATGTATTTCATCATGACGTTCAACGACAATATATAAGCAGGACAGACACTTTTAAAGTAGGAGTGCGGCCAAAGACAATGGGAAGAGACCCTCTAGTTCGAAAGATTGAAACTTGATTTCTTACCTGTTCAAGAGTATGCTGAGCGAGATCAGTTGTTGAAATCATAACTCCTGCCGCAAAGGAACCCAACTCAAGACTTAGACCGAGCTTGTCACTACACTGGAGAAGCCAAAACGATACTGGGTTTATAACAATTGAAAATTTGAGAGTCACACATGTGCAAACAGCCAATATGTAAGAAGAACAAAAGGATCAGACTAACCCACGCAACGAGCAAGCAAAATGCTACAGCAGCCAACTGGTAGAGCTCATTAGTCTGTCAAAGATTAAAGAATGCTTAACTTGATAAACAATTTAAAGACTAAAATGGAAGCAGGTAAAAATGTGGGTATACCTGAGAAGAAAGGCTTGTCATAAGTTTTAGAAACCAAGGTACCCAGGTACGGGACAATACAAACAAAGCAGCCAAAAAAGCAATCAAAATAGCCAACCTGGAAAGAAATTACCACCCAGTCAAAAGATAAAAAGTGTCACCAGCTTGGTTTTATTAGACCGAAACATAATAAGTGAACTAAGGAAGCAGAGTATTGTTGATAATTTCACAGAAATTCCTGGAAGAGAAAAATACATACGATTTAGCCATGGACAACACTCCTTGAAGGAGGCCAGATGTACCACCAAGAACTGGCAGGAGAGCAAACAGCAAGCCCACAGCACAATCCTGGTGATTCACGAAACCGTAAATTAAAAATCTAATGAAATTGTTGCAACAACAATACTACCTGAGGAAATGCAGTTTTTAGAATAAGAGGAAAAAAAATTTGTGAAAATCATATTAGAGAAGCTATTATTTGGAGAATGATGAGGTAGATACCTGAAGGATAAGAGTTCCAACGGTTATCTGGCCATGTAGAGCACTTATGCTATTTCTTTCCATTAAAAACTTCAAAACCTGGTACAAGATTCAGTGGGAGGTAATGATAACATATGAGGATCAAGTCCAAAGAGCAATTTACAAAAACATTAATGGTACGGTAAAGAAAAGAGAAAATACACAAGTGAAATTAGAATATACCACCGCTGTTGATGACATCGAAAGAAATGCACCTACGAATATTCCTTCTGTTAGTTTACCGCCACATAACTGCAATGAGGAAACAGCTAAGTCAGCCGAATACAATCTATACTCATGATTCATGCCACAAAATGCCTGATAACTCATTCTTAACTCGATTGATACAATGTTTTAGAACATACCGAGGCTGTTATCCCACTCAAACACATGAACAAAAAAATCTGAAGAAGACCTCCTGGAATAGCTACTGCACGAACCACACGAAGCTGCAACACAAAGTAAAACAATAACTGTCTCAAAAGTTTCAATCGGTTGGAAAAAGAAATCAGGCAAATATGAGAGGATAGAAATATGCAAACCTTTGCTGCAGAAAATTCTAATCCTAAAGCAAAAAGGAGAAAGATAACACCAAACTGAGCTACTGTTTCAACCTGTGCTACACAAAAAAATTACAAATCAAGTCCTAGTCACCATTTATATAACCAGCAATCTGCTACTCATGAAAATTTAAAGGTAATATGAGGACAACAAAAGAGGAACGTTGAAGAACTAAAGCTGATGTAAGCTACCTGCACCATTTCACTAACAAAGCTTAACCCACCCGGTCCAATGATAGATCCAGCCAGCAGATACCCAGTAATGACCTGCCAAAGTAGTAGTGTAGAAAGGAAATAACTCTGTCACGGCTTGACCAGTCAAGTGCTAACAAAATCGTTTCTACATTCTTGCAAAGCTGGATACTCAAATACTATCAGAATAATAGTGAAAGTCGCAATTTCTGTAAAGAAAGTGTGTGCTAACCGGTTGACCAGCACAAGCAAAGGCAATTCCACCACAAGTAGCAGAAACAATGACGACAACCAAATCTGATATCAGCCTATAAATTTACCGTCCCCAACAAAAAAAAAAACATTAGCTAGACACTTACAAAATATAACCAAACGAAGAACTTCCCCTTGGAATGCTTTACTTACCTTAAATCTAGCTGTAGTACAGGGTACTTGGATTTAGGATTGGACATTATAAAAACGTTGTCCTGGATTAAAATGACAGCAAATTCACATTACGAGATTTTTCTCAAACGGATGCATAATAGATACACATTCTACAGTAATATATAGTACAAATGATTTAAGACTATCTAAGCTTACCTTCCTATCTATCAGTCTTGGAGTATCTTCTACGCCATTCTCATTATCCAAATTAAAGAACGATCTAGAATAAATCACTGATATGTTATAGTTTGCTTTTAGCCTGTGAAAAATACAGTAAATAACAGCCACTACTTGCACAAATCGACTCCAAACAAGGTAAAGTAAGCATCAGGAAGACTAACTTCTCTTCCTTGGTCTTGGTTTCATTTTTCTTTGGCTTAACTCGAGCTACAGTCTCTAGTACAGCCTAATGAGCATCACAAATGACATAATCAAAAGAAATCCATATTAAGCATCAGTAAGATGACTAAAACAAGGATCAAAATTTGCAGCTACCAACCTGCTGATCAGCAACACTATTATTGAAGCTTCCTGGATCAGGAACTGCAAAACCGAAAGCATTTCACTAACAGTTCAAAGACTTTTTTCACATCAACTCACAATTCATTAAATGCTAATAGCCATTAACCATGAGAAATCTATAAACCTAGACTACTTAAGCTAATTTAATAATAAATCCCTAGGGAGAATCAATTATCACAAATTTGAAATCTAGTGAAGACCAAAACAAAAACCCTAGCTCCATATGAAACGTAAAAATTGAAAAATGTAGAACAATGAAGATCTCGCTCAAGGACCTTCGTTCTGGTCATTCTCAGGAAACTCTTTCTCAAGTGCTCGATCGATCATATCCGCGAAGCTATCTTCCTTAGGTTTCGCACTCGTCGCATTGGCATCAGTGGCGGTTCCATTGATCTCACGTGTAACAACTGAGTCAGTCTCGATATCGGACTCGGCGGAAAAAGCAAGAGAGAAACTACAGATCAGAAGAAGCGTAAGAAACCTCATCGAGAATTTGTCACTGTTGTTGTTACAAAACCGCCGCATCTCAGTATTGTGCCGCGGCGGAGCGATAGAGAGAGTAGAGAGATATAGAGAGATCGTGTGTGTGCTTCTTCTTGTTCTTCTCTTTCTTTCCGGTGGTTGGAGAACGAGAAAGCAGAAAGATTGAGAAAGAGAGAGGGAAATTAATTTTTTTTTTTTTTTTTTTATTAGTGAGTAAATTTTTTATTAATTTTTTTTTAATTCTTTTGTTTGCTTAAGGGAAAATGTTAGCGTTATATAAGTGTGTGTATAAGAACGTTATAGTAATCGAATCTTTAACGCGCCTCCGATAGCGCGTGATATCTTCGTTTCATGGCTGGGGGAAGAGAACAAAAGTCATTATACAATAAAGTACAAAAAAAAGGCTAATATTTGCTGAATTTGCACATTAAATAAAGATTACGTTTGGATAATTCATTTTTTAAAGGTTGATTGCAATCTTTGGTCTCTGGCTTGTTTAGTTTGGAGTATTTTTACCAAATTCCCTTTATTTTATTCTTCCGAAATCAGCAATCTTTTTGTTTAAAGTTTAAACCAATTTGTTTGTGTGGATATAGAGATAAAGATCTAGACAGAATTGCAAATAAATATATAAGTTTCAATTTTATTATATTTTCGATGAATTTGAATGTATTAGTTTGTTAGATTTGGTCATACTAAAACTCTATTTTGGTATAAAAAAGTACAGTTCAACCTATGAAGAATATTTTCTACGATTTTGAGAATTAAATGAATTTATTTAATTCTCATCCTTAAAGATCTTCAAATTTTAGGTTTTGGAAAATTCCGCAATAATTTTTTAATCAATAATTATATATGAATGTTTGAAGAAAATTTTATTTTGTGTCAAAGTGTGTTGTTGTAGTACATTATGCAGCTAAATTAGAAATTTGTCTTGGAAAAATTGTAAAAACAAGCATGAATCTTTAAATTGTGAACGTTTGAAATATAAATTTTAAAAATGTTATTTAAATGTTTAAGTTTTGGTTGATTCATAATTTAGTGGAAAATTTTCGTTAACTAAACTATTTAAGACACGTCGTTAAATTGAGAGATTGAGTATGTTTACAACGTGAAAGTTTCTGTTAGCAATTTTCGTTAATCAAAATGACGTTGTTTTCTCTTACTTAAAAAAACCTCAACTTTCAAATTATGAACGTTTTAATCTTCGATTTTTAAAAAATATTGTTTAAATGCCTAGTTTTCGTTGATTTCATAATTAAATGTCTAATTTATGTTGATTATACCATAGTCGAGTGGCGGAGCACGTTTACGGAGTTAAATTTTCTGTTAGCTGATTCTTTTTAATCAAAACGACCTATGTTCCACCAACTATTTATCATTCGTCCTCTCTTTCTACTTTCAATATCTTCATCGAGATCCAAGCATAATCAAGAAGTAAAAAATCTGCTCAAATTGAAATCCGTCTTTAGAGAAACATAATCCAATGAAGTCTTTACAGCTTGGAATCTCCGAAAAATTTTCATGGAATTCTCTAAAAGCCCTAAGAGATTGAGTTTCTTAAGCGTTGGTGATAACCGATTCAATTTCTTAAACTCAACATTTCTTTTTGTTTAAGTTTTGCAGAGTTAAAGCTTTACCATTTTTATCGGTTATTTGACTTTCCAATGAATATTAAAAAAAGATTTAATCGGTAACGAATCAAAACTATGTTAAAAGAATGTTAAAACTATTAAATATTTTATTAATAACCGATTTGATGGATGTGGATTGAATTAGTTATCACCAACGCTTAAAAACTCAATCTCTTGAGGGTTTTTAAAGCATTTCATGAAAATTTTCTGGACATTCCAAGTCGCAAAGACGTCATTGGATTATGTTTCTCCAAAGGCGGATTTCAGTTTGAGAAGTTTTTTACTTTTTGATTATGGTTAGATTTCGATGAAGCGACCAGAAGTAGAAAAAGAATACGAATGATAAATAGTTGTCAGAACATTGGTCGTTTTAATTAAACGGAAGCTGCTAACATAAAATTTAACCCCATAAACGTGTTTCGTCAATTAATTTAACGTTGCATCTCAAATGACATAGTCAGCATAAATTAGACATTTAATTATGAAATCAACAAAACATAGACATTTAAACGATATTTTTTAAATTGAAGATTTAAAAATTCATAATTTAAAAGTTGAAACTTTTTAACTAAGAGAGAAACAACGTCGTTTTGATTAAACATAAGTTGTTAACGGAAACTTTAGCGTCGTAAACGTGCTCCATCTCTCAATTTAACGACGTTCCTCGTATGACTCAGATAACAAAAAATTTCCAATTAATTATGAATCAATAAAAATTTAGACATTTAAATAACATTTTGAAAGTTGTGACACTAAAATCCACAATTTAAAAAAAAAAATTTACATTTTTCCCAATTTATCTTTATTAATTCAATTTATTAACTAGAAAGACATTATAAATATGAACTATACTAATGTAATTATAAAGTGTATAGAAATCTTTTAATAATTTGAACGTGTGAAAAAAATCATAAAGAAATATCCACAAAAACAAAATGACTCGAATTTGTAGTTTAGTGGTTTGCGTTAATGTCATACATGTGTCACCATCTGAATCCTCCATAAATTGTATATTGTTGGAAAGAATAAAACAAAAAAAGAAGAGTACTACTCCGTGATAATTGAAAAAGTAGTAATTTTAATTTCAGTCTCTTAATAGTAGAACGACATTGCATGCATGAAGCTAAAAAATTTCAAAATAATTAATCGAAAATGAATCATTACTTATTGTGAGATTTTATTACCATTTGATGGACGGTGATTATGGAGATTCGGTGCACCGACTCACAGGAGATTGATCTAGTCGGAATATCAAACTAATATGAACCGTCGATTGTACTGCATGAGTCAAAGATATTTGACAGGTTTGGTATATTATATGATTTCTTTTATTTAACATAATCCGCATTCTACGTTATCACCCCCTTTAATTCCATTTAGGTGGTTGTAAGATTTCATTATTTAAAATGGTTGACGCAAGAAAAAAGGGAAGTGCTAAGTATGAAGGATATAGTCTTGAATCTTTGATCGAGTAAGACAAGAAAATGTCTAAATGCAAAAGAGATTTCGATGGAGCAGAACGTCTCGAGTTATTAAACAAAAGGAAAACACTCTAACGAGGTCTTATGACCCTAATATCAATAACCAGAAAACTTTTATACAAACCTTAAATTTTCTTGAAAAAATTCAAGATGATATAAATTTTTTGAATAATTCCAACATGTTAAAAGTTGAATCATTTGTATACACGCTGCACGCATGTTAAATAGAACTGTCAAAATATGAATCGTTTCGCGGGTTTTATCCGCCACGGAGCGGATGCAGGTTGACAGAGAAAAAATTTTGTGGAACAGGACGGGTTCGGATAAAAAATTGGGATGCGGGATGGGTGCGGATCGTAGTATCAAAATCGGCGGGTTGACGAATAATCCGCAAATAGAAAAAAGTTAAATACATTTTTGCGGATTTGGCAGATTGGAAAAGCGGATTGGTGGATTGGTGGATTGGAAACCCGTCAACCCGCAAATTAGTTAGAAAACTTTTATAAAAAATAAAAAGCACATTAACGCGTTATCCGCAGATTTTGCAGTTTTGACGAAACATGTGCGAATAGAAATTTTGAATCCGCGGATTGACAAATTGGTGAATCAAGCGAGTAAAAAATATTAAAACCCACATGTTTGCGGGTTGACAGGATAGGGTAGACCCGTTGACAACCCTAGTGTTAAAGATAGTTAAAGTCAGTATGCTATGAACGCTAAACCATCATTTATAATTATAACGTTCAAAGGTTTTTACCAAAAAAGAAACACATTACCAAAAAGGTGGTGGTCTAGTGTACAAAGGGTTAGTTTTTTGTGCACTGAGTTCAAAAGGAGACATTCTTTAAATTAGAATGAAGTAAAAGTTGGTTCGGATATCTGAAAGAAAAAAATTATGAACCGAATATTAGAAATTCACGCGGTTTATCAAAAATAAAAAACACGTTCAAAGGCATCGTTACTGAATATAATAAGGTAACATACGACGACAACATAACAAACAAACAAAATCAACATCATTACCATTTCTTCCTCAAACTAAACGAAACAAGTTAGGTCATACATAACTGATACGTCTTTGTCAATAGGTCTTGGCCCATTCATGCTTAATGGGCCGTCATGGTTAATTTGCTGACATCACAGGAAAAAGATATTTGTCGGTGCTGGTTTATAGACTAGACTTAACACAAATGATCATCCGGAATATTCGGCACTAAAAAAGAAAAATATAACATTCTTTAAACAGCAGCCCATTTTCTATAGAAAAATAAAAGAAAATAATATTTTTGACGAAACATCCCAAATTTTGTATAAGATGTTATAACAAATGAAACACATTTATAAAATATTTTATTCAAAACCGAAAGCGCCCATAGGATTGGCCAATTCTTTCGCTTAATTCCGCTTAAACCCACATGGACTTTTTTAATTGTCGGATTCATTCATCAACCTAAGCCAATACTATGTATCTGAATTACTTAGCTTTCCACTAATCCTGAAATAAACAAATCTATTTTCAAGTGATTCAGTAGCCCGAAATCCAATAAAATCTAGTCCGATGATTATTCTTATAATTTACTACGCATAAATTTCTACATATATTTTTCCAATCTTGGAACATAAGCTCTAGAGTCTAGGCCATTAAGATTTATTCATACCAAAAGGGGTAAAGTAAAAATTAGATTAGTGTACAGAGCACCACTCTTATTCCAAATTTAGTGCCACTAATAAAACACATTTTAAACTAGTAAAGCTAATCACCGCTTAGAAGGAATTTTACTGAAGTTAAACTGAAAACGAATCAGTGAAAAGAAAAAGATAATAAACAATTAGACATGATGGGTAGGTCAAGTGAATATAACTTGAGTGGTGGTAAAAAAATAAACACTTTTCTTGTGAAGAAGAAAGAAGATTTACAAAAATTAGGTTACAAGGAAACATAATGAACTGACCAAAACCATAAAGAAAATATGGAAAATTCAAAACTTTTGAATCACATGGTTCCTTTTACATTTTCAAGGCAGATTATACTTTTTATTTTAATATTATTCTTTGATACTCCAAAGAGTGAAAAGATTAGTAGTATTGAAAGAAACTATTGTTTTTGCTTCCAAGTAGGCAACTATGCCTTGCCCTCCTAACACACACAATACAGAAAAAGATCTCACTCAAAATCCAAACTCCATGCCTATAAATGCTCCTTTTAGATTGCACATTTTTTTCAACCAATCTGTGTCTCAGAAATCAGAACAGAAAGCAACAAGAGATGGAGATTCCAGTTATTAATTTTGCTGAATTGGATGGAGAGAACAAAAGCAAGACCATGTCACTTCTTGATCATGCATGTGATAAGTGGGGCTTTTTCATGGTAACGTTTCTATGATATGCATGTTATATATGTTCCTAGATTCAGTTCTAGTATGTAATCTTAAAGTATTAGTGAATTTGCAGGTTGATAATCATGGAATTGATAAAGAGTTGATGGAGAAAGTGAAGAAACTGATTAACTCTCACTATGAGGAGCATCTCAAAGAAAAGTTTTACCAGTCAGAGATGGTCAAAGCTTTAAGTGAAGGCAAAACCTCAGATGCAGATTGGGAAAGCAGTTTCTTCATTTGGCATAAGCCGACTTCAAACATCTGCGAGATCCCAAACATTTCAGAGGAACTCAGGTAAAGTAACTAAGAAGTGATAGTTCCAAAGGCTTTACTATTTTACCTGTTTTCTTATGGTACTAAACAATATGAGAGGGGAAACTGATATTGCAGCAAGACGATGGACGAATATGTTTCCCAACTTCACAAGTTTGCAGAGAGGCTCTCCAAGCTCATGTGTGAGAATCTTGGTCTTGATCAGGAAGACATAATGAAGGCGTTTTCTGGTTCAAAAGGTCCAGCTTTTGGGACAAAAGTGGCTAAATACCCAGAATGCCCTCGTCCTGCGCTCATGAGAGGGCTGAGGGAACATACCGATGCTGGAGGAATCATATTACTCCTGCAGGATGATCAAGTGCCTGGTCTTGAGTTCCAAAAAGATGGGAAGTGGTTTCCTATCCCGCCATCCAAGAACAATACAATATTTGTCAATACCGGTGATCAACTCGAAATACTGACTAATGGGAGGTACAAGAGTGTTGTACACCGTGTAATGACAGTGAAGCAAGGAAGTAGACTGTCGATTGCTACATTTTATAATCCGGCTGGTGATGCCATAATATCTCCAGCTCCAAAGCTCATGTATCCAAGTGGCTACAGCTTTAAAGACTACCTGAAACTTTATGCAACTACTAAATTTGGAAACAAAGGCTACAGACTTGAGACCATGAAGAAAATGGAAAATGCGGATTCGGCCTAGGATGCATCTGGAAATTTACGCTTCTGTATTTCACATCAAAATTCTCCCTTTTTACTAAACTTTGTCTTCTTCTTGTGTTTCCTTTATATAAAAAGAAATAATAGCTATAGCAGGATCTTGCTGATTCAGCTATACTATATTCCTAGGACGATCAGTTCACAACTGTCATAACTCTGTTCCAGTAAAAAGTACTTTTGAACTCATATGCTCTTTTTGACTACACAAGCCTTGATAAAAACTTTGAAA
The DNA here is from genome assembly GCA_963922655.1 of Cardamine chenopodiifolia. Classification (NCBI taxonomy): domain Eukaryota; kingdom Viridiplantae; phylum Streptophyta; class Magnoliopsida; order Brassicales; family Brassicaceae; genus Cardamine; species Cardamine chenopodiifolia. The sequence goes on from OZ000469.1 coordinate 562,110, forward strand.
CCCTTAAACAAACCCATCAGAAACTTGTATGACCTCTATCCCTACTGATGATAGCTCTTATCAAGATGTTCAACTGAATTGTGGGTTACTTTAAGGGACATTGTGCATCAAGTTGTTCATAACAAACTTAAAAATCTCAAATACTCAACAAATCACCTTGCAAATGAAGTTGTTAATCTCTTTCTTGAATTTCAATGGAAACACCAACACTTACTATCCAAATAAAGTTGTTTATCGTCAGGTTTCTCAAAAACCAAGATTGGAACCTGGCTGGTGCAACCAAGCTCTTTTTTCATCACTTCCACTTCAAAAGTTCCAAAACATAACTGAAGCAGTCTCATCTTCTACATTCCGAGGTCTAATCGGATCTCAAAATTCCTAAAGAATCCCTCAGCGTAGCCAAACAAAGTTTTGAACTTCAGATTAGACACAGAGCTTATAATCTAAGCTCTAAGATTAGCCACCATTTCATGATTTTAAAGATGTAACACACTTAATATTAGCGAAAACTTCTCCATCATTCTCTCATCTGAGTCATCTCCTTCCCATTCCCAAAATCAACAAATATCATTCTTGAATCTATAATAGCATCTAATACTACTGAAAGCCAATTGGTATTGACTCAAACTCTTCTCCAGTGCCATCAACAGCCCAATCCCAAATAAAATCCAGATGAGAAAATTAATCAGTGTTGGTTCAAGCATTCTATCGAGCAGCTTATGTACAATCCTCTGAACCAAGAAAATAAAAGCCTACCACTTGACCACCACCTGACATTTCCCTCATCAGCCAAAGGCAAAATCTTGCAGCAAAACCTCTAATGATTGAAAAGATGAAACTTTACGAACAACGGATCTCACTCAATTTGCGTTCTCTGTCGAAATTTTCTCAGGGAAACACACATGTTCCACGCAAGTACCCAAAGTCGTCTGTGACACGTGGCTAATTCTTGTTAGTTGAGACTTTCGGTAACTAGAAGAATCTTCTTCGATATAAAGCGGTTACGCGCCGAAACAAGCGTCTGTTACACAAACGCGCTTTCAAAGCCCACAAAAGGCATCTGGTATCTCCACGTGTCCATCCATGTGACATGATTCCACACTTCTAAACCCAAAAAGCCGGTCCGACCAGATTAACCAGTTCTTTTTATTACATCACAATAAAATAAAATTAAACGAACAAAACTCCCCTTTTTACCAGAGTTTCACTTTAACACACGTTAATTAATAAAATTCCCTTTTTACCAAATTATATACATATTAAAAAATAAGTAATCAAATAAACTAATCCTCTCCGTTTAAATCAGCACAAACCCGGGAATTAACTGTACCGGACCGAACCGAACCTCGTTTTCTGTAAATAGCAGAAACAGGATTCACACTTCCCATCACCACTAACCACCGACCCTCATAAGTCATTAAGAGAAAACAGAGCAATTCGTCTCACTTTCATAATTTCATTTTCTTTCTTTGAAAAAAAACACTCAAATCTTCAACTGTTAGAGATTGAATGGCGTTAGCGAATAACTTAACGGCGATACTGAACTTACTGGCGTTACTCTGTTCAATACCAATAACGGCGTCAGGAATATGGCTAGCCTCAAAGCCCGACAACGAGTGTGTTAATCTCCTCCGTTGGCCCGTAGTAGTCCTCGGCGTTCTCATCCTCGTCGTCTCCGCCACTGGCTTCATCGGAGCTTACCAGTAAGTTTAAAACTTTGAAAACCAAAAAAAAAAACAGAAGAGAATTTTAAAAAACTCAACTTTTCAATTACAGATCACTAAAGATCTCAAATTTCAGGTATAAGGAGACTCTACTTGCGGTTTACTTGTGTTGTATGGCGATATTGATCGGACTTTTGCTGGTGGTTTTGATATTTGCTTTCGTTGTGACCCGACCCGATGGATCGTATTCGGTTCCGGGTCGTGGTTATAAAGAGTATAGGCTTGAAGGGTTTTCGAATTGGCTGAGAGAGAACGTTGTGGATTCAAAGAATTGGGGAAAGATAAGAGCTTGTTTGGCTGATACTAATGTTTGTCCTAAACTCACCCAACAATTTATCACCGCCGATCAGTTTTTCTCTTCCTCCGGCGTCACTCCTCTCCAGGTATGTTCTGTTTCACTCTCTTCGTTTATCCTCTTTTTTTTTTTTTCTGAGCCCCGAAAGTTTTAATTTGTTACATTTTTCTCCCTCACAATTTAATTTTCCCGGTTTTAGTTTGGTTCTACTAGTTTCTATGCATTACAACAAAGAGAGTCAATAGATTGTAGTTTTTATAGGATGTTTTAGAGTTTTTTTTTTCATTTTATTAGGGGTTTTCAAATTATTTACAATTTTATGACCATTTTCTTTCGTATTTTCTTATTAGTTAGATTGTTTTTAATTAGATATTAAATTTAGAAAATGCAAACAAAAAATATTGTATAATTTTAAAATTTTCGTGTTTGTATAGTAAAAACGGAGGGGATACAATTTCACGCACTCAGCCGGAGTTAACTGATAAAAATCATTAAGCTAAAATCCTGGTTATTTGTAGTTGATTTGAAATGGTACCGTTTTCTGAAAGTTTTTATTAAGGAACTTGGATATTGATTTGACAATAAACAAAAAACAAAAAATAACTTGGATACCGACTTTTTAAAGGTGAAATTTAGACTAAATATTGGTTTTGCAACGTTGCCAACGAATCATTTAGGGTTTAATTAATTATTATATGATTAATGGAGATAAGATACGAATTAAAAGAGAAATGTTTTGTAAATCTCTAGATTATGTGAGACCTACGGTTTGTTCTTGCAAAAAGAAAAAAATATAGAAAGAAATGTCCATTTTTCAAAGTAAAGTATCTGGCTTAAATCATAAAGTTATAAATTTTCTTTTTAGCTTTTGTGAAGTCCTAAAGAGCATTGTTCTTATTCTCTCTATATATTTTTTTATTGCTTTAAGTTATTTCGTTTCTGCTTTCCTCTTCTTTGAGAAAAAACACTTTTTTGAAAGAAAAAAAAAAGAAGAGAAAGTGTAAAAATGAAATAGTATATATTTTCTATATTATGGAAATGGAAAATGTTTCTGATCTATATTTCCTAGTGTTGGAGAGGATAGTGATACCTCGTTTATTTTTCTTAACATACCACAGTTAGTCCCAGTTTTCTGGTAAAATAATCAGATTTTTTGAAACATATTTTTGAAAACATGTAATCACCATTATTGAAAACATATTTCGAAAATTATATAGTAAGTTATTATTATTATTTTCCGTAAACCATAGTTATTCTTAGGAGAGTGGTGTAGAAGTTGCTGGAGACCAACAGTCCAAAAGATTATAACAAGATAATCAGAATTCAAAATAACACACTATCATAAGGACCCACCCATGCACCCACAATGTGGTACATGATAAAATATGTTTGATCTATTTATTTATGTTATTTGTCCTTTGTCATTATCTCACTCACAAAATTCATTGATCCCATTCTCTTTAGATAGTCTTTTTTTTTTTTAAATCTCAACTCAAACTTGACAAAAATTTCAACCTTTTCCACTCAAAATTATAATATAAAACCACTCTTAAATCCATTTTCATGTCTTTTAGGCTTGAAACATGGAGAAATTAAGGGCATAGCTTAAGAACTTTTGTTCAAAAAAATATTGAGCAAAGGAAGTGATGACTATAAATCTTTGATCTTTGTTATATTTGAATTAGATTTTGATACTATTCTATTAAAATTAAGGTTAGTATGTGGGTAATATGATCATTTATTTTTTAGAATCTTTATATGAATCAGAATTTCTGATTAATGTCCGTCAAATAAAATTTCAGGTAAATATGTGTTCTATATTATGCAAACTTTATATAAATCATTTCATTCCTTTAATTTCTAGCAAATTTGCATCCGAGTCCATTGTCTAGGAAGGTGGAACCACTAATAATTCAATAAGCCTAGATGATGAGGTTTTGACTGAATTGCATGCATCTTTAGTTATTAGAAATTATTAAATATTGGACCAAAGATTTGATTCAATAATGACAGTCACAAGTCTTTGTCTCCATTATGAAACCTAATAGATAATTACATCTTTCCCATGTTCTTCCACTCACATTAGAAATTTTCTTATTTGGATAAATAAGAAGATTTCCAAGAGAGAACTATACAATTTTTCTCTTGAATAAATTTAATCAGAAGAAATAAGACGTTTTCTCCAAACGAACCCACAATCTTAACCATTTTAGTGAAAACGCAAAGTTTGCGTTTAAAGCAATTGAAGTCTTAAAATTTCATAATACATACCGTAAATCCTCCTTACATTTAATCTGGAGAGTTTATCTCCATAAGTCATTTCCTCATCATGTAGCACATATATTAAAAAGTAACTTCAAAACTATTCAAAAAGATTATCATATTATCATTTGAAAAAAATAATTATGGTTGTTACGCATGATAAATAATTTCTTGTGCTTTATATCATTTTTTTTTTGGTCAACAAGCTTTTTATTATAGCTAATTATGATATTTTCTTCAACGTTTATGTGTCACAGTCCGGCTGCTGTAAACCACCAACCGCGTGTGGTTACAACTTCGTGAACCCAACAGTGTGGCTAAACCCGACCAATATGGCTGCAGACGCAGACTGTTACCTATGGAGCAACGAACAAAGCCAGCTTTGTTACAATTGTAACTCATGCAAAGCTGGTCTTTTGGGAAACCTTAGAAAAGATTGGCGTAAAGCAAATCTCATACTTATCATCACTGTCGTTGTTCTCATATGGGTTTATGTTATTGCGTGTAGTGCGTTTAGGAATGCTCAGACAGAGGATCTCTTCCGCAAATACAAACAGGGTTGGGTCTAAAGTGTAATGTGTCTATAGATTTGTTTGTAGTTGTTGAGATTGGAGTATTCGGAAATAGCTTGTGGAAAGTGCTTTTTTATGGATTTTGTTTTTATGTTTATGTTAGATTGCTTGTGAAAGAAAGCGAAATATTGAACCAATTTACAAGGTCAACTAAATTTTACTGTTTTGGATAGGAGTCTGTAACGCTGTTTTGGTTATAATTTTTTTGGTCAAACGCTGTTTTGGTTATGTGTATATTCACCTTTTCTTTTGAGTTTAGAAGGCTTCTTTTGTTTTTTGTCAATCAAGCAAAAGTAAATGTAAATGTAAATATAAATATAAAGGTCTTGATTATATAAAGGTCTTACAAAGTAAATGTAAATATCCAAATAAATTGTAATACGCATCTCACTCGCATACACACTAATCCGGTAATACCTTCGGCTGAAACGTCCTTCTCCTCAGTTCTGGCTTCCTAAACCGAAATTTATCTTTTGTATTATTTCTCTTCGATTTTTATAATTTTGAATAAAAAAACGTATATGTTTATTTCAAAAAATAACTGAGAAAAGTTGAAAGATAGATTACGAAAATATTTTGTTTTAATATAACAGTATATTTTCTCATCTAGATATTATAATCTTTTGCATTTAATTCTAACGAAAATTGAATATAATATTTGTCAACTTAAAGATTAGTTTCATTTTTTTTTGTAATTTTTAACAATATATGATATTTTTGATCATGAGAGACCCTCATCCTCTGTTTCGTGTTAGTCTGGTCGCTCCTAGTTTTATTTTTTGGGAACTGGTTTAGTGTATATGTCTTAATCTTGTTATGCATCTTGATAAATAGCAAGGTGCTTGTATTTCTTTAATCAGTCTAATATACCTTTAGATGACACACACACACACAAAAAGAAAAAAGAAAAAAAGAAGAAAGTAGGATTAGTTCATAAACCAATGGCTTGAACACGGATTTATGAAGTAAACAAAGGAGAGCTTTGTCAATTTAATCTAGTGATATAAAAGATTCGGATTACATAATCAAAATCTTGAAATTAAATAAAATATACTTTGAGCTTTGTATTGATTTTCACAAGTCTAGAGGCCTAGAGGGTTTAACCATGAACATGTTTTTTCAAACAAAACTATTTTTTGTTTATACAACAAGAAACGTTGGATTTTTTTGTTTCATTCTATATATTGTGATCGCAATCTACAATTGTTTAGAGGTCTTCTAGAGATGATCACTAGTGATGCAATTATAGATCAATGTGTGGTTTCTGTTGGTGATTACTATTGATGTATATATGCAATTGAGGATATAAATATTTGTTTCATGTAAGGTTGAGTTATGCTAGAACATTCTTTTTACTTCGAGTTATGCTAAAACTTAATGGACCAAAAATGTGAGATTTTTAATTGTCACAAAATTAAATGGCATTATAGTAATTAAGAAAAACATTCCTAATTAAAACAATGATAAAGTTCTCAACATAATTATCAACAAAGAGTTTTTTGTTTGTGATCCAAGATGCATAGCAAGGTAACACATTTGTTATTAACTATATATTTTGGATCTCAGTCATATATTAATATTTTTGACAATCAAATATTAAATTGACAACAACGAAATTAAAACGTTTATTCTTTATTAAAAAGAACTAGCCTGTCTTTTTGCTGTAGTTCAATTCATTTCTAACCTTAAACTAATATTTTCCGGATGTTGTTGTAGTTTCGTTACGTGGTCGAAATTACTAGGTAAGGTCCATGATCCATAGTAGATTTATATTAAATTATTATTCTAAGATGAGCCTGCTTAGACCACGATTTTAAACACTTTATTACATTTTTCTTGTAATTTGCATAAGAATATTCGGTTTAGTCAAACCGAAATCATATATATTTTAATCAATTAATATCACCAAAGTTTAATTTATTTAGATAGCCAAACCAAATCATGCCAAACCGATATTGTATTGATTTCTTTGCTTGTAAACTCAGTTTTAAACGGTTTTTAAATTTCATAATTTTATTGCTTAAACCAAATTCTTAAACCAAAACTAAACCGAAGCCAAAACCAATACCAAAACCAAAAATTCATTTGCGTAATGTAGTTTCATAGTTTCATACTTCAAACTATCTATAAATAGTTAGCTTCTGGAGCATTCATTTCATAATCCTCGGCTCGTTTCCCGGATCTCTCCCATCTCAATTTCAATCTCCAACCCGACCCATTTACGCGACCCAAACCGGGTCAACCCAATGGATAAGCCTAGCTTTGTAATCCGACCCGAAGAAGCTGCATCCGCCGCGAAACAACTCGGCGTCTCCATCCTTCAGCTCCTCCCGTCACTCGTCAAACCTGCAAAATCCTACGCTCGACCTCCGATCTCAAAATTCCACGTCGGAGCCGTCGGACTCGGATCATCAGGTCGGATCTTCTTAGGCGTCAATGTCGAATTCCCAGGTCTCCCTCTCCATCACTCAATCCACGCCGAGCAATTTCTCATCACCAATCTCACACTCAACGGTGAACATCAGCTCAAATTCTTCGCCGTCTCCGCCGCACCGTGTGGTCATTGCCGTCAATTCCTTCAAGAAATCCGCGACGCGCCAGAAATCAAAATCCTAATCACCGATCCAAATGAATCTCCCGATTCCGCCGCCGATTCTGACGGATTCTTACGCCTCGAGAGCATCTTGCCGCACAGATTTGGTCCCGACGATCTTCTCGAGAAGGATCTTCCTCTTATTCTTGAGCCTCACGATAACCGTCTCGCGATTTCAGATCTCGATGATGAAAACATCGATGCCTCTGCCGACTCGGAGCTGAAGCGTACGGCTCTAGCGGCGGCTAATAGATCGTACGCGCCGTATAGTTTATGTCCATCGGGAGTTTCGTTGGTGGATTGTGATGGGAAAGTGTACAGAGGATGGTATATGGAATCGGCGGCTTATAATCCTAGTTTGGGGCCAGTACAGGCGGCGTTGGTTGATTACGTGGCTAACGGAGGCGGAGGAGGTTACGAGAGAATTGTCGGAGCGGTGCTGGTGGAGAAAGAGGACGCGGTGGTGCGGCAAAAGCAGACGGCGAGGTTGCTGTTACAGACTATATCGCCGAAATGCGATTTAAAAGTCTTTCATTGCCGTGGACCTTGATATTAAAATGGACTTTTTAATTCGGAAATAATTGTTGAAATTGATGCCTCTCGATGATGTGGATAGATAAAAAAAAAAAAAACTGGTGATGATGACATCATAAGTGAATTAAAAAAAGTTTGTTTTTCTATCTGTAATGTGGATAATAAATTGATACGATTATTATATTTTTATGGAGAATTACTTTGTTGATTTTTTTGGGTTGATGATAAGTTATGTTCTTCCATTTTGAATTGTTTTTATATTCCCCTTTGAAAAAATTAATCTCAGCCAAATTTTAGAAAATTTGATAAGGTCTTTAAAGTCGAATCAGACAAAAAAATAGAGATTATTTTGTCTTTTTCTTTCGCATAAGTGAAAATAACCAATCAACTGGACCAAAATCTCACTAAAATAGAACTAAACAAAACTTGTTAGTGAAGTATTTTTGTTTTTAATGTATCTAAACTAGTCCTATCAAAATTTTAGAAATTCTCTGTTTTAAAATTTACAAAACTAGTTTCTGCCTTACCTTTCTTATTTTATTTGAAAAACGTAAATCTATCTAACTTATCTCAGAAACATGAATTTTGGGTTTTTAATATACTCCAAAGTAGATTTTAGTTTTTTCAAATAAAATAGAAAACATAGGGCAGAAAATAGTTTATCTAGTTTTTCAGAGAACTAGAATTTAAAATCTTGATTAAACAATTAAATTAGTTTTTAAAATAAAACCAAAAGCTCACTTTAAGGTTTAAACTATTATGGTCATACGACTCATACCGTCATAACTCATACTGTTGTGTTAATAACAGGTAACTACTAATTAAGGTTGAACTTTTCTTTTCTTAAAACAACTACTAATTAAGGATTAGATAGAGACTAATTACAATTTCAAAAGAAAGAATACGAAAACCCTTTAAAAAAAATCACAAAAGAATTAAGTTAGGATTCTTTTTTTTTTCTTTTTTACACGTCAAGTTATGATCTTTCTTTTATGTTCACAAAAAGGCAAAAATAAATGCACATATTGATGCCTTTACACATTGAATTTGTTGGGATAAAGGTTCAAAATACCAAGTATGAAAGGAGAGAATATATGATGGTCCACAAGCAACTCCTACTAGGAGTGGTGAACAATGAATCTAAGAGTTTTAGATTACTTGAGGTTCAGATGAAATATTTTTCATAATAAGCTAATAATATTAGTTTACTAGGAACCCTATGAACCTCTCAAAATTTTAGTTATCTTCGACTTTTAGCATCACAACATAAAAGCTAATCCTGAGAAAACATCTCTCATTCCAAATTTTCTGATAAGATACTAATCAAATTTCACAAAATTAATTGTTACAATGTTATAAAAGACAAAGATGTTATAATACAATTCTTTTTATTATGTACATGCTGATGAGTCAAACATATTGATAGTTATATGACTAGTACTATAGTTTTTATTTTTTTTCATGTACATGTTGATGATGATTTCACATCGAGTTGCTTCGGAAATTTTCCAATTGCTACTATGATAGTAGAGAATATAAGATGGTCCACAAGCAATTCCTATAGTCATTTTATGAGTGATGAATAATGAATCGAACGAATCTAAGAATTGTAGATTAGTTGAGAACTATATTAGATTCTTTTGGGTAAAAAAAAAATCTCTTTAAAGGAATCTTTGTGGAGACAAGAAAGTAGACATCTTTGTAATCTTGTCAAACACTACACATCATTGTAGACTTGTCGTAGTTTCTCAACTGAAGTTAAATGTCAACCACTTCCTTATTTTTGTCCTTTTCAATAATCAACAAAGTTTTACGTTTTAGGTAAAAATGTAAAATGCATCAAAGTTATCCACGAAAATTCACAACTTGTGTAACACATCAACATCCAATCTTTGATTAGACAGAGTATTGAGTCACTTTGCCTTTCTATTTCGGATGTGGTAAGCCTTAGAGATAATGTTGATGGGTTTTTCTTTTTACGTCAATTCTCTTCATCATCTTCCATAATCAACAAATTTTTACGTATTACTAAAGACCTGCTTAAATCCAATGTATACACAGGAGAAAACAAAGCCGAAATACCGATTAAATTACCGCTTGCAATGCCAATTAACAAATATGTACAATAATTAAGAGCCAAATAAAAAATCAACATCAATCACAACAAAATGCTTGAATAAATAGATAAACTGTTTGTCACATTCGTCATACAGAGACTCAGTCCTGGAAACTGCGGACACTTTCCACTCAGTTACACATTTACCTTATTTGGTACATTTGATGATTATTTTACCAATTTTGAATCTCTTTTTATCTTAAAATATTTTTTAATTGTCGTTATAAAATTCAACTTACAAATCTAAATGTTCATCTGTCTTAAATTTTGATAATAGCTAGAAATAAAAACTTTAAGAAATAAAATCTTATACGAAAGAATGAAAATTTATTTTTATTAGTTATCAAACTTGTTGTATACGATTAAGCCGTCGTGTTTAATCAAAACATTATATTATTTGTAGTGAAAGTTTACATTTTTAATGATCAAAGACAAAAATAAAAACAGAACTTTAGAATTTTTTTTATTGGTTATATTCCATAGAGATTTTAGCCTGAAAGATAAATATATTCTATAATAGTTTTTGGATTTTTTTTTTCAAAAACCCATTTTTATCCATTCAAGGTTTAACATGAATGGTTTCCCTAAAAAGTTAGGGGTTCTATATTTTTATAATTTCTACCAATTAGTGAACAAAAACTAAAAACCAAATTCTATGGGTTACGTTTTTGGAAACTTTTTACCATGTGTTTTATTATCTATGTTTTTTATGCAAATAGATTAAAACCAAAAACTAAAATCTACTTCAAATTACCATTCAAATTTTTCAAAAAACTAAAATTGATACAAAAATCAAAAACTTCAAATTACCATTCAAGTATTGTATACACTTTCGTTTCATTGTCTTTTTGAGCCGTTAGTTATTCAAAATACTTTTATGTTATTCGTCTTTTGGTTGAAATGCGACCCATATTGTCTTTGTCTTAAAACGTTCATAAGTTGTGGGTACGAATTGCCTCTGCCTTAAGCATTTTTTATGCCTTCAACATAATCTATCATTAGATTCGAAATCCAGCACATATTGTCCCATAAGCCGTGGGTAGCAAAAGTAAGAAAATCAGTTCGATCGTCTTTCTCTTGAGAATTTCTTATGTCAAAAATGGAAACCAATCCAATTTTCTTTTCCAAAATACTTTTAAGTCATGGCTATTAAATGTACAGAATCTGTTTTCAGATTTACGAGGTGTTATTGGATAGTGATTAGTGTAGAGATATAAAGATTATAATGATGAAAAAATTAAGGAAAATTTAGAGAGGTCTTGAAACATATTCTTAGAGATATATTTTTAGTCTTTGTAAATATATTATTGTAGGTTTTCATTAACTTTATTGTTATTTTCTTTTAGATAATATTATTTAATTTTTAATATTTAGTTAGACAAATATTTCTATGCACAAACCCCTTGTGTGATTAATCATAATGTAACTAATGTTGTTGACACATATGTTGACCACTCTAGACATGTTTGGAATTTCATGCCAACAACTATATTATCACAATGGCAAAGAAGGACCAACCATCACACGCTTAAGCGAAATCCAGCAGAGAAATCATAGTCTTCAGTGGTTCCAAAGCAAACCATTGCAATAGTAAGGTACATGAAAAAGCTGATACAAGAAAACACAATCCAAAATCTGTCTTGAATGCTAAATGTAGCCTCCAGGGTTGTGAACAATACTAGTGCAACGACTTGCCCAGCTGGTTTCTTCAGTGTCAATGTGTTAGGGTTAAAAATAGGTTTCTTAACCACTTTATAAGTCCTCCTCAAAACATGGATGGTACTGAAGATAATATAAAAGGTCAAGCCTAAAATGAGAACCTCCCAATAGTTCTTGTGATTTTCATATACAACTACTAGTCGAGACATGCTGATAAAACTCACTGTAACCATCACAGAACTGGCAAATGCAAGAAGTTTACTGCATCTGTAGAACCTAGTTCTAAAATCTGCCAACTTTTGATCCAGTTTATCCAACTTTGAAGAAGTCATCTACACATCAATGAATCAGTGTCAAGCGTTAATAATAGAGTCATAATTTTACAGCTGCTGAAGATAAGTTTTTTTAATCAATTAACCAATAAGACATGATTTTAATAGAATTTTTGTAATTCAAGATTGGATTAAACTAAACCTTTAAAAAGTTATGATTCTTTGACAATTACAAAACCAATAACAACCCCTTAGTGTTTAGTATTTTCTATTTTCTTATACATCCATCCAAAGAACCGAAAATAGATCAATTTAAGCAGTGAATAATTCATGATATAGAAAAAATTCATGATATAGAAAAAATTTGAAAATCACTTTCTCTGAAAACCAAATTCGTCGAAGAAGAAGAGTCGATAAAAAAAGAGAAATTTGAGAGAGATCTGAGAGAAAACATCGTTTCTAAATGGATATATTTCTCTCAATTTGTTAACTTAGGAGAAAATACAAAAGCTTTTGTAACGGATAAATTTTCAAACATTTTATTGATATTTATGTATATAGAATAATAAGTTCAATACCAGAAAACACTAATTGAAACATTTTATAGATCCGTCAGACAATTCCAATTGCACAGTCCTGGATTTTCCACGATTTACGATTAATGTTAGGGATAGACATTCAGTTTACGATTTGGCTACAGTTTAGTTTTTTCGGTTTATTGGTTCTATAAAATAATACCATTAAAATCAAATTAAATTCGATTTGATTTCGGTTCGGTTTTTCTCAGTTTTACAAAAACTAAAACCATTTAAATACTATTTTCATTTTGATTCTGTTCGGTTTTGGTTATTTTCGATTTATTCTATAATTTTTCATAAAAAATTATATAACATGAACACATCTGCCATTAAACAATAAAGTTTTTTTAAATATTTTTAAATTATATCATTTTTTATTTGAAACATATTAAACCATAAATATATTCTAGCATAAATATAATGATCAATTAAATATTATTGTAGTACATAATGTGTTATAAACTATATAATTTTTTAAACGGTTATATTTATTTATCTTTAATATTTATTGGAATAAGAATTTTAAGGAAATAATATTAGAATTAGAAAATTTATCCATGTATCTGCATAAAAATATACTTTAAATCACTATATCCATTGATTAAAGTTTAACTAAATAAGTATTATAATAAAAATAATTTAGTAACCAAAAAACTAAACGGTTTTATGATTTTAAACCGAACCGAATCGAAACCGAATCATTTTAATAATGGTAACCAAATAATTTTTTTTGAAACGAAACCGAACCGAATCACCTAATTACAGTTCAGTTTGGTTTGATTTTTTGGTTTCGGTTATTTTGCCAGTTCATTTAAAAACCTCGTCTTTTGTCACATCTCCATTGTTTCCATTTTTTTTCCTCTACTAAACAAGAATCGGGACTTTGATTTCGTTTCTCTCTGAGAATTAAGGAAGAAGAAGCAGGTGACAATGGCGTACGTTAGTATGGGTGAAGCTCACCGGCGGATCACTGAGTACTTAAACCGCTTCTGCGACGCCGATTCGTACCAAGACTCTTCTACACTTTGCCGTCTCCTCTCTCTCTCTTCAAATTCTCCATCTCTTCTCTCACTCGCCGACGCACTCAACGTCTTCCAGGTACATAAATTCTCTAATGCTCCTATTTAATCGAGACCCATGATGTAAAATTAGCAGCTTGAAACACTAGGAGTATGTTCCTGCGACAGTAACATGATCCTTATTTTGGCAAAGTTTGTGGCTTTTTGGTTCGATTTCAATTCAGGATGCTTACAATTGGGTGCTCTTATGAATTTTGAATTAGGGCTCGATACTGTATGAGTATGCTCTTGCGATAAAAGCATGATCTTTATGTTAGTAAGGTTTGTATCTTTTAGGTTCAATTTCAATCTAGGATCCTTAAAGAGTAAGATTTTCCAACCAATGAGCATGAACTTTGAATTTAGGGCTTAAAACTGTCTGTGATTGAGTTGTAGTAAAAAACTCTCTGTCTATGTTTGAGTTTATGAGTATGGGCTTTAGATTTAGATCTTGAGGCTGAATCCGTTGAATTTTCCTTGTCTTTGATTGATACAGGATGCTAGCAGTTTGATTAGACAGTCTGATGAATTCTCTGAATACGGCGACATTCTGACTCATTTGTTTCGTTCTCTACAAAGTTACCAAGTTGGGAATCTAGTCGAAGCATACCTTGCTTTCGAGAAGTTTGCCAAGTAAAGTATTCTTGTTCCTCTCTGCTTCCTCTTTTGATGTCTAATTTGATTTCAGGGTTTTACCTGTTGTAGAATAGATAAGCTCTTTTTTCACAATGTCTGATATTTGTTGAATTCAATATGTGCAGTGCTTTTGTTCAGGAGTTTCGTAATTGGGAATCAGCTTGGGCATTGGAAGCTTTGTATGTAGTTTGTTATGAAATTCGAGTTCTTGCAGAAAAGGTAGTCTTTCACTTTTATCACTCTTCCAAAAATCTTAGATTTGTTTAGTTTCATGGCGCCGAGTACTCAGTTCTAGAAGCATGATTGGTTCCAAATGGGAATGAATGCAGGCTGATAAAGAGTTAACTACTAATGGAAAATCTCCCGAGAAATTGAAAGCGGCTGGATCTCTTCTCATGAAAGTTTTTGGAGTTCTTGCTGTAAGTTGCGCTGTCTATCTATATATATATTTTCAGGAATATTACTTATTTTTTGTGTTCAACTTCCTTTTTTGGCTCCTTATGTAATTTTAAACTGTAGGGAAAAGGTCCAAAACGAGTCGGAGCATTATATGTGACTTGCCAATTGTTCAAGACCTACTTTAAGGTGATATGCTTTCTTGTGACAGTTTGATATTTTATGATTTGAAATGATTTAACATTCAGCTCAGTTATTATCATTTGGAATTGATCAACTGTTAAATGGAGTACTAAACATGTGTCCCTAATTCTGTGTTTCAGCTTGGAACCGTCAATCTTTGTCGAAGTGTAATAAGAAGTATTGAAACTGCTCGGATATTTGACTTTGAGGAGTTTCCAAGAAGAGACAAGGTCTAGTACAGTTCTCTGCAAACAGTTTTAGTTTTTGGCCTCCCGATTCGGTTACTAATATCTTCTGTTTCTTCTTCACAAACACCAGGTTACATACATGTATTATACCGGACGATTAGAAGTCTTCAACGAAAATTTTCCTGCTGTGAGTCACTAAGAGATTTTCTCATTCCATCACAGTTCATTTTGTAGTGTCAATCGAAATATTGATAGTAACATTGCATCTTTTTTTCGATCTTGCAGGCTGATACAAAGCTATCATATGCTTTGCAATATTGCAACCCTAAAAGAGAACGGAATATAAGGTCAGATTGTGTTTTACTCTGTTATGACCTTATGCTTGCATTGCGTTGCTTAATCAGCTTATGTGGCTTTTGTGTATCAGGATGATATTAAAGTATTTGATACCCGTGAAACTTTCAATAGGAATTATACCAAAAGATGATCTCTTGCAAAATTATAATCTGCATGAGGTAACAACTTTCTTTTTGTTCTATGAAATTCTTGTCAATTCTACGTCAGAACTTATTTCTCATCTGCGGGTGATATTATATCTCTCTTAATCCAACTTCTTTACGTGTCCAGTACAAAAAGATTGTGCAAGTTCTGAGGAAGGGTGATCTTAGGTTTCTCCGACATGCTCTTCAAGAACTTAAGATCGGTATGTCTTTCTATTGATGTCGTACTGTACTTATCTACACCCGAATGTTTAAGTCCTTGTGTTAGACAAGTGCACGAGCATTGTAACTAGTGTAGGCGGCTTGTAGTGGATTGTAGCTGTGTTGACAGCTCAGTAACAACCAGTTAGCTAGGGAGCTGTTAGTCAAGTTTCTCTATGATGTGAAGTACTTTGGTGAATTGAGTAAAGGAGTTTATCGCTTTCAGTTTTATCACCGAACAACTTATCATTGTTCTAATATTCTTTGATCAGGTTCTTGAGGTCTGGTGTGTATCTTGTCTTGGAAAAGCTGGAGCTCCAAGTCTACCAGAGACTCATGAAGAAAATGTAAGGAAGATTAATGTTTCACAAGCTATTAATCCATCCAAGATTCTCAGATTTAGTTTCATAACTCTTTTATCAATGTTTCAGTTATATTATCCAGAAGCAAAGTGATCCAGCGAGAGCTCACCAACTGAAGCTTGAAGTGATTGCCAAAGCACTTAGATGGCTAGAAATGGACACAGATCTTGACGAGGTTTCTACGTTTCCATCCCATTCATTGCTTTTGAATACTAGCATGAGTTCTATATAGACTAACAGTTACCAAAATATTTTCTTTTTTTTGCAGGTGGAATGTATAATGACGATCTTGATATACAAAAACCTAGTGAAATGTTATTTAGCTCACAAGAGCAAAGTGGTAGTTCTAAGCAAGCAAGATCCTTTCCCTAAACTAAACGGGAAGCCAGTTGGCTCATAGATATACCTTCACGTGTAATCCCTGCGAATTGCAGGTTATTTTTTTGTTGTTGTATCAAGAAACCCTGTTTAAAACCCGAGCTTAATCTCATTATTTACTTCATGATTCTTGGTGATAGTCTGATAAATTTTGTTTGGAAAGTAATCATAACATCCAGATTCTTTTACCGGCTTGAATTTTCTAATCTTTATTTTTTACATCGATGAACACGGAGCAGTAGAGGAGAATATATATATCCATGGAGAAGAGCATGTTATTCAAAAATTTCTATTGACAGTTTGTTACATTTGAAATTAATCAACCAATGAAACAGTAGTTCAATGAGATAACACAGAGAACACTTGAGAGACTATAATATGAATAAAAACACTTTAAGAGTCTTTAGACAAAGACTCAACAGAAGTGAAGTTGAGTTCTGGATCCTGTTGATCTTTTACTTTTGCATTGTCTGGTAGAAAGATATGTTCATATCAACGATCATAGAAATATATCCTTTGACTGTCTTTGGTGTTTGGTATGGACACAAAAGTCGGCTGTTCATATTTCATATGTGGGCCTCTCTAACATCTTCATTGCACCAAAGACTTCATTTGTTGGTTTCAACTCATTTTGACTTTGCATACAACGCATTAAGACAGCCAAAAAGATTGACTTTTTACAATATTGCTAATATTGCGAGATATCCCACTAGAATTATTGCCAGAAAGATATAGCCACTCATATATGTACTTATTAGTTGTATGGTCTGAAATTAGGACAGTCAAGGTCCTTCATATGCAAGGTAGTTGACTACAGATGTTGTGTTTGTACCAGGGGATAACTAGTGAAGTTATGTCGATTGTTGTGGATGTACAAAGAGATGCCAATATGGCAGCTCAAGATGTAAATCTCAATGAGTTTTGAAGTAGTATGAATCAAGATGAAGATATTAATGTGAGACTGAAGACGGCGGCTGAAGATGGGGATATTGAGAGACTCTACCAGTTGATAGCAGAAGATCCGACTATTCTAGGACGCTTTGATCAATTGACTTTTTGTGAGACGCCACTACACATTGCAGCTGAGAAAGGGCAAACTCATTTCGACATGGAACTAGTAACACTTAAGCCTTCGCTTGCATTGAAGCTAAACCCATCAGGTTTCAGTGCAATGCATTTAGCTTTGCAAAACAATCATATTCGGATGGTGAGGGGGTTTATGGAAATTGATAGTAGCTTAGTCAGAATCAAGGGAAGAGGAAGGTTCACTCCTTTGCATCATGTGGCTCAAAGAGGTGATGTTGAGTTGTTGAGTTGTTGAGTGAGTTTTGATTTGCTTGTCCTTCTTCTGTAGAAGATTTGACGATTAAGTGTGTGACAGCTGTGCATGTTGCTGTGAAGAACCACCAGATTGAGGCGTTTAAGGTTCTATTGAGATGGGTTAAGGGAGTAAACAGAGTAGAAATATTGGACTGGAAGGATGAAGATGGTAACACAGTGTTTCATATTGCTGCATTGATAAATCAAACTGAGGTACATGTCTCTCTGATCATTTACTTTCTCCTATTCACTAAAATTCTTGTTGTCTTACAAATAAGACAGATCATGCTCTTTAACCTATTAGACAGATCATGTTCTTTAACCTATTAGACAGATCATGTTCGTTGAACCTTAGAGATAACAGAACTGAGAGCGAGTTGTGTAAAAAATTTCTGTTATTCATCTCCAAATGGATAAGATCTTGGAACATGTTTACATACAACTTAGTAAACCAAGACCAAAAAAAAATGAATGCACAGTTGCATATACTAAACCATCAATAACTCAAGATATGTTGATAAACTGAAAACATTAAGTTTGATTGGTTTCCAAGTTTCAACTCAAAGCCTTGGCAATGAGTGGATTATGACCTTGTAAATTACTTTTTGCCCCTTCTAATTTCCGATGTGCGATCATATCACTCTAGCACTTTCTTGGAGATTCTTAGCATCAAGGACTTTGCTTTCTTTAATAATGTTCTTTAATGATTAGAGTATGTTTTATATATGAAGTCATACTCTAATCGGCTTGGTTTTTCAGGTGATGGAGTTGCTACGAGGAACCGTTAAAGTAAAAGCCAAGAATCTGGATGGTAAGACCGCAATGGACATACTCCAAACTCCCCAATCTCCTCTTTTCCCCAAAGCAAGCAAACTTCTCCGTAAAGCTAAAGAAAAACTACTTTATGGTTCCACAATGACACTTGCTGGATACTTAAGTCAAAAACCATCCTTTCTCGAGAAACGGAACACTCTCTTGGGGTTAAGCAACTTGAGCAAGACAGAAACTAAACAGACAAGCGATTTCCGCAATGCAATATTTGTAGTAGCTGTACTGATAGTAACAGCGACATACCAAGCCGGTCTAAGTCCTCCAGGTGGATTTTGGCAAGATGATTCATCAAATCCTAGAGATGACAATAGTCACGTTGCTGGACAGATGACTTTGTCTTTCTACAATGCCTTAGTCTTTTACATCCTGAACGGCATTGCCTTCTTTTCATCTCTATATGTCATCATATGGCTTCGATCCTATATACCTGCTTATTCAAGCAGAAAACATATATATAAGTAATAGATATAAGTAATGTTTTCATGTAAATCAGAGAACATAAACATTTGAAACAAACAAAAACATCTATCGAAACAATGATTTGTTTTTAATTAACACAAAGACTTTATTTTTGTCAAACAAACACAAAGACTATATAATATATGAACTTAACTTTTGTTGGGGTTAATGAAGTACCTTTTCATCTGCATACATGTAAATGTGTTGCAGATTGTTGTTATAGCTGAATTGACATCGTGGATTCTAGAATTTGGTATGCAAGTGGTTGTACACAAGTGTCTCAGGAATATCACAAGTTTGTTGATAAGAGTTTAAAAGATTGCAGCTAGTTGTTAAAATCTGCTGGTTAAGTTTCTGTTTTAACACAAGATTTATGTTCAAGATTGATTTTGGTAATCAAGTTGGTTACTGTAAAGGTTAAATCTCAGATTATACAGTGATATTGGTTGGTGGGACTTTACAGGGTGAATCTACAGCTTCAAGTCAGAGGCTAATATGATTCAGTTTTTTTCTACATTTGACTCAAGTAAATGTTTTGGTTCTTGTCTCAGTCCACGAGGTATATAACCTTGAGGCTAGCAAGAGAACTATAACCGGTTACAAACTTACAATCATGAACCTTAAATCAATTGGTTTCAAGAGTTGTTGAAGAACAAACAACTGGTCCTTTTATCTTTGAGAAGTTTTGTTCATGATACCTACTTACATTTGCTAACATTCAATCCAAATTTAGCTTTGTATTATTCGGTTTACAAATCATGTAATGGAAGCCACAACATTGAATCTATACAGTTTCTCTAATTGGTGGTTTGTGTTTCTGGAAGAATACATATACTCATGGAGAAGAGAATGTTATTCAAAAAATTTCATTGACATTTTGTCTCTACTGAAATCAATCAACCGATGATGAAAACTTGAAAGTTGTGAAAGGGTCTTGAAACTTGCCATCAACGATACAGTAAGTTCAACGGAAGAGCAGAGAGGGAACACAAAACTCAAGAGACATATGAGTAACACTTTTAAGAGTTTTCAAACAAAAAGACTTGATATTTCAAGCAGGGAGATCAGATGGAAGAGTGTTCTGAATGTTGTAAGGCATTAAGATGTTGAAACCATCAGCAGCAGTTGAGATGATCATCCCCGGAATCTGGTTGTGCCAGTGAAGTTCCTTCAAGTCCTTTTGTCCCTGGGAAAAATAAAAACGAGGTTTTCAGACAAAAAGACATCAATCAAATAAACCCGAGCTAATGAAATTAATGTAAAAAAGTTACTTGGTGAACGAAGAGAAGCTGAGGAGGCAAGTCTTGAGGTGTGTTGACTTGTTCCTTGGTATGTGCTTTGAACTCTGCCTCTTCTTCTTCATCCTTCTCTAAGGACAAATCCCATATCCTGCAAATACAACAGTGGTTATCGCCACTTTTCGGTTTTCCTTGGGGATTATCGGTGTATTCTTTGTGGCTTACGTGAGCTGGTTATCGCCAGAAGTGACTGCAAGAGTCGAAGGTTCATGAGCGCTCCATTCAATTGACGTGATAGGATGCTTATGGTACTCAAAATGTGCTACCACTGCATCTCCACCCTATTTCAAGATTCATATGCTATTATATCGGAATCTTGTTAAGAGATTGCTGTGGAAAATATAAAGCTAGGGTCTTTAACGTACCTTGATCAGTCTAAGATCACGGATAGAGAATGTCCCGTCATCACTCCCTGAGGCCAACATGCAGCTAGCCAGCCTTCATGAAAGAGGAAAAGTTAGGAATGAGCCATTTGCGGGTAACACATAACCAAACACAGTTAAATTATACAGCATAGTGGCACAAGAACCTGTTCCATGAGATGACATTCACATCTGCGTTATGTGCCTTGAAAGATAGTGCAGGCGACTTCCCAAGTCGGATATCCCAGACTGCAATACTCCCGTCCACAGAACACGAAGCAAACACGTTTTCTTCAGCTGGACTCCACTGGAACAAAGAAAAAGAATGTTCAGCCAAAAGGAAATAGTACCAGCAGACTCACAACTTAGCTGCAAAGTAAGGGTCTTACTTGTAAATCTTCAACACTTGCAGTGTGTCCAGCGAACGGAATTGGATCAACGGTCCATGAACCAGAAGCTGGCTCCCACAAATGAATCATACTCTTGCAGTCCCCTAACCAGTGGGGAAAAAACATATACACATTGACTATGACGAAAAGCATGTACTTGTTTGAGTATTGCAGAAATTCTTGAGACAACTATACCAGAAAGAAGTCTTCCAGCGGTTGCAGGACTCCAATCTATAGCATAGCCTTCATCTTTGTGGCCAGAAAAGTTAGCTAAGGGTGCTTGGTTAAGAACTGGTGAAGTTCCATCTTTGCCTTCGGTTTCTGATTCAGCTAAAGCATTAAGATGGGAGCTCAAGTCCCACACCTGACCAGAAATACAAAAGCTATCCACTGTAACAAGGAACATAGATAAACAAACACCCGAGTATTGCAAGTAGACAAACATATATCCTCATAGATTTGTTTCGTATTGCCAAATGCTAACCTAAGATCCGGTTTTGGAAATAACAAGGACATCATCTTACCTGTACATGACCTGAATCTGCCCAAGAGACACAGATATGAGAATTTTGTGGCATTGCACGTATACGGTTAACAGTTCCATGGTGAGCAACCCTGCGAACCTGTGTACCTCGAAATTTAGAGAAAAAATATCAACCACGAGGACAGAGACAAGAGACATGAATAACATAAGAGTTAAAACGAATCAAGAATTACCTGAATATTTGGAGTTTTGGAAGCTTCATCTTCGCCATCCTCATCGCTGTCACTGCTTTCATCTTCATCATCCTCATCCATACCATCTTCACCATTTGCTAGTGTCTTGGGCACGACATCACGTCTCTTACCAGATACGTTGGTGATTTTAAATAATCCAATGGAGTTATGAGCTGCTTTCTCAGCCTAAATAACAGAGAAAACATATTCACAGGAATTAACAATAAAAGCACAAATACATATGAAGATAGAAAAAGTACAAAACTTACCTGAGTCCCAGCCACCATATAAACTATGTGAGGAAACTCAGTTCGGTTCAAACCCAACTTATCACCTAAAATGTCAAAACTGAAAAAGGAACAATAGCCATCAAATCACCAAAACTTGCACTGTACTCATTCACAGACAATAAAGTTCTTATCTTAATGAATCATATAGTAAGATAATGTAATTGCAAATACATTTCCTTGCACTTGTTCACAAACAAAGAAGAAGCTTCTCATTTGAATTGTTCCCAGAGCATACAAAATAATCTCTTATAATCCCTAAAGACTCACGCTTTCAGCTATTATTTTCTAAATTATATAAATATAATCCATCCTGAATTCACCATTTCGAATCCCTTTTTGAGAAATCAAACAAGAACCCATGAAAGTAATACAAACGAATTTACCTCAAACAAGGCCAACCAACATGGAAGCCATGAAGACAATTATAAACAGAAGGGTCACACTGAAGTTCTTCTCCATCTTCAAGCGTATCAACACCTGGTTGCCAAACTCTAGTTGGTATCGATGGTATCACGGAAGAAGACTCATCTTCCTTCTTCTGTTAATTACAAAACCCAACGATTAGGTTTGATTGGAGACTATCAGATTGGAGAACTGAACAAGAGCAAGTTAAGATTCGAATTTCAAACCTTGTTCTTCTTCCTCTTTGCCTTCTTAAGGCTTATGCTGCGACCCATTTTTTTCGTTCTGATTTCTAAATTACTCCAAGTTTCAGTTCGAGTTTGCGAAGAGGAGGATGATCAATTCAGCTTTAGGGTTTAAGCTATTTATACCCTCTTTTGTCGAAATACCCTATGTTTTATTGAATTTATTTTAAAGTCCTTTATCTTTTAAGAAATTATAAAATCACCCCAAAATTTTATAGAATGACCACTCTCAGCCCCAATATAAATCACATTCAAACTGGTCTTTAAACTATTTGTTGATTAGAGTTAAAAATCATAGTAAAACAAAAAAAGCAACGGTCCTTTGTGTACCAACAAAAAAACAAGTACACTAGTTTCTGTTTCTACTTAGAGAAGAATTTGTCCCAATCACGAAGTGAAGAATCAACAGAATCATCAGGGAGAAATTTAGGAAGCTTCTCGGCGCCAATGAACTGTTTCAAAATAGCTTTCTCTTCATCGATCCGTTTCTTTTCTTTCCTATCTTTTGGTTCTATCTTCCTTTTCTCTTCCAAGATCCATTTGAAAAGCTCTCTTTGCTCATCTTCTGGAATCGGTTTCCTTGCTACCGTTACAGGCTCAGTTGCCACAGTTTGAAACACTAACTGATCAGTTGCATCTGTAAATTCAAACAGCGGATCCGGTTTGGTTTCTTCCTTCTGTGGTATTGCACTTTCTACTTCCTTTGCCTTTTCACTTTCTACAACTTTGCTGATTTCTGCATCTTCCTTCTCGACCTCAGTGTTAATAACACCCTTTTTTGCACCTTTTCCCTTTTTTACTCCTTTTTCCTTGTCTGCATCAATGTCCTTTTCTCGTTTTGTCGCAAATATATAAGCTGCAGAAACAAAGGATCAAAATCAGCAACCATTGAAGTCGACTATCATGAATGCTATATCATATTCAAACTGCTTATAATGCCAGAAATCAATTATACTGCCTTTTCTCAATTCTTATTCAGATCAAACTTATAGTTCTGCCTAGCGAAAAATCGAGATGGCCTAGTGAGAGTAAGCTATAGAAACCTATTGTAGTTACTTTACCGAGTATACGGAAAATTTTCAAAACATTTCAAATGAATGAGCACAAGACAACTTATATGCAATTATTATATCCATCAACCAGAAAATTTACAAGAACCTGTGTGCAACCTCTATTCAACGTAACTGTTTAGCCGATACACACACACACAACTCAAGTTCAATGATTTGATAATAATATGGTGAAATCAAACTCTGTTGGAGAAATACCATGGAATAATAATCAGCCTTCTTAGAGAATCGAAGCATGGACAATGGTTAAGTGATAAGTTATAACAATTCGTCTTGTTTATCAAAACATTAACAAAGAAAGGAAAGAAATTTCTCAGTTAGGCATTACATCAAACACATTACGTACGTAAATCAAAAAATCACTAATGATCACAAGTAATAAAATTTATTGAAGACTAACCAGCAAGACCGAGATTGAAGATCATTGTAGCTCGCCAACCGACTTTTTCCAGTTTAGAAACGACTTTTGGCGGAAGTTCGGATCCAGGAGGAGGTGGGTCCATCGATTCCGGTGGAGATTTCGGGAAGCCTGACTTGGATCTTCTGTATTATAAAGTTTCTCTCGAGCAATTAGGTATCGTCGGAAAACGAAAATGTAGGTTTTAAACCCTAATTTTATGTGAACATTCGATTCTTCTACTTGGTGATTGATTTGCTTCCCTGTCTTATTTGTCAAGCAAAAACTGAATCTCGTTTCTCTCTTTATTTGTATTTTTGGAAAAAGTTCTTCGCTTTGATCTTCTCTGACTGATCTTGACGGTATGTTTTGCTATTTGGTTTTGAAAGTCTCTAAGACAACAAGAGACTTCTCGAAGCCTGTACCTGTTAAACTGGGTATTAAGTATTAAGTGAAGCCAAAAAAAAAAACAAAGAACAATAAGCAAACATTTGCATACCCTTAATTTTGTTGTAGTGTTAAGGTCAATTAATTATGACCAGGTGTTTGTATTTTATAGCTACTATCTTATCTTTTAACATGATTCTAAAATTTCTTGAAATAATTGTGTTGAATTTACATTTGCAATTCATGAAGTCCTGCTGCTATACTTGAAATTGCATTAAAAAAACAACAAAATAGTTTTTAACTTTTAACATAATATAAAGATGTTAGGAGTCGACTATTTTGTTTTGTTTTTAATTTTTCAGGTTTGACATCATCGAAATCCGTAATGTTGTCGCAAGCTCAATAATGCCAAGGAACATTTGGTTTAGGCCAAGCATTGAAAACTTCAAGACCAAAACACATAAAGTTGCTTTGATTCGATTAACATCTCAGTTGAACAAGATAGCACTTACGAGTCGGGCGAAAAAGGATCGTTAACCAAAACCATGTACCCCTAAATGATTTGGAAAGGTCCTAAAAGCTACCAATATCTCAAAAGACAAGCCAGCCTTTCAAAAACGCTAAACCGATAACTAAACAGTATTTGTTTACCATAGGCGATGGATAGATAGATAGACAATAATGGTATTTCTTTACTCTCAGGGCTTGGAGGCACAAGTCATAACATGCGATTTGAACTTCTCCAATTCTGTCAGGACTTCCTCTTCCGGTCTGTAAATCAAGTCACTCATCCGCCATATCTGCCAAAGAAGAGAGTATAAACGACAATTTCCGTGCTATCGGTAAAGTTGCTTATCGAGATACCAAGGAAATATTTCAAGGTTACCTGCAATGTTCCACCTCCACCAGTAGTCTCACAGTCATCAGAAACACTGACAATAGTCCAAGGGTCTGACGCATTCCAGTGGAAATCAACAACTTTATCCCTGAGAAAGTATATAAATAAGGGGACTTAGAAGCAAGTAAATGAGAAAGCAATAAAGAGAATTAGGATTAAGTCTTTAAGAACCTGTGACCAGCATGCTGAAAGAAGAGCCCAGCGGGGCTTTGAGATGCACGATCAGACTTCTTACTGACCTGATGCATAATTAAACAAACTAAACATGAGTATAATGAATATGTTTAAGTAACTATTGTGAAGAAAGCTTAATTTAGACATCTGAGAGAATTATGTACACACCCTGTCATAATCCCAGATGTTCAAAAGACTATCTTCTGCAGAACTCCCGAAAACAGATGACTTATCAGGAGACCACTGAATTGATTAACACGATGGTATCAGTGAATTTATGAGATATACATCATATGACGAAGGATAAAAATATAGCAGTTGTTGAAACCTGAACACATAGAACAGCAGCTTTGTGGCCCTCAAATTTGTAAATAGGCGAACCGACTCCATTTGAGGTCAGTTTCCTACGATCAAACAACCGGACAGTGTTGTCTGCTGACCTGTAACATTCAACTATATCTAAGTAGTACATGTATGCATATGCTAAACGTTTTCTTAGATACTAAATGTGCATTAATCAACTGTATGTGCACAACTACATGCATTTCTCCATACCCTGTCAGGATCAGATTGTCGTCATGAGGATTCCAATCGACACAATGAAGATCAGCATCATGCGCCTTTTCAACCTGATAAACACAAAGCATGACAAAAGATAAAAGATAGAAGTAGACAAATCTTCAAAATTTTGATAGGATTAAGAAGATAGCTTACCTTTGTTACAGGGTTCGTGCCAGTTCTTGCATCCCATAGTATAAGGCAAGAATCATCACCAACACTGCAGAATTCTTGTGCACTTCACGACATAAAAGTTCACCAGAAGCAACATCAGAAAAGCATGAATATTTCTGCGTTATGCATGAAGAAATACAAGATTAAAAGGAGTCTGTTCTAAGAACTTACCTAGTCGGGCTGAATGCCACATCTTCAACTGTATCTTCATGGCCACGATATACACCTCGAGGGCCAACAGAAGGACTTTCATTCTTATCACTACCTTCACCAGTCTGTTTGATGATAGACCCAGAAGATTTGGAATCTGTACCAACCGTTGTGATGTGGTCCTGGATACTCCACAGAACAACTGACTTGTCCTTGCCTAAGAGAAGAACCTTTGTATGAGAAACTGGCCAACCACAGGATAGGACACTATAAATGACAGAAACACAAACCTCCAGAGAGGACAAAGGGTTCGGTTGGGCACATTGCAAGAGCAAATTCAGCATTATCTTGGTGTCCAGTTAGTATCTGCAAGAAAAATGGTTCAGATGAACAAGTAGCACAACTTAAGAAGATATCAAAGTAAATATATCACTTCTACTGATGACAGTAAGACAAACAAGAATGAAGCACACAATGATTTGTAACGACATTTCACAGAAGTGGACATACCAAATCCGGACGAGAATTGGCAGCTCCAAGCACAGCATGACGGTTTGGTTGGGTTTCAACATCCCAAATGAGAACCTGCAATCAACATACTGTATTCAGATAACCGATACTGGAAATACATTCAAGACAATGGATGCCTTTGACTGCCAAATAAAGAGATGAAACAAACATATTTCAAGTTACTATGACCATAACAAAATAGAAGAAGCAGTGCTTACATCAGGACTGTCGGTGTGAGTGGCAACAATCTTACTGTTTTGTGGGAGTTCCCTGATTCTGTTAACCTGCAAATGCAAATTAGTTATGAATACACATCCGAGCAGGGTTTTACCTTCACCAAGTAAATTTATGAACTGATTAAAAACAGCAATGCAGGTACAATTAATGCACCAAATAAAAGTAGAAGCAACAGTGTCAATACAGGAATCTATCTAGAGTGGGCAGAAATCACACCTCTCCAGGGTGAATGATGGTCTTGTACTTCTTCACAAATGGAGAACGTGCTTCCTCATTGAACTGAAACATACATTTGCAGAAGATAGTAAACAAGTGTCACGACAGGAAATCCATTGTAGTGGGGAAAAGGCAAAAAAATAAGTAGCAAACCCACTAATAACCTGAGATATGTGCTCTGCTGCAGCGACTCTCGGCTTAACAACTTCACAATTCGCTATGACTAAAGTATTGGGGACACTGCCATCAGTCTGTTGACACAACCAAGAAAAATACAAATAATATGATAAGAAATTTGATAAATTCTAAGAAAACGAAAGACAACTTTTTGAAATGTTATAACAACTAAGATACAAGAGAAAGCGAAAAACCTACTTGCTCTGAGAGGTAGAGACGCTGGCAATTCTTGTAGGTAGCTTGTTCAAGCTGTGGACCCCATCTGTTAAAACCAAACAACAATTCACACAAATGGAACATATTAGCACAAGAACCAAATACGAATACAGAGCTAAACATCTGAAACTCACAAAAATTTTCTCAAAATCATTAGAAATCAACAAAGTAACACACCAAAACACCACAACCTCCTTAACCCCTTGTGTTGGTTAAGGTCTACCAATGACTACTAACAACACAAATTCAAAAGGATCGTGTAGATACCATGAACATAACATCAGATATACCAAGGTATGAAGACATAGCCACATCCAAAACTGAAACACCAAACCCTAACTAAAAGCATTCGCAAAATCTCACTAAAACCTAGAAATCGAGAAAATGTATATCTATCTCTCAGCACATTTTCTTAAATTAAGCGAAAATGCAATTCAATCCGAACACCAGAATGTTCAAAGCTTCTCACACAACGATGACCTAAGAAAAACAAATCAAGCGGAAGACACGATAAACCGAAACCCTAGAAGAAATTGAAAAAATGGAGACCTGCAAGAGAGAGAAGGCCAGACGAGGTTATGGTTGGCGAGCCAGTCGTAGAGAATGGGAACGAGACCTTTCCATTGAGAGTACTTCTCGTCAACACTTGGCTGCTGTGTTGTTTTCTTCCCACTTTCTTTCATCTTCCCACCGCTTTGTTGCTGCGACGACGGCGTCTGAGAATCGTCCTTGCTTTTAGGTTTCCGGCCTCTCTTCTTCGGCGCTGAAGCTCCCGTTCCTCCGCTCGGCGTCGTTACTTGAGGAGACGCTGCAGCTTCGTCGCTCTCCATTTTTCTTTTTTTGGGTCGTCTCTTCAGTGTATGTATCTCTCTACTGCTTTATACAAACAAAACAACCACCGCTTCCCGTTTTATTTTTACTTCTTCTTTTTTTTCCCTTAACTTCACTATTTTCACTATTTTTACTTTTCTTTTTTATTCACTAAAGTAGATTACTCTATTTTATTCTGTCATCTGAAATTTTATTAAAATCTTAAAAGATATAAAACGAGTGAAATATTAAGAAAAACACATGATACTAAAAAACCAGATACTATTAAATATCAAAATGTAACTGTAACCTAATAAAAATCGACTTAAACAAACACAATCATGGAGAGTTTCTAACTAATAACTCATATCAAATCTATAGATTGTCTTTTTCTTAGAAATTCTTCGAAAGAAACTTACCAGAAAAGTCGTGAACTGGCCAAAATTTTTGTATTAGATTCTTCCTCTAGTGATGTAAAGAATATTTTGGAAATCTTTCACTTCTTAGCTTCATAATCCGACAAGACAGGATTTCAAAAAGGTCTTTAAAATTTTTTTGGATGTGGTAATATGACTTTGAAACGCCTAGATGGAAGCTTTCCGAATATATCAACTCTCCTTCAGATCTGTTTTGTAGAGACAATGAGCAAAATCGATTCAAACCAGGTCTAACCCTTCTCATCTGACTGAGAAAGACAAAATATTGAGCCCATGAGAATCCAAAACAACTTCTACTTATCAAACGAAAAATATGCAAATTTAGAAGCAACTCACCAAAATTCAAGCCGATATATGCAACTATTAAAGTTGGAGCTGATCAAAAACGTATCTAAATCTATAAATTCATTTTTGAAAACGAAAAAAACTTTCTTGATCAACAACGGAAAGAAACACACTTAAAGAAAATAATAAGAACAACTCGAAAAGAGCGATACCGACATCATACAGTGTCACAAAAACGTTTTTGATGTCGGCTACCGCCAAACAAATTAGTTTTCTGGGAGCTTTCTCCAAAACCTAATGTTCAATCGCAAATATTTTGATAGAATACTTTTACTACTTTAGTAAAAGTAAAAGATAAATATATAAAGCACTGCTACAAAAATAACAAGAATAAAATCTTTTAGATCTTACCCATGTAAACGTGGTAGGTGAGATGAAATAGAAACATTCCTTAATATAGTACACTGCTGCACTTGCTTCGATGGATATAATATGCTCTGCAAAACCGTCGTAGCGGCATAATTGTTACGTCGTACCTTTCCATCAGACTTAACATATTTAGATTTAATGTGGGTTGGCACTATCTTCACATAGGAATTTAATCATTTGTACGATTAGGTCAAAAATCAATGTCAAAACCTTTAGAAATATGTTTTCTCGTGAACGAATATGGAAGAAACTCTCCCGGGATAGAGGGTCGTGGGATCCTCGTTGAGGCTGCTTCATCTTCCCATGAGGTTCTCAACTGGCTTTTGTTACAATGTGGCTCTTTGCAGTTCGTTGTTTTTACAAAAATAATTTATCATCGATCGACAATAACTATATATGTTGTTTACCATCTAGTAAAAAGAGTTTGTGCTTTTATAGATTTACTTTTTAAATTTGAAATGATTATACTTATATGGAACGATTCTTATTATCAGCAATATAATATAGTACAATAGATGCTAATTCAAAAGGTAAAGCTTGGTCTTTTCTTTTTCCTCCAGTTCATGGAAGTAGGCTTTGTGTAACTCAATGTTCCACTTGAGATTTTTGCATCATGGCGAATCCAACTCTTACAGGATCTTCTCTCCATGCATTACCTTCCATGATTATGAATAACTTGAGAATAATTTGACATTTTAATTTACTTTACTAATTGAATATTATATATATTACCAAAATTATAGATGGCAACCTTCCACAAGTTGAGCCAAGCTATTTATAATCACATGAATAACTATCAAATTAATATTGCTATGTAATAGTGATAACTAATCCTTTTGTATAGTTATCTTCTTCATCTAACCAATCAGAGAGAGAGAGAAAAAGAGAAATGGCTAAAATTTGTCTGACGATCACTCTAATCACAGTTTTGATTTGTTTACTTTCGAGCTTCACCAAATTATTAGAAAGCAGTAAAATTGTTTTTGCTTTACCAATATTTTTGCTTCTATCATGTACGAATCAAAATTTTGCCCTTAACCTATTTTATCTTGGATTTTGGTTTTTTTTTTTATTCCCGTATTACGTCTTATTCGTTATTCTTTTGCATTTTTCTCCTTACTCATCTTCTTCATCAGACTCTTCTCCTTCCTTTTTTGATACATCTTCGTCTTCGTTTTCTTCAGCTTCTACTTCATCCTCATAGTCATTGTTTTCGTCTTAGAGCATATTTAGTGGTGGGTTCTCACTAAATCACTGAAATAATACTTATTTCTGTTTCAAAATATGAGATATTTAAAAAAAACTTTCTTATTTTAAAATATAAAATGTTTTCGTATTTATATATAACTTTTAACTTTCTTAAATTTTGTATGACTAATAGTATTTGCAGTCTTTTCATAATTGAATTGCAGTCTCTGCGATTTTATTTGAACATTTTATATTTTAAAACAGAAAAAGTATAAAAAATATAATAATAATAATAATAATAAAATATTATGAATCTCTAAAAATGTGAGAAAACTTTTACATAGAATTTTCACATTTTAAAAAAATCATGATATTTTATTATTATTTTTATTTTTAATTATTTTAAAATTTTGGTGAAAATTTACCACTAAAAAATATTTTTATGTGCTTTTTCTTTTTCTTTATCCTCTTCGTTTGTACCCCCCTATCTTTGCATTTCTCTCTTGTTTCGTTTCTTGTTCATCTCTAGATTTGCTCGCTATGAGCTCTTTCCAAGATTTAAATTGTCTGACGTTGACAACCTCACCAATCTATATGAAAACAATAAAAAAATACCCTTTTAAAAGTTATATGGTTGCCAAATTAAACATATGGGTCTGACTGGTCTCTGGATCTACTATCACAAAAGAAAATTAGAGTAATTTTTCCATCAAAACGTATTAGCTGGAAGTTTCATAGCTATTGGAAAAAAAATATCTTTGACGGCAAAAAAACAAGAATCTCTTTTGATGGTGGCCCAAAAGATACGAGTACAAATTAATTTTCTTCTGCATATTACATCAGTCACACCCACAAGTTAAATAATCTCATCTACGTCGCAATTATTTTACTTACCAACAAAAATATCGATGTTATGGTATCCGTTCAAGGTACTTTAAAAATTAATAATCCAAATTTTTTTTGCCAACTGTGGTATAAACCTTGTTTACCAGAGTTGCTGGGATAAACATTTGTAACGGTGTCAATCACCTTCGAGAACCCTAGGAGCAACACGACTAATCACTTCACTTCTTAGGCTTGCTTAAATTTCATTTCATATTTTACGATCCCAACAACGAAAATAGTGCATGAGATTAAGAGTAACATTGTTTTTTAAATCCAAATATAAGGTTATTATTTGGGTTATTATTTTTTCGTAATCGTAATTATATCGATTATAGAAATTGACACCCTAAATATTTTCTACAAAATTTACTATTTAAATATTGACATAGATAGAACAAAATATAGTCAAAATTAAGAGATTTATATACTGGCTACTTGCGGAAGATTGCTATGTATGATTATGGTAATATATATATATATATATATATATATATATTACCATAATCATACATAGCAATCTTCCGCAAGTAGCCAAGCTATTTATAATCACATGAATAAATATCAATTAGTATTCCTATTTCATAGTGATAACTAATCCTTTTGTTACAATTCTCTTCTTCATCTAAACTAATCAGAGAGACGAAGAAAAAAGAGAAATGGCTAATATTTGTCTAAGGATCGCTCTAATCACAGTTTTGATTTCTTTACTTTCGAGCTTCACCAAATCATCAGAAAACATTAAAATTGTTTTACCTAAATTCCTCAACCTCACCCTCTCTACCTCCTTCCACAATCTCCGCCGCCCCTCACGACTTTGGAAACATCACCAGCATAACTCCCGGCGGTGTTCTCTGTCCCTCCTCCCCCGACGAGATATCCCGTCTCCTCCGCTACGCTTCGAAAGGAAAAAGAATATTCCAAGTGGCAGCTCGCGGCAAAGGCCACTCCTTAAACGGCCAAGCCTCCGTATCCGGTGGAGTAATCATCAACATGATGTGTTAGCTGACGTGGTAGTTTCAAAAGACAAGAAATATGCTGACGTGGCAGCCGGGACGTTATGGGTGAATGTGCTGAAGCGTACCACGGAGAAAGGGGTTTCGCCGGTTACTTGGACGGATTATTTGCATGTCACCGTCGGAGGAACGTTGTTTAATGCTGGAATCGGCGGTATGGTGTTTCGAAACGGTCCTCTTATTAGTAATGTCCTTGAGTTGGATGTTATAACTGGTACGCATCCTCTAAACTTTGGTTCTTGCACTGCATAATTATATATTTACATAAAAAGATTTTTTTATTAGCATTTTTGGTGTTACCAGGTTTAATGTTTTATGATTCTGCTAGAATTTTGCACCACAAACAATGGAATCTTCAAATACACAAAATGCGTAACGCATATATTTAGAGATATGGAGACTAATTTATCACAATTGGTAGTATGCGTGTTAATTTTGGATTTTTGTAATGTACATGCATGACGCATGCAAATGGAACTTTTCGATTTTTGAACATTTTTGTTTTTTTTTGTGGGTTGACGCTCTCACTAGTAACATTAATATGATTTCACAAAAAAAAAAGAAAAAAGAAAAAAAAAGGAGACATTAATATGATTTCACAAAAAAAAAGAAAAAAGGAAAAAAAAGGGAAGACATTAATATGATTTCTTATGACCGTAACCTCGATTTTGAAGGAAACTTGCACGCCAACGCGGATGGTGTGATAACAAAATCAATTAAAACGATATGTATGATAAAAAAAATCATCAAATATTATTATGGATTTTGATATATTATTCCAGGAAAAGGTGAAATGTTGACATGCTCGTCACAGCTAAACTCAGACTTGTTCTATGGAGTTTTAGGAGGTTTGGGTCAATTTGGAATAATAACTAGAGCCAGAATTGTTTTGGACCGTGCACCTAAAAGGGTACGTACCATCACATCTAACCATTTATTCTGTGCATTGAATAATAAAATATATAGTTAACATTCATGGACAGATTTTAACTAGTAATCCCCATTTGCAATCTGTCTATTTTGTAACTAAAAATGAAAATTCAAATAGAAATCTCTATTTGAATTTTCTTTTTTAGTTAGTAGACAATGAATTTAAAACCAGAATAAAAGTGGGTAACCAATAATATGCACGTAAATTTTGTATGCTAGATTTGATAAGTAATCTTATTAAGAATATTTTCTTCTTGTTTTTGCCTGACCTGATTTAGTGTAAGTTATCTGAATGGAACCGAACAGAGAATGAAATATTACGGTAATTAATTTATATAATGGGCATATTAGATAAAGTTTGATTAAAAGGTTTTATGCTATTATACAAAGTTAATCAGAGACGTGTGAATCACACAAATCATGAAATTTCTTAGATGGTAGCCAATAACTAAAATTAGGTTTGGTAGGAATTTAGTCAAACGCTTAATATAGTTTGCAATTATCTGAACAAAATCTATGCGTTAAATAAGAAAAGATATGGCTTATTTTATTATAGTTTATAATCCTAGGACTTGTTGTTGTAGTAGTCCAATCTTGTCTTATGATGCAAATCCTTGTTAAATATACTAGTCAAGCTCCTTAATTAGTCCATCATATACTCCAAAGTTTGGAATCTAGATAAGTCTTTGGGTATTTATGATAAGTTTGTTGACTAGTTGGAATTTCACAACCGTATAAACGCTATTGGTTATCATCTTAAACATTTATTAAAGTAAGGTTGCTATTAAATCAGATTTGGTCATAATATGCCATAACGTTAATTTTATTTTTATGTGTTCACGTATGCTATGATTAGATCATTTCCGTAACTAATAGTTCCCCGTATACTCTGCTGCATCACTATATTTTACTTGAGGTCTTTCGAAATAATAAGGCCTGTGAAAAAATAATATGGTTTCTTTATACATGTTCCTATAAACTAATTAAAGGGAATTTTTCTCAAATGAAATTGTGTAGGTCAAATGGTTTCGGATGCTCTACAGCGACTTCACAGCTTTTACAAAGGACCAAGAACGTTTGATATCAATGGCCAGTACTATTGGAGTTGACTATTTAGAAGGTCAAACAATGCTGTCAAGCGGCATCGTAGACACCTCTTTTTCCCACCGTCCGATCAACCTTAGGTCGCTGATTTGGTGAAGAACTACGGTATCATCTATGTTCTCGAAGGAGCCAAGTATTATGATTATGATGATCACACTCTTCCCAACATTGGCCAGGTACTAAATATTTACATTCAGTTTACACGTTTACTTCCACAATCCATTCCTACATACATATCATCATCATCATCATCATTCCGGCTTTATAGGTAAGAAAATTAGGATTAATCATGATTGTATAAAAAATGATTATAAGGATTAATCTTATTCATCTTCTCAAAATTTGCAATGTATCATTTTAATTGTTTATGATATAAATTTGCAATGCATCGTTTCTTTATTGTTATTAGAAAAAACTATTATTATGTATATTTACTTATTGTATCTTCATAAAATAAAACATTTATACGATTATGATTTTCTAATAATAATATTGAATTTGGCTATGCGTCAATCTTCAATTACTAGCACTTGATCACCATCTTGACCACATTATTACGCATCAAAATTGCATTACATGCATAATCAAGTATGGATTCTTACAGGAATACAGAAAAATTGAATTTTATTTTATTTTTGTAGGTGATTGACAAATTAACTAAAACCGTAAGTTACTTGCCCGGGTTCATATCAGTACACGACGTGTCCTACTTCGATTTCTTGAACCATGTAATAACCGAAGAAAATATATAGACTGAGATCTTTGGGTTTATGGGAAGTTCCTCATCCATGGCTTAACCTCTACGTTCCTAAATCTCGGATTCTTGATTTCCATAATGGTGTTATCAGAGACATTCTTTTTAAGCAAAAATCAACTTCAGGACTCGCTCTCATTTATCCCACAAACCGGAATAAGTACGTATCCTATTCATTTTATTTTTATATATGAAGTAAAAATAAATTTTGATGAAATGATTTATTGTTATTGTTAGATGGAACGATCGTATATCGGCGGTGCATGATACCAGATGAAGAAGAAGTTGTCTATATAATCGGAATACTGCAATCAGCTAATCCACAGAATTTGCAAGAAGTCGAGAGTGTTAACGACAAGATGATTAAGTTTTGCAAGGATTCGGGTATTAAGATTAAGCAATATCTAATGCATTATACCAGAAAAGAAGATTGGATTGAGCATTTTGGATCAAAATCAGCTGATTTTTCCAAGAGGAAACAACTGTTTGATCCCAAGAAATTGTTAGGTCCAGGGCAAGATATCTTTTGATTACTCTAACCTTGTTTGAGATCGATAGGAAAATATATATGAGATATAGCCAATAACTTCTCAACTAATTAAATAAATAAATAAGGTATTGATTAAACTAAGTCTTATATATTCTTTTTCTCATTCATTAATTAGAAGACATCAACAGTTTATTAGATACGAAAAGAGCAAAGAAAACCAACTTGAAACTTAATGATAGATTTTTATATAGTTTATATTTTAACAAAACTCAAAATAACCCTAAATTATTTTAACCAAAACTCTGTGACTGCAACTGCAAGTATTGTATCGTCATGAAAAAAAAAACTTTTGTGGACTAAAAGAAAATTTAATTCTATTAATGAAAAGATGAATTGAATTTTCAATTTGTGGAGAGTTTTCTAATCCTATATTGTCTTTTGAGTGGTCTGATTTTCTGAATATAAAACTACATAATAAAAAGACAGTATTTTAGTGGAAATCAATTTGATTAATAAGATCTAGTTGAAAACATGTTCAGTTGTTCCTTATCATTAAAATTCCCAATAAAACTACAAAATTTTCCCACCCAGAGCAACAATTATATGTAAATGTGATTTAACTTGCACCTTAAATTACATGAGGAGAGACGGAAACGAATCCCAACCACATTAAACCGAAAAAACTCTAAACCAAAGGAAGAATATTATACTAAACCGAAGGTGTCTGATCATGATGCTTCAACCACTGCAGTAACAGCAACAGCACCAGCACCAGCAACAAGAGCTGTTGATTCATCATCTGTGCTCTCAGATGAAACCACAACTCTCAGAGAATCTTCTTCAGATTCGGATTCAGATTCCTTATCCGCAGCTTCATCAGCGATGAGCTTGTCTTGTAGCTTTTTCATGAGCTCTTCTAGAACCGATTCGTCCTGTCTCAAGAATTTCTTCAAAGCCTCTTTTCCATGGTAGTTTTTACCGTTGAGATTGTAGAATGTTCCGTTTTTTGCGATGAATTTGTGCTTTATGCTCAGGTCAATTATCTCCGTGACCTTGCAGATTCCTTTGCCAAATTCAAGCTCAAATTGAGCAGTTCTAAATGGCGGAGCGAGTTTGTTCTTCACTATCTTCACAGACACTTGACTTCCAGTTGTCTGCACAAGCATACAATCTCTGGTTTCAAACACAAGCATATGCAGTTTGTAGACAATTTCTTAGTCATTCTGATGATCAGTATTGTTAAAAACTAAGGAGGCAATAGAAAGGTTACAACGACTTTAGTAAGATAAGAGCTTGGAACACAAAATGTGTGAGCATGTTTCAGAGATTTACCTCTTCCCCTTTCTTGATAAGTCCAATTCGCTTAATATTCAGACGCATAGAAGCATAAAACTTCAAAGCATTCCCACCACAAGTAACTTCTGTTGGACCTCCAAATCCTCCAAATGTAGATAGTTTTGATCTCACCTGTATATAAGAAAAGATACATTCACATAAGAGACTTTTACATTCCCAAAACCTGAAACTTTTCTACAAATCTCAACTCCTAAAGTTCCTTACCTGATTTATAAAGATCAGAAGTGTTTGCGATAACGATAACGAGTGGCTCAATTTACGCAAAGCTTGGCTCATCAATCTGGCTTGCATAGCCATATGAGCATCCCCCATCTCACCCTCGAGTTCTCCTTTAGGTACAAGAGCAGCTACCTGTAAAACAAAATCACATGAAACCGTGTGATAGAGAAATATAGATCCAAAAGCATTAGCATCAACCTATTATTCATCCCATATGAATCACCTTACTTACACTGTCAACTACTATAACATCAACTGAACCACTTCTGATTAAAGTGTCCACAAGACTCAGCGCCTGTTCCCCACAATCAGGCTGTGATAGAAGAAGATTCTCTGTATTCACACCGATCGCCTTAGCAAGTGATGAATCAAGTGCATGCTCCGCATCTACAAAGACACAAGTTCCTGTATGCAAATAACTTCTTTAGAATACAATGTCTTTTAAATACAATATGGATCTATAAGAGAAGAATGAACATGTACTAACCTCCTTGTTTCTGTGCTTCTGCAATAACATGAAGAGCCAGTGTTGTCTTTCCAGAAGCTTCAGGACCATATATCTCCACGACACGCCCCTTATGGAATTTACAATAAGCAGAACAATGTTACTAAACTCTTCAAAAAGATACATAGAACTCAACTATATCTGAATCCAATAAACAAAGCTTAAAACAGAAACTGAACCAACCCAAATAACACATCAAAGACACAATTTAGGTAAAGAGTTTTAAATACCTTAGGAAGGCCACCAACTCCCAAGGCCACATCGAGGGCAAAAGATCCGGTAGAGAAAACCGGAACATTTCTAGGAGAAACAGCACGACCGAGCCACATAATCGACCCTTTGCCAAATGAACTTGTAATCTGATCAAGTGCTTGCTGAAGAGCAATCTCCTTTTTAGACATACCTTCCTCAGATGATCCATTCCCATCTGACTTAGATTTCTTTTTAGCTTCAAAAGAAAAGCAATTGCAGAGTTAATCAACAAAAAGCTCAACAGTAACAACCAAAATGGGCTAAAGCAGTCAGAAAATGAAACGAATTTGGCTTTAGTATTAGTAAAAGTACAAACTTGTATCAAAATCATAAACCAAATTCAGTAAATCGATTCATAGACACAAAGGTAAAAGCTTTAAACAACCTTTGGCAGCAAAGCCTCGGAGCTGAAACGATGTTCCAACCACACTTCTATTAAATACCTGAAAAATCCCGTGGAAATGGAACCTTTCTCAATTAAATTAACCCAGCAAAACAATAAGAAAGCGAATTCAAATAAAGAGACAACATTTGGGATTTTTCTTATGAATGAATATAAACCACAACAAACCCAAACAAGCCATGAAAACGACAGTAACAGAGTGTTTTAATCCTCGCAATAGCCAAGTGAGAAGTAAGATAAATACCTCTGACGAGAACAGAGAGTGTCTCAGTGAAGAAACGTTTCGGAGAATCCTCGCCATTAGAAAAGGCAATAAAGCTGCTTCGTTTTGCACTTTTTAACAACAGGCAAAGAAAGAATCAAACTATCCAGAAGTCAGACTTGTGTGAAATGGAGAAAAGGAGAAACGCAGAGAAAAAACTGGAAAAAAAAGAGAAGGTTTTAGGGTTTTAGGTTTTCGTTTCCCTCCTTTTCAGACCATATTTGTGGGTTCTTTTGATCGGTTTTTTATTTTACAAGTCTGCATTGATGTTTTGTCTCTTTCTCTTTCATAGGGAAGCACAAACCGACGTCTTCAACCGGCTCATTGGTTGGTTTGTGTCAACCGATGAAGTAGATTGACCGGTTTAAATGCATTTACGGTTTTAAAATTCCCCATGATTATAAGATGAGCTAATCAAATTTTATCCGGATAAGGATGAAGATAGTTAACATTGTTTCTGTTTAAAACCAATTGATTAAATCTGGTTCTGTGCCATACAGAACTAAACGACAAAATAGAATCGAAATCTGACCAGAACGACAAAATAAGATTAGTCAAAAACAATTCATAAGAGAACATTACAAAAGAAAAATCAAGACACAAACCAACCAAAGAACCAATTTCTTTTTTTTTAGCAAACCAACCACCCAAAACTGATATATAAAATCATATAAACCGGACCATGACTCTGCCAATTAAGAAACACAGCCTCGGTTCAAAGAACTCACTCTTCTTTTTCTTCTTCATCATATTATAAGCGAAGATTCTTCACTGCTGTTTACATTCCGCTGGCCTCTCACCTTGTTGACCTTCCGCAAGTAGACTTCTTCCAGCCTTCTGTTCATAAAAAAGGAGAGCTCAGATTAGCAACAGCCGATAAACAGATCCAAAGGTCGAGATTGATTGATTGTTAAACCTTGTGCCCAGCTGATGATGACTGCAACAAAACAACAAGATACAACCAAAAATCAGTTTCAGAGTTTTTTAGTTTTTATGTTTTGAAAACATAAAGTACACTGAAACCAGATAAGTACCTTCTTTCTGTTCTTCTTTCCTTGATCTGCTTCTTCCTCCTCGTCCTCATCTTCATCCTCCTCATCCTCTTCCTCTTCCTCATCCTCTTCCTCTTCCTCTTCATCAATCTCATCATCGTCGTCATCCATCTCAAGGTCATCTGGATCGACAGCTTCACCAGTGAACCATGACACAGCATGCGGGATGATTTTCTCTTTAATGGTTGATCTAAATGATAAAACAGTGGACAGGTTCAGATCTTAGAACCGAATTAAGCGAAGAGAACTGAAGATGAAATAGAATGGTACACACCCGATATCATAGTCGTGCTCCATTTGGCCTTGGAGTTCCTCAGCCTGAACAAGATTGATCAGATTAACATTTAAGGCAATCTTAAGTACTGAATCAAAAACTAAACTACTTCTGGAGATGGACATACCATTTCATCATCAAGATCCTCATCGTCATCAGGAACTTGAGGTGGACTGAAAAAGTTGAAGAAACTCTCACAGTCCTCAGTCTTAGTGATTGGCTTTGTGTTTTTGGATCCTTTCTTTGGCTTCTTTTTTAGAATCTTCCGAGTCAAACACTTTCCAGGAAACCACTCAATCTCCGTCCTGAACAACAATTTACTATCAATAAGACTTCTTGTCTTAGGAAACAAAACCAGCAAATACTTGACAAAGCAAATATTACCCAATAGCCTTCTCGAGGATAGGCTCATCTTCATCTATCATGTGATATGTTTTGGACAAGACGGTGCTCTTGAAGTAAGGGTTCTGATCAAAGAAAAACTCAAGCTTGAACCCCTTTGGTTCTTCAACCCTACTCCACTTGATATCTTTAAGATACTTAAGAGCCCCTTCATCTCGCTCAGTTATCTAGAATATAATGGAAAAAACAAACACAGATAAAGAAAATCGTCTTCAATGAAAAAAAGTAAAATATGAGTATCCTAATAACGAACCTCCTCAGCAGTAATTTCATTGTTCTTCAATGCAATAAGCCAGAAATCCGGCACTCCTTTCTCTGTACAAAACAGTTTCATACCAATTAAAAACCATGAGTTCATCACCATTAATCATAAGAAACTTAAACCAAAAAAAAACATGTTTCGGTGTAAGAATTGATGAACAGACCTTCAGCTGCTTTATCTTCTCCTTGTTCTGATTTTACTTCTTCCACTGCACCTTCAACTTCAACCACACCATTCACAATCTCATAACGCTGTAAGTGATTGATGAGTTAGAAAAGCAGAAAACCATCTCGAATGATACAGAAAGAAGTAAAGAACATACATTCACTAGTGATTCAAGTAATGAACAACAAGGAGGAAGTCCTACTACAATTTCATTATTTAAGGTCTCATGTGTATCAAAGATATTCTAATAATAGGAAATTAAAAAGACATCACACCAATCAAAAAAACGTTTTCAAACCTTGGTATAATAAGGCTGATATAACTTTTGGTATTTAGCTTCAAGAGCTGCCCTCTCTTCGAAGAATTTTGCTTCCATTTCATCATATTGGTTCTGCAAAGATAAATGCAAAACAAAAAAAGAAATCAGATAATTTTGCACCACCAAATCTCATTAGACCACAACAGCCAATTCAAAATCCAAGATAGCAAATCAGAGACTAGTTCCATAATCATCTAAAAGCTGTAAAATTCAATGACCTGAATCTCTCTTAGAACATCGACACGCTTCTTGACAGACGGACTCAAGTTCTCAAGGACATCTGAGTGTTGTCCAGCCAAATTCTCTATCTTTTTCTGCGCAAAAACACACAAATCAGGAAAAGTTACAAACTTTCAAATTAAGATGCAGAGACAATCTGCAAATCAAACTTACAATTCTCTAAATCATTTGAGTCCAAATCCATACTCAAAATACTCAAAACCCAGAAAGATAAAACAATCCCTAAAGTACATAAATTGATAAACCTAATCTTCCAATTGCTATACAAAAATCGTCTTACGAAACTCACCGTAAGAGCATTAACAAGCCCAGCTTTACCCTCCTCGTTAAGAGCTACAAGCAAACGCAAAAAAAGAGAAACTTTTTTCAATAAAACTTGATTATTGAAAAAAGAATCAGGTCTCATACTAGAGAAATATAAGATAAGAATTTACCGGCGGCGAGATCGGCCATGTTCATTGAGTCCTTGTTTTTGCTCATCTTTGCAAGAGAAGAATCTGACGGAGGAAGAGGAAGATAAGAAGAAACCTTAAAACC
The DNA here is from genome assembly GCA_963922655.1 of Cardamine chenopodiifolia. Lineage (NCBI taxonomy): Eukaryota > Viridiplantae > Streptophyta > Magnoliopsida > Brassicales > Brassicaceae > Cardamine > Cardamine chenopodiifolia. The sequence goes on from OZ000469.1 coordinate 604,667, forward strand.
CTAGATTTTTGGGGACAAATGATAAAAAAAAAAAAGCCCCGAAATAACTGGAAACTTTTTATAAAACCTAAAGCGACAATATCTTTTCTTCCTTTTATTTATTTTCCAATATATATTTGGTAATGTAATTAATTGAAAAGGCAAAGCCTTATGTGATTATGCCCAAAGCCCAAAACCAAAACTATTAAAAATAAGTATATAATGAGAATTTATTGTTTAATTATTTTAATTGATTTCAAAATTTACTTAAAATTTTATGGTATTTAATTAATCATTGATTTCAATTATTTTTGGTCAAATATTTTACTATTCAATTTATTGTTTCTAGATCTTAGTTAAAATATGTTGTTACTCAAATATAAATTGTTCAAGTAAGAATTTGGTATCACCATTTACTAGTTTGCTTTTGGAATTTTATTAAGATACTCAAGAAGTCAAGAATAAATAAATTTCCACCAACTGAAAGTAAGGTTAAAATAATTTGAAAGACCAGTATAATGATTTTAGAAGACCATTTTACACTCAAGTCAACATATATTTTTTTCTTTTTTCAAATCACATATTAATTGAAATACAACTTCTTAATTAGTTATTCAATTTCGAGGATAAATATTTACATTAAAAAAACTCAAAAAAATTGATATAGAGTTCCAAAGTTTGGATATAACCAGCTGGTGTTAAAATTAAACTTTCGAACGAAAAATAAAAAATAAATCAATGACCGTAGAAGTGAGAATCTAATGCCAAACGAAAACGTGAGTTATCTAATTCCTTGTTAGATAGTATTTCTGCCAAAAAAGTTTTGTTGTTGTCTTGCTAATCAAGTCAAGAACATTGATTCTATGCTAACTTGAACTCCAATTTAGAACCAAATGTTTCAAAAGCTGCTATCACCTCAAGAACATTAATTCTATGCTAATTTGAATTCCAATTTAGAACCAAATGTTTCAATAGCTGCAATCAGCTATTGTCATCAACTATTTTTCTATAAATGACATACTATTCACCATTTTTTGTTGTGACGTTCCTAATAAAAACGATACAGTAATTCTCAAGCAAATAGCAACAAATGAAAAAAAAAATTAAAGGTTCGTTATTGCCAAACCACAAAGTCAATCACCGAGGTCCATCCATATGGCATAGGAAGAAAAAAGCTACGTTAAGGAAACAGTTTGACGACAGAGAGTAACTGTTTTTCTTTTACTTCATCTTTATTTGATCTTCTTGTTTGATTTGTTTCGTAAGGCTGCCAACATTTGTCGGTGGCCTTTCCTTTTTTGTTTGTTCTATTAGATTAACTCTATTTCTATAATTGAAATAAAGCTGCAATTAGTTTGGTGATCGATTTGACAATTTGATGGTGTTTTCTATATCAATTTATTCATATTTTCATTATGATGATTGTGGTCCTGATCACACCAATAATAGTTGATTAATCAGTTTCTGTATTTGTCGTATAAGTTTTTAGTTCAGATATCAACGATAAAAGATTTGAAACCGAGATAAACCAATGAACATCTGTTTAATCAAATCGCTAACGATTAGAAACGGTTTCGTTTTCGAAAATCTTCTTCGATATTGAAGGCGCTTCATCCTATGAGCATGTTATCTCTGTGAATGATTTTCTGATTCTTTATGATGCCCAACATTCTCGAAACCATTTTGATGAAGAGATTCAATATAAAATTCGAAGAACTTGCTTGTGTATTGGTCGACGAATATGGTGTCCCGAAAAAGCAAAATGATGGAAAAACAACAAATCGGTGAAAGAGAAGATACCAAATGTTATAAAAAATCTTAGAAGAATACGGAGTGATAGTCAAAAACGAAAATCTCATCAAATTGAGATTGACTCTGAAGAATACTCAGAAAACTTATTCTGCCACTCGGCTATTTGCCTAGCCCGAAGGGCATCCTTGCTTTGAAAACTGGGAGAATTTTCACCTACTATAAATTTTCCAGGGCATGTGAAAAATGATAATAGATCTCGTCGTTAATTAAATGAATTAAAAATAAATATAGAAAAAGAAAGAAACATACTAAGTTATATGCTCGCGAGTAAGGTTTGGATACCGAAAACATCTTGGAAATTTACTTCTTCATCATTTCTTTTGACGATCAGTTATGTATTTATTGATGTGTACTTAAATTTGTTTAATCTTGATGCAGTATAGATGTATGGTATCCAATTTGATGTTAACGAATGAATTAGATTATAAAACAGATAAAAAGAAAGAAATTTTTTTGTTGTTTTGAAGATTCATTTATTAATTTTTTTTGTTGATGTATATTTAATTTATGAAATTTTTTTTTGTTGTCTTCAACTATTTTTGTTTTAATTTTTGAAGCTAAAATATATAATATATTTCAGTGATACAATGCCATCAATTTTTAATGTTAGTAACTTTTTCTTATTAATATATAACTTAATTACCATTTTCATATGTAAAAAATTTCATCAAAATTTTTATGTAGTATTTTCTCTTTTAATATAGTTGATTTTAATTACCATTTTCATTCATGTGAAAGATATATTGTACGAATGTTTGATAGAATATTGACAGATATAAGAATAAGTAAATATTTAGAGATTTTAAAGAATTTAGAAAAACGTAAGAAAAAAAGAAACCTTATGACAAATTTCGAAAGAAAAATAATTTCAGTTTTTCTTAATGAAAAATGAAAATAGTTAATTAAACCTATAATATATACAATGTAATTTTCTTTTGAAAATTTAAATAAACCTATAATATCTGAGAGGAAGGAGAAAGAAGTGAAAAAGACCAAAACAAGAAGGTAAGCGACACGCGCCGGTTTTTCTTCTTCGTCTCTTCCTTTCTTCTTCTTCTTCTTCTTCTTCATCTTCCTCAACCAACACTACTCTCTCCATCGAAACTCTTTAAATTCCTCACCTAAACTCTTTAAATTCCTCACCTACTCATTTCCCATTTCACACAACTCACTCCAATTAACTCGATTAGTTTCTCCGCACTTCACTCTCCTGCGCCGTGAGAACGCGGTAACAGAGTAGAACAAAAGTTAGGGTTTTTTTTATTGGTAGTTTGAACGATGGCTCGTATCGGGAGTAAATTCCGACTTGGTCGCAAAATTGGGAGCGGCTCATTCGGAGAGATTTACCTTGGTTCGTTCCCTTCTTATGATTTTATTAAAATATTTGCTTTTATTTTAATCCCCTGAGAATACAGTTTCAAGTGGTTTGATATGAATACTGTGATTGCAGGAACCGATGTGAATACTAACGAAGAAGTCGCTATTAAGCTTGTGAGTGTCTTTCAGACAAACTTTGTTTGATTCTCTTTAAATTCAAGTTAAAAAGTCACAATTTTGCCTATTGGATCATGAAAAGAATTGATTTTTATCGTGTTTTGTGCAGGAAAGTGTGAAGACTGCGCATCCACAGTTGGCATATGAGTCGAGGATATATAGAATTCTTCAGGGTGGAAGTATGAATTGTTTCCGAATTTTATTATCTCTGTTGTCTCAGTTCTGATTTGGATTATTATAGTTGTTTTTTGTGGTTAATTCATTTTGTGTGTATGTTCTTTGATGTAGCTGGGATTCCAAACATGAAATGGTATGGTGTTGAAGGGGACTATAATGTATTAGTGATGGATTTGCTTGGTCCAAGCCTTGAAGATTTGTTTAGTTATTGCAATAGGAAATTTACCTTGAAGACAGTTCTCATGTTAGCTGATCAAATGGTAATGCTTTTGAGTTGATCAATGCATTGTCTCTGTTAATGCAACTCTCAGTGCTGGGTTTCATGAAATTGTGTTACATCATGTGTCAGATAAATCGTCTTGAGTTCATCCATTCTAAGTCATATCTTCATCGTGATATAAAGCCAGATAATTTTCTCATGGGTTTAGGAAGGCGGGCAAATCAGGTCATCTTTCTTCATAAACTCATTTGTAAATCTTTCATTAGTCTCAACTTCGATTTTGGGATCTCACTATTGGATGACATTTTTGTTTTCTTGTTCTAGGTTTATATCATAGACTTTGGCTTGGCTAAGAAATATAGAGACAGCTCAACTCACCGACATATCCCATACAGGTAACAAGGCTTTGGATGTCAGAGATTCAGAATTTTCAGCAAATTGGATGTCAGATTGAGATTTTTCTGACAGTGGGTTTATTATTATATGCCTTTTATGTGTATATTACTCAGGGAGAATAAAAGTCTAATTGGAACTCCGAGGTATGCCAGCTTGAACACTCACCTAGGGATAGGTATACTCCATTGCTTTCTATAAACCCTCTTGATATATTATTTTCTCTTTCACGTCGTAATTTTTCTTATTTCAATCTTCTGTTCATTCTACACTTGGCAGAGCAAAGTCGGAGGGATGATATAGAATCACTTGGTTATATCCTCACGTACTTCCTCAAGGGAAGGTGAGAAATCATTGAGTAACCTTTCTTTCTATCCTGCTTCTTGTCTCCCAATCCATCTCTTATATTCTATTTTCTTGTAGTCTCCCATGGCAGGGACTGAAAGCTGGGAACAAGAAACAGAAATACGATAAGATTAGCGAAAAGAAGGTTTCAACTTCTATTGAAGTAAGTTCTTCATTATGGTTTCAACTTCCATTGAAGTAAATTCTTCTTATATGGTGCTCATTTGGAAACTTATGAGTCCGTGTGCTACAAAATTATGATGAAGTAGAAAAGGTTGATAATAGATAGTACTGTAACTTTGCATCAGTATCTTTGCAGGCGTTATGCAGAGGTCATCCAACAGAGTTTGCATCCTTCTTCCATTACTGCCGTTCACTTAGGTTTGATGATAAGCCAGACTACGCGTATTTGAAGAGACTGTTCCGCAACCTTTTTATCCGTGAAGGCAATTTATATTCTCTATCTGTTCCTCTCAGGCTATTAATTCATACAGAAGCTTCTGTTGACCTCGACTGAATCCCTACTATTTCGTGTTTCTTGTTCGGTTTTGTTTGACTTAGGTTTTCAGTTTGATTTTGTGTTTGACTGGACCGTATTCAAGTTCCAGCAATCACAATCTGGAAACCCTCCACCTCGTGGCCATGTATACTCTTAATACTTTTAACATTTGATCCCACTCATGATACATATACATACACAGATGAAGAATGCAAGATTGTATGATACTTCTTTTGTCAGGATGGCGGTGTTGGAACTAGTTCTGGACTAAACCCTGCAGTTGGCAATGCTGAGAGGCATCCAGGTATATTTTTGAATGCTTATCATTCTTCCTTAAGCAAATGCAACCACATAGTTGTGTATATATATACTTAGGGCACGTTTATCTGCCATATAGATGTCCCAAATCAGAGAACAAATCTGGAGTTTATCCTGAAGCAGAAGAATAAGAACGTAAAAGAATCTGCAATTGCAAAGGACGCGCTTGTGAGTTTTTTTGTCATGCTTTTTTCTTTTTTCTTTTTTTTCTCGGGTTCCTTCTGACATTCATTGGTTTCTCAGCTACCTGGATCCTTCCACTTGGGTCGATCAGAAGGATCATCATCAAGACGAGTTGTGGACTCGAGTAGTCGTGAACCAATTAGTGGCGGGAGTGACAATGCAAACTATGAAACCGCACTCAAAGGCATTGATGGTTTGCGGATCAATAACAATGCAGGCGATGAGACAGTAGCATCACCACAAATCAATAACAATGCAGGCGATGAGACAGCAGTAACGCCACAATCAAATGGAGACAATGTAGAACCCAAAGCAAAGCTCTCGGACTGATTCATACATGACGGTAACCGGTATTCACTTTTGTTGATCGTCTCAGTGATGTTGTCTATGATTCTTCTGAAGAAAGGCTATTTTTACAGATAAAGATTTGATGAATAAGAGAGAGATTTATACCAAAGTTCTCAACTATGATTCTTTAAATGTTCTAACTTTCTCTTCCTTTGTATAGAGAAACCTTTCGAAATCTAAGATACTTCTCTCAGATCGTATAGCCCGATATTACTTGTATATGTTGTTTCATGGAGAGATTTTTGTTTCTGAAAAAGTATTTTATCGTTTATTGTGGAAAGAAAATGAATAATAAACATGTGAAAATCAAGCTGGCGTTTTCGAAGAAAAGTCTATAATTAGTTTTGTTTTCTTAAATATTCCTTGTTTTCATATCTTGAAGCTAAACTAAAACTATTTGTTAAACCCTCATCAAATCGAACTAATTTCTTTTACAAGATTATTTACTAAAAAAAGAAATTTGTATTTTCTTAAGAAATAAAAATCGTATGTTTTTGAGGTCCCAACAAAAGTTTGTAGTCAATCACACACGATTGAACACGAAGTGTGTACAAGGTCGGCTAGAAATATGAACACGATGTATTTAATCACGCACTATGTCGTCGGTATGGATAGATTTTTTTTGGGTAAAAATGGATAGATTTTTATGTATTCATTTTCAAAACCTAGAATTGCAAATTTGCAACGTAGCGTCTTGTTATGTACTCATTTTCAAAAGTACTGTTTTAAGATTTTGGCATAGCCAACCATGTGAAAAATGATGTATCAAACAAACCAACATCACGTAATAATTAATTAAGGTGGAAGATGTATTAAAAAATGGAAAAAGATACTCTTTTGACTTCGTCCATCGATTGCATCGCATAACCAAAATTCAGTAATCAATAAAAATAAATCATATAGACTGTCGGACAATATAATGCGTGCTAGCGTTAGGTCCTAGGACCATCGCATAAATAAACAAGTTTTGAGAGATATTTCAAGATATTTTAGGTTTTAGTATTTTAGGTTTTGATAGATATTTCAAGATATTTTAGGTTTCAATCAATTTATTTGTTGATTTGAGATTATATACCAGTAGGGATGTTAATAAGGGTTCAGACTTTTAGGGTTAGTTCTGATCCTTTAAATTTATGTTGGTTCTAAACTTTGGTTTTATGTAGTTGATAATTTACGGTTTATTTAGGGCTGAATTTTGAAGAGTTAGAGTTTAACAGGATTGATCGTGATCTTTTTATCAATCTTTAACAACGCTGTTATTTTTTTTTTAGCAAAACCGTAAAATTTCGGATATATATTTTTCTGCCAAAACTCGCAAAATCCTAGAATAATATTTTCCTACCAAAACCGTAAAAATCTCAGATCTATGGTTTCTTGTCAAAACCGCAAAATCACAGAATAACGTTTTCTCACCAAAACCACAAAATGTTGGATCTAGGTTTTTCACAAAAATCGCAAAATCTTGGATTTACTTTTGTGTCAAAAGCACAAAATCTCGGATTTACGTTTTCCTGCCCAAACCACAAAATTACGAAAACATTTTTCCGCCAAAACCACAAAATCTCAGATTTATAATTTTTTTCCAACACCGCAAAATCAACCCGCAAAAATCACAGAATAACATTTTTCCGCCAGAAACAACAAAATCACGAAATAACATTTTCCCGCCAAAACCCGCAAAATCACATATTTATATATTTATGCCAAAACCGCAAAATCACGGAATAACATTTTCCCGCTAAAACCCGCAAACTCACGGAATAACATTTTTCCGCCAGAAACAGCAAAATCACGAAATAACATTTTCCCGCCAAAACCACAAAATCTCATATTTATATTTTCCTGCAAAAACCGCAAAATCATGGAATAACATTTTCCCGCCATAGCTGCAAAATCTCGGATTTATGTTTTTTTTGCCAAAATCGTGAAATTTTGCTTTTTGGCGAAAAATCGTGAAAATGATGTTTTTTACAAAAAGCGTAAAATCTCGGAATTGTTTTTTAAAACAAAATAGTAAATCACTTTATTGATAGGAAAAATTATGAAATAACGTTTTTCGTAAAAATTGTAAAATCTTCGAAATATATTTTTTCCTTCGAGTACTGCAATTAGAATTTTGCAATTAATATAAAAATAATTATCAATTAATAAAAATTTAAGTTAATAATACATGCTCTAATAACAATCATATAATAAATTAAATTGTTTAATTTATACGGGGTTAAAGTTTTAGATAATATACAGGAATCATATAGGATTAGGGGTTAAACAAAGATGGATTTCAAAGAGTTTAAAAAGGACCGGGTTTAAAACCCCTATTTAACATCTCTATATACCAATAAAAGAAACATAAATATATACAACTATCTTCTTATGTTTCTCTTTACTGTAGAATATGTTGGCTATTTAATGTATATATTTCTACTAATATTAATTATATATGTATTAATGTATTAATTATAAAAATATAAGGTAATGAATTTAATGAATTAAGTTTTGGTTCTAGCTCAATATTATTTCTAAACTAAACGAAATTAAATTGGTTATTATTTTATTGTATGGATATAAACAGTAATTTACAAAGCCTAAATGAGAAAAAAAATTAAATGCTTGAGGAATTCCTTGGACTTCTCCAAATTCACAGCATGTTTTGTCTTCTAGATCACCACTATTTTTGCATTTTCTCCTATATGCATGTTTTACAATATATTTTTATGCATCAAATATTACATGTTGATCAATTTCATCAAAAATATATATACAGTATCTGTTATTTCGCATAAAAAATCTCAAAAATTGAAATATGTTGTTTACTTTTTAAATCTTGAAATCTTATTCTCATATGATTAACGATTTATAATTTAACCAGAAAAAACATACGTAATTTTAATGGTTATCTGAGTCCGTTATAACAACTTTAAAATTACAAAAAAGTTTAAACAGAACAGAAAGCTAAAATCTATAGTTTGACTTATTTTCATACACATTAATGATGTATTCGCTGTCTGCAATCTAATACACATTAATGATGTATTCGCTGTCTGCAATCTAATGTTTTCAATACCATTTTCAGTCGAATGAGTTTTTTTTTTCTTTTAAATATACAAAATGGCTTGATTTATGATTTTTCAAAACGATATTTGAATATTAGATTTTGAAGATCAGTTTTGGAAAGTGTATTAACTAATTAGTTTAGAATTTGTTTTAGGAATATACTCCTATTAAATCGATGTGAATCAATAATAAAGAATGTTTGTTTAAAGATTTCATTAACTGACATTACTTACTCTCTTTTTTTTATTCCAGGTAAAAGATTTTCGGATCCGAATCCAACCAATTCGGACAAACCAAGTACTCTTTTTCGATTTTTTTAATCTTCAACTGTAAAAAATTCAATGGCTTACAACTTTAAAGTTTATATATTTTTAGTGTTTCCAATTAATAGTATAGATACCGGGAGAAATCTAATATGTTATATTTTTAAGATTATGATTTTATTTTTATTTTTGTCAGAAAATATTAAAGATAATTTTCCTAAGAAATATTATTTCCATTTCTAGTGATGTGCGTGTGTTTGGGAACAAAAATCGCAGTCAAATATTGATTAAAAGACGTAATTGGTGTTTGACTGCAATTTTTTTCCTCCACAGTCCATTCATCAAACACACCAATCATTACACGGCACCTTCGTTTAACACAAGTGAAAATAGTCTCTGAAACACACAATGAACCGATCACTACAAATGAAGACGTTAATGTTAATACAAAAAAGACGTTATTGTAAGATGATTAATCATGTTACGTTAAAACGTTGGGTTAATTTAATTAACAAAGTTTCGTTTAAACTATGTGATAACTCTTAGACACAAAATGAAACGAAACCACTAAGATACGCAACGCCGACAAATCTTAATAAGAAAATTAAATATGTAAATAATTTGTATAACATCCATGCTGTGATTCTTTAACATACCGAAATCGTTTTCACAAGATAATTCATATAACATCAAAACAAGTTGTCTTTTTAGATACAGATTATAATATGAAACGAAATTACTTCTACAAAACATGATATAACCTAATTAATAATAACTTATGGATGTTTTTTACCAAAAAACTTATGGATGTTTTCAATGATAAAGAAATGAGTAAACACCATTTTTAGTATGTATAAAACAGTGTAACTTGCCATTACTTACCACAGATTTAATTTAGAATACGTCAAAAATAAGAATCACTTACTCATCTCATCTTCATTCTGTAAGAATTAACTAATCGAGAACATCTTTTAGAGCATATATTAATCATTGTTGTTACCAATCACTATATGACAAACTAAAAACACAAAAAATAATAATAATTTAAAAATATTGAAACTAAATGAAACCATCGAACTTGAAAAAGATTAAACCCAAAAGTTGATTATCTTATAAAACACATTGGCTTAATTAAGTATTTTGCTGCATCTATCTTTGATCCATTTGAAGCTTTTCCTCAAAGAACCTTTAAGCTTACCTTCAACAGTATAAGCTCTGTAACTCACAACTCTCTTCTTCCTTTGTAAATCTGGATCCACAAATCCCCACGAAGACGATGAAGATGATCTTCCTTTCTTCGGATTCGCATCTTCGGGTATCCGGGTCGGGTAATCTGTGTAGGAAGTGCTGTAAGACCTGAGATCTTGCATACCATTACCACCAAATGAATCTGGACCGTCGGATCTTCGGTGTGAGTATCGTTGAAGGTCTGATGTTCTTCCATCACCGTTCGATCTGGATCTGAAGTCTTCCATTTTGGTTCAGACAGAAGAAGAAGAAGAAGAAGAAGTGATGGTGGGAGGTTCTGTAATAAAGTCGACGAATGGCTTTTTGTTTTTGTTTTGTGTCTTTCTTTTACGAGAAGGAAATAATCTTTTGTTTCATTTACGTATTTTTATATACTTCAAATAAATATGTTCAGGAGTTTTGTCAAAGAGTATATATAGCCAAATTGGGTAGTTATTTTTACATCTTCACTATATATTTATGAAAATGTCACAAAAAAAAAAAGTCACTGCATAATTTTTCCAATTTTGGCTCTATAAATATATAAATGACTATCTATGTAATCAACCATTTTGAACTAATTTCTTTAAATTTTAGAATTGAAAATGTATTCTTCTTGAAAATATATAGTTCGAATATTTGCAAGAGAAATGAAACGAGTACATAGTAACTTATTTCTGTTGTATATATTGGAAAGTGGAAACTAAAGATTATTTTATTTGGGATAAAACTTGACGATATTTACATCTAAAGTTTTATTGTAAAATTAATTCTACAGTTACGTATTATAGAAATTATTTTAAATTTATATTCAAAATCAATTGTTCTGGATTTCTTCTAGTTGTAACGAAAAATCTTTAAAAGAGTGTCAAAAAGACAAAAATAATCCTTCAGTTGATCTACATGTTTTACTTGGATAGAAATATAAAATAAGAAACATTTCACATAGAATTCACTTTCATATTTTTTATGAAGTATATGACGTCGCTAGTTTAATACTAGTAATAAAATTCATCACTTAGTTATTTTATAATTTATAGTAATGTAAATAGTACTCCACTTTGTTTTGTCAGAAAAAAAAAGGTCCACTAAATACCTAAAAATTCAATACTATTAATTAGAGACTACCAAGTCAACATGAGGCGCTGAGTCAGAGGCAGCTGTCGCCGAGTCGGTGGAGCGTAAAATTTAATTACTTCCAACTGAATTTCTCTATGTTTGACCAATTTCTCCACGTGATCGTCACGTGATCCATTTCTTTCCTTTTAGGGAAAAAAAAACATAAACAACTTTGTCTAGATGGGCTATAAGTTTCATTTGAATTTCATGCACAATGAAATATTATTTATAAATTTTGATTGGTACAAATTGCAAAGTATTCTGAGCTTTAAAGAACGTTATTAGCTACGAAAGCTAGCAAAAAAAGTTGTCCACGAGGTCTAAAAACAAAACACAAGATAAAGTTGATTATTTCGTTGCATCCTGTTATATATTACTAATCTTTATTAGTCTTTCATATCCGTAGATGTATGCTACTAATTTTTCTTCTTGAAATTTGGATTTCAGTTAAATTTTATTTTGAGTGTATCACTAGCACCTAGTTAGTACATCTTGTAGTATGAATGTGAACAATCTAAAGTAACATTGTAAAAACTAAAAAAAATTTCATATATACTGAAAAGGTTCTACTCCTCAGTTATTATTGTTTTGGTTTGCATATGAAGGTATTGTTTGTCAATGATGTTGATCGGGCGTGACCTCAACACTTTATTCTAATTTAAAGTCTCGTCTCCTTGGACACACCTAGGCGAAAAATAAAATAAATGGCCAGGGACCACCAATCACCTTTATTTTGATTTTATACCATCCCCATGCATTAATCGCATTTTGTCATTTTTTTAAATATTTTAGCAAGTTTTTTTACTCGATTTGGTCCTAGCAGTAAAACCTTACTAATCTACTATTCTTTCCCCTCTCGTTTCCAAAATCAGGAAAGATAAAAACACAATTACGTTTATTTTAGTAACAATTATTACAACATTTTTGACTGAAATTTCTTTACACCATAACAAAATCCAACATCTCAATCTACTTTTCTTGATGGGATTCAAAGACAAGAGTAGACCAAGATCCAAGACGCAGACAACGAGACTTTGAACTCAAAAGGGTTCGTCTCTACCAAAATTTTGCAGATACAACCACTCTTTAACTTTTCTTTTCTTCTTCAATGGTTAAAACACCAATATCTGTTTTAGAAAGTCATTTTCGAACAGTTGTTTCATGACATCGTTCCTTTGCGGTTCATCAGGTCGTGGTAATAAAGAAGCACACACATCGGTTGTCCGAAAATGCAAAAGGTGAACCAGAAGATCATGTTGCCCACCTAATGATCCCATTCCAAAACAGATTATTTTGTTAAGTTTCAACATTATGATTTGAATGGCTATACGAAAATACTATTTTCACGGGTTTTAAGACCATACCATTGAGCCAAATCTTTCTTGTAGATAGTTTGTGATAAAGACCAAAGGCACCTACTCAAACACATTTTGGTTGGTCAGAAAATGAGATTAAAGTGACATTATTGTTGATTGTTTGTAAAAAATTGAAGTTTTGTGATTTTTTTTACCTGAAACATAATCCCTATAAAAGCCCATAGCTTGAAGAGACGACAAGGGACTGCGATGCATAGCTGTCAAAAGGAAATTTGTAAACACGAGATTGTTAAGTAAGACCAAAGCTTTGAATACTAGCGTATCTTCACAAGTGTGTTCATTTGTCTAGAGACAGAGCAATGCAGAAGGTATATATACCTCATGAAAGACTGCAGAGACTAAGAAAGCAATGATGACTGCGGGTACCTGGTAAAAAAATGTGAGGAGGGTTAGAGTTATATAGTACAGAAAATAATCTAGATCATCACAAATCACTATATATATCTTACTCACCTTCGGTATCCTGCTGCGCAGGCACGGGAAGTATATATGTCGAATCATCCATTTATGAACAGGCTATTAAGAAAAAGAAGATCGCCATTAGCTCTCTTCTTCTAATTTGTACAGAAAAGAAGGCGATGTTTTAGGAAGAGTACCATACCATATTCCACATTCTCCAATACTGATCAAAGAAGACGGTGAATACATGAATTTTGGTTAGTTAAGTGAACCAAAAACGACCACAGCATAAAAATTCACATGATTTTTAAGTAAGACAAGGTTTATAACAACTCACATCTCCCACACTTTTTGCATTCCACCAATCTTTGTAGAATTCACGATCACCAAAGCAGAGAAGCTCTGCCAATATGTTTAACCTATGGACAAGAACAATGCAAAGAGATTTGTGTTCAGTAACTGAAATTACTCTCAGACTATGAGAAACTAAAATTATCAATTTCTTGATGAGAGGGGTCTTTTTCTGTTGTTCATATTTGGAAATTCTGTCAAAAGAAAAGAGATCTCAGCATTACCAAAGGTGGAAGAAGCAGTAGAACATGCAGAGCCACACATATAAATTTGGAACTGAAAGCTTCAACACTCTTTCAATAGCGTACAGAAGATCCCCTTTCAAAGGATGCTTAGAGTTCCTGACAATAGGATTTATATACTGCCAAAGAAGTAACAAAAGAAGATGAAGTCAAGTGGGTGACAACGCAGAAATGATGAGTTTCACTGAGGAAAAATGAACAGCAAGATGCTGAAAACGCACTTGCTCTATTATAAATCCCATGAATCCAGTGAATATGACCAATTTTGCAAATTGACGAGCCACCCAACCCTTTCTGATACATGGAGAACGTGGATAGCTCGGCTAAGAAAAAGCAAAGACGCGAGGTTTAGACAAGAAGATTTTGCCATTGTAAGAATGTTTGACACTATTAGCAGAACACGCATCTCATTACCTGATAACATAATGTGGGGGCAACCATGAAATATGCCAAGCTTTTCAAGCTAACGTAGTAGGAGACTGCCGGATTCTCCTAAAGTTTATAACAATTGTTTGGTTAAAATAGTAGCACAATACAAGTAACTAAGGCAAAAAAAATTTCTTTTACCTTGTCAGCTGAATTGGCTAAGGTTCTTATGTCGTAGCTAGTGTGAGCGTAAGAAACCAACTTTAGCCACACAATGCAAGTGAGGAGCATCAATGTGACGCCTGATAAAAAAGCAGAATCACACCTGTCCATTTTCAAGATCATCGGGTGAGCCAACTTAACTTAAAAAGAGTATCACAAGGTAAGACTAGAAACACCATAGCTTAATTCTCACCTTAGAGTGACGTAAACTGGATACAAAACCTCTGTCATGGTGATAATAATATGAAGAAAGATGGCAACCTAGAGTAATAGCAGAATTTTTTTTGTAAATTCTTCACGGTACAAATCTGTATTCAGTAAACAATCCAAGAATGGCTAGAGAGTAATTTACTTACAGGATCAGATATGCATTTCTTAAGTACAAATTTCTCGACAGTAAAGGCAGCCAAAGGAAAGATGGAAAGGGAGAGACTGCAACATAAGAGTTAAAGAAGAACTGAATCACTAAACTCACCACCATATGTATAAGAATGTTAACATGGAGATTAAAAAAAAAACATTAATTACCAACACATGAAAAGCGGCCAATCTCGCAGCGATGTTGAGCTAAACCAGAAATCAGTTCTGATCAACCAACCATACTACATGAATGATATAGCAAAAACCAACAAACTTAAGTTCTCAGCTTCAGAAATATTTACAAAAGCTAATAAGTTGTCAATTCAATTCAACTAACCTTCATAAGATTTTCGATGATGAGTCTACTGTTTACAGCAATAAGAACTACTACACACAGGTTGAATAATCCGGCATGGCTCTGCAATGCAACAACAATCACAAACTCAACTCATATGGAAATACTTAAATCAATCTCTAAAAGCTAAAGCAAGTTGAGAGATATGAAACTCATTTTCAAACTCAATCTCTAAAAAGCTACAGCAATGTTGAGATATGAAACTAAAAATTTGAAATTCTCCTCAAATATTTAACCACCAATTTCGGAGTCTGAGATTTTAACCTGTTTAAAGATTGCGTCGGAGCTAAGTGGACTCTCTCTCGCCCTCCGATGAGCTGGAACCGACGGTCGATACGTATACGTTGCATCGGTGTTTCCTCTTCCTTCTCCGCCACCTCTTCCTCCACCAGTTTCCCTAATTTCGTTATCACCGACGTTATTTCCAGCCAAATTCGCTGTACCTTGAGCATCTTCGTTAACGGAATCAATCCGATCTCTCACGTCGGTCGGAGCTCCAACATCATCTGACGGTGAATTATTATCGGTACCGGAAACGGAATCAGAAAGAAGTCCGTTAAAATCCGATCTTGATTTCCGTCTACGAAGTCTAACGAGATCCACGAACTCTCCGCCACCGTTCTCCGTCGCCGTCGTTACAGCAACGCCACCAGAATCCAAAATCGCCATTTCAAAAAAACAGCTTCAAAGAGAAGATTCTAGAAACGAAAGAAGAAGAAGAAGAAGAAGAAGAAGGAGACGAAAGCAAAGAAATCGAAACGCATGCAGAAGAAAAATGCAAAGGGAGAGGAAAAAGGTAAAGAGAGAATCTAATGGAGAATAAAAGTTGATTTTGAGAAGATTGTAGAAAAAGAAAGGGAAATTAAAAATTGCACGAGGAAGCTGAGAAATCGGTGAATTGGTGTCTGGTTCCCGAGAAAGAGAAGCAAAGTTTGAAGAGATTTGAAGAGGAGAAAAAGATTCACGAGGAAGATGACAACAATGGTGACGGAAGATTTTATTAAAAAGCGGTGAAGATATCTTTATTTTTAATTTCTATTTTTTGCTTTATTTAAATACCAACTTAATTTATTGATTTACTTCGGGTGAAAGAATATTCATACACATTGCCACGAAGGTACCCCGAATTTTTAAATCTCATTTTTGTGTATTATATGGTAGGTGTTAAATAGATATAATATAAAAATTTGTATTAAATCATAAGTAAAAACTAATTTCTATATTTTTCTGGATATCCAAAAATTTCATATAATTTACTATTCCCTATATTTTTAGTTAATTTAAGTTCTATTTTTTTACATATATTATAAGGAGCTTTTTGAAGTGAAAATTTTAACCTTGTTTTATTAGCAAATTATGATAAATTAATTGTATCAAAACAAACAAAATATAAATAAATAAAGACATAATAGGAAATATAAACTAATTATGTATAGAAAATAGAAAACATGCAACTTTTTAAAACAATTTTGTCAATAAATAGTTGATATGTTTTTATGGAATATTTCATTTTACAGTATTAGGGTTTTTTCATTGTTTTCTTTGGGTTTCAAATCTTAACACAATTTGCCAATTTGGGTGTTATTCAATAATTTATTATTCTAAACTACTTTAAGAATATAAGGTATTATTAGATTTGATATTTATAGATATCATTCTTAAAATATATTAAGAAGAACTGATAGAAAAATTCTTTGTAAATTATAGGCTCCATTGTTTTAGTTAAAAAATACGGAGTATATGTTTGTTAGAAAATAGAAACATAATGGAAATTGATTCTTATCCAATTTGATTTGATTCAACTTTGGTTTTAATTTGTTTGAATTTTAAAATTTTAATTTTCTTAAAAGAATATAATTCGAATGAATCTAATTTATTATACTTAGTTGCCGTTTTGATTTGGAAAGAAAAAAAACTTTGTTTTAGTTTCTTATTTAATTATCAACTCGGTTTTGAATTCGGTTCAGTTTCATCGTCCCCATTCTCTTCGGCTGGCTCGCCAACCATAACCTCGTCTGGCCTTCACTCTCTCGCAGGTCTTCATTTTTCTTCTTCCTTTCTGTTCTATTGTTTCGGTTAATCGCATCTTTGAACATTCTGATGTGTGGATTAAATTGCATTTTCGCTTAATTAAGAAAAATGTGCTGAGAGATAGAAACCTTTATTTTTTTCCGATTTTTCCAATGTTCTAGTTAGGGTTTTGGATGTTCTTGTGTCTTCAAGCCAGCCTTGATGTCTTTATTTCTGTAAAGTTTTAAACTTTTTAGATATATCCTCCCAAAATGTTCGATTTTTGAACTTTACAGGATCCTTTAGAGTTTATTTTGATAGCGTTCATTGGTAAAACCTTAATCAACACAAAGGGTTTACTAATGCTTTGGTGTTTTGTTGAGTTTTACTTTGTTTAATTTCAAAATGATTTTCAGAAAATTTGTGGGTTTCAGATGTTTTAGCTGTATTCATATTTGGTTCTTGTGTAGCCTAAAGGTGTAGATTCCATTTGGTGGATTGTTTATTTGATTTTGGCAGATGTGGTCCATAGCTTGAACAAGTAGTAAGTTTCTGCGTTTCTCTTGTACCTTAGTTGCTATAACGTTTATGAAAGTTGTCTCATGTTCTCTGAATATTTGTACATTGCTCATCACATTGGTACTTTTCTTGGTTGCGTCACCAGACTGATGTGCCCAATACTCTCTAGTCATAGCGAATTGCGAGGTTGTTAAGCCAAGGGTCACTGCAGCAGAGGACATATCTCAGGTGATTAGTGGTTTTACTTCTAATCTTTTGCCTTTTCATTCTCCCCCACTATAATGGATTTGTTGTGTGTCCTGACACTTATTACTATCTTCTGCATTTGTTTTCAGTTTACTGAAAAAGTACATTCTCGATTTGTGAAGAAATACAAGACAATCATTCACCTTGGAGAGGTGTTAATTCTGCCCCACTCTATAGATATTCATGTGTCCACATTGTTGCTTCTAGCTTTGTTTGATATATTAATCAAATCTGCATTTCTGTTTGAATTGGTGCATGAATTGTAAACCGTGTTTCAATGTCCTGGCACTTATTTACTATCTTCTGCATCTGTTTTCATATCTAAGGTAGTAATGGTCCTCGGAAATTTTCTCATTTCAGACATATTTTAGTATTTCACGCTTGAGTATGGGTAAATCCTTCGTAAAACCTTTCCTTGTTTCTCAGTATGGTGAATCTGTTGGCCCTCGTAGTTGGCATTGCAATCATAGTTGGTCCTCTGGGTATTATGGTAGATGGGCTTGGCGTAAACTGGGGAACAATGGCTACACACAAGCTGCCGCCAAAGACAGTAGTTCAAATGCTTAAGGACAATAACATCAAGAAGGTTAAGCTTTTTGACGCGGATGAGACAACCATGGGTGCACTCGCTGGCTCGGGTCTTGAAGTGATGGTCGCTATTCCCAATGATCAGCTTAAGGTCATGGGCAGTTACGACCGAGCCAAGGATTGGGTTCGCAAGAATGTCACTCGTTATAACTTCAGTGGCGGTGTCAATATCACGTGAGTTTCTTCCTCTCCCTCCCCCTTCCCCTCTCTTCTTTCTCAATTTGACTGTTCTTGATTGGTTCTAATGTCGTCTGAATCAGATCTCTGAAATTATAAATCTTGTAACATTCTTTGTAATTTTTTTTCTCAAACCACATAAACCTTAGACTGTTTAGTTTTAAAAAGCCTATGCCAAGTTATTGGAAATTGTCAATTGCAGAACATGTAGACTTATGTTTATTAAATGCAAAACATGTTCTGACAAATTGTGTTTGTATGTCTTAGGGAAGCTAATCTCTTGTGTATGTGTTTTAGGTTTGTAGCTGTTGGGAATGAGCCATTCCTCAAATCATACAACGGATCATTTATAAACCTCACATTCCCTGCACTTCAGAACATCCAAAACGCTTTAAATGAAGCCGGACTAGGAAACTCTGTCAAAGCAACAGTCCCTTTAAACGCGGATGTTTACGATTCACCAGCAAGCAACCCCGTGCCATCTGCAGGAAGATTCCGTCCTGATATCATTGGTCAAATGACTCAGATTGTTGACTTTCTTGGCAAGAACAATGCGCCCATCACAATTAATATCTACCCTTTCTTAAGTCTCTATGGGAATGATGATTTCCCACTCAATTATGCCTTCTTTGATGGTGCTCAACCGGTAGATGACCACGGTATTGCTTACACAAACGTTTTTGATGCAAATTTTGACACTTTGGTATCTTCGTTGAAAGCTGTTGGTCATGGAGATATGCCAATAATCGTTGGAGAAGTTGGTTGGCCAACAGAGGGTGACAAACACGCTAATAGTGGTAGATATCTAACACTTTCAATGCTTTAGATTCTTTTTCACATCCATGAAATGTTATTAATTTTGATTTTGAAAACGGGTTTTCGCAGGCAATGCTTACAGATTCTACAACGGGCTTTTACCAAGGCTTGGAACAAACAAAGGCACTCCATTGAGACAGACCTACATTGAGGTATACTTATTCGGATTACTCGATGAGGATGCGAAAAGCATTGCACCAGGAGAATTTGAACGCCATTGGGGAATATTTAGATTCGACGGGCAGCCAAAATTTCCTATAGATCTATCAGGTCAAGGACAGAACAAGTTGTTGATTGGTGCACAAAACGTTACATATCTACCCAACAAGTGGTGTATGTTTAATCCAGAAGCCAAAGATTTGACAAAACTTGCGGAAAACATAGATTTCGCCTGCACTTATTCGGATTGCACGGCGCTTGGTTACGGGTCTTCTTGCAATAGTCTTGATGCAAATGAGAACGCGTCATATGCGTTTAACATGTACTTTCAAGTGAAGAACCAAGATGAGACTGCTTGTATCTTCCAAGGTTTGGCCACCATTACCACACAGAATATATCTCAGGGACAATGCAATTTCCCTATTCAGATTGTTGCTTCATCAGCTTCTTCTTCGTCTTCTTCTTTGGTTTTGTTGATCTTTGGAGTTTGGTTTCTCTTATCAGGAGTGATGTTTTGAGTTTGGTCATTTAATTATCCAAATATGAATATTAAATTTTGAAATAAATAAAACAAAAAAATCTCAATGAAACGGGAAGAATGGGTCGGAAACTGTTACTGTCAGTGTCAGTGAAAGCAATGTCATGCATTGGTGTTCAAATCTCTCACTCTGACTCCTTCGCCTTTTAATTTTCACATCGTTTTACCAAATTGTTTTTGTATTACTGATTCAGTTACATCTTTATGTGTTGTTTAATAATGTCTTTATTTAAAGCATAATAATATCAACAGAAAAGTGTCAAATGATAAATGTAGACTATAATTTGTTGTTTAAAAAAAATTAAGCTTTAATGATCAACTTTGTTTTGTTGTTGCATTTTATCAATTGTTAATGGTCACATTGTTAATATTTGATACTTTTTTGTTTGTCACATATTATCAATGGTGGGATAAATAATCTCGAAGACTAAGAAAATAGGACTCGGCAACAATACAAGGTCAACAACAGTTTGATAGTACACATGTACGAGATCAGACTAAACCGGTCCTATGTCCTTGATTTCGAAAGAGTTCAAATTCGATAGCAACTACTGAAGCACAAACCTTTTCTCTAACAACTATTTGCTCTATCAAACCAGACCAAAACACTGTTCCCTTAATCTTCTCAAAACAGTTGTGAAACGGAATCTTCAAATCTTTTTCAGGGTCAAGAACCTAAGAATATCACACAAAAAGTTGTTTAGGGTATAACTTCTGACAATATTCTGACTGAGACAAAGCTTTTGCAGCCCGAATTCAATACCTCCATATGGTATTGTGCTAAACCGAAACCCGAGAAATAGTCAGGAGTGTCACAATGAGCTGCTGCGAAATGTGCAGAGATGACTTCCAAATTGAGAGATGATATCAACGAAGCCTCCATAACCTCCCACAGCAACTACCTGAATATACAAAAGCATTGGACCTATAGTTACACATCAGGTTTTTACTCCAAAAGGGGTAACAAATTCACATAACATTTACAGTAAGATAGCAATATCCCTAGATATATCGACCTTTTAAAAAGGATATGTAAACACATATATAGGAAAAGGGGAGAAAAGAAGGGATTGGAAACATACTCCTGCTGGATGCAAGGAAATGGAAAACACTGAACACGGAGCACAGTGAATTTGAGAGAGCAAAGCTCCATTTAAGTCGAACCGCCTTAGAAGTGGTTCTGCTCCGACTGTCAAAATCTGATAGTTGGAATACTTGTTAGATAAAGAAAACATTTAAAAAAGATGTGGATTAAAACTGTGTTTCTAGTTTAGAAAAGTCAGTAATTTCTTATTATCAATTTCATTGAAGAGAGATGATTCAATGAGATATGTTTTGGTGTTTTGATACTACATAAACCAATTAAGCCTTGACAAACAAAAAAACACCTACAGCCTCGCCAGGTTTTGAATTACACAGCTTAGATTTCAATCTAGTCTGGTTCTGCTTACTTGCTTTTCATCAAACATCACATCCTGTACATGTGCAGGGATGGATATTGTTGATACGCATTCTGAAGCAGGAAGATTCCATAAAGCTAAATTTTTACCCTGTCCACAAACCTGAAAGAGGTGAAAATCATAGCAATAACAGTAAATGCCCAATCTTTTAAACTTCTTAATAATCCACGAGGAAAGAGAAATTATATGCTTTGGTTATTAGAGGCAACAACCCCTTAAAAGTAGATATAGCAGGTTGTGGAAATATAATGAGATTATCCATTTGTTTAGTTCTTACCAACCAGCTTTCACTTTCATCGAGGGCCATACAGCTAATGCGATGGTGGGACTTCTTATCCTGGGAACCAATTACTTTAATGCATTTCCCCGTTTTGCAATCTGGTTGACAAAACAGAAGGAATCTCTTGAGCATAGATAGCTTAGTCTACACAATTAAAGTATACCACATGAACCAGAACCTAAACTTAACATAGTGAAAAGTTTTGTAATCACCAAAATAAATTATCATAGAGTTTTAAGCAGTCAACATTACTGAGGAGCATTGTATCTGAATCACCAACATGAAGACACAAATGATTTCGAAAGTTATATAACCACAGATGATTCAAACATAATACTAAAAATTACAGTAACAAGATAATTGGGCACGAGCAAAATACCCCAGATTCTTGCAGTCCCATCCTCTGAACCCGTCAATATCTGGAGCAAAAGACTTGATAAGATTAGACAAAAATCCAAATGTGAAACTTTTCAAATCTGAATATGAAAATGCACTTGTAATATTTATGGAAACACCATTACCTGACTTGCAGAGCTACGAGAAACTACAGTATGCAAATAGTCTGAATGCCCCTTGAAAGTCATTTTGATTTTACCACTCTCCTGAAAATGTCGAATACAACATAAATGATTCTAGGAAGTTTAGATATCTTGATATCACATCTATAGCAATACAGTGATACACATTCACCATGATCAAATACATACCATGTCCCAACAATATGCACAAGAATCACCAGCAGCCGTAAATACACTTCCTGACTATCATAAACGAAAAATGAGAGAGAGTAGGAACAGTTAATCTGGAACCAAACAATGAGATATAACTGGCTACATCAAGTAAAACAAAACAAAATAAGAAATAAATTCCAACCTGAGGATCAACAGAAATGGCATTGGTCTCAGGCATTGGTGAAAGAGCACCCCAAGGACCTCTATGAACAAAAGAAAAAAGAATGATGATTATATACATATGTAGATCAGTTCAATAGAGTCTCACAAGCATCAGTTGTATACAGAATGATCAAGACGAATCAAATGAACAATACTCACTTGTGTTGTGGATTAGTCAATTCAAGCAATGGTTTCACATGATTCTCTGTAGATTATGAAAAAAGCACTTAGCTCTTAATCTTCAAACTCAAAATTACAAAAATGGTGTACATACCTTGAAGAGACACCTCTGATTCAAAAAATTCTTTCCATTTACATCCTCGAACTCTACCATCATCACCACAACTACATAAAACCAGATCGAAATTTCAAACTCTCAATTACAATTACAATTACAATTTCATCATCGATCAATGAAGGAGGTTAAAGTCTACCTAAGGAGCAAAGCATCTTCGTCTTCTCCATAAAACTTAACATCATAAGCAGGACCTTCGTGTGCCCTAATCAATCTCTCAGGTTCAGATACCATAACGAATTGATCTTTCGAGTAGCCAAAACTCGCTGATTGGGATACAAGCGAGTTCATAGAATGGAAAGCTAAGGTTCCATCACTGGAGGCGACAACAAAGGCGTCAGGATTAGGGATTTTCGCCGGAGTAGCCCACGCGGTTCTGAATACGGTACGTGTCTGTATCTCTCGCTCCTTTAGTATTGCTTCTCTATAATCATTCTCATTCCAGTTTGTAGCGTCTCCGTACATATTCTTCTGCTAATTTTGCAACTACGGCGATACTTCTGTCGGACTGCAGAACGCCGGCGATAACCAGTGGTTGGAGAAAACGACGAGTAATGAGAAGAAATCATTAAACCGGCCGAGTAATCATTCTGTTTAATTATACTTTTAGTCCCTACGTTAGTTTTGTATTTAAAATTTTGGCAGCTAGGTTTCTTGGTATAACAAAAGCTCCTCGTATCTTGGATGCCAAACCCTGCGAACAAATCAGAAGTTTCTCCCGATGGCAAACGTGTAATTTGAAACGGCAAATTAGGTTGCTGAAATAGTGAAATATCGGTTAACCAGTAACCACTATTAACCAGTGAAATATCAATTCGGTTTCAGCATGTCGAACTTGATCGCCATCAATGGTCTTTAAAGATATAGTTTTTAATCATGATGTGTTATATGTGTATATGTATGTTTTGTTTGTAATTTTTTTTTCAAAGAAATGTTTTGGAACAATTCGTACTGTGTTTTTGGATTTGTCGCGAGAGTTCAAATCCTCCCTTAATTTTTTTTTTTGTTAAAAAGCTTAATCCTCCCTTAATTTTCAAGTTTGTAATTAGTAATTGTATTTACGTAATTTATACATGTCATTACATAGTCCGTTAATGTCGAGAGTTACATTGTGGAGTTTTTCAAATGGTACTCTTGGAAGATTAATTTTGCAAAAGCTGAAATTTTGTAGGTTTTTTTCATAATTTGCCTTATAGTAAAGAACATAGCTAGAGTTTTTGCTTCGTAATTGTTATAATGATTATGGAACATACCAAGTTAATACGTCTTTGGCGACGTTAACAAGCACAACAAACATTGCCAATAAAAAAATTATGTGGAGTTATTGATACCACGTAAAAAAAGTTACTAACTAATGAACGCTTGAAATGCTTGAGGGGACGGCTTATGTAGTGATTGCGAGCAACAAAACATATATGAATTATGAACGAGGGAATGTGAAAGGAGAATAAAATCAAATCAAATGCAAAACAATATAAAATATAGTGAGAGAGGTGGTTCACGTTTAGCATCTCTTGGCTTTACTTAATTAACTCTAAATCTTTAGTAATATTCGTTTTTACTTGCATTTTTATATCAATTACTATAGCTCACGTTTCGATTTTACATTCGTCCTTACAAAGATTAATTTTTATTCCTTTCCTTCTTTGATTGGACGATCAATGTATGTTCTATAGAGATCGTACTTAGTTTTGGGAAATCGATCTAAACCTATGTATAATTGTAAAAGTGTTTGTTTATGCTGTTATGCAGTAACCAACTAAATAATTTTAATATTGGATCTCTCTCTCATATTTTGAGTGGCTAGTGGCTACTATGATTTTTTTTAGAAAAACTGCGGGTATTCAAAACCAACTTTTAGTTTATTCCGATCTAAAGAATGCATATCAATCCCTAAAAAAAAAATTGAACCAAGATATAAGGAAGCCAACATTTTTGTATTATCACTAGACCACCACCGTCTTCGTTAGTGACTACTATAATATTAACTTGTGTTATATACTACGATTGATACGTCTTTTGGGCTTTTTTTTTTGTTTGGTTTAAAATACGTTTTGGTTATTAAGTATATTATTATTATTATTATTATTATTTTGGTATAAATTATAACGTGTATTATCTCACAATACTTTTTTTTTTTGACACCGCAATAGTTAATTGTCTTTTCGGTGTGTTGTATCGAGTTTCTGTTTTTTTTCATATAACATAGTCTAGAGTCTCGTTTTTGATCAATGAAGAATACATATTATAATATTGAAAAAGAGAAGAATCTAGATGCTCAAATTGAGAAGAAATAAGGGTTTTATCCGGCGGAATATTTCTAGAAATTAAATGTAGCGAGTGGATGATGATGATATATGGATGCACCATGATATATAGACCCCCTATCCCTAGCAATCCTTCTATATAACCCCAAAATCAGACACAATTGTTTCATATCATCATATCATCCAGAAAATCAAATTAAATTTAGGGACCGATCGATGCTAATATAACATGAATATCATGTGCATGCACTAAGATGAAGATGCTAATTAGAGGAGGTAAGCGAATAACAATGAGAAAGGCGACAGAAGAGAGTGAGCACACATGGCTCCCTTTTTCTAGCATGCTCATGCTCGAAAGCTCTGCGTGCTCACTCTCTTCTTGTCTCCATCTCTATATATATTTATATGTATATAAGTATGTTTATATTTATGCATTCATGCATGGCAGCAGATGTTTATGTGTATCGATAAATAATCAGTATCATCATGTCATGTTTATTCATTCATATTTTGTTTTCACTATATAATGTTTGATTTTACAACTCACATACATATATACATCATCCGTCACTATAAGATACATACATAGCTTAACTCGCCAGATACCCGTTGTAAACTGCTAAATATCAAAGCTCCGAGTCGGATATATAACTTTACAAAGAGTACTTTCTAATTAACTTATAAGCGTTAATTACATCAATATGAAATAAGGCTACCTATATATATATATATGTATAAAGGAAACTGATACTTGAGTTACAAGAAAGGGCAGAATACAAAGCAGGTTTCTCATCATGAACAACATGATTATAAAGGAAACTGAAGCCTGGAGGGGCAAGAGGCTAGAGAGTAATGAGGAGAAAAGTGTCTCTGGTTCACGACATGCCGAAGGGAAGCAAGTTGCGGAATGGTACAATTGTTTGTACAAATGATGATATTTTGAGTTACAAAAAGGGTCAGAGAGAACGAGATCAATGCTACAAGCCTATCCTTGAAGAGATTGATTCTTTGTTTTCTGATCGTCAGAAGGAGAGGTACACCGTGTTCCTGACTTTTGAGTTTCTGCCCTCTGATCAAATACATTCTGAGTTTGTGAACAAATTATTGTTGTCTTTAGTATTCAATATCCAAATTTGATGGCTTGCTTTCTGAGCCATTAAGTCCCCTCACAGGGACTTCACTAAAGAGAGAGAGACAATTTGACAAATGGGTTTACCTCTTTTTTTGCCTATTGAGAATTAACAAGTGAAATAAACTACACAAACACAATGATTTTACTTTCTAAGTACTTTCTATGAATTGTACTTTCTCTGTTAATTTTTTTTGTTTTTTTAAATAATGATTTTGTTTATGCTAACTAATCTTTATAATCTTCTCAGTTAAGACAAGATACCTTGGATAAAGTCCTTAAAGCTTGGCCGACCAACGAGTTTCTAATTATTATTTTCCTGTATAAATATACTTCCAAGATAATTGATGTTCAATGTAATGTAGGTCTGGCACGGATAGGTTTAAAATGTGCGGAATTTAGATGCCGAGATAGACCGGATCTTGAATCAGAGATTATACCGGTTTTGAAACGGCTTGTGGAGACAGCAAATTCAAAGATTAAAAAGGAAAGAAGCACTTTTACGTGCACCGAGTCATTACTTCAGTTCTGTCCAATCTTACGGGTGAGGAAATTAAACCCCGCCGGTTCGGTACATGATTTTTATAACCGAAAATTCAAATCGTTTTTGATTTTGATTGTTACAGGAGATAATGGAGGAGCCAGAGATAGCAGCCGATGGATTCACGTACGAGAGGAAAGCAATCTTAGCGTGGCTTGGGAAACACAACATTTCACCAGTGATTCGACAAAAGCTCGACCACTTCAAGCTAACACCTAACCATACACTCCGGTCTGCGATTCGTGATTGGAAATCAAGAGTCCGGTTTTCTAACGCCATTGATAATATAACTGGTTAATTTTCTAATTGTGGATTTTTATACAATTTTTTTGGGAGTTGCAATACTTTTTAAGTTATATATGCATGTAAATATATGGTTTGGAAGGTTTTATGTGATGGACCAAAAACAAAAGAGTTATGTGGTTTGTTTATGTTTGTAAAACCATAAAAATGGAAGCTAAATAGTTTTGTTGAATATTGTTTGGTTACAGTATGAAAATATCTTTTTAAATTCTAACGAGAACAAAACTAAAACTCTAGCTCAAAAAATTTGACCGTTTAAATTGTGTAAACCGCCGAAACTATCTTAGATATGTTTTCTGTTTTCTTTTAGCCATATTAATTCAAAAAAGTTGGTCAACGCAAAATCAATCGAATAATAGGTTTGGACGAATGTTCTTAGAGGTCTATTTATCGCTTATTATTTTCTTGTCGTTAATTTTTTTAAAAGCTTTTGTTGTCATTAATCAGATCAGTATAATATTAGTGATGCCTTTTAACAATATATATATATATATATATATATATATAATATTAGCCCACATGATCCCGATTTGTAGAACATTTTTTATTTTTCTATTTTACGAATGTATCAAATATAGAAAACCAAAATTTCTAAATAATTTATTACTCATTTTAAATACATCACTATGAGATATATATTATTATGTATGTCGAGTGAATTTAACATTTTGTAACGGTTAAAAACATTGCAAACAGTTCTATAGAAATCTCCACCAAGTACAATTCTATCTATACCACAAAAATCCATGATAAGCAGTTATATCTATACCAAACTCAAGATAAACAACTTTATCTTTAATACGTGAGACCACCACGAATAATTCTATTTGTATTACATTGGAAATCCGATAAATATGATTCTATTATTAATTTAAAAATTCATATTTTTAGGAATCGAATATTAGACCGGATGTGGAATGATTAAATGAACATTTGATTGAAAATGTTTTTTATTTGGCATTTGTAAATTAGTTTTTAGAAAGAAATATGTTTTAAAACATACATTGATACATCTCCTATATATGGCTATATATTTTAAACAGTTACTAATGCCTTAAATGAAAAAAGTCTGGAAATGCTAATTTATTACCTTATAAAGGATTTCAAATATTACATTTAATCCACTAATAGTTCTCCACGTGTCAGGTCCCGGTTTGTAGATTGTTTTTAATATTTATTTTTTCCTGGATATAGCAAAAATAGAAAACCAAAAGCTTCCAGGTAATTTCTGATTCCTTTCTGAATTCCAAACTTGTAAATTCTCATTGATCGATGTAGAAGAAGAGACTTGTTTTCGTTCTCGCAATCATAATATTTTCACAATTTTGTTTCTTCGGAGAAATGTGAGAGATTCTCTGAATTTTGAGAGAGAGTGATAAAGGAATTGTTTTTTTTTCTTGGGAGAGATAAAAAAAAATGGAGAATCAAGAGGAGGAGGAGGTGGTGACGAAGATGACGTCAGAGCCGACGACGGAGGCTGAAGAGACTATGGAAGATGAAGGGCTGGTTTCAAATTCGACATTGGAGAAAGTTGTTGCAGCGAAGAAGTATATCGAAGACCATTACAATAAGCGCATGAGACACATCCAACAACGTAAAGAAAGGTAATTTGTTTGCATATCATCTGTTTGTTGATATTCCTAAGAGAGTAAAAAATGGTGTGTTGCAGAATTTTCACTAAAGTTTTCGTTTAGCTTCTTTTGTTATTTGAATGGTGTTGTTTTAGGAGCTGTAATGTTTTTGTTAATTAATGAGAGGTATCTGATCCAAAGTAGTCTCAATGGAAAGTTCTGTTTTTTTTTTTTGATTTGCAGGCGTTTGGTGCTAGAAAAAAAGATAGCATCTTTAGATGTATCAGAGAAAGAACAACTTGAGTTACTGGAGGATTTACAGAGGAAAGAGACGGAGTATACTAGATTAATGAGGAGCAGGCTTTGCGTTGATGATTTCGATCTTCTGAGTATTATTGGTAGAGGAGCTTTCGGTGAGGTTAGTCTTTTTGGGTTTACCAACTTTGAACATTCATTGCAATTATACGCCAGTTTTAACAATTTGTAACTGTGTTATTTTTCTTAGGTAAGACTGTGCCGTGAGAAAAAGACAGGCAACATTTATGCCATGAAGAAGCTGAAGAAGTCTGAAATGCTTAGTAGGGGGCAAGTGAGTCTTTACAATTATCTCATTTTCTCTTTTTATTTGCCATTTATACATCAAAATTTTGGGTTTTAAGTTTAGGATACCTCGTTCTAAATAGGTTGAACATGTTAGAGCTGAGAGGAATTTGCTAGCAGAAGTTGCTAGTGACTGTATTGTGAAGCTTTATTATTCGTTCCAAGATCCAGAATATTTGTACCTTATCATGGAGTATCTGTCTGGTGGTGATGTGATGACTTTGCTTATGAGGGAAGAGAGTTTGACTGAAACTGTAGCTCGGTTTTACATTGCCCAAAGTGTTTTGGCTATTGAGTCGATACATAAACATAATTATGTTCACAGGTTAGTCTACTTCTTTCTGGTCTCACTATGATGAATGCAGTGTTAAATTGTATATATATTTAAGATAGATTTATTGCAGGGATATAAAACCAGATAATCTTCTGTTGGACAAGAATGGTCATATGAAGCTGTCAGATTTTGGTCTCTGTAAGCCTCTTGATTGTAGAAATATTTCGGCTATGAACGTAAATGAACCTTTGAATGATGAGAATATGAATGAATCAATCGATGGTGATGAGAACTGCACGATAAGACGTCGTGGAAGGCGTTGGAAGAGTCCATTGGAACAGCTCCAGCATTGGCAAATAAACAGAAGAAAACTGGTATATGACAATACTCTGTTTTAAGCCTTTTTATTCATATCACATTTGAGGTATGCTTTAACATGCTCCTTTGGGTTTATGTCTTTAATCCTCTGCCTTCTGTATGCTCTTGTCTTGAAACAGGCATATTCTACGGTAGGTACCCCTGATTATATTGCACCTGAAGTGTTGCTGAAGAAGGGATACGGTGTAGAGTGTGACTGGTGGGTCACTGAAAATATCTATTAGATTATTCTCCATAGAACTCTTCCTCTACGATTATTTATATAGTAGAGTTATTTTATGTTAACATAACATATATATTCATCGTTTCTTGCTGCTTGTCTACTAATTCATTGACACATTTCTATTTCCTTTAATCGATTCATATGCATTCATTTCACTGCAGGTGGTCTTTGGGGGCCATTATGTATGAGATGCTCGTTGGTTATCCACCATTTTACTCCGATGATCCCGTAACAACATGTAGAAAGGTCTATTTGCTATTAATTTAAAATAGTTTTCACTTTGCTCTTATATCATTTTAAATTTTCTTACTTGAAGAAGGGATTATATTGATCCTAAGATGAGAGTTTAAGAGGGTGGAAGTTTCAATATTGGCTCTGTTTCTCTCAGGATGTTCAGACCTTTTTTCTTTCTCTATCATAAATTGACATTTGATGGATTTTAGATTGTGAGCTGGAGAACTCATTTAGTATTCCCTGAGGAGGCAAGGTTGACACCTGAGGCAAGAGATCTCATCTGTAGGTTGCTTTGTGATTCTGATCATAGGCTTGGTTCTCATGGAGCCGGAGCCGAGCAAATCAAAGTATGTAGATATAATAACAAAGACTGTTCACTCTTCCCTTTGTCGATTACATTCTTTTTGACAAAACAAGACACCTCTAGGCTCATCCTTGGTTCAAAGATGTGAAATGGGAAAAACTCTATGAGATGGATGCAGCTTTTAAGCCAGTGGTCAATGGAGAACTTGATACTCAGAATTTTATGAAATTCGATGAGGTAAAAATCCGCCATCTTAAGGATTAGAAAAGTTCCTATGCTCTTTTTCAGTGGTATCATATTGCGATTCTTTCCTTAGGTGGACTGTCCAAAACCAGCAAGAACAGGATCTGGACCGTCATGGAAGGTACTGCGGTTCTCAGATAATAGCGTTTTGCTTATTCCGAAGCTCTTTCTCTGTACTTATCGATCTACCGCACCCTTTATTTTTGCTTATAGGTTAGCATAACCCCTCAAAATATCAATTTTGTGGGCTATACATACAGAAACTTCGACGCTGTCCGTGGTTCTCGCCGTTCTTTAGGTGCAACAAATGTTTTATTTTCTCCTTTTTCTTCTGCGGATTACAACATTTTAGCTTACCTTTCTCATAGTTTCTTGTAAACATGAATGCAGATATCAAAGGAGGCATTTCACCCCCTCGGTCATCAACTGATTCTTCCCGAAGTAAGTCTTGTTATAATAGCATTCAAATTGGTCCTCCTGAGTCTTCTTCTCAGAGCTAAACCACTACCGAAAACATTATGCTTCGGTTTAAAATTTCCCGTGCTTTAATCTTTCATTACAATTCTCAGGTGACTCTGCAATTGATTACACAAAACTCTCAACTGGTGATGATGGTTCACAACAATGATTTTCTTGCTTCAAGTTCTTGAGACCCCCAAGCTGATTCAATCCAGCATCGTTTTCTTCTATAAAGCAACTTTTTTTTTCTTGATCCATGATTTTTTTTTCTCAATGTACAGTCATAATTTGCAGTTGCAGAGAGAAGAGAAGATGTTGAGAAATCTCTGTCTTCTTTTTCCGCAGTTTTTTTTATTTTATTTTATTTTTGAAAGCTCTGCCCAGAATCGGCGTTCATGTATTTTTCTTGTAACGCCTTTTTCCTTTGGATTTGATTTTCTTCCTTTTTTATTTATTAGTTGTTATGCTCTTATTGAAAATCACATCAATCCATTTGCAATCTGATAAGGATAAAATAGTTAAAAAATTTATAGATACAGTAGTATAGAAAGAAAACTGTCTTAAAATTATCGGATTTACCTTTTAATCTTTTTTTATAAAATATGAATTATTTTTAAGAAAATTAAAAAAAACATCTAATTTGATTTAAAGTTCGTTTGTTTGCATACCCAATTAACTTTACGATACCGATGTTTGAGTCTTCCAAGGTAGGAAAATGGTCAAAAGAAAAGGAAAATAAAAACAGAGATATATCAGAATATTGTAGCTTTTAATAAGTGCAATTTTCACTTCGAATCTTTTCTTCGTAGATTTTCTAACTAAAAAGATCTTCCCTTCAGATCCTTTCTTCGTGGATCAATCCTATGGACTAAGAATTATTTTAGTATTTTACAATAGAGATTGATGTGATTTTTCAATAATTAGTATCCAAAATTCTAAGTTTCATTGGTATTGGTATGTAGTAGAATCGTCAAATAGTTAAATCGTAGAATGACAGAGTTAATAAGACAAAAAAAACACATCAGTTTTAAGCATGAATTTGTGAAGTAACAAAAAAATCAATATATTGATAAAAATGAGAAAAAAAAGAGAAAAGAGAAAGACTTCTTCTCATAATGTCAAAGAACTATTTTTAGTAGATAATTAATGTTTTTGTCAAAATATATATAATTTGAAAACGTGGAGAATGAAAAAAGCACTTGTTATTTTCAAAATTTACAGTTACTTCATTTGTTATTTATTTATTTTTCTTGTAAATGACATTTTTATTAAATAATTTATTATTTAAAATTTTTTTTTACCGTTAATTATAATCTATCAAGAATGTAGTATGTAGGATATAGAATCGCAATTTAAAAACGTGAAACCTCCTAGATTATCTTAATCATTTTACTGGTAATAAATCTATACAAATCCTAACCGATTAGTAAAATCCATCATAATTCATCGTATTTCAAAATTTCATTTTATTTCAGACACGTTACATAAATATCCAAATAATTTAATAATATCATTGTTTCAACCAATATGAAATAAAATATATAAATCACCATTGTCAATCTTCTAAATTTGATAATTAGTATATAATAGATATTTATATACATCTGTCATCTATAGAAGCACACAACTCATCATGCAATCATTACATTTAAATGTTGATATCTTTTGTTCCATTAATAGAATTCTGTTAATTTGCAAATCCTCTCAGTATAAGTGATCTAATGAATGAAATGCTCTATACACTCATAGTCATTTTATTATAAATCAGCATTTTGAGTTACTTGCTTCTAATGTTAATGATTTTAGCAAAGTCATCAAGACTTAGAAATATATAAATCCAATTTAGATAATTCGAAACAGTATAATCGCCATTCGTCGAAAAAAAGCCAGAGGCCCAAAGCTTCTTCGAGCCGGCTCGGTTAGTATATTACAACATTACCCCTAATTTCACCATGAAGGGTATGTATTTCTTCAGGGCTTAAACTTAGGTAAAATCGTAATTTCAATACTGCTAGTTTCATCGGCGATCAAAACCAGCAACGAACCGAAGCCTTGGTTTCGCTTCGATCCCGTCCTTTCATGGCTATTGAACAAACGTTGCTGGATTTCGAATTCGAGCTCTTTTACATACTCGATTAAGCGATCTAATCCTCAAAATCTTTGAATTTTGTTCTGCGGATTTTTGTTTCCTTTGCCGCGTGATTGTGATTCGAAGGTATGGGGTTTCGTTTCCTTGTTCCATCTTTGAACTTTGATCTGGATTATAGGGTTATGTTATGGTAACTTATTGTTGATTACGCTGCTTATTGAAGATTTTTAGTTCGTTTATGTTTGATTTAGTTCTCTCCTAGGGTTTCGTGTTTAAAGTATCCTTGGGGATGAATTGAGGTGGTGAATTCTTGGTTAAATGTTGATTTATTTGCGGCTTTTGTGGTAATGAAGTTAGATTATGGTGAAAGTATCAATCTTGGGAGATGATCAGTTCAAATATGTACTTAAGCTTAGGAGTTTCTTTATTTGCTAAGTTGGGGAATATGTTTTTATGATTAATAGAAAATGCAGATAATATCTGATGAAGGCAACTAAGTAATTATCCTTTTCAAATCTCTTCAGGGTTTAATTATAGGTATTTCATTGGCGAGGTGATTTAGCTGTCTCTATTTGTGTCTCGTGCTCAACGAACTAAGCGGAAGTGAAAATTGGAGGAATCTTTCAACATATATCAACTGGATTCTCTGTAAGTGAAAGACAATTCCTTTAATTAAGGTTAGAATAGTTTGAGTAGCTTCTATATTCTTGCTTACGTCATTTTCGAATTTTACTAGAGCATATTGGTTTACTTTTTTCGTACATTAGCTTATGTGGTCACTTAATGCATTCCCTTATTGGTTTTAGCTCCTAAGCTGGGGCATATTAGTTGCAGTATTTAGAATACGATTTTCTTTGCTATTATGGATTTGAGCATGATTCTGGCAGTTTCTGTCTAAAGATCATAATGAATATTTGCTTATGAAGCCAAATATATGCAATGACTGCGTGAAGAAACTAAATTAATTTGAAGCCACGTAAAGGGATTCCTGTGTTTGTGTATGGTCTAGATATTTTTGGCCTTTTCAAGTGTTGGAGAGTGTAAATCAGATGTTTCACTTCACTTTCTCACTTGTTTCTATCATTAAGTTCTTCATGAAATTTCTTGGGGATTTTTTTTCTTGCAAGTAATTGTACAAATGCCACTCTCATGGAAAAGACTTATGGCGTTTACTAATGTATTAATTTTCGTTGACACATGGCAGGTGCATCTTAAATCAATTATTTGAGAGCTGAGAAGCATTTATGTGCTACAGCTTGTCATGCTCCACTGTTTATTTAGTGTTTACTATAAAACATAAGACTTTCAAGAGCTGAAGGAATGTCGGCACCTGGGAAGTTTGATTATTCTTCTGGTGGGCTAGATAGGCCCCTATACAAATCTAACTTTGCTGCACAGATGGAAAGATCGAGTAGCTTTCGCGAGTCCATGGAACATCCTGTCCCATCTCATCCAATCATGTTGAGGAGCACTTCACCACTAGCACAAACCGATGTAACAAATTTCTTTCAGTGTTTGCGTTTTGATCCCAAGGTGGTTGCCGCGGATCACAAGTCTATTCGTCAAGGTGACTTTAAGCGGCATGCAAGCATTGCTCTTGGAATACAAGGAGATGAGTCTCCTAGTGGATCATTGGAAGGGAAGTCAATTTCATCTCCTATACCAGAAGAGATCAAAAGATTAAAGGCTGGTCTGCGCGAAAACAATGTGAAGGCCAGGTAGTTTATCTTCCACAATTTAGTTAGTTGTGTTTGAGGTGCTCTTTTGGCTCATTTACTTTTTGTGATCATAGGGAGCGTGTAAAAATTTTCAACGAAGCTTCTTCTGTATTTAACAAGTTTTTCCCAACTGTACCTACAAAGAAGAGGTCTCGACCAGAAGGGTTTTCTGGTGACCGCTCTGGTGATCGCCTGGTATCAGGACCAGGCCTAGGTAAAATGGGAATTCAAGGGCAGACCCTGGCTGGTGGTTTTGAGATTGACCAGCAAAAGTTAGATGAACGACTTAAAAGTGGTGTTCCAAATAAGAGAACACGTACTTCCATGGTAATTCCTAATTTTTGTTTGACATAACATCCTTTACTGTATTACCCATATGGAGTTGATATCTTGGTTCTTACTTGAAAAAATAAGCCTTATATGCTATAATGCAGTCTTCTGTTCGAATTACATTGCACACGTTTCTGATAACTGGAAAGGGGCATCTTTTGAACAAGTTTTTGGTAAAAAAATTGGACCTGGGTTACAATTTGTAGTTTTGGATTAATATGGAAGCTTCGTCATTTAAGGCAATTTTTTGCTACCAAAAGTAGTATTTTTAATGTATTTCGGATTTCATGCAAATTTAAGTGTTTATCATATATCGCAGCCTTTGTCTTCTTATATTTAACATTTTCTCAACAAATATTGCATTTACTCCTGTTATATTATATCATAATACTGTTATGACCTGAATATATTTGGATGTATGAATCTAACTGTTTTTTTTAGCTTTGATAAAAGTTTATAAGAAATTGTTGTGCGATAGTATTTTTCAAATCTTCGTTTTCTTAGTAAGTGCATCATTATTGCTTCAGGAGACCGTAATATCTTTATTTTGTGGTTCAGATGGATGTTCGAAGCAATTCTATAGTTCGACAGTCGGCGGCTGTAGACAGAGATAAAGAAATAATGCGGCTGGCAAATCATAATGCAGTTCAGGGTGAAGATCGAACTTCGGGTATTGATGGTTGGGAAAAGTCAAAAATGAAGAAAAAACGCTCCTCTATTAATGCGGAATGTCATCC
Organism: Cardamine chenopodiifolia; assembly: GCA_963922655.1. Lineage (NCBI taxonomy): Eukaryota > Viridiplantae > Streptophyta > Magnoliopsida > Brassicales > Brassicaceae > Cardamine > Cardamine chenopodiifolia. The sequence continues at coordinate 641,150 of OZ000469.1, forward strand.
CAACTTGGCTTCAAATAAAGTGGTTGATGGCTACCGAGACTTGAAGCAGGGCATACAACAGAAATCAACTGGCGACACCCGGTTGAGATTGAACGGTGACTCAAACATGTTAAGGTATGACCTGTTGTATGTAGGTGATAATTTTTTTTTGTAGTCAATATACAAGGTCCAACGCTGATATTTACTATCCTTATTTATTGATTGTCGCCATGTTCTTAGATGTGTGTTTTCCAAATTACTTTTGGTCCTATGTACATAGCTAACAAACTTTCTTTTGAAGACCTCATATTTACTTTCAGTCAAACTTTTGCTCCTACTTACCTTTTACTGTCCGCTGTTTTTAGTTTATTAGGAAAAAAAATCGTAAGTGGAATGTCACGAAATTCAATTGATTGACTTCATTCTTTCTTTATTTACATGATTTTATCTGACCTTACAGAAGTTTGTGCTGGATTGATGACTCTTTACGTTCTAAATAACTTCCGTATGTTGGAGATGCATGAGTGTGAGATGTGCACTTTCACCATCAATATCTCTCGTCATTTAATTTTCACAATTTACTGGGATTTTGTTAACTGAAGAAATGACCCTGACTCAGATGATTTCTTTAATCCATTGAAGTGGGGTAGATTATACTTTCAAGGGTTCAGAATATGCTGGGATCCATACACTTTATTGAATTGGTCTCTGTTTTGGTTTACTTCTTTATTTTCTTGCCTCCTGTCAATCAATTAGATTCTGTCTTCTTTAATGGTTATTCTTTTGTGTAAAATCTTCTGTTTGTATTATTTTTGTAGACAAGGGGCTGGTAATGGAAGATCTGATAACCTCTCTCACCAGACGAGCTTCGCTGGGCATTCTCCACTGCCGAGGGCTGATTCTGATCACAATTTTTTGTACAATGAGAAGAGAGAACGCTCCACTGGCTCAGAAAAGGAAAGGGTGAATGTCAGGGCCATCAACAAGTATGTATTATAATTGTAATCACACGTTTTTGAATTTTTCTATCAATCACATGAATTTTGGTCATAAGATTTCAAATCACCTTATCATCTTCACGATCTTTAGCCACTGTTGTTTCTGATCATTGTTCAATATACTTATTACTCTATTGAATTCACTGAAGGTCAAATATTGACGACGACTTCAGTTCTTCAAGTCTTGTTACAAACACAAAAACAAATGCTTCAGTTCGTGGGCCTAGATCAGGATCAGGGTTACCACCAAAACTGTCTCCAGGACTCCATAACACTCCGTCCCCAAGTGACTGGGATATCTCTGGCTGTGTAAATAAGCCTCCAACATTATCAGGGGTTACACATCGCAAGCGTATGACATCAAATCGGTCTTCATCAACACCTGTCACTCAGTGGGCCAGTCAAAGACCACAAAAGATATCCAGGATAGCAAGAAGGACAAATTTAATGCCCATTGTTTCTAGTAATGACGAAGTTCCCTACTCTGATAATATATCAGATGCTGGTTGTAGTGAAACTGGGTTTGGATTTCATAAACGCTCCCCAGCTGCTTCTCCTCAATTGAAACTAAAAGGTGAAAACAGTTTCTCCACTGCAGCCTTATCAGAAAGTGAAGAATCTGGCACCCCTGAGATCAAGTCTAAAGACAAGGGGAAACAGTCTGATGAGGTTGATGGGAAAGCTGCACAGAATATTCCTAAATTGTCCATCCTTGCTTTACAATCAAGAAAAGGTAACAAGCTTGCTGTTGGTGAAGAGATTGGGGATGGTGTGAGAAGGCAAGGAAGGACAGGCCGTGGCTTTTCTTCCGCAAGGTCTCTCAACCCAATGGGAGTAGAGAAACTTAAGAATGTTGGAACAGCAAAACATCTTCGCAGTGCAAGACCACCTGTTTATGACAAGAATGGAAGGTAGAGATCATTCTTATTTTCCACGTATTCTCGAATTTTCTTCCTTGTGTGATTAAATTTTTTTTTTGTAGTCCATGGTGTTTTATCTCATAGATTTCTTCATGAATTCTGTGCAGGAGGGTGGGTCGTCCACCCACTAGGAAACTATCTGATTACAAACGTCAGAGAGCTACGGCAACAAATGCTCCAACATTAGATTTTCATGGTAAAACAAGTTGAGTTTAATAAGAATTGCTCTTTTGATTGGACTTTTTTCTTTATTCATGGATTGGTTACATTTCTTAGTTGGTTCAGATGATGGCCATGAGGAGCTACTAGCGGCTGTCAACTCAGCTGTAAATTTTGGTAAAATATCATATCCTCTGTCACTTTTACGTTGTATACCATAACTTTTGTTCCTGGATTAATTGTCTTGTTATTATTAATGCAGCTCAGAATATTCCCAGCTCTTTCTGGAAGCAAATGGAACACTACTTTTGCTATATATCTGATGATCATATCAATTTCATGAAACAACAGGTGATAGTTTTTACTTCATTTTCAGATCTCGTAGTTAAGGATTTGACAGATATATCTTTGTTGGGTAATAACTATTCACGCCGGACCTCCTGAAGTGATAGTCTTGTTGGTTAGGAAAATTAGGTTTTTTAAAGTTGGATAAGAGTGGCAATAATTTCACTATGCATTGCTCCCTAGTATCTCTATCTGCACCCCACTTATGTAAATGTAAAAGGGAAAGGAGAAATTCCCAAAGTAGAATAATGGTGTCAAATGTCTGTAAGAATTGTTTGTGTATGTGATTTGACGGGTATTTGCAGTGTTACGGAAGCTATTTGGATTTCCAATTATGTAAACTTCAACATATTTTAGATACTCAATAATGAAATATTTTTCCCCTCTTTCAGGGAGAACTCTCTTCCAATGGTCCTACATCCGTTTTGGCATCCTCTGACTTTGATAGCCGTGATTTATTTCCTGAAGAACTTGCAACTAGCAGGGTGGATTCCAAGGCTTTTCCACTTTACCAGAGATTGCTATCAGCTTTAATTTCTGAGGACTCAATGGGTGTAAACGACGATTTACAAGTTGATGAGTTTGGGGCCATGCATGATCTTGACGAGGACTCAGAATTCGGAATTCTCAATAATATGGTGGAGTTTAATGGGTTTAGGAACAATGAAAGGCTGGAACTTGATGAATCAGAAAATGATGGGTCTGCAGTTCTGTTCAAGGATGTTAATAAGTCAGCCCACCACGGCAATGGCAAATTTCCAGATCATTCATCCATTGACTTCTTAGACATTCAATATGATAAACTGGGGATAGATGAAAAGATTTACCTGGAAGCCAAGTCTATTGGAATATCCTTAGAACTAATGGTATACAGTCTATTATCTTATTGTACCTATGCCTCTTATTGCTGAAGTTTCTTGCGACTTGATATGTTGTTCTCGTGTTTTCTTACAGCCTAGTATCTCAAATGCGGAGGATGAAGGAATTGCTGACGAAATTAAAAAGTTGGAGGAGGCTATCTGCAAGGAGGTCTTTTTCTCATCAAATACTATATTTTATGGATTTCTTCTATCCCTTGTGAGCTATTAAGTACTTTAGGGTGATTCTGACGTTTTTTAAGCAATCCTTGTATAAGAACAAAAGCAATATTTTGTGTCCCATGTTTACTTTATTTGGAGAAATACTCGGTTTGATGGTCTCTTATGTTATTTTTTCAGAGTTCCAAGAAGAAAGAGATGGTGGATAGGTTACTAAAGCCTGCCATAGAGATGAAAGAACGTCAGGAGAAGTATGAATTTTCCCTTACTCTGCTTTTAGTGAACGCCATTGTGGATCTGAAGTATGATCTGACGTTTTTTCATCTGTATTTTTTGTCCTTTACATAGGGAGCTTGATCAGCTTGGTTATGAAAAGCTCATCGAAATGGCATATGAAAAGAGCAAGGTAAACTGATTGTCTGGCTCTTTTTTTTTTTTACTTGGCGTTGCCAACTTATTCTTAGGTATTTGTTGATAACTTTGTTTCGTTATTTTACAGGCAAGTCGGCGTCATCACACCGCTGGTGGAAAGAATTCCAATAACAAGATATCAAAGCAGGGTGCTTTGGCTTTTGTTAAGAGAACGCTGGAACGATGCCATCAATTCGAAAAGACGGGAAAAAGCTGCTTCAGTGATCCTGAAATTAAGGGTTTGTTCATTGCCGGCCTGGCAACAGCTGAAGGTAAAGAGCATAATCCGTCGACTTCAGGTATGATCTATTGCCTGTATAAATAACAAAATCTCTTTTAAATCCATACACTTTGCTAATTTGTATCTCTTTCCCTGACAGCACCCACTGGCTCCCAGCCAAGGTCTTCGTTGGCACGCATTGGGCAGAACTCGGAGAACTATGCCAATTCTTCTGATGTTCTACCATCTGAAAACACTTTACTAGAACAAACGACGGGGAAAGAAGATACAGCATGGTCAAATAGGGTCAAGAAGAGAGAGTTGCTGCTTGATGATGTTGGTATTGGGACACAACTATCAAGTAGTACAAAGGGAAAGAGAAGTGACAGGGACAGAGATGGGAAAGGGCAGGCTTCATCTAGAAGCGGAACCAATAAGATCGGCCGACCTTCCATGTCCAATGCTAAGGGTGAAAGAAAACCAAAAGTAAAACCGAAGCAGAAAACAGCTCAGATATCTTCATCTGTTAGGGTCCCGGAGCAACCCAAAGCATCATTACCAAAACCGAATGAAGCAAACAGCAAGCATAATAACTTGGAGGCACTGGAAGAGACAGAGCCAATTCTCGACTTTTCTCAGTTACAAATACCAGATGGCTTAGGAGGTCTAGAAGATTTTGATCAGCAACCAGGTGATATTAGTTCATGGTTAAACATTGATGACGAAGAAGATTTTGATTTCATGGAGCTTGGGATACCAATGGATGATCTCTCAGGGCTGAACATAAAGTTATGAGGTTACCTCTCCCTCTCATTCAACTACATCTGTATAGTTTTGTTGGTTATACTAGTTGACAACAAAAAGAAAAGCATAAGGTAAAAGAAAAAGTTTTGGTTCCTTGGGGGAATAACCATTACCAGAAATGGGTTATTCGGATGTTAGCTCCAGAAAATTAGGTCATAGATTCTTTTCTTCATCTTCTTCTTCTTAGGCCTTTTTTTTCTCTTAATCTTCTTACAACTCCGACTTCTCGGGTGAAACCCTTTTTACCTTCTTGATTTGGATCTGGTGGGTAAGGTAGGTTGGTAGTTAACTTCCGGCTGTAAAATGCTGTTGTGGAAGAAAGAAAGAAAGAAAGGAAAGAGGAGTGATGATGTGATGTTGTAGTGATATAAATTTATACATATAAATGAAGGCTCTTATTCTTCTTCTTCTTTCATCTTTTGCTTTTTTTTTGTAGTTTTCATAACCTCACAACGACCATTACCTCTCTGTATATACATTTTATGTTCCTTGATAAAATTCAGTTTCCCCCTCCATTAAAAGGTCACTGTGTATACTCTTTAGTCTTTACCATCATCATATTATGTTTACGTGTTTAGTAACCTTTGTTGTTGACTATCTGTAAAGATGAGTTAAAAAGTTTTGAAAAAGGATGAGCTAGCTTTGATCTTTCTGATATTATAAGATAGTATGTTTGATATTGTATCTTGGACATGATAAAAATATATCTCGAGTTTGTGGTTTGCTCATCAGTCTATCTTATACTTCTATTTCAATTTACTGTATAATTATATCAATTGATTTTGACGTGTAGTTAACCACATCGTTTGAATTATTAACTGGGACAAAAACCAACAATTACTGTAGTTAAGCATGTCAACAAAACGAATCGATGAATCAATGGTAAAAAATATATTTTGATGTATCAATATTGAATCGTTAAAATCTTAAGTCAATCTAATGGTATTAGTATATTTAATTATTTACAAGATAAATCCTAGCTTTGATCAATATGATAAATACAGATGACAACTCTTATCTTGTTGTTACTTGGTTATGGAAAAATATTTAGGTATAACAAACCTAATTAAAATAAAAAAAATAATGGGAAGTATAATACAATAGAAAAGTTTAGGTTAGTCTAAAGTTTCATTTTCCTTTTATGACTTGGTTAGTTGTTTGAAAACAATATTTAGCTAGTCAATCTAATTATTAATTCTACAAAAACCTTACATAAAAATAAATATTATTACTTTAGGGGTTCTATCAAACTAATGAATCTATAAATGTTATAACCAACTGGAAAAATAGATTCCATCAGCTAGAACTCAATTCATCCTATTGATTTCGTGGTCTACATTTTATTTATGAGAAACAAAAAAATGCACAAATTTTCATAACAAATGCTCAAAAATGTCAAAATAACCATTCACATATATATGATGTAGTCAAAACTGGTAAACTTAAATTTGATAAATGTCTGCATATCTACTATATATTTTAAAAAATAATTTTATTTGGAAAAATCTTTGATAAGTACTTTATTACCGCAATTTTCATTATAAAATTAGTTAAACTCATTTCATTTAGTATAAATCACTCAATTGGGTAAAGGAAATTCAGTTGATAGAATATAATAGTCTACTTATTCTCATAATAGTCTTACACTATTTGTCTTTTGGTGCTTATCTTGTATATCGGACCAACGTGGACTTCACCAATCTGTTTTGTAGGAGCAACATCATTTGTGACATCTTTGATTTGCCTTAAGGAAAAGACAAAAAATAAAACTATTTATAGTATTTTGTGTTATCCAAAAAAAAAAAAAAAAATTTCCGCCGTGCTCTGCTTTCCACATTACAAAATGTATGTCGCACAGGCTGTTTTATTTATTATTTGTACCTTTAGATTGCATCTCCTCGTGGATAAGTAGAAACCATAAGTGCTGGTTTCATCTCTTTTCTCATAACTATAAACGAAATGGATGGAACAAGTTCAACTTAGAAGAAGGCCATGTTCGGGATACAGTCGCCGGCGACTGTTTTGTTGGCTGCCAAATTTAACTTTTCATTACCCTTCTTAAGAGTAGGTTGTCTAATGTATTGATGTTGTTTCCAAACTATATACATATGCATATGTGAATATATTTTTTCAAGTGGCATAGAGGCGACTCTTAAAGCGATCTAACGTAGTTTTTTTATTGTGGATTTGGCCAACCAACATGGGACTCACTGACCCATTTAGCATGTATCTTTGTATTATATAAACAGCAACATTTTATCATAATCTTCCAACTTTTTTTGTTATTTCACGTGATCAAATTCATAATTCTTTTTTTGACCAATCAATGTCATCTAAATGTAGGCTCACACATATTTTGACCGCATACGAACCGATTTGGTTAAAAAAGTATGCTTATCTAAACCACAGTAATTATTTCTCTCGTCTTCTCAAATTAGAGTCACGATTTCAGGGTTGTTCCAGAATTTACCAAAAACTCAGTTAAACTTTAAAAAACTGGATTTTGGAGCTTAACACATTTGTCAAGAAAATACAATAATTTGATGAGATTCCACATTTGGAACAAACAGTAATTAGTAATGAATCATGCGACAAAAATGTGATGGTCAACAAGAACTAGATTCAATCTTTAGCCACTAGTTTCACATACTTCCCATTAAATGTGAATCTAGAGGTCGAGTTCACCTGCAAGAACAAAAACAAACAAAAATACTTTAATGTGAAGATCTTTCTAAAGCGGGAACAGATGGTTGTTTACAAATTAGGCATATGAGATTTGCCTGACCTTTAGCTCTAGCTCAGCCTTGAGCTCAGATTTGTCTCGAGTTATGACTGAATCTACAAGAGACCCCAGAACGAGCTTCTTCAGTTTCTTCATCTTCAAAGTTTTATCTTCGTTCTGTATCCAGAGATGTGTTACATTATGTAGTCACTTTGCATTGGTAATATTGATTGATTGATACGTACAGACTTCAAAGCCGATGTGATCAACTTTTTCCAATTGATTTTCTTCTCATGGCCTGCCTCTTTGCTTTCTTTAGTTCACCTCCTTTCGCTTCTTCACCTTTACTCGTTTCATTCACAGTCTCTAGCTTTCTCTTTTTCTCAGCATGCGAGTCTCCATTCGCAACACCTGAGGAAACAGGTAAATCCACTTTCTTCTGATCCGAATCGTCATTAGAAGCATTTTCAGTTTCAATTGCATCCTTCTTATCCACCGTGGATTTTTCAGATGCATCTTGTTGTTGTTTAGCATGGAAGGCTTTTGCTTTTCCTTGATGCTTCTTCCCATCTGCATGGGCAAGCAAAGTCTGCTGGCTTGTCGCCTTTGTATGACATATACTGCAACCAAATATATAAATACTCAAAAGCATGTCCTTAAGAGATAAGACGCACAAACAAACATAATACATTTAAAACAAAAGTCTACATTAGATCCATCAATCCAAAGAAACATAGATGCAACCAGCTTCATTATACTCCTAAACAGTCTAGACAAACCTCATACATGGAACTGCATCCATGTCTAAAGCGAAAAATCAAAGGAAGGTGAAGGTTGAAAAATGTGAATTACCTACAAAACCATGGATATCGATTTGATAAGCCAACATTTATATTGAAATCGGGCTCTTGCTTTGAGTTGTCCTTTGGCTTAGCAGGTGTGCCATTATATGCCTTTGATTGTCCCTTTGGACCACACTTCTCCTAAACATTCAATACACAAAAACAAAATCTTTAATCTTTTAAATCCAATACATAGCCAAACCCTAAAATTTAACCGAATATTCGAAAATAAAAAAATATATGGTGGATATCCAAAAAAACGAATATCCAAAAATAAAAAGTAGATATCCGATAATTCTTTTTTTTTTAATTGGATTTGAATATCTAAATCAAAAAATTTTAATATCTAAATTCGTTACTCCGAATATACATTTTATCGAATATGAATCCATATATCCAACATATGGGATATATGATAACAGACCTAGTTTAAAGGTCCGTACCAGGGTTTTAAAAGCCTTCCAGAACCAAACTGAGAAAACCAAAATTCAATCACAAAATTATGTTTTTAACCAGAACTATATTTTTTTCTACAGACAGATATACTGGATTAGTTTAATCCTTTCATTTACGTATGTTTATAGTTTATTTTTATCCAATCAAATAAAAACTTTGTCGAATCGAACCGAATCAAACCCAAAAGTTGGTTTTACAGTTTGGTAAATTACTTTGAAAATCGGAAATTAGCTTTTCCGGTTTCATAATCATTTCTCATTCCCTTGTAACAAAGATATCAGGTTGAAAATACCAGATTAGTCATTAGCCTAACCTAAACATGAAAGTGTAAAAAAGAAAAGATACCAATTGATCCCAGCTATGTTCCCCATCACCAAAATATTGCCCTGCCATGCCCATATGATTTGGTGGCAACATTAATCCCTGGTTCATCATACCCGAGCCAAACATAGACTAGTTTGGTAGACCAGCTACCATTGGATTACCATTTAATGCACCATATATTGGGTCAAAACCAGGAATCTGAATGTGTCCGTAAAAAGGCATGTTCTGTCCAAACATGTCCATAGTCTGTTGCTGGTGAGCCAGGTCAAGCCCAGGCAAGACTGCTTCACTTTGATTAAACTTCTTTAATGCTAGATTACATACCATTGTGCGGTTGTACAACCTCTTCAGCCTAAATAATCTAATCATGATTTTTTTTTCGCCTATGTTTTGAGTGGATGTTCTTCACACAGCGGTGCATCGATCTTCTCAACATGATTCCATCCTCAGAGATTAAAAATCAAATACCAGTCATAATACTGTTTGGAAAATATGCAAGCTACGCTAATCTCCATACATTTTGATGCTTTTGCTTTTTCGAACCTCCTCTAGGATATCCCAACAAATCAACGAGGTTATTGTTGCATAGATCTTTCTTGTCGGGAAACTATTATCTCGTGTCATGATGTCACTTTCAACCGGTGCCGTCAAAAGTCACTTGGTTTCTCCTATTCCTCGTCCTCATATACTTTCTCTTCTTGCTCTCCTCTTACATATTCTCTTTATTCTATGAGTAATCCCAGTATTATTAGTAAACTACGAATCCGGATCAATTGCCAGAATAACCTTCAAAAATAAAAAGAGATCCACATGACCTCTATGTGATGTACGTAACCCTCGCTAACCTCTATATTTGTAATAATTCAATTATACCCTTTTAATAAAGTATTATAAATTTCTTTTCTCATTAATGAAGGGGTCCATCACCACTCCACGTCCTTTTTTTTTGTAAACAAGTTTTCTTCTCTCTCATTTGACATCTCTGTTATTTCAAAAATGATGATGACGACGGGACGAAGAAAACGAAAGCGACGACAACGACGATGAGGCGACGACAACGACGACGAGGCGATAACAACGACGACGACGAGGATGGCAACGACGACGGCAACAGCAACGACGACGACAGCAACAGCAACGACGACGACGACGACGGTGACAATGATGACGACGACGACAGTGTCGATGATAACATGACGAGGACAATCGACGATGACGATAACGATGACGACACTCAACGACAACAACGAAAATCAAATCCGTCTTCTCTGAAAATCTCGGCAACATCGAAGCTCTCGAAAACACCAAAACACAACAACGAAAATGCACAACGATGATGACGACGACGCACGACGATGACGATGATGACGACACTCAACGACAACGATGACGACACTCGACCGCTAATCCTCTGTTCAGCTTTCTTTTTCAAAAATTTGCACGTGAGTTTGAATTTCTTTCTTCTTGGTTGCTTAGTGCTCCTTATCGGTTATAGCTTCATTCGAGTTTGGGTTTTAGCTCATTGTCAAAGTTGGGTTTGGATTGAGTTGATCTGGGTTGGGTTGCATGCATACATGCTCTGTTGTTAAACCATGTTAATGTCTGTTATACTATATAATAGGTATAAGTGATGTATTAGGTACAAAACCAGGTTAAACTCTGTTGGCATTTGTTAAACTAAGTAAAACTATGTTAAACTATGTTAAAGTAAGTTATAATTATCAATTTTATGTCAATGTGTTCAAATAAGATTTGTAATAGTTTTTATGTTGTTGGATGTGTATGTGACGTATTTGGTATAACTTGTTAAACTATGTAAATGATCTTAACTAGTTAAACTAGTTCAATTATGTTAAACTATGTTAAACTATCTAAACTTATTAAACTAGGTAAACTAAGTTAAACTATGTTAAACCATGTATATTTACCAATTTTATTTTTCCGATATCGTTAAGGTTATCAAAAAATTATATATTTTACATATATTTTACATCTTCCTCTTCGTTTCTTCTTATATGTATTAAGTAAGTTAAAATCAACTTTTAATAATAAATTATATATATTACATGTTTCTCTTTAACTACTCGTATATGACTTAGACATTTATGGTTATTTTGTTATTACTATCATATTAAACTAATAGTTAAACTACGTTATGTTAGGTTAAACTAAGTTAAACTAATAGTTATACTAGGTTATGCTAAGTTATGCTAAGTTAAAATAAGTTATACTAATTTAAACTAAATTATATTAAGTTAAACTATGTACGTGATGTATCAAGTATAAATTGTTAAACTAGGTAAACTAAGTTAAACTATGTATATTTACCAATTTTATTTTTTCGAAATCATTAAGGTTACCAAAAAATTATATATTTTACATGTTCCTCTTCGTTTTCCCTTATATGCATTAATTAAGTTAAAATCAACTTTTAATAATAAATTATATATATTACACGTTCTTCTTTAATTTGCCGTATATGATTTAGCATTTATGGTTACTTTGTTATTACTATCATATCAAACTAATAGTTAAACTACGTTATGATAGGTTAAACTAAGTTAAACTAATAGTTATACTAGGTTATGCTAAGTTAAACTAAGTTAAACTAATAGGTTATGCTAAGTTAAACTAAGTTAAACTAATAGTTATATTAGGTTATGCTAAGTTATGCTAAGTTAAACTAAGTTATGCTAAGTTATACTAAGTTAAACTAAGTTATACTAAGTTAAACTAAGTTATACTAAGTTAAACTATGTACATGATGTATCAAGTATAAATTGTTAAAGTAGGTAAATTAAGTTAAACTAAGTTAAAGAAAGTTAAACAAAGAGTTAAAATAAGTTAAACAAAGTTAAACAAAGTTAAACTATGTATATTTACCAATTTTATTTTTCTGAAATCGTAAAGATTAACAAAAATTTTTATATATTTTATATGTTCCTCTTCATTTCCCCTTATATGCATTAATTAAGTTAAAACCAACTTTAAAAAAGAAATTATGCTAGGTTACATGTTTTTCTTTAATTTGTCGTATATCCCTTATACATTTATGGTTACTTTGTTATACTATCATATCAAACTAATAATTAAACTACGTTCTGGTAGGTTAAACTAAGTTAAACTAATAGTTATAGTAGGTTATGCTAAGTTAAACTAAGTTAAATTAATAGTTATACTAGGTTATGTTAAGTTATGCTCAGTTAAACTAAGTTAAACTATTAGTTAAACTAAGTTAAACTATTAGTTAAACTAAGTTATATTAAGTTAACTATGTACGTGGTGTATCAAGTATAAATTGTTAAACTAGGTAAACTATGTTAAATTAGGTAAACTAAGTTAAACTATGTATATTTACCAATTTTATTTTTCCGAAATCGTAAAGGTTAACAAAAAGTTTATACACTTTACATGTTCCTCTTCGTTTCCCCTTATATGTATTAATTAAGTTAAAACCAACTTTAAAAAAAAAATTATGTTAGGTTACATGTTCTTCTTTAATTTGCCGTATATGCCTTATACATTTATGGTTACTTTGTTATATTATTATATCAATAGAAAAATAAAATATAAATGATATTTAATATATATTGCATCGTAAGGCGATGTTTAATGCGTGTTAAAATACTATTTATGAAAGTTAAACTGAAAATAATTTGTTTTTAATAAGGTTTAACTAAGTTTTTTGTTTTATCATGAAAGTTAAACTATGTAGTAAGTTTGTCCAACTAGATTCTTACTTAAACTATCAGGTTAAACTACGTGTAAAAGGATGACGGTGCCGTTTTTAAAAATGTCGGCGCCGTATTTTTCAAATAAAATATTAATTTAATTAATAAAATTTTTTAATAATAAATATTATATTAACATATAGTAAAAGTTAAACTAAAGTTAAACTAAAGTTAAACTAAGGTTAAACTAAAGTAAAATGAAAATTAAACTTAAGTAAAATGAAAGTTAAAGTGCATGTACATAAAATGAAAGTTAAACTAAGTTAAACTAAAATTAAACTACGTTAAACTAAAGTTAAATTAAGTTAAACTATTTAAATTATGTTAAACTAACGTTAGAATGAGTTTGAAATATATGACAATAGAATGAGTTTAATATATTAAAATTAGAATATTTATAAAATGATAATAATATAAAAATTTATTTTTTTATTTAGAAGAACATATTATTTGAAAATATTTTTTAAATACAAAAACTAAATCCGCGGATCGGTATGCTAATCGTCTTTTACTTCTTCTGTATAGTGGATGTTTTTTTATTAAAGATAAAACTCATTCCTAGATTTACATTACCACGATGGTGTTTCTCTTAATATAACGCCTTATTGCCTTCACATCAGCTCATAATTCTTTGTCTACGGGAATATATTAATTAATCATAATGCAAGAATATTGAAACGTGTCATAAGCCAGAAACATGTGAAAAATCTACGAGGCTATCAACCAAACCTTCTCAGTATCATATGCAGACTAAATGTCAGCCAACTTTCTCCAATCCTTACGATAATATCGTACTAAGGAGGTAAACTCCAAACTAAATTTCTTGAATGAGAGATTATATAACTCTAAGCAAACATCAATGCAAAATCTATCAATCAACAAATTTTTGCAAGCATAAAATGAATAAGACAGACTAAATACGCAGATGTTAAGATTTGGCTCAGGTGCAGATTGTTTATGTTCTCAAAGCTACAAGATGTCTTCAGCATTATAAGACTAAACCGAGGCTAAGATCCAAAAAGTGACATGAAAAGAAACAGCAATTTGAACCCAAGTGACGAAAGAAAGCACTACAACTACTTCATACCTAAGACATGGATATAGGTTTTGAACTTGGCAATATTTGAGATCTTTGGCATATAAAACTACAACTCCTGCCAAGATCATACCAAGAACATTGAATTAGGATGACAAAAAAAACATAAAAATTTGTACATACCCGATCACCAACGACGAATAAGCTAATCAAGATTGGGTTTTGAAGATCTTTTTTGCTCCTTAGAGCATAAACATCAAGACATGCCAACCCAAAGCTCCATGGCAATTGAAGACCCATTGCTGCAATCAAGTAGCTGAAACAAACACAAGTATACTGACACTAATTCTTCCTCCAGATATGTATTTACACCAATATTCTAGAAAATCTCCATTAATCATACTACTAATGGAGCTTGTAGTCTAAACTAGTAATCAGGTGTCTTTTTTATATTTGTTTAAGCTCTTATAGACACGAGTGAAAGAAAGAGAGGAAGTGAAACAGAGTTGGAAGCTAAGTAAAATCTTAAACCTTTTTTGTTTTCTTCAAATTCTATAAGTCGTATCAATCTCAACACATGGAATGACAAAAACGATACATGTAATAATTTTCTTGGCTCGCATATAACATTTTATTAGTTATCTTGCTCACGCTGTTATCTTCGCCTCCACCTCTTCCCTGTTCACTGTCTACACCCACGCAGTCGTCACCATCCGATTCGGACCACCTGATGACGTCAACACAATATCATCCGAACCATCCTGGTTATTGTAACCATCCGGTACAATCGCCCATGGATTAGTCTCTTGCTCAGACATCTCATGATCACCAACGTCGTCGTTTTCGACGACCCTAGCCAGCTCGTTCCTTTCGTTACGGTGACCACCAGATTGGTTATTTCCGTTATTGTTGTCCAAGGAAGAGCCGGCGATAACTAAAGCGTTGAATTCTCTGCTCACGGTGGTGAAATTCACGCCGGAAGAAGAAGTTCCGTCGCTAAAAGCAACCGACCTCGAGGGAGACAAGTATCCTCCTTCCCTTTGTTGTGGCCGAGGAAGCTCCGTCGTCGTTATCGCGTGAATATCTCTCACGACAGTCTCCGACGGCGGCGTCTCATCCCGACGATCGAAAGCATCGTCCGTACTTGTGGTGGTCTCCGTTGACCTTTCTTGAGCTTACAAAGTTAACATGAGAGTTGTAGTGGTACTGGACTGTAATTAGATGCTAAGCTCTGATTTTAATTAGGCGATGGAAGAGAAGAAACAAGTTAGGAATAAATAATTAGTGATTATGATTTAATAATTTAGATAACGTATTAAAAGTTCTTTTTACATGAGAGGAAAAATTTATAACAAGTGTAAAGTGCTTTCCATGAAAGTTACGTTACAGGTAATAATTTCTTTTCTCTTTCTTAAATTTTCTTTTGTTAATTATTTTTGGGTGGATAAAGGAATATTTGGGTGGGTGGGTTTGTTTGGTTGGATATGTAAATAATAGATCTTTTAAAGGTTAAGTGGTATTTTCCTAATTTTTGACACTAAAAAAAAATCAAAAAGAAATTAATTTTTGAATGAGGGTCATTCTGGCAAATTGGAAATCCTAAAGGGTTAGTCTGGCACTTGACTCTACGAATCCCGATATACATTATTCTTTGTGGGTCTTAGCCGCCTTAATTCGCTGCTTTTGCACATTTAAGTGCAAGACTCACGATGTCCAGAATCGACTATCATTTTTGAGGTTTAGAATTGTTTAAATACTTTCAATTATGTTCATGCGGTAATATGCAAATCAGGCTTAATAGCTTTTTGGAATGAAGTTGTGATATAATGTTGAATTTCTTTTTTGTTTATATATTTATGTGACTCCATTGTTCCATCTTAGAAATTACAACTATTCCTAGCCGTTCCTCGCTACATTCTTATTTCTTATAACCTATACCGCCACTATTCAGACTTTGAAAGAAAGAAAACGACACACAGTTTAGCATCTGAGATTAATTTTGAAACCGGGAATAAAATTATCAGCTCTAGTGTTTTCACTTTTCACTATAACACAATTTTCTCTAATGTGTCAAAACGAAATTTCATTCATCTACTAAAAGTAGTTTATCATTTCATGGTTTCTTCAAAAAGCAGTTAATTTACCTCTAGTATTATTATATATTCAAAAACATTCTGGTTATTTTCTCGTTATCACTACACACCAATTATTACTTGTGATTAGCATGGTTGATTTGTAACAAGGATTTAAGAGGTATATATTTATCCAAGACTAATGTTCTAACATAGAGAACGAGAAATCAAAAGAGATACATATCAAACATGGGTCATTCAAGTCATGTAAAAATCACACTAAAGAGAAGATGTCATTGCTTTTAAACAATCTAAAATCTCCCCTCAGAAACGACCTATACATTGAGTAAGAGAAAAGAGACTGAGTTTCGTAAGGCTTAAACGGATGGTATGTTTGAGAAGGAGAAACCTTTATATCCTTTGTAAGCGTAATATGCAATCCGTGTATAGTAAAACCCCGGGATAAACAGAAGACAACCGAGGACAATGAAGAAAATCCCTGTTTCACCACCAACAATCAGACAAATAAAAGAGAGGAGTGAGTTTCCGGTAATCATTAGTCTGAATAAATTTCTAGAAAAAGAAAGCAAAGAAAAGCTATGCCTTGTTTTACATTCTATAACCAACTTGGTGTAGACTTGTCAATGTTTTGTACAAGGAGAGGGAAGTGAAAATAATGAAAATCTATTGTATAATGAAAGTAATCTATTTTACTATACTAAGAATCTGGTGCAGATGTTTTGTTTAACATAGCAGTGAAGAGATGTGTAAAATGCATCAATAAGAAGTTTCAGGCAAGCAGAGAAGATCAGTATATATAATAAAACACAGGTTTTAGAAAACATTCATATATAAACATAATTCTTAATTGGAAAGAATCAAGATGAGATCAAGAGGAATAAATGCTATTGCTTTCTTCCAACTAAAATCTGACTCTTTCAGTTTGCATTATGAAAAGAAGAAAATCTTAGTATCACCATATAAAAGTTCTCTCTGAAGGTAACTAACTAAACCAGTGGACATCATCACAGAAAGCAACCAAATCTCATACCTCTGGAGAATTATTTGAGAGTGTTTCACTTTAATATTCCCAGAAAACTTAGAAACAAAGACCAAAACCAAATCCAATACAGACACACCACAATGCTAACTACATCACTTTATACTCAATTCCTCAAAATTTCTCAAGATAATCTCTCAAATTAGGTTTACTTGAGGAAAATAACAAGTCTATACACTAATCAAAAACACACAAGTAAAGAAGCAGGACTAAGAACAAATCACCCAAATTATCAATCTAAGCTACATTTGATTAACAAAAACGTCTTAAAATCAGCTAATCACGAACATAGTGACTCGTACAGACGCAAAATTAGTAACAAATTAAATAATGGATCGTACCGTGGCCTCGATCACCGCCAACTCGGTTATACGCCATGAAGAAACCTGAAACGATTCCTAGGGTTCCGAACACGAGAAGAGCCACTGCGAGTGAGATCTCTTTCACCGGTGGTCGATTACTGACGGTGTACGAAGTCCCAATCATTAGGTCTTCGTCAGATATAGAAAACGCATGGTCGACGTAAGCCATCGAACTCTGAATAAATTTCACCGGAGAAGGATTAGAATCACAACGACGTTGATTTTAAGGTTTTTGTCGCGTGAAAAGGTAAAGATCGCAAGCTCGAAGACGAAATCAAACTCTTTTGCTTCCTTTATGAGTTAATGTGGATGATGACGGAGATTGTTGGCTTCATTAAAGCAACCAATGTCTTGCCGTATCTTCTATCTAGATTAGGACTACGTGTCGTTTTCACTAATGAAACGGCAGAACGTGCAAAGTAAGAAATTTTATGAGAAAATTACGAAAATAGTCTAAAATATTTATCAAATTTTACAAAAAAATAGTAAGAACTGAAAGGGTCTCTTTGCAACATTTTATCTTCGTTGGAAAAAAATCGAAACAAGGAATAGCTTTATCCTAGTTTCCAAAACAAAAATTGATCTACGTTTAAGGGATAGCTTTATATTTGTTTCCAAACAAGCCAATTCTGAAACTCTTCCTAGTTTCAATTCCAATTAGAGTCTGATAGTGAGAAAGACAATTGGAAGTCCTGTTCTGAGGATCCGACAAAATGGCTCCAAGATCCGATTCACAAACCCAAGCAACCAGCTCCGGCGCATCGGACGGTTCAGATCAATCCTCAATCAATCCAATATTCCACATTCTCCGAATCCTCCCGTTCTCATTTCTCCGACCACCACGTCTCCGTCTCAAGATCCCATCGTTCACACTTCCATCTCCGATGACTGTATACGTTCTAATTCTCCTCACATACTTCCTTGTAGTCTCCGGTTTCGTCTACGACGTATATGTCTAGCCTCCTGGTATCGGATCGACTCAGGACCCAATCACGGGAACGGTACGACCCGTTGTGTTTATGTCGGGTCGGGTCAACGGGCAAAACATTATTGAAGGTCTTTCATCTGGATTCATGTTCGTTCTCGGTGGGATTGGGATCGTTATGCTTGATTTAGCGCTTGATAAGAACAGAGCTAAAAGCGTTAAAGATTCATATGCTATTGCTGGAGTCTCCTCAATTGTGATGGCTTATGTTATGAGTATGCTCTTCATCAGAATTAAGATCCCTGGTTATCTCCATTAGGGTTTAGATTACTCCAATGTGTAATGGGAACTTTAGTTTTAAGATCAATCAATTGAAAAGTTGTGTCTTTTTAGTGTTTTCTAGGCTTTATGTCCATTGTGACTTATTCGAACTCGAATCAAAGTCTTAGTAACTGTTCAATCGAGTTCTTTTTGCCTCATTGTGTATATCTCTGTAGGAATAATATAATCACAAGTTGAAAAGTTGAGATCTTTATGTGTTATTTCAATCTTTAGACATAACTTTTCGAAGTGAAAGACTTCTGTAGCAGACGAACTAAGAGTTGGAAAGTGAATATTTTCCTTTGGCTATGATTTGAATGGTGATACTTTGGTATGCAAAGTATATAGTTTTGATCATCAAAGTAGCTGTGAAATTGAAGAGAGGAACACAGATTTGATTCCTCTCTATGATTGTCAGAGTGGGATATAACTGAGAGTTCTAGACAACTGAAGAGAGTGAGGCTTTGTTTGTTAGCGTTAAGTCTCAGTCAAGATTTTCGAAAATAAATTGTTCTGAATTGAACTATGTTGTTACTTTCTTTTTCAACATAAATCTTGAGTCTTTTGCTAAAAGGGACACTTTATTCATGAACAAAATTTGGTGTGTATAGAAACAGGGACCTGGTGCAAGCATAGAATAATGAAAACAAGAATCCTAGAATCTGATGAACATATATATTGAGATACTCTTTATACATATGATGGTATAGTTAAAATGATTAACAAAATTGGGTTGTTTTGGCCTTGATACTAGAGGTGTGCATAGCTTGTAGGAATGTGGAACCTCTCGGTTTTTGTCTGTTTTATCTGCTGAAATAGGTTCTTGGGGAAAAGAAACGACGAGGGGAGAACATTCCAGAATATCTAGGGGAAGCAAGACTGTCGATGGAACGGTACTCAGGCATGATGAACCCTTCTCTCTCCTCTCTGTTCCAGCTTCTTGATCCGCCATTAAACGTCCCACATTTAACCAATTTACCGAATCCCCACGCCTTCTTCTTGCTGGGACTCTTTGGTAAGCTACCGTTCATCTTCTGGGTCAGATACTCTCTCACCACCTGCAAACTCTGCTCCATCACCTCCATGGGCGGGGACAAGAGCGGGTTTCCTTCAACACTCAGCTTCCTTAGCCGTCTCATGCAGCCAATGGACTCAGGCAAAGCAGTGATCTTGTTGTAGCTAACATCTAGCTCAATGAGGTTCATTAGGAGGCCAATGGAAGATGGAAGTGCAGAGAGGTACTGGAAATTCTGGCTGACATTAAGGATCTCGAGGTTGATGAGGTTCTCGAGATCATCCGGTAGAATCATGAGGCAGTTGAGACGGGCGTCGAGGACACGAAGAGATGTGAGGTGAGTAATGGAGATTGGGAGGCTAATGAGCTTGTTGGAGTTGACAGAGAGCTTCCTTAGATTGGTGAGTTCAAATCCTATGGAGTCTGGTAATCTGATGAGTTTGTTGAAGTTTGCATTTAGTTCTTCCAAAGACCTGAAAGAAAGACAAAAAAAAACAAATTTTGGTAATTATGGTTTTGTTGAGGGGTGTTGTGAGAGTTTTGTGAAAGTTAGGGGGTGAAACCTGCAATGTTGGATAGATTTGGGGAGGGAAACAAGAAAGTTGCCGGAGACATTGAGGGTCTTGAGCTTGGAGAGACAACCAATGGAGTTAGGAAGAGCTTTGATCTGATTCGAGTGAACATCTAATGCTATTAAGTTAAGTAGTCTCGCTGTAAGTGATTCTGGTATGGTCTGTGTCACATCCAAAATAGCACCAAGTTTTAAGAAAAAGGTATGAATTGTAATATCAGACACAAACCAAACAAAAGCTAAAGTGGAATGATCCATAGTTGTAATATCAAAATGAAATGATGAAATGATCTTATTGATGAAATAATAGAGTGAAAAAAATTGCAAGGTGCTTAGGATCTGTATTGATTCATCCAAGAGAAATGAAGTCATATTCCCAATTATTATCAAAATAGACAAATTAACATTAGTATGTGCAATTGCATGCTTATGATATGGTATTGAATCATGCAAGAGAAATTTCTCCTGATTATAAATATGTGTTTGTGTTTAGATATAAACCTGGAGATGATTATTGGAGAGATCAAGCTTGCAAATTTGAGCTAAATTGAGTGAAGGATTGGGGAGAGACTCCAATGCCATCCCACTCAAATTCACAACCTCTAGCCTCTCTTCCTCATTATTAATAATGTTATTGAATGATGGTGACTTTGGTGATGATGATGGCGACGACGATGGTGATTTCATCAGTTGATGTTTATTATGTTGATCCATCGTCATCATTTGTTCCTTTTGTATTTGCGGTTGCTGATGATATGCCTCCTCGCATATCATCTTTCACTCTCTCTATTATATGTAAGATTTTATATAAATGGTTGAAGAAGAAGAAGAAGAGAATGATCAAATGATAGAAGAATGAGAGTTTAAAGCTTATATGCTAACAAATGTGTGTGTACGGAGAGATTATAGGAGATGTACGGTGGAGAAATTTTGATAAAATTTAAAAGGTAGTAGATAGATTTAAATTAAACGAAATTTTAAAGCCATAATAAAATTGATTATTTAGGTAATTAAAGAGTGGTCAAGGTTTTCACCTGATAAAAAAAATGAAATGCTCCGCAAATCACTCCTTTCTTTTCTAGGATTTGGCATCTTTTGACCAAATCAAAAGGAATGTCCTCACTAATCATTAAAGCATTGAAATTGTACAAAAGTAAGAATATTCACATTGATATGTACTTGACACATCAATCTCTGACTCTCTGTTAATGCTTATGATATGGAACAAATATTCCCATTTATATACACTACACATCAATTTCTGTTGTAATTTTTAGGAAAGCATTGATATTGTGTAAAAGAGATTTGTTTTACTTTTTTAATATTCTTGTTATCACCTTTTTTCTCATCGAAATAATATATTTAAGCCGCTGTAACAATTCTTTTATTTTCTACAAAATAACTAGATAGATGTCCCATCCTATGTGTGGGATTACATCTCATTTTTTAAATGTATTTACTAAACTATACAATTATACAAATATCGTTGCTATTTGTATTTTGTAACTCTCTACATCAGCATGTGCAACTCGATGACACTCCATACAAAGTCAAACGATATCATGAGACTGATGACATTTTCTCTCCTTGTCACTTATAATTATTATTTATACTTTATGCTTTGGTTAGTAACTTTTGTTTCTTGTCAGTAATAACCATTTATGATCTATATTATGCTATGTCAAAATGATTTGCATCTTACACTAAAAACAACAAACCTTTCCTTTTAAACATATTAAACATCAAATTTGAGTTACTCCGTAAACTTAACCGTAGTAGTCCGGTTGTTTTCTAAAGGGATACCAAATTAGAAATTACCAAACGCAGATTAAGACGATTTTCAACGATCGATCAAAAGGGTATTTATGAAATACAACAAACGTTTGAGCGACTTTCTTGTAGCATATTCTCTTCATTTGACTCATCCCTTCACGAATCCATCGAAAAATACACACTCACACCAAACACCGCCACGTGGCCTCAAATATCCCTTCTAGAATCTATAAATTTTACAAGAAAACCCTGCGAGACCTGTGAGAAAAAGAGAGAAAGAGAGACATGGAGGCAACGAAAGAGAGATTGGAGAAAGAACAGAAGAAGAGAGACGACGTCACCAATGAGGTAGGGAAGGCTGAAGACAACACAATGAGAGGCATCATTCATGAATCTATAGTGGAAGGCCAAAGTGCCGGCTGTGGCGACAAAGACGTGGCAGTGGCGGTGGCGGTGGCGCTCGCAAGCCGGAGGACATTCTTGCTTTCTCAAGAACCGTACGGAAGATTGATTCATCACTTGAATAGTAGTTATATTTATTATGTTGTTTACTTTTTTGCTTCAAAATATTCCATTTTCGCTATCTATGACAATCCACACTAAATATATCTTTTGATATATTAGAACACAAACATTAAAACACTAAACATCCTATTCTTGGTTCGTATGTCACAAGAATGATTTAATAAAAACTCTCTTCTTATTAATGTTTAGAAAATGTTCACCAAAAACTAAACAATTCTTGTGATTCTCAATATATCAAAGCTTTCAAAGCTTGTGATATTTATAAGAAGAAAACTCAACTTCTTAATCCCTATGACATTAGGTTTTGCTAACACCAAATCCTAATAGAATTTATTCTTATCTTATCCTAACTCGATAAGGCTAAGTTTAATATTTAATTTAATTGATCATAATCTTTATAACACGATTAGTATCTTGATTTCTAAGTTATTTAATTAACCAACATTCTCCCCCTTAATCTTTGAACTTGGATCATGGAGGTCTTCAACACCAATTAGCTCCCTTCTCGGCATTGTATCTTGTGGTATTACATTTCCTCATTTAGAAGCACAACTTCATGTAAGTATAACGCTTGATCCGCCACTTGCGTCTCAGTTAAGTTTGTCTCTTGTTGTCTTTGAGGCCTTTCGGGACATGCTTTTGCAAAGTGACCAAGTTTATCACATCTATAGCACATAACTTTAGAGTAGTCTTTCTTTTGTTTATCGTTGGACTGGTTTTGATTTTGGTCCGAAGTTCCTCTTTCTTGAGCACGTCCACCTCCTCGTCCTTTACCACGTCCTCCGCCAAAACTTCCACGAGAGTTTTGGGACTCCGAGTTTACCCACATAAGTTTCTCTTGGCTCTCCTTGTGTGTATCTTCCCCAATACGTTCCTCATACGCCTTCAATCTTTCCACGATGTCTTCGTATCCGGTTGTGTTGAGGTCTAACACTTGCTCAAGAGAAGCTACAATGTGAATGTACTTGTCTCGTGGTAGACTTTTGAGAAACTTCTTCACAAGTTTCGATTCTTCGATCATTACTCCTAGGGCGGCACTTCTTGATGAAAATTCGGATAGCTTGTCCGCAAAGCTATCGATTGTATCCGAGTTTTTCATCATCAACCGATCAAACTCCGAGTTTAGAGTTTGTAAGCGTGCCTCTCTAACACGATCAGCTCCCATGTGACGTGTTTTGATTGCCTCCCACATACCCCTTGCCGTGTCTTGCACTCCAATTTGCAAAATCAAGCTCTCGGATATGGATTGAAAGAGAAGAGCCGTTGCTATATCGTTCTTCTCAACATCTGGACTGCCTGGATCTATAATCTCCCATACTTTGTGAACCTTCAAAGCCACCTTCATTCTCATGGCCCAAACGGTGTAGTTTGTGTTGTTCAACATAGGGAGTTGGACCGAAGAGGGTGTCGAATCCCTTCTCTTAGACGATGTGGTGATCGCCTTGTGTTCCTCCATGTTGACCTTCTCGTCGCAATGGAGTACTTGACCTACACGTCAAGCTTTGATCGCTCCTCCTCTTCGAGTTGCGATTGGTCCCTCCTCGTAAGGCTCTGATACCAATTCTTGGTTGGTATGTCACAAGAATTATTTAATAAGAACTCTCTTCTTATTAATGTTTAGAAAAGCTTCACCAAAAACTAAACAACTCTTGTGATTCTCAATATATCAAAGCTCTCAAAGCTTGTGATATTTATAGGGAGAAAACTCAACTTCTTAATCCCTATGACATTAGGTTTTGCTAACACCAAATCCTAATAGAATCTATTCTTATCTTATCCTAACTCGATAAGGCTAAGTTTAATATTTAATTTAATTGATCCTAATCCTAACACGATTAGTATCTTGATTTCCAAGTTATTTAATTAACCAACACCTATAAATATTTAAAAGGAAAATAAAAATTATTACAATATTTGTCATTTGTTGTAAATAATAATTTAAAAGAGAGATATATGTCTCATATATATGTATATATATATATTATGTATATTAATATATGTGTTAATTTTATAAATAAAGAAATCGGAAGAACAAAAAGAAGGAGAAAGTGACGTAGGGGAAGAGAGATGTAAAAAAGGTAGTGTAATCTAGTTCAGCGAAAGCCAATATCCGGATCTGTCATATATCCGAATGGGGTGATGAATTTGGATTTAAATATCTAAAAATCCAAATATTTTTAATCGGATATTCGTTTTTTGTTTTTAGATATCTGTTTTTTTCATCGGATATCCGATATTTTTTTAAAATCGGATCCGGATATCCGATATTTTTTAAAAATCCAGATCTGAGTACAGATAATAAAATCCCGGATATCATGGATACGGATCAGATATCAATGATACATATCTAGATATCCTCAAAAATTCTGGATATCCGGATCCGTAATAGGCCTAGTGTAATCAAATTACTTTTTATTCTTCTTTTTATTATTTCACTTGTACTTTGTTACATGCTTATAGCAAGAAAAAATGAATATTATAAAGACAAGTGTGGTGATGATGAGAACTAAAAAATGACAAGTGTATGATAATGATAATAATAAAATGACAAATGTTTATGTGGAATTAATTGTGATGGATAATCATATGTGTTTATTGTGTTTTTTAACACTCCTTTTTTAGTATTCTTTATTAGTAACATATTGCGTATTAATTCAATTAAAAATTTATCATGTAAAAATTCATTAGGATAAAAACCATGACAAGAAAAAAAGAGTGCACTGATACAATCTTCTCTTGAAAGTATGGATGTACTCTTCTCTTCAGAGATTATGTAGATCATATATATTCTCGATCATCCTTTTCGTTTCTCTTGTTCTCATCGATGTATGATAGAGATTTGGAAAAAGAGATAGACCTTCATCATGGACATTCTCCTTTAATGTCTATGTGTTATTCGCTGCCTTGTTAAAAAATTTGTCATGAAAAAATCCAATGGAATAAAAACCATGATAAGGAAAAAAAGAATGCAGCCACACATATCATCATATATTTCCCCTTGGAAGCTTCATCTTCAGAAGATGAATTTTGATCTCAACTTTCTTATCCTTCTTGAATTCTTGATTGTAAGAGATGAATCTTGGAGGAATATATTTTGTTCTGTCGTTCTTGATATAGTTTCCTTTGAATTGGGTGAGACATGCAACAATGTTGTTGGCTCTTCAATGGTGAGTATTCTGCTTGCTTCTTGTATATGTCGGGGGTATTAAAATATGCCATACTGATTCTTTACATGCCTCATGAAGCCCAACAAACAACAACCAAAATCTGTTACTAGGGACGCCACAAGGTTGTTGTTTTGCGATATATCTTTATATGAATTTGATATAAATTTTCCATCTATAAAACCAACTAGACCAAATTTGGGTTCTAAAATAAAATAAGTCAAAGTCAAGCATACCTTGCAGATAACGAAAAACACATTTTAACTCATCCCAATATCTATTCGTAGGGGATGAAATATATCATGCAAGTAGATTAGTAGCAAACACTATTTCTTATCTATATGATTTGCAAGATATAAAGTCCACCGGCAGTATACATATAAGGTACTTTGGGACTATTTCTTTGTTATCTTGACAAGGTATGAATGAATATTTCTCAACATTCTGAGGGCTTATTAACCATGAGGTCCACTGACCATTGGAGTATTCAACTATTTGGTTTATCCATAATAAAGCATTCTATGATTTTTTGATAAGGATGTGTAAATATTTTATCTTGGAAATGCTCTTTTCAGAGCTCGAGACAAAATTTTGTCTTTCCAAGATCTTTTATTTTGAACTCTTTTTCATATGAGTTTCTTGCATCATCAATCTCCTTTTAAGATCCAATTATGTTTAGGTTATCAATATATATCAATGAACACAAATCCTGATGAGGATTTCTTTGTAAAGACACAAAGGTATAATTCATTATTTGCATACTTTTTCCTTTAAACGATTATGTGTCTTGACTATTTTAATCCATAAGATGATCACTGGAATTTGATTGCACATATTCCCTTTGGAAATGCTTAATATAACATCTCTTTTCTATATGTTCAATTGGAATACCTAGAGACAATTTTGTCTTTCCTATGTTTTTATTCCAAATAACTCCTTTACATTTTTGATGACGTTCGAAACATCATGCTTAAAAGTTCACTGGAAACATAAGTATGATATCATAAATCTTTCAGGGATTAAACTCTTCAAGCATTTTTCTTGAGGCACAATTCAAGTCAATCATATAGTATCAAATATTTATTTATCGGATATTTTAACTAGCACGACATACTTTTTTTGTTTTATGTAACATATTACCTTTTTGATGTTTTGACTTTTGCTCCAAAATTTCTCGTTTTCATACGAGTTAAATATAGACTTGGCTGCCTCTTTCATTTATTGGCCAATATTTTTTCTCTCTATGGTCATTCACATAGCGGAGATTCATAATCATCATTAATCATATCGCGCACGTTAGATCATTTATATTGTCGACAATTATTTTGATTTTGGTTCCATATTTCCCGATATGACATGATTAATCGAGATCTCTTAATCATTGATCATTATTAATGATTTTATTCATGTATCTGATTATATATTAATCATATCAACGCTCTATGTCTCCTCTTTAGGATTTTAATCCTCTTATCAATGATACTCTCTTTTCTTTTATTTATACAACCAAAGTAGTCCATCACATTTCTTATGTGCCATAGACTTAGTTCTTCATAGAAATATATGGAGCATTTAAGCTAGAATGTGAGAATGAATTATTCATTGAACTTTATGTTCATATTTATTCATTAAAAGATCAATAATGATAATTTATTTTTTATGAAATCTCATCAATCAGCTATTTTAATTCCAATATATCTGAATATTGATCCTTTGAAATTTTGAACTTTAAGTTCACAATCATTTTTCAAAGACACAAACTATACAACTCTCCATAATAACGGGAGTTTCTCATTCAAATGATGATATGCAAATCTTTCAATAAGCACATCTCTATAAGATGGCTCATTATTAAAATGGAGATTCATCTCCAAGAATATATATATTTCATTTTCTTTGGATTTTATTTTTATATGGTGTGTTAGAGCATTCATAACATATATCAGACACCCATAAAATTTTAAAGAGAAAATTTTATTATCCAACCATGACTCAATACATGGGAGAATTCTCTTTTATAATTTGTTGGCTTTATATGTAAATCATTATTTACATGTAAAACTATATGTTCCATGTCAACACATGGATATTAAATTTTGCCATAAATCTTTTTGCAATCCTTTGGATTTGCTTTATGGACGATTCATTATAGCTCATTTTGAATGTGAACATTATCTTATGGATGTCTCATTTTAGTTCAGTTGACATACAATAAGTGATAAATTTCGGGATGTAAACTCACCAAAATTCACAAACTTTGGAATGTAAACTCGCCAAAATTATCAACTTACTGTCGATGTGGGATTCTTTAATTTTCTCTCTCGAGATGATGATTCTTCTAGTATATTCATCTCAAATTGACACCCATTAGGATCAATATCATATTAACTTGGATCATGTATTTTATTCTGGATCCTTTTAATTTTTTATGTGGGACTATTAATACTCACTCTCAAGATTATTTTTATCCATTCATCTTGGACCGAATTTTACTTATAGATCTGTTTTATTTGAGAGTATGATTTGGGGATTAAACTTTGTTTAACCAAAAATGGTGATTTGACCAAAAACTATATGATTCATGAGGCATACCCTAATGCAAAATCAAGGAAGAGGCATAACCTTCCCTTCTATAAATAATATATATTATAAAATGAATTTAACAAAAATTAAAATTTACCTTGTATTAAGGAACAGGGAGGCATGCAATAATTGAAAAAAAAATCTGGTTATTCAGCATAAATTTACAATGATTTTCGATATCATTGTTGGACAGGAATGACTTATCCAGTTATGTTATGTTTTAAAAAATTAGTATACTTCATGTTTATTATCATTGTTGTCATCTTATTTACGTATATATATATATATGTTTCAATTGTGGTCAAACATGTAATATCATATTTATTTAATTTTTTGGTCATTTAAATAAAGCATCAACCATACCATTTGTCTTTATAAGCTTGTGAAACGAATTCATCAACACTATCAAGCCTAATTTTCTTTATGTCATAATCAGAGAACTGTGTTCTCAACTTGATTACTTGGACAATAAATCTTGTGAAACCCATATTTTGTGTTGTCAACAGATACACATATGACCATCTTCTAGATGAGTAAATCAATATCATAAACTATCAAAACGGTTTGCATAAAATATAAATATATCCACATATATCACCATGTATTTTTTCTAAAAATACTAGCGATTCATTCCCAATTTTAACTGATAATGGCTAAATTATAAATTTTCTTTGAAAATATGTGTCACATCAAAACTCATGATATTGAAAAATCTTACAATATTTTAATAAATGACTATTAAAATTTTGCATAATTTTTTGCATCATAACTAAACCAAAATGTCTCACTTGCTTTGGTTACTCGTTCTTCTCCTGCCGCACTTCCTAAGTTATGCTTCTTCAGCTCTAATTATGGGGTCCAATCTGATTATCTGCAAGTAAAACCCACAAAATTCAAAAATCATTTGTTTGGTTTAAGACAAAAAGAATGAATGAGCTTAATGGCTTCCTCTGGTTTTCCTACCTTACAGAACCCGTCGATAACAGAACTGACGGATACAGAATCCTGAGAGATACCAAAGAGTTTAAGTTTAAACAATACCGCAGTCGCTTCTTTTAGAAACCCTGCCTTACATAATTCATGAATGAATACTGTAAATGCCACGATATCGGGTCTGAGGCCATAGTGTTTCATCCCCATAAGCAATTCCCAACCTTTATCAAAATAACCATCAGAGCTATATTTTCTAATGAATAGGCTAAGAACCGCAACATTTAGATGTCTCCCTCGACTAAGCATGTGCTCAACAAATTCCTGAGCTAACTCCATCCCGTGAATTCGTAGAATTTCCTCAAGCAACGAAATACAAACCCCTTTTGAAGGAAAGATGCCAAACTGATCCATTCTGTAGGTTAGTTTCAGGGCCATGTCTACTTTTCTCTCTTTAATGCAACAATCAATCAGCATTGAAAACACGGTCTCTAAAACCCGACGATCAATACGAGTTTCAAATATAGCATTCATAACGAAACACAAGGACTTTTCTTTTCCACCACATTTCTTAACCAGACAGAGAAGCATATCAACAGCTCTATAATTCATATTTCCAGATACCAAAATATGAATCATTCGGCTAATAGACTTGATCGAGTGCTCAGCACCAATCCACAACTCTGACCACCTAAAGAAGTATAAAGCAATAGATGCATCCAAAGTCTCCTCAAACAAATATTCCAAAATTCTAGTGACTTTGTATTGATCAAGTTCATTACTAAACCCACACTCATATTTCTGTATCCAACTGTGTTTCATAAGCACATTTCTAATTGTTTCAACACAATCACTAGGGACATCAATATTCTTCAGAATCGTATCAAAATCTTCACCAAAATGCTTACTTGAACAAATTCTTGAACTGGAAACATAATGCCGTGATCCAGAGTAGGTTGGCTTACCAGAATCACTTTGAAATATTGGGTTATTATCAGCTAACGAAGCAAGAGAAAAGATATATCCAAAAGCCTTAGTTCTTGTAAACCAATGATTCAACCCAGAAGACTTCCAGTTATGAATTGAGCTTGAAACCCACATAAACAGAGACTCGTCACGACTCACAAGTAATCTGAAGAAGAAGAAGAAAAAAGGAATTTTTTGTCAGTTTTGTGGAACCAATTAGAAATAAACCCAATTCGTCACTGATCGAAACCTTTATACTTTACAACCAATTCATAAACCCCAAATTTTATGGCAAAGGGTGAATACAGAGTAACTGCGAAGCTTACAATGCCGTTGTCTTGATTTTGATCGTCCGGAGAAATAGCGGCGGCAACGAGGAGAGTGAGCGAGACGATAGGTCATAATTTATGGGCTTTTACTGTAACTTCATAAATGGGCTTTTATATGGGCCTTAGAGCTTTCCTATAAAAGCCCATATTTACAACAAATACTCTCGAGTCTCCATCTTATCTCGGCGACGGCAAATTTTCTCACTTCCTTTAATGGACTCTCTGGTGGCGAGTTACGCTTCGTCGGACGAAGAAGACGAAGAATCTCAACAACGTAGAGAAGCTTTACCGTTAAATCCTCAGTACATTCTTCTTCTTTCTATTCTCAGCAATTCCTCAACCTAAAGAACTTAGATCTTCCGAAGATGGTGATTTTGGCTCACGAGGAAAATCTTCTACGTTCCCCTCCTCTCTTCCTCCTCCGAAATCTTCAATTTCTCCGGCACCTTCGTCAATTCCGGAACGTGTTGTTCAGATCAGGCTTCCGGTAAACCCTAGACCTTGCATCTGATGATGACGATGAAGAAGAGGAGAAAGCGTAAACAGATGGAATCTTCTTCAGTATATCACGATTCATCAGTGAAATCGCTTTTATCCGCTATGCCTGCACCTAAAAGCTCGAAAGCACTTGGTGCGCTTCCTTCATTGGGATCAGGATCAGGTCGAAGATCAATCCTCGAAACAGAAACACCTGCAATTGCAATTACTCATACGGAATCAGGTAGTAGTGAGCAAAATCAAAGTTATGAATCGTTTAGGGAAACAAAACAAATTGCTGGAGTAGATAACTATTATGCTACTGGTTATGGTGGTATATGAAACAAAGTGTAGTTTTGGTAGTGTGGGATATGATGGTAGTAGCTATGGAGGTAATACTTGGAATGGTTGTGAGTTTGAGGCTACTATGGGATTGCCCGAAGCGGTTGTAGCTGTGGACAGTGGTGTAAGGAGAGGAAGGAGAGGGAGGAATGAAATACCAACAGAGATAATTGAGGTTAAGCAAGATGAGCTTATGAAGAATAGACCAAGACTTGATCAGGCTAAATCTACTGGAATCGCTTTGGGACCAGCGTATCAGGTTTGTTTAGCATCTAAAACCCTTTACTTTTGCTTGGAATTTTTGGGATGCAAGAACTTAGGAGTTGTCTCTAGGGTCTGTAGTTTCTCTGGATCTGTAAATCTGAAGCCTTTTCTTATAATTAGAGAGCATATTGAGTGATGTATATTTGAGAAAAAAATTGAATTTAATTGGTAAAAGTATAGAGTAGTTGTGCATTTAGCTTCTGTTTGTGGCTGCCATTATCAAGTTTGTTTTTTCTTGCTGTAAAATTTCTTTGCAACAACTTGAAAGAGTCTCTTATTACTCTGGTTCTCTAAATTTAAACCGCATAGCTTGTAGGAGATTTTCATTAGAGAGAATATTGGGTTAATCAAATATTTGAGAAAAGCCCAAAATTGAACCGCCGGAAGAAAATAGAAATATCAGTTGTACTTGTAGATTATCTCTTGTTTGGGGCTTCCATAGTCCTGTTTTACTGCCAAACTCCTTTGTGCTGATTTATAAGAAGAGAGCTTCTTGATATAAATATCAATTTTATGGTATGAATTCTTTGTATTCCCTTTTATATGTTGTCTTTGTTCATATTTTGTCTTGCAGCCGGAGTCATCTTCGTCTACGGGGGAAGTGTTAAAGCTTCACAAGAGGAAGCATCAGATCACTGCGTTATTCATGGATATGAAGCACAAGGAGACAGAATTAGCAGAGAGACGTTCAAGAGGATTGCTCACAAAAGCCGAGACAGAAGCTAAATACGGATGGTGATTTACTGCCGTTATTTCTCCCAATTTTTTTACTATCTTCCAAGATCCAAGCTTTGAATGTAATATACTCAGTTTCCTTTGTATGAATCTACTCTCAGCAGAATGCTTTTGACCCAACAAGCTGTTTAAAGCTTTATCACTTTGAAAATGATTCTCAGATTTAATTCAGAACATGTCCCTGAATACAAACGTTCTATTAACTACTTTTTTTGGGAGTTAACAAAAGATCTGAACCTAATTAATCCCTAATAGAGCAACTCAATATCCATAAGGTATGGCAAGTGCTACAAAACTCATTGGCGCATGACAAAAAATTTCCAATTTACCTTCCTACCATCTAGGGGTCTCTGATCCAAAAAGCATATGCATTTGATTGTGTCCATCAACACTTTCCTTTGTTATGTGATCTGCTACGACCCTTAGGTCCTAGCTTTCGTCTTTTGGCGTCTGAACGAGGTCTAAGCTGCAAAGAGAAGCGACCATTCAGTTTTTAGATCCTTGATGTGAACAGAAGGCTATGGTCGGGAAAGATCAAACAAGCAATGAGAAAGATAACGAACCATCTTGATGTACTTGAGTTGTCTGAGGATCTCACTAGTCTCCAGTTCCTGAAGAAATGAACACAAGATGCATTGTATAAACTTTAATTTTTTTTGGAGCAAGTAGAAATCTGTTAAAGAATCCAAATGACATGTTCATGGAGAAAAATGAAGCAAAACTGTACGAGAATTTTGACTGCCTTTACTAAGTACTAGACTCTCATGGCTGTTTAACTTTGAAAGGATTTTTCTTGAGGAAAAGAAGATAGTTGTAAAGGGAGTTTCTGACCTGAGGGACGGAACAGTCAGCACGCGATGGATCCCAAAAGACACCGCAGTAGCATTCCCAGTCTTTGGTCTGTACCTCTGAAGGAGGGGCCCTGAGTATATCCAGTCAAACTAAGCATATTGAGTCATTCATTTTTACACTAACGGTTGAGTTATAGATATGAGAGAAGGAACAAGATATTGGTAACTTGGTAAGAAGCCCGATGAAATGGCGAACGATACATTCAAGCATGAGCCAAAATATATAACATGCAAAATTATTTAACTTACCTACGCCACTTTCCGCAGATATCTCCATTAGCATCTTCCTCTCTGCATTGAAGCCAATTCACTGCAGAACATTGTTTCTTACTATTCTTGGCCTTGTTAAGATCCTGCAAAGAGAGAAGAATGGCAGCTCTTTAATATCCAGCCTAATCTATGACAACGTAAGACATGCATATCCACTATACTGAGAGCTTACATGCATATATTCGGACTGGTCAATTTCCAAGGGTTCACCAAGAAAAGAAGTATCACTGCATTGAGATCCAAATGTTTTTGTATGTCAGCCAAATAAAACAAAGGCCACCCATTTTGGTGAAAGGAACAACACTCAATTACCAGTTGATAGACATCTTTGATTATTGAGTGCATACCTCACTGTTGGACCTGACCAGTCCGGAACATCTGCTTGAAACTCTTTTCCTATTCGAATTCCAATTACAAATGGTACTGTAACTCTCCATTTCCGTTCCCGTAAAATTTTCCCCTTAATCTTGGTCTTTGATGACTTATTTTTCAAACAGGGTGGACAGAGCCAGTCATCATTTTTTGCAACTTCTTTCAACCGAACACCGCAGCAGCTTGTATGATATGCCTTTTCACATTCATCACAAATTAACATCTTTTCGACAGTTCCTGGCTTATCACAATGTTTACACTGCCTGAAAGGGCTGCTAGTATCGTCTGTATCTGTCTCAGATGCCCCGGTATCAGAGGAATTGCAATCATCTTCCCCAGTTTTACTGGAACTTGAAGCAAGTTCAGAACTGGATTTCAATGACGAGCAGCTGTCATTTGTTCCACCAGAAGAAGATGTCACTTCAATATCGTTTACAAGTTCTAGAGCATGAGAACTGACAATAGAAAGTTGATCACCATTTTTCTTGGATTCGCTTGGGTAATGTGTAGTAAAGGGTCCTCTGAATTTGAACTTCTTCCGTCTATAAACTAGAAAGCCATTAACCCGAGCACCAATAGATTTCCCTCTCTGCTTCCTCCGGCTATACATAAGCAAGGCATTAGATCTATCACCACTTCTCTTGGTTTCCCCAATATGACTTCCAGTAAAACTGCCATTAGATTTCACTAAC
The DNA here is from genome assembly GCA_963922655.1 of Cardamine chenopodiifolia. Classification (NCBI taxonomy): domain Eukaryota; kingdom Viridiplantae; phylum Streptophyta; class Magnoliopsida; order Brassicales; family Brassicaceae; genus Cardamine; species Cardamine chenopodiifolia. Next base: position 675,733 of record OZ000469.1, read on the forward strand.
TGCTTGCTTTGACTGCAAACAGTTTGATGACCACTATTCTTGATTTCTCCAGGGTTAGGTCCAGTAAAAGTACCATCAGCTTTAATTGTCTGCTCCCTTTGGCTATATGCAGAAGAGTCAACTTGATCACCACTTACCTTGGTTCCTCCAGTCACACATTCGCTAAGACTAGAGCTATTGGATTTTACTCTACCTTTCTTTCTGCAATACACAAGACAATTATCTGTTTGGTTGCCTCTTCTCTTGGTTTCTCCACAGTCATGCTCAGAGACAAAAGCATCTTGAGTTGTCAAGACAGTTGTAGTTTCTCCAGTAAAATTACAACTGGATTTCCCTCTTCTTTTCTTTCGGCTATAGACAAGACAGTTGTCGAAGCAATTTTTCCTTTTTGCGCTTTCTCCAGGGCGATGTACAGGGACAATAGAGTCATCAAGTGAATCATCCTGTTTCTTGTTGTTTCCTACGTTATTTTCCACAGTTCCCCCAGGTTTCCCGTTCCTCTTCCTTCGATAGTACACTAGAGAAGCCAGGGCCTTTTCAGATACCTTGTGCATAACAGATTTCTCTGGACTACTTACTTGAAGTTTTGCATTTTTTGATTCATCAAGATTCATAGCATCAGTGACTGGAGTAGCTTCAAGAAAGCTTACTTGAGACTGTTCCGGAAATTTGTGGGTCATCTGATAAGTTTCAGCAAGTGATGCCCAATCATATGCAGCAAATGAGTCTTGATACTCGGGTATGTTCAGTAGACTAGATTCAACGGAAGAGCTGAACGAACTTTCCACCAACATGTCTGCCTGATAAACCCAAAAAGTATATGAAAGCACAGCACATCACTTCTCTAAGTACTGATGAATCTGTTGGTCATCTTCATGTAGTCCCTCCAGAAACTTATGGTAGAGTTCATATCCTTCTGATCTCCTAAATGTAGAAATCAAAACATGGAACAGAGTCAATATGCAAGCAAACCAAGTCCATGATTACCATAATGGAGAAACAGTAAGTTCTCTTCTGACTACTAATTTGGATCAATTTCACAGCACATAATTTCAGTCCAACACATAGTTTTATACTCACCCCAGTCACTTATCAGGTTTCCAAAAGGGTTGCTCTCCTGATTCTTATTTGAAGAGTTTTGTCTACTGCATTCTTAGCCCACCCATATTTTTCTGATCATCTCCAGTCTCACTGAGAAAAATAAGTTGTACTCACTAAGTTGGTCCTAGTGATAAAATGCAAAATTTCTATTCAGAAAAACCTTTAATCCTCACTAAGTTAGTAGTCCAGGATGTTCTTGGATGCTATTCAAATCCAAATCCAGCACCCAAGTTTAGAAAACCACAAATATTTAGATCTAACGAGACTCAAATCTGGAAACCCATGCACCCTTCAACCTAGATTATGTACTTTTAATTTAAGCTAGGCATATCTTAAATCCAGGTACATAAAACGATTGTGAAGTAAGTAAATATCTATTCATATGCTAAAATTCCAATTTCAATCTAAACAATCTTCTCCCAACAATTTTAATCTTTCAGTCATAAATTACCAGAAAAACTCACAAACAAAACACACTTTCGTTCTTATGAAACCCTAGAACACAATCAATAGGCACAAAAACCATTGGAGACTAAACACCAAAAATTCAATTCCAGTAATGCAACAAACCTTCATCTACCTCACATATCACAGTCAAATCCAGTACAAAACAACAAACAATTCAATGAGAGCCATACACAAACAAGCTTCGTACAAGAAGAACACAAGAACAATCGCATTAACCAGAAGACTACGAAGAGACGAGAATAACCTCCCTCCTTGAGCTTCTCCGAGTTATGGTGTTTCTTCTTCACTTAGCCACACTTCTCCACTGACGCAAGTTTCTCTCTCTCGCTCGCTCGCTCTCTCTCGCTCTCTTTCTAACTAAGTGGCAAAACAAATTTCTGTGATTTTTCTGTAGAGTTTCTTCAAAATCTGATTTATATAATTTAACCGCTCAGATTTTTTTTCTTGTGTAAAAAGGGTCTATTTTTTAGTTTCTTGCATTCTAATCCCTGCACAATTTATAGTTTATAATTTTTAAACCCAAATTAAAATCAAATTAACAATGAAGAACACACAAAATTTGGCATTTATATATACATACATGTGTTAAACTGTTTATAGACTGTTTACAAGCTACATGTGTCCTTAGACTTGTTGATTCCAAGATGATCTAACAATACAAAGCTACATAACAACATATCTCCAAGAAGCTCTGCTATGGGAACATACACTAGTGAGTCCTCTTGGAGTAAAACAAAAAGACTTGCCTAAGTTTTTCCTGGACTTTCAGGGTTCTAAATCACAGTAGCATGTGCTTCAGATCCAAATAATGCTTCTCTGTAACTACTTTGAAGTCCTCTTGTCTCTCTGTCTTCTGATTTAAGATCATATCGTTGCTTAAGCTCGTCAAGAGAAACCTTCATACTCCTCAACGTCAAATATTGTTGCCCCATCTGCTGACCTGACAATAGAATTTAAGATATGATTACCGACAATAGAGCTTATACTGACAAACCAATGCTTATTAGCTATTTGAATGAGGATGTCATAGCTTAACATGTGCTAACTTTGGATGCTGGATACCTATAACAAGTTTTTATTCACAGATACCTTTTTTAGTTCAAAATCCAACTTTTATGCGAGAATGACCCCTCATGGTTCTGCAAACACCTGATGAAGTTACTGCTACATAATGCCAGCAGTTAGAACATTTTAGACCCAGCAATCAGATATGTTTTATAAACTACATAAGAGATTAGAGAATAGGAAACAAATGTTAGACCTTAACAACAACTCTGGGAGTTTGAAAAATCAAATTTATACCTTCATTTTCTACAGAGAGTCTTTCCTCCTCTTCTGGTGTTTCTCCATCCGGATCTCTCTAACTACTTTTGCACATAGTTACAAGTTTGTATCTGTTACTTAGACCTCAGTCTTCGTCTTCACAATTTTGCTCATGTAAAAATCAGTCCTTTCCAAAATTCTCCTAACATACAAGGGAAATCATAAGATAAGACAGTTATACCAATAGTGTTGCAAACAAAAATTTCAATTGAATCATAATATAACGAGAAGGTGGTCAATCTTATAAGCCTGAAAGGATAAAACAACTTATCATTATCAGTCTTTCGAAATAAATGGAAAACCAATCATATGGTTCCTCATACCATCGGAAACTACCACCAATTTTGTTGGTAAATAAACAACACTGTCATGCTCCATGCTTAAACTACATTCCTATAGAGAATCTCAAAAATAGTTTCTTCCTCTCCGTTCTTGAAGCGTAAACTACATTCCTATGGAGAATCTCAAAAATAGTTTCTTCTACTCCGTTCTTGAAGCGGATCATTAATTTCTTCTTATGTTCTGTACTTGAGGCAGATGACAATATTTTCTTCCGTAAACAAATAAAGGGATTAAAATTCAAAGGGTACTCACAGAGTGTAGTCCACCGCTCTCCATTGTCTTGGTCTGAATACAATTTCTTTATTGATGCCATTTCCAAATGCATCACCGTCATTTTGGAGTTCTAAATCATGGCTACCAATCCTATGCAAAAGCTTATACACCATTAGAAGAATAGCTTAAGCTAGTAGAAATTCTTTTGCCATCTTCATCCCCAGCATTTCCCACGCCACTAATGCTATTTCCACCTTCCTTCGTTTCAGGATCATAATCACCATTCTCAGAGTCATCCGAAGGATAATCAACGTCGTCACTGAATAACGTTTCAGAACCAATATGGAGAAGAGTAACGTTTGAAGATATCGTATACAATAAGAGAGTAAAAAGTCTCAGAAGTAGAAGAGTAAACAATGTTCTGATACGAAACACTTGGGTACTCACCCTAGACATTTCCTTCAATGCAGGATCCATAATGTTTGTCACTGGTACAAGTCCATAGCCAGAGGTTTACCTGATCTCTCTAGCTCGTTATATGACCTGACCTATTCCTATTGAAGCCAATGACCAAAAAAAGAGATGTGAATTCCAAGATTGGATTCGAAAAGAAAAAGGGAGAAATTTATGTGGCACAGATCAATAGTGGTACGAAGCAAAACGATCACTGGTATACAAAACTTTGGTTTAAGTATTTTGGAAACGGAAGAGACATCTATTCCCTGACGAGCCATGTCTTTGAATTGGAATTAGTTATCACAATGCAATAGTAGAGAAGTTAAACATCTGCAGTATGCATGTAAGACTCATTTGTAAAACAAATATTCATTTTTCTGGTGCATATCCAAGAACAATATAGATTTTGAGTTTATCTAAGAGAGCATTTCCATTGCGAAAAATACAGAAAACACATCAATACCCTATAGTAGTAAAAGAAAACAGGTGCTCTCAATTTAAGAAAAGAGATACCTTGAAGTGTAATTCTGACCTTTCCAATCTTCTGTTGATTACGCATCAAAAAGATTCTACTCCAACTTCATCTTGGTTAAAAAACACCATTTTACCTCTTCTCCTTTTTCTTAGCCTTCTCGTCTTCACCATCCTCGGAGTAAGTAAAGTGCTACAACACTGGCAGACCTTTATAGCAGATTTGGACATTTCCTCATTGGTTTTGCATCTGATTTTTTTTCTCCTACATGGAATCTAACCTCCTATCTTCAAAAGAGATTCACATTAGTGTAGACCTGATTCTCCCAGCCAAACATACATGGAATTTTCAGGTTCTTCATCCATTGACCCCTTTGTTTCACTCTTCCCCATATCTCAGTTCACAGAATCAACCCATCCTTGCTAATTTTATTGAAACAACTAGTTACCTCCATATGCATAACCCTCACTGCATCAAATTCCTCATTTTTAAGTAGTGATACAGAAGTCAAGTCAATTCATGACTTAAAGTAGAATTGTGATTGCTACCATCATTACACATCCAAGTTTTTCAATCTGTCATAAATCATATTAATTGAATTTTCTTCCAAGATGATATATTTCTAACTAAATCTGGCAATTCACAAGAAAAATTGTTACAGATTGAATAGTGGATTGATAAAAGAGTAACAATTGATGCAAACCCAGAAACCATCAAGTCTCTTAGCATTTTCAAGTTGTTTCAGCCCAAAGATAATCATGAAATGTCAACTTTGTAAAGAAACCAAAGCCACAAAGTTCTATACATGAGAAGCTTAAAAATCTTTCTAAATTTTATATAACCAAACGCGTAGGAGAAAAATAATTATCTGAATCTAAATATTGATAAAACCTGAGATGGGTTACTTGCTGATCTAGCTTGGTCCGTTCAGACATCGGCGGCGACGGAGCTTTTTTCAATCAACGGTCGGGCTTGTGTTCATCGTCGGTCGAAGCTGCACTATTAACGTTTTACACTTTAATCCCTATATTTATCAGCTTATATCTAATTTGTTTTCATGTTCGCGATAAACATTACACTCGAGTATTCCAAATTAGACGATAGAAGTTTATCCAACAAACAAATATAAAACCCGTAAAAGACTCGAGAATTTTTCTTAATGTTATCAATGGTATGTTGATAATATCGTATATTGTAACACTATTTGCTTTTAGTATCTTCCATCTATTTTGATATTAAAAATTCAATCTTCACATCCCGAATTATAGAGATATTTTTATTCTCTAAAGTCCGCTTGTTCTAAGTAGATTATGCAAACACGTTATTGAAATGCGAGTTCAAAGAACTAGAAACATAAGTTTTGGATTGATTTCTATGGAAATTGTTAGCCGAGTCAAACTATATACTCACAATGATTGGACAATCCATGAGATTGCATGTGGTACATTGAAAAAGCTAGATATTGTGATAGCTTTATTTTATACATCTTCTTTATCTAACTACATGTTAACTTATTGTAATTCCAAAGCTTTGTACATGTAATAACAAATCAAAGATTTTTACCATTGGGTGTAAATAAGTTTTAAAATCATTCGTGTCATTAATATCAAAAAAAAATCTCATTTCGTGTAAGAGAATATTGAAATTCAAATTCATCAAACCCAAAATATAATCAAAGACAGTATCAAGAAACAAAGTGATTCATTGTTTCAAAGCCAAAGCCGTCAAATGCATTCATTTAAAAAAAATTGCAATCAACAATTCATTCTCATACAAACCATTCAAGAATAACAATTGTCATGGTGCGAACATTTAGGGGACCACCAAATATTTCATTATCATCCACAAGCTTATCAAATCATCGAAAGATGAGTTTGAAGAATTTGATCATGGTCCATACAATCTAAAATTTAATATTTCCATATAAAAATTCAAATCCCACACTAGAATTATCTCAATGGATTATATGTTAATTTCTCATTTTTGTTATATATATCCTCGTCACTGATTAGACTTTTTCAATGGACTTCAATTTTATTTATTTATTTATTATTTGTGGCTTAAACAAAATTCAAGTATGTCAGAACCATGCATTTAATGGTATATTTATCGCTCATGGAAAACTATAAGATTTACCAAAAACTCCGCTTTTAATATATGAACAAATAAATAAAAATAAAAATAAATAAAAAATCTAAATTTAAAACGAGGATAAACAGAAAGTTAAAGCTCAAATCTCAACTAGGAGTGGTAAATAAAGTTTTGAGTTGGTTTGTTGAGATTTTGGTTGGATTGGATTGTATATGATAAAAATCATTGCACTAAAATTGTGCAAACTTGGCATTGAATGACAATGGTTTTTGGGGTGGTTTTTGGTTTTACATTTCCTAAAAATCTATTTTATAGCCATTCATAATTTTGAAATAATTGGATTCCTTAAAAATAGGGAATATAGATTTTGATGGTTTTTTACATATTTTTTAAGATAATCCAAAATCATACTTTTAAAAGTTTTTAAGAAATTTTGTTACTACATTCGTTTTTCGCAAAACTGCAACAATTATTTTTTCTATTTTAAAAATGTTGTTAATTTTATCAATCAACAAAATTAATAATTTAAATACCATTTTTTCTATACGAGAGTAAAGTTTCTTCATACTTGTCTTCTACACACAAAATCCGATCTTCCATTTGTCAACACACAAAAACAATAACATTATTTTAAAAAATTTAAACACATATAACCAAAAGTAAATATCAAAATAGGAAAACATAAAAAAAAGTAATAAATGTTTATATATATATATATATATATAAACCAAAAATTAAACAAGTTACCATTCAATTTTTTGAAAAAATAAAATCTACACCAAAAATCAAATATCATAAACCAAAAGCTAAAAATCTCTTTAAAACTCCCAAACAAGCGTTAATGTAAAATAGTAGAACTAGAAAAAGAAAAAAAACGTATGTTTATCACATTGAAAACACATAACATCTAAGTAAACCATGTGAAATTGAATAAAACAATAGAAAAAGAGAGTTTAGTGACAAAATAAAAGAAATCCAAAATAATGACAAAATAGTGAGGAAAAAAAGAGAGTTTAATCTCAAATCATATTAAGAATATCCAAATATTTGGTTCTAAGATAGAGAAAAGAGGGTCTCTGTTTTAACAGAATAAATATTCAAAGTGATATGTTTAATGAAGAGATCTGGCAGCGCAAAAATTTTAAAATGTAAGTGTGTTGAATTTATAGGGAAAATGAGCAATGCATGTAACATATAGGCGCGAACGTTCTGGTACGAACGCGTCTGTAAGAAACTGCATGAGTTGGTTACAAAAAAGGGAATCGTTTGACGACCAAAAAAAAAAATCGTTTCAACAAATAAGCTTTATTTTTTCTGATACATTTGTGCTTTTTAAATTGGAATTCTGAAGCCTAATATCTAAATATAGATCCATTATTCCAGCTTGGATAAGTACAAAGGGTCTTTGTGGGAACGAAAACCCGTAGCAATCTCGGAGACTCGGACTGAGCCTAGTAGCCTAGTAAAATTCTGAGTTGGTTTATTTCAGTTTTAGATTGAGTTGGGTTATGACAAAGAGAAACAATCAATATACAACCAAAATTCATCTAGTTAAAAAAGGAATGAGAAAGCTATTTACATAATTAAAAAAATCATTATATAAGTGAATATCTTAATCAAAAAATTATTACATAATTGAAATGGATTACTTGCTGATTTTTTATTTTTTTTTGAAATGGAGAGTTGTCTCCTTTGAATGAAGCTCTCTTCATTCTACCCTAGGCTGACTGTTTTGTCTATCTCCAAGACCATAGCTATGCTAACTGATGAGGTCATCAGACCAGTAGCTGAACCAGATTTCAATCAAATTCACTGCTCAAGCCGTATAGAATACAACAAGGACATATGTGCCTTTCATGGAGCATATCGAACCAAATAAAATGAGTTAAGCAATAAACAACCTTGTTCCAGAAACTTAACTCATCAGAGTCTCACGCGAAGTGGAATTATCTCCATAACGGTTCACATAAGGAAGATATCAAGCTTTCAAACCGGCAGACCTCAAACCTCCTCAATAGAGACATATGGACACTTGTTGATGCATTCCATTAATAGCAATAATCATAGGAATCGTTATCACTCTTTTTACGGTACTGGCTTTGTTTCGGCATTTCAAGAAAAAACAACAAAGAGGTAAGATCTGTAACAAATTTTTCTGCCAATAAAGATACAAGTTAAACGAGGCTCTTATAGGAGCAGTTGGTGCGAGGAATGGACCGTTGAAAACAGGGAAGCGATACTTTAAATACTCTGAAGTTGTGAATATCACAAAGAACTTTGAGAGAGTTATTGGCAAAGGAAGTTTTGGGAAAGTATATCATGGTTTTGTAAATGGTGAACAAGTTGCTGTCAAGGTACTATCTGAAGAATCAGCTCAAGGTTACAAAGAATTTTGAGCAGAGGTTGTTTTTTGTGTTTTTCAAGGTCTTAAATCTAAATTGATCAGGTCATATAAGTGATCAGGTCAGCTTAATGTTAGGCAAAGGAGACATCAAAGGAATCGTGGATCAGCGTCTAAGAGAGAGATATGACGCTGGTTCAGCTTGGAAAATGTCAGAAATAGCGTTGGCTTGTACCGAGCAGAGGTCTGTACAGAGGCCAACGATGAGTCAAGTCGTTATGGAGCTGAAACAGATTGTTTATGGCAGAGTAAACAATCAAGAAAACGACAATGACTCAGAATATTTTGCTTACAGTGAATCTAAACACCAAAATGGTTCCTCAAGCAAGGTAGCGAATTTCTTGGAAGAAAAAGAAGAAGAAACTCTCTATTCCATTTGATTTTGTGTCTCAATAAAAACATTATTGTTAGTTAAAATGGTTGCCAAGACATTATCCTCATTTATCAAGCATTAAAATTGGAATGTTCCTTGGTAGGAATCACTCAACTACTTTGTTTTAGTTTTAAAAACCATTGAACTACTGAACCAAACTTTTTTAATGTAAGAAATGAACCTTCATTTCTCTCTTTATATATTCATGACAATTTCTCTTAATTTGTCTTAAACAAGATTGGAGAAAACAAACATAAAACATGCAGTGAGTGTAGAAAGATTGACATAATGGTTAAATTACTAAAAACTGGAAGAAGCCCCCAAGCTAAATTATATTAAGCTTTTATAAAATATAGTATAGTCAAAACAACAAGACATTTAAGTCAGCTAAAGATCATATAACTCCATGGTTTGCAAACGTATATACAACTGCTTCAGTTTCAGTCATCATCTGTTCTTTTTTCCCAAGCCTGTCTATATGCAGAAGCACGAATCAGGACTGAACTTCATCGGTATTTCAGGTCTAAAATCGAAGTTGGATGATTTCTACCTGCTCGAGAGGTGGAAATGTATCACTCTTCACCATCTTCAGGTTTAAACGAGTAAATTGGATCCGGAAAATGCGCTAACTTCACTTCCAACATCTCATTACCCGGGATATTCAACTCCATGGTAGCTTCTACCTCTTGTGTAGATGATGAAGTATCTATCATTTCAATAGAAAGAAACAAATGTATCACCATACATATCAAGAAACAACCATAAATATTTACACTAAACAACAAACATGACAAAGGGCATAAAGAACAATCAGCTCCAATACATTATATATGTTCACATAAGAGTAGAACCTAGAAGACAGAGCAGGGCATACGATGTTCACAAATTCTCATTCTTAGGTAAAGCCCCTTCACAATCTAAACGTATTCGCCCCAAAAAAGCTAACCTTTAAGCTAGGGAGAGTTCAAGTATTTTGCTTTCTCGCAGAGTAATAGAAAAAATCCAAACTTTTTCTCAGAAATTAGTTTTATCGAGACATGGCGGAATCATCGAAACAAGCAATACCAAAATTAAAGTGAGATCCATCAATCTAGGGAAGACGATTATCTCCAAGGGAAGGCAATTCACGATTTTAAGGGAAGAGTAAATTGAAAAATCTGATAAAAACAGAGCATATAGAAGACAGAGCATACGATGTTCACAAATTTTCTTTCCTAAGTAAAGCCCTTTCACAATCTAAACGTATTCACCCTAAAAATTTCATTTTAAGCTTGGGGAGAGTTCAAGTTTTTTGCTTTCTTGCAAAGTAATAGAAAAAATCCAAACTTTTACTCAGAAACTGGTTTATATAGAGACATGGAAGAAACTCCCATGACAAAAGCATCGAAAGGAGCAATTTTTAACACACAATACCAAAATTAAAGTGAGACCCATCAATCTAGCTAAAGACAATTGACGAATTTCATGTATAATTCTGAGCAATACCTGGAGGAATGAAGAAAGAGGAACAAGGCCAACCAAAAGGAGACGAGAGAGAAAGAGTCTCTTCCTCTATTAATGGATTAGTAACCTTATCAACCAAATTCGCAATCTTCGTAGCCGTAATCTGATGTGGTGGAACCCAAAAGGAAGAGCCAGGAGCAAAAGCGAGCCAATCTGGAGTTGAATTATGAACGATGATCCTTCGAAAGAATTCGTTTAGCTTCTTGAGAATCGCGGCTTCAGCTTCTGTTTTAGAAGATGCTGAATCGAGGTCAATCTCGATGAGTTGTGGCTTTGATGAAAAGCGGCGGCTGAAACAGACAATGTTTGGTGGAGCGGACGCCATCGCCGGCTCGTTGATTCGACGGAGGAAGAATCTCCCTTGGGGAATTAGGGTTTTTGACAGCAATTGGGACATTTTTAGGGAGAGAAAGAGAGCGGTTTTTAGATTTTATAAACGATTGCTGAGTACGGCGGTTTTCACGTGTGTCAAGGATCCGGATTTGTGAAACCCGACCCGAGTAAATAGAAAATTAATTATTGATGGAAAAGATATAGTAATATTCTGTTTGTATGTAAATAATGTTTGTATGTAAACAAACATAGGCTTTCAAATATATTTTTCCTATAATTTTCTAGAAAAATTATAAAATATGCTTTAAAATATAGACAAATTTTTTACGAATTTCTTGAAAATACATAGGTGACTAGCTAACTAGATGAAAAGATATTTAAAAAAAACTAAGATGAAAACATAGCAATAATTTTAGTGATAAGACATAATCCGGTTTGTATACGGTTTAAAACCAAACCTAACCGTTAGATAGAAAGTATAGTCGTGAATGGAGGATAAAATTGATAGACTTTCTTTCTGGGTTGTCCATAATCTTCTACATTGAATATAAAAAGAACTAGATTTAGATTTTCAAAATAGTCTTGTGGTCCATTGGCATAAATAAAAAGATTTTACTACCAAATTGATGGTTGAAAGTTAGTTTTATGCTCAGTTCCATGAAAACATTCCCAATATTTTATTGTTTCCATTTTAATCCTGATAGGATGATTATTTCACTATCTACAGGAGATGTGATTACTATGAATAATTTTTTTAATAAACGATTTTACGATGTAAATTCTCTTTCATAGATAGTTCTACATATACGATATTATTACAATGGACATGCTTTCTCCGTAATATTCGGATCTACGACGAATGGTTCTGCATGTACATACCCCTATGATTAACAAGCTCTCCCTGTAATATATGAGAAGAAGACGAATAACTCTATCAGCAGTATTTAGAACTTTAAAAAAGTTTTGTATTCTTTAATATACAAGAAATTGTACTTTTTAGGGTTCAAACTCTATACTTTGTGTATCAACTTTTAAATTTTTAATCAATTGGTTAATGGTGGTTCCAAAAAAAATCTAAATTAATAGTAGGATTGTTTGCTATTTTTTTAGTAGTGTAAGCAAAAGAAAATCTAATAAAGAGGAGTTGGATTGGGTTTGAAATGGGCTGATTGATCAGATAATTATGTATCTAATAATGGGTTTGAAATGGTTTGAATCTATTCATTTTTCTTTGAATTAGGATATTTTCCATGGATAATTATGTATTGTTGGGTTTTTGGATACCTTAACGGATATCGAGTTTGTATCGGGTTCGGGTTTGGGTTTTCAGATTTAAGTATTTATTTTTTCATATAATAATTTACCGAATTTGAGTTCGGATTCGGCTAAAACTTTTTTGATCAGGTTTAGATCCGGTGCTCAGATTCGTTTTTTTTGCCCAGCGCTATTGGAACTATGTTCATGTGTGTGTACGTAGACGCACGTGAATATGGAGAATGTGAGTCCATATGTCATAAAGTGTTGTTTATATTATACACGTGATTAAGGAGTTCATAGTTGTAAGTCATATCATAATATGCCATGACAGATATAGTTCAGCTATAATACATATAATCCGACGGCAAGCTGTAAGTTACAATAAACTCAAAATCGAAAAACTGGTATGTGGAGTTTCTGTGGAGCGAAGAAGTGATCAGCTATTAGCTATATCACGCGAAGAGATTCTACGACACATGCATAACCTCAGACTACAAGTAAAGCAGATTTCTCAAGATATAGCTGGACTTAAAAGGGAACTTAGTGCTGCAGCCTTTGCTACACGTTCTCAGGGATCTGTCGGGGTTGACCCTGAAGTCCTTATTTCAAGAGACCAGAAAAGAGATGCATTATTACAGCACCTTTCTGCTGTGGTAGAAGCCAGAGATAAAGTCCTTGTTGAAATGTCTCGCCTTCTTATTGTGGAGGGAAAGTTTCGTGCTGGTAACAATTTTAATCTTGAAGAAGCTCGAGTGAATCTTGAAGCAAGTTTTGCAAACGAAGCTGAAATTTTTTTTACCACCATATCAAGCAGTGGCCGTAAATTGTTTTCTCGTCTTACCCATGGCTTTGATTTGGGAGTCTCATAGAGGTGGATCTGTATCTTACGAAAACGTTGATGAAGCTCGTTTCTGTGTTGGGGTGTACATGTATCTTCAGAAAACTCTAAAGTCGTTAAGTGCGGATAAAGTTTCTGTGGGGGTAATAACTCCGTACAAACTGCAGCTGAAATGCCTGAAGCACGAGTTTGGCAATGCTTTGGGACAAGATGAACTGAAAGAGATTTATATTAATACAGTAGATGCGTTTCAGGGTCAAGAACGTGATGTCATAATCATGTCATGTGTGCGTGCTTCAGGTCACGGGGTTGGCTTTGTTTCAGATATCCGGCGGATGAACGTTGCTCTTACCCGTGCGAGAAGAGCTTTGTGGGTATGGTTTCTTTCTCTCTCTCTCTCTCTCTCTCTCTCTCTGCACACACAAATATTGTTTGATAAATCTGTTTTGAAAAACTCACAGTTTCAAACAAACTAATTCTCGAATTGATGTTAAAGAAAACAACAATCGATTCCTCACCCCAGATGTTCCAATTACAGAGAGAAACACCCAGAAACAATGAGATTAATCCAGAATTCTAATCACAGAAGTGATTACGATCAAAGATAGAAAGAGATTACAAAGAATTAACAGAATTTCTTGAATGTCTTTTCTTTAGCTTTTGCCACGCTTTAAACACTTGCCAGAGACTCTCTCTCCTTCGTAAATCCCTACCATCCACGTGTCAAACTTTTAATTTTTTCCCACTTGAAACAGAACCTACTAGAGTCTCTTCCGCACTATGTCATTTCTTTTCCTGTAACAGTCATAAGACTCGTTATTCTTGAATAGGTGACGGTGAATGCATCTGCTCTGATGAAGTCTGAGGATTGGGCAGCGTTGATCTCTGATGCTAGAGCGAGGAACTGTTTTATGGAAATGGACTCTCTTCCCCAGGATTTCCCAATTCCTAACGTACCTAGTTATAATCCAAAGACGCCTAATGCTATATGTTTCAGATCAGATGTGGCCAAGAATCAGATCTTCTGATATGAAAAACGAACCCAGATTAGAACAACACCACCAGAAGAAAATGAGAAGTTGAACACATCACCGGATGATTTTGATATGTCTGGGGATAGACATAGGGATACCTGACAGCACGGAAATCAGAGAAAGCAAAATTTTTGACGGGATTTGGCGAGAAGAGATTATTGACCTTGTTGATAGTTACCTTCGTTGTGAAGACTCTCTCCCTTGATTTTGACTGTGTCTTGTGTTAGCAGAATTACAAAATACTGTAGCTAGGAGTTTGGTTCATATGGTAACTTCTCTCTTCCAGTTTTTCGTCATGAAGGAGAAGAAGAAGATGATCAACAATGCGGTGGAAAAAGGAATTTAAAGTTAGTGCATAGATAGAAATAGATCTTGAAGGATTTGTTAGTCTTCATGATTCAATATATTACACAGGGCATTGTGTTGCATCTTGTATTTAATCCCAACATCTTTTTTAGCATCTATTATAAAACTCGGTTCCTTTGTTTTGTTATGTGTTATCATCGATCAATGAAGAATCATTTTCTCGTTCCATTTGACAGATTTAGATCGTGCCGTCCTTTGGTTTGTACTACGCCAGCTACTTGGAAAGGCTGCGCGAATGGTACGCTTTGATGTGTTTCAACTGCTTGTTTTGTTTGAATTTAAGACACTAAGATCAAAGTGCAAACTTGTTTGACAACATTACCTGTATCTTCAATAAGAGACTAAAATAGAAATACTTATGGATTTGACATACCTAAAGGACCCACAAGGATCACTGGCATAATGGATTACACACTTGCTTTATCTTATACTACTGTCTTTGCTAGAACAAATATATATATATATATATATATATAGTTTTTATGCAATAATGGAATGCAAGACGAACGTTTAAGTGAATGGATGGATGCATCAAGAGTTTAAGATATTCAACCACAATCTCCGTCAAGTCGTCACATGGCGGTGGTGGTGGTGGTGGTGATGATGATGGGGGCGATGGCTGCAATACTCCTTCGCATAACTCCTGCAACAGCTTTTACCAATGTGACACTTCTCTCTTTCCCTACATTTTGATCCGCAAGCCTCTGTAGTCTTCACTTTGCAACATTTCTCTACCTTGACGGCTCCCTCTGAGGTCTCGCAGTGCTCAACCTTCTTCATTTTGCAACAGGGATCTACCCTGATGGCTCCCTCTGAGCTCTTGCAGTGCTCATCCTTCTTCACTTTGCAACAGGTCTCTACGTTGTCGGCTCCCTCTGAGGTCTTGCAATGCTCATCCTTCTTCACTTTGCAACAGGGCTCTACCTTGATGGCTCTTTCTGAGGTCTCACAATGCTCATCCTTCTTCACTTGCAAGTCACATAACACCAGATCAGTAGGACTTGTGCAACAGCTTTGGCTCGGGACTTCCACTGTCTCTCCCTCGTTACTGCAACAGCTTGACCCTTGCTTCAATCCATTTCCACAATAAAGCGATTTGCAATCACCACCACCATCAATTTTCAAGCCTGAAACCACCAAGCTAACATGCTTCTCATTGCAGATTTGTGTCACTTCTTCCTTGTCCTCACAACATCCTCTGGAGTAATCCGAAATGTCTGTCTCTTCCTCTGAAGCCAAAGTGATTTCCCCACTTTGTTTTTCATCACCGCAGCAACCGGACTTGCAGTGTCCTTCATTCTCCATCTCCAGATCAGATTGCTCCCCCACTTCCCCTTCTGTGGTTCCACAACAAACCAACTTGGGATCACAACATGAAATAGCTTCCATGTCCAAACCTACCTTCTCATGGCAGCTTTGGTTCACTGTCCCCTTGTTCTCGCCGCATCCTGTGTTGCAATCCAAAACTGTAACTTCAGCAGTTTGAATCTCACCATCACAGCAACTAGACTTACAGTTTCCTTCTTGTTTAATCAGCACTCCCTTCTCAAGGTAAGATGTGTCCTCACTAGAAAGCATCAAACCTGTTTCCTTAACCCTCTCTTTGTTGTCACAACATTTTGATTTGCAGGTTTCACCATCCTTTCTCTGCAACTCTATTTCCAAACCAGTCTGCATCGGGACAATTTCCTCAGCGTGCTTCTTCTCCTGACAACAGCTCTTTGCCACTACTTCTTTGACGTCTTCATTTTTGTTAGCACAACAACCTGAACCACCTTTCATTTTCAGGTCATGTTTGACATGAGTATACTTCTTGCATGAGCTCAATGAAGCCATACTTCCCTCTGGTTTCTTAGTTTTCTCACCGCAACAGCCATCTCTAACAAGCTTGACAGTTCCTTGCTTCTTATTGCCACAACAACTAGGGTGAGAATGGTCAGAACTGGTTTTGCTACTTGGTTTTATCATCAATTTCTCTTGATTCTTCTTTTCACCACAACAACCTGAGTTACATTGACCATTCCCACTCTTTGTTAACAAGCCTGCTTCTAAGTCCAAAACATAGTCATCATCGCCTTCAAGTTTCCTACCATTCAACACAGATGTAGAAGCCCTGTAACACTTTTTGATCCTGGATTTTTTCTTCTCTCGCAGCAACAACATACTATTGAGAATCACGAGCAGACAAGTCCCTACATCAACGAGTACCGCTGCCCAAATCAACGGATGACCAGCAAAAGCCAAAGCCAATATTCCTGCTTTTAAAATGATGGAAATAAATACGTTTTCAACAACTTTGCTTTGAGCTCTTCTCGCTAGCTTTATCGCTTGTGGTATCCTTCTGATATCATTTGACATTAGAATAATATCGCAAGTCTGCGTTGCAAGCGCAGAGCCAGAAATCCCCATAGAGATACCAATATCAGCTGTAGCCAAAGCTGGTGCATCATTCACACCGTCCCCTACCATTGCGGTTGGTCCTTCTTTCTTAAACTCTTGTATGATTCTGGATTTGTCTTCTGGAAGAAGTTCTCCATGTACAACATCCAAAACATTCCCTAGCTGCATCAGTCAAACATTTCAAGATTTTAAGTAACCTCTTGGATTAAGAGAGTAATAAAAATTTTAATTTTTTTAGCCTCACCTGTTCTTGAGCATGCATTGCTGCAGCTTGATTATCTCCCGTTAACATTGCGGTTTTGATTCCCAGAGATTTCAGTTCAGTCATTGCTTGAGATACACCTGATCTACAAGCATCTGAAAGATTGAAAACTCCAGCTAGTCTTTCACCTACATAGACATATCCAACAGTCTTTCCACCTTTGGTATCAACTTCAATCTCTGGAACTGTCAAGAAAGAGCAGTCAAGTGATCAGACTAAAGAATAACACAACTTCAAAACATATAGCCAAAATTTGAAGCTTTTCATATCAAGTACCTGTTGAACAACCAGCTCTAGAAGCAATCCTTTTGTTCCCGATGTAAATATCGTTCCCATCAATCTTCCCGTAGATTCCTTCACCTGGAAAATTCTGGTAATCCTCAACCTCTTCAGGCCTAGGCTCAAGAGAAACGGATTTCACGTAATCCACGATTGTTGCAGCCATTGGATGACTTGATTTGCTTTCAACACTTGCTACCCTGAAAACATTATATAACCAGAAATTTCTCAGTCATTACCTTATCTCAACAAAACGGTTTTTGGATAGAACACAAGATTGTTTTTTACCAGTAAAGCAAGCTGCGTAGGCTTATATCTTTATAGAGTGACTTGAAATCTATGACAATGAACTCTCCTCTAGTAATAGTCCCGGTTTTGTCAAAAGCAGCGATCTTGATCTTTGAAAGAGTGTCAAGATAATCAGCACTTTTGATCAGAAGCCCTGAAGTAGCCGCTTTAGTAAGTGCACAGAAAGTAGCAACTGGTGTAGAGAGTATAAGCCCACAGGGACAAGCACTGACTAACACAACTAATGCCAAGTGGAACCAGTGGTTGAGGTTGTGAACCTTCAATATAACCGGGATAATCGCAAAGCAAGCTGATACTACAATGATTGCTGAAAACAAACAAGAAACAAAGAAATCTCAAAATTACGCGATTCAAGAACATCAAGAAAATAAGTTTCTAGGTATGTTTTTGCTAACCTGGAGTATAGTATTGAGAACATTTGTCTATTAGTCTTTGTGATTTAGTTTTACTGCTCTGAGCTTCTTCTACTAACTTAGCCATCTTCGCTACCACGCAATCACCAGCTAAAGCAGTTGTTTTCACAGTTATATAGCCTGCAAAAACACAGAAAAAGATAAAAAAAAAGTGAGTGGTACAAAGAGAAGGTGCAAGCTTGAAGCTTATTTAGAGGATTACATACCATTTAGATTAATGGTTCCAGCCCAAACCGTAGAATCTCTCTGTTTAGGAACGGGAAATGCTTCGCCCGTTAAGGTTTTCTCGTCGACTTCACAGTTTCCATCCACCAAAATACCATCAATTGGTATGATTTCACCGGCTTTAACTGCTACAATTGTGTTAACCTTAACCTCGTCTACTTCAACTTCTTCACCAGTCTCAGCTATTATTGCTTTTTGTGGAGCTAAGTTCATCAGAGACTGCATTACCGCGCTGGCCTGAGATTTTCACTAGCCAAAGTCATTACTTCAGCTTTATAATGTTAACTTCAGATCATCCGTAAAAAAACATGAAAATTTACACTTGTTTGATTAACACCATAGATGATAAGTATTAGTCAAGAAACCTTGTAGCTAGCTCTTGACTCGAGCCAATCGGCTATGGTGAATAAGAACACAACTGCTGCAGCCTCCATGTAATCTTGCATTGCAAGTGTTGCAATCACTGTTTGATGAAATTGGATGATCATTTATTCAGTTAAACCTCACAGACTACCATATATTTCTTTCAAAAAATCAAGATTTTCACAACAGGATTTTAATTTTAGATTAACGAACTTGGTTAATAACTTAATGTGATTCTTCTGTTAATCGGGTCTCATAAACTAAAAAAATCAACTAAAGATAACTCACTAAAAAGTGTTTTCATTTTGAGTTTTGAGCCGTAGAAGCAGCTAAGCCAATCATAAAGCACATAATTGTTTTCCCTCTATGTCAATGTCACGTAATTGCAACTTTCTTTAAGAAAATGTTTAATTTTTCAATATGATGGATAAGGAACAGGACAACAATCAAACGAATCTTTTACATTGGTAGAAACTAAACCAAAAATATATTAATGTGCCCAAAGAAACCAGACAACTCTACAAGATGGATCATTAAATGCACATTTCTGAAAACAAAACAAAGCCAAAACAAAATGCAAACAAAACAAACATGCAACTAAAGAGTGGTGATCAAATATTTTATATCTTTTAACAAAAAAAAAAAAACTAAAGAGTGGTGAGGATTCTTCATGTAGGTTTAGGACTAAAGATAGATCATAGAATCATTCTATATAACTTTACTGTAAATGTATTAAGTAACAAAATAAAATCCAATTTTGTAGAGGTTTGGACAGTAGTTTAGATTTCCGTATGAATCATCCAATTAATTAAAAGAAGAAGAAACAATTATGTCTTAGTCACAATCAAGAAAAAATAATTGTTTTCTCTAATCTATTATTATTATTATTTTCTTCCATAAATCAGATTTGAAATCGTACTAATAGTAATGAACGAAAATGTATATTTTTGTAAAGAGGAAAGAGAAAGGCGTATCTTTTTCTCTGTAACTTCTGCAGACACCTTTTGTTTTTGCATTATTATCTTCCACGCCAACTTTCCAAGTTTATCACATGTTCACTTTTCCTTATATTTAAAGAGCATTTTTAATTTTTTCTATAACCTATAACTTAAATTTACTTGACATACAGCAAAATAAAGATTTCTATTTTTTCTATAACCTATAACTTAAATTTACTTTACTAGACAACAAAAACATCCATTTCCTATATGAATTAATATAAAGTGAAATGGGGCATAAAGTAATATATCTTTTGGTAATTCCTATATGAATTAATGCCCAATTAACTTTCAAAAAATAAGTAAAGGAACACTTTTCTTAAAGGTTTCGTGGCGTGTTAGGTTTGCAAGAAAAGCAGTATATAACTATATAGTAATCTTTATATATTAAAGTATCATAAATGGTCCAAAATGCAGAGTTAAAGAGTCACGAGTTTGAAAAACAAATACTATTGATTAATGGTTTTGCTTTGACCAGAATTGACTAAGTTTTGTGTTAGGCAATGCTATATAGTAAACAGACATCGATAACGGATAATCACTAAACTAACAAATCATTATATTACACATCAATCTTCAGTCATCCTCTAAATATATATATATATAGAGATATGTTAGGTAAAAAACCAATAATATAAAAAAGCTTAGAAAAGTAAAGTGAAAAGGTTGTATTACCGGTTATAATAACAAGAATGTTGATGTCGACCCTAAGCCTTCTAACAGAAGCAAAGGCTTTCGCAAGAATTGGATAAATTCCAGCGGCCACAGCAGCGACGGCGAGCCAGCGAAGAGGCGAATAGAAGAATTTTAAGAACGAAAGGAGGAGAAGTATGCCGGAAACCACCGCGAAAGGGTTTGGCCATTTGTTCTTGAAATTGGCTTCTCCGTTTACTTTCACATTTGCTTCTAACCTTGCTTGGTTCAGAGCCTTAGCTGCACCACAATGTGTTTTTTTTCAGAAATAAATAACCAGTTATATAATAAATTTTATTTTAAGAATAATACTTTTACAAGGAAAATAAACAAATAACTTAAATGTTTACTATCGTATATGTTTTCTGTCAAATAAAACAGAAAATAAAGTTACGTACGCAACGAGTATGATTCACTAACCACTACCAATAAAATAATCTGATCAAAAGATTTGGTTAATATCTCGACAGGCTTTTTATGAAAACTTTTTCCTATGTATGTTTTTGGAATTTATATATATCTATGATGTCAATTAGATAGTGTTTGTTTACACACGTGACATGCGGTATGAATAAGTGAATTATAATGAGTTTAGATTATAATTAGGTATAATTATATACATATAGAATCTGGTTCGCGCAAAAGAATGTGTAAAAAAAATTATAGTTTTCAATTTGTTAGTTTTTTATAGGGATTTGGAAGTAGTCTACACAAGCTATCTAGATACTAGCCGAGTCAATTTCTTCTGTTAGCCAATAGAACGTATTTCATGGAATTAATTAAAAAATTTAGTAACGGTGTATTTATTTAGTAACGGTTTATTTATTTAGTAAACTATCTTTTCTAATATCTTCAACCTAGGCTCCTCCTAGGTTAGAAACAATAGCACGTTACCCACTTATACGGAACATAAATATCGAAAATGTTTTAGAAAGGCAAATTAAATTTTAGTAGTAGTCGAATTTTTTGAATTTCAATTGAAATGACTTGATGGATCACATTTTAGTAAATTATTATTGACCAACAGTGTTGTTTGCGTATTTACGATGCAAGACCATTAATTTAAAAAAAAATAGAAAGGAAAAAGAATCTGAACTATTTTTTTCGTGTAAAAACTAAGTAACTATTTTATTCTTTTTAATTATTATTTTATTGTGTAAAATATAAAATAATATAAGAGTCTAAAGAGAGTATTTTAATGCTTTACCAATTTGGGAAGGGGAGATGAGGAGTCTGTCATGGACAACGATCACGGTCCTAGACGGAACGATGACGGAATATTCCCGAACGCCGTCGAGTGACTTGAGAATATTCTCGATGAGAGGAACCTCCGATGTACAGCAGATTCCCAAAACATCGAAGTAACTCTTTTGTAACGTTTTCTTCTTCTTCTTCTTCTCTTCTTCTTTGATCTGTGACGTCATTTCTGTCGAGTTCTTTATGATTTAGGATCTAACAATCTGTAAAACGAATTTAGAAGACTTTGGTTCAAATTTAAAAACAAAAATCAAATTGCAATATAGATTATTATGGGTTTATGGCTCACTTTTCAACCTTCTAAGGAGGAAAAAAAAGAAGAAGAAAGCAAAAAACTTTTTGAGGAGATGCAAAGAAAGCAAATCTGTTTTCTCATAATATTGAAAATGTTTACTTTAGGGAAAAAAAAGTCAATTTTTTGCTCTTCACTCTCTCTTTCAAATACAAAGAGGAAGATAAATCAGATTTTTGCTTATCTTTTTGGTTTTGTAAATGCATATTTATACGCAAAAAGTGGTTTTGAAGGTATTAATTTGGCGTATGAAAAACAAAGAGAGGCTCCTGAGGAGAAACAAGTAAGAGAGGAAGAGCGTTTTGTTTTAGATTACTTGTCATGAAATCTCACATTAAGAACAGAAAAAAAAAAATAACGTAGAAGAGACGAGAGCTAGTACCAAAGAGAAGAGACCAGACCGGTTTGGTTTGGTTCGATCCGATCAGGTAATAAGAGAAAGGCCAAGAAAGAGAGTGAGTAAGAACTTGAGGAGAAGAGGTTCTAGAAATGGCTGTTGCTTATATAGGCAGAATGTTAGATGAAAGATAATTGGTTGTTTTTTCTTTAACATTTTTTTTAACTATCAGATTTTTGTGTATATAAATATTTATAATGGAATTCTATCATTTGTTTTTTTTTTTGGGTAATTTAAAAAATACCAAATTTTATGTTTCTTTTCCAAAAGTACCACAAATGTTAGGTGTATGAATGGCTCTTAAAAGTTTAAGAGGTGGTACTAAATGATTTAAGATTCGTTACTAAACTTTTTATTTTAACATCTTAAACCTGAATGGTACGTTTGGAAATTTTTCAAAAATTGTGGTATAAGTGCAGCGGAACTAAAAATTTGTTTTTGTTTTATGATATTGTCAGGATTTTTGTTTTTACGATGTACAGTTGTCGTAGGCTCATTTTCTTAGTTACTCCAATCCTTCCTAATATTCTGGCCAATTCCTATGTTCAAGATTCAATTCCTATATTTTATGATAACCATTAATTAATCCTTCATACTGGATTATAGACTTAGTCCAACTCTTAAAAAGGATTTGATGATTCATTTAAAACTTCTTAAAACTTGAATCGGCAATATTTTAGTATATATTTGAGATTTGAAGCTAGCCAAGTCATAACTCATAAGTATAAACATTCTTAATCACAAGATAACTTTTTGTGCATATGAATTTGTCTTGGAAAACTCGATATTAGTTAGTCTTCTTGATCGCTTATCCCTTTAAATTTATTCATCTACTGCTCAGAAGGTTCGGCCTCTAAATCTAGTAGCAAGCCTTGACCCCTAGTGGAACTAATTGGTCTTCGAGGTGCACCACCTATGACTAAAACTGCATCTTTTAAATAAAATCGGTTCAATGCTAGTTTTATTATAATAATTATAGAAAGATGAGAAAATGAAGGTTTTTTCTTTCTTAAGTTTTATTTCTGTTTTAGGTGATTGACTCCCAAGCTTATACTGTCTGTATAATCCTTTTTTCTCAACTTTTATCATTGAATTTCTTCTTTTTTCTGTCATTAGTCTTGGAAATTCAAAAAAGTGGGTTCAAAAAAAAAGTTATCAAATTGACCTTAATACTCCCACATATTTAAGTTTATATATTTATGAATCCATGTAATAGAGAAACTAAAGACATGTATAGAGATAAACATAAAGATGATCAAGATTTTCGGATCCACTTGATGATAATGATGATGTGTAACAATCCATAGCCATTCATATATATAAAGACGAATAACAAATTAAGGGAGAGAATTATTAATTAGTTTGTTTTTTCTTGAAAGCTACAATTTGGCTAATTTCCGAAACCTTTTGATTATAATAATGTAAGGAGATATATAAAAGGAACTAACTAAACAAAGTGTGTAAAAACGCTAATTTGTTTCTGATCCACTGTTTGTAAAATCTATTTTGGCCATTTTGATGGCTGTGATCATGGCTAAAAGATCCTTAGCAAGATCCTGTTTTTGCAGGGAAAACATCATTGTGATCATTTTTTTTTATTATCTATCAAACTTTACTACCATGAGTCTTCGTGTCTTCATAGCACACAGAAATCAGCAATAGAGTATAAAGAAACCATTACATATTAAAACTAAAAGAAAAAATTTAGTAGTACAGTTCCGAAAAAAGTGATAAAACGGTAAGGTTTTCAACTGCTCAAAAGCAGTAGAAACAAGTCGTGCAAATTTTGGATATCAATGACACAACGTTAACACTTCAAACCAACTTCAAACCATGTTTAAAGTGAAACATAAAGTGATAATGGATTATCTGAGGAATTTAAGAATAGGTTTTTATTTTTGTTTTAATTAAGATAAATAAATTTTTTTTGTGTTGATGTGTCAAAAGGGTGGATGTTGATGAATCATAACATGTAAAAAAAATAAAAAAGTACAAGTCAATAAAAAATAGACGTAGAGTAAATAAAATATTTAATACACTTAAAAAGAAAGATTAATAATAATATTTTTTCAAATGGCTTTAATTTATTCTGAAAGTTTAAAAATTTCGAAAAACAAAACAACAAGATCTAAACAATAATCTTAATTCTAATTTGCCATCTCTTTATCTTTTTGTAAATTGTTTCCCTTGAGTGAACTAAGAGGTAACCAAATTCTATCATTTTATATTAACTTAAACATCAATTAAGATGTAAATATTATAAATATAATCGTGTATTATGCGGGTTCTCCCCTCCTAATTTAGATAATAAGATGTGTATAACTTTTAATACATGACATCTATAACGTGTATAACGAGAAACATATGAAATGAAACATTAATCTTATCAAGAAAAATAGTTCCAATGTAATATGTTAAATAAGTATATATACAAAATTTATCTAAATTTTATCAGTAATATTATAAAATAGTAGAATGATTAGATATAAATCACAATTCCAGATTATACAGATCTCCTTTTTTACTTCTCTGTTCTTTCTCTCTCCATCGAATTCCGACAATAATTTTGGACCGTTGTTTTCTCCAACGTCTCTGATTCTCATGCTCCTCTAATTTCTTTTGACCATAACAACATAAACTAGGGATGACATTTAGATTTTGGATTTGAATTTGAATAAAACCCGACTAAATTAAGATTTTTAAATTTAGACATTTATGTTTTAATAAAATAATTTGGCAGATTTAAGTTCGGATTTAATTTCGGATAAAACTTTTTGGATTCAGAGCGAGTTCGACTTTTAGAGTTAAAATTTTATAAAAACCCAAAAGTTCAGGTTTTGATTTGGTTCAGGTTCGAGTTTTCGGAGTTTTCCGGAATTTTTAGATTTTTTCGGATTTTTTATTCTTATTCAGATCGGATTTGTGTATGTTACACATACAAAACTCACATTTATAAAGTAAAATCTCCGAATTATAATATTTTTTTCGTTAGTAGTTGTGTTTTCGTATTTTTAAATACCTTAATGGATATCAAATTCTATTCAGATCGGATAAAACTTTTTAAATCGGATTCGGATTCGATATTTTTGCCCACCCCTAACTTAAACCTATTAGTTTTTCTTTTTTTTCTGTCTAATATTACTTCTCTTTACGTTTTTTTTGGGAGCATTTCACTAGCAAATACAAGATTTTCCACTACTGTTTTTGTCCCGTTTTGAGTAAATTTCACCTTTTTTAAAGAAAATAAGCAAAATATATACATTGGTTTTAGTTTTTCTACTAATTCTTGAAGAGCGTTTAAGGATTTGAAAGCTTTGTCTTGTAAATTAAGCAAAGAATCTTCTCTTCTTTCAAAACATCAAGAAGTGATAATGTCTTTCTTCTTTGTTCTAAGTTGTTTCATCATCTAATGTAATTTATATAAATCTTGAAGCTTGACAAGAAGAAGAAGAAGAAGAGAAATGGGATGATCTCATTCAAAGTTAGACGATGAAGAAGTAGTTCAGATCTGTAAAGATAGGAAACGTTTTATCAAACAAGCCATAGAACATAACTAAGTTTGCTTCTAGTCACATTGCTTATATTCAATCTCTTAGAAAAGTCTCTGATGCTCTTCATGACTTTATCCAAGGAGACAATGAGTTTCTTCCTCCGAGTCATCAAGATTCATTCTTGACTCCGGTTAAGAGAAGACCAAGCCGTCGTCGCAGTGGTAGTAATAGCTGTGAGTTTATTACGATTTCACCTTCTTCTATGACTCCTCATCCTGCTAAAATGATTGAGGCTAAGCCAAGATCGAATGTGAAAGCTAATTACTTAATGGCTAATAGAAGTAGACTGGTTCGAGTCGAACAGAGATCTCCTGAAACGTTTAGAGTTGAGACGTTTTCACCTAGTGATCAATATGGTGAAGCAGATGGTTTCTTTGGAATGAATATGAATACTTCTGCTTCGACTTCTTCGTCGTTTTGGAATCCATTGAGCTCTCCTGAACAAAGATTAAGTAGTCATAACATTCCACTTCCTTCACCGCAGAATTCTCAGTGGGATTTTTTCTGGAATCCGTTTTCTTCGTTGGATTATTATGGTTATAGTTATGATAGGGGAAGTGTTGATAATAGAAGTGGTATGGATGATGAGATTAGAGGATTGAGACGTGTTCGAGAGGAAGAAGGGATTCCTGATTTGGAAGAAGATGGTGAACCTAATGAACATGACATTTGAGGTTTCAGAATCATAATAAGAAAGCAACTGAAGAGAGTAGAGGTAAAGTTGATCAAAGTTGTTGCAATGAGGAAGTTAAAGTTGAAGATGTTGTGAGAATGATGATGAAGATGAAGATGATGATGATGATGATGATGATGATGATGTGAAAGTGAAAATGAGAAAGTTGAGAAATGCGTTGGAGCAACGCAAGAACAGCGAAAAGTTGAGGTGTCTAGAGGTGAATCTACAGGGAATGTTGTTAGAGTTGGGAAGGTTGAGGAGATAAAAAATGTTGTTAATGTTGCAAAAAGAGAGACGCTGGGTTTCACGATGTATGTGAATCGGAGACCAAAGAGTATGGCTGAGGTGATTAAAGATCTTGAAGATCAGTTCACAACCAGTTGTGACGCGGCTAAGGAGGTTTCGGGGCTATTGGAAGCTAGTAGAGCTTAAGATACATCATCCTCTAATGATCATAGTGGTAAGTTCATGAAAAAATGTTGCAATCTTTCTCTGTTTTTTTACTGTCTAAATGAAAATCCTTTTCTTTCTATGTCTTGTAGCCATGAAAATGCTGAATCCAGTAGCTTTGTTCTGTTCGGGTTCATCAAGATCTTCCTCTTCAAGATTCTTGATCACTTCTTCTGGTGGTTCGAGAGAGAGCGGCTCTGAAAGCAGAAGCGATGTTTCAGATGAATCTTGCATGATTTCGGGTAGCCACCAGACAACATTGGACAGACTTTTCGCGTGGGAGAAGAAACTCTACGATGAAGTTAAGGTTAGTAACAACAGTTCTAAGATCGTAGTGACTATCAAAATTGCTGTTTTTATCTTTTTGTTTGTAAAGAAATGTCCTTGTGGTGTTGTAACAGTCTGGAGAACGTGTTCGAAGAGCATATGAGAAGAAATGTATGCAGCTGAGAAACAAGGGCGTGAAAGGAGATGATCCGTTTGTGGTTGATAAAACAAGGGTTACGATCAGAGATCTAGACACACAAGTTAAGGTCTCAATACACTCGATTGAATCTATTTCCAAAAGGATCGAGACTCTTCGTGATCAAGAACTATTGCCTCAGCTTCTTGAGCTCGTTCAAGGGTAACTACAACAACTTCTTCTTCTTGGTTTCCTTTTATCCTCTCAGATTGACATATGGAGTAATCATCATGATCATAACAGATTAACAAGGATGTGGCAAGTGATGGCAGAGAGTCATCAGATTCAGAAACGAACACTAGACGAGGCCAAACTGTTACTTGCAGGAACACCGGTTTCAAAGCGTCACAAGAAGAGACAACCTTCAATAATGCCAGAGGTTATTAACTTTCAAAGATTAGCTCAATCTGCTTTGAATCTTGAAGCTCAGCTTCGAAACTGGAAAGCTTGTTTCGAATTCTGGATCACTTCTCAGAGATCCTACATGAAAGCATTATCTGGTTGGCTTCTCAGATGCTTCAGATGCGATCCTGACCCCAAGAAAGTTAGATTATCTTCATGTCCTCATCCGATATACCGAGTCTGCATCCAATGGTCGAGGTTGTTTAATAGCTTGAACGAGAAACCTGTTTTGGACAAACTAGAGTTCTTTGCCTCTGGGATGGGTTCAGTCTACGCAAGACAAGTAAGGGAAGATCCGAACTGGATCGGAAGCGGGTCAAGGAGATATTCGGGGTCAGAAAGGGTGGTCCTTGTTGGTGGCTGATAAGGTAGAAGAAGAGGTTGTGATGACTGCTGAGAAACTTGCAGAGGTTGCTGTGAAGGTTCTCTGCCATGGAATGTCTGTTGGAGTAAGCTTACTCGCTGAGTTTGCCATCAACTCGGCCGATGAACACTCGAAGCTTGCCCAACAACCTGAGGAAGCTACACCAGAGCAGCCTCCGGATGTAAATTCCAATTCCTAATTGTTATGTAGTTTATTTGGGTTTAGAATTAGGTAGGCTTTCTGGCATCATCTTTTGCTATCAGAAGATTGTTTTTAGATGGATGAGATTTGTATTATTATTAGTAAGCCAAATAGAGTTAGTTCAGTTGATTTTGAGGATTCCAATTTTGGCATCTGGTATATCGGATTTCGGTACTTTATCCGGTCAACCGGTTTCCTTGATGTGGCTACCTGCTGATACATTGTCTCAACCAAATGGATTTATATAAAAGCCACAATAGAATCTCATTCAGAACCAAAACCATTATAATGTGTATAACTAAGAGTTTAACAAAAAAAAAACAGAGAGATTACTGGTTCTTTTTCTTCTTAGTCTAGGAAGAAGAGTTTGCCTGAGAGTTTTACCGATTCAATTTAAATACGAGAAGCTTTAGTTCAGTCATCTTCATCTTCATACTCCAGTTCTTCTGAACTACTTCCTCCCATGACGGATAAGTAAATAACGACGGCAAGAAACTGAGCAGCTAGAAAGAATCTTGCTCTTTTCTTGAATTTCTTCTGCTCTTCCGTCTTTTCTACCTTTGGTTTGCTCTTTGGCTTCGAACCTGAACAACAGATGAAATTCATTTGCTTCCAGGCTTAGATAAACAATTTTGTTGATACATCACAGATGCATAATTAGAAATATGAAGAGTAGATTATATGGAAGTTGTAAGGTTTGGACGTGTCTTACCCTTTCTTGAAAATGAGGAAGGGAATGAGTGAAGTGGAGGCGAAGGAGATGAAGAAGAGGCTTCAAGAAACTCTGACTTAAGTCTCTCAGCATATCTGACAAGATTACCATGTTCCAGAAGTTTGCGCTGAAGCTTTGATGTTTCCTGATCATGCTCATGAAAACTACTTCATCGAAATTGTTTCAAGGCTAGATTCTACCTAATAAACCAATAAGTGGAAATTCAAAGCTGCTCACCGGTAATGCTTGGATTGTAAAGAGAATGTGTGCGAGAAAGAAAGCATCCAAACTCGATGGCCTATGGAAATAGAAAAAGAGAAACATTGTCAACTTTTTATAGAAGGCTAAAGAGAGAAAAATCCCGTTTTCGTCAATGTGATTGCAGTACCTGTCTTCAAAGAGAAACTTCTGCTCGCCTAACCTAGTAGACAAAGCTTCATAGGCGTCACTTGCTCTCTTGTATATCTGTTTTTCTCTTTCCTCTGCATTTTCTTTGTTAATTCCTAAACGGTTCTTGGCCATGCATGTCTGCTTATAAAACAGGACCTTGCTGATCACCCAGGGAAGATCAGAATAGTAGATTTCCGATGTAGATACTCCTTCGGTACCAACCCATATTTCATAGGTAAGTGCTTCTTCTAGCCAAGAAACAATAAGAGCCTTCAACGATATATATTCAGGAAGAGACTGGAGCTGAGAGTCCAAATTAACAATCCCATCTTTCTTCAGTTTTTCAATTACTCCTCCATCTTCATTGTTATATGCAACATAAGTACCGTTTTCAAAGTATGGCAGTTCATCTATACAAAACCACAATAAAATAAAAAAGATAACATTGTCAATACACAAGCTTAAAATATCTAATTCACCATATCAGAGGGCAAAGGATACCCAAAATCTCAAGCTGCAAATGCGTACACAAACTTTTTGGAGATATTATCCAACATTACACAATTTCTGGAGATGTTGTTAAATTAAAAATTCAATCGCTGAATCAAACGACTAATTCCTTCTGAATACGTATAAATTCTCATACAACCATTGGACCAAAACACCAATTAAAAGAGCATTTCAAATTCAACCAAATCCATAAGAAGAAACTTATGAACTCTTTGTATCCAAAAAAATTCACTAATGTGGTTTTATCTCAAAATAGAATCCTTCAAAAAGTTCAAACAGCAATTACAATAACCTCCAAAACCCTCTTTAAACTCTGATTAACCAAAGATCAAAGAGCTTAATGATACGAATTCGAATCAAGAACTGAAACTTAATTTCTCAATGCAACTTAATAACATTAACAAATGTGACCTTCCAACACAGATACATATCACGCAACCAAAAACCACCGAGAAACACA
The DNA here is from genome assembly GCA_963922655.1 of Cardamine chenopodiifolia. NCBI lineage: Eukaryota > Viridiplantae > Streptophyta > Magnoliopsida > Brassicales > Brassicaceae > Cardamine > Cardamine chenopodiifolia. The sequence goes on from OZ000469.1 coordinate 706,371, forward strand.
TCTAATTCATATCAAACTACGCAGCAGAGGAATCGAAAACAAACCTGAATCAGGGAAGGTCGAATTGAACGCGAGTTCAAAAGGAAGCTGAGCTAATTTCAAGTATATGTAAACGGGAAGGCAATTAGGGCAAGCTATTGGGAGATCGAAGCTAGGCTTCCTCGCTACCAAAGTAACAACCGGTGTCTCTTGATCTCCTTCCATTATCGTCTATGTGTGAGCTCCGGCTTTTGGGATCGTCAAAGAAGAAGAATAGTAATGCTCAGATGGGTCCGGGTCTGGGTCAAGGTTTAGTTGGTCGGCTTTTAAACTAGGGTTTATTTAATTACACTACCCAGTTTGGGCTTTAAATGGCCCATGGACTACCCAGTAACGTAAATAACGTCAGTATTCATGTATCACTGGAGGAGACTCGAGTAGTGGAGTTAGTGATCACTCGAGTAGAGTGTTAATTCTCTCCTCTTTTTTGCTTTTAGATTGTAAAATTCGTAATCGTATGTTACTTTGTATTATTAAAAGACAAAAATTATCCATATATATAACTTGAAAAAGATATAAATTTCAAAAACATTAGGTGAAATTTTTAAAAATTAAAAAGATATAGTATATCATTTTTTAGGTTTTAGGATTATGTTTTACGTTTTAGGGGGTCATTATTTAAGATTTTGGGTTATTTTTAGGGTTTATTTTAGAGTTTATACTTTAAATTAAATTTAAACTAATTTTTTAATATATTAAATCTATCATATTTTTATTACTTTTTCTTACTCGAAAATAATACTTCTCGCTTTAGATTTTTAACTGTAAATGTAAGAAATATTTCCTAAAGTAGACATCGTATTTATGGAATATTCATCGACTTTGTGAACAAATTAAGAATAAGGACAATAAGCATGATCATACAACTAACAAAACTAACCTTAATTATTATCACTTCCATTAAATAAGCTGTTTCCAAGGAAACAAACTAAACCACGAGAAAAACATTTTTAATTAACTGCTACAAAATTATACGATTCAGTTTACTAAATAAACATTAGTTTACCACGAAATCCAAAAAGAGAAGAGAAAAGAAGAAAAGGTGTGTGATATGGCTCCTAATCTTTAAAAAATGTTATACTGTAGTACCAGCTGAACCAACGTGGACCGGTCGGTTTCCATTAGCCGAATGGGATCAAGTTGGTACAATAACTCACATTCCCACCCTTTACTTCTACGACAAGTCATCTGAATCATTCCACGCCAATGTAGTCGAAACCCTAAAAGACTTGTTGAGCCGTGTTTTAGTTCATTTTCTACCCTATGGCTGGCCGTCTCCGGTGGCTCCCTCGGGGGCGGTTAGAGCTAGAATGTAACACCGAGGGAGTTCAGTTCGTGGAAGCAGAAACCGAGGCAAAGCTTTCAGATTTCAAAGACTTTTCTCCCGCGCCGGAATCGAGAATCTTATGCCGCAAGTAAACTATAAAAACCCTATCGAAACAATTCCTCTTTTTTAGCTCAGCTCACCAAATTCAAATGCGGTGGATTAAGCCTTAGCGTCAACGTTTCCCACGCCATCGTCGATGGTCAAAGCGCGCTTCATTTCATGTCGGAATGGGGTAGAATTGCGCGCTGTGAACCATTAGAAACCGTTCCATTTCTCGACCGGAAAATCCTCTGGGCGGGTGAACCGCTCCCACCGTTTGAATCGCCGCCACAGTTTAACCACAAAGAGTTTGATCAGCCGCCGTTTTTGATCGGAGAAACGGACAATGTAGAAGAGTGGAAAAAGAAGACGATTGTGGCGATGCTAAAGCTAAGCAAATCTCAGCTTGAGAAGCTCAAACGTAAGCAAATACGCTGATCCAGCGAGAGGGTTTACAAGGTACGAGACCGTCACAGGACACGAGTGGAGGTCCGCGTGTAAAGCACGTCGGCACTCCCCGGAGCAACCCACGGCTCTTGGAATCTGTATTGATACTCGTAGTCGGATGCAGCCACCTTTGCCACGTGGCTTCTCTTGACGTGGTTGCAGCAAGCACCTCAGGTACCTTTTTTTTTGTTTCTATTACTATTCAAAGAAATTTGTTTGTTTTTGTGAATTTAAATACAAATTTTTAATTTTTTTAATCTCCTAAACAAAAATTGGAAATTATCTGAAGAACTTGGATATATGTGAAACATATCATGGTTGTTTTTCATCGACGTAAAGGCATGATCAATCTTCTTTTAGTCTTGTTTAATTAATTGGGCTTGAAGGTGGTTAGTATCGATTCTACAATGCAAAATCTATATCGATAATTTTGTTATGCATATAGGTGAACTGATATCGAATGAATTGGGTTTCGCGGCGGGAAAAATCAGTAAAGCCATAAAAAATGTGACAAACGAATACGTGATGGTTGGGATAGAGTATCTAAAGAACCAGGAGGATCTGAAAAAGTTTCAAGACCTACATGCCTTGGGAAGCACGGAAGGTCCATTCTACGGAAACCCTAATCTTGGATTGGTGAGCTGGTTAGCTTTGCCAATGTATGGTCTTGATTTCGGATGGGGCAAGGAGATTTACACGGGACCTGGCACGCATGACTTCGATGGTGACTCGCTGATCTTGCCGGATCAAGATGAAGACGGCTCGGTGATTCTCGCCACGTGTCTACAGGTAGCTCACATGGAGGCCTTCAAGAAACACTTTTACGAAGATATCTAGGATTATATATATATATATAATATACATATACACGCACAAACGTATACAAATATGTATGCATTTTCATTTAAAACTAAAGAAAATAAGAATTAAAAAATATTGATTTATCGAAATATTAATTTAGAGATTTTTTTTAAAACCATTTCAACCAAACTGACCGCACCGTTACAAATTGTTTTTATTAATCGATTATTAAGCTAGCTGTAGAAACTTAATATTGCTAAAACATTTATCGTAAGAACTTGAATTTAGTTGAAAGATCTCTTGGTTGCTTTTCGTCCACGTAAAGGCAGACCACTCTTCTTCTTTTCTTTTCAGTTTCTTGAGATTGAAGGTAGGTTAGTATTTATCCTATGATGCAAATTATACTTAGATAATTTTGTATATAGGTGAACTGATATCGAAGGAGTTCTGTTTCGCGGCCATAAAAATTAGGGAAGCCATTAAGAATATGTGATGACTGAGATAGAATATCTAAAGAACCAATAGGATTTAAAGAAGCTCCAAGACTTAGATGCCTTCGGAAGCACGGAAAGTCCATATTATGGAAATCCTAATCTTGAACTGGCGAGCTGGTTATATATGCCAATGTACGGCCTTGATTTTGGATGGGGCAAAGAGGTTTACATGGGACCTGGCACGCTTGACTTCGACGGTGACTCGTTGATCTTGCCTGATCGGAACGAAGACGGCTCGCTGGTTCTCGCCAAGTGTCTAAAAGTGGCTCATATGAAGGAATTCAAGAGACACTTTTACGGAGATATTTAAGGGTGTGTATATCTATCTACCTCTTTAAATGATATATGCGTTTATCAAATTATGTTATGAGCACAAATAGACTTCCTTGAATAGAAAACACATTCCGTATTAGAATAATATAAGGTGAAAAGATATATAAGGTGATTTTGGAATTCTCAGTCGCAATCCTTCTAGTAATTGTGATGCCTTTAAGAAATACTTCGGCTTGTTTGGATAAATATGGACTATAAGAAATATTTTCAAGTCTCTATTTTAGCCGGTTCCCTTTTTTTTTTTTTTTTTAATTAGTTATATCATTATTAGATCCAACTCGAAAAAAATTCTTTGATTGGGGAAACAAGGGATTAAGGTGTTGAATGTTGATTGGGGGAACCGGCTAAAATAGAGACTTGATAATATTTCTCACCAGCTCTTTCTCTAAGAACTATCTATCGTGTAAAATGCTCTGCCAAGCATACGAAGGACTAGGACTCAGACAAGCATTGACAAAAATTTCTTTTTGTAATCACGAGCCTTGTAAATTCGACCAACCAAAGATTGAGGGTTCAAGATCAATCTCCATTCTTGCTTAGCAAGCATTGTTTAATTAAAAATTGCGAATATCATTGAAGCCTAATCTTCTTTCACTTTTCGGTTTGCACATCTTATCTCAAGAAACACAATGCATCTTATTTTATTTTAACAAGCATTCCATCAAAAATTTGACATCGCATTTGTGAATTGTTGACATTGAAATTTTCTCAGACGAAAAAGGTGACATAGATCAACCATCTGACTTAATTGCGGATTATTTTTCAGCCAAGAACAACCAAGGGATGGACATAAATTTGCCGATAAAGTAATGATCACCAGTTGAAATTAAGTTTCCTTGTTAAATAAAATAGTTTAATGAAGAATAAAGGACGTCAACATATATAAAAACTTAAAAAAGAAAAATAGTTCATTTTATTTTAATGTTCTCCCTATAATAATGTAAGTAGAGAAATGCTGTAAGGAGACGCAATGAGTCCGGCAAACGCAGCCTTTGCCACAACCATATTGGCTGCTTCTGTGCTGTGGACATTGTCCCAGTACACGTACCGTCTTCGAACCGGACAAACCGGTTCATTTGTCGCACAAAGTTCTTCTCCTGCTTTTACCGTACAACAACTCTTATCTGTTACTGTAAACCCTACAAAAATATGTGATATATTTATGATTAAAGTACAGGAACAGCATCGAATATAGAGTATTGTGAAAAGCAGTTTCTTGCAATTATATTACTATGAAAACTAATTTTTCTAATTGATCAAATCTATATTTATATAAATTTCTGTGTGAAGTTATGTTAGTTTTGATAAGTATTTTTTTCTGTAAATAGCAGTCATGATAATATTCACAAAATGTATTATTTCAGAATATTTTCATAATATTTATTGTATATGTCTAATGAAGAAAAAAAAACTAAAGTTTAGAAAAATGCAGTGAGTTCAATATACTTAATACTTAGTTTACTCACCTAAGGCGAGATACGCAAGAGTACTTTGGCCGGTGAAGAGATCAACGTAGGTGAACTTAGCATCATCATAGTTCCTGTTAAATTCATAGACGAGAGCTCTGAGATTCCTGTTGAAAGGTTCGACCGCTTTGTTCACTTCAGCGGCGCAGCCGTAACCGCTACCATGTGAGGCGATCATACGCGGCGTGCACCCGAGCCTACTTACCCCAAACACCGCCACCTTCCTTGCTCCTAGGAGGTACATTGACTATACACAATATATTTTTAAATTAATGTACTTAAACGATATAAAGTTATCGAATATAAGTTAGAGAAATATATCCAATCTACTCCATCATTTTCCACATTTGTATTTAAAATAATAACATATCAATTCCTATTTTATTTTATTTACATAATGTCATAATATATAAATTATTCAATGTTCGCCATTTTATTTTATTTAGATAATGTCATAATATATAAATTTCTCGTCTTATATTTGATTGTTAATTTTATAGAGAATCACTATGTTGCCACAAAAAAAAAAGAGAAGAGAATCACTGTTCGGTAATATAAAGGACCCATGACATATGGGTAATGATCAAATTTTAGAAAATGGTATCAATATTCCGATAAAGTTATTCTTATAATTAATAATTTGAATTTATTCGTGAACAATATTAAATTACTGAAACTTTCAAAAATCAGCATTGGCGTAAGAAAAAGTATATACATAATGTAAAAATTAATATGATAAACTTAGTAGGCATATAAATATAGTCGTACCTTCAAATAAGAGCGATAACGTCGAATGAGAGAATCAGCATATTCATCGAAACTGTACTTGCTTTTGGTCATCGAGGCCGGCATGAAATAGTTGTTGAGATAATCATTGCTTCCAATATTAATTGTGTATAGACACTTCTTCAACTGCTCCGGTGGAACGTTCGCCGTCATAATCATTGACCGGTGATTCTTTATTTGTTCTTTAAAGCTGATTCTATCACCCTATATTGTCAAAAAGAATATATCACAATCGATTAGGTCTTCATTTTCAATGGAAACAATATTAAATGTATAAGTGGTTTTCGTTAACAATATATACATTTATATATATAAATGGTTTTAAAGTCCCATGCCAAAAAGAAAGCAAATCAAATAAAGTCAAATGATTAATTCACTGGAACGAATTATTATTCTTAGTCACCTAATACATTTATATAATAAATTAAATTTGATTCCTTTTGATCCATGCTGCCTATTTAATTTATACCGAAGAATTAAGGTTTCTTTAAGGTGATCAGTTACATGATTAATTATACATGGAACGAAAACTCATCGATTATTAGATTGATTAAGAGAGAATCCGCGCATTTTATATTTATATTTTAATTAAAATATGTTATTTTGTTTTAAAATATTTTTGTTTGAATCTTTAATTTAATATGTTTTTTTCTTAATTGAATCGGATCACAGTTTTTACCATTAGAATAAGTGATAATCATTTATAATTAAGAATTAGATTAATTGTTAAATTTTTAATATGTGGTTGTATTTTGTTTTACCAAATTTGATAGTAATATATATTTTGAAATATTTACGGTAATTGTTTTTGATATTTTCGGTATGACATCATTTTAAAACTTTTAGAATCAAATACTTTTCTAAGATTATGTTTTATATTTTGAATAATTTATCTAAGATTAATGTAATTGTAAATATATTTATTTGAATCAACATTTTATAAAATTCTCATTTCTCATTTAATTTAAGCATCATGATTTATAGGCATATATGTTAGTTATTTGATCAATATATTTTATTTAGAATATTAGTAATCAGCTTATTAAATATTTATCTTAAATTTCATATTTAATCTAAAATATATATGATTTCTTAGGTTATGTATTTTATTTTTTTATTTATAAGAGTTAAATTATTTTACCTAATTTATAGTAATTAATGTATTATTTAAAATAAACTGTAAAAAAAACTAAAAAATCATAAAATATTTAAAACTAAAAATTTTACTAATGTGGTTGCAAAGTAAAAAAGAGAAAGGACGATGATGTCTCTTGGAGAGAGCCCCTTCTCTCTTTATATATAGGATTCACCTAACGTATTTCTATAGTATGCTAAACTTTTTTACTGGCTATTCATATATATTACTTAGCTATGTTCCTAAACTTTTTATTTTTAAATCTAAAGAACTACAGCTTTTTTGTGTTTACATTTACATTTAAATTAATGTGTTATCATAGAACATAACATTTAAGTACTTGTATGAAACACAAAAACTTAGAATATTATGTCTTTTAAAAATTAAACATAATATTTAAATAAGAAATGAAAAATGATTACCGCAACTATTTTGAAACAATCAAGCCATTGTTAAAAAATACGTTTATAAAATTTACTTACCATATATATCTTTTTGAAAATGAAATAATATAGTATGTTTAAGTTAAATCTATCCCTTTTAATTAAGGTTTGCCCCGTTCTTACCAAATTTTGGCTAGTTTCTTCGAGAAGTCCGCCGCCGCCAGAAGCGTAGTTTATTCCAATGTGAGCTTGTTCCGGCGATGCTCCGTTAAACGGTGGAATGTAATCATTGAATCTCATTAGTTCAGCTGAATGAAAAATTCAAACTCATATCACAAAATACATTTTATTGTTATAAATTGATTTTTAATAATCTATGTGAATTAGTTTACCAAAGGAACGAATATATTGTTTATATGCATTTTTCATGCTTTGGTAATTCTTCACAGGAACAATCACAAATTTTGGAAAACTCATTCTGCAATACATTTATACATATGACTTATATATTCTTTGATTATAACGTTTCTTCGTTCTTATCTTTACCATTTTTTTTTAATTCCATTCTTCATTTATTCGTTTGATACATTCACTAAGAACTAACAATACCTTCATTAATAACTTCAACCTAAGCAAAGAAAACGTTGTGCTACTATTTTCTTAAAACACTTTACTTTTTTCGTAGTGTATATTAACGATTTTATCCAAAACAACATTGGCAAAGAGAACCAAAACTGGGACTAACCGATAATGTCAGGAATATTACGACCATTGCTGAACCGGCCGGTAGGACCTCTAGCAAAATCAATACCGTAAGGTGAATAGTTGACTTTGGCCGTGGTGTTCAAGTTATTGTTGTTACCATTGTCGAAGACGGAGTCTCCAAAAACGAAATAGCAAGGCATTCGCTGTCCACGAACTGCACCGGCCATTACAAACGCCGTGGTGGCAAAAGCCAACAACATTGCTTTGAACATTATCTCGACAGTTTTCGGATATTAGTTACTAGAAAAAAAATGATCGATCCCAACTTTGAAGGAATGAGAAAAGTCTATATATAAGCATAAATAGAGAGAGACAGACAGAACGAGGATTCTATTTCAAGGCTTATATATTCAACAGAAGAGATAATGATAAATAAAGGGTAGTTAACTGATTTAGTTTAACAAAGAAACTCTAATAGTCAACTTGTCGTGAGTTGTAATGACCAAAAAACAAGTCATCTTAACAGGAAAAAAACTCGTGGTTTTTTTTGGATAATATTTAAATAATCGTTTTTTAATTTGAATCGGATACGTATATTTGGCTTTGTGAAGAACCTTGTGGTGTTTTTTTCCATGTTTTTTTTTTTCATTTTATTGAATAAAACGATCAGCTTCGACTTTGGACCTTGTGGTGGATAATTAACATGTCTTAACAGGAAAGAAGATTAGCTTCCAAAGTCGACGCTTTGGACATGTTAGTTAATTAACTTAATTATTGTGATGACTTCTATAATAATGAGCTGTAGTTTGTTAAAATAATATCAGTTCAATCATGTCATGAATCCCATACAACAAGGGATTTGGTTACATAATCTTTTTTTTTTTGGTTTCATAGTCTTTTCTATGTGCAAATATATATATATATATATATATATATATATATATGTATGATTAGCTGGTGTGACTAGCATTCAGCAACAACCACAACGACTTCAAAATGGTTAAGAGGTGAAGGCAAAATGGTCAATATCAGCTGAAGAATGAATTTATAAGTTGCGGGAGGTTGTTATTTTTCTTGTTGTAAAGAGAATGTTTATTTCACGTGCAAGTGTAGACAATCATAGAGTTCATCTTTTTCCAAATTTTTATTGGATTACCCGACTGTGTCTAGTCGATATTAGGTTTTATTAAAACGGATCTAATTTTGTTAATAGATTTTGTGTTTCCTTCATTTCGTCTTTCTTCTTTGTCGACAACATGCATTATGTAAATTTGAATTTAAGTGGTAACACAACAACAAAAATTAGCACAAACCAGTAGGTTACATGTTAGGATCATTTTTAAAACTCTATTTGTAATTGTGTTGTAATTCTGACGTTGCTTTGACGTTTCAACTAAACTCTATGTTGTTCAAAAATATACAACAAATTGCCAGTTGCAGATATGGAGTATATTGAAATTTTTATCAAACTTTTTGACTTTTAGTATTCAAAAATAACCATGACTAATATTAAGCTTTAAGTGGTCAATTTTAGTTTCTGACACAACGACAAATTCATAATTGATATTCCCTCCTCTTATGATGATATTTTAATCGTATGATGATATTCGTTAGATACGGTTACGATGAATATTTTTTTCAAGTAACGATTTAACGATGTAAATTTTGCTCGACAAATAGTTTTGTAACAACGACAGCCAGTTCTTTCTACAGTATTTTAGAATTGATAAGTTTTGCATTTATTAATCTACAAGAAATTAGATTATCGGGAAATCAAACCCTACACGTATAAAACTCTTTAAACTTTTAACCAATAGGCTAATGGTACTTCCACAAATTTAATATGTTTATTATTAGATGATTTTGACTTAAATTCAAAAAAAAATTGTTTTTGATAAAAAATGAATTAGGATTTTGGTTTACAAATTAGCATTAGAAATGTAAGGATTACTTGCTAAACACTTTTCTTTCTCTTTCTCCCTTAGGAGACCAAATGTTTACCCGTTCTCATATTTTATTCGCTTTGATGTTTATATATTTTGCTTCAATTTCGGTTTGTACTTAACAAATCTAGATTTTATTATAAATACGAAATATATAGAATTTTTTCATGATATCACCAATTTATCTTTAAATTTCGCTTCTATCGCCTTGAATTCATACTGAGTATCAAGTCTGAGACAACGAACTCAGACTCTGTTTCAAATAGAAAACAAAAGAAGCCTCTAAAGGATTCAGAGTCTTCGAACAAAGTCAACAAAATCTGGGTAGCGAAGACCTTAACTCAACCCAAAGCTGCAACTAAACCAGAGTTCCGGGTAGCGAAAACCTTAACTCAACCAAAGATCCTTCCTGTGTCAAAAGAGAATCTGCAGCAAAGGACACACAACACAAGAAACAAAATGGGAGCCAACCGTACTGCAGTGACGACAAATCTTCACAACCGTTTTGATGCACTGCCAGCTGAAATCGAGTGTTGAAAACATCTTAGCTGGCAAAAATAATCTTATCATCTTACGTTCCAATGAGTCACTGTAATGAGCCTATATAAGAAAACCTTCTCTGTAATCGTAAGAGGAAGAGAGTGAAATGATTCAATAAAGTCAATTTTTCATCTTCATCAAGAAATCTGCTTTTATTCTCATGGTATCAGAGCCATGGCTCTTGAAAACTTCTCTCAACTTTCGCTAAACATCAACAATTGTGTTACAATCAAACTCAATGAGCGAAACTACATATTGTGGAAGTCTCAAATTCGAAACATTCCTTTCTGGGCAAGGACTCTTGGGATTTATAAATGGTGGAACACCTAGACTAGAGCCAAGACTACCAGTTTCTACCATTGATGGAAGACTTGAAGATACAGCAAACCCAAACTACACTCTATGGGTTCGAGCTGATCAAATAGTCAAGTCGTGGCTTCTTGGTTCTTTCTCTGAAGACATTTTAAGTGTGGTTGTGAACTCACCCACATCAAAGGATGTATGGAACGCTCTGGCAAACCACTTCAACAGAGTGTCTTCATCCCGGTTATTTGAACTACAGAGGAAATTGCAGACCATATCAAAGAACGACAAGAACATGACTGACTACCTGAAAGAAATTAAAGACGTGTGTGATCAGCTTTCGTCCATTGGAAGTCCTGTTCCAGAGAAGATGAAAATCTTTGCTGCTCTTCACGGCCTTGGGCGTGAATACGAGCCAATCAAAACAAGCATAAAAGGAACAATGGATACTACACCTAGTCCAACTTTTGAAGACGTTGCTCCAAGGCTTACCAACTACGACAACAGACTTTCAGGATACGAAACCGGCCTTACTGTCTCTCCTCATCTCGCGTTCAATGTCACAAGGTCAAACTCTTCCTCAAGTTTTAACGGCAGAGGCAGAATAGGCTCATATGGAAGATTTGGAAATAACAGAAGCAGGGGGTCTTTTTCAACCAAGGGAAGAGGTTTTCACCAACAAATATCATCCTCTTCCGGCTCCCAGTCCTCATTTGATACAGATAACAGACCTACATGCTAAATATGTGGAAAACCTGGTCATCATGCTCTGAAATGCTAGCATCTATTTGACAACAGTTATCAGGCAGAAGATGTGCCATCCGCATTAGTTGCTTTACACATAATAGATATCACTGAAGCTTCAGGAAACAAATGGTACCCCGACTCAGGAGCAACTACTCATATCACAAACTCCACTCAACGATTACATCAATCCCAGCCTTATCATGGATCAAATACTGTTTTGATAGGAGATGAGAACTTCTTACCAATCACACACGTAGGATCAACAAGCTTGCCATCTACATCAGGTAATCTTCCATTAAATGAAGTTTTAGTCTGTCCTGACATTGCCAAATCGTTGTTATATGTTTCAAAACTTACCTCAGACTATCCTTGTACTGTTAAGTTTGATGCTAATGAGGTTCGTATTAAGGACAAGGATACAAAGATGTTGCTGAAAACGGGAAGAAACAGTAAATGACTGTATGTTTTGGAGGATCCCAAGTTTCAAGTGTTTTATTCAAACCGGCAACAGACAGCAAGCTTTGAAGTATGGCACAGACGACTTGGCCATCCAAATGACAAACTCCTTCTGCAACTTTCTCAAAATAAAGTCATTAGTATCAATAAGCTTGCTCACAACATGTGTGAAGCATGTCAGTTAGGCAAGAGTAGCGGACTTCCTTTTTCTGCTTCATGTTTTTCAGCTTCAAAACCCTTAGAAAGAATCCATTGTGATCTTTGGGGTCCAGCTCCAATAATGTCAGTTCAGGGATTTAGATATTATGTAATCCTCATTGACAACTTTTCAAGATACTGCTGGCTTTATCCTCTAAAGAACAAATCTGATTTCTACTGTGTCTTCCTCAATTATCAAAAACTGGTGGAAAATCAATTTAATACAAAGATTAGAACATTTCAATGTGATGGAGGGGGAGAATTCACCAACAAAAAGTTCCTGCAACACTTACAAGAATCAGGAATTAGACAGTATATCTCATGCCCATACACTCCACAACAAAACGGTCTTGCGGAAAGAAAGCACAGACACATCACTGAGCTTGGACTTTCAATGATGTTTCAGAGTAAAGTCCCACAAAAATATTGGGTGGAGGTGTTCTTCACTGCCAATTTCTTGATTAACCTCTTGCCATCTACAATTACAGACAACAATCAAAGCTCATTTGAAACCTTAAATGGTAAACCACCTGTGTACACTTCGCTGAGGACCTTTGGCTGTGCATGTTTTCCTAATCTCATAGATTATGCCAAGAACAAATTTGACCCTAAATCCCTTAAATGCGTGTTCTTGGGGTATAACAAAAAATACAAGGGATACATGTGTGTATATCCTCTTACAGGACGTGTTTATGTCAGTAGGCACATGGTGTTTGATGATTTTTTTTTCCTTTTGAAACCGTATATCACCTGTCCAAGCCTCTAAAGCAAACTGAATTATTAGAAGCATGGCCAAAATACATTTTCCCAGCTGCAGCACCTGAGCAAAATGACAGTAACTCTACGCCTGTTCAGGGATTTATGTCACCAACCAGTGAAACTGCTGCTAAAACACATCTGAATGAAACTACACCTCCAAGATCAACAGAAAACAGAGAACAAAGAATCAGTCACTTACCTCCAGAAAGTCTTCAACAAAATAGAGATGAAGCAGATTCTGTCATTAATGAAGAAGAGGGTTTTGGGTGTACGGCAAGCCAAGATCTTGATCCTATAGGCAACAGTCCTCTTTCTTCATCAAATGACAGTACTCTTCCTGCTGTATCACAGACTGAAAACACTCAAGAAAACTCTGCTTCAAGTCATACCATGGTCACTAGATCAAAGATAGAAATCGTTAAAACCCAATCTAAAATATGCTCTACTTACAAGCAATGAGTCATATTCTCAACCAAAACCTGTCACTGAAGCATTGAAAGATAAAAGTTGGACAGCGGCCATGAAAGAGGAGATTGAAAATTGTGCAGAAACAAGAACTTGGTCTCTTGTTCCGGTTACCACAGACATGAATATTCTAGGCAGCAAGTGGATTTTCAGAGTAAAACTGAAGGCTGATGGAAGTCTTGACAAACTAAGAGCTCGACTAATTGCTCAAGAATACTACCAAGAGGAAGGCATCGACTAACTGGAAACTTACAGCCCAGTTGTGAGGTCTGCTACCGTACGAATAGTGCTACATATCGCAACGATCATGAGTTGGGAAGTCAAACAAATGGATGTAAAAATGTGTTTTTGCATGGTGATCTCACCGAGACTGTATACATGAAACAACCAGCCGGATTTATAGACAAGACTAAACCAAATCATGTCTGCTTGCTACACAAGTCGTTATACGGATTGAAACAGTCTCCACGAGCTTGGTACGATAAATTCAGCAATTTCCTGCTAGAGTTCGGCTTTGTCTGCTATCACTCTGATCCATTGATGTTTATATACATACATAACAAAGATGTCATTCTTCTACTACTATATGTCGACGATATGGCAATCACTAGAAGTGATTCTCAAGCTTTGAAAAGATTGTTTCTCGAGCTAAATCAAAAATTCAGAATGAAGGATATGGGACGGTTTCACTATTTTCTAGGCATTCAAGCTCAGTTTCATCAATAAGGTTTATTCCTATCTCAGGAGAAGTATGCAGAAGAACTACTACTTACAGAAGGACTGTCAACCTATGCCTACACCTCTTCCACTTCAGCTGGATAAATTTGCAGAAGGGAAAGAAGAAAATGAATTGTTTACGAATCCGACATACTTCAGAAGTTTAGCTAGCAAGCTTCAGTAGCTTACACTCACACGACCGGACATTCAATTTGCTGTGAATTATGTGTGTCAAAAAATGCACATGCCATCAGTTTCTGATTACAAACTTCTGAAACGAATACTGAGGTATGTAAAAGGGACAATTACAATGGGAATTGACTTCAACAAACGCACAGACTGCACACTAAGTGGATATTGTGACAGTGATTTTGCTAGGTGTAAAAGTACAAGAAGGTCAACAGGGGGATTCTGCACTTATCTTGGAAACAACCTGATTTCTTGGTCATCAAAGAAACAACCAACAGTGTCAAAGAGCTCCACTGAGGCAGAATACAGAAGCTTGTCTGAAGGTGCCTCTGAATTGAAATGGATTGGGTCTGTACTTCAGGACATAGGTATTTCTTTGCTTGATACTTCGGTGCTGTTTTGTGATAACCTCTCTGCAGTCTATCTTACTGCAAATCCAGCATTCCATTCTCGTACAAAACACTTTGACACAGATCATCACTATGTCAGAGAAAGAGTAGCTCTTGGAACCTTGATAGTCAAACACATTCCAGGACATCTTCAAATCGCAGATATCTTCACAAAGTCACTTCCAGCTGCGCCTTTTGTTACACTGAGGTTCAAACTTGGTGTCTCTGTTCTAATGACACAAAGTTTGAGGGGGAGTATCAAGTCTGAGACAACGAACTTAGACTCTGCTTCAAATAGAAAACAAAGGAAGCCTCTAAAGCATTCAGAGTCTTCGAACAAAGTCAACAAAATCTGGGTAGCGAAGACCTTAACTCAACCCAAAGCTGCAACTAAACCAGAGCTCTGGGTAGCGAAAACCTTAACTCAACCAAAGATCCTTCCTGTGTCAAAAGAGAATCTGCAGCAAAGGACACAAGACGCAAGAAACAAAATGGGAGCCAACCGTACAGCAGTGACGACAAATCTTCACAACCGTTTTGATGCACTGCCAGCTGAAATCGAGTGTTGAAAGCATCTTAGCTGGCAAAAATAATCTTATCATCTTACGCTCCAATAAGTCACTGTAATGAGCCTATATAAGAAAATCTTCTCTGTCTGTAATGAGTCTATATAAGAAAATCTTCTCTGTAATCGTAAGAGGAAGAGAGTGAAATGATTCAATAAAGTCAATTTTTCATCTTCATCAAGAAATCTGCTTTTATTCTCACTGAGAACGCCAATTTGTTGACGGATTCTCTTGCGAAGAAGACTCCTTTGACATTTTGCTTTTAATGTTACCGTACAAGTGACGAAAAAATATTTCTTGTCGTAGTGTTTTACAAGATTAGTCAAAAAGTTTCGAGTTTCGTAAAATGGTGAATTGGCGATTAGGCGAAGCCATGAAAGTAGAACTCAATGCAGATAATAGAAGTAAGGATTCACAGAAGATGGCAGGGGCACTTTACAAAACTATTAAAAAGGAGAGTGTAAAGATAGTGTTAAATGTGAATACACACACACATTAACCCACTTTTATTCCAATTAATATGAATACGTATTATATATATTAAATGATTTAATGACTCATTCATTCATAGCTTAGAACTATGCAACATGACACATACATGCATACATATAAATATGGTTGTAAAGACATATACTGGAGCGCAGATGACGAACATTATGTCGGGTTCAACTTCGGTCGCACCGATGAAATTTGGTACAGCCACGGTTATACTCGTTAATGGGAGTAGGGATCTTATGGTGGGAGCCCGGAGGATTGCATCCAGGAGGAGGATTAGGACCGGAGCACGGGTTAATCACACCGTAATTATGTAATTCCGGCCTTCCACTGGCTCCGCAATCACGATAGCACAAATCACTATCAAGCATATCGCCCATGTCTTCATATTCCTTAAACTCCTCGGGATATTATTGTTGTTGTTTCTTTGTTGCTTTTGTCTATTGTGAAAATGTGAAACCGTGGAAAAGATATTTATACGAAGATGGTTTGAACATTCCAATACTTTTAGCTAAATTAAGGGTATAAAAATTAGAACCTTTTGACTTGTTTTTGTTTTCATTTCGAAATTTGAAAGATGATGAAGGTTTCTGTTTTATTGTTGTAAATTGTTATAACTATCTATATAAATTGACTTATCTTGAAACATTATACAAAAGCCAACACTTAATTAAAGAATAAACTGTCTAAAAACAATCCTACTTGGCATTTTTTTCCAAAAAAGATATTGTTAGTTCATTAAAAGATTTAATGTCACCTTCTCAATTATTTGCCTAAAACAATCCATTAATTTGAATTTAACGAAATTATAACATAACATTGTCCAACGAACGTTTGGTTATGTTTAAAACCTAACATTCCCAGTTACAACCCATATTTCTCTTCCACTCTTCTTTTCGCATGACTCTTTTATCTTTAAGGATTTTTGGTAGGAAATCAGAAATGTATCTTTGCATTAATCTTCTTATTTTCCAGATTGTTCATGCTCACTAGTTCTATTAATTAATACAACTGCCTTTTTGTCAGAAATAAATCGAAACTGGTTTTATGAAACTCAGATTTTGTGTTTCTTTATAGGTTCTAGCTTGCACGGTTTGTTTCATGGTTTGAAATTTTCTTTCTGGTGGGACTATCACTAGGAACATTTACACATACAACATTTGAGTCTAGGTAAAGTAATATATATAGTTTGAAAGCACCTGACTCAAAGCCTAACCAGTGGAAGCTTGAAGAATAGAGAAGCTTAGAGAGGAATGGTGAGATACAAATGCAAAAAAAAGAGTAGTAGAGGAAAAGCCAAAAAGAAGAAAAGTCAAAGTCCAAGCCTATGCGATGAGATGGCACAGGAAGATTGGAACCAGAAGAACAAATTGAGTTAGTCCATAAAGAGCAAGCTAGAAGACACATGGAAACTGGAAAGTGGCCAGTGATTAAATATCAACTTCCTCCACACGATTCAAAGAACTCTGAGTTGATGTGAACAGAGAGGATTGCTGATTTACTTCTGAGAGTGCAAAAAGGAGACCTCATCAAACTGTTGAATAATAGGATGTTTTGGTTAGAAAGGAAATATGTTAAAAAGAAGAAAAGGGGAAGTGGAGAGGATACCCACTTCGATATATAATCAATCAAGAAGATTATCTTTGAGAGAATCTTCACGTGATTGGTGAGTGAACAAAAGAGTGAACTATATCTATTGCTGTAGAAGTGAGCTGGATAGATATATAGGATTGACACCAGAGGCAAGTTCGTGTTGAACCTTGCAGAGCTCTGTCTGAAGGATCTAAAGAAAAAAGATCAGTTTAGTGGTTGTCCTAGGATAGAAACTAGTTCAGGTGAAAATCACTTTAGTGATTGAGTGACTATGATCGAATGATCTAGTGTAAGAGATTGATTGGAAAAGTTACAATAAACAAAGATGTGCTTTGAAGTATTTTCAAGTTCTATCTAAATTTCTTCATAGTTATCTTATATGCAGTTAAAAACTGATCTTAATAATAAAGGAATAGTTAATATCTCTTCCATTTAAAGTACTCTCAAATAGGTTTATTGACCTAAAAATAAGTGAGTTATTCATTGAGTATACATATACAGATTCATTTTCCCTTGTTAAAGATCTACCAAAATCAAAACATCGTCATGTTTCATATAAAATGTGTAGGAGCTAGCCTCTACTCCTTCAAAAGCTGGGCGATGCTGTACGGTCTAGTTAGATGTCCGGCTAATGCACCCTTCGCCACAATCATGTTGGTGGCTTCTGAGCTGTGAAGGTCGTCCCAAAAGATATATTCAGTCCGGTTCTCACAAACCGGCTTGTTCGGTATGCAGAGTTCCTCCCCCGGGGAGACCTCGCAACAACCCTTGTCTCCAACCTTAAGTCCTATGAATATTATGAGCTTGAGGTTAGTTTAATTGTTTCTTAGAGTGTAAAAATAGTTTTCACATTTATGTTGGATTACATGTCAAATATACAAAGCATATAGAAAAATATTTACTATGAATATAATTTTCAAGATCCATGATATTTTGAATATAAACTATATGTTCGCATATTTGTTAGATTTGGTATCTAAAAAATCTGTTAGTTTTTAATAATTTTCTTTTTCTAGCTATAATTCACATAACACACAAACCAGAGATTTGATCTGAGTGTTGGGATGATGAAGATACTAATATAAATCATTGACTCCACAAACCATCAATCATTCAAAACCTTGAGTTGATACTATAAGGTGGTTCATCCAACAAACTAGTTTGGATGTACTTTTTCTAAATTTTAATTAAGTAAAGATTAAAATTTTAATTTTTACATATTGGATCAAAATTGTAATAAATATTGAGTTCAAGACTATTTACCTAGACGAGCGAAGGCTAAGGGATCTCCACTGGAGAAAAGATTGACTAAGGTGAACTTAGCACCTCTGAACTCCTTATTCAAATCATTGACAAGGTCGCCAAGGTTTTTTATTGAAAATCGCCACTGCATCGTTTACTTTGCCGGCACAGCGTCTACCGTCACTGTGAGACGCCATCATCTTCGGTGTGCACCCGATCATACTGAGTCCAAAAACTGCCACCTTTCTCGCTCCTAGACGGTGCAAATTCTACAATCAAATAAAAAATATAAAAGTACATCTATAGTTTTATACACAAATTAAAGTAGCGGAAGTGAGAAGAATAAATAAGTGATCCGTTAGTTATAAAACCAAAAAAATAAAAATAAGTCCAAGTTATTTGTATAGCCAGAAATTTTCAAAATACAACAAAAAAGTTAAAAATTCCTTAAAATTTCTGCAAGTCTGCTAAAAACAAGTTTCTGTATTAAACTAGTGATCAATCAAAAACTTAAGTACAACCTTAAACCGAAATTGGTTAATTATAAGAAAACATGAAAAATTGAAAAGGCGCCGTAGAAAGCCCTAAAAAGCAAACATAATTAAAGTATGATTGATAACTATTAAGATAATTAAAATAAAAACAATGAATAAGTTACATCAACAAACATATCTAAATTGTTCCATTTTACCTTCAAGTGAGAACGGTAGATAATAAGGAGAGAATCTGCGAATTGTGTAGGAGTGTAGCGTCGTTGAGAGTTGTAGTGATTTGGCATGAAGTAGTTGTTGATGTAATCATTGCTTCCGATGTTTATTGCGTAAAGGCATTGTTGTAGTTTTTGTGCTGGTACCTTCGCTTTCCTTATCACCGTCTTGTGATTTTGTAGTTGCTTTCTTAGATTGATTTTATCACCCTATATAGATATGTGGCGAGAGGTCAATAAATAAACCTATTCAATTGAAAGATATATTGCAAATGTTATTTTTCTCAGGATTTTATGTTTGAGATATAAAAACGCGGTATAATAATTGATAAATATGAGAACGTGTGTTTACCTTTAAGAATTGATAACTTTGAAATGACTCTTTCCTCTATAGTTAACGTTTTGTTTGTTAAAACATTAGAAATGTTGCAAACAGAACAGTTTCACATCATTTTTTCATGCAAATGAGAGATCTGAGTTACATAACTTATAAGCTATAGTTAACGCTTTATCTCATTTTGTTTACTAAACTTTTCTGGATCTGTAGTAAATCTCTCTACATTCTTCTGTAAAACTACTTAACAATGAATTTAATAATTAACCAAACAAAAAAAACCCCTATATTTATAAGGTATTAAATGCAAATTATCTACCTTTTTGATAAAATAAATGCAAATTATTTATCACTAAACAAAGTCTATTTATAAGTTTGTCTAGTTCTTTACCAAATGTCTGCTAGTTTCTTCACGAAGTCCGCTTCCACCAGAAGCGTAGTTCAACCCAGTGTGCGCTTCTTCCGGTGATGCTCCGGTGAATGCCGGAATGAAATCCTTAAAACCCAATAGTTCACCTAAAGAGGGAAAACATCATAAATATATATATATCAGCTCATGTATATGGTTTATATATGTATACTAGATTCTAATCCGCATATTATGCATAAACTTTATTATATATAAAATTTATTGGTTGTAACAGTTAAATATTAAATTATTAATTTATATATGATGTCCTAATTTCTAAGTGATTTTAAAAATGTTATACACTTATTTTTTAACCACTACATCAAGCGGTTTTATTGCTAGTGTGAAAATTTTAGTACACACTTATTTTTAAAAAAATATTGGGTAAATCTATATTTGTTTTTAAAAATTCATTATATTTTATAAAAGATATATATATATATATATATATGTTAACATATAAAAATATATTTGTTAACATACTAAAGATATCTAGTGACATTAGTGTAAATAGTTTACCAATTAAATGTCAATTCAAAAAGCATCATTTTGATGGAAGAAAAAACCTCAAATGACTGGTACAATTTTTTCATTTGTTCGGGATTTTTCTAAAAGGTTTTTTCTTTTTCTTTTAACTCTTTAAATAATATATTGAAGATATAGAGACGTTGAGTTTCAAGGAAATAAACAGAAAACCACGTATACACTGACCTATAAAATCTGGGATAGTGCGGCCATTTGTAAACCGGCCGGTTGGGCCTTCGGGAAAGTCAATACCGTAAGGTGGATAGTTGACTTTTGCCTTGGTTCTCAAGTTATTATTGTTGCCACTGTCGAAAGTTGAGTCTCCGAAGACGAAGAAACAAGGCACTTGTTGCCCATAAACAACCGTAGCCACCGCAAACACGGTGGCAGCAACAATCCAGAAAGCTTTATACATCCCCTCGACCATTTTTCTGAAATAACAGAAAACTGATAATAGGGAAATAAGATATTTTATGAGAAAGGCCCGAGGCTTTGAGTTTATATTTATAAATTGATTCTATGGAGGATATTAAAAGGCTATTTAAAGGATGGGGCAACGAGTAAATTAAGGAAAACCACAAATATTTTGATTTTTTTATTGTTTATTACATCATTATCATTAATGATATTTGAAATATGATGTTATGGGATTACATTCATGCGATTATGATCAACATTGTTTTTTAAACAACGATTTTTAAAATGTAAATTTTTTTGGACAGGTGATTATGCATATAAGACATATAAAATATGATGATTATGTTTTTTTTATAACACTCGAATTTATGACGAATGGTTTTGCATATATGACATTTTCATGATGAATATCATTTTTTTACAACACACGAAACCACAACAAACGGTTCTATATATATAACACTATGAAAATTGTGACAACTTTGCATCTATTAATTTGTAAGAAACTATAATCTTTGGGAAACAAACACAAACCTGACATAGAAAGTTTTAAACCTTTAGTTAACAGACCAAGGATGTTTCCACATATTTTTGTTGGAAAGGATATTTAATTTTAGTCAACATGATTGCTGATAGTGGATCATGCTACTAATATTGTGTTTTAATATAGTTTCAAATATTTTGCTTAAGCTAACCATATCATCAAAGCATATTATTCCATATGTTTCACAGAAAAGTGTCGTTACAACAAATCTCTATATTAAAACCTTAAAATATATATTAAACATGTTAATTCATATAGTCAATGCCACTAGTTAAATAACGATGATGAAATTAAAATTTATTAATTTTCAGTTAATGGTAAATTAGAAATTTGTTTTGAATACTCATATTGAAATTATGAAACAGTATTGTTTTCTAATCGACACTCTTTGTAATTAGAATGGAAAAAAAATATTATTTGTCTTTCACCAAACACAAATGTGATTAATGAAAACAATCATCAGGATGAATACAATCACTGTGATCCTGTATTATCATTCACATTAAATATTATTTTGTCATATTTTCTCTCTTAATTTTAATTTTTCTCCTGTATTCGTTATCTTTATTAGAATATTTTTTTAATTATCCATCATGTAGCTATAATCCATAAGGGATTAGATTGCGGAATGAAGATTTCTCCAAAATTGAATCTTGAAATTGAATTGGAGATGAAGAGGCGGCCAATCCACATTTTTTGTCAGTATGTTATAGAGTGGAGTAGTGAAGTGGTTAGTTCGTTGGCCTAATAATTCTTGGAGATCTTTATCAAAGAAAAGAAAAACTATTTTTGGAGATGTTTGTTGATGCTTGAAGGCGTTCGATGATACTTAGCAACGTTCACCATTTCACGGTGATGAGAATTGTTCGGTTGCTAGTAAGGCAAGGATGAGCATAGTCTCAGACCTAATCCATGTGTTTCATTTCAGAGTTAATGTTTTTCCTTAACTAAGGTCCGCATGTGAAATTGAGTTTCTAAATGCAATAAAAACTTTGTGAAATCTCTAGTTTTTAGAAACTATTTTAGAAACTACTTTTTAATGATATATCATTTATCGATATTTAAATAATACAGTATTTGAAAAATATGCTTTCATAAAGACGCGTCACTATTTTTTAACTATAAACGTTGTATTCTATCTTATCTCCATCAGTGAAGAACAAATTCAATTGACTTTGTAATAAATGTAAAATCTAATGGAAAAAAAAGAGTCCAATTACCACAATTAACGTATGAGAGACATGAGAGCACGAAAACTGGAATTAAACACCATGCATTTAAACCTCAATTGGTCTTAAACTCTTAGTAATTGAATGTCTCAAATAACGTATAATTGACTCATTTTTAAAATTAGAATTTAATAGTCTACACAATTACTCACATAACCGTTTTTTATATAAGTTACTACTCTTGATTTGTGTTGCAAATAAACACATGGATTAGTTATACCTCAATAATCTACTCTTTTGATATAAATAGCAAATATATTTTTCTATCACACAACAAACAAATTTAAGTTGTTGTTTCGTTTTGCAGATTCACATAAACTGAATGTGTTTGAGGATTTTGAAGCAAAGTATATATAAGGTATACCAAAAATAGTTTACATTTCAATAATTTTTCCATTATATAATCTTATATACTTCATCTATTTCCAAAATCCTCTATTTCCAAAAGATTGATGTTCTAACCTTTCATTTGGTTTCACAAAAATTGATTTTCTAGTTTTTTCTATTTGTTTATTAATTGATATTATAAATTGTAAACTTCAAGACGCAAAAATTAAAAATAGTTAAATTTCACATGAATGTAAACGATTGGTTTTCTACATTTCACTGAATGTAAACGATTTGGGAGTGTAGTGGATCATGAAACAAAGTATTATCGAAAATAGTTATTTATATTAAGCATTCTCTATCTCTATGATTAAAAATATAGTTAAAAAAATTTAAATTTACACCGTAATATTTTGGTAATGAATGCTTTAAGGATATGTTCATGTGTTCTATTGGTGACCAAAAGATAAATGAGGGACATAGAAATATGTGTTGGATTCAGTACAAAACAAAATTTTAATTACGCATCAGAAACAAATACATCATTCAAAATAAAAATATATATATATCCTTATGTTACCATAGAATTGTTTAGTTCGTATGTCAATCTAACAATTTGGCTCAATTTGTAAAAAATTTTAGTTAAAAAATAATTAAACTAAAACAACATGAAATTTTAACAAAATAATAAAAAAAAAAACATGAAACAGCTTCAAAAACGTTATAAAAACACCATGAAAATATTTGAAATCACTATTCCAAAAGTGTCATTGAGAAAAACAATGAATTGTTAAACTGTTTTATGCAGCTTATTAGAAGCCGTTTCATGACAATCAGTGAATTTGATTAGATTTAATCTTTCATATATGTTGCACAAAAAAAAAATCTCTTATACCCATTTCTTCTTTTTTATTATTATTATTATTATTATTATTATTATTATTATTATTATTATTATTATTATTATTATTATTATTATTATTATTATTATTATTATTATTATTATTATTATTATTATTATTATTATTATTATTATTATTATTGAAGTTACCATTCTTAGCCAATTCCAACATTTTAACCATATATTCTTTAAATTCAGGTTTTAAGAGAGGGTTGAAGCGTCGCCGAACACTTGAAATATATATACTAGCATATAATGGAAATCACAACTGGAATAAAATGAAATGATTATCTAAGCCATATAAAGTTAACATTTTTTAAGTTTTCATATTCTAATTCCACAGTCTTCATATAACTCTAGAATGAGGAGATGAAGAGTTTGTCGTTTGATTTGTTTCTATTAAAACTAAAAAATAAACTGATGTGACATAAG
The DNA here is from genome assembly GCA_963922655.1 of Cardamine chenopodiifolia. NCBI lineage: Eukaryota > Viridiplantae > Streptophyta > Magnoliopsida > Brassicales > Brassicaceae > Cardamine > Cardamine chenopodiifolia. Next base: position 730,752 of record OZ000469.1, read on the forward strand.
GAATATTGAAAGAGTTTTAAACTAAGGTTAAATGAAATATTGAGCCATATTAAAAAAATTATTCTTTCTTTTAAAAACTATCATTTGATATTCAATTTTAAAAAATCAACCAATTATAAAAGAGACCAAAAATACAAATAGTCATAACACATCAAATATATTAAAGTTTGCACAAAAAATTGTAAGAAATTCTATATAATGAAACAAAATAAAATATCTTAAAATCCTATATAATGAAACAAATGGAGTACTATTTTTTGCATACAAAACTGAATGAAGGACTATGGGAGGATATAATCTAAGCAAACTTTCTGCATTTTTGGATTTTGACCAAGTTTAAAAAAATTATATAATTTTTCAACTCCTAAAAGCGACGAAAACATTATTTAGGATTCAACTCTTACATATTTTGACATTAGTTTTCAACATTATCATATTTTAGAAAATAATATTTATATAACTATTTCTATTAATAAAATATATATTTTTATGAGAAAAAAAATAAATTTGTTTTCTCAAATTTATGTGGACTTTTAGTTGATAAACATTATCTTTTACACTATACGTAAAATGTTTAGGCTTGAATGATATAAAATTTATTAACTCTGACCAACAACTGTCAACATGAAATAATAATAAAAACTAAACATATATATATATATATATGTATATAGTTTTTTGTGTTGTATATTTTCCTACATTTATTTAAAATGCGTGAGACATTACCTAGTAGAACTATAATACAAAGTGCCAAAACACCTTGATCGCGACATCTATAAATACATCAGTCTTATACATTAGTTGTCCTGTCTTGATCACCTCATAGTAATACATACGACTTAGAGAATCTCTCACAAAACTTAAGAAACGCTAAATTTTCTTTTATTCATATACATAGAATGAGAAAAAGCTGCTAATCAAAAGTTCCATACAAAGGGGGACACAAACTCTCCAAAACATATGCCATCTTTATCATATTATACATTCTATAACATGGCATACGTACGAACATGTAATAAATATATATACATGTACAAATTAACATGTTAATTTGTACATGTCGCGCTACACTTGGTCGTACAGTCAAATGAACATCCTCCGCTGCGGCTGGTGCTTTGATAACCATTCTTGTTCACGTTGGTTGATTTGTAGCAGGTCTCGGGACACGTCAGCTTCTTACCGGAACAAGGTCCTTGGGCAGAGCACGTATGTATACTCATATCTCCATTTCCGAATCCTCCTCCGCTGGACCCGTGAAACCCGGAGTGCCCACTAAACCCAGATTTGGAGAAAAAGCTGCTGAATCCAGTATCCCAGAGTTGACGACTTGCTTGAGATGCTGAGACGAAGATGATTATCAAAAGAAAAGGTAAAAAGATCGGTTTGGTATACATTTCGTTGTGTGTGTGTGGAACTATGGATTGGTTGTTTTGAGATTGAAGAGGATGATGATTCGATTATGTACATATATATAACATAGCCTGATTAGATATATGACCCGTGATTTTCTTAGGTTATTCAAAGGAAGGGGTAATGAGAAAATTTAGGCAGACTACCATTTTTGGGGAAAGCTCTCAAATTTTAGATTACTGTTAGGGGGCTTGATAATTGGTGGTAGTAGCTTATGCAATTGAGACAAAACAAATTATACTTAAAATATTGCATATCATTGAAATTTGGATTTAAGCTTATACTCTAATGTATGCCTTGGTCTAGTTACGAGGGATTTAATTGATAGTGTTGATGCTAATATGAGAGCTAATTGATGGCATGAAAAAACTTTAAGTATACACGATTTTGATTTAGTTCATTATAATAGAACTCAGTGCCAGCTCAATGTAATAAGTAGACCCTATTCCCAAAACTAATAATGACCCTTTTAACTAAAAACTAAAATTCTCTATGTATTAAAAGAGGAGCCAAATAGTTTTTTATTTGCTTAGGTGACAACATAAAATGATTTTAAAGATTTTTTTTTTTGTGTTTGTTCATTGAATTGAATAGCCAAAATTCAAGTAATTGATCAGAATAAGAATCTGCGCAGCTTTTTTTTTTGTGAAAAGTTTTATAAAATTTAGGTCATAGTCATATGCAAGGCAATCATTGTCTAGTATCTCACTCAATGAGAGACTTGGCTATATATTCCAACAATATTCTAAAACATATAAATAATACTAATATTTAAATAAAAAAACTGTAATCATTATATTTTATCTTTGTTAATAGTTTAAACTAAAAACCAAAATGAAAAATACTTACAAATAAGGTTTGAAATGCATATGAATAAGGTTTAGTTCATTTATAATTTTCAACTAGATAGTAATCCGGGGAAATCTATTTTATTTTTTGTTCGTTAATATATATAATTATAGATTAATATTCATATGTTTTAGATTATATGTATTTTTTAGTTAATATGATTTTTTTTATTAATGTTATAGATAATTTGTGTTGTGTTAATTATAAATTAGTAATGAATATAAAATGAATAATATGATGGACTCTTATAATATGTTAGAAACCCACAATATACATTACAATAAAATATTTACATAAATTTTAGTTTGTTTGTTTACATTATAATAGATTAAGAATAGTATTTTGGTTTTATGAATACTAATCTTATATTATATTAACTACAGATGTTTTGGGTTTATGCTAGTTATGAACTACTAATATATGTAAATTGTTAATCTTATAAATATTCGAATGTTATTTTAGTATGTTTTAATAGTGATAGTAAATAAAATATCAAATATTTTAAAAAATCATAAATAAGATAAATCAATGTACGGGATCCGGTAACCTATTAAATAATTTTATGTTTGATACACGAGTTTTAAACCCAAATATATAATGGCAAGTGCACAGATGCATGCAGTAGTATAATAGGAATTAAATCCTCAATGACCAACTTGCACTACGAATCTTGGAAATTAGAACTAAAGTAAGACGGAAAAGATAGACTTGTATTGATGCAAAAATAACTAGAAAGCAATTGAAAATAAGAATTGAAAGTAAGAACGAAGTAAAATCTATGGATAAAGGCGTTAGGTCTCGGGAATTTTTTAGGAATCAGAGATCATAAACCAGACAACTATTCAGGAAATAATTAAGCACCTATATCGAACTCAAACATAAATGTATAACTAATCCACTTTCGTGGCACCAATTACTTTGCCTAGTAATCTAAGTATCTAATTGTCGTTGAACTTCACATTCTAAACAAGCATTATTGATTAGGTTCAATATGTTCACGTATCGTAATAGCATCAACTTTCGTTGGCTAAAAACGATACGCTTAACTATGTTCTATCCAGCAACGTATAAACTTTTGGAGAATAGGTTACACCTAAGATCTTCAACTAGGTAGCTAATCTAGTCTAAGCATTCAGTACAACAATAGATGAAGATATTCTAGGATTTTCCATACTTGTGTCTAATTCAATGATTCATGATTATTTTGAAAGACCCTAAACCTAACTAGAGAACTACTCACTCATGGTTGTGGTTAAACAAAACATGATAGATGAAGAACTCATAAAACAAATCCAATAGATAAAACAAATTGTATCTCTCACAAAAAATCTTTAAAAACTCTTAGAATAAAATAAGCATAGCTTAAACAATGGTTTTTAAAAAAGTATTTATAGGTACAAAAATTTCTAGGTCGAAATCCTAAACAAATTAGGAAAAGAGCAATTTTCCGTTTTTCTCGGACAGGTTTTAAGGCTTGGATCGATCGATCTGGTCTGGACAGGCCGATTTGGTCGGTCGATCGAGTTTGGATCGGTCTATCTGCTCTGAATTGGTTGATTTGGATTCTTACAGCATTTCCGGATCGATCGATCTGGTTCTTCACGCCAGTTTGGTTCCGTGCATGCTTCATCTGTTCGCCAGACTAAACCGTCTTCACGAGAATCGTCATAACTTTTTATTGCACCATTAGATCGACTTCAAACCACTTCCAAATGAAAGCTAACTCAAATATTTATCTCTAGTCCAAAATTTAGCTCAATCAAACAGTGGAAAGTGCCTCAACAAACGACGAACTTCATGTTGGAAACCGAGATAAGATCTAAAACATGGAGAGCACATGGACAAGATGAATCGTTTTTCTAGATTTCAAACTATGGTTGGAAAAACAAACGATAAGATGAAACCAAAACCTACTCTATATGATTTAAATTTTTAATATGTTAATAATGATATTGAAATATAAAAAAAAATTAATTTAATTTAATTTATTCATGTTGAAAAATAAACTTATGTAAATCACTTTATTTTTTAACAAAACATTTTTTCTACTTATTTCCTAAAATAATTTTAAGATATATCATTAATAACAAATTTTTAGTCTAGTTACCAATATTTCCCTAATTACTTTTATTATTTATAACCATACAAATAAATTAAAATTCAGATTATTCTCAGTGTTAACAATAGTCAATTTTATTTGGTAATGGATATGACAACAGAAAAAAGATATTTGGTCTAATATAAAACGTACCAAATTTAGGTTGAATATTGCGATATTAATTAGAGGTGGGAAAACGAGAATTTGGGACAGGATTTCGTAGAAACGAGAATGAGACGGAAATTTGAGAATTAGAAGAAATATATTATGTGTTTTATTAAAATTTCAGAAAAGGACGAAAATGACATAGAACGGGACAGAACATGAACAAAAAATCCAAAAACTAAAAACATGATAATAATAAAAGTTGAAACTTATTTTTCCATCATAAATCATCTACAAATTTTCCGAAAACCAAATAAAAACAAACTTCGATTTATGTTCTTTAATAATTAAAATATTAAAATTTGACAAACCAACATATGGAATCCTTTAAATTATAAGCTTTCGATTTATATAAAAGAAAATTATAATTTTAAATGATATGAAATAAAATAATAAGTTGGTAATATCATAGAAAATTATAAAATTTCATATTAAATTTGTATATAATATTATGTATGTTCTATTTACTATTACTATATGATTATATATATTATAGTATAAGAGGGACTTCAAAAATTCTCGTTTTCTCCTATCTCATCTCATTTCCATATTGTAAATGAATTCCCATATGGGACTGAAAGCAAGAATGGAACCGGACGAGAATTATATCCATCCTTAATTTTAGCAATTATTCAAACACGCGATATCTAACTAATTTACTTTAAATCTTATTTGTTTCAAAAAATTATTCAAACTTTTGAAAAGCTTTGATTTATCAGTAATAACTAATAATAAATTTCAATAGTTATTACAAAGTTCCGTAGTTTGAAAATTATTTTATAAAAATAATATAGATAAATAATAAATACATTATACGTGATATTATGTCATTTTACAAACAACTATTTTCTATCAATCAAATTTCACATTATTATTTTTAAACCTATACACGATACGTGATAGAACTTTGTACATATATTTTGCCAGCACTAACACAAATTATATTTTCTATATCAATTAACAAATGGATAATCGTGATTATTTTTATATAAAAAAAAATGTTTCTATCTCAAATGCTGCAGGTTATGCTTTTTCGCCACTATCATATTATTATTATTCCCTCTATTTCAATTTATTTGTAGTTTAAAAAAACATTTTTTATTGCAAAATAAGCATTGTTTTCACTTTTCTATATAAAAATGGCCATTACTTCATCTTTTTTTTCCTTGTATTTAGGTCTTGAATGGTAGATAAATTTTATAATAGTTTTTGGATTTTGTTTCTTAAAAATCAACTTTTTATCCATTCAAAATTTTCTTAAAAGTAGATTTCCTAGAAAATAGAGAAACTATTTTTTGGATTTTTTCACACATTTTCACTGAAAATTTAAAAACTATTTTTCTTGGCTTTTCACTTTTGACTTCTTTTATTTTTTATTTATATATTTATTTATTTTCTTTCTTTTGGCAAAATCCAAAAACCAAAATCTAAAATTCAAAATTCAAAAACCAAAAACTACTTAAACACACACACAAACATTCATGGCCTAAATAGTGTTTTATATTTCTCTTGTTGATAAAAAATTGAAATAAACAATAGAATATAAAGTTATAAAAGATATTTTATTTGCTTCCTTAACTAGTTTGCAAAATTCTTAAACTACAAATAAATTGAAATAGAAAGAGTAATAGTATGACAAAACTTTTCGATCTCCCTAAAGTATTCTCTATATATTAAAAACATTTGACTAATAGTAAACCAATATGAAACAAAAAATGGAAAATAACATCATTCATTTTTGACTACCAGCTTTTTGTAGATCCAAATCCAAATCTAAAATAAGAATTTACAGTTTTCATATCGATAATATATAATTACAGAATGAGCACCAAAATCAAAATTGATCTCCCACTTAAAATAACTAAAATTGCATTGACGACCTTTAACATTTTTGTGGCTTGTTGACATAACAACTAGAAACTGATTATCATTATTAAAATTCTTGAATACATCTTTTCCGTAAAAAAATCCTAAATACATATACAAACACTGTATGTCTTCCTGTTTTAACAGTTCAAATAAAATCACTATTAAAATTCTTAATATTCCAAACAATTCTTAATTTTTAAAAAAATTAAATTAAATTCTTAACTACATATACAGTTAACGAATAATTAATATGGCATACAGAAGAAATGAATAAGAGATTTAGGAATAAAACTTGTAAAGCGAGTGCACGTGGAGTCATTTGTGGAAATGCATCCAAATTAAGAATACAAACAATGTACTTAATTCAATCCACTTGCCATTAATAAAAACAAATAATAATAATTCAATCCACATGCTCCTCCCCAATCCAAAACCATATCTTTGGCTGTCCTTTTTTCAATAATGAAATCGTATGTAATAAATATAAAACCAGCAAATCATAACATGCCATTTACCATCACAGACTTTGTACAGATTTTCTGACAGAGTTGTTCGATTTCTCATCATTCAAACCGACAATATAGTTCATTGTATCTTATTATATTGGTTATTATTGAATATGCGCAACTAGATTTTCATGAGATTATATTGTATATTTGTATAATAAAAATGTATATGTTTGTTTAGAAGAATGTACGGAGAGTGTTACATTCGTGCTTAAAACTGGCTACATATCTAGACATCGATGTTAATTCTGAGCATATCTAAAAGAAGTTGGTCAGAGTAGTTTAATATTTTAAGTAACACGTTTATATTTTTTTTGGCAGCAAGTAACACTTATATATCAGATTTAAATCCCGTTTATCTCACACTGTGGTTAAACCTTAATGTTGGATATTATGTTCATCTTAACAAGAATTCTTGGAAGCCCGTGGGGATTAAATTTATTAGTGCTGTGAAAAAAAATGGACCAATTTTAAATTTTATCAAAATGGTTAATAATTTACAGTTACTCATAATAATACATTTAGTTTAAAACTTCCAGTTTTCTATCGATAACAATTAGGGCAGTCTCTTTATCAAATAAAAAAAAGAAAAAAGACAAACAATTATAGGGTAATCAGAATATTAGGCTCTAAATTTTGAAGATATTAAATCTGTGTAGTGCATGTTTATTTTATGTAATTACGTGAGAGTAGCTTTTCTTATTTAGAAATATGATAGTTAACAGGGGGTACTTCAATTTGAATAATAGTGAAAACTCAAGTTTGTGAAATAGTTTTAGCTATATACAGATACATTTATGTTTTGCATGTCAAATCATACTTCTTGGAATGTAATAGAGGAACATTGCACCTTCTTCTTATTAAAAAAAAACATTGCACCTTCTGCATTAAATACAACGTACGGAAACGTTAAATTCTATGACAAACAAAGGGGAAATAACAGTTTTTTTAAGAAGCATTAATTAGAAACTACTAACCCCTTAACTTTCTTGTGAATGGTCCAGCCGAAAAAGTGCAGTGTAGGACGAAGAAAATGTGTGGTGTGGTTATCAATATTCACAAAAAAATTTGATTATGCGGTGTACTTCACTAAAACGCTCACAATTTTGTTTATAATTACACAAAGCTACAAAAAAAAACAAATTAGTTAGTTTTATCAACCAAAACAATATATACTTTAATACTATTTTTTTTTTTCATTTGATCCACACTCACCATAAATTTTCGTTATTGACGGATGTATAGCTTCGCGTGATAGAAAAAGAACGGAAAAAAGAAACTAAGTAATAGGCAGTTCAAGTTTGTGTGTGTCTTTAATCATGGTTTATTGCACTAACAACTATTAAACTGACGTCTCTGAAACTCTACCTGAGGCTAATGAACTCCAACCATATTTTGTATATAATCACCAAGCTATATATATTTAAAAGTGCTATTTCTCAAGTGCATTGTCTAAAATCTAATGAAAATTGTTTAAATCATACATATATCCAAGAGGATCCTGTTTAGTAGTGTATCATTCTCAACATAATGGTTACAAATATGTTTCACTTTATTGATACCAAGAAAGTCTAATTTAGTTTTTGTTAATTCTTAAAGTTCAAACAAACAAAAAGGATGTCGGGAAATCAATAAATTCCAAACTAAGTCATTTTATTTGGATCATTGGGATTCATGGATTATTGGTTAAACCTATAATGGGTTTGCGGGAAATTCCTGCTAGGAAATCTGATCATTTCCAGGAGTAGTTGACGCTGACCTCTAACTTCGATTTTTTGAGAAGTCAAACCGGACATCCGATGCTAATTTTTTTTTAACCCACTAATTCCAAAGTCACCATAAGTGCAACCAAAGAGAATGGTCAAAAGGAGAGTAATAATGAGGAGGGTAAAGTAGAGGTAAAGGACAGAGATAGAACAAATGGGTAAGATCAAAGACACAAACACATGCATACATACATGATATGCATCCGTATATACTCATACGATATACAAGTATATGTGGATGTGTACAGATAGAAGCATGTGAAGGCATTAATAGGAGGTGGGGTCTTAGGGAGCTGGAACCAAGTGACTTGCAATGGAGCCACATGGTAAAGAGGGAACTCAAGCCCCATCTCTTTTAGGGTAGGTATGATTCATCCGTATTAAGAGTTTTTCCATGTGACTCCATGTGTTTTTTTCTTCTATCACCCATTATTTACTTTTTCTATCTCTTTATTTTTCCTCTTTGTAGCCTCAATCTTGCTCAATTAGCTTCCAAGATCCTATATCGAATATTGTTAATGTTAACTTAAACTAAGTACTGCATGCATTTTATTACACTTGTATGGTTCAGATTTTTATTAAAATCTTCTAATTAATTACTAACGTTTTCTGAAAGGGGTGATATAATAATATCTTACATATTAGATCGAAGTTTGGTTATTAGTCAAGGCTTTGTTGTTCTGTTAAAGATTTTTGCAACCGTTATGTAAAATACGTAGTGACTAGAGAAAAAACGTGTGTGATTCATATCATAATTAGTTTATCTCAAAATTTCAAAAAAATAAACAACTTTTACTATAAAGAAAAAAATGTAATGAATGATATCAGAATTTCACTTGTTACGAGCGTACTTGCCAACATAGATTACCATAAATTTAAAACCCTCTTGAACTATTTTTCTATATTTTTATTTTACCTTTTTCCCATATACTAGTGCCATTCCCACATATATTAGCTCATTTATATCCAAAGAAATTACTTCATAAAGTGTGATGGTGTCATATATCACATGAGTTCTACCTATAGCATAACTCATTTCACACACATCATCAAATACACAATGGTAGGATCCTTCTCTCTCTCTCTCCCTTTCATCTTGTGAGTTTTTGTTATATAAGAGTATCTCCTTTGTAGACTTCCTACGAAGCAAATAAATTCTCATATGGAGAGGCGAATTATACACAAGAGAAAGCGAGTCTTTTCTCTCAAACCAAACAAGGACCCTAAGGCGGTCTTCGCGAGAAGATACGCGAGTCACTTGGTTCCAGCTCTCAAGAAGATAAGAATGAACAAACTCTCTTCACAAACTAACCACCAAAGTTTCGAACAAACAGTGAAACATGAAGTAGACATGGCTTTCGCCTTGTCTGCTCAAGAATTCACGTGGAGCCGTTTCTTGCAACAAAAGCTATTATCATCCTCTCATGATGATCCAATAAGTGCTATTTCTTTTTCCAATATTTTAGAAAGATCGAGCAACAAAGAAGGCGGAGAAAAACACCAAGGTGACGACGAAGGAGGAGGAGGAGAAATTAAGAAGAGAATGAAGGATTTGCAGAAACTTTTGCCTGGTGGGGAAGAGATGAACATGAAGGAGATTTTGAGTGAGGTTGGAAGCTACATTGTCTGTCTTGAGTTGCAAATAGTTGTTTTAAAATCTCTTGTTCAAGATAATACTTCTTGAATATTATCTAGCTCATTGTGTTATTCTTACATCAAAAAAAAAATTACCTACTATTATCTAGTTCAATGGGTTTTCTTTTCTCTTACTTAATTATCATTATCATAAATTCATAATATTCTTTCCAACCCTTAAGCTAAATTTAGCTACTTTTTCTTTAATTTTGTTCTCAAGAAAAATAATATATATTTTAATGTGGTTTTTATCACTTTGATGGGGTTTTCTTTCTTCTCTTAATTATGACAAGGATATGTAATCACAAGGAAGCATTTATAAATTTAAGCTGGTTAAATTGACGTCCAAAAATATGGTCAGAGAGAATTTATAACTTAAGTTAAATATGTAAATAAAGTGTGGTCAACAAGAATTTTTTTTTTAACGTCTAAATATTATTATCACTTTATCAAAAGTTTACAAAATTACAGAAATAGTAATTATATATATATATATATATATTCTAAACAAATAGGTTAAAGAACGATACAACATAAAAAGTGAAATTGACGATGCTTTAACATTAGAAGTTTTACTCGCTAACAGATTAACAAATCTGTTATGTTTCTTCTCCGTATTCGAACTCAACCATTACAATTCTTGGCTATCACCCAACTATGACGCACTATAAGAATTTCACAAATCTCAAAACACCACTATATGAAGACTTCAAACTTCACAATCAATTGTTGTCTCTGTATGTATTTATCTTTCATATAGATTTTAACAAACCAACAGAAGAAACCGGCAGAAACACTACGAATGATAATTTCATTGGAATCAAACTCTACGAAGAGAGACATAAAAGAGTGGAAAGTACAACTCATTTCCCACCTAATCTAATCTATCAAACTGTAATATATGATAAACATGGTAGATTGTCGGCAAAACACATGAACAGACACAACATGTTGAAGAGACATGTCGAAAAGACATCAACCCAACTAATTGTGGTGTGAAAGAGAATATCGGTATTCAAAGGCGAGATCATAAATAGATCGCTGGTGGAGCATGACCGGCAAAACCGTGAAGAGGATAAAAACAATCATCCAAAAAATTACCTATTTCCAATTTGCCGTCTATAAATAATGAATTTTTTGATAGATAAATCATATAATATAATTAGAAAGAGTATGACCGACGCCGGAATCGACGCTGGTCGGCGAATTTATAAGAAGAAAAATTGATTTGAAATATCACTTTTAAAAAATAATTTGAGAGATAAAGAAGTTAGAGAGAAATTAATTAAATAGAAATTTTAAGAATTTAATTTATTTATTTGTTGATGTTTACGCTTTTGATAAAGTTGTTGTTGGTTGTGATGCATCCAAAGATAGCATGTGTTACCCAGATCTTTCATTTTGTCTTGTTTCTTTTTCCCTAAGAAAGTTCATTATTTCATTTTAGCAAATATTTCAGAGTATACCAAAACAAGCAAAAAACTGATATTCTAGTTATTTTACGCCGATTGGGCTTTGTATAATCTTTGCATTGTTGGATTCGTAGTCAAAACATTTGAACTTCCAAGTTTTTTTTTTGTCATATCCACTCATCATCATCATAATTAACACATTAGCTGAGTTTGTCTGGAATGTTTGTACGTTTTGATGAATCTTTTTTCTTGTTTTTAATTAAAAAAAGTTGAAAAAAAATTATAGGAAATATGCATTAAATAACTCAAAGATCACAAAAGAATTAAGGAACTAACCTTTGATCAATAGTAGTTGTCAGAAGCGATGGAGAAATGATATTAAAGTCATTCCCCTTATCCCGTCATAGATCTCTGTTTTATGTTTTTTTTTCAAAAACATTATCTTCGTGATATTTTTAAAATGATAAGTTATTATTTTTGTTTAGACGTAATGTTGAAGTGAAACACTATTATTTGTATATGACATGTTATTTTTACATAATTAACAATGTCAGTTAAATTATTTTGATTTATTTTTTTCTATTTCACCAGATTTGTTTTTTCCGAAAATCTTTGTTCTGTTTATCCTAAATTTCATATTATTTTGTGTTATCACACTGATTTTTTCTTTATGTCACTAATCTATCTAATATATATCGTGTTATTTTAACATGATGCTTGTTTTTTCTTCTAATCACACGATCTGCCTAATTCTCTTTATCATGTTATTATTTCTGTTTAAACGTAATTTGCAAGTGAAACACTATTATTTGCATATAATATGTTATTTTGTTTCCCATACTATATATTTTTTTAATTTATACCACTAACCTATCTATATATATCGTATAATTTTAACATGTTGTGTGATGTTTATTTTAATCACGCGTTCTGCTTAATTATGTGTTACCATTTGCGTCAGGATTTTTCACATCCTAAAAAAGTTATTTACCTTTATTTCTAGTCAAAGGGTATTCTCTTAATTCTTTTTCAGAGTAAGAGTATTGCACAAAGAAGCACAAAATCATATATCAACATCCCTAGTAAATCTTAGTACACTAGTAAAGATAAAAAGAAAAGCAAATGTCACTTTTCAATGAATGTAAATTTGACTTCTTATCAAGGCTTAGAGAAAGGAGGATGATATGATTGAAATTGTCATGATGGATAGAAAGATACACCTTTTAGGTTTAAAAGCCATTTGTAGAAGTTTGTTTCCACTATATGGGGGAGCTTGGCTCTCTATTATGGGCTATGAAATATATGAAATCATCTCCAGACTTGATTTCACTAGTATCAATTCCAGAAAACTAGTATCGAAAATCGAAGATTTTAGGAACTTTAAGTCTTTTTCCTAATTTTAATATTAATCATATTTCTAAATGTATTTTTTTCCGTGCATATGTCTTGCTAAGAGTGCAAGAACACGAAGATCTCTCTTTTTCCATGTAATTTTGACGGTTTTAAATTGGCTATTTATATATATATATATATAAACTAAAATATTTAGTATTTTAGAATGAAATTAAATATATCTTTAAAATGAAAATTATCAAACAGACAAAAGAGAATAGAGTGATAAAGATCACATGGGCCATTAAAAAGGGTGTAGCCAAAGTGCCAAACACAAAGGCAAAGGCAAAGGCCTTGTTTCTTCAAAGGCAAATTTGCGAAGCTCTCGAAGTAGAAGTTTAATAAGAACAATAACTAACAATAAAATAAAATAAAAAGAGTTTTGGAAGAGTTATGGCAATACACAAGAGTTCTCTTCCCTCTACTGTAATGAACTTTAAAGAGAGACTTGTGAAGACAAAACAAAAGAGAAGTCATGATGAGGTTGGTTTGGGTAATGTTTGTGTTGTGCAAAAACCGCAACTACACAGTGTAGTGATGTCCTGCTGTATCGATGTCCAATCCCTTTAGCTTTGCGACTGATTCCACATGTCCCTTCAATGTGTGAAGCTCCCTAAGCCTGTCACAACATAAATATAAAGCATTCATCAATCAGAATCAAATCCAACTGTATTTTCGGTTGAGATCGATTTAATCAGTAGTAGTACTTACCTAGCTATCTCAGCCCTTCTCTTGGCTTGCTCTGCGATCTCAGACAGCTCTCTGTAACTTCCTTTCTCCGGGAAGATGTTAGCGTCTTCTTTTGGCTGCAGACCGTGCAATGTCCTCTGAGCAAGTGCCCATTGAGCTTCTCTTTCTCCAATACCGTAATCTTTCTTGGTCGTGAAAGCGGTCTGTCAACAAAGTAGAAGATGCGATTAGTATAATATTTACCATCAGGCTGTAAAAGGAGGTCTCCATAATGGTAGATAGAGAGTTAGTTGTGTGTACCCTGTTGTCAAACAAGCTGACCCAAGCCTTTCCACTCAAGATATATCTAATGGCAAACTTCAAAAGGTCCTGTGGGAAGTATGTTACAATACTGTAAATCCATATCACACCAGCCCATCCCCAACCAATACCCTTCACCTTTGCAAATGTCCAGTCAGCATACACGGCGATCAAAGTCGCAACCTGCATTTGGGAGGAAGAGTGAATGAATTTCAATTGGTTTCTTTTACCTAAACACAAGTCCAAACTAAAATGTGGGCTCGATGTTCTTACCAGTTGTGCAATGATGAATGCAACCATCAGAAGCGCCCCAGGACGTTCGACAAATGACCAACTCCTGGACCTCGTGACAAAGATTAGAGCTTGACTGATGATACTAACTTGTAGATACACAGCACCCATTAGTTCACCGTCATTGTCCCTGATTGACCTCACACCAAACTTGTCCTACAAATTGCAGGTGAGAAAAAAATTTAAGACTCTGGAGCAAAAGGCTGGCCATATATTCATATAATCTTTGAAGCAACTGTGTCCAAAAAGAGAAAAAAAATGGATGATGATTACCGAGAAAAAGTCGGTCTTGTGAATAGCCCAGAAGAAAACAACACTCATGATGGCTTGGTAGCCTCCTAGAACAATTCCAGTGGCGAAAATTTCTCTGAGCTTCCAACTATCAGGAGTGGGAGATGGCTTGACTCTGTCCTTTGAGATTGTCATGATAGTACCTAAGAGATAGTAACACATAATATCATAAGATATATAGCTGATATAGTATCAGGACGCTGAATCGAAAAGTAAAAAAGTATTTTGCTTACCGTCATTAAGGATGGCAATAATCAGAACCATAAACGCTGAGAAGTCAAATTCCCATATCAGAGCAATAAGCATGAAACCAAACTGCAAAAGTTACAACGCAGTATGATCAGTACACAATAATAAAAATCACAATATACAAGTGATGGATCTCTAAATGGGATGTCTACTTACCACAATACGGATTGTGATTGAGACTGCATAAATCTGTCAAAGGCAGGAATAAAGAGTTATTAGTTTACAGCGCAAACGAACACAAGTGGTAGCAGTAATATAAGAATAAAATTAAGAGAATACGCACGGTATAGTTCTTCATTCTCTGGAAGATAGCTCTGCTAGTAAGCACTGCACTGATGATGACACTCAATCCAGGTTCCGTGAGAACGATATCTGAAGCACCACGAGCAGCATCTGTAGCATCGGCCACAGCAATACCAATATCTGCTTTCTTCAAAGCGGGAGCATCATTGACACCATCACCAGTCATTCCAACGATGTGCTTCCTCTCCTGCAGCTTTTTCACAATTTCATATTTGTGCTCTGCAATCAGAAAACACAAGAAGCTTGGATCAACATAACAAACCTTTATAATGACATATGATGAGATTTAAAACTGAAAGCAAGTTATAACCTGGAAAGACTCCGGCAAACCCATCAGCCTTCTCGATCAACTCCTCAACAGGGATGGATGCAATGTTCGAGTCCTTGTCAGTACCGAGAAGGGCTGCAGATGGATACATATTGGTTCCCATTCCAAGCCTGCGACCGGTTTCCTTACCAATAGCAAGTTGATCACCTGGCAACGTAGTTAGAACACAAGTTAGGGGAAGACATCTAAATAACCATGGATTTCATGAAAACAAATGATGAATAAGTATAGTTACCAGTGATCATCTTAACATTAACACCAAGATTCAACGCCCTACGAATGGTTTCGGCACTGTCGTGTCTTGGAGGGTCAAAAAGAGGCAGCAAGCCAACAAATTCCCATGGTCCACCTGCGCTTTCTTTTGTTTTCTCCGGGACCACCTAAAAAGGAATAAGAACAGACAATTAGAAAATTGTTTCTAGGCAGAGAGAAAGGCAAAAGAAGACTGAAAATATATGAACCAGAGGGAAATAAGTACCTGACGAGCAACTGCCAGTGACCTAAGACCACGCTCGGCATACTTGTCAATACAAGAGAGTACCTTCTTCCTAAGGTCAGGCCTGGCATTGGCAAGGTCGAGGATCTGTGTAGAAGAATCTTATTAGTAGACCAAATAAAGGAAAAAACTTAACATCTGCAGGGAAAAGTTAACAATTCATCACCTGCTCCGGAGCACCTTTGCTGACTCTGTGCCAGTTACCATCAGAATCGATGTAAGTCAAAGCAGTTCTCTTGTCCACAGGGTTGAATGGAAGGAAGTGAACCTCCCTGATTCCAGCTCGGGCCTACGAAAATCCAAGTGAATATAAGAACTTGTATACTAGAATGCCCACTAAACTACAGAAGTAATTCAAACTGAAAAGGTTTATACCTCCTTTGGATCAGCAAGCATTCCAACCATGGCTGCATCAATAGCATCCTGGTTCTCAACCCTAGAAGCCATAGCTGCAAACAATAAAACTTGATCTTTCTCCACACCCTTGCAGAAAACCTCAACCAAGTTTTTATCCACACTCAGTTTATTGAGGGTCAGTGTCCCGGTTTTGTCACTGCAGAGGACATCCATTCCTGCCATTTCTTCTATAGCAGTCATACGTTTGGTGATGGCACCTTGTTGAGACAACCTGTGAGACCCGATAGCCATAGTCACAGACAAGACCGTAGGCATAGCAATGGGGATACCACCGATCAAGAGGACCAAGAGATTGTCAATTCCATCTCTGTACTTTCGTCTTTGGATAGGGTACATGACGACTATTTCAATCACTATACCAATAGCAATAGAACAGATACAGAAGTTTCCAATGGATGTAAGAACTTTCTGGAAGTGCCCAACTTGGTTAGTGCTGTCCACAAGATGAGCAGCTTTACCAAAGAAGGTGTGAACTCCTGTGGCAATAACAACCGCTTCGATTTCTCCTTGTTTACAAGTTGAACCAGAGTAAACTTCTTGACCAGGGTGCTTGGTCACAGGAAGGGACTCTCCAGTTAGAGCAGACTGATCAACCTTTAAAGGATCACCTTCAAGAAGACGGGCATCGGCTGGGATAATGTCTCCAAGTTTAATGCTAACAATATCACCTGGGACAAGAATAGCAGCTTCTTGTTCACTCCATTTTCCATCCCTAAGCACCTGAAAACAGAGACATCACAACAAGAAAAAGGTTAAGCTCCAGAGAAGTCTTGAAATGTCCTATACAATTAACGCCACAACACTCTCCAACATCTGACCTTGGTTTTAGGAGCAAGACCAGCCATGAGAGCAGCTGCAGCATTTCCGGCATTGTTTTCTTCAATGAAACTGATTGTGGAGTTGATAACAAGCAGACAGATAATACCCACAAAATCTTGCCAATCCGGAGGTCTACCATCACCATTGGCCAAAGCAATGGCCATGATAGCTGCAGCTTCCATGACCCATGAAAGCGGATTCCACATGAACCCCAGAAACTTCAGAATTTTGCTTTCCTGTAATTTTTCATGAATGATAAACAATGCTTAGTCACAAAACGCATTCACCAAAGCTTTATAATATTAGAAAACAACAATGCTTAGTCAAACTCAAAACCTTCTTCTCTTCGAGCTTGTTGGGGCCAAAGATCTGAATCCTCTCTTCCCCTTCTTGAGTCGTTAAACCTTCCCTTGTACATTTTAGCTGCTGGAAAACTTCCTCAATCGGAATTTTTTCCTAAGAATCCAACCCAAAAATTTGATCAGAAACATACCAATAGTAATTCATACATCCTTCAAACAAACAAAAGGGCAAAAAAGTTGAAACTTATTGGATTTGACATCTCAATAATTTGAAACGATCCAACTCGGCGACTCGGAAGATGTAAAGCGGCGTTGACTGAAGTTATGACAATGAAAGGTGAAAAGAATCTGGCAGTGGAGAAGACGGGGACCACAACTACTACTACAAACAATGCACGTGTTAAGAGACGTGTATCACACGCGCGCCTGCGAGATTTCCTCCATGAAAGGTGGCTACTTTCCGGCGTGATGAGAGCCAAGGTCGATTAGGGGTAATTCGGTCATAGAACCCATCAAGAAAAAATTCATTTTTTATTTTTGTCGTCAGAAAAAAATCATTTAAATTAAAAAATTGGATTTTTACAATCCACGAGGAATTTACAAGTTGTGTCTTTCCATAGATGTTTTACTAAAAGACAAAGTTAAAACAAACAAAAAAATACTACGGAAAGGTACATCAAATTTTAACTTCAATAATTAGAAAAAAAAAACAAATACTTTTATAATTAAAACTCTTGTATATTTATGGGTGGAAGATCGAATATTAAAAACTGCTTTATCTTTACAAAAAAAAAAAGAAGACTAATTCACAAGCAATAATCAACTTTTTAATATAATTTTAATTAATAAGTGAAGAGAGACTTTATTGAAACGTAGCTTAGCTCCACCACAAAAAAGACGATTTATTTTCTTATCTTTATATTTTCAGCGATTCACATGTGTGTAGTCTGCGTAGATCTACTTTTTCTGATGAACAGTAAACACTACTTGTAAATTTCAACTGTTTTTGGCTAAAAGCTATTAAAAGACTTGTTATTTTACTCTAATTTAGACCCAGATTAAAAAGTTCAAATCTTTTCTTATTAATTAATTTGCTGCAACAAAATAGTGAAAAAAAAGAAAATCTTGATTGAGGTTTTGAATCGGATCCAAGAAATAGAATCATCGGAAATTGAGGAAGTTATATAATTGGGAAACAATTTTAGGAGAAAAATCTGGGATTTTTAGGGCTTTGAGATTTCGAATCCGATCCAAGAAAAAAGGAGAAGAATTAAAAAAAATAAAATGGTAAATCAAAACCAAAAACAAACATGCAAATAGATCTATTTCATTCAAGCAAATCATCGAACACTTGGTGGGCATGATTAACACACAAACAACAATAAAACTACAGTGATTAAATTCAAAATCAAATTAATCGAGAAAGAAGAAGATCAAAATAATACCAGATCAACAGTCTCGTTCTTGATATCTTCGAGACCTGACATCTTCCTTCACACAGAAATCACAAAACGGCGTCTCTCTCTGTCGTTTCAACACTCAATCACACACCAGAGAGAGAGAGAAAGAGAAAGTGGGTAGCTTCTGATGCAAAGATGATACGCCTCTCCATCTTTTATACGACTTAAAACGGCGAACTTCTTCACCGTTTTAGCTTTTGTGGGTCCCTTCTTATTTTACCCCCGGGTTTTTTTTTTTTCTTTTCTTTCCACCGTTGATTATGATTTGATATTCATCAATGGTTCCCTTCTCACTTGGAAAACGTATTTTGACTTTAGATTTCTGGTTTATAATTTAAATTTAGATATTATACTGTGATTTTAAAATTGATTACTAGCTAATACTAGTAGTTGTCTAATTCAGTGATTCTGGTGTTTAATGAAAAGGTCTCTATACTTTTTTTTTGACTTATTAGATTAAATAAGAGAAATCTCAAAATTAATTAACACAAATTTGATGATATTCTAGATTTAATAGACAGAAATATTTAACTTTTTGGATTTAGTTTTTTTCCCCTTCTAGATATAGATACATATCAGAAGATACTTAGAAAGACAAAATTTGCAATGTATACATACACAAATACTTAATTGAGTTACCACAAGAAAATTATCTGACCTATATTTATGTTTATGATTAATATTGTGGTTATTTACGGGCACATGATTTGCAGAATCTAAAGTTTTTAATTAACATAATTTTGTATATAAACTCGATTAATTAATTAAAATCAATACAAAATAATTATATAAAACAGAATAATCATAGCATCACATTATTCTTTTTTTTACGCAAAAAACTATTTCCATTAAGCTTACAAAATATGTTTTTCTTCAAAAGATAATCAATTCGGAGAATGAGAGTTTACAAGAGAAAACATGATCCTTTGCGCTTGAGTTTTCTTAGTAAAATGATCAGCACGGATTAAGTATGAGAAACATAAAAAAACATAAAAAAACTTAAGAGCAAGCAAATGATGGCCAATCTTCCCGAAATTCCGTAACTATAATAAGGCTTTTGCAATCAGTATTGAAGATGACATGTTTGAATGATAATCAGTTCAAACTTCTCATAACCCAAAAATAATATATTTTTTGGTGTAAAATGATACATAATTTTTTGCACATGTTATGATTCATATTATTAAAAATAAACATAATTATTCATCATGTAATTAGAGATAAACATGTATGTGTTAAAAGTTTCACATCGATTACAAAGTTGACAAAGCATGTATGTGATCTACAAAATATATTATAAAAAGAGTGAAATGCCAAATACATGATAAAAACCGTGAGGGTAGAAAACCTGATTTAATTGGTGTTCAAATTTGAAAGTTTTTATTTGGGTAGGATTAGTGTTCTAAAACACAGGTGCCTAGGTTATTAGACGCTATTTAGGAGTTTCGCATTAATTTGTCGTGACGTTTTATCCTAATTCGGTTGAATTAGGCGGTCAACAATTTGGATTCGAATTGAAACCGAGTTACTGAGTTGGATCCACTTAATTATTTTTTTTTCAATTAATTAATTTTTTGTATATATATAAAAATACACAATAACTTCAATATATGTATATATACAACATAATATAACTAATTTTAATATTAAATTAAATAAAATAATACATATATATTTAATATAATATATTTAGTTTTTAACAATTAATTAAATAGATTAATAGAAAAAACTAGTTTCTGATTAATCTCGATTAAATTTTTTTTTATTGGTTAGACGTTAGGTCTACTCTCACCGTCCAACTCACACCTACCGTATTTTCGAATCTTAGTTAGGATTGATGATTTTACGACTGCAGTCCTCTGCGCACTGATCAATTAAACCATTTAAAACATTTTAGTCTAATACATGACAGATTAACTATATAGGTTAGCTTATTCTGACATTCATATTCAATAAAAAATTAATTGTAAATTCGATTATGAAATCATTAGAAACAAGCAAAGATTAGTAATAATCCAAAAACATATTAAAATAATAGAAATGATGAGAAACTTTAGGAGTAGGAAACTTAATTCAATTGGCTCAAATTTTAATTTTTTTATCTGTTTTAATCCGGTTATTTTGTTGAACTATATAACTAGACCAAATAATATAAATATTTTTAACTTTATTTAATTTAAAAAAATTAAAATATTTCAAAAAAATTCAAAAATTATATATGAGTTTATTAAAAATGCGAACTTATTTTGTTGTTTAATATTTTGAATGATATGTTAAGCAATTGTGATGAATTAGTCACTAGAAAACGTTTTTTTTATCATGCTAATGAATTAAATTATCTAAAAAAAATTTGGTGATATTTTTGATTTTGATAGCTGAGAAAATTGCAACAGTTAATATCAATCAAATTTTAATTGAGATGAAAAGACGAATAAAATGAGTCAATGACGAATCTAAAACCCTATTTAAAAATACATCCAGAAATTAAGAAGTGACGCTATTTTTAGAAAAAAAGTTGGAGTTCGTTAATTTGTACCGGTAGAAAATATAGATTTAAATAATTTAATTAGGATTTACTGGTGTCAAGAAAAAAAGAAGGGATTTACACCACTTTGGAATCGTAAAGTGATATCGCAATTTTCACTTTAAAATTATTATCAAATCTAATATTCATTCACAAATAATTCTGAATAAATATATTTAGTTCACCAGGTTTTATCAATTTTTTGTCTTTATAACTAAAAATATTGTTGATACAAATACTCTAATTTATTTAATGCTAAAAAGGTTCTGACATCTGCCCCTTAATTTACTTGGGACTATCAAATTCCATATTATATGCTACAAAGATAATTGACATATATTAGACGGTTTTGTTAGTTTTTTTTCTTTTTTTCATGACACTAGTTTTTCTTAAAGAATGCATTTTTGCTTTTTGTCTCACGATATATTTTTAAAAAATGTCTTGTCCAAAAAAATGATGTTTTAAAAAATAAAAAAATAAGGTATTAAGACGGATTAAATCTCAGAGAATGTGGACAGTAGGAGTTAGGGAAAAAAAGATATAGATGACGTTGGTCTCAAACTATATAAAAACATGTATTAGGAATTATAAAATTTGTTACAAGTGAATGGTAATCCTAATCTCATATTTATGGCTTTAAGGGATGGTAATGAAGAAATGGCTTTTCCATGGTGCCTCGTGGCAAGATCAGCAATTGCTGGAACGATTCACAAGTTGTGTAGTATTATTTTATTTTTAATTTGACGAAAATTGTTTCAAGTTCTTTTTGTTTTGTTTATTTATTCATCAAAATGGCTGCGGAGGTATCGACTTTGGATCGGGCTGGGTCCCCCAATAATACACCTCCCCTACGTAATTTTAATTATATATATTATATCCATAAACTGGATTCTAATTATCTAAAAAATATTTATTTTTTAAAGTGAAAACTAACTTTTTCATATATAATAGAACATTTTTACCCTCATTTGATTCACAAGTCACTTATATTTTTAATAAATAAAATAAATTTTAAATAATAATAATAATTATTATTATTATAATTTTTAGAAGTTTTGAGATATAGATGTTTGATTGATATGTATTAAAATTTTCTTATAGATAAGTCTTTCGAAATTAACAGAAAAAATAAAATAAAATAAAAGATAATTCTATATATGTTATAAAATTTATCTCAAAATTACATATTTTATATAAAGATACAAAGGAGAAACTTGAGGAGTCATATAGAATTTAAAAGCGTATTAAGTTTAAAAACATATTGAATTTAGAACCGTATCATTCAGGGATATATATTTCATTTTTGAGAAGACAAAGTTGTGATTTTCAGATATTTTCATGAATTTTTTTAATGATTGTTTTAGAAAATTTTTAAAATAAAATATGTGTGGATTAATTTTTATTTACTTTAAATGCTTATATTTTATTATTAGCACATCAATTCCGGTTTAAAACCTAGCTTGTAAGTTATTTGTACCCTTTTTTTAGGCAGATGCGAGTTGGGTAACGTGTATATGTATAAGTGCTCAAATCTATATCGCACACATATTGACCTTATCGCTTACTTCTTTTCATTTCTAATAAGAATTTTGGTAAAAACTTAATCTATCTAATCGGATCTGCTTTCTAAAGACATTGGACGCTTCTCCCGAAGGATCAACTATATTTCTTAAGCAATTGTTCGAAGTACATATCAAACCAAGAATCATCTCTCTTTTTTCTCAAATTTTTCGGCTTTTGGAATAGTTGCATAACTTTTTTTTTTACTTGAACGTAAATTTTTTTCAAGAGGTTCTATTTGTCTTCCAAAAGTTATCATAATAGAAATAATCTTAAGTTTGCTTCCTAACAATTGAGCCATCTACCTTTGCTCAACAACACTAAACAACAACGACGTCAACATTTTTTATTATCAGACTGCCTCAACCAAATCAACCATACAATACATCCCAAAAGTCCATCTCGGACACGTACTTATGCTCTAACAGTATTTTAGTAATTAAAATTAAACGCTAATACAAACGGGTAAATGACTAATATTTATATATATACTAAGAAAAGTTACGCGTGTTGCACGGATTTTATTTATATTTATGTATGTATTATATTTTTACGTGTATATATGTATATTGTTTTTTTCTTGTTGTTTTTATGTTGCAATTTTTCATGTATTTGTTCGTTATTTTTTAGATTTTTTATGTATTATTAAACATTTATATTGTTCTATTTTCCATGGTTCAAAAATTCTTTTTATCGATTATAAGAAGTGTTTTTTGGTTATTTTATTTTTTAATTAATTTATTTATTTTTTTACCTTATTTTCCTCCTATTAAATATTTTGTTTCTTGACATTAGTTTTTTTTTTCTGTTTCTCCATTTTTTTAAATTAATTTTTTTTTTAGAATATCATATTTTGTGGAGGTTTTGTCTTATCATGTTAGTTTTATTGTTTTAAGCCGTATCTTTCCGCTTTTTCATTTAATTATATTCAGTGTATATATATATATATATATATATGTAGTTACTCTTTTCATTATTGGGGTTTTTATGATATTTATTTTTTGTTTTATTTTTTGAAAATGGTCTCATTACTTGATGTCTTGTTTATTATATGTTTTTTTTCTCTATTTGCAGTTTTCTTTATTTATTTATGTGCATTTTTAATGGAATATTTTTTTATGTGTGACTATAGTATAGTTTTATATTTTTTAATTATTTTAGTATTTTTTATTTTATTATTATTAGTTTTATTAATATATTTTTATTTGTAATTCAACTAATAGATTTATTAATCCTAATAAATATTTTAATAGTATAACATATTTGTCACTAATTTTATTATTTTAAGTCTCACATAATTTTAAAGTTCATTGTTTTTTCTTTAAAAGTTTTTTTTATTATTATTCAAAATTTGATATGAATATAAAAATAATTCTCTTCTACAAAAAAGCAACTTATGTTGTAGTGTAACCAAATTAAAATGTAGTTTAATAAATTATTGATTAACGAACATAATGTTTGTTCATAAATATTATAAAATGTAAAGTAATAGTTGATCAATTCTTTGAAGTTATTGTATTTATTTGTACTCTTTTTTAGGCGGATGCGAGTTGGGTAACATGTATCAGTGCTCAAATCTATATCACACATATACACGTTGACCTTATCACTTACTTCTTTTTTCATCTCTATTAAGAATTTCGGTAAAAACTTAATATGTCTAACCGGATCTGCTTCCTAAAGACATTCAACACTTCTCCGGAAGGATCAACTATATTTCTTAAGCCATTGTTCGTTTTAAATAAAATTTTATGTCTACTAACTAAGTCTCTAATTGTATTGTTTTGCTTGGTTAAATTGTATTGACTTTATTTGTAGTTTTTTTATTATATGGCTTCTTTTAATAATTTTACCATATATATTATAGCATATTAGAGAGACTTTTGGGTGATTGAATTCTTTAGAAAACAACATAAAAATTATATATTTGGGTTGGTTTTTGATTAATAAAGCAATTTTTAATTTGGAATGGTTTGATTTTTTTTTTGTTAGAATCAAAAAATCTAAATGAAAGAAATTAGAAAAAGAGAAAATGTAATCAATTTAAGAGGAACACGGTAGTATTTCAGAGCTCCACAAAAATATAACCCTACTATAATTAGATCAGATGTGAACTCCATATAAATGTAACCATACTATAATTAGATAAGATCTATAAACTGACAAACAATTTTGGTGAATAAAATATGTTGCGCGTACTTTAGATTTATTGTAATTTGAACATGTGTTGTACTGCACTACTGCTCAAGGTATGTGAGATGAACAATGTTTATTAAAAGTTAAAACATTTTATCAAAAAGAAAGAAGAAAAACTACACACTTATTTTTCTCAATTATATCAATTGATCATAAACATTATATACTCCAATTTGGCAATTTCCCATTATCCCTTATATGTACCTAAACTAATTCTTGATAAACCATAAAAGCTCAGAGTCTTCCGCCCATGTTTTCTTCCGGTACTTGAAACCAACCGTCGATAATACTATGTTTAAGACATAAATTTATTTTAAATAGAGTCATTGATCTTGAGTATTCACTTTGAAAACTACTACACTAGACCACTATGCACTTTATTTAATTTTTTACTTTTGAAAATTTTTTATGAAACATTCTTAAAGCTATTAGGAACAAGAATTTCCTAATTAATATATTCATATATGTATATTATTGAACTAACATTTTTGATTGATCAAAAGTGTTTATACTATTCACTCGAAAACACATTCTTAAAGTTCAAAGTAATTGAAAAAGTCCATTTCCTTAATTTTATGAAATTCACTATATTTTAATATATATATATATATGTAATTATCCCTTTCTCTTAGGTATATTATAAACAAATTTTATCATAACATAAAAATTTTACTTGTTGAATTAACAAAAAATTTATATTAAATTTTTTTTTGTTAAGCACTGAATTTAAATTAGAATAACATTTCCTGAACCTCTTGGTTGGTTGTAAAACAGGAGAAATTTAGTTTGAAATTATGACATCATCAAATCTAGTTTTAGAAAAATGGGTGAAACAATATATACTATTATTTAAACGGCTTAAAAAAAAAAGTTACTAACACTGGGGTAATGTCAAAGAATGGTAATTAGAATAATCTCAAAATTAGTTTTCTCACCTACTCTCTCTCTTACTACTATAGCGAAAGGAAATGTCCATCAAGACTCTATATGCTAAAATTGGTGGATTATATAGTTATGAATCGATTACTTTTAGTCAGTAGAGTTATCTTATAAAATATTTCGATGGGATAACATACATAAATGTTATAGAGCTAAAAGAATTATCGTTATAACCATTGAATCATCTAGATGCAAAAACCAAATATCGTTTTTGCATCTAGATGCAAAAACCGTTAAATTACCAAAATTTTTAATATTCATTATCGTACTAAGAGAAAAGTTATATTGATATTTTTATTAACAATGCACTGAAACTAAATCGATAATAACACACCGAATAAGGTAAGATAACTACTAGTCGGACAATATTCCTATTGAGGTAGGTTCAATATCCCACATTAGCAATTGGTCGTAACGGTTGTTTCTGTGACCCGAGACACCCTGCAACAACGATTTTATTGCTCCCAAAATCTTAAATTACATCTCCAAAATCTTCAACATTCCGCACAAAATCTGTTACCTTCATAATTTCTCTCTCAAATACACATTGCATTAAATTGTTGTTGTTTTAGTGGAGTATGTCATATCTTAGAAGAGTAGAGAGTAAGTTGGCATTATGGATTTAATCAAGTGGGATAACAAATTAAATAACAACCACTACTATAAATCTAATTTTTTTTGAATTTTTGTTATCATAAACCTTATTCACCCCTCAATCTATCAGAGGAAACTCAAATACATTTGAACAAACTAGTCAAAGTGATTCATCAAGGTAATTTTCTTATTTGTTTTCTTTACCAGCATCATAATTTGTTTGTTTGTTGAAAAATAATTAAAAATTTGTTCGTTCGTGTGGTAGATATATTCTCCAAATTGTTACTTTTTTGGTTTAGTATAAAACTATTATCTACTTTATCTCATTAACTTATTATACCGTTGGAGAATCTAACTGCCGTTACATCAATGCGAGACAGGCGTCAATTTTTTTCCTTGATTGTCGTGCGAAGGTTTTAAATGCGATAAGAGTTTTTAGAGTGGGGACTTCCATCTCTGTAATCTAACGGGACCGTTACGAAGAAGAAGAAGAATCTGATTTTTTAACTAAATAACTAAGCTTTTAAGGATCTGTCATTTGCGTAGGTGACAGACACATATGTCCAGTTAAATCTTGCCACTTGTACGGTCCACTAATTAAAGTCACAGACGTGAAAATAAAAAAGCTAGGTGGATCCGTTGTACTACAGCCTCTGTCACTGAATCTCGTGATGTGTGAACCCACTTGAGCCAAACTTTTTATTTTTATTTTTTACTAATGAATTAAAATATAACATTAAATTAAGTAAAGTATTGGTGGTGTGTAATTTGACTAATTGTGTAATCACATTGTGAAGCATCTTTTTTATATTATTAACCTACGGTTATGTTCTAATACAACCAAAAATATCTCAATTATTATTACATATTGTTTACAAAAAATTAATATTTTGAATGTCTTTTTTGTGGACAAAAATGCCGATACAAACTTTCGTTGACATTATGTTATTTATAGGCGAACCAAATAAAAATACAAGAAATCCACTTTTACCGTTTACGTACCTTCATTTTAAATTTTGCATTATTTATTGCCATATCTTTTTTTTGGCGGATCTTTACTGATTATAGAGATAACGACAACTTAAGATATAATTATAACACATAAATATATGTAGAACTAAGTCTAAACTGAAGATGGGTCATAGAGATTAAAGACATAATCTTCTATATATTTTATGAGAAATATCTAAGCCATTTTGTCCCATCCTTTGGCTATCATGAAAGAGACTATATTACATATGTCAGATGAGATGTGTAGGAGGCGTTTAGTTTGTTTTTTGTTCTGCACATGTATATGTACTACCTACACACGCACTTATATATAATAAATATTTATTTGTAGAACAAGAAGAGTCCAATAATAGGATGACATGTGCACATGTATGTGTATATCTTAATGATGTACATCAGCATATCAATAAAGCAACGTATTTCATTAGTGCTTGTTTTCTTAAAGTCATATTGGAAAATAATAGCAAGATATTTCAAAGTCCAAGTTCAATGAATTGAAAATTAATTCCATACTCTCCGAAAACATAAAAATCATTAAACAACAAATTTGTGAATTTGAATTCGTTCCTTTATTTACATACACCCAACAAATCCAATAAAACCCCAATTTTTTTTTTTTGAATTATACCGTTCTCCAACAAAAGTTTTGTTCTAAACGAATGTTTTGTAAATTTGCTCATCCTAAATATCACCATAATTTTTTTTGTAACTATTTTCTTTTTTCATTTACAATTTCAATATATGCACACTGATGAGTTTGATTGAACTCATGTAGTAAGTAGTAACATTAGTGATATTAACCATAAGATTACGAGGTTCGATCACCATTGAATTACAAATATATTTTTTTTGAATAACCAAGAGGTTCAGAACCTGTGGGTCCCTAATCTCTCTGGGGCATGGCTCATACCAATGTTAAATTAACTCTTTTTCGGAGAGTAGATTCCTCCCAACAGAAATCGAACTTGTGACCTCCTTGATCTTGACCTATACGGAGTTACAAGTTTTTTTATCGGGATCCAAAACTTACTTCTTGATATTTTGTAAATTCTAAGTTTTATTTGGTTATAATATGTAAACCATGTAATTTGTGGATGCACAATATTTTGATAATAGAAATAATTAAATTGAATATTATAATGTTATATAAGGCAGAAGTAATAATAAGTATAGGAAATAGGGATTTTGGTTTTGGAAATTTGATAGTTGAATGTTATATAAAAGGCAGAAGCAATACTAATTATAGGAAAATACCTGATTTTTTCATGAATTTTGAAGACTTCTTTGGAATTCTATCCGGAATCTCTCTGTTATAAAAATAACTAATTAAGTATAGTATAATAGAATCAATCAAACTCTTAGTTGGTAATACATTATTTGGTGAAATAGTAAAGCATTTCCTAAAGTAGATAACATGTCAAGCTTTGAAAATAAAAAGATTACATGTCAAAATTTTAATAAAACACGTGACCGAATGGTATTACTTTCTTACTTTCTTTCATTATTTATTTCCAAGTCAACCAGAGAGACTACGGTGGCGAATTCAGAGAAAAAGATGGAAGAAATTAAAAATAAACTCTCATGAAAAACCAGGAAAGTGACAATAAAACAAAAATAGAAAAGATAACATCGACTCGTTCATTTATTTTTTATTTTTTTGATAAAGAACATCTACTCGTTCGTAAAAGTAAGAGTTGATTAGCGCACAACGTAGGAAATGTTTTAATTTGGAGTATAGTTATGAGTCTTGTAACTAACCCTATTTAAAGTTCAAATAGAATTTGCATTCACTCAAAATAGAATATAATATTTTTGTGATCTATATGTAGTACGATATTTATACATAATAATAACTATTATAACGTACATTCGAATTTGCATACTGTTGATAACTACTAACTACCATACCTTTTTCTACATCCTAACTACCATACCTTTGTGTACTTATGTCAGCTGATCCATATATAATATGGGCCCAAATAGTTAAAATTTATCATTCAAATCAAAAATTTTAATGTAAATTTGCTGTCAATCGACTCCAGCATTGATCATAATTTTTCTAATTATATTATGTATAATTTAAAATTTATATATATATAAAATTTCATATGTTTTTTCGTCGTGTCTGTTTATGTGTTTTGCTGGCAATCTCACAATACTTTTGTCAATGATGAATTTTCTCTCCATTCTCAACATCACTAGTTGGCTTTTGTACTATGGGTTGTTATACTGTGGAATTTTTACAGCTATCAAACAACCTTCGTACAAGAGTAACCAAATTATTGGGGGCGCAATGAAATCATCTATTCTCTTTTCCGTGGAGTTTTTGTCCGACATCTATTATGTTGATGTTGTTGTTGGTGTTGGTTATTATGATCTCCGCCGGTGGGATAAAATTTTCTAAAATCAACTATCTTCGGTAGATTAGATTGGAGGGGAAATGAGTCGTATTTTCCACTCTGGTTTTTTGTGTGTTAGTTTTATGTCTCTATTCGCAGAATTATCATTTGTGGTGTTTTTGCCGGTTTTTTCTGTTGGTTTGTCAAAGTTTAGGCGAAAGAAAAATTCATACGAAAACAACCATTGATTATTGAGTTTGAAGTCATCATGCAATGATGAGATTTGCGTAATTCTTATAGTGCGTTATAGTTAGGTGATAGTTAAGAATCACAATGCTGGAGTTCGAGTACGGAGGATGAACTTAACGTTTTTGTTAACCTATTACCAATAAATCTGAAGAAGTAACATTGCCAATTTCGCTTCTTACGTTGTACTGTTCTTTATTTTTTTAGATTATATAGATATAAATAATATTTTTTATAATTTTATAAACTCTTGATCAAAACGATAATAATACATAAAAGTTCAAAAATATATATTGGATAAAACCGGTAGATATACATACACAGGAGAAACAAGTTTCATGAGTTATAATTGTACTTTAACAATAATATTTTTTATTTTATTTTGTAAACAACATGAACTAAATAAGTTTGAACACATTCGCTAAAACAAAGATAAAATTCGCACAAACAATTAGATTACTAGATTTTTTTATTGTAATTATTACATGTCAATTTTTTTATTAATAAGAGTTTTACTTTTTATGTTTTTTTAGAAAAGTGCTTTCGAAAGTTCGTTCTGATTAAACCAACGCCGCTTCCATAACATTCAAATATGTTTTCAATTTGCTTAGTGTTCTTTTTAGAGAAGATAAATAGGTCAATCAGATTGAAAAAAGAAATTAGTTTTGAAAAATTCTATTAGGTCAAACAAAGTTGGACCTAATTAAAACTCCGTTTGGGCTCCAGTATTATTATTATGTTATTTCAAATTATACATGCCGTATTCGATATGTAAAAAAAAATGGTAAATAAACTGTCAAGGGAGTTGCTCCAAGCATGAATGAAAATATAAACAATTCAAAAATAGCGAATTTTCATAGTTGAGATTGAGATATTAGTTACAGCATTTTCAGGTAAAGTGTCCCAAAGATAAACATGTGATCATTTGGTATTCAATATTCATGCAGAGGGAAAATTTTGGTGATAAAAATAAATAGCGCAGGACCTAACAGGCCTTTTAATGTATATGTATGTGAGTGTGTATATACATCTATAGGGGAATCACACATTAAGAGACAGCTATAGTTAAAATACAGATTGCCACCATTATGTAGACCTAATTTTGTTAGTGTTATAATTAATATATATATATATATGTATTATGTTTTTTTTTATAAATATATTAGTAATTCAGTTGTGCTATGATGTATGTGTATTCTTCTTCAATTTATTAGGTACTGGCTATGCTTGTGCATCTGCTTATGTACCCACCACTTTCTCTCGCATCTCATTACAATAAAAATATAACTTGCCTATGTTTTATAAAATTAAAATCTTATTTCCTTTTTAAGGGATCCAGTTATCTATCATCAAAGTAACTAAAAATGTACAATATGATGGATTATGAGTCAAATATTGATATATCTAAGGATTTTGTTTTATTTCACGTTTATTATAGATCTCCTCAATCAAGATCGCATTTCACAGAATAGCCTTTTCTGGCATAATTAGAACCATGTTAATTGGAAAGTTAGATTGACATATATATGATAGATTGATCTTCAATATGACAGTTTTCCATCTAACCTTCTTATTTGACCTGATTTTAGTTGCATTTGAAACTAACATTATTCTCTACAAAATTTGACCAAGATAAAACCGTATAAAAATTTTCGCCAAAACCGATATTTTAAGTTCATTTAGATGGATGATTGGTTTTGTTAACATTAGTAAAATTGAAAACTTAAATTTCAAAGGAGAAATAGTTAAAAAAATTTATGGATCAGATCAAACTGCCATATTATTTTCAAGTTCGAAACTTACATTCTACTCTATCCAACGTATCTAAATGGGGGAAAAAATTCTGCTGAAAAGAAATGTTCAGTCCAAAAATACTCAGATCGATGCTAAGGAACATAAGAAATAGATAATGTTAATAAAAAGGAATTTCATTTAAAGCTCATGAAAATGACAATGATACAACTAAAACAAACTGCTCGTCGTTTCTGTCAACTCCATCAACTCTTTAGACGTGTCTCTTGACACATTAAAAAATTACACATTTGTGAAAGTGTTGATAAACCTTTATAAGTGCTATCTTTCTTTTTAGATTTGCTGAGTAATGAAACTGTTGTTGCCAAGCTTATGTCTTTATGTGAGATTCTTGGACGGTAAAGACTAAAGACTACTTCCGTATTTATTTTTATTTTCTCTAAATAAATTTCTTTGAAAATTTCCTTTCTTAATTGATTTGTTTATTTAGCATATTGCTATCTGGCTACCGTGGGTTGTATTAACAATTGTTGTTTAAAAAGATTATTCGATACAATCCTAGCTCTTAAACTTAAACTGAAATTGGTAGCGCGGATTGTTTATGGAAACTATGCAGTTTTCTAAAATTTAATATCAATGATTTCAAAAATCAGAAAGGCGACGGAACCGTACAACCAGTTGGGTCGCGGGTCAATCCAATCTGACCCTGTTTGATAAACCTTTTACTATTAGTATTTCATTTTAAATTATATTTCTAATAGATGAATAATACATGATTATGGTTTCGAATGGAGACCAAATCGCACATGGCGCGGTGCGATTTCAATGGTAACAAAAATATTTAATACTTTTCTTATTTAGAATTGCACCGCATTTGTTCCTCAGTTGTTATGCATCTTTCTATTCGAAACCTGTATATATTTGTTTGGGGGTGGGGGGTGGGGGAGGGGTTTATTTCGTACTTTCCTATTTCTGAATGACACGTGGAAAAAAATGCCCCCATGCGTAGTAAATAGCTAAGACGGGGTCATCTACCTTTCCGAGGACTAACTCCTTAGCAGGCGTTAGGAAGCAATACGAGTTACCCTAGGAATAATATCCGGCAGACAACGGAGTCCTCCTAGTGTCAACCCATATAGAACTTTATTTGACTTGAGTGCTCTAACACAAAGCTAGTCACACCATCATATGCTATGTCACCTATTATGCCACCAAACCAACGGGAAACTTAGAGAAGGGGTCCTCACCACTCTGATACGTCATAGCAAGACGAGATAAATCTAAAACCAGACGAATCGAATAGGGTAACTAGACCCATAATTTTCTCTAAGTCACCATCCTATATAAACTCCCTAAAATCAAGCAAGAAGAGGTCGAAAGTCGAAAAGAGGAGAACATACACTAGCGAAGGTAGAGGTTTGAACCTCTAAACGACCACCAACCTTAAGGAAGTATCTTTCTTCTTTCCATCTTCCAGATCCCTAATTATCTCGACAAGTTATCGGAGAGTTCCAACTCTGCTTTGGCGGATAGGTATTTCTTATGAACTGTTACACCAAACATTAGATTGTATCTTGGACTAATTATCCGCAGAAACCCAAAACCTAACCCCATCTTACTTACTCTTCCTCCAGTCACAATGATACTTTTAATTTGAGTGTCGGAAAGTATTCGAGAGGACAAATCCTTTTTTCCGATGATTTAATTGACTATGGTAGTGCCGTAGGATCAAAGTCTATAGATGCAGAGCCGTGACTACGTTCCAAGAGATCCGTTCCAAGAAGTCTAAGATATGTTTTTAAAATATATATATATTTTTGTAAAATTATATAATTTAAAATTATATATAATTGTGTTAAAAGATTTTAATTTTATAAGGTAAGAAAAATTAAAACTAACTTATTCTTTATTTTTTAGAATTTTATTATTTTTATTTATATTATATAGCTATATATTAATATATATTATGCATTTATCTAATGTAAAAGTAAAAATATACCAACATAACCTCTAATTTATGTTAAGCCATAAAACTCTAAATATTGAGATATGAACCAATATAACCTCTAATTTTTTTATTAATGAAGATTCTGTTTTTTGATACAAAATGAGAGGTTTAGGCAAATGCCTTATATTTAAAAGGGTTGGCACGCTTATGTATAGATGGTGGTCTAAGAAGAGAAACTCATGAGGAATATCAAGTCGAAGCATGACACATGTTTGTTCTCCAGCAAATGAGTATTTCACCATGCACTCATCGGCTATTTCCAAATAAGTGAAGTTTTCCACCGAAGAACAATCATCCGGAGAATGCGAAATTGGACCCAAAAAGTTCACTATGCAATCCAAGAACACATTGTATAGTAGAAAACAATCATAATTAGAAAGAATAAACGAATATCAAAATAAATATCAAAAATATAAAATAAAGTGAAAACTATCACTTTTGAATTTAGGTACTCAAGCGTCAAATGCTAGAGAAACTAAAAGACCAAATAAAAAATGAATCCTAAGTGTCAAAAGTTTTTTTTTAATCCTAAATCATTATTAGGAAAAAAGTAAAAAGTTCTTAGGAAAAGAGTATATCAAATTTTTAATAGTGATGTTTAAGAAGTAAATCTCAAATCAACCGGATTGAATGGTCACCAGTTTCCGGGATTTCCCCGGTTTGTTGCGGTTCTGAACTCATCTAACAATCACATGAGTTTATCATCAATCCAACCCGGCTAATCCATTCGGGTCATGGTGGAACCCGAGCTAGTTTGGGTTTGAAAACACTAGTTAATAAGAAAGCTATTACTATAATTTAGCCAAAATCTAAACCAATTAATTGTAATCTAGTGGTTAATGTACATTTAGGTCGTAATTACAAATTAACTTTGATTGGACGTATTTTTTACTGGCTAGCTCTGCATGTTTTACATAACATCTGCATATCTCGCAATTAATAACATATAATCTTACTGGCCATCGAACCTTCTAATTTACTCAAAATAATTTATTTTTAGTTGTCCTAAATAATCATTTATTTTTCTTACAAGTAAAAATGTTTGGATGTTTGGAAACCACTTAAAATGATATTAGTTTGTAGCAAAGAAATTATCAAAATCAGTGACTTTGATGCTTTAAGCAAAATTTTGAGATTGGAATAGATTGAAGTGACTCGGAAAAGAAAATTTATTACTTTAGACCTTAGCCTCATTGTATGTTGGAGCTTCAAAGAAAAATATGTCAATGGACCCAAAAGGAGAAAACAATGTAAGCAAAAGCAAATGGAATAATATGTTTATTTATCTTATAAGAAATTATTGGCTCTTAATAAAAAGGAGGTTATATGCTATATGGAGCATCTTGAGAACTTTGATTTTATGTTGGATTCTTTGATTGTAACCAAAGATGGGCACTTTTGTGCCCACTTCTCACTTTCGAAACTTTTGTTGAATTATTGGTGAGTTTCTTGTTTTTATTTTACATTAAATATATTATTTTGTTTCTTTCTTTTTGATCATGATGAAAGTTTTCTCACAGATCGCATATATTCTTCAAAGGTTCTATGAGAGAGGAATAATCATAACATTCTTTTGTCCATTTGCTCCAACTTTCAGTGGACTAGTTTTCTTCTTATCCTTGTTTCTGCACCTTAATTGCTTTTTTTTCCTCCCATCCCATAATTTGAAATAATGAAAATCTTCGATCTTTATTATCTATTCATGGTACAACTAGTTTGAATCTGACATCTATTTTACTTGTTATTTCGAATTTTTGGTAAATCGGAATGTTTTATTGAGTTCGGCACCTTCTATTTCTATGCAATTGCAAGAAATTAGTTCAACTAGTTAACTCTTGTTCTTCTTATTTATTTTTATTTTTTTCAATTTTGTCGTATTCAAATTGAAGACATAATTACGTTTGAAATGGTGATATACGCCAACAAATCAATCACATGTGTTAAATTTCTACATATAAATATAGTGGTCCAAAAGTCTATTCAAAGTTTACCAAAAAAAGAAATAAAAAGGGATATTACCAATAAGTAGAACTATCAAAGTCTCTTGCTTGGTTTTATTATACACAAAGATATCTTTCTTTTCTTTTCTTTTTTCTTTTTTTTTGTCAATCTCGCAGAGATATCATATACGGGTAAAAACATGCAGACCGAACTCAACCCACTTTTTTTTGGTAATCAAATCAACCCACTTCTTTTTTTTTATTTATAACTCAACCCACTTCACCATATAATAGAATGACGATGAGCTTAAATTTTAGAATCACTAAAAAATGGGTTTCGCAAATCAGCTAACGACATAATACGGTTATAGCGGATTTTTTCTGCATATTGATAGACGAATCCGTGTGAACGACATGTTTTTATTAGAAGAAAAAAAATCATATATACACACAAATCCATTTATATAGTCAACAAAAAATAATCTATGAGATATGTGCATGGTTGGAATTGAATCATCCGCATGCCTAATGGGCCGACCCACCACAGGGTCAAAACGAAGCGGCTAAAGCAATAAACAATTGTGTGCGACTTGTTACATAATAAAAACCGAATATAAGTCCTTGTATATGACGTGTCAGCCAGAAGTCCCACACCAGCCCTAACTCTAAATGAGTCACTCTAATTTGTTTCCGCCAACGAAATGAACGTGGAGTCCGTTTCGAATGCTTCTTCAATCTGAAACCAGAGACCAAAGCATTGCTCGACAAAACAGAAAGTATCATGGTACCGTCATCCTTTTCTAAAATGGAATTTTTATGCTAGTTCTTCCTTCAGCATGAAAGTCGATCTATTACGACTAGCACGGTTGTTCCTATTTTATTTTCATTCTTCCAAGCCCAAAACATCATGTGTTAAAAAATGTTATATATTCGAGCCTTGTATATCGGTGTTCTACGTTTAGGGTTTTACAAAAAGAAAACCCTAAAATGAAGAGAGAAACATAAGCGAATGATGATAAGACCTACAACCAACTACGTTGCATCTACAACATAGTCGCTACCGTGAAATCACAGTCAGTGATATAAACATCCTCTCGATCTAATAGTGGAGATACTGAAGAAACTCCCAGCCAAGTCTCTCGTGAGGTTCCAAAAGCGTCTCGAAGCAATGGTCAACCATAATCGATAGCCGTAAAGATTTTAAAGACTCAATCGTGAATCGATATTTGGCTCAACCGCAGCATGATCTTCACTTCATCTTCGACCACTATTCCAGTGAACTTTTTTCTTCTTCTCATCTATTTACTACCGTTACAAAGAACACGCAGTATCAGTCACTGGGACACAGTGCGTTGTTGTGTCAATACATCCGCGCATTGATCTGTTTTTGGTCGCCTGCCCCTTATGGTTTGGTCAAAATATATAACCGTACCACGAGAAAATCTGTTTCTTTATCCACTATCGAATCTCCTGACTTGGACAGAGAATGTTTCTTTGAGTACGACTCTGTCATGAATCAATACAAAGTAATGAGCATGACTATTAGGTTAGAAAAGGAGGAGAATATTTGTAAAGTTCTTACATTAGGAGATCCAATGAAACAATGGAGGAACATTGAATGCATTGAAAATCACCGTCCAATAAAGGGAGTGGTAGACATCAATGGAACTACCTAATATGGAGCAAACCCATTTATAAGGTCCAACAACTATCCAAAATATAGTGGTGAAGTTATGCTTATGAGCTTCGACTTTAGGTCCGAGAGATGTGATCATATTAATGCTTCTGAAGTAGTAAAAGGTGGCTTTAGTAATCTGTCTCTGGTGAACTACAAAGGGAAGTTAGGGTGCATATATTGCAGGTACGGTGCAGAGATTTGGGTTATGGACAATGCTCAGAAATAAGAATGGTCCAAAACTATCTTGTGCCTTCCTGATATCACGTTGATGGATTTTGAATGGCGGCGTCACAGTTCGTGCGTCACTTTAGGTGGTAAGATCTTGTTACTCAAAGACATATGTCTTGCAGTCTGACGCTGCAATTCTTGTTCGTTTAACAACCACGCATTTGATCGCAATGTCAACCGCAGCCTTATACAGCAGACAAACGAACACCGATTAGTCGCAGTTACAGCCGTAACAGTACCAGACGCAACAATATCAAACGCACTGCCATATTTTTTTTTGCGATCAAAATTTTTTGACGTAGATTGCTGCGCCTGGTCGCAATCTCATGTGTTGGCAAATAAACATTATTTGACTGCATGCCGCACCCGCCTGCGGCTGGCAAATAAATATTCCTATATATTTACCTTATGACCCTTTGAATGTCTACTATTATGATCCAAAACAAAACAGTTTTAGAAGAATTGAAACCGAAGATACTACACCTCGTATAACAATGATCATATGCTCATAGTAGTTGTGCCCGATCATGTTGAGAATACAATGCGTTTGTAATATCTGTCGCACTACATGGCCAACAACTCAACCATTACGGCAACTTGGGATCTAGATTGACACAACTTCACCGTTTTTTTTCTTTTTCTTTTTAATTTATACTTGACGTTCTTGTTTAGTTTCAATAAATTACTATTCTATGCATGTGTTCACCCTAATCAAGGTGTAGTGATTCATCTATATATACATATATATATGTATATATATATAACCTATCTTGTTCCAACTCATGCTTTCTAACAAAAAACCATACGATCTGCAAATAACATCAACAAAACAATGTGGGCACATACACGAACATATCTCAATGGATAAACAAGAATGGAGATGTTCAGTTCTGAGACACCTAAAGTACACAGAGATAAAGAAG
Source organism: Cardamine chenopodiifolia (assembly GCA_963922655.1). Taxonomy (NCBI): domain Eukaryota; kingdom Viridiplantae; phylum Streptophyta; class Magnoliopsida; order Brassicales; family Brassicaceae; genus Cardamine; species Cardamine chenopodiifolia. The sequence continues at coordinate 769,738 of OZ000469.1, forward strand.
CTATGTCATATATATTACGCATAGTTTCGAACATGTCGTCATATGCTAAGTTGAAGTGGTCGGCTAATACTCAATAGTTTCAGTATACATTTTTATTTATTTTTGTTAAAAGTCAAACATATCATACTACTGAAATAGCTAATCAGTTTTCTGTAACGAAACTTGAAGATATACCCTTCTTTTTTTAGTATAATTAATGCTTTATTATGTATATACGATTTCTTCTAGTATAAGCAATCACAAAATAGTTTTTGAACAACATCCATTACAACTGTTATAAAACAGTCTGCCACAATCATCATTCTAAATCTAAAACCATTAATCACATCAACATCAACGACATTAACAAAAGAAAACACAGAGAAATAGAGTTTTCTTGTAGAAGAAGGTAAAGGTTGAGGAGGAGGAGAAGCACCAGCACGGTTCTGTTTTCGGGTAGAAATAGTGGTGTTTTCGTTTGAGCAAGCAAGGTTTCAGCGACTAGGCCGAACAATTCTTAAGACTGACAGAGTTTGTGAGCAAATATATGTCCTTGTTATTGTCTGGTCAGAAAGAGTAGGTGTAACCAAGGTGAAGGTTCTGAGCTAGTTAACTCCTCCTGGAGCTGCAGTGCACTTTATCGCAGTTAAAAGAATGCAGAAAACTAGATCGGTACTGTTACTGTGTATTGAAACTGACTTGATCGGTTATGTTAACAAAAGGAGTTGATTCTTCAGGATGAGCCACCAAAGTTGAGGTAAGACCCGGTTTCCTATGGGGTGATCCAGAGTCGTGCCCAGGTTTCAGAAGGCGTTAATGCAAATTTAGAAAATATAATATTTTCAATATAATTTTTTTAATAAAATAAAATTATTATTTTAAAAATAATATAAAAAACTAAGACATAATTTTTTTTTATTTCTGTTTCAATAAGCTCTTTGACCAAATTATCATAATAAAAAATCTTAAATAGTTCTTTTTTTTATGAATACGATGGATAAATCATTTAATATTTCTTATGACATAATTGATCGCAGATAAGATTTTATTAACTTTAGTTTTGAAAATCTTTTTTCAGCAGTAGAAACGGAAACTGGGAAGAAGAGAAGATCAACGACCGAGGTTGACGGACGCTGGTGAAAATTTAAAAGAAGAAATAAAAAATTCTTTGGTGATGAAGAAAAGATCTAAATCAATTGGGATTATTTATTTGTTTTACTTTGTAATTTTAAAACCTAAACCAAAAGGTGTTTATAAAAATCACAAAACATAGTTTTCAATTTGGAACTCTAATTTTCTTTTCGATTTGGGATTGTTTTAATTTTTGATTTTGATTTCAAAATTTTTCCACGTGGTTCGTCTGCTTTTCTCCATGATCTTTCGTCACGTCTTCTTCGGCTGTTCTCACAACCTTCTTCCACTCCCTTTCTCTTAGGTGAGATTTCTCCTCATTCCATTCTGGTGTCCTCATGATCACCAAATTTGTGTGTGAACTTCTTCACATTTTTTTCGGTTATCTTGCTACCGGTTTCTACTCTTTTTTTCTCTTAGGTAAGCAGCCTCCTTCCTTTGATCACCATCACGTTTCTGTGACGTCTTGTGCGTGAATCTTCAGTGCGTCTTATTCGGCTATCTCTGTAACCGGATCTCGTCTTGTATCGTGCATGAATCTTCTCCATGTCTTATTCGGTTATCTCTGTAACCGGTTTCTGCTCTTTTTTTCACTTAGGTAAGCAGTCTTCTTACTTAGTGTCTTCCTTTGATCACCATAACGTCTCTGTGACGTCATGTACGTTAATTTTCTCTACATCTTCTTCGATTATCTCTGTAACAGGATCTCGTTTTGTGTCGTGCATGAATAAAGTTTTCAGGATTCTCCTTCCACAACTCCAACTCCACAACCATTTTCCATTGTCTTTTGAGAAGATTTCTTATTTCCTTCGTCGCTTTTGGAGCCTTCTTCTTCGTCCTCTTGTGAATATGTTTGTGAAGGTTGATGGTGGTCTCTCTTGTCACCTCTTCTTTTTCTATTTCTTCTTCTTTTTTTTTTTCAGTTTCTCACCGTTGATTTGTTATTTCCATCTTTCTCTTCTTTAAACAACGAATTTCTTCTTATTCTTATTTTGTTTGGACAAGCTTTAAGATTAAGTTAAGCTCTAATAACTTGTTAAAATATTGATTTGATAATTAATTAAGATAATAAAGAAACATAGTAAAATTAAATAATTATGATCTCTTATTCTCTTAAAGAAAATAAAAACTAAATATACATTTTTATTTAACTAAAACTTATTTTATTGACACAATACAACACACTTACATTACGACAAAACTACCAGTTATATAGTTTTCAAATATTACAAAGTAAAAATTTGTGTCTCTTCTATCTCGTGACTCTTGACCGAATAACTACCCTAATTTAATTCACATAAAAATTTAACATACATATTTAATATTATAATAATTATGACCAAACTCAATTATAAACTAATAAATAAGTCTGCAGATTGATCTGTTATTGGTCGACTGCCTCTGATGCTTTGGTCACGATATACAAACCCTACCACGAGAAATCCATTTCTTTACCCGCTAGTGAATCTCCTGCCGCGTTCCGACAATGTTTCATTGGGTACGACCCTGTCATGAATCGATACAAAGTAATGACCATGACTACAATTAGTTTAGCAAAGGAGGAGCATGTTTGTCAAGTTTTTACATTGGGAGATCCAATAAAAAAATGGAGGAACATTGAAGGCATTGAAAATCACTGTCTAGTAAATAGAGGGGTACACATCAATGGAACTACCTATTACGGAGCATACACACTTATATGGCCCAACAATTATACAGCATATAGTGGTGATGTTATGTTTATGAGCTTCAACTTTAGGTCCGAGAGATTTGATCATATTGATGCTCCTGAAGTCGTGACAAAAGGCTTTACTAATCTCTCTGGTGAACTACAAAGGGAAGTAAGGATGCATATGTTGTAGGTACGGTGTAGAGATTTGGGTTATGGACAATGCTCAGAAACAAGAATGGTCCAAAACTATCTTGTGCTTGCCTGTTATCCCGTTGAAGGGTTTAGAATTGTGTCATCGTTCGTGCGTCACTTTTAGGTGGTAAGATCTTTGTAGTCATAGATGCATATCTCCCTGATGACCCTTTGCATGTTTACTATTATGATCCAAAGCAAAACAGTTTTAGAAGCATTGAAATCGAATGTACTACACCTCGTAGCGATCATGAGATCCTCTTAGTTGGTGTGTCCGAGCATGTTGAGAATACAATGCGTTTGTAAGATTTTTTTACCCCACATGGCAAAGAACTCAACCATTACAGTGAACTATTTATCTATTAATCTCTTCATGTATTCACTAATCAAGGTGTAGTGATTCATCTTTATATATAACCTATCTTATTTTTATTATGCTTACTATCTCAATGGATAAACAAAAACGGAGATGTTCAATTCTGAGACCCCTAAAGTTCATAAAAACAGTGATTTCTTGCCGAAGAAGATATAGACAATGGATATGTTCTGACATATTACACATAGTTTCGAACATGTTTTCATATGCTAAGTTGATATGGTCGGCTAAAAGAAGTACTGGTGTTTTCGTTTGAACAAGCAAATTTACAGCGACTAGGCCCAACAATTCGGTACACACCCTGAGTTTGTGAGCAAATGTGTGTCCTTGCTATTGTCTTGTCCGAAAGAGTAGATGCAACCAAAGTACAAGTCATGAGCTATCTCGCTCCTCCTGGATCTGCAGTGCACTTTATCATAGTTAAAAGACTGCAAAAAAACACACCCGTCCTCTGCGAATTTAGGATGAACTGACTTGATCGGTTATGTCAACATAAGGAGTTTGTTTCTTCGACTTCCATCGGTTCAGTTGAGTCTTGATCCGGTATTGTTCATTTCTTCCTAATCAGATCTTACCAGGTTGGTTAGAGAAGAAAGTCCGGTTCGAGTCATCAGAAAGCCCATGTTGAGGCAAGATCCGGTTCCTATCTTCTGAAGACAAATTCCTTTGGGGTGGCTTTACATCATCGTCATAGTCTTGGTTAACCGTTGAAGCATTTGGTTATGCTGTTGTTGGTTTCAGATGGTCATGGACCTCATGGTCCATCAAAGGTGGTACAGAATTCGGTTTGGGATTTATAGAGATCGGTTAATGTCGATAAATTGGAAGAGGTTGAAGGCGAAGTAGCATCGCCTAGTTACACAACAGATTCGTCTCTTCTTAAGCAAACAAGCCTTATTTCTTGACTCACAAGAAATAATTTTTATTTATTTTTAAACAGAAATCATTTTCTTATGTGATTTACTTTTCAGTCTGTTAATGTTTCAAAATAAAACCCTAATCTCTGCCTAATCTCATGAACTTGTCTTAATAAAATCAGAAGAATAGTGATGACTTCTTCTTCTCTTCTTCTTCTTCTTCGTCTCTTCTAATGTCACTTCAAAAAAGGTAACAGCAAATACTCTGCATAAAAGAGCTGATGCAGAAATGGAGAAACTATCAGTATAATGGTGATCTGATGAAATTAAAAGACTCTTAAATCCGAACTGGAGAGAAGAAAAAGGCGGTAACGACTCTATTTATAAACTAATCTAACCTTCCAAATGAACATATAACATGAAGTTATATCGGTTTTGCTACTCAGATTAACGGATTTAGCTCGAGTCCACAAAGTTGCTGCGAGTATAACATGACCCACAACCTAAAAAAAAATTCAACAGAACGGAACAAAAGTGAAACCTTTATCACGATTTCTAAGCGCGTTTTTGATAGGTTAAGAAAGATTGTTACCGAGATGACTTTGCTCCATATAAAAGGAGACGTGGCTCCAACCACAATCGCAACAGCGTAAGCCATTTGAAGTAGTGAAACACATGCCCAAAACACCTGAATTTTGCAAGGTTAAAAACATTTTCGTTTGTCTGTAATCTGAATCCAGCATTAGAGTCAAACAACTTCTTTAGTTTCAAAACTTTACCCGTTTCTGACCCAGAGTTACAGAGAATGATCGGATTCCGAATATCTTATCCCCTTCAATATCAGGTATATCCTGCATCAAACCAATATAGAAAACTTCTCATCCATAACAACAGAATGCTTTACTTTGAGTATTCATAGAGTTAGCTTTTTCCATCTTTGTTTACCTTAAACAATGCGATAACAACAGAGAAAAAGCTCATAAACGCAGTAGCGAAAATAAGAGGCCTCGTTAACGAGACTGGTCTTCCAAAAACATGAGTCTGCGGTAAAGTTTCACAGTAAACACAAAGTGATTTAGATGAAAAACTTCAAAACGTAAGGAAAATGGTTTAGTACCTGAATATGTAGATAAAAGGCGATTTGAACAATAATAGCTCGGACAGCGAGAATACACATTGCTGCAACCAATGCAAATCTTTTCCACCGAAAAAGTGGCAACTGTATGTAGTAGTAGGAAAATGTTATTAAAACCTCATAAACACAAAACTAGAACCATGATTTTGATTTTGAACCAAATCCTAGTGGTGAAAAAACTTACTTACATTGATAGAGTATGCAGTACCGAGCATGAAACTCACAAAAAGAGCCCAAAACAATGGCCACGAACCAACAATCCAACCGAGCCAGAAACTCTATAAGTTTTTTAAACAAACCAAATTATTTATGTACTTATATAGAATCCTAAAAGTTGAAATTTTGCGAAAATGGCACCATACCATGATGGAGAAGGAAGCTACTATCACAATGCCGGTTTTAACAGAATATTCCCCTGATGCCAATGGAAGATATGGCTTGTTAACCTGCAAAAACCAACCGAGAGCATGATCTAGGCACTAGCGGCAACTAATCTCATCAGTCTCTCTAATTCATATGAAGAACACACAGATGTTACCTTATCTATTTCAACATCAGACAACTGATTTAGCCCAACTATATATATGTTCATCATGAGAGCTGCAACAACAGCCTGATAACAAAACCAAATTGGTTAAAAAGAGAAACGAAAAATGTATCTACTCGATCGGTCATTAGGTGTTTTATATTCATTACCTCCAAGATGCCAGTGAAAAGTAATGGAGATATATCAGAAACCTTCTCTACTGCTAAGAAAGATACAGATAAAATGCTAAGCACCTGCAAATCAAATCCCAAACACAGAGCTTTAATGTTATCTTCTTGTAAAAGATTTCGGTTAAAAGAGATACATTTCTTAAGAGAAACTTAACTGTGCCAATAACTGTATGAGGTCTGGAAAACCTGTAAAATGCATCTAAGAAATCTCTAAGAGAGTTTGGTTTGCTCTTTGGTTCGAAAGCCTCGGGCTGACTCGCAGTAGCATTTACTCGAAATCTTGACTTATATTTTGAATACAAGAACAATGACGATTCTTGATCATCATCAAGCCTAACAAGATTGTTCCTAAACTTCGGTTTTGCAAGAACTTTAGTCGAATTACAACGCAGAACTCGGATTTCTGCAAAATTGGGTTAATTGTGTAAAGAACTAAACAAAATCAGATGCTTCAATTGTAAGAATCTCAAAATCATCAAAAATCAATGAAGCATTGTAACTGATTCCAATATACATAGTCTTGTAAATTCCAAAGTAGAAAATGTGAATCAAATCTAAGCAATTAAGAAGCGGATTAAACCAGATTAAGTTTTGAAATTGCAGAACCCATAAAACCCTAACACTCACCTGATAAAGAGTGGAGCTTTAGATTCCTCCAGCAAAATCCACCAGCTGATGATAAGTTTGCATGCATGAGAAAACAAAATTCAAATTAAATCCCAGAAATTAAGTTTTGTGACCCATTTCAATCTATTAAACAATTCATAAAAAAATCGAAACTTTTTCTTATTTTATTTGCAAAAATTCGAACTTTTGTATGGTACTGAATCACAACAACAAAACCTACAAAAGAACAAAAATGAAACCAGAAAAAAAGGAAAAAGATCTTAGACGAGATTTGAAGAAGAAGAGTGTTACCAGCGGAGACAAGAGAAGAAGTAGAGAGCAGAGACTCCATTAACGCTACTTGGCTTTTTCCTTGAGTACACTTCAAAAAGTAAAAAAAAATGATCTTTGGGACGAACAGAGAGCAAAAAATAATGATTTCAGCATGAGAATTGTGGAATCGTGCAGAGTGTGTTGAGGATGATTAATTGGTGTCACAGTTGCGTGTTTTATTATAATTCTGAATTATATTAGATTTGACAACCTTATTTGGACTTTGTTGACAAAAAAATTTAGTTAAAAAAAAACTAAGAAATCTGTTGGATTAAGCAAAAAGTGTGGTGTAGGTTTGCCGTTTGCCACTTATTTCTTCAGGTAAAAAAAATCTGACGGGAGACAAAAATATCACGTCTTGTCATATATTACATAATAAATATAATATGTTAATTTTCGCTTTTAGTCCAATCGTCAAAACAAAATTGAATTTCAACAAAATCTAGACTCGTTCTTAATTAAGTTTCATCTAGAAATTGATCTCTTATGCTAAAAAATGTTCGACATAATCTATACATCCTTTATGATGATGGTAGCTAAAATTGGATATTGAGATTACTTAATAATAAATATTTTAAAGTTGGGTCGTTATCTTTTTTGTTGCTTCATCCTCTACGCGAGACTTAATTTAGATGTTGATTACATATCATTTTCGTATAAATGATTGTACTACTTGCAACGCAATAAACAGTAAAACATCTATCAATTAGTTAAGTGCTCAAACTGGTTCAACCAATTTTTTTCCTTATTTTCAAAAGAAAAAAGAAATTCGTTTTTTTTTTCGTTTAAAATGGAAAACACATATGAACTCGATAAAATGACAATAACTTTCAAAAATGATCATTTTCATTGACAATAACAAAGAAAAATCGCAATAATTCGAATTTGCTTCGGTTCGGTTTAATTTGAGATTTCCATACGGTTTAATTTGCGCCATACGGTTTGGAACGAAATGTTCAGAACTCCGTAACACATCTCCAAAGGCCAATCTTGTTATCGATAAAGACGAGTCTTTTTTACGGCCATTCAAAATCCCAACTTCAACTTCAACCAAAGGCGCTAACTTTTTATCCTTCTTCTTCCTTCTACTTCACCATTAACAATCAAATCCCAAATTCGGATAACATCCTCTTCAATGGACGGAGCACTCTTCCCTCACAAACCTCCATACACAATTCAATCCAAAAGACCTTCACCATCTCAATCCACTAATCAATCTATCAGATTCAGCTCCGCCACACTTCACTTACCTCCTCCTTCATCTCCTTCTTTCCCTCTCGATTCACTTCTTCACCATCTCGTTCACCTCTCTTCCACACCTCCGCGACATGCCAACTCTGCCGCTGCTCGTTTCCCTTCTCTCGAAGTTTCGAACGGATCATCATCCAAATGGGTGAAACCTGTATCAAGTTCAGTTCTTGATATTGAAATTGGAAACGAGAGAGATGGGTCTGTGAAATTACTGTGTAAGAAGGAAGTTGTGCTGGTTAATTCAATTGTGGAACTGCCTTTGACTGGATTGAGCAGTTTCTTTGATACTGTGAAATCTGAGTTGCTTAGAACTGATTTGTTCAGTTTGGTTAAGGGTTTGGATGATTCTGGTAACTGGGAAAGAGCAGTTTTGTTGTTTGAATGGTTAGTTTTGTCTTCAAATTCGGGAGCTTTGAAGCTAGATCATCAAGTAATTGAAATTTTGGTTAGGATCTTAGGTAGAGAATCTCAATACTCTGTTGCAGCTAAGTTGCTCGATAAAATTCCTCTACAGGATTATCTGCTTGATGTTCGTGCTTACACGACGATCTTATATGCTTATTCACGGACAGGAAAGTATGAAAAGGCGATTACTTTGTTTGAGAGGATGAAAGAGATGGGTCCTTCACCTACTTTGGTTACTTATAATGTGATTCTCGATGTTTTCGGGAAAATGGGTCGGTCTTGGCGGAAGATTCTTGTAGTTTTAGATGAAATGAAAAGCAAAGGATTGAAGTTTGATGAGTTTACTTGTAGTACTGTGCTATCTGCTTGTGCAAGAGAAGGTTTGTTAAGAGAGGCGAAGGAGTTTTTCGCTGAACTTAAGTCACATGGCTATGAACCTGGAACTGTAACTTACAATGCTTTGTTGCAAGTTTTTGGTAAAGCAGGAGTTTATACAGAAGCTTTAAGTATTTTGAAGGAGATGGAAGAAAACAACTGCATAGCGGATTCTGTGACATACAACGAGCTTGTTGCCGCTTATGTTAGAGCCGGTTTTAGCAAGGAAGCTGCTGGTGTCATTGAGATGATGACGCAGAAGGGTGTAATGCCGAATGCAATCACTTATACTACAGTGATAGATGCATATGGGAAGGTGGGAAAGGAGGACGAGGCTTTGAAGCTGTTTTATAGTATGAAAGAAGCCGGTTGTGTTCCGAATACTTGCACCTACAATGCAGTGCTTAGCATGTTGGGGAAAAAGTCGAGATCCAATGAAATGATAAAGATGTTATGTGATATGAAGTCTAATGGATGTTCCCCTAATCGGGCCACTTGGAACACAATGCTTGCTCTGTGTGGGAATAAGGGTATGGATAAATTTGTGAACCGGGTGTTCCGTGAAATGAAGAGCTGCGGATTTGAACCTGACAGAGACACATTCAACACGTTGATTAGTGCTTATGGGCGATGTGGTTCAGAGGTTGATGCATCAAAAATGTATGGTGAGATGACAAGAGCAGGTTTCAACGCTTGTGTTACGACTTACAACGCGTTACTTAATGCCTTGGCTAGACAAGGGGATTGGAGATCAGGCGAGAATGTGATTTCCGACATGAAAAGTAAAGGTTTCAAACCAACCGAAACAACTTACTCCTTGATGCTTCAATGTTATGCGAAAGGAGGGAACATTCTAGGGATCGAGAGAATCGAGAAAGGGATAAACGAGGGCCAAATATTCCCAAGCTGGATGCTTTTGAGAACTTTACTTCTCGGAAACTTCAAATGCCGAGCAGTAGCGGGAATGGAGAGAGCATTCGCATTGTTTAGAAAGCACGGATACAAACCCGACATGGTGATATTCAACTCGATGCTCTCCATTTACACAAGAAACAACATGTATGATCAAGCAGAAGGGATTCTCCAGTCTATCCGCGAGGATGGGCTAAACCCGGATCTTGTAACCTACAACAGCCTCATGGACATGTATGTAAGAAGAGGAGAGTGTTGGAAAGCTGAAGAAATCCTCAAGAATCTAGACAAATCACAACTAAGACCGGACCTCGTCTCTTACAACACAGTGATCAAAGGTTTCTGCAGAAAAGGGTTGATGCAAGAAGCGGTTAGGATGTTATCTGAGATGACAGAGCGCGGAATCAGACCGTGCATTTTCACTTACAACACGTTTGTTTCGGGTTACACAGCGATGGGAATGTTTGGAGAAATAGAAGTTGTGATTGAGTGTATGGCTAAGAATGAGTGCAGGCCAAATGAGTTGACTTATAAAATGGTTGTGGATGGTTATTGCAGAGCAGGGAAGTATACTGAAGCCATGGATTTTGTATCCAAGATTAAGACCTTTGATGCTTACTTTGATGATCAGTCTATACAACGGCTTGCTCTCCGAGTGCGTGAGAATTTAGAATCCTAAGTCAATTATATATTTGATTTTGTAGATTTGGGTTTTTTTTTTTTGGATTGAATTTACATTTCATTTTCACTTCAAAACGAGCTAAACTTTGATGATGAATGATGAAAAGAAAAGATCAGTTGAGCTTTTAGATTTTGTTGCCTTACTTGTGTCCATTCCGGTTTAACTAAACCAAAACCATACCCAAAACCTGATTTAAAACCCGAAATGAAGAAAATATATATGGTTTTGGCTTAATTTCTTTTCAAAATTCAATAAAGCAATAAACCATAGCCAAATTCTAATACAATTGGAATGGTAATAAATTGTTTTTAATTATTAAAAAAACTAGTTTAGAAACCCAAAAGCTAATATAAAAACAGAAACAAAGAGAACATATATAAATCTGGTTTTAGTTTCTCAAAATAAATTAAAAATAGCCAAAAATTACAGTAACTGTAAATCATAAAGAACATTCCAAAAATCATAAATCTGGTTTTAATCATAAATCCAAAAACCCCAAAAGCTAATTTAAAAACAGAAAATAAGAGAAATTTATAGATCTGGTTTTAATTTTTCAAAATAAATATACAATAGCCAAAATCTACCGCAATTGTAAAGCATTAAGACAAACTGTCCGCATTTATTCTGTTCTCATATTTCTTGCATTTTAAATTGTAAAACTGACTGTTTGGCTCAAAAGATTTACTTTGGTAATGTTAATTTTTTAGATTCGGCTCTTATCGATTTTTAAAAAGTACACATTGTTCGAGTTTTTGTAAATTATTCAGTTTGATAAAAGAAAACAAAACTACGGCAATTCAAAATTTGAATCAAAAATCAATCAAATTAAAAATATGATTTTCTCAAAATGTGAATCTAAACTCTAATAATCCTATATCTACATTTTGTAAAACCAAAATCCTAACAGAATATAGGATATAGCATGTATTCACTGAAGTTATTAAGCTAATTCACTTGATATTTTTTTGTAAACCTAAAAAAGTAATTTCATTGGAACGGTAAATTTAAGATGCGGTCCTGTTAAAATGAAAAAGGAGAGCCACTCAGATTATTCAAATCATCGATCTGCCAAATATGTTTTTTTTTTTTTGTAAAATAGGCGGTAAAAACATTCATTACCTAAACATATCAACTTTTTCTTATTTTGCTCGATCCAAAATAAAAACCAAATGATTTTTTTTGAAGATTGAATCGTAGCATCGTTTGAAGACGATTCAGTTCGTACTTTTTGAATTCTTTATTTACATTTAAATACAATTTACATGTTCAAGTGTTATTATCGTTGCTTTCGTTTTTGTGATCAAACAAAGAGAAGAAAAATTTTTACTTCATACAAACACCTAAAGATGAAATTGCAACCAGATCCAGAAGTGAGATTCAAATATCATCTAGAGATCAAAATAGACAAAACAAACATAGTACAAAAGAAAAGATTAATCCAAAGTCAGCGTTGACTCCGTTTCGCAAGTAATAAAATGGATAAACCACATAAAAACTCCAATAATTGACTAAAATACACCGATGTTTTACAAATAAACTTAACAAATGAAAAAAACAATACATGATTGTGGCTGGATCCAAGACTATTTTGGTATACGAAACTTATGTCCTTAGCCCACAAAAGTTTATTTAGCATATTTGAGATTATTGTCCGTCACTACAAGAAAACATAGACTTTTGAGACAACTATTTACGTCTCAAAATAATTCCAAAACAAAAATATATGACGAATTTGCGACGATTTTTAATTGTCCCAATTTTCTCGTCGCAAACCGTAAGTCGTCGCAAAATCGTCCCTATTTTAAGACGATTTTGCGACGAAACCTATAGTCTTAAAAAAGGGACGATTTTGCGACGAAGCCTATAGTCTTAAAACAGGGACGATTTTGCGACGACGCCTATAGTGACTATTTTGCCACGTTTTTGCAACAACCTGATGAGTTGTAAAATAGAGACGATATTAAGACTAAGTTAAGCGTAACAATGTGGTTGGAAAACTATGACAACAATTTGGGACGGTAAATTTGAAACGAATTTGTGACTAAAAAAATAATGTGATAATTTTGAATGTGTAGCACAATAATAAAACATTCAATTAATTACAAATTAATTTATTTACTAGAAAATAATTTATATAATAATTTTTAAATGAATAAATATAATCATAAATCTAAAATAAATTAATTAACATAAAAAGTATTATTTAGGCGGTTCATGAAACCAGAAACATTAAAACATAAATAAAATTTAAAAACATTAAAAGTAAACAGCACAAACGACAAAATAACTCGTCTAATGTCATCGTATGGCTCGAACCCGCATTTTCGGGAACCTCGTCTGGAGCTTGGGGATCCGGTGCTGGATCCGAGAAAACTTGTGGGAGTTCATTAATAGAGGGTGGCATTTGCTGATAGTCTTCGTGAATTCGGGTAGACGTACTCGCAACAGTTCGTATAACTTGAGGCTGACGGCAGTCAACTAAAGAAGGTGAAGAAGTTCCCACTCTGTGAGTAGAAGTCGAGGTAGTGGATTTACCTCGGCCACGACCACGGACACTTCGCCCAACACCCGATATCCTACGGCTTTTAAGAACACAAATATTATACAAAATATTTAATCTTATAATTACAATAAAATAACAATCTTTTTAATAAAAGTTAAATTAATAAAACCTAATGATAAGTTACAAGTTATTAATTATATAGTATGTTAAAAAAATAAGTAAACATATTTTAAATGCAAAAAATAAAAGTATTACATGCATCATGATGTATATAGTTATAAATACTAAAACTAAAAGTATATAATTTAACATTGTAGTTTTAGTACTTATATATACTAAATATTATTAAAAAAATTATTGATTTTCAAAGCTTAAAAATATAAATATATTGTAAAAATTTATTATAAATACTAAAACTATAAGTATATAATTATATAGTAATTTTAGTACTTATATATACTCTAATAGTAAAAAATTTACTTTTTCATTGATTTTTAATAATAAAAATTTAAATATATCGAAATTTTTTATTATAAATACTAAAACTATAAATATATAATTATATAGTATTTTTAGTATTTATATATAGTCTAATATTAGAAAATTTTATTTTCACTGATTTTAAATGTTTAATTTATTTTTTCATTGATAGTAAAAAAATCCTTTTATGTAATTTGTGAAAATCAAGATGACAAATTTTCAATTTACCATCTACAAAAATTCGAAATTTTAACTTAACCAATAACAAATTTCCTATTTTAACTCTCAATTGCCAAATTAAAGGTCTAGCAAACTTAAATTACATACAAATCAATGTTAAATTTTTGGGTCAATCTAATTTACCAATCTAATTCTACTTAACATCTCCACATATGAATCAAGCAAAATACCACTCATGAATATGTATTAATCATATAGCTACCAATCCAACAACATAATTTCATCATAAATCTAAATTAGTTAAAGTTAGTAATAACCCCAAATCAAGAGACTTAAATCTTCAACTATACTTTGAACCTAAGTATAATCAAGAAACCCAAATTAAACATGCAAATGGTTATATGAAAGCATGTCCTAACCAAAATAAAAGTTTGCAACTAACCAAGCTCTTAGACGAGGAAGGTTTTGACGGCGGCGAAGATCTTGACGGCGACAGTGGCGAAGATCTAGATGGCGGCGGCATAGGCCTTGACGGCGGCAAAGCCTAGACGGCGGTGGAGGGGGAAGATCTGAAGTGAAGGATGAAGAAGAATAAAGAAGGATGAAGAAGAAGACTCAAATCTTCTAGGTAGAAGAGAGATAAAAATATCCAATGTTACTACGGTTTTGCCACTAAATAAAATGAAATAAAGAAGTCACAAAACCGTTGCAAATTTGCAACGATTTTGCGACCAAATAGGTAAAAAAAAAAAATTATTTTCCGCAAAACCTTGGACTCGAACACTGGTTGCGGGATTAAGGTGATTTAAAGACGCGTAGCACATGACCACTGTGCCACGGTTGTCAACATTTGTTAATTATCAAAACTAATATATATACATTCGTGTGCATTAGTTATCGGTTTTGTTAAAAAAACCGGTTATTGTATATATAACCGTACACTATGTCTATATATATATATTAGAAAATAATATGTATAAACTAAATTTTATAACAATATATAGAAATATATACTTAAATATTTATAGTTATGATATTTTTACAGAAATCGATTAGATTGAGATATAATATAAGAAAATTAGATTTGCAAGAATGCTATATATGGATATATATATATATATATATATATATATATAAGAAACTATATACAATTGAAAATGCATAATTCAAAGTATAGTACTTTAACATTTAAACTATAAATTAGGAAAAATTACAAATATATTTTAAAAAATCATAATATATTCCAAAAATATATATTATAACATAATGATTTGTATAGGATACTTTAAAAATACTATATGTTTACAATTTTGTAAAAACTAAAATTTTATATTAAAATTTATAAAAATCGTCGCAAAACCTTGGACTCGAACACTGGTTGCAGGATCAAGGTGATTTAAAGACGCATAGCACATGACCACTGTGCCACGGTTGTCTACATTTGTTAGTTATCAAAACTAATATATATACATTCGTGTGCATTAGTTATCGGTTTTGTTAAAAAAACCGGTTATTGTATATATAACCGTACACTATGTCTATATATATATATTAGAAAATAATATGTATAAACTAAATTTTATAACAATATATAGAAATATATACTTAAATATTTATAGTTATGATATTTTTACAGAAATCGATTAGATTGAGATATAATATAAGAAAATTGGATTTGCAAGAATGCTATATATGGATATATATATATATATATATATATATATATAAGAAACTATATACAATTGAAAACGCATAATTCAAAGTATAGTACTTTAACATTTAAACTATAAATTAGGAAAAATTACAAATATATTTCAAAAAATCATAATATATTATAACATAATGATTTGTATATGATACTTTAAAAATACTATATGTTTACAATTTTGTAAAAACTAAAATTTTATATTAAAATTTATAATAATCGTCGCAAAATCGTTGCAAATTCCAAAAAAAAAAAATTATTTTCCGCAAAACCTTGGACTCAAACACTGGTTGCGGGATCAAGGTGATTTAAAGACGCGTAGCACATGACCACTGTGCCACGGTTGTCTACATTTGTTAGTTATCAAAACTAATATATATACATTCGTGTGCATTAGTTATCGGTTTTGTTAAAAAAACCGGTTATTGTATATATAAACGTACACTATGTCTATATATATATGTATATATATATTGGAAAATAATATGTATAAACTAAATTGTATAACAATATATAGAAATATGTACTTAAATATTTATATTTATGATATTTTTACAGAAATCGATTAGATTGAGATATAATATAAGAAAATTGGATTTGCAAGAATGCTATATATGGATATATATATATATATAAGAAACTATATACAATTGAAAACGCATAATTCAAAGTATAGTACTTTAACATTTAAACTATAAATTAGGAAAAATTACAAATTTATTTTAAAAACCATAATATATTCCAAAAAATATATATTATAACATAATGATTGTATATGATACTTTAAAAATACTATATGTTTACAATTTTGTAAAAACTAAAATTTTATATTAAAATTTATACAAATCGTCGCAAAACCGTTGCAAATTTGCAACGATTTTGCGACCAAATAGGTAAAAAAAATATATATTATTTTCCGCAAAACCTTGGACTCGAACACTGGTTGCGAGATCAAGGTGATTTAAAGACGCGTAGCACATGACCACTATGCCACAGTTGTCTACATTTGTTAGTTATCAAAACTAATATATATACATTCGTGTGCATTAGTTATCGGTTTTGTTAAAAAAACCAGTTATTGTATATATAAACGTACACTATGTCTATATATATATATATATATATATTAGAAAATAATATGTATAAACTAAATTGTATAACAATATATAGAAATATATACTTAAATATTTATATTTATGATATTTTTACAGAAATCGATTAGATTGAGATATAATTGTTTTACGAGGAAATGGGGGAAAAAATTGTTTTCCGCAACCTCTTCGACTCGAACTCTGGTTTATGTTAATAATTTTTTTTATTAGTCCTAAAAACATCGCAATTTTGCAACTATTTAGCGACGACTTGGATTTTGTCTCAAATTTATGACATTTTTGTAACGTATGGTTAGTGTCAATATTTTTGTTTTTTTAGTTTCAAAATCATTGCAAATTTGCAACTATTAAGCGACGATTTTGGTTTCGTCTTAAATTTATGACATTTTTGCGATGCTTTTATTGTTGTTTCAAAATCGTCGCAAATTTGTCTTATATTAGTCACAAATAGTTGAGACGATGGTGCCGTCGCAAATAACCATCACAAATTGATTGTTTTCTTGTAGTGCGTGTGATTGGCTAATTAAGCTTTGACCCGATTTTTTAATCCAACCAGTTCTTGAAATGATTATTACTTAACCAACTATATATGAACATAAATATTTTTATACCTTGTTTATATTAGTTACATTTATTTATTTAGTTTTTTCGTAGTAGATAGTTACATTAAATATCATACATTTGGTAGTTTATGTTGTTGTTGTTAAAAAAATAACTTTGTTCTCTTGTCTCGTTTAATGCTTATAAATTCAACTATATATCAACCATAAATGCTAAAACTTATATAAACATTATGATCATTTGATTCATTACCAACACTAGAACTTCAATCTCAAGAAAAAACTCAATTGTTGCATTAAAAAATTTTTGTTTCCAAAGAAAACGTTGTCAAAACGCTTATGATAAGAAAAGTAAATAGATGAAAAATTATGAACACGATATTTGATCTAATCAAATATCAAAATTTCTAATGAAAAACCATGTGAACAAATAAAAATGAAAACTTCGCTTCAATTTAGTAGTTGTTGGATTCCTCTCCTTTCACTTGTTTAATACGATTTATATGTTCGTGTGAGGATTTTTTGCTGCTTCCACTCACAATTATAAAGTTTTGACCAGCTTTTTCAGTCTAACCGATTATTAAAATGGTTGTTACTGACGAAACTCTATGCGACCATAAAATAATTATTTAACTTGTGGAGCTTATTGATCTTGCATATTCAGATCTCAATATAGACATATTTTAGTACATTACATGTTTTGGTATATTCATGTCATCCACATTTATTTCATCTTCTTTTCGTATTAGATAATGTTTATCATATGTTATACCCTTGATAGTTTTATTGTTATTGTTATACCTATCACAAGTTCTCAAAATGGAAACTATTGTTTTCTACAGTTACATGTAACTAAATAATTAATATAGATTTTTGCATCAATATAAGATGAAAACAAATATGAATATATAGAAAATAACATTTTCTGTTCATCAAGTTTAATAATTATGCTAACAAATTCAATCATTTAAGCATGTGGAATATAAAGTGTTTAAAATTATATGCGTAAAACATATGAAATATGTGATAAAAAAAAAAAACTTATCAAATGCAAATGAGAACGCGATAAAAAAATTGGGAAACACATCATCTTAAATGTTTTTCATATAAATCTTGTATAACTTCAAGATTATTTTTGTGAAATGAGAAATCATTTTGATTAACGAATTCTTAAGAAATTCGAGTTTTAATCATTATATTTTTGATAAAACTTGAAGTATAATGTTGAATCAGAAGAGGAGATATGAAATCATATGGGGGTATTGCGTAGAGGTTGTTATATCTTCAAAGTTATGCAACCCTTCTAATCATTCACATGGATATAAAACCGAGTAATATTTTGGGAAAAATGTCAAAAAAACCACGAACTTACCAATTTAGCCCATTTAAACCACGAACTCTGATTTAAGCCATTTAAACCATGACGTTTCGTTGACTAATGTTTTGAGTCGTGGATTTTCGTTGACCAAGCCGAAGAAGCCAAGTCATTAACTCCAATGACAGACTAATTAACAGCCGTTAATCAGTCCGTTAATCAACCCGTTAGTATCAAAACGACGATGTTTTGGTTAAACTCGAAGTTTAAAAAATCAAATCGAAATCAATTTTCATTCAATCTCCAATTCTCCAATTCGAAATCCGTAATTCGATTCTCCAAATTCGATTCTCCAAATTCGATTTCCCAATTTATGTTTTCCCCAATCGATTCTCCAAATTCGATTCGTGTGCTCCAAATGCCGAAAGTGAGAAATAAATGTGTCATTAAGGTTGTCGGAGATGGAGTTCAATCTTCACCGCCAGACTTATCATCACCACCAGACTTATCATCAACGCCGGACTTATCATCACCGTCGGACTTAACACTTGATGTAGTTGTGTTTGACGGAAAGCCAGTAGATGAAGCTCCACCGAGAGGCGAATCAAATAGTGTTGTCGGAGATGGAGTTGGAGCTCCACTGCAAGGAGTTTCAGAGTCTGATGGTGGAGATAGAGGTCGAGCTCATCGAGATAAAGGCCGAGCTCCACGACGGCGTCGAAAACGGAAAAAAAGAACATGTGAAGAGGTTGAGCCTGAAGTGGAGCCTGAAGTGGAGCCTGAAGTGGAGTCTGAAGATGACTGTGCGGTGTATGGTGATGAAGACTGCGATGATGTTGATGATGTAGTATGTGTTGAAGAATATGTGAACTTTAACATTGAGGAGGACTTCCCAGAGGTTTTTAGAGCAGAAGAAGCTGGTTCTGAATCTGACAATGATGATGATGATGATGTCTGGGATGATGACAAGATTCCTGATCCTTTGTCATCTGACGACGAAGAATACAAAGATAAAGAAGAGGCAACTCGTAGAGATGATAACGATCCAAAGGTTTTGCTAGCAATTAAGAAAACTTACAACTCTCCCCAAGACTTCAAGCGTGCAGTGTTGATGTACTCTTTAAAGACAAGGTATGACATTAAACTCTATAGGTCTCAATCTACGATGGTTGGTGCGAAGTGTAGCTATGTTGATGATGATGGTGTTAAATGTCCGTGGAGAGTTTTTTGTTCATATGAGAAGAGGAAACATAAGATGCAAATAAAAGTTTATATCAATGAGCATATATGTGTGAGGTCAGGCTATTCGAAGATGTTGAAGCGGTCTTCTATTGCATTTTTGTTTGAGGAAAGGCTGAGACTGAATCTCAAGCTTACAAAATACGACATGGTTGCTGAGATTAAGCGGGAATACAACTTGAAAGTGACTCCAGACCAGTGTGCAAAGGCGAAGACCAAAGTGATGAGTGCAAGAAAGGTTAGTCATGAATCCCAGTTTGCACGAATATGGGATTATCAAGCAGAGGTTTTAAAGCAGAACAAAGGCTCAAAATTTGAGATTGAGACAGTCCCAGGGCCAGTAATTGGAAGCAAACAGAGGTTTTACCGGTTATATATATTTTTTAAATCACAAAGAGAATCTTGGAAACAAACATGTAGACCCATCATAGGATTAGATGGAGCTTTTTTTAAATGAGATATAAAAGGCCATGTTCTAGCTGCAGTTGGAAGAGATGGAGATAATAGGATTGTTCCTCTTGCTTGGGCAGTTGTAGAAATAGAAAATGACAAAAACTGGGATTGGTTTTTGAGACATCTCTCTGCAAGTTTGGGTCTTGTTACTATGAGCACTATACCTATCATTTACGATAAACAATCGATAAGTTTTGTTATTATAAGAACTAGTTGTTTATTGTTTTACAAGGTATCTAAACTTTTTTGGTTTTTGGCAGGGTCTAGTGAAAGCTATTCATAACATACTTCCACAAGCTGAGCATCGACAATGTGCAAAACACATAATGGATCATTGGAAGAGAGACATCCATGATCAAGAACTACAACGTCTTTTTTTGGAAGATAGCACGCAGCTACACCATAGGAGAGTTCACTGATCGTATGGCAGAGCTAAAGAGTTACAATCCTCAAGCTTACACATCTCTACAACTTACTAATCCACAAACCTGGTCGAGAGCTTTCTTTAGAATTGGCACTTGTTGCAATGACAACCTCAACAATCTCAGTGAGTATTTCAATAGGACTATTAGACAAGCTAGGAGAAAGCCTTTACTGGATTTGCTAGAGGACATTAGGAGGCAATGCATGGTCAGAAATGCAAAGAGATATACCTTAGCTGACAAGATGAAGACAAGGTTCACAAAGAAAGCTCATGCTGAGATTGAGAAAATGATAGCTGGGGCACAATATTGCACGAGATATATGGCCAGAAACAACATATATGAGGTATATCAGAATGATGTCGCCTACTGTGTTGATATGGGTGAGAGAACTTGTGGTTGCAGGAAATCGCAGATGGTTGGAATCCCTTGTGTTCATGCTGCAAGTGTGATTATAGGAAAAAAAGAAAAGGTTGAGGACTATGTCAATGACTATTACACAAGGATAATGTGGCGAGAAACATATAGAGATGTATTAGACCTGTCCAAGGGATGCCATTGTGGCCTAAATTGAATAGGTTACCTGTCTTGCTACCACCATGGAGAAGAGGCAATCTCGGAAGGCCACCTAACCATGCTAGGAGGAAATGAAGGAATGAATCTTCGTCTTCTTCAAATAACAATAAGATGTCAAGGGACAAGAGAATCATGATATGCTCTAACTGTCACGATGAAGGGCACAACAAGAAATCATGCAAAAATGCAACTGTTGTGAGTCTACCAAAGAGACCAAGAGGTCGACCACGGAAATATGTCCATCAGGTTTGTTTTCTGTTTTCTAAACCACGAAAATCATGTATGTTTTTTCTTATAACTCTACATACAATTAAATTAGGAACCACCACGACTTGGATCACAACCTCATCAAGGATCACAATCACAACCTCATCAAGGATCATACGCACAAGGAGAAGCACAAGGATCACAAGGATCACAAGGATCACTATCACAAGCACAAGTATCATAATGGTTTCAGTGTTCCATGTAGCTTTGAATATGTTTTATCTTCGGTTTTTTCTTCATGTTGAATCTATCTAAACATAAGTATCACTATGTTGTCTTGGTTTTTTTGTTGACTAGTTTGGTTCTGAATGTTGACTGGTTTGGTTCTGAATGTTTATGTTGAATGGTTTGGTTCATGTATGAACCTAATGACTGTTTTATGAACTCCCTTTGGCATTTTAAATCTCTTTTATGAAAGATTACAAGATTACAGGTGATGATCATAAATAACAAGATTACAAGATTACAAGATCATAAATAACAATAATCCAAAAGCATATCATGCTTACATGGTCTCAACTTACAAGATTCCAACATTACAAAATTACAAGATTACTTCCATAGATACAACAAAGCAAATCGAATACACTAGTAACATTTCTTGATGCTCAAATACACTAGTAACATTTCTTGATACCAAATACACATTACCAAATACCCAAAACACCAAATTCAAGCTCAAATCGAATACACTAGTAACCAAGAATAAATTTCTGTTTATTGGTTTTATACATTAAGATCACAATGGCAATGGCAATGACAGTAAAACAAAGGCACAATTTGATCATCAACTTCCATTTCTTGATTTCCCTTTTGCTCCACATTCCATCTTCCTTCAATTCTTCGATCCTAACCTTTAACTCTTCAATCTCGACTACAACCTCAACTTTGGCGTTTGCAACCTCAGCTTTAACGTCTAAGACCTCCTCGTACACACTATCTTCGACCCATTTAAACAAATGTTCCTGCATTTACAAACGAAACCCGAAAAACATATTCTATCAACGAAACCCGAAAAACAAAAAATCAAAACAAATTACTTACATCTCGTCTGCTGGGACATCGGAAGAAAGGTCTTCCTGGGTTCTGTTTCGTGGTCGATGTGTAGATGACGACGTCTAAGCCGCAATGACACTTCAAAGGAAAACCGTGACACTCACGTCCCCGCCCTATGTTTTCAGCACTTGATTGTCCAGAATTGCAACTCATATCTGTAGGAGAAGATGGAGATAAAAAATTTCGATGTGAAGATGAAGAATTGAAGCTCAAATCGAGAGAAATTGATTTTAGAGATTGAATGAAAATTGATTTGGGGATTTAGGGATTTCGATTTGATTTTTTAAACTTCGAGTTTAACCAAAACGTCGTCGTTTTGATACTAACGGGTTGATTAACGGACTGATTAACGGCTGTTAATTAGTCTGTCATTGGAGTTAACGACGTGGCTTCTTCGGCTTGGTCAACGAAAATCCACGACTCAAAACATTAGTCAACAAAACGTTATGGTTTAAATGGCTTAAATCAGAGTTCATGGTTTAAATGGCCTAAATTAGTAAGTTCGTGGTTTTTTTGACATTTTTCCCGTAATATTTTACTTACGTAGAGGTTGTTATATCTCTAGAGCTATGCAACCCCTCTAATAATTCATAGAGACTTGAAGCCAAGTAATATTCGAGTAATATTTTACTTACGTAGAGGTTGTTATATCTCTAGAGCTATGCAACCCCTCTAATAATTCATAGAGACTTGAAGCCAAGTAATATTCTGCTTGGTAGACATATAATTCTAAAAAAATTATATATTGAAAAGACAAAAATTTTAGAAAGTGGCAAGACATAATCCAAGATAGAAAATGGTGAGAGCTCTTAGTTATATGTTGGAAGATATGCATTAGAAATGTCAGAAATATCATATATTTTCAAATTTGAAATCACGATACTTTATATTATTAACGAAGAAATAAATTTAGATGATTGTATTTCACATTAGATATATAGTCTTCTTAACATGACATTGAAACATTTGAGTGAAGATAATGTTCTTCACATTGTGGCTTTTTTTTGTTGATTAATTATTAGTGATGAAGTAGTATTGAGATCCATATGTATATATATATATATATATATGAATAATTTGTTATAATAACATATAAAAAATAGACCAAGTACAAAACATGTTGTCTTAATGTCGTAAAGCATAAAATCAAGAAGTTTAATAAAAAAAAATAGCAAATTATTACTATGTTATAATCTTCTACAGTAAAATCGCTCCATCTTCGTCAATCGGGCAATCCAATACTATTTATTATGCCACCATATTATGCATTGATGATCAATGATGTATTATCTTGTAGCTTGTTTTTAATCTGATTTTTTTAATTTAAAGATTATGTGATGTTTGTTTATTTATGTTACAGTCTCGTTGGATGAGTTATTATTATTTATTATTTTTAGGAAGCACTTAATGAAAAAATGATTTAATATCAGAAAGAAGAAAAATGTAAATACAATAAAAACGATGAATGAAATATCAAAATTTAAGTTTCGTTTAAAACAATGATCAATTGAATAATTTTTATTATTGATTATACAATATGTAGGTTGGTGTAAGTTTATATGAATAAGTAAATGTCATCAATAAATTTTTTGTGTACTAATAGATATTAAAAGAGACACAAAATATTGGAAACAAAGGAAATCATACTTTAAAAAGGTTTAATTCTGTTTAACTATGTATGATTAAGTTATAATCTTTATAGAACCTCCAACAAGATTTATGCCTAAATGTTGGTTTGGTTCATTGATAAGTTTGTTGAAAAGCATAAATTTTAGTACTCGTCTAATTATTTTTATTATAATTTTTACACACTAAATTTAATGCTATATATATATATATAATTTTACCAAAACACACATAACAATACATTCAAAGCAATAATAAACTGTTTACAATATGATATATTACATCTTGTTGCTTTCATACTATTCCAAGTATTAGCAAATATGTTAGATTGTTTTGCCAATTGCATGTTATATATATTGTACGTTTGAATTTATATGATTATAATTTTATATCTTTATCTACTACCAAAGTTGTTAACAATATATTTACTATCCTAATATAATTATATATTTACTTATACCTTCGGTTTTATGTTTAAAGTGTTATATTATGTTGCATCTATCACAATCCTCTTAAATCATCTTCAACATATCTTCAAAACATCAAATATGAAATAATTTTTTACACCAACAGATCCTTAAAACCTCATTAAAGGTTTTGAATTGTGAAACTTCAAATTATTTGTTTTTTTCATTTTAGGCTCTATAGTTTATATATCTCACAAATAATCCTATTAACTTTAATTATTTAGAACACATCTTGATCAAATTATCTTAAAATACATCTTAATATCAAAAACATACACTAAAAACTATTAATAAAGAAAAAATATTTCATAACATTCAAACAGAAATTCACACAATAACAATATTTCATTAAGCAAATTTAACACAAATAAAAATTACACTAAAATAGTAATTATACATGATTAAAATAAATTAACATGAAAAACAAGTTAATACAAGAAAATAAAATTATATGCAATGATTGATTATATGAAAATAGTTTTATTGAGTAATTTGATATTTCATATGTAATATTATTATTTATTTTTGTGTGTTTATTATTATTTATATGTAATATTATATTTTCATGTACCATTTTATTTATTAATTTCACATGTAATATATTTTTATAAAAAAATTTATTACTAAAAATACTTATTGTTAATATTAAGGATTATAATGCAAAATATAAGATCTTGAGCCTTTGATATTCAATCTGAGGCTTTTGATATCTTATGGGATATTGCTTTGTTGAGATGCTTCTAGGGCCGGTGTCAGCTGGTGTTTTAGTGGAAATAAGACGCTGCCTTGGGATATGTCCATATGCATTTTGGTTTGGTTTGGTTTTTTCGTTTACTTGGCTTCTTTTTTTTCGGTGGCTGATTTGCCCTCTAAACCTTCAACCGGTGATCTATAGCCTTTCACTTTTGATGTGGTTGGTGGAGCGGTTAGGCAACTTCTCCATTTTCTCCATCATAATTCGAAACTAGATTTAGATCAAGATCTGAACATTTTTTTATGTCTCTCAACCAAGCTTAAATTGAGTATATCTCAACTTCATCGGTGTCGACATGTGATTGATGTTTTCAAAACCTCATAAACAAAGTCTCATCAAACCGGAATTTATCAGCAAAAATTCCTATAGTAAAAAATTTACTTAATCTAAGTGAGGACATAAAGGCTAAACGTTTTTGGAGAATAACCGGTTTCTGATTCAAGGAAGACACTCATAATCGTAATAATGTTTAAGGCTTTTTATTTGCTTCTTTCTTTTATGTTTATAGAGTCTCTTGTTTGGACTTTAGTTTATGGAGAATTCAATGTTTTTGCAGGATTTAGTTTCAATTTTGTTGTATAATCTTTGTGTAAAACCCTTTCTAATATATATATCAGATGACAAAAAATACAGAAAAAAACACTTAACAAAAAATGCTTAATATGAATTTATGATTGGTCACATATACTTAGTGAAATGTTTTTAATTCCTAAATATTTTTCACCAATCATAGAAAATTGTGAAATTTCAGTAATACGTAAACATTAGAAAATTCTCCTTCTTTATAATCAATCAAAATCTAAATTAGATTTAACTATTTTGTGTTGTTCTACTATATTTATATATATTAATTAGTTTAATTTCACATACTGTATTCCTTTTATGATTTTTTGAATTTCACATTGCTTCAAATCATGACATAGTTTCTTTTAGTTAATAAGAAAACCGGAAAATCTAATTAAAAAGCAAACATTATTCAGATCATTCTTAAAATTTTCGGTTCATTCATCAGATACTCTCTCCACAGCTCATATGATAATTCTCTAAGAGATATAAAGATTTTAAATACCAAAAAGAAAAAAAGAAAGAAGAAAGATTCGTCGGAAAAAGAAGAAAAAAAAAAAGAATAGAAAATATTGAACGGTCTTTGACTCTTTGGTGAGAGAGTGTGAAAAGTAAAGTACATTTACACTTAGAAGAAACACACACACACACAGATTGAACCAACACCTCACTCTTTAGATATCCTCTGAAACCGTCTTCACTTTTCACTGTCTGCAACTTGCAAGCTTACTTCAGATTCTTGTCTGAAAATTTTACCTTCCATTATCTCTCAATTTCACACCCCAAGATGCCGATCAACAAAGATCCTTCAACACCTCCACCTGTTATCGGAAAAATTGGTCCTTACACTGTCTTCATGACTCCTCCGGCGACTCCAAAACCACCTGAATCTCCTGCCGCTGTTTCTCAGAAGCCTGTCATGCCACCGCCGCAGCAGTTTAAATCCGTGGCTTCTTCTGAACAAGACGGCTCAGTTTTTGGGTTCTTCAAGAACGCCGTCACAAAGGTTCAAAATGGTAAGAAATTAGAGAAATCTGAAAACTTTACTCTTTAGAAGTATCTTACTGATTTCCCCATTTTTGGATCTTGGGGTTTGAGATTGATTTTCTGATACCCTTTGATTGATTGATAAGGGAATTAAAGAATGTTAGAGGTTTTAGACTTAAGATTGTGATTTTACCTTTGTGAACTAAATTGAAAGTAGATTATTGCTAATGTACCATGAATTTTGGATTTTCATGCTATTTCTGTGATTTGGTCCTATAAACAATTAAAGGTTTTAGACTTAGATTGTGATTTTGAGTTTTTGACATTCTTGTGTGTACTACAGCACATTCAAGTGTGGACGATCATCTGGTGAGGTGGTTTGGGTTAAACCAATCCAAGTATCAATGGGCTTTGGACGAGTATTATGAAAGCAAAGGATCAGTAAGTGTTCTTTAATCCTTTCTTCATAGACGGTGTAGTATTTGTTGTTTCTTTTTGATCTTTATATGTTTAGTTTCTCGTTCTTGTGGATCCCGGATCTTTCTTTGTACTAGTTTTTATCGATATCGACTCCTTTAGTCCGCTTGGATTCATCAGCTTTTGGTTAATTGGTTAGTTGGACGGAATTATGCTTCTTTTACATTTCGGATAAGCTTTGAAGCAAAGCTAGTTTCGAGTTTGTTTAGCCCTTTACTTCTTGTTTTTGCTTCTAAGCTAATAAAGACAACAATATACACCCAATGGCGATTGGTACTCAAAAATGTCATGGATTGGTTTTGGACTTGCTCTCTTTAGTGATTGATTTATTGCATTTGCTTCTCAATGACATCTTGTGGTTAGTACTCATCTGTTGAATCGAATGCAGGATATTAAGACCGTGAAAGCAAATGAGATGCCGGGGAAAGTACAGAGCGTATAAGCAAAGCCATATATTCACTGCTTGCTCCTTAGGCCAATTCCAAAACCTGTTTTACTGAGAGAGTTGAAAAGCTTGAGTCTTGGAGAAAGTTTTATTCAGATGGTCGATCATTGAATCCATTTAACCTTAGAGGTTTCTTTTGGTATATTCGAAACTATGTAGTCTTTTCTAGTTTTATGAAACCGATGGAATTGTCATTGATCATTTGGTTTGTTGCGAGTTTAATCACATTATTTTCTTTTTACGGTAGCGTTTTATTATAATTTATAATATATATTTATATAACTATGTCTAATTTACCACACCACATATTATTTCATTAAAAATGACTAAAAAGCTATAGAGTTCTGTGTTTCCTCATTATACAACCTAAATTTTGTCCATATCACATGTTTTTACGATTTTATAATTCCGATGCTCCGTCATTCCAATAATTCATCTGGTTTCCTAATTACCATTGTCGTTTGTAAAGTTTTATTTATTTAACAAATGATAAAACTTAGTTATATTTATGAATATTTATCGGGTAGTATATATTCGACCTAGCTATAAAAGAATTTCTACAGTAGCCCGATACTCCCCTTGTGGTCTCAGTATCCCAAATATATTAATTTTTTTTAATTTTCCGATTAAATCGATAAAAATACATTACAATGTAATAATTGGTTTTGAAAGAAAAAAAGGAAAAAACATACACGAAGGAAGGTTTAGTTAGGGCTTTTACAAATTTGCGCGTCTCTCTTACTTCTTCATCTTCCCAAAATCTCCGCCTCTCCGTCACTTCTTCACCGGAAACTAAAACAAGACAATGATTCGCGGCGGAAGAAGCTATGTAACTTCACCTCCATCATTCTCCAACGACGCCAAAAATCTCCTCGTTTGCACAGGAAACACAGTTTCCGTTTTCAGCGCCGCCACTGGCTTACAGGTACCAAAATTCATTCTTTTCCAATTTTTAGGGCTCCTTTTCAAAATCATTGACTTACACATTTCTCTTCTTTAGATTACTTCTCTTGAAGGTCATACAGCTCCAGTAACAACTGTAATTGTTGTTCCTGCATCAAGTGCTGCTCAAAAAATCCTCTGTTATTGTTGGACTGCGTCTCTTGATGGCACAATTCGTCATTGGGATTTCTCAGGACCTGAGCTTTTGAAAACCATTAATGCTCAACTTCCGATTTACTCTATGGTGAGTTAAAAAAGTTTAATACTTTTGTTTGTTTGATTAGTATTTGTGAGTGTTATGGTTATAAAGTTTAATACTTTGGTTTGTTTGATTAGTATTTGTGAGTGTTATGGTTATAAAAAAGTTTACTACTTTGGGTTTGTTTGATTGGTATTTGTGAGTGTTATGATTATAAAGTTTAATATTTTGGGTTTGGTTAGTGTTTGTGAGTGTTTTGTGTTTATGATGAATCTTATGTATTCTTTAATTTCTAGGTTATTCCATCTCTTTTGAGTGAACCTCAACAAAATGATAAACGCCGTGATGGTTCATCTCGGAAGTTAGTTGCTTATGTATCTGTTGAGGATATAAGTGTGGTTAAAGAAGGGTCTAAAGAGTTGCGTGGACATATTCGAAGATTTAACCTTGCGAAAGAGCGTATTCCTCGCGGAGAGACTTTGAAAGAGGTTAGTTTTTTTAATGGAGTTAGACTTGTTGTCTTATATTGGATTTGGTAAGCTTTTGAATGATTTTGTTTATTATCTCTTTATGTAGACGGAAGAGCCTAGTTCTATTGTTATTAGTCCCAATGGAGAATTTTTCGGAATCCGTCACAAGTGCAAGATTCATATATGGGATGTTCCTTCTGGAGGATCAAGGCATGCGGTTTCGAGGAAGATGACACTACATCACACTAAGGTTATCAATGCTTTTGCTTTTCATCCTACAGAGAGAATTATAGCGGCTGGAGATATAACTGGAAGAGTGTTGATTTGGAGAGGATTCGGTAATAGAAAACTTGCCTTGGGTAATCAAAAGAAAAATGTGAACGCAATGGTTGATTTGGATAACGCTGGAGTGAGAGGTGAAGATGATGCTGAATCTTGCACTACATGGCATTGGCACTCTGCTGCAGTTAATGTCCTTAATTTCTCTTCCGATGGAGCATATTTGTATTCAGGTTCGACCGAGTTATTTTTTCTACTTACATTGACCGTGTTTTGCGTGTACTAATATCCTTTGGTTTATCACCCGATGTAAACTAATAGGTCATTAAACAAATTTATGGTTTTGAAAGTTACGTCCAGAGTTCTTGCTCTATGTTGTGTTTGTTTTCTGAATCTTTAGGGGGAAGGGAAGGGGTACTTGTTGTTTGGCAGCTAGACACAGGGAAGAAGAAATTTTTACCAAGAATAGGTTCTCCCCTGTTGTATTTCATGTGGTCTCCAGATCCAACTCTTTCTTCTGTAAGTCGAAGCTTATTCTTTCGATCTGATCTAACACACAACCTGCTGAAAGCAATAAGGGAATGTTTTGCTGATCTGACTAAGAACGAGAGCTGCAGGTGGCTTGTGCAGATAATCAGATCCATTTGCTTAAAATGCCTTCCATGGAGATCTTAAGGACCATTTCTGGAATCAAGGTTCGTCTTCAAAAATTATTTAGTAACATGAAAACCTTTTCTTGTGGGTTTGGTCAATGTTTCTAGGATTCTAGAAATTCTCACAATTGCTTAACCTTGGAAGCTGCTAACGTCTCTTGGATCTTTCTTTTCTCTGGCATTAACTTCAAAGTGTGTCTTTTTTTGGCAGCCTCCCCCATCATTGCCTAAGATGTATGAAGGCTTGGCTAGTACTGTTGCCTTTGATCGATCTTCTGGCATAGCTGCTTTGTGCACAGAGAATTATTGTGTTCAGCTATACAATCTTTTTAATGACCGGGGAATTTCAGAGGTTAGAATGTGGCTCCAATATATCCTCAACGAGCTCCTTTCCACTTTCTGCTGTCTATGGAGTCTCTAAGTTGGTATTTGATAGTTGTAAGGTTAAATTTTTTAACCAATGTTTATGCAGATTCAAGTTTGTGAAAGAAACCATCAACCAGGCGATGAAATCACAGTAAGTACATTTCTTGCTGTTTTATATATTTTTATATATAAGATTATTTTCATTTGGTGATAATTTGAGTATACGGTGATAGGTTGTGGTGACAGCGGTTGCTCTCTCCCTGGATGGCTCGGTGATGAGTACAACCGAGGTGAAACTTCCGGAAGATGGCATAGGAGGTTTAGTGTCCCTCAAGTTTTGGATGTCTGAACCAGACAGCAAAACTTTCACCTTATCCACAATCGTATATGAACCTCACAGGTTAATAACTTCACCCTCTTCTAATGTTTAAAGCTTTATTTGTTATCATTATCCATTTTTCTTGTCATTTATTATTTCTTGTAATCTAGCAAATGGGGATTTTGATTTCTCTACAAATTGTTATATCCTTCACATGAGTGTAAATTTTCTCCTTGTGTATATCTTACAGGGATGCTGGTGTCTCAGCCATTGCCTTCCACCCTACCCGTTCCATGGCAGTTAGTACATCATTCGGTGGGGACTTCAAGGTAGTTCTTAACTTGATTTTACATATATCACTCTGTGTAATTCTTTCTTTTTGTTATATTGATATCACTTTTGCTGTTTCAGATTTGGGTTTGCAACAACGACAAGAATCAGACGGATAAAGACTCTAGCTGGATATGTCATGCAGTTGGCTCTTATAAGTAATAGTTCTGTATGCATTAGAAAACTTCAACGTTCACGAATTATTTGCCTTGGCGATCAAATTTAATATTCTCTTCCCTTTGAATATTTTCCAGGAAGAAGCCGATGACTGCTGCTGCTTTCTCCGGAGATGGCACTGTTCTGGCTGTTGCGGCTGAGAATGTTATTACACTTTGGAATCCGGACAAGAACATTCTCTTGTCTGTTTTAGGAGCAATACTCACGGTAAAATAAACTTTGCAGTCTTCCATTATAAAGTTGGAACCTTTTTCATAAAGACTGATGTTTAAGCCTCTCAATATATTACACAGCCTATCACGAAGCTCTGTTTTGCTGGGAAGTCTGAGTTCCTTGTTGCTGCATCCCATTTTCCGAGACCTGAGTTATCTGTTTGGAATACATCCAAGCTATCTTTATCATGGTCATATGGATTACGCATAGAAGGTTCAATATATAACACTTTCTTTAACTTTCCCATGAAATTCTTGTTGTGTTTTGCTTAGTAAATGTTTCTTCTCGTTATGCAGCTGTCACTTCCGCAGTGGATTCATCTGCTTTTGCAGTCTTGGCTCTGATCCCAAAAGCTTTTAAAACGGATGTATCTAAGGAGAATATCTTCCGTGGTAGAGATGGTGCAGTTCTCTTGTTTAATGGATCAGATCCTAAGCCGGTATCTATATGGACTGTAATGAAGGTATGACAAAAGAAAAAACCAGCTAATATTTAACCATTAAGGAGAGATGAAACCAACGAGATACACCATGTCTAAATTGCAGGCTAAGGGAGGATCAATCTCATTTCTAGAAGGAGACAAGTCTCAGCATCGTTTTGCATATGTAAATGGAAGCCACGAGTATGTTGTTTTCGATCCCAATAGCGATGAGTCACACGAGCGTAGCGCAGTCGACTATGACAGTCTTGCTGGTCAGGAAGAGACAGGTAAAAGAAAGCTATAAAACAAAGCAAGAAAGATATTTTTCTTGATTTTACCATATTATTAATCGAAAAAATCTCAAATCTTATAGGAGATGTTGGGTACACATCATTGTACGGGCAGTTACCGGATTATGACAAGAAGAGAATGAAGGATGCTGAGTCGTTGGCTACACCGTTTATATCGTCAGAGAGACCATGGGAAACGATATTCAGTGGTTCGACACTAAATTTTCCGCCTCTTCAGAAATTGTGTGCTGAGTTCTTTGAGTCCCTAATGGAGAAAAGAACGGCCGTTGTGGAATGAGACATTACACAAAACGTAGCCACAAAAAGATTTATACAGAACTCATTTTGCAGCCTATCTGTGGTGAGCAAAATTGTTGAGTTCATTCAGGAAATTTTGTAGCTTATGTTGTAATATTTGGTCCGGTTCAAGTTGTTGCTCCCAGATTTTGGATAAAAATTGAGGATTGTAGCAAATTGTACCCGGTTTGACCAAGAAAAAGATATAATCTATGTTTTTTTTTCTTTTTTCTAAAAGACTGCACCCACTTATAATTTTTTTGATGAATTTGGATAATTTAAACCAAGTAGGTCAATATTAATTCACCATATCAAAAAGAGTCTCACTGGAACTTTGGTTAGAAAAATGGAAACAAAAAATTTGTATTTTAAAACTCCAAATATATCAAATGGAACGAAGACAAGAGTTGAGCAAAAACTATTTGTGGCCGTTACTTTTGCCTTTTAGATTCTCAATAATTGTAGAAACGAGTCAGGTGCTCCTAACCCACCAAAGGAAACTATTCCAATTAATATCCAAGTATTTCAACTAACACTATGCATTATTATTATTTTCTTTTGCTTAGTAACATCTCGCATTATTAAGTTGGGGATACAAATATAAATTTAATATTTTATGGTTCGAGGTATATCTATCATATATATGACTTTTAGTGGTCCAATATGTTGAGTTAATTATTCTGTAAGTACATGAAAAAGGTTATATTGCTTTTGGGACACTATCTTTTTATTTTTATTTCCACATGCAAGTAGGACAATAGTTTGTAAGGTTTGTGTTCCGTATTGGAAAAGCTTTCTATTTAGCTTTCTACTTTTGAGAAAGAGATGAAAAAGATAATTATTTTTCCTTTAAAAACAAAATATTTATCCAAGACTAATGGAAGTTTTTAAAAATTCTACAAATTTGGTGAATTGGCTAACCAAACTTTGCAGATAAAATTTATTAACCACAAAAGATTATTAGTGATGAAGTAATATAATAAGATACTTCGACCAAGTATTATGTTTCTTTGGATACCAAAAAAATAAATCGTCCACTATATGTATAAAAATATATATCCTCGAAATTCGAGGTCGAAGTCACTAAGCCAACGGGTGCACAGTCCCTTTGAAATCAACGCTTCTCTCAAGCAACACTCAAAAAGCAACTTAGTAGTAAAATATATATTTTTTTAAATAATAAAGAGATCATAATCCAAGTATAAATCTTTTGTAAGTAACAATCAAGTCCAACTAAGTGACGAAGACAATAGAAACGTCAAATGTTTGTACTTTGTTGTATAAATATTAATACAACAAATATATACTTACGGGTTGAATAATTGTAGATAATTGTTTGTACCGTACACCTGGCATGGGCTCCCACCAAACAAGTCTTCCACATTTAACTTATTGTTCTTGTATTGATCCAAGACTGCATTATTATTAAAAAAAAATTATGTCAATTCAATGATTAATGTTTTTTGTTTTAGATAATATCATTGATCACCAAATGGTATCCTAGAGCGTGGCATGCTCATATTCGTTGCACATATTCGTTGCACATATTCGTTGAGTTAAGGATCTTGAAGACTAGACTTAATTTTGAAAGACAGTCTCAGGAATTGAATGCTTAAGAGCATCTTACTTTGCCGAGGAGCAATTAAGCTGGTGGTCACGGCTGTTCAGCTCCACTCCCCTACATGAGATTTATATATGCATAGAAAATTGTAAAACATTAATTTATTTTTATGAAACCAAAAAAATATAAACATCTATTCTAGTGAGTATATATATTTTAGGTTTAGTAGTTTTTTTGCTTTGCATTTGAATTTCTACCTATTTTACATGTTTTAAATTTAAAGCACATATAATATTATAGTATTTATCAAACATCATTTGATAATTGAAAAAATCAGACTTTTAAATTGCATTTACAATTTTCAAAAGATATTTGATGAAAAAATCGAAATGATTGTGTTTAGTGTTTACTTTACTAAGTAACATTGTGATTAATTAATGCAAGACAATGGGACCCTAACTCTTAATGTCTTCTACTGAGATGATATCATGCCTATGGAGATTGCGAACTCTGGATAGTGTTTGCTTATAATATTGTATTGTCGACATCCAAAAATAAATAAAACATCTCATTGAATACTACAATTGTTTATGAAATAGACAACTCTAAACAAATATATACAAGAAAACAAAATTGATTTTTCAAGATTTTACAACTAATTTTAGATCTAGCGACTACGATGCGACGAACTTCGATTAGAGATAGAGTCAGGAGGAGATAGTGAGATTGAAGAATCACATTCACAATCCTCAAGATCTTCATATCCCCAAAACTCTTCTTTCTCTTCTTCTTCCTCTTCCATTTTCCATTTTCCTTTCTCTATATTTTCTCCTTGTAGTACTTCTAATACCTAAATGTACCATAAATCCACACATAACGATAAAAATTCATATAAAAAAAAGAGAGGTAATAGTAATTAAAAGCGAATCTTATTTTTAGGTCAACTGAGCGAAACTTATTATCAATCGATATCTTGTACTAATGTAGTAACATTTTCTTGAAAACCAATTGATTGACTCGTAGAAACTATAAATCGTATAATTTACGTGTTTTGATCTAGCAAATCTGGTTTGATAGCTTTTGTTTTGTTGTTTATTGGGGATTGATTAAAGTTAAGTGTCGGTATTAGAGCCTCTTTCATATATAATCTTTTTAATTCAATAATCATAATAAAAAATCTTATTTTGGAAAAAATAATGCTTGTTTTGTTTTCTATAGGACTTTGATTAGGATTAGGTGTCGGTAATAGCGCTTTTCATACTATATTTTACTACAACACTTTTTAGTTAAATAATTAAGATTTATAGTTGTTCTTCAATATCATAACATAATGTACAAAAAAATAAAAAATAATTCTTGATACTTTTTTTTTGTTGGGAAAAAAAAAATATATATATATATATATATATATTTCGGAAAATAATTTTGTGATACTAAATTGTTCCTTTGCGGCCCAAATTTGGTTATCAGTAAACAAATGAAGCACTCTAGGAAGAAAAAGAAACTACCAAATGTGTCAAATAAACTAAACTAATACTTAAATATATAAACACATACTATATATAAGTAAAACATTAACGATTATGATTAATGAGCTTAATGAATGTACCTCGATCATGGAAGGTCGACATGGAGACGATGATCGGATACAGAGAGACGCAGCGAAAGCTATGCGATGAAGTTGTTCGATATCAAATTCTTCACCGATCCTTGGATCCACGAGCTTCTCAATCTCTCCATCTTTGATTATCAGTTTTGCCTGAATTAAAATGTATAAACATAAACACATCAAATTATTTAACAATAAATAAACCCATCAAATTCATACGGCTGAATGAAAAAGTAAGATTAAAGGTCGATTGGTCATGACCAAAGAAAAAAAAAAGAAGTTGAATGGTTAGGAAAAATCAGTACATTTTTAAACTGTAGATTTTTTTTTGGGTGTACCAACAAAAAACCTACAAAATCTAAATGTTGTGAGTTTTTGGTGGTGGAGTATACGTACAAGTTTAATTGGTAATAAAAAGTCTTTTAAAACCTGTATACAAAAATTTACAACCTTTTGCAAAATCACAGTTTAAAAGTATATGAATATCTAAAATAAAAACATTTTAGAAGCACCAAAAAATAGAATAATTTCATGCAATAAACTAACCTATAAATGGAAAATGGTAACTAAAAATAAAGTAAATTTAGAATTACCCAGCTGTGTAGGCTTTGGTGAGAAGCATCAACAGGTTTTTTACCAGAAATGAGCTCAAGCAAGAACACTCCAAAAGCAAATACATCAGTCTTCTCATCCACAATCCCATGTGTATAGTACTCTGGTGCTAAGTGCCTGTTTGGTGCTTTTGTAATCAGTATTTAAAAAATAACATACACTTAATTATATAGTTTAAAAATAGAAATAAAAATTGAGTAAATAATACCCAAATGTGCCTTCAATTGGAGCAATGGAATGATGAGACCATTGAGAAGGCAGCCATTTTGCCAACCCAAAATCTGATATCTAAAAATACAAAAAACAATTGATTCTTTTTAATAAAAAGAGAAATACTAATAAACAATGAAACAGTAGAAAATTAAAAAGAAAAAAAAAACAAAAGACCTTTGGTTCAAAATCTTGGGTTAAGAGAACATTGGAGGATTTAATGTCTCTATGTATAATCCTTCTCTGACAACCTTTGTGTAAATAATGAAGTCCTTTTGCTGTCCCAATTGCAATTTTATACCTTGTCACCCACTCCAATGGTGCTTGATTCAAATCTACAAAACACAATAATACAATCTTTAAAATAAAAACACTAAACTTTGAAAATTGTAAGAACCCAGAAACATAAACTCCAATGTTTTTTTTACCATGAAGGAGAGAAGCAACAGAGCCTCTTGAAGAGAATATGAAAATAAGATAAAGACCATTGTCAATACAACAACCAAGAAGAGACAGAACATTAGGATGTGAAACATGTCCAATTGTTCCAATCTCCATTAAAAATTCTTTTTCTCTCCTTTCATCATCTCTTCCTCCTCTTGTTATCCTCTTTACAGCAATTTCTTCACCATTTTTACCTAATATTCCTTTATACACCTCTGCAAATCCACCTCTACCTACTAAATTTTCTGCAAAATGAAAAAAAACTATTTTATTTTCTATCATAAAAATAATATGATACCACCGGAGTTTTCAAACTACAAAGACACTATAGGAATTTTGAAGTTTCAAGAAAAGAACAGAACCTGAACTGAAACCGTTAGTTGCGTCGTAGATTTCTTCAAAGGAGAAACATTTCCATTTGGGTCTTTGAAACTGTTCTGTTTCTTGAAAACCCTCAACGCATTTGACTGAAGAAGCGGCGTGAGGAGTTGAGTTTTCAGAGTCGGAGTCAAAACCACGTCGTTTAAAGGAGAAGAGGCGTTTCAAGCTGTTGCTTCGAATGTATTTCATTTTATGGAATGGAACAAAAGAAACTCGAGGTTTTATGCAATCACAGAGGAAGAGGAAGAAGAAGAGACAGATAGAGAAAGAGAGAGATTATTATCTGTCTGTTTTTTGTACTTTGTGAATAAAAACACAGAAGAATTAAATTTGGGTTGGTGAAGGTTTACGATGAGGTCGACCACAGAGAATTAGGTAACGGAAAAACAGAGTTTGGCGTTTATGGGCTTTTCGCGTTTGGCGTTTGGCGATTGGAGTTATGAAGTGTTGTACAAAAGGATGAAGGAACTTTGTGTGGGTGAGACTTCAATGTTATTTTTATGCTTTATTTTTATCTCACAAGGCAGGTAGCTTCGCTGGAGGATATCCATGTTCTCAATTTAACATTTTTTCAATATATTTTCTTTGGAACTTTTGGAGTTAGGAGATAACTATTATAGGGA
The DNA here is from genome assembly GCA_963922655.1 of Cardamine chenopodiifolia. Lineage (NCBI taxonomy): Eukaryota > Viridiplantae > Streptophyta > Magnoliopsida > Brassicales > Brassicaceae > Cardamine > Cardamine chenopodiifolia. Next base: position 807,945 of record OZ000469.1, read on the forward strand.
AGGTATATTTTACGGATGGATGTAGAGCAGATATCATGTTTCTATATATATATATATATATAGATTTAGTTTTATTTATGATTGACGTCTCTTTGATATGTATTCATTCTAGAAATAGTCAGATATCCGGTGTTAAGACATTTATTCGATGTTCCATAAACATTGACAAAAAGTTTAACTTCAAAATATGATCGACTTTCATTCTGTGCTGATAAATATTAGAGGAAATGTATATTTCATGTCCATGTTTTATTGTGATATATATGATCGATTTTATTTTGTGCATATTGATAGCATTTTGATCCATATTCGTTTCAGAAGTAAGTAGAAAAATTATCTGTTAAAATCTGAATATTTGACCAGGTATCTCCATAAATATTGTTGAACTTAAAAAAATTAAAATATAAAAATAACATATGTATGATATATTTTAGTATTTCTTTGCTATGTAAACTTATGGTTATTTGTTTTGACCCAAAAAAAAACTTATGGTTATTTGAATTTGTAGATTAAGACAGATAGCAGATGGAAATGGATGATGATTAATAAGTAAAAAAACTGATAGTACAGATAATTTCAAGTCCTAGTATATCTTTTGGATAGGGGACAAAATGAGTTATATAGTACCAAGCTAAATTTATTTTGAAACGTAACATCGTATTTCGCTGCAAAGCCTGCAATAGAAACATACAAATTCATTAATCGATTGAGTTAATGGCGTTTAGATATGTAGGTGGCCTATTGGTGTATTTGGATTCGTCGTATAATTGTGGTCAGATTACTGTCGAGTAGTTAATGAAGTAAAAAACAATGCCACTTTGACAGAGGTGTAATGAATTCTTCTAAAAGTCTCTTTCTATTATAAAAAGTGAAGCCTAACATATTTTGCTTAATTAAGTGAAACTCTTGTTAGGTAGTCCAAATCTCAGTCTCTTCGGCCTAACACTCGTCTGTTTTATTTGCGCCAATCTTACAGAGTCAATGCTAGAGCTAATTAGTTTATTATTTTATTTTTTTATTTTACTTCGACCATATATTACTTGTCTATGTAAGTATGTAAAACGTATGTATATATTTGTGAAACTATATATTCATTGTCCTCTTTTTCTTTTTTTAAGCTCTATGTCAAGGGACAATGTTTTGTTTATTTTATGTGTTTGTATATTTGTTTCTCTGTTGAAATCTTGTGATTACATAAGTACGGATAGGGATGGATATTCGAGTTTCATATCGATTCGGATTGGATATTTCGGGTTTTCGGATATTCGAGTTCAGGAGTAGAATCCGTTCGGATATTTCATAGCTTGGGTTTGGGTTCAGGTTTACTACAAGTACCAAAAAATCGATTTTCTTTTAAATCAAATTTTTTGTATTTAAATATATCAAAATTTTTCTAGATATTAATTATTTTAAAATATCCAAAATATCTAGAAAAATTCAAGTACTTTTTCACGAATCTACAAAAAAAACTGAAATATCCAAAAATATTCAAAAAATCTGAATAGTTTGGGCACTTGGATTATTACAAATATAAATATTACTAATATATTATAGTATATATTTATATTATGAGTATGTTCGAATATCTATTGGGGTTTAGATTCAGATTTGGGTGTGAATTTAGAAATATAAGACCCATACATATACTTTAAAACTTCAGATCAGTTTACTTTGAAGTTTTTAAATCGGATTCGAATTTAGATTCAGATTTCAGGTGCAGATTTTTTGTCCAGCCTTACGTAGGAACAATAAAAGCTACAAAATTTTGATATTGTTTAATAAACATGTTCTCTGACCTGTAAATGCAAAGGGAAAACTTAGACAAAAGGAAAAAAGTTATATGCTGCGTAAATGAAACTGATGATTGGAAGAGAAACAAAAAATACATTTTTTCTAAATGAAAACATAAATTTCACTAACATATAAATAAATATATTAAAATGTATACTTCTTTTTACGTATTGGACTTATCTTACGCTCAAGCTACAAAGTTACGGCTCTGATTTCATTTAAAGCGGAGTTGCTTAAATTGCAATGAAGAATCTTTTAACTATAATTAGTTAACTACTCAAGTTTTCGTATTAAAAGAACTAGCTTAGCCTTAAGCATAGGTAGAGATACAAATAAACTGAACACAAGCCACAAGGTCAACCCTCTTGAGTTCATTTGAAGATTATAAATCGTTTTCTTCGAATTTGGAATACCATAAAAGCATAATAAGATCACAACATTTCTCAATCTTTTCTTTTTAATATATCGCTTTTATTGTTCTAAAAGGCTGAAAAGGATTTTTTAACAAAAAAGTAAAATATATATATATATATATATATATATATCTAGATATCTATCATTGATTAGCCCTAAGAAATACTCCATAATTGAGCTACATAAATACTGCCATTTTAACATTTTAGCCACTACTTAATTTTTAGTTTTATATATTAATGTAAGTATATTGCCCTAACGACCGGAACAAGTGAAGAAGTAAACACATGTTCAGTTCAACTGCATGTTTCATCTTCTTCTTATTGTCCTCTTTACTTCATTATTTGAGTGTCTAAAGGTCATTGGCCTGCATGTATAGATACTAATTAGTTGGACGATACATATATATAGTTAGTATTTAATTATTAAATAATTAATATTACGGCCTCACATCAACTTCAAAAGTTCTAGAAGCGACGCATGTCACTTACTTGGACAGGATTGATCTCTGTGAATGGAACAGTCTACTTAATGTTTACTGAGATAATGTTTTGTTAAAAAGCGACGTTGTTAATAAAATGATATATTAATAAACAAGTTGACAGAAGTACATTATTAAAGATCGAGTTTGTCTAAAATATTTAAGTTTACCTGAAGTTGTTTATAGAGAATTCTTATATAGAATGGACTTTTACACAAGTACGTGTATTTAATTTGAGAAATTTGATATGACAGTAAATTTTTAACACACTTTCTCTTAAAATTTAGCGCCGGATATCCAAGTACAGCTAAAACGTTTAACTAGTGGGTGAATTGGTCATTTAGGCAGTTTTTTTTTAAAGATATGTGAGAAATAAGCAGTTTATTATATCAAATTTGCTAATTGAACAGTTTTGACTATTCACTTTATTGTTTAGTTTTTTATTCCCAGTATAAATAGTGATAAATGATTTTTTATAATCTAAATTTTATACGAAAATGTAATTCATTTATACCCTAATTTAATTTATTATGTCAATTTATAGTTGTTATTAACGAGTGTTAGTTAACCGTTAACAACGATAACTCAGTCGACATCTATGTAATAAAATGGTCTAAACGACGTTATTTTGGGTTTGCAAACGTAAATTTTTTTTTAAATATATTATATTCGAAACTCGAAACCGCGACCTCTAACCTTTTGCTGTAAGTGTTAATCAGTTGATCAACAGCCATCTTCTTTAGCTATACCAACATTTTAATTAATAAAACCTATTACTTTTTTGAAACGAATACAAAAAATATCAGATCTAAACCGGAGAAGACCGGAAACACAACAAACTTCGGACGCATCTTCTTCGTATCCGCTTCGATCACTCCGCCTCTCAACGGAGATGGATTCATCACTATCCTCTCTTCAATTACAAATCCTTTATTGAAGCTATTGCAGTGATTTCCAGAAACCGGTTCTGTACACGCTGCTCTTCTTTTCCTTAGATTTCATGGCTTAACCGGAGAAATCTCCGTCTCTTTCTCCTGACCGGAACCGTCGATTTCATCTTGATCTTATCCCTCACCGTCTTCACATCCGACAGCAATATAGGCTTCTGAAATGGGTATTGTGTTAGATATATTACAAGATTTTAGAAGAAACAATTGATATATATATATATATATATATATATATATTACCACTTAAGTTCTATTTATATTTTCTATTAATTTGAAATAAGAGTGGGTTATAATCTTTTCTTAAAAAATATTATATAGGTTATATATTAATCATCCATGCATTCTTAATCGTTTTTTTTTACAGCTAATGTTTTGTATTGATTTTGCATCATTTAGATTATTACATGATTTTCATAATAGTCTCGTAATCTCTATTTTATTATTATCATAATATGATTTGTTTTCTAATGTGGCCTTGATTTACACATGTAATGTGTTCATGTTCGACTGGTTTATATTTATCTAACCATAATATAACTCTTTTAATCTTATAGATAGAGTGGTCTGAAATTTGACACAAGGCTGATTATTATATTTATATTTATTATATAGGTTATATATTAGTCATCGATGCATTTTTAATGTTTGTTTTTTTTTTGTTACAGCTAAAGTTTTGTATTGCTTTTGTGTCATTTAGATTTATAATATGACACACTCTCTATTTTATTATTATCATAATATGTTTTTTTAATGTGGTCTTGATTTACATATGTAATGTGTTCATGTTCGGCTGATTTATATTTCTCTTACCATAATATAACTATTTAATCTCATAAATAAAATGGTCTGAAATCTGACAAGAGGCTGGGAATTGGGAGTTAAAAAGTTAAGTTCGGTTCGAATTCGATTTTTGAAATTAAAATTTGGTTCGGTCTCCTACGATTTAACCGGCCTGCTTGTAGTTTCATTCTACTGAAGTACGTATATGCAACCAACCCCAACCAATACATTTTACAAAACCAATACACAAATTGAGGTTTGGACCTTGTTAGTTGCCACCCACAAAGACAACACCGATGATAAGGCGAAAACATCGAAGAGGTTACTAAAGATGAATTTCCATATTTACTTTTATCAGTGCAATTTATAAAGCAAACCAGTTGGTTATAAATCCAAACCAATCAAAAATCAAACTCCTTTTATATTTCAACTGATCGGTTTTTTACCATAAACCAAATCCAAGCTAAACTTCGATTCAGTTCGGTTTAAAAAAAATATCCGGCCCTACTACAACCATGTAAATAATGCTAAAAATGAATAAAATATTATAGAATTGTTAAGAAAATATATATTTATTTTAGAACTTTCCAACACAAAAAAAATCCAAAATACCACAAACTTGTGCTTTGAATAATGTTTGTAAAACATATTTTTGAATTCACTCTAAAACACAAATATGCAGTACTTTTGAAAGATATAGAAGTTACAATAGTATATTTTTAAGAGCTTTTAAAAGAAAGAGTTTAAAATGAAGAAAAAAATCTCTTTCAAAACTATTTACTCCACAAATGAAAAAATTTATATAGATAGTTATTACCGTTAACCTTCAATAATCGGAGGTAAAAATAAATCCAACCACTAGAAAAAGTAAAAAAATAATAATCCAAAATCCAATTCAATCATTTGTTACATGATAATGTTTCAACAATACTAAAAATTCGAAATGAAGGTAAAAAAAAGTTGAATCCTTTCTAAATGATCCCGAAGAAAGACAAAAACACATAAACTTCAAACAATGCTTACATAATCTCCTCTATTTTGTTGACCAAAAGAAAAAAAATCTCCTCTATTCAACTCCGAGGCTTCTTGCATGAAACATCGCCACGGCTACTGCCACCATCATTTGCAGAATCCTGTCTTAATACACATTCAGAGAAGGTGTCAATGAGCTGATCAGCCAGGGCTTTTGGATCGTCCTTGAAAGCATTAACAAAGGCCTTGAAAACAGTCCGTTCATGAGCAGTCGCTCCTAGGCCATACCAACTCAAAAGCTTCTCTGAGAATTCCCTCACAATAAGACCTGAACACTCAAGCTGTCTTGTGACCTTCACACAATCCTCCAACCCAAGACCACAGTTTGCTGACTTCTCAATGTTGGTCACGTTCTCGGGTCTATCTTGATGGTCAGTGATTTGGTCTAACCTCAATGGAGCGATGGACAAATCCTCCGAGGCAGCTTCTTGTATTTCTTCCGAAGAAGTGTTGGATTCAGCTTCTAATAATGCTGAATCATTGATTTACAAGTTAGCATAGAGAAACAGAATAATGCTGTAAAAGTGTAAACACTACTGCGAAACAGAATAATGTTACCTTTTGTTTGAGCAGTTGAGGTCCTCTGTCTCTTTGAGTTACTTGAACATGGTGATGAATTTTTCTTTTCAACCTCACCATCTCCATTTTTTTTCTCTGATAAAGTTTTTAAAAGGAGCTCGATTATCTGTTCTTTCGACAAACCTTTGAATTTTCCTTCTCTCTCTGATACAGTTTTAATAATGAGTTTAATGATATATATTTTTGAGAAACCGATGTATTCTTTTTGTTTCTCTGGTTCTGAGCATAAGACCTGTCGAAGCTCCGGGCAGGTCCAAGACTTCAAGACTTTAAGGGCTTCAACCGGATTTTTTGACAGTTCATAGACAAGTTGTCTCTTTTTATTAAGACTCATTTTTCTTCTTTCAAATGAGTTGCTTGCAGCTCCTGCATGAAGAAAAAGGACGTACGTAAATTTATATTGTAATCCCAACAGAAGAAAACATTAACATTTATTACAAAGTTCTGAGATTAAGTCAAAGCTAAGAACATCATAGACACAAATAAAGTTTACTTTCTAATGGTAAGATTCATCAACCAATGACCTTAAAAACTTGTTTTAAAACCAATCAACTAGAACAGTTCTACGTTCTTGAGTTAAAAATTTCTCAAACTTTGGATCTCATAATTTGATTCAAAACTAGCAAAACCTACAACAATTCGAAATCAGCATCCAAGGTTTCATCATAAAACTCAACCAAAAATTTCGATAAATCTTCCAAAACAGAATTTAGAAACTACAAACCCAAAAAGAAAATTTACCTTCGAAATAAGAGTCCATTGTAGAGAGCCTAATCAAACCCACACTACTATCAGAATCTTCAAAACCTGCAATGAAAGAGAAATAAAACTAAATGAGACTGAAGAAAGAAAAAAACTGAACATGAAAACGAGAATTTGTAGGTATGAAATAAAACTGAGACAATAGATTGTAACGAGAGGGATACTTCGTTAAAAATAATTTAAAGAAAGAATAAATGAAGAAAATACGATATAAGCATTCTTCCACAAACTACAAAATCAAACTGTTATCTATATTCATCTTAAAAAAGATTCAATTTTTTGGCAAACGAAGAGGTTATAGAGAGTTTATATAGCTAAAAGGACATCTCCAATCCACCTCCATTTTCACCTCTAAACTCTATTTTGGAGTAAAATCATCTCCAACTCACCTCCATTTCCACTTTCAAAATAAAGATATCTATTTTTGACTCCATATTTGGAGATCTCCATTTCTTGACTCCATTTTAAAGATAGAACATTTTTATTTGCAAATCAATCTCTTAAATTTCATAGATTTATATTTTACACTTAAATAATATTATTTGTTATTATTTTCAAGAAAAAATTATGTAATCTTTTATCAGTTAATAATTGATATTATAAAATACAATAGTAAAATATATTACATAGAAAATACAAGAAGAAGAAAAAACTTGGGATTGGAATTTACATATCAAAATATCTCAATTTGTTATAATAAATTTTAAATTTAAATAATATTGTAATTTGTTACTCATTGCTTAATTTAAATATGGTAAAATTTGTAAATTTAGAGGGGTTATAATAAAAATTAGTAATTGAATAAAAATATAAGATATTTAGAATATTCATTTTTGGAGTAAGAACTGGAGTAATCGGTTGGAGATAAACTCACCTCCAAAATGGAGTTATTCTATTTTAGAATAAAAAATAGAGTAATAGGTTGGAAATGATCTAAGGAGCATAAGTAGTAGTATGCAAAAGCTGTATGTTTCAATTAATCTTCCTATACTTATTTGAGCAATGTTAAAAGAAATTTAACTTGAAGTTACATGTTATATTACGAAATATATCATTACAAAATAATTATAGATAGATATACAAATAAATCTAATCTAATAAAAATTAGAACAAAATATTCTCAAAACTAATAGTTTCAATAAAAAAAATTCAAACATTAAACTATTAAATAATTATTAGTTTCCAAAAATAAAACTTATTTTCTCTCACCTAATAAATTAAAAAAATTAAATTAATTTTTGTTAACAAATCAAAATTAAAAAAATTAAGATCTGAGATTATAATATACGATATTATGTTAACCAATCAAAATTATAACAAAAATTTAAAATTAATTTAAAAAATTTAACCAATCAAAATATAAAATTAAGAACAATAAAAAAATCCAAAACAGAATATATGACATAATTTCCAAAAATAAGCTCTTAAATAATTATTAGTTTCTAAAAATTAAACTTATTTTCTCTCTTTTAATAAATATAAACGATAATTAAAAATTAATGTTAAAATTTTTTAGCCAATTAAAATTAAAAATTAATATTTGATATATAATTATACCAACTAAGTATACTATATTCATCTTTTTAAAAATTTTATTTTTAAATTATTTTGATATATTATATTATTCAGATAATTATTAATAGTAAATATTTGTTCCATATGTTGTAATTATAAATTTTCAAAATGAAGATATATTATTCAAACATTGTAATGACATTTATAATAAAATAATATTATAATATAATAGTATAGTGATAATATTATAATTCAAAATACTTTAAAAATAAAATATTCATGTGGCATATTACAAAAAAATGCCACTGCATTTTAAATCCAAAAAATATTCTCATAACTATTAATTTCAATAAAAAAGCCAACATAATCTCTTAAATAATTATTAGTTTCCAAAAAATAAAAGTAAAATTATTTTCTCTCCTTAATAAATATAAACAAAAAATTTAAATTAATGTTTAAAAATGGTTAACCAATCAAATTAAAAAAACTTAAGATTTGAGATTATATTATATGATATTATGTTAACAAATGAAAATTATCTCAAAATTTTAAAATTAATTTTATAAAAATTTAACGAGTCAAAAGACAAAAAGTAAGAACTAGAAAAAATCCAAAACAGAACATATGACATACTTTCCAAAACTATCTCTTAAATAATTATTAGTTTTCAAAAATAATTTTTTTTAATATATATAAACAAAAATTAAATTTAATGTTAAAAATTGTTAACCAATTAAAATTGAAAAGTAACATTTGATATATAATTATACCTATATAACTATATAATATTCATCTTTTTTTTATTTTATTTTTAAATTATTTTGAATTATAATATTATACATATAATTACTAATAGTAAAAAAAATTCATATGCTGTAATTCCAAATTTTAAAAATGAAGATATATTATTTAATCAATGTAATGACATTATAAAATATTATTATAATATAATAATATTATAGTATAGAGATAATATTATAATTCAATAATATTTTAAAATAAAATAGTCATGTGGAATACCTCAAAAAATACCACTGCATTATAAACCATTTAAGAACAATAAAAATCCAAAAATTTGAGCATTATTAAAAGCAAAATAACCAATTGTCATGTGGCATATTACAACAAATGCTATTTCTTAATTATACATTTATTAACAAACAAAAAAACGTTTAAATAGTCAAATCATCAAATAAATATTCGATTCACCGCAAGCACGCAGATCTTATAAACTTGATTAAAGAACATTTTCTGACCGACCTAATATATTAGATGTGGATTTTGAACGCCTCGTTAAAATATGTTTTTAACATCTGACAAATACCAACATAAAAAGGGATGAAGACCGTATCAAGCTAATATGCCAATGCATTGAATATAATTCTTTCTCAAATCCTCTTATTAAACCAACTTTCTATATTCAAAGTATATACACACATATATCGAAGTTCTGTCATGTTTTCTAGAAGAAAACAATTAATATTTCCATCAAATTCAAAACCATTAAATGTTTACTATTAGTAATTATATGTATATAATTAGGAAATGCTCTTCATCTTATATGTAAAATCCATACAATTACTATTTTTAAATTCAAATTTTTTTACAACAAAGATATATTACTCAATCGAAGAAGAAAAAAAAGATGTATTCAAATAAAAGGAAGATCACTGCTTATTTAAATCAACAACTATCAAACATCCATGTTTATATGAAAAAATCACTTACTATAAAGTCAAGAACTTGAAAATAGAGAATATATCATCCCAATTCGTATAAATTCACTAAATAGATATATTAATTTTGTCTTTTTAGGATTTTTTGCTTTCAAATAAGAACAATAACTATTAAGCCAGAAAATCTATCTTTTTTACAAAACAAAAAAACATTGGCTTGCGCCAAAAAATATCTAATTGTATAGTAAATTTGTTTCTACTAAACTGATAATATTTTTGAAATTAGATAATGGGTCTTACTGATATAAATACAAAATTATTTGATAGATTACCAGAACCCGTACATTGATTTATATGGTTTATGATTTTCTAAAATATTTGATATTTTACTTACTATCACTATTAAAACATAATAAAATCATTTTACAATATTTATAAGATTACAATATGTTATTAAAAATTTACATATATTAATAGTTCATAACTACCATAAACCCAAAACATCTGTAAATAATATAATATAAAATTAGTCTTTATAAAATCAAAAATACTATTATGATGTAAACAAACAAACTAAATTTATGCAAAAATTTTACGATAATGTACATTGCGAATTTCTAATATATTATAAGAGTTCATCATATTATTCATTTTTACATTCACTAATAATTTATAATTAACACAACAACAAAATCATCTATAAAAATTAATAAAAAAAATTTTAAAAACAAATAATACATATAATCTAAAACATATTAATATTAATCTATGATTATATATACTAGCGAACAAAAAATAAAGAAGATATTTTTCCGCGCTACACAGTGCGAGTTTCTATCTAGTATACATAGATAAGTGATTGGTAGAGTTTTGAGTGATTATATATTAAATTATATGAAATATTTCATATATCTATTTATACATATGTAATACATTATTCATATATAGCATATATATATATTATATCTATACCGTAAGTTTTTTTCTAATTTTTAATATCTAAATTATAATTTTATTAATGTATTATTTTAATTAAAATTCTAAAATATGAAAGGTAAATATATAAAGGGGATATATAAAATTATATTATTAATTATATAAAATTATAATTTATTAAATAATTATATTTATATATTTATTGATTTATGTTTTATTGTATTAACCAAATACTATAAACATTAATGCTTGGAAAAAGCTCCATCTCAAAGCATAGAGGATATAGGAAAGAGCATTAGCAGAGCATTTAACACTTCTAAATGTTCTCTTTTATGTTATGTTAACAATAGTTGATTGGCTAATAAAAAGCATAATACTTTTCTAAATGTATTACCAATCAAGATATGTGAGTATGAAATAAAATAGAAAAGATATATTACATTACGTTAAATTATGTGTATGAAATAAAATAGAGAAAATTGATTGGGAAGAACAAAATTAAGGATTCTTCCTCAAACTAGAGAATGAACGTTACGTTAGTTTTTTAATTATATATGTTAAAATCTAGTGTCATTTAGGTAGATAATCACACTGACAGACTTTCTTTGCAACAATGATATGATGTTTTTTCACAACTGTTTTTGTAAATAATGCAACATTATGTCGTCGACTAAAATAACATGTTATGTATTTAAAACACATGCATGCGAAGATTGGAAACTTGGTTTTGGCTTCGATATGAATCGAAAACTAAGAGCATTTCCAATGGGGATATCTAAACTAGATACTCCATTAAAATAATAATAAAAATGGAAAAAGTAAGAGAGAAAAGGTGAGAGGTTAAGCACCCATAAAATCTAGAACAGAAACTCATCTTACTTGTGTCGCTTAGTTATTGGTTTAATTCTTTTAACAAATTTAAATTTAAATCAATAATAATTTCTATTAAAAATATTCTTATTTTATTGCTAAGATGCCCATGAAAGTAATGGAGATGCTCTAAGATTTGGCTTGTTCAAGGACTACTTAGATATGTCAAGCTAGATGAGAGTGGTGCTAATGGTAAATAAGGAGAAGTTGGACGCATATGAAAAGGGAGGAAGTTAAGCTGCAAGAAACTCTGTTAAAAGAATGAGTTGCACCATTCAGTTGAAACTCTAATTCTCTTTCAATTTTTTTTAAACTACAGTTTTAAGATGTAAAGTTTGGTAGATTCAAAAACTATTTATCTAACTACGAATTCAATGATATGTAATAAAAGAAGCTTAAAATTAGGAGAACATACCTTAAATTTCAATGGAAAAAAATAATATCTTCTAGATTGTTGAACGGAAAATTTATGTGAAACTGGATTAACAAATACGATGTAACTTCATAGATTTTCTCCACAAGTAGGGTTTAAATTTTTGGTTGGTGGGAGTCATTAAATCTCCTTCTTTTCTTTTGTGCGGCTTTATGTGAAATATACGTGAAATCTCTATTTATTAAAAAGATATCGAATGCACTCCAAAACCCTAGGATATTAGAGTTTATTGGACCTAAAACAATTTTAAAATTGTACCTTTTAAACTTTTAAATTACGGTCTAGACCCAGAGATTTTGGGCCTAGACGCGTAAATTTTTTTAGGCCACCGTTCTCCTATTTATCATATTTCTTTCACTAGCATTATTTCCACATCCACCACCACCACCACCGATGTCAATGTATTAATTGTCTATCCATATCCATTTCCATGTTGAATATAGCAAAATAAATAAAATGTGGATGAGAAGCCAAAGCATCAGTTAGGCAAGAAGCTCAATGCTTATTTATCTTACAATTGAATTAGTACTGATATCAAGGTTTTCAACAAATCTTAGTACAACACGTTTAATGAGTTTTTACCTTAAAAATGAATCCAAAGATAGATAATTTCTCTCTTTCACAACAATTGTCATTCTAACATTTTTTACACAAATTTAAAAATACATATATAAAAAATTTTGTACCCTTTATTCATATTTATATAAATTTTTCTATTTAATTAATAAGCTAAAATAATAAAGATAAAATTTAGATTTAGTATAAAATTCTGTATTGAAAAGATCAAATGACATTCTTTGTGAAACAAAAGTAAAATTTTAAAACATATCTTTGTGAAACGGAAGGAGTAGATGACTCCCATTTTAAGAATCTGGAAAACAATTTTCTAAAAACAGAATTATATCATTTGAAAGGTATTTATTACACGAAAAACAATCAATTATATATAAACATAAATTTAAAACAAGTTATAGTACACAGTGTTTAATGAGTTTTAGAAAGAAAGAAAAAATGCATCACTTTCTTTTTTGATATGGATGTGATTATTCAAAATGAAGAGTTTGGTTTACAAAAGGCCTAGAGACTCAATGCTAGGAATCTTGCCAAAAAAATTAAGAAAACAAGGGTTGACATTTGATTAGAAGCAGTGCTCTGTTTAGATTAGTTTCGGAGCCAGACTTGCAGAAGTGTTTCTATTGCTATCATTCAAGAATCATGTCTTGGATGGTGCGATCGACAACCTTGAAAAACTGTTCCAGTGTCGAGGAGATGAGGTTGGATAACATATTATGTGTGGGGCCAGAGGATGATTTGCATGTCATTTTTATATATATTTTAATTCATGTTATTTTCTTAATAGTTTCTATTATTTTTTGATAGGTCTTGAAACTCATACCTGAAATTTAAAAGGCTGTTGCACCTTTAAAATGAACCTAACATGCAATGAGTAGAGAAGTTGATTTGTCCCTGCAAATTCCAATTCACAAACCTTGTGGATCACCATAATTTCAGAAAGTTAATATTTGAAAAAAATATTGAATAAGAAAGAGGGAATGTACGAGCTCCTGAGTTCGTAAGCCCAATGAGTATGGCAAACGAAAACATTAGTGTTTGTGAAACATAAAGATTTCTCAATGTCTTTTATTTTCAGTTTTTCCTTTATTTATTAAGACATCATCTATGCTATGAAGAAAAAACATAACCACATGATTACAAGTTTACAACCTATCATTTATGATTTATCTATAATTAATAAACCCATGAGTTTAATAATGGTAAATATTTTACTAACATTTGCTGTCTGCAATTATTCTGTACAACGAAACAAATACGAATCTACATGCATTCAAATTTTCATATAAACTCTTATGTTGGTATTCCTGTTAATTTATTAAAAAGACAAATACATTTCTTTGTTAAAACAAGAGAAATTATAGGAAGAGATTTGATATCTTGAACCTAAGATTCACAATCTAATAAGTCAGCCACGCAGTCCATTGACAGACTGTGGAGGAGCTGAGTTCCTTCTCCGGTCTGTTTTAGGTAAATGTTTAGCCATTATAGATTCCTGCATCAGAAGATTGTAAATTTTGTCATGTCTGGATGATCATAGTAATGTAGAGATACACTGAGATCGGTTTATATTCATAAAAATACCTGTTCTTGAATTATGCTGCGTGCCTCTACGAGTTGTGCTTCAAGTTCAAGTTCCCTCTCTGACGCTTCTGAAGTAATTGATACTTCTTTTTGTGCATCTACTAACTGACCCATACGCTCCTTCATTAATCGAAACAAAGAAAAAGAATGGAACAAGTTAGTATATGAGAAGCTATAAAACAGGTTTTAAGTGTAAGTTCGAGTTAGAATTTTTTTACCTTTATGGAAACCATCTTAGAACGTAAACTATCTTCTATTTGACCTCTAGCCATACGAAAAGGCAGGTCGAAAACATCCTGTCAATACAAATCTTTTTTGTTGACATATACCAGGGCTTTGATTTATGTATTCATTTGGAATTAATTGAATCTTGATTTAGCTTATCATGAAATTTATTTACCGTCTTCCCGCCCAAAGGAGACTGAGAAGGGTCTGCGCCAGGTCTTCCATTACCTATCGAAGAGTGTTTGGTTAATCCCCTGGAAGTATTCAAGAAAGAACGCATGTCGCCCTGTCAAAATGTATCATAGCCTTCAATATAAGAATCATAAAAACTCTCTCCCACGAAAGCTTATTTTCAGATGGGAAGCAAAAGGATTAAGTAATTACCTGTGTGGATCGCAGTAACGCTCTCAAATCAGTGTTCTCTGCCATCAGTTCTTGATTTTTCGCCTCATATGCATCCACCTGACAAGGTCATATCACGCCAGTTATATAAGTAATACATTAATTCAATAAAGATATGAGAAGCCAATATTGTCATGTTCGTTACAATCTTTTTGTAGAAATCAGAGTCAGCTTTCTTCCCGCTCCATGTTCCACGCTGTCTCCCTTCTTTCTGTGTATATATATATATATACAAGAAAATGTTCATTAACCAAAGGGGTTGATACTATAGGAAAACTCGGTAATAGTAATTTAAATCGCAACAAGTACCTGGAGTAGATTCATAATCTCCATGCCTGATCTCGTTTCCTTCTTTTTCTCCATCAACACTTGGTTTAATCTCTCCTAAAACAATAACAATTTTTCATTTACTAACATTCAAACTATATTTCAAACACTTAGGACTCCTAGAATGTGAAACCGTACCTGTAACTTTATGTACTCCTTTTCTTTTTTCTTTGTTTCATGTAATTGTTGGGTCTTGACTTGCTTTCATTCACAAACAATAACAAAATGTTCAAAGGGCATTGCATTAGCATTCGTTAATTCTTTTGAACGTGATCCACATTAAGGATAATAGCTGATAAAAAGCAATGATCAAACCTGATTCGCAATCACCATTCGTTGAAACTCATCTCTCTCTTTCTGAAGCTTCTCATTCTGCGCCTTTAAGGCCGCTGTATTTTTGGCTTCCTGTCCAAAAAAGTATGTCATGAAACCTCATCAATACATGTTTTCCTTAGTCCAACCTCAGATATATCTCTCACCGTTCTTGTGACCGAACCAAGTTCCCTTTCCTTGGCTTGCAATTGAGTCTCAAGCCTTTCAATTTTTCCTTCTAGTCTCGCCATGTCAGATAAAAGTCTAAAATATACAAGAAACTTGGTAAAAACAATGTTCTCAAGCAAAAACCAAATGTAAAAAACTTCATAGATGCAAACAAAAGTAACTTTATCAGCCTTTTTGTCTTCTTCTTTGCTCTCAAAAGGATTTTACTAGAACTAAACTCAAAACACACATAAAACCAAAAATAGTAACAAGATTCTTTATATACAAAGCATGATCTAAATATCACAGAGTTCATCTTGTTCAGAGCAATAGATTTGACTTATGATATAAGCCTTAAGATTCAACACGATCATAAAAGATTAGTTTAATTCACAATGCACATAGAGAAATCAAAGTCAGGTAAAGGATAAAATAGTCACCGTTGTCTCTGATCATTAGAAGATTCTCTAAATTCCACATCTCGTTGCCTCTGCTGAATCAAAGCGTATATGCAATTACAAGTTCTGGCGATTGAAACCTAATAATACAAGCTTTATCGAATCAGATTCATGAAACAACAATTAGAGAGTATCAAAAAGAGAAAAAAAAGAAAGAAAACTCACAGGATCGGTAGCGAAGAGGTCGAGCGAAGCAGAGAAGCCATAGGTTACTAAGCTTTGATTTAAGTACTTTATACAGTGCTCCAGATTATCAACATCGGCGAAACTATGTTCCCTGATCGATATACAGAAGTAAAACTCGAATTCAAAATCGAAACAGAAGAATTAAAACTAGAAATGATGAGAGAACTGACCCGATCGGTGAAAAACCAAACTGAGGCGTCAACTACAGAAGAAGCAATGAATCTTAGAGAAAGAGATAGAGAGAATCGAGAATTCAGTAAGAGAGAAAGATAATTATACTCTGCAATCAAGTTCCGGCGCGGTCAATGACATCGTTGACGGAGCCCCCGTGAAATTGACGCCGGAGAAATAGAGAAAGGGACAAATTAAGCTTTTCACCAAAGTCCAGAAAGTTTAAAAAAGTGAGTCAAAACAGTGAATGTGTGTCTCTCTTGGATAGATCTATCTTAGGGAGTGAGCAGAGAATTAAATAAAAAAGAAATAAAATAATTATATTGGTTTGATTGTGTACGTTACGGTGCACTCAATTTATCTTTGTTTCTTCACGTGATTAGTTAGCTGTACAATTGGATTCGCGTCTTTTGATTACGTGTCTGTTTCTTAGTGGTTGTGTTAAGTTTAATTTGGTCTACCGCATTACTGAGTATAACATACAACATTCGATAACTAACTTTTGCTGGATTATTAGGCGGGAGATGCCACGTAGGACTTAGCAACGTTTACTCTAATTCGTTGGAGTCGTGCCGAGCAATATCTTCTTGCTCAGTATTATAAATTAAAATTTTCCATTATTTAGTATATTTCGAAAAAACTGAATTTTTAAAAAGATACTATTGCCATTTTAGTTAGTTTTATGTACCATTCCCCATAATTATAATGTTATTCGTTTTTTAATGTGGTCTATGATGTGTTTTGGATGCTATTAGCAGTGAGTAAATACGCGATCCGTGATATACAATTTATGGATTTAAAAGAAAATTGAGTGTTCGAATTCGCCTCACAAAATGATGGGTATAAACTATTAGATTTGCACCGCCATGTCAAGTTCCGTGAATTCCGTTAATCGACCAAAAACTAAAAACGAATATCCATAAATCTGTAAATCCGTCAACATGCAAACCCGCAAACTAAAAATGAATATTCACAAATCCGTAAATCCGCAAATACATAAATTATGATTGAATTTTTGCTTTGGGTTTAGATAGTTAGTAGGTTTAGATTACTTTAGAAATTATTGGACCGGGCCTAGAAATGTAAGCCCCGCAAATTTTGTAATTCTAAATCCGTTAACCTGCGAAAATGTAAACCCCAACCCACTAGACCCGTAAAAATATGATTTTTATAAACAATATTCGAATCCGTCCTACAGCGGATAAAAACCCGCAGGACACGGATAAAATATCACATTTTAAGCTCTAAATGCGGTTTATATTTTTCCTACCATGTTATAACTCTTTAATCTCATACAGATAGTTGTCTCACATCGACACACAAGGTCGGGAACCTAAAAAATTAGGTTCGGTCGAGTCAAACAAATTTGGTTTGGAATCCTACTATTTAACCAGTATATTTATAATTTCAATTTTTTAAAAATGCTAGAAGAACATATTTATAGATGATCATATTTAACTGTATTCTATTATGATGATTATCAAATCCATCGAACTCACATATGTCCAACACATATCGATTATGATGAACTGACTTCACAAATAATTTTACGACGTGCAGGAATGCAATATTTATATTTTTGATCGACAATTCTACATGCACCATATTCTTGATGGACAATTTTTTACGTTCTAACAAACAAGATTACGACAAACGGTTATGCCTGTAGCATTTTAAAATTTCAAAAAATGTTTGTAGTTTGCTTCTGTTGGGATTTGTAAATGAATGAGGTTATTACCAAGCCCAACCAAAACACTTACAGACCCAATAAGAGATACAACTTTGGGTTTAGACCTTTTCACCCATAAAGACGAGGAGGCAAAAAAAAACCCCCAAGAAAATAAAGAAAATTGCTAAAGATGAATTTCCATGTCTAGTTTCTAGTGACTCGTGTAAGTTATAAAGCAAACCGATCGGTTATAAATCTGAATTGAATCAAAAACCAAACTCTTTTAATATTTCTAGTGATCATGTTTTTGTCCGCAAACTAAATCCAATTGATTCAATTTGGTTTAGAAAAAAATGTCCGGCCCAAGAAAATGCTAAAGGTAAATAAAGTATTTTATAGTTGTTAAGACTATATATTTATTTAGAAATTAATAGTATTAAAAGAAACAAAAAGCAGAAATTTCCAACATTTCAAAAAGTATAAAATACTACAAATGAGTGCTTTAAGAAATGTTTCAAAAATTGTTTAGGAACTCTTACCAAGTTTTTAGAAATCCTCCCTATAAACACAACTAAACACTATTTAAAAAACTTTTAAAAGTTACCATAGTATTTTTAGACAGCATTTGGAAATTGGAAGGTTAAAAACAGCATTTGAAAGAAAACTTTTTTCAAAACAAAAAATCTCTCAAAAAACTTTAAACTCCGTACATGATATCAATAGTTATACCGTTAACCTTCAACAAACGGGGGTGAAAAAGAATCCAACCACTATAAAAAAGCATAACATTAATCTAAAAATGATAATGTTCCAATAGTTCTAAAAATTTCAAATGAAATAAAGAAGTTTGAATCCTTTTTAAATGATCCCAAAGAAAGAAAAAATACTTAGAAACTTGAACAATGTTAACATAATCTCCTCTAATTAATGCGAGGCTTCTTAAACAACGCAGCAGCTCCATCGTCATCGCCAGTCGCAAAACGCTTCTTCAATATGAAATCGGAGAATACGTCAATAAGCTGATCAGCCAAAGCCTCTGAATCATCCTTGAACGCATGGATGAATGTTCTCACGACTCTTGTCTGCTCGGCCGTCGCTCTTAAGCTATACCACGTCAGAAACCTCTGTCTGAAGTCCTTATCAATATACTCCGAAGACTCAAGCTGTCTTAAGATCTTCATACAATCTACTAACCCAAAACCACAACTAATTTTTTGGCTCTTTCTTTTCATCAAAATCCATTATACTGCTGCTGCAGCTACTGCATGAAGTAAAAGGACCCATGCAATAGAATTAGCATTCATCAACTTGAAAAACTAATAGGAAGAAGATAATAATCTAAAAATCACTAGTCTAGAGATTGCCCCATTAGTAAAAGCATCACTACATTCATTTTCAAGAGTAGAAAAAGTCTCCAACTTCCAATTCCCTTTTATTTTAAACTAATGCAAAAAATCCACATTTCCAAAGCTTCATTTTATATCCCAAAATTTCGATTCTTGAATACATTTCTGAAAAAATACTCTGATTTGTATAATCAGTACGTTCTTCACAAGTAGAATTAATGCAAAAACTCTAATATTCCCAAGGCTTCATCTTAAATCCCAACCATAAATATCGATAAATCTTGCAAAACAAAATTTCTTAAAAACTATGAAACCCATAAATAAAATTACCGTCCAGAGAAGAGGCGATGAAGGAGAATTGTAGAGCGCCTAAGCAGAATCTTCACAGTCTGCAGTGAAAGAAAAAAAATGAGATTAAAAAAAAAAGTTCTGGGTATGAAATAAAATAGAGAAAATATATTGTGAAGAACAAAAAAAAAAGGATTCTTCCTCAAACTAGAGAATAGAATGTTACGTTAGTTTTAAAATTATATATGTTAAAATCTAGTGTCATTTAGGTATATAATCATATTGACTGACTTTCTTTGCAACAATGATATGGTGTTAAAATGTAAGTTAGCATGAAGTTATTTCGCAACAGTTGAAAGAAAAATAATGCAACATTAGGTCATTGGCTAAAATAACATATTATATAAGTATATAAAATACATGCGAAGATTAGAAACTTGGTTTTAGCTTCAATATGAAATTGAAGACTAAGATTTGGCTGGTTCAAGGGTTACTTAGACATGTCAAACTAGATGAGAGTGGTGCTAATGGTAAATAAAGAGAAGTTGGAGGCATATGAGAAGTGACGAAGTTAAGCTGCAAGAAACTCTGTTAAAAGAATGAGTTGGATCATTCAGTTGACACTCTAATTCTCTTTCAATATCTTTTTTTTTTAATTACAATTTTTAGATGTAAATTTTAGTAGATTCAAAAATTATTTATTAAATCTAACTACGAAATTAACAATATGTAATACTCTCCGTTTCATATTATTTATCGTTTAAGGTTTTTACACATTCCTTAAGAAAACAATTAATTTTGTTTGGTTTTTTTTATTGGTTAAATATTAAAAAGATAGGAATAAAACTAGAAATTTGATCAAATATTTGCATTAAAAATATAAAACGATAAATATTATGAAACAGATAAAGTAAAACAAAATAAAAATTAAGAAAACATACCTTAGATTTCAATGGAATAAAATAGTCTCCTCGAGATTATTGAACGGAACAAATATATGTGAAATTGGATTAACATAACTAAGATGTAACTACATAGATTTTCTCCATTAATAGGGTTTAAAGTTTTGGTTGGTGCGAGTCACTAAATCTCTTTCTTTTATTTTGTGCGGCTTTATGAGAATACATACGTGAGATCTCTATTTATTATAAAAGAAATCAGATGCACTCAGAACCTCTAGAATATTAGCGTTTATTAGGCCTAACACATTTTTAAAATTATATCCTTTAAACTTTTAAATTACACGTCTACACCCAGCAAATTTGGGCCTAGGCGTTCCTTTATTTTCAATTTTCCTCTCACCACTGTGGCCGATGTCAATGTACTAGTTGTCATCCATATCCATTTCCATGTTGAATATAGCAAAATAAATAAAAAGTGGATGAGAAACCAAAGCATTAGTTAGGCGAGAAGCTCAGTACTTATTTATCTTACAAAAAGAATCCAAATAAAGATACTTCTTATGTTTTACAAAAAAACATCATTCTAACATTTTTTACAAAAATTAAGAAAACATGTAAATTTCTTTTATAACCTTTATTTTACACTAAATAAAATTTTCTCTCTAATTAATAAGCTGAAATAATAGAGAGAAAATTAATAGTTAATTGAAAAAATCTGTATTGAAAAGATAAAATGATAATCATTGTGAAACAAAAATAAATTCTTAAAACGATACTTTTGTGAAATAGAAAGAGTAGATGACTCACACTTTAATAATTTCGAAAAAAATTATCTAAAAGTAGAATTATATCATTTTCGAAAGATATTTACTATAAAAAAACAATCAATTATATGTATAAATAAATTTAAAACAAGTTATAGTACACCGTGGTTAATGAGTTTTAGAAAGAAAGAAAAAACGCATCACTTTCTTTTTTTGATATATATATATGTGAGTTTCATTCAAAATGAATAGTTTGGTTTACAAAAGGCCTAGAGACTCAATGCTAGAAACCTTGCCAAAAAAATAAGAAAACAAGGGTTGACATTTGATAAGAAGCGATGCTCTATTTAGATTAGTTCCGGGGCCAGACTTGCATTAGTTTGCAGAAGTGTTTCCATTGCCGTCATGCAAGAATCATGTCTTGGATGGTGCAAGTGACAACTTTGAAAGGCTGTTCCAGTGTCGAAGAGATGAGATTGGGTAACCTATTATTCCTTTCTCTCCATATTAGATAAAAGCAATGGTTTATCTTATATGCAGAAAACAAACAAAATTCTCTCTAACTTCTTAAGTATTATATATGAGATTATTGTTTTTCTTTTGGTGTACGAGCTCTATAGACAGACTCGTAACTCTGTAAGCTTCGTTTTGCTTCACATTTTTTTCTTAATCGATTAAACTAAAGGGACTTGGCTTTCGTCTCCTTTGTGTTTAATATAACATTGAGTTTTTAAACGATTGTTCTTTTGTTTATCGACCGTATATGCCATCAGATGTATTCTAAAGCACAACCAACAATAACTCCACCTCTAAAAAAGTGTTACCAAATTAACAATGATGCACCAAATGCGCAAAATATTATTTGAATATACAAGAGAGATCATACCCATATGCACTAAAAAATATCCAATTGTGGCTTGAAAAAAATTTATAAAAAAAACAAACAATACTAAAATCATATTTTAGTGAATTACCTTAGTTATATTTGTATGAGTTTTATTTACAATAATTATTAATTTATAAGATTAATAAAAACACACACACATGCACTTCAAACTCTATGGTATAGAGGTTTTAGTGATATCATTACGAAAGACGACTACAAATAATTATATGATTTTTTTATTTACATACAGTAAATACCACTTTAGATCCGCTAATTTACTTATATCCGCAGTTGGGTGAATCGATTTATTAATATTTTATTCATTCTGATTCTAAAATAATACAATCGAATGATCGATAAATTGATAAAAATAACAATCAGTCAAATAGTTACATCCAATATTTTCATTTATCCTTGTAAAATATTACAGAGATTGTTATATAAAGATTATGTAAACGTTACGTAAATTCTTCTGATAAAAACATACGTTTAGAAAAAAACATATATATATATATATATATATATATTTGTTTACTGTTTGTGTTATTTGCTTATCAAATTGTGTTATATTTTGAACCAGTCTAACGCAGAAACAAATAACTTATTAATTTATCTTAGTATTGATATATAGAGCTTGTGTACTATAATATATTAGTACATTTTATATACTCCACTTTCTACATCAACTTACCCAAAAAAAATTGTTGTTCGACACTTGGTAACTAAAGAAGAAAAAGAGTAGTAACACAAAAACAAACATAAAAAATCTAGGGATGACGAATCTTTACAAGCTATAGCCAAAGCCAAAATGTAAACTCTACCCCCTTTACTCAATCTTGCAAGTTTCTGATTTTCTATATGTTCCCTGAATAAGCAAAGCAACAAATAACATATTTGCAAACTACTTTTAATCTCTACTTGTTCTTCAGGGATGATGAATCTTAACCGTTAGATGCAAAAGCTGATCTCTTTAGCTTCTTGACACTTTCCAACCATAGTTGAATTCCCAAGATAAATACACTACGAAAGGTACTGCATTGGTTTAAACACGGGAAATATCAACGGTTGTTCGCAATTTCTAACACGCTCAAGATCAAAATCTATATAAGCAAAAATGTTAGTGTGACTTACATAGAAGAAACACCATTAGCATTAAGGAAACAGTGAGCTTGATTGGATGATTAAATGGTAAGCGTATCGGATTTTCGAAGCAACCATTTTTGTCAATGAGCTGAAAAACACTAAACATGGTTATGATCAAGAAGTGAAGATATAGACCAACTTATTATGAAAACTCACCTGATTATGATCAAGAACTCTCTGTATCCACAATACATGCTTAGTTCCTTTCACTTTAGGAGTAGCTTCGATTTGCGCTACAAATTTCTCCTTAACTTCATCTTCATCTTCATTACCACCAGGAACTATAATCCTCAAAGCATTAAACTTTGGAGAACTCCATGTTCTTCTTGTCCCAGCTGCTGCATTCTCTACTTTTACTCCTTCAATATCTATGACACATTCAGAGCCATTACCATAACCTCTAACTTCAACTTCATTAGTAGAATCTATCGACTTGATTCTGCTCTCACCATTAAAACTCTTTGAAGTTGGAGAAGATCCAGAGAGAAACATCGCTAAGTCATCACGCTCTTCTTCATTGAGATCAACCCAACGTAGAGGTTCTTTACCATTCTCATTATAAGCCTCTTGCAGAGAAGTTTCCACTCGATAAATCTGGTTTTCGATAGCGGTAACAAACTGTTTATGCCTTGTCAATGTAGAATCATCCCCATATCGTCGGTGGCTTAATCTCACTGCCTTCTCAAACTCATCCAACTGATTCAAAATTTCAAATTGTGCAAAGTCAGTGAACTTCAAGAATAATCAAACATAGAATTTTTCTTGAAAAAACTCCACAAAAAACATTATTGTGCAGAAATTTAAATATTACCTGCCATTTTGCTGTGCCTAAAGCTGCTTTGAGTTCCTTATAGATCTCATCTTTCTTATCTTTAATCCACAATCTATAAGCAGACTCCATTCTTAAAATTCACAGCAAAAACGAAAAGTACCATTATCAGAATTTACATAAGCTTAAACACAATCTAAGCTCAAAGAGATTACAACATCACAAGAAACAATACAAATCCATAAATAATGAGGAGAATCATAAAAATAATTTACATACATATCTGCAGATTTTTGAACTTCTTCAGCTGCAGAGAAGAAAACATCTTTTTGCCATAGATCAAAGCTGTTAACTACCATCATCTTCTTCACAAAGAGATTCAAAAAGTAGGTATGATCTAAGAGAATCTAAGCTTTAATCTCAGTTTTATCTAAACAGATTCTCTCTTCTCTTCTCTTCTCTTCTCTTTAATCTCTTCTCCTTTTTGCTTTGGCAACGAAAGGTTTCTTAAACCTTTTTGATTCTTTCGAACTTATTGAAAAAAAAAACAGAGCTGAGTGATCTTTCTGCGACACCAACTTGTGTCTATTATAGAAACGTGGCTCCTTATTATTAGGAGATGTATGAAATTAGTATGCTCTTTGGTGCAGATGATTACAGCTCTGCGTTAGGAAGTAGGAAAACGACAAGAATGTTGCAACCTGGAAGGTGGGCCCGCTAATTTGCTGCCAACAGCAGCCACATCAATTTTCATTCTTTTATTTTTTTTGTTCGAATATATTTTGTTAGTTTACTTTATAATATGCTCAAAAATACTGATAATTGTATGCCGACAAGAAATGATAATAAATACTATATACAGGAGTCAAATGGCAATGAATCTAATGAGTCATTTGGCATTCACAAATGAGACATTATTTGCGTAGAGTCTGGGATAAAATTTTGTGGTTTAGTTATGAAAATCTATGATAAATCGAAAAATATATAGTAAATCGAAAAATATCTATAAAAAAACAATTTATTTTGTCTAACTAGTTAATCAAAATTACATCTAAAATTATTTTTGTACCAAATGTAAGATTTAAAGTGAAAATAAAATAAAAAACAATGTAGATTAATCAGAATAAATTTATTATAAAATCTCTAACATGGTGTATATATATAATGGTTTGTATATTCGTGGATATTAATAGTAAAACTATTTATCATAAAGGTGATGTAAATAATTTAGGATCGATTTTTATAGTGGGCATATAATTTTTTTGGTGTGTGTAGAATCGTCTATAGAGTTAAGATGATGTAGAGAATCAAAATTTATTAATATCCTAAAACCTTTTAATATGATAAAAAAGGTTACATATCGTTATTTTATGACTGTACATATTATTTTTATTTTTTATTTGCTGAGTTTTCAGTTATTATCATAAAATGTTTTCAGAATAACATAAATGACAAAATTCGGCTATGTATGTTTTTTCTTTTATTTTACATGAGTGCTATTGCCACATACGAAAGATGAAACCGGGATAACCTTTAAGGATTAAAACAGTATTGTTTAACTACTAAACTACCATAATGCTCACTAACTATTATTATCTAAAGTATGCTTCCAGTTGGAATCTTAGTCATATCCTCTATTTGAGGTGGTTTCAGTTTAAACCACTAAACCTAATTTAACCACCTCGACCTTTTAAGCATTAGGATCCAATATTTGTCTTCTTGGTAGTCCACGAGGAATGGAGAATTTGCCAATAAATTTAAATATACTGTTATAATAAACAAGTTTACATTAATTTAAAGATAGGCACAGATTAATACAAAAGATAAAGATAAAACATACACATAACACATTAGAAGGTTATATAACGTTGACCAAGTTGGGAATGACTATCCATTTTTAATTTCATTGAACCAATTTGAAATTATCAAACCAAAAATTGAATTAAATTTAACTATGATTATTTAATTTTTTTAAGTTTTACTATATACATTTGAAAAATGATTTTTACCTACACGAATTGTAGGTCACGCCATACTTACACATGCAAACTAATTTAATATTCTGATGATTACACAAACTATTAACTTTGCATAGTGATATACACGAAATATCATGTGCAATTAAAACAAATATTGATATTGCATGAATACATGTACAAAATATCATAAATCATGTATGCAACACCATAATTATTTTTATTATTTTAATTTAAAAACCATAATATCTAGATCATCAGATCCGTTATATATATATATTAAAATATATGTAAGATATTTTGTATATTATATAATAAATAGAATAATTGCTCCAAATAGGTAAAAAATATAATTTTGAGATATCAAATTCGATACGTTAGATCCGAAAAACAATTATCCGGATTTTTTCAAAATAGGTACAAAAAGCTAAAATAGTAACATAAATTTTGCTTTTCGAGGAGCATCAATAGTAAAATAAATTTATATTATTATATTAATTTTTATCTATTTTGGATAGATCTGGATTAATTATTTTTTGGATCCGATGGACAAAATTTGGTATCCTAAAATTCCAGGATATCAAATCCATGTTCATTCATACGCTATATAAACATTAAAATAGTAATATAAAATTTATTTCAAAAATATAAAAGAAAAGTTAACAGAAAATATTTCAAGTTGATTTTATAAACATTTTAAAACATATTTATAATGTGATTTCTAAAATAATACACAAAAGTTTTAAAATGATTTTTTTTTGAAATTTTGACCAATTATTCTATTCATTTTATAATATACAAAATATTATACATATATTTTAAATATATAGTATACATATATAAAACATATCTTATGATCCGGATATTATAATTTTTAAATTAAAACAGTAAAAATGATTATGGTGTTACACACATGATTAGAGGTGTCAATACGAGCCTAAACCCGCAGGCTTTGTCCAATCTGGTCTGTGATAGAGCGGGTATGAACATAAAATTTTAAGCCCATTAAAAAGTGGGACTCACGGACCAGCCCATAGAGGACTGCGTGCATGTCACTACGTGCATGATATTTCGTGCATGTTATTATGTGAAGTCAATAGTTTGTATAGTTATCAAAACATTAAATTAGTTCGCATGTGTAAGTATGTCGTAACCTATAGTTTGCGTACCTAAAAATCATTTTTCACAAAACCAAACACAAGATCCGGTTCTGCTCTTTGTAAGATCGACTCTCATTACGGGTCAGCCAAAGCAATGATACGGTGACTGCTTCTTGAACCCAGACTCAAGATACATCCCTCTTAGTTCACTGTCATGGGTTATTCAAACCGTTTATGTGGTAAATTGCCAAAACATTATATAGGTGAAGTATTTGTGTCATTAAACTAAAGAAATAGATGTCTAAAAATACCAATAACAATATTATCTCGACAGCAGAAATGGGCATATTATAACAATTCTTCTCTAAAAATCATCATCCCTTGGAAGGTCTCAAGTGCGAATTTGAATACAAGGTTCTCAAAATGCTTCTTCAGATAACTCTCCAATCTTTAGCTATGTCCTGTGGGTTCCTCTTGAAGTTATCCACGTGAATGGCAAGCACAAGAACATAGCTTATCACTCATAACTCATCTGATTAGATTCAAGAATTCAAGGATGTGAAGTCAAGGTATTATTTCAATTCGACTAAGGATCATAAGTTTTCATAAATCATCCCATCAGAAATGTAAGAGTTTGTTCAAAGACTTTGTATGATACAAGATCCTTGAACAAACTCTTATATTTTTAATAGATGATTCATGAAACCCCATGGTCCTTAGCCGAATCGAAATCATTCCTTGAATTCACGTCCTTGAACTCTTGAACTTAACCAGATAAGTTATGATAGATAAGTCACTTCTAATCGTCTACGTTTCAATCTCATCCTACAAATATACCAAATAATATATATCCATAGAACATCCTACACTATGACAGATCTACAAGTTCAGAATCTCTTTGATTAGAGCAAACAAATAGGAGTTAAACGGCAAAATTGATGCAAGCCAACATGATATTTCAAGTGTTAAAACTTTACTATGTATATGTCGACTTCCAAGAAAAGGATAAAAGAAATTATTACCTTGATATCTTTTCTAAAGGATAACTTCGGTCGGAGAATGTGCTATGCAAGGACTCCAAGTGAAGCTTATTCTTTAGAGAAGATTATCATTTTCCAAGTGAATCTTACACTACAAGAAAATTACCGCAAAATTGATGGTATTTTCGACGGACTTTCATTTTTTCTAACGGTTATGTGACTGATTTGCGATTACTAAAAATCGTTTGAAATCCATCAGAATTTAACATTCATATTATTCGACTGATTTTCTGACAATTATGCATTAGAAATCTGTTAAAAATCTATAGAAAACACATAAGTAAATACATATATAATCGCTTCTTTTTTTGTATTCAACATTGTGCTTTGAGTTTCATCGTAAAAACAATTACTTAGGCTGAAATTTTCTAAGAAGTAGTTCATAAAACTTTTTCACTCTCTCTTCAAAATATTAAGCTTAAAGGCGAACAAGATTAATGTGAAGAACGTTGAAGATGACATCTTTGCACATGTTTATATTACAGTCTCATATTCATTAGGTAATTATTTTTGTTATAACCGTCCATGTTACCAGTTAATCTACACTTATTTTATTTTTCAAGTAGAATTTAAATTTCAAAATAATAATAATAATAGAATAGTCATTTGAATACCATTTAACATCTGCTAGCATAAAGTAGTTGTAGTTTTTCAGTGCACCACTGCTTAAATATATAATGATGATGACTAATATAGTTACTTTATATTTCAATTCATTATAATAAAATATAAAGTTATATATATTTGTATAAATACTTTATATTTCAGTTTCTTATAATGAACTATATTTTTTGAGGCAACTATTTATTTTCATTGGAATTGAAATTCTAATATTCACAACAAAATGGATGTTAGAATATCCACATGAAATCTCCTTTTTTTGAAATGTTGGGAATGCTTTTTAAGTTTTTTTTAACATACTGTTTAAATAAGTTTTAGTGCTTATGATTGAGATTATTTAAAAAATTTGTTTTTTCTGTGGATGACTTAATGGTTTAATGGTTTGTAAAATGAATAATAGGAAATGATTACTCAAGTGATTTCATCTTTTTAGATTATTGAATATATGAATTAATTATAAATTTTGAGATAAACTTAGGTTACATTTAATAATTGCTACTTATGTTTGTGATGCATAGATGAACTTGTAAACATAATTGTTAAACTGGACAATAAAATAATGTTATCTTTTATATCCTATACATTTTTATCTTATGTTGATGCAACACATCTAAGTTGATTGGTTACATTTAGTTGCATAAATTCTATGTGATCATAAAACAATTGTTCAAGTTGTGAAGACTATTAATCTTGCACATTCATATACCAATATAAACATTTCTTACTCCCTTATATGTTTTGTAATTTCATATCAGCCATGTTTCTTTTATCCTTTTTTGTATTAGAAATCGATATTATATTCTTGCTAGTTTATAGTTGCGGATCAAAACTCTATAATTGAAAGTGAAAGCAACGAAATCAATACATGAACATAAAAATATATCAAACAAATGGAAGAGGATGAATTGATGGTATTATTCCTAGTGACTTAAAATAAGAATGAATTTTTAAGGGAATGACACGGACTGAAGGATTGGAATGTTATATTCAAGAAGAATGATAACAAAAGAATGTTTATATTCACGAAAAGTTTTTTGGTAAAACAAAAATGGTATATACAAGAAAAAAATGTTTTGGTAAAACTCTTATTATATTCAAGAAGAGGTAGAGAAGTTATATCAGTTAGTTTCAATCCCAATCGTCTGCAAACATGTTCAGAGAAATCTTCTTCTAAGAAGTTTTCTCTGTAGACTTATTAGCCCCTGTTCAAGAAAAACAAAAAAACCATGACTATTCATATATTTATTAATTGCCAAACTAAATTTTAAGTGTAAAGAAATGATAAGGGAATTCACCTTTCCAACATCATCTTTCTTCTTCTCGGGAAGATATTCCAATGCATTCTTTGAAGGAACAAGGTTGAATGGATGAGAGACATAGCTAAGTGGAGGTTCTGTCACATCTTTGGTCTTAAGAGTGATGATGAAGTCACCAAGATGTTAATAATAAAACTTTTCGTGAATTTTAAGGGATCCTATAAAAATTAGCAGATGGAATAATAGGGTACAATAGGTTCTAGAAGATTTTTTCTATTAGGATTGTGTCGGGTTTGAAGCTTAAATAAAGGAGTTTAAAGATTGGAACATTATTCATTGATTAATAATAAAAACCTAGAGACAAAAGGTATTCGTGTAAAAAAAATTTCCGTTTATTCTCTTTTCGTTTTTTTAAAGGTTTGATCATATCTAGCAAATTCACGACAGATGATAAACGAAACAAAAAAAAATTAGTTAAGTGATTTCATATTTTTTTTTTTATCAAATATTTTAAATTATATATACTTTTTTACATAGACTTATGTTGTGTTTAGTAATTTATTTAGTCTCTTCGTGATACATGGCTAATTAAAAGCATAAATATTAAACTAGAGAAAAAGCAAGATTATTTTTCATATTCTATCTTCCATCTGATGTTGCTGCTACATATCTAAGTCGTTTGCCTAGTGATATGAGGTTAGTTAAAACAATAGTTTCTAGTTTCTCGTAGTACTAACGTAACAACAACAACATGTTAGTTAAAACACTAGTTTCTAGTTCCTTGTAGTACTAACGTAACAACAACAACATGAACTAACAAATTTAAAACATCTGATGTAAACACTCTTATGCGAAAAGCAGAAGAATGAAACGTGATTGACATGAACATACAAGAACATGTAATAGATTAAAAAAAAGTCCATATTTGGTTTCTAAACATGTAAGATTAAAATCATGTCGAAACAAGCTATAGAATTTTTTTGTGGTCACATAATGATAATTATTTCAAGAACTAGTTGGACTGAAGAAGCTGATCAAGACTCTAGATTCGAGAGTAAGATAAAGATATAAACATTTGAAAATGTAAAGCATATCGAAAAGTGAAAAAGAAGAGTTCAACGCTAAGTTGAATCGTCTTTGAGAGATGCTAAGATTCATTCTCCGAAGATTTCATTTGATTATACTTGAACTTCTGTCAGCCACATCCTGAAAATTATTATCCAAAAAAGAATATGAATTACATATTCTTGAGCCTTGCCTACTATTTCTCAATTCTCAATACTCAAATAGATAGTCCTGTCCTAAAATTATCCAAAATTTCATTAAACTCTTTAAAATTATTTGAAGTTATTCGAACTACATGTTCCTAAGTTGACTCTTAGTAAAAGTTTGGATAGTGTTTTAAATCTAAATTCGGAACTCATCTCAATACCAAAAATTTTCGTCACACTTTTGAGTTTTTTTTTTTTTTGAAAGAATGTAAAATTTATTCAACCAAAAACCTTTTGTACATTATATGCATCCTTTTGTAGAATGTTTTTAAAGAAAGGAAACTAAATAAGAGCAAGAGCTTAAATTGAGATCCCAAAAAAAAGAAACGATTTAGTTCCTAGAGCCAAACCAGATGGTAAGACCATCTCTCAGCTTAGATGATTCTGGCTTCAAGAGAGAGGAGATCCTGTTACGGACAGCATGATCAATGAAGGAGATGAGCTGGGCAGAGTGGCGAGGGGGCTCACCATGCCTTCTTTTGTTACGCTCAAGCCAGAGAGCGTGGACGACCAGCCTGCAGTACATAACGAAGGAGAAATCTTGAAGAAGCTTTGAATATTGCACCCGACACAAGCGAAAGAAGCTGACAGAAATCCGTAGTGTAACTGCGCTGAAGAAGACCTTTCACTAAAGCCTCCCAAATACGAGAAGTAAAACTGCACCTGAAGAACAAGTGATCTCGTGTTTCCGGTGAGTGGTTGCAGAATATGCAAGACGGATTCACTCCTGCATTCCAAGTAGCCATCCGATCACCAGTTGTCAATCGATTGAGACTTGTAAGCCATAAGAGGAACGAGTACTTGGAAAAGTGGATCCCGAAAACCAAATTCCTTTGTACATGTCACTTAATTGTCCTGCATGTCGTATCTGTTGTCAAGTTTCTTTTGTTGAAAATCTCGTTTTGAACTTCCCATCAGCACATCGCCAAAGAGCAACATCAGCCTCTGTACTAATCACTCTGTTTCGAACTTTATTCAGCTCCTCTTCAATCTTGTTTAGCATAAGCGCATCTGTAACTGAAGCTTCTTTCGGAATTCCCAAATCAATGATTAGATATACTTCAATAATACTTTTCAATATCTGAATTATACGTTCTTGATTATACTATTTCTCGTCCTCATATCTGAAATAGACATAGCTACACTTCATACTTTACAGTTTTCAGAATCTCTCAGTCAGATAAAAAAACTTTGACCAAGTTGAGAAAGCTAGACTGTCCAAACGGGTTTAACTATTTCATCTCTGGGCTTGCCTAATTTTAATTTGTTTTGTTTTGGTTTAGTTTGTTCACATCGACGCGTTTTGGTTTAGTTTCATTGAACCAAATCAAAATTATCTTACCAAATATTGAACTAAATTTTAACTGATTATTATTATTTAACCTTTTTGGCTTTTTCTATATAAAAAATTTGCAACGAAAAAATGAATCCAAGTGAAATTTAAATTCCTTTTTCACAAAAACCGTGAGTACATTTCATTGAAACCGAACACAAGATCTGGTTCTGCTCTTTGTAAGATTGACTCTCATTATGGGTCAGCCAAACCGATGATATGGTGACTTGAACCCAGACTCACAATACATCCCTCTTAGTTCACTGTCATGGGTTATTCAAACCGTTAATGTGGTACAATGCCAAAGTGTGATATAGGTGAAGTATTTGTGTCATTAAACTAAAGAAATAAATGTCTATAATTACCAATTAAAATAATATCTCGACAGCAAAAATAGGCAAAATATAACAAATCTTCTCGAAGATCATCATCCTTTGTGTTGTCTCTGCATCTATCATCTCCTCTTCCCCATAATCTGCCGGAACGCGAGAGGGACCAGTACAAATTTGACTTCTCAAGCACAAATTTCCAGTCAAGGTTCTTAAAATGCTTCATCAAGTGGACTTAAGCTTATCCTCAAATCTTTGGATAACCACAGATACTTCTAAAATTATGGTTATCTAAAGATCTTAGGATGAGCCAAGTCGATTTGATGAAGCATTTCAAAAATCTTGCCTATAGATTTATGCTTGAGAAATCAATTTTTGCATGCGACCTCACGGGTCCCTCTCAAGTTCCCACAGATTATGGGGAAAAACGAGTCACTGCTTGCGAGTTAACTAGATGGATTAGGAGTGATAAGACACAAAAAACCTGTAAATATACCAAATGAAATCAATCCATAAACTATGACACTCAAATTAACTATCTAAAAGTTCAGAACTTATTCGATTAGAGCAAACAAATAGGGTACAAGGGACTAAGCTAATGATATGAATATTATTGCAGCTTTATATATGCAATGATAACAGCAAGATTGATTCGTAGGAAACAAGTAAAGCATATTAAAAGCTTCTGAATCAACTGTTTCTTTAAATTTTCCAGTCTTGGCTCTATTTAATATATCTGCTAACTATTCTTCTTAATGACACAAACCAAATTCAACTCTCAAACCTTATTAGTGAGAACTTGGAAGAATTTTCAATGTCTGAGTCTCTTTATTACACCGGCGAGCATGTGGCTAGACAGAGATTTGTGTGCATACACTAGGTGTTCTGGATAAAGAGACTCTTTGTTATGCACACAAGTTTCTATCTAGCCACTGGCTTGCCGGTTTAATTCGAGACCACCAACTCCACGCTTGAGACTTACGGGCTTACCACAACCTGAAGCCTCTTCTTCGACGGCTGTACCTTTTAACCCTAACCCTCAGAGATCCTGTTTTATAGTAGACAAAACAACGTGTAGTTCATCTGAAACAACAAAACTACACGCTGTTTGTGAAGATCTCAGTTTACGTTGATCTAACTCTAGTTTTTAAACACAGCAAATAAAGCATTTGCTGAAGACCAGACGATATAAATCAAAAAGGACCAAACAATCCAAAACCAAACCTTTGCTTCGTCTGATAGTTATTTAACTTTATTACCACCCCTGCCGTAGGTGGTTCGAATCCTTTATTTTTTTCTTTAACCTTTTCTTTTTTTTATTGGCAAATTTCCTGCATTTTACTTCTATATGATGTCCCGAATATAATATGATTTTTATGTATCATATATATCATAAAAAAAATATTTTATATTCGGAATTTTTGTTAAGATAAGACAATGAAGTAGAAAATGGAGGGAAGCATCAAAAGAAGAGGAAGAGGATGCAGAGAAAGATGTCCAAGAAACTGTGGGATGCCAATTTGATTGAACTAAAGTTATATCCGAAATTATCTTATTAAAATTGAACTAAAGTCCAAGCCAATTTGATTTTTTCAGGGAGATACATTCCATTTAAACCGAATTCAAGATCCCGGTTCTCAGCTTGGCTTAAACTGGTGGTTTAGTAATTGATTCTTGAACCAGTTTGATACCTGCTGAACATGAATCAAGAATGGAAGAAACAATCTTTCTCTGCCGCTCTTTCAACTCCATCGCTATTTTAACATCCCAATCGGCTTTTTCTCTGTAAAAAAACAAACGGATAACTAAGTACAATGGTCATTCTCGTAAAATCATAAAGACAATTTACTTTTACCTGTCCATAGAATCCGCATCGCCAAGATTTTGCATCATGTCATCGAATGTGGATTTGAGATTCTCGAGTACTCCCATCTCAACTTCCAAGTTCTTCCATAGCTTAAAAGAATCAAGAAACGTGAGACATATAAATCTAAGAGTTAGACTCAGAGATAGAGATGTAACTGTAAGAAGGTGCTCAAGATTAGATACATCTGTTTCTGAATGATGAACAAGACCATGAGCTCTCCGCAAGTAGTTTAACAATGGAGTAGGCAAGCCGTAGTGGAAGATGTTGTGATTGCTCGAGAGCCAAGTCCCACGTAACATGTGAGTTGTCCAAGAAACCTCAGTCTCAATGTCTTCATCGTCAATGACATCAACATCTGCAAGGAAGAGATACAAGTTTAGGCAAAAATAAATGGAAGAAGGTCGAGTTGATCTCACACTGAGACAAGGTAAACTACCTAAGGGAATGACATCATACGGGTTATCGCCTTTTGGTAAAAATCCATAAAATGTTATGAGATGCGAACTAGAGTAGTTTCCGTAGCTAAGAAAGCATTGTTCCCCTTTGTTGCAAGGCCTTGAGACTGGGAACTTCAAGGAACTTGTTTCGACCTCTACTTTTCCATATTTCACTATGTGTGGGAATATCTGCAAACACGCCAAATTATCAATACGGAAAGTGATAGGAATAGTTTACCATACCAGAAAGAGGATAAACATACAGAATGGTTAAGAAAACCGGCGACAGGAATCAAGCAAGTCTTCAGCTTTCCATCAGGGAATTTGATTTGCATGCTATTGGAGTAATACAACTCACAAGCCCATAAGTAATGTTCCCATGTATAGAGCTCCGGTGGAAATACATGCCCGTGGTACGATAAAAGAGGAATCAATTCATCGTACCTCTCACGCAAAAGCTGCAAAATATATAAACAATTGACAATGGAATCAAGAAATGTAAATCAGATAACAGAACCAAAAGATAGTAGACATGATCTCGTCATACCTCTTTAGCTTGCATTATTTCATCTAAAAGCAATGTACCATCAAGCGCCATGATTGCACCAACACCGAAACTCAAACCTGTAAGAGAATCACTGTTTCTTATAACTTTGAAACAATACTGCTACAAGAACTGGGGACTAGTTCTCCAAAGATTGTTACCGGTACAAAAATTCTCCTGTAAAGAGTCAAAGTATGATTTGAATCTCGACTCCGGATTATGCTTCTCCCTCATGGTCCATAAGAGCAGCATTGTCTCAGATGTAATCCCATCTATCTTCTCCAGTATTGGGTACTAAAGAGAAGAAAGCACTCATCATATAACAAGATTATGAAACCAACAGAATTGAATCAAGATGAGAAAACACGATATACCATGTCAGAGTTGTACACATACTCCTCGGAAATGATACTTGAGATTGGAATCTCTAAAGCAACATCGCCAAATTTCAAGTCTTCGCTAGCTATAGCTCCTCTTCCATAACCATCGATCTCTATCCAAATAAAACGCATTATAACACACTTAAATCTATGTTAATCCTTGTTGAAACTTCCAAGTTCAAAACAGAAAAACAGCTAAGCTTACGAGCTATCTGCAATTTGGTTTTGACTCCATTGTTCTGACCCCATTCTACTAATGTGCTTTCCTTTTTGCATCTATAGCTATCATCAATACTAGTTTCCTCCTTTTCCGTTCCAACAACCTCATTGATTCTACATTTTACAGCTGCACGTAGAGCTTCCAAAGAATCGACTTGGGTTTGCATTTTACATGAAATCGGTCTGAGTGAGAGGATCCAGCTGAGAGCTGAGATTTCGTTTCTAACGCTATAAATTCCTGCCGGAGTACAAGCATCCTCACCAAAATAAACTTCCACCTGCATTCACTTAATCCATCGTCTAAGAAACTTCACAATCCTAAAACACAAGCATGAGAAGGCAAGAACAGGTCTACAATGACTTACCTTATCGAGATTAGCTATTCTTCCAAATTGAAGTAACTTTTCCAATGCAACATTCAACAACTGTTGAGACAATGATCCATTGAGATTCAATGTTTCCTTTACCCCTAAACCTTTGCAACTCAAGAGCTTCTACAGAAAAAAATCATATACACCTATTAAGTTTCAGGAAAAACTATATATGAAACATGAGAAGTAAGTTTATATATCTATCCCAAGAGCCAGATTATGATTCATTGGCTTTCGTCTCATTCACAACAGCGGACTCATAGCTGTTCCCAGCAGTATTATCTGACTCTATAACATAAAATTTAATTCCTTTTGAACTTCAGAAACCATTTCTAATGAACATAGACCTATACTGATCCACACAACTCAATTATCCACAATAAACAACAATGTAATTTTTTCAATTCTTTAACACATAAAAGTTCGAATCTTTCGAATAGAGTTAGATATTGAGATAAAAGAAAGGCAGAGAAATTAGAAAATCAGACCTTTTTATGTTGATAAAAGGGATCATCTCATTCACAACAGCGGACCCAGTAATATTATCTAACTATCTAACAAGAAATTAGTTCCTTTTGAACTTCAGAAACCATTTCTAACGAACATAGACCTATACTGATCCACACAACTTAATTATCCACCATATACTACATTTTCAATTCTTTGACACATAAAAGTTTTAATCTTTCGAATAGAGTTGAGTATTGAGATAAAAGAAGAGCAGAGAAATTAACAAATCAGACCTTTTTATGTTGATAAAAGGGATCATCTTTGGACAGCTCTAGACATAAATCACCAGTCTCTGACATGATATTCAAAGCACCAACCTTGCAATAACCAGTAATAAGATTAATCATGAAACTGTAGCAGAGCTTTCACTAAACCAAGTCTATATTACAGAAGCAATAAGGAAAATTAGGGTTTAAGTAAAGGAATTTGAATATTACCATATAAAGAAGAGTAGGGAAAGCGAAAAACTTCGCAGTATCAAACCAGTAAGTTAGGCACCAAATCGAAGAAGAAGAAGAAGAAGAGGGTTTTGAATTAGGAAAGAAAAGAAATGAAACTCTCTGTATAGTTCAGAAGGTTTACAGGTTCTCTCGGTTTGAGTTTTCCATTTTTAAATTTCTGATTTTAACTATTTAAGAATTATCGCTACTGGTTTGAAATCTGAAAATGATCAACGGTTATGGCATAACCGGTTGAAGTTGTCCTTAGTCTATTTGACACTGAGGATTGATCAAGAGAAAGATTGACAAGAGTTCCATTGTTCACAATGTTTTCTGCCATCACCCCATGTTATGTCAATCTCTTTGTTGAAGTCGTTAGCATGTGCCACAAGCAATATGCTTGAACCAACAAATATAGATATTGACATAACTAAAAGCAATTGAGAACCCCTTTTTTTTAGTGTTTGGTGTACCACTACAAGCAAACTATTTGCTTTTGGGAAGTCTCTCCTTGATCGAAGGTTTTGAGTTAAGATGAGACACTTAGAAGACTATCGATTGGTGGGTATTTATAGAAAGCATAATGAGGAGTTTAGATTCCTTTGTGACTGATAAGTTTTTTCACGTTTTAAAATTATTTTTCTTAAAGGGATAAAGGTAAGTTTATTAGTGTGGGTAACGTGAGAACTAAGAAGTGAACAGCCTGCAGAGCATAAACCAAAGGAATAGTGCTATACAACACAAACATTAGAGCATCTTCATTGGTAAGAAGGATTCTTACCAATATTTTTGTTATAAATTTTACATCAGTCAATATTAAGAATTTTAGGAAGAGTTTTTATTTTTTTCCTCCTCCAATGGTAGAATCCTATTCATCTCAAAAATTTCTGGAAATAAATGAAAACAGAAAAAGTCAAAATTGTGTATTTTCTCAATCAATAGAAGCAATAATGTGTCACATTTTCTCAGTTTCAAATGATAAAATCAGAACCCAAAATTTAGAAACAAATGATAATCGAAAAAAATGATGATGAAATGGTGGAATTGAACCCTAAAACCCAGAACTTTGACATCGAAAGTAGAAGAAGGGGAAGTGACGGAGGAAGCTTGATAGAAAACACGAAGACGGAGTGGCGAAGAAGAAAGCGAAACGGTGGAGAATCTCCGTAGAGTAGTGCAGGGGAAGAAGAGAGAGGGAAAAAAGAGGAAAAAGAATAAAATTAACCAATCAAAACACAACAGGAAAGAGTTTCTTAACAATTCTCAAAACTCCTTATTAAGAGACGGTTCTTACTCTAAAATAGTATTATCATTTAATTATATATATTTTTATTCTAAAAAACTCTACTAAGAGTCTCGTAAGATCTCCTAACGGAGATGCTCTTGTACTAAAACAAATTGTACTTTTAACTGTTGTTAATGTGTTACATCCTAATCATTAATCAGTAATCATAGCCAGCCCAATTAAAACATTTACTCTTTTTATACATTAAAATAGAACTAGAAGTGTTTGACCTAGGAGAAGTCTTGATTGAGACCAACTTATATAAATTGTAAACACAAACTATCAAAAAATCAATTTTATATTTTTGTGTTGTTTGACTATACAATCATCATATCATATTGAGTTTGGATTGGATATAACGCTAACAGATCCAGTAAATAAACACTCTCTCTAAGGCACTAAACAGGTTTTCAACATCCAAAAATCCTCCAAATATCATCTCAAATCATAAGTTCATGTACAAAAAAAATGAAAAGACATTTAAGAGTATTCTATGCGTGCTCATACACTTCGGCTCTCATGGCTTAACGTGTTCTCTGATGAACTCTTGTATCTGATCTGTTTCTCCTGTTAGTCCAGACGCCTCAGCGACTGTGACTTTGTTATGGCAATGCGAAAAGGAAAACACTTCTCCTTCAATCCCAAGAGTGAAGTCATTTGCTATATCCGCTGTTGATATCACGCTTCTCGAAACCCTAAGTTTCTCTCTGAAAAAACACACATTAACAAGAGGAATATCAATGAGAGTTTGCTTACCTTAAGGATTTAGAAACAAATAAGAATCAGTCTTACATTTCTTTCTCCATCTGCTTGCGAATGAACTCTTTGGTGTGTGCAGTTACTTTATCCGTCTTGTTACAGCAAAGCAGGACTGGGATTTTATTCTTAACAATGCTCGCATTGGTCAGAATGTCGTAAAGGTACCTGGAGAAGTACAGTACAAACCATGCTTAAGTGTATTATCTCTAAGACTCACCTTATGCCTAAGCAAAGAATTTTATGTGGTAACTAATTACTCTGAAGCTGCCCGGCAATTTGGGAGGAACTCCAATGCATCTACTACAAACACAATAGCAGCTGCTCGAGGCAAGTATTCTTCTAGCTTAGATCTAAGCCGAGAGTGCCCAGGAACATCAACAAGATGAACAGGCTTTGTTTTTCCTTTCTGTTAAACACACGGCAATGTAGTCTGATTCCATAAAACACTTCACATCTAAACCAGAGTGAAGATCTTTCTTTACCTTAATGTTTTCAGTGTGAAGCACAAATGTGCCTTCGTTCGGTTCCATTGACGTTACAGCACCCTGATGCGTAGATCCATCTCGGAGCTGTCACAACTATAAAATGTAAATCAAACCATCTTGTAATGACACAACGACATTCACCTACTTGTTTCTTTCAGCAGCTTTTATGATAACTAGAATACGTTTGTAGGAAAGCCAAAAACACTTCGAAATGAGGAAAGGAACGTTAAACCCTAAATACTCACTTGATAGAAGAGGACTGTTTTGCCACTTCCGCTTAACCCAGAGAGGAGTACAGTATTAGATTTTGTACGTTTGAACAAGCGAACTGCAGAAGTCAGCAAAAGTGAGGACATTAACAACCAAAAACGAAAATTTCTATATGTATAATCAACGGAAGGTATTGCATAGACCTCAAAAATTGGAATAACAGTTCTAAACCAAGAACACACAAACAAATTACACTAATACTCTATTAATCACAATTACGAAAAATGGAACCTTGAAAATATCAAACTCCTCAAGTGCAGATAAATATACAATGCAATAAAACTAACAAAGGTATCCGTATCCAACATCTATGCCTATAAAATAGCCACTAGAGGGATATCCAAATCCTAAATATAAATCTCAAACCAAATTAGGAAAGATCAATGAGAAGAAGAAGAATGTGAAGTATACTACTTACTAGATAAGAGTAAAATGGTAGTTAAAAAGAGAACAGCAATAGCAGCATAAAGTTGAGGCACAAATTCAATTCCTTGTTTGGTCCACTGCTCCGCCAAAATCTTCCAATCTTCCAAGTTGTCCATTCTCTTCTCAGGTTTCACTTCCTCTGCCTTGAAAACATAACAATTACCACGAATTAAAAAATGAAAAATTACAAATCAATAGCAGAGTAAACAAATCAAACCATCAATCAACAAAGCAACTCATCAGCTACGGGTAAAAAAGAGAGCTAATTATCAGCTTCTTTTAGGCATTTTAACAAACAGATCTTGTGCGCTTCCTTATAAAAACAGCACATTGTCCAGCAGTCGTGTATGAGTATAAGGGCTACGTTTTCTAGAATTTTCCAAAATAAACTAAGCACAATTTGGTTTCCCAACACTGTTTTTTTCTTAATTGACGGACAATTCTTTGTATTACTTACAAATTCCAGATCCAACAAACATAAAACCCATAAGAATTTAGCAAAACCCGAGTCGGAAAAAACGAATGCGAATGCAGAAAAGGAGGAATTTTTAAACTCAGATCCAGAAAACAACGAAATTTTAGAGAAGATAAACAGAATATACCGTTACTCACTGCTGAGAAGCACGGCAAGAGGAAGATGAGCACGACGGTGATGGAGCCGACGACGACGACGGCGAAATTGTTGTCGTGAAGATTGAGAGATTTGTTGTTCTGAAAATCAGAGAATTGGGACCTGAGATAGGTTTTGCTGTATAGTTTGAGATTAGCCAAGGGTATTTTTGTCAGATACTGCATAAATATGAGTAGATTCTGAGTCAACGGATTGAAAAGAATTGAGTTCGATTTAACAAATTCTTATTGGTTCAAAACTATATTAGAATGGTTGATTACTTTTTTATGCCCACTAATGAAAGAAAACTCATATACAGTCATACTCGATGAAACTTGAAAGAACAATTAACGTCGTTTTAAAAAAATCCTAAAACATTAATGTCGACAAATGCATATTATGTAGAAGTTTTAAAATAAGATTTTCGTATACGTATATCGTTCTCAAGCATCTCGTTACTTGTAGCCCTCATCACTTCCTCTGTTGCTTGTGTTTGACCAATCATTAAAAGAGTTAATCTCAGGAACAGACTGAACCATTGCTATTGATCATGCTTTGTGATTCATGAGGGTTGCTCATTAACTGGTCTTGCGACGCAACTGAAGTGTTTCCCAAGTGCAAGCTGAGACTGAGCCGGTTTGAAGCCTGACTCTGGTTCTACACTGATGCTGAGAAAAAGAATCCGAGAGATTGTGGCTAATGAAACCTCTAGCTCCAACAGGTTCGTCTGGATACGGTTTGGAAATGAAACTGGTTCTATGGAGTACTCTACATAGCCGTTTTGTTAACTTTGATTGAAGTTCTTCATAAGTGAGTTACTGTCATACTCAATAACATGATCCCAACATCTCTCGACCATGCCTGCACAAACATTCAAACACAAGAAAACCCATCTTTAGTCTTTACACTCGAGTCTGTTTTATTGTTACTTTAGTAGACTCGAGTGGTGTGAGCCTTTTGATATTCATAATTGAGCTCTCTACTAAGATTTTCCTCATTTTTATTTAGTCTCATATGTTTAAACAAAAAAAAAAGAGTAGACTTTGGAATGGAAGTGACTCAGTAAGATAAAGAGAAATTAGAAATTAGAAGTGACTTTGGTGGTAAGATAAAGAGAACTTAGAAGTGCGTGAGTTTGGTTATAAAGAAATGGAGATTACTTGGTGAATATGAGTGGAGCTAATGTCGCCTTGTCCGTCTTCAGACTCGAACAGTAGAGACATCCAAAACCTCTTTTTAGTCTTTATACTCTGGCTTGAGGACCCAAAACGAACTATGTTGATCCTTCC
The DNA here is from genome assembly GCA_963922655.1 of Cardamine chenopodiifolia. NCBI lineage: Eukaryota > Viridiplantae > Streptophyta > Magnoliopsida > Brassicales > Brassicaceae > Cardamine > Cardamine chenopodiifolia. The sequence goes on from OZ000469.1 coordinate 851,155, forward strand.
GAAGCGTGGCAATCTCCATCAAGAGATCCCTAAACAACCGCTTCTCCTCAGGCGGAACTGCCTCCCTGAAATGGTTGGCGATGCTCGTCGTGTCCACACTTCCACCTCTTTGCTGTATAAAACTGCATATCTGTCGGATTAGGACCTCGGGCTGCAACGAACCTACTCTGGTACTTGAACCCGAAGAAGATGGGAATGAAGACTGTGGCTGCTCAAGGCCAATGCCAATGGCTTGTTCTCTGCTACCGCGGATTCTGTTAAGAAGCTCTGCAGAAGATGGTGCTTTGCCAGAAGAGAGACCTGCGCTAATTCCGTTCTTGATCACTGATGGTTTGTCTCCAGTCTGGGTTAAACGGGAATTGACAGTTGATCCAAATCTCATCCGTACAGATGATGGTGCACCTGCACAACCAGATCTTCCCGTCCATGTGGGCACTGAGATGCTTTCGCGGCTACGCAGCATTCGTGATTGGCGCAATGCTTCTGCAGCTCTTTTTGCCACTTGAGATGCTTGGTGTTCAAGTCTCATCTTCTCTTCCTCGTCGTTTGCGTTCATAATGGCGTCGTGATTCACAGCACTCTGTGTTAAAAATCGTAGAGAGTGAAGCGAATTGGAAATTATGAGAAATTGTCAGAGAAGCAGCTTCAGTGAGCAATAATCAACGTACTTACATGTATTCCATGTGCGTCAAAGAGACTCTTTAAGATATTTGTCTCTTCATCCATGGCCTCACCAGTTTTATCAGTCGTTTCCGCATCTTTTTGCTCTAAGGATCCTTCTGCAGTATTGGGAAGAGCAAGTTGTTTATCTGATTGAATTCCTACGATGTTTATCTCTTCAGCCAGCTGACTGAAGATGTTAGAGGTTTCTGTGGAGGCATTGCTATCGCCATCATCTTTCAGGATGAAAAGATCTTTCATATCCCGAGCTTTGAAGAATCTTCTCTGTTGTGGGTTCTTCAAGATCTTGTTGGTGAGAAAATGTTTATAAATCTGTCTATGATATACCTTCTCCTCAATTGTGCCTCGAGTGATCAATCGGTAAACTGTAACATCCTTCTTCTGCCCTATACGCCATGCACGTTCCCTTGCCTGATCAAAAAAGCAAAATTGATTGTACCAGGGCGGGTTATTCGAACACTGAATCTGTGACATTCACAGAAAAAATTACCTGCATATCATTTGAGGGGTTCCAATCCGGGTCAAAGATGATGACCCTGTTCGCGCCAGTCAAGTTTGTTCCCAAACCACCCACCTTCGTCGTCAGAACGAAAACAAACACATCATCTGAGTTATTAAACTCATCAATCAAAGCCATTCTCTGTTTGACTGGTGTAAGACCATCCATCCTCCGATAACTATACTCATTTGCAATTAAGAAGCTCTCGAGGATGTCAAGCATTTGCTGAGTCTGTGAAAACAGAAGCACACGGTGTCCTTGCTGTTTCCAAACCTTGAGCACTTCTGCAACAACCTTCATCTTCCCACTGCGTTCTGGGTTCCCATAATCTGGGTTCTGGTGAGAATGTTCTCTCTCAAGTAGATCAGGGTGGTTGCATATCTTACGCATCACATCAATCCCATAAAGCGAATTCTTACTGCCATCCAAAATCTGTTCTACCTCGGAGCTTGCAAGGAATGCCCTGTAGATAGATCGCTGCTCTACTGTGAGGCTGCAAAAGAGAACGTGTTCAGTCTTTTTTGTAAGATGTGCGTTCACATCGGCCTTCATGCGGCGGAGGAGATACGGCATGATCAAATCACGAAGAACAACTGCGCACCTGCACATTGTCAAGAATTGTTAGATCACAAACTGTAACGAGATACCTAAGTGATTTAAAGGAACGACCAGGTAATTACCTATAGGCAGTCGACACTTGCAAGGGAGAAGCATTGGCATAGCCACCCACAGTTATAGGAGCAGAAAACTCTGCCTCAAACACGGGCATGACCCCCAGTTTTCCCGGGAAAACAAAATCGAACAAGGACCAGAGTTCTGTTAGTTTATTCTGGATTGGTGCCCCAGTCATAATAATTCGATGGACGGTCTGTAACTGTTTGCACACCAAAGTAATTTCAGCATTTGGGTTCCGGATCCGATGGCCTTCGTCTAGTACTGCATAACCCCATTCAATATTGAGCAGCTTCTCACATTGAAGCCTCAACTGCTCATATGTGGTGATGAGTAGCCCTGACTCAGAATTTAAAACCCGTTTTATCAAAGAATCCCATTTCTTGGTGTTCTTAGGCTTTTGCTCATGATCACTTTCAACTGAACCTTCACTGTCATAATCGCTATCCGAGGCCTTGCCTTGTCCTTTGCCATTCCCCAAATCTTTTGCGGAATCATGGAGTATTTCCACGTGAAAATCTGGGTACCATTTCCGAGCTTCTCTTCTCCATTGACGCAAGAGTGTAACAGGACATACGACAATACTTGGTTTGTACATCTTACTGAAATGCAAGGATCCGAGAAAAGATAAGACCTGTACAGTTTTACCAAGACCCATCTCGTCCCCGATAATCCCACCAACTCTTTGGCAATGAAGTTCCCAAAGCCATTGCACCCCAACTCTTTGGTACTCAAAAAGGTTACTAAATATGCATTCCGGAATATTTAATCCACCTTCAAGCTGTACAGAAGATGTCTCATTGTCATCAAAATCATCTAGCTCTTCTTCCTCACAAGTGGAAGTGGTCAAGATTCTCCTTCCATCTTCTGAAACATTGCAATGAAAATCAACATCATAACTTGTTACTTTACATAAACTCAAGTGAGGAAAAAGAAGCATATGCTTAACATTGGTAGAAACGGCTGAGACCTATCACTTAAAAGCCAGTGGTAACATGTAATGCTAAAATGTGGGACGATCCAATTACAAATTTACAAAAGCATTTGCTCCAATTAGTAGCCATTAAATCCACATACATATATTTAATTGTCAATAACATCAATCATACCACTTTCTTGAAGACTAGAGTCTTCGCGGGAGATTCGCTTTGTCCATTTCCTTTCAGGCAAAGGCCGCTTCTTTTTGCTCTTCTTCCCAGCTGTACTTTTCTTTACTTCATTATCCAGAGAATCAGGAGTCTTGTAAAGCTTTCTTAGCCTTCTAAAAGGAACAGAGGGCGGTTCAAGCTTTGGCAAGTCTTCTGCACCAAGTAGCTTGGTTGTCGGGCGAGCTTGCGCAGCCCGCGACATTGATTGGACAGCTCTATCAATAATGCCGGAGTCCTCATTTTTGTCATTTTCGTCTTCTCCTTCAGGTAGGTTGCGCGAATTTGATGGTCCAGGTTGTTGAAGTCGGCGTTCAAAACCCTCGAGCTTGTGAAATGGAGTTAAAATTCCTTTTCTCACCAATTCATCTCTTTCCTAGACAAGAAAGCCTTAAATTAGGTACTGCCTTTCATATATCCATTTTCCATATCCACATATTGAGAGAGTAATCAGGTCAAATATATAAAACCTCTAGAAGTCATCTGGACGTACCGTTTCAACAAAACCAGCTGAAGCTGCATCGAAAACAGCATCAAAATCTGTATCCTCATGAAATGAGACTACTTTCACTTTCTTCCCTTCTCTTTTGCTTGGTTTCCGAATCTCTTTCAATTTTCTCTTGCGACTAGGCTCTTCCTTCACTAGTTCTCGCAGTAGATTATCGCGATCAACACTACTAGAAGCGCCATGTAAACCAGTGAGTTCATTTTCAAGTTGAATTTTTCTCTTCTTAAGGCTTCTTAGACGGTCTGTGGCAAGGGCTTGTTGAAGTACAGAACCACTACGCAAGCCATGAACATCAGATTCCTCATCTTTCTCTAAGCCATTTTCTGCGGCAATATCATCCACGTGCTCAACGGTTGATGCAACAGCATCTATTTCAAACTTTACAGCCCTCAATTTATTCAAAAGCTCGTTCTGGCTGGATGGAAGCAGATCTCTTCCTTCAATCTGCTCAGCCTGAATATCCATACTCCCACCGTCATCGTTATCTAGTTTCTTCGTCGCCTGACAAAGAATATGCTAATATTTCAGACATGAATGTATTGAGGTTGTACCACATATAGATTCAAAATTTCATAAATTCTAAACCTTTTCATAGAATCAATAATGCAGCACTAATACCAAAAACATAAACGAATGAGCAAATATTTACCTCATCAAGTATCGTCTGTTCTAAATCAGCAGGATTGGCCAATGTCACACCTAAGCTACTCAACAAAGACTGATCCTCGTCTTCCTCCATTGAATCACGTTGTCAACTATAAACGTCCAATAGCAGAATAAAGCTGAGTTAGTGGTATTTCTATCAATCAGCGAGACACAAGAAAACAAAAAAAAAAACTCACTCAGAAAACAAACATTTATCTCTTTCAAGCATTTCAACGAACAGATGGTATACAATCTATATGAGTAGGGGCTTAATTTTCCTAGAATTCCCAAAATAAATTAGCGAAACTAGTTCAATTGTTCACCGATTCACAAAAAAACTTAGTCCATAAGAATTTGAGGTCGAGAAATTTGGGAAAAACAAGGAAAATTTATGCAGAATAACCGGAAAGAAGTAAAAAAGAGGAATCGAGAGAAAGAAGTCACAGCTGAGAAGCGACGGCGACGGCGACGGCTATCGGCGAAACTGTAGTCGTCAAGAAGATTAGAGAATTGATGCGAAAATTAGAGAGATAGATTTGTTTAAAGATGGAATTGTTTGTGTGTATATATATATATATATATATGATTTCGTAGTTTCCATAATTAAAATTTAATTTCTATTTTACCTATTAAAGAATAAATAAATAAAAGTTAGATAAAAAATTGAGAATGGTCAATGGGTCTTACAAAAACGGCCGTCAAAAATAAAAATAAAAGATTTAGGGTTTCATCCTTCCGACGTTCTAACTTCTCTCACCGCCGACGTTATACTTTTCCCGGTGATTCACTGGCTTTCCTTTGACCAGTGACTTTTTTTTTATCGATTTTATCTCAATAGTTGTTATCAGCTGTGTCCTTGAGTGGCTTCTCCAATGGTTGACATGTCTCCAGAATCTAAGATGGCTGAAGAGACGAAGAATAAGAAGAAGACTAAGATAGCTTTGCTGAAGAGATCATTGAGCGTGAAAGAGAGAAATTGGGTGTTGTTAAGAAGAAATCGAAGACGCAAAGGATTGGTTCTGAAACTGAGGATGGTATGAAGAATATGGAGACACAGGTTGATTCTGATGTTGAGTATGGTGTGAAGACATCGAAGAAGAAGAATAAGGAGATAATAGTTGGTTGTGAAGCTCAGGATGGTGTGAAGAAGAAGAAGAGCAAGAAAGAATCTGAGGTTGATGTGATAGGAAACAGTGATGATGCTAACAAGAAAAAGGGAAAGAGAAAGTGGGATGAGAGTGATTTGGGAGCTGAAGAGAACACACAAGACAAGGAGATGAAGAGGAAAACCAAGAAGAAGAAGAAAGCAACTGTGGATTCAGAGGTTGAAGAATCAACAAGGACTTTACTAAAGATGTAAACAAGGAAAAGAAGAAGAAGAAGAATTCAAACAAGAAGAGTAAACAAAATGAAGTTTCAGAGGTTGAAAAAGAAAACAACAATGACAGTACAAAAGAAGCAAAAAGGAAAAGGAAGAAGAAGAAGAAGCAAGAGTGTGGTAAAAGTGATAAAGGTGTAGTTACCCCATCAAGTAAAAGAACAAAAAGGGTCAAGTTCTCTGACCAAGTGGAAATTTTTAAGAAGAAGAAGAAGAAGAAGCAAGAGTGTGGTAAAAGTGATAAAGGTGTAGTTACCCCATCAAGTAAAAGAACAAAAAGGGTCAAGTAGAAGAAGAAGAAGAAGAAGAAGAAGAAGAAGAAGACAGGTATTGCCCTGACTTAGCTGAGGACATACATGAAGATGTTATGTTAAGAAGAAGAAGAAGACAGGTATTGCCCTGACTTGAAGAAGAAGAAATCCTCCAGAAAATATTACCACATAATTTAATTCCTAATATTGCCAAAAAACAAAACCCAAATTAACACAACAGAGAAAAATAAACAATAGAATTACATCAGGTTTTTAGAAAACTGGTCAAGTAGAGATTACACATAAGAAGCACAAGCAAGAAGAGATGAAGAAAGCTCACTGTACAAATGAAGCTCCACAAGAAGAAACCAAAACAAAAGACTTCTTCTGGGAAACTGTTAACAACCACCATCATAAATAAACACTTCAGATCTGTTTCCTTCCTTCTTTTAGAACCTTATTCGTCGTCTTCAAGTTCAACAATCCTCGCCCGTCTCTGAGCAGCTTTCCTTCTGATGAAGAAGCCCCATCTCATAGCTGCTTTGATCTTTAGCCATCCCACGACAGCTTTTCCCGAGTTCGAACGGTCCCCTTCGTAATCAGCTATTGAAGTCTGCAAAAAAGAGTGGAATCCAAACCCATCTTCTCCCATGTTCATTGGAGTTTGCTGGTCACCACCATTCATGCTAAAGAGTCTCAACAGTTGCCGCATATCATCATTCTCGAGCATTTCATTACTTCTAGCCCTAATCTCTTCCTCTGATAAAAACCCATCACTTCCTCTGTTACATGTATTTGACCAATCCTTGTAAGAGTTCATCTTAGGAGGAGGCTGAACCAGTTGTTGGTTTTGAAATCCTGTTGCTGGACCCAGCACCAATCTCGCACCACCGTTGCTATTGATCATGGTTTGTGAAGGGTTGCTGATAAGCTGGTCTTGTTGTGCATATGAAGTGTTTCCAAAGTGCATGTAAGAGCTAGTATTAGCAAGCTGAGACTGAGAGTGAGCCAGGAAATTTGAAGCCGGACTCTGGTTGTATACTGATGCTGAAAATCCCAATGAATGACTGTTAAATTCACAGTGCACACCAAAAGCAACAAAAAAAAATTGAGATTTGCGGCTACTGAACATTTACCTTCAACAGTTACGTCTGAATAAGATGTAGACGGTTGGCTTGGAACTGAAACTGGCATAGAGTAATCTACAGCATCCGGTTTGTTAACTTGATTGAAGTTCATTAGTGACTTGCTGTCATACTCAATAACTTGATCCCAATTTTCATATGCTTTCCTCACTAATCCATCGACGTAACCCTGCATTTTATATCAGCATTTTACTATTTTACCGAGTAGAGGATAGAAGAAACAAGTGTGAAATCTATAAGCAGTAAAAGACCCAGTAACACAAACCTTTTGGTTTTCAGAAAGAGAATCAGCAGGATAATACTGCTCCCCTGATATAAGACCACTAAACTCGTATATATTGTTAAACACAACACCGAGTCCTCGGGATAGTAGACGTAAAGCATTTCACTCAAGACACATGTCTTGGAATGCTCTGCAAGTGTTTCCCACATCCTGTTTGACATGCCACTTCCAAGAATCTGAAAATCATAGTAAAGAGACATCATGATGAATATTTCAACATCTTGCTAAGATACTGGATCGGGAGTTCCTGCGCATACAGTCCTGAGTTTCTGAGAGTCTTTCACCATAAGACGCAGGAATTCTTTAACATTGTAGATTCCTGCTTTATTGAGTTTCTTATGGAAAGCCCCGTCCTTTCCAATCTTTTCCAACCTCCAGACCTCATCATCCAAAGCAGGCGGATAATGTTTCTTGTACACTACAGAAAAGAACCATTAGGTAACAGGAAAACGAAGATTTAGAAACCTCACAAACCACTTCAAGATCATAGGACAGAAATTAGAAAAAGAGAACACGAGAGAACTTACATTCTCCACGATGGTCCTTCACGGTAAAAGCTTCTGTCTTTGCTTCACGTACACGTATCCCCTCACAGTAACCAGAAGAGACCCTTAAACCCAGCCTGAATTTTCTGCATCTTATCCAACTCGAGTTGTCTGTAAATATAAGTTCCCCTAATGTTCCCACACCTTCTTTCAAAGTCATGTGCATGTCACCAGTCAAGAGAGGCCTCTTTCCTTGACGCTCTTTCACCAAATGACCCTCAAATTCTTCTCCAGTCCAACCTTCATCATCTTCATTGTTGAAATCACCACCAAGCACAACAACATCGAGCTTTGCAGAAGCTTCAGGTCCTACTGTCAATACATGTCCAGTAGTCATAACCAACAATACAACATGGATCGCAGCACCTTGCTCCCCTTCTATCTTTCCTCCAGTAAACAAAGGAACAGACAATCTAGACCTAAGTTGCAGCTGCAAATTCCTTCCACTAATGCCTTCAATTCGTTTAGGAGAAGACCTGTAAAATCAAGCATTAGAAAAAGCACAACTACTCAGTCAATTTTATATTTTTAACATAAATCTCATATGTTACCTTTCATTAAGCCTTGCAACCTAGTTTCGCCAATGCCCGCTCCACCTCTTCACTTACCTGATTGACAATTCTCACAAGACGTTAAAGAAACACCACAAAGCACCAGAAGACATGCAAAGAAAAAGCCTTTTAAGCTCACCACTCGACGAAGAATTGGTTCCAAAGATGAACAAAGCCTCTGTAAACTATCCATCTTCAAAGCTTCCACAATTACACTACAATAACACAATAAATTTCTCAAAACCCAAATCTTACAACTTAATATCTAAGACATGCAGTTTATATTTTTTTAATCTTAAGAATTCCAATGGAGGTGACCGAAAGAACTCTGTTTTCTTCATACAACTAGAAACCCCTTTCAATTATGGTTTTAAGAAGCCAAAATCTATACTCAGAACACAACAAAACAAAGGGGTTGTACGAATTACAAACATAAACACAAATTACCTAGCAAGAGCTGGTTTTTTACGCTCAGGCTGCTGCTGCTGATTATTATCAGCTTCTTCCAATTTTCTCTTCTCTCTCATACTGTTAGTCCTCTCCATATACCTCGTATGCATATTGTTTTCCCAAATTTCAACTGCTACAAGCTCCAAACTTTCCGATCTGTAAAGATCAATAACAAAGCAAAACACTTCACCAACTCAAATCTATGATAAAAGAAGCAATTGAAATTCGATTCGAAGGAGACAGAAAAATACATCAAAAGGGCGTTTTGGTTTTGGATAAAAGAGAGAGAATATCAAAAGACTCTTATTTTTCGTAATTAAAGATCAAATTAAGTTACTTCAAGCACTTGGCTACATAATGATTAGTCGAGTATTTTTTACTGGTTTAAGTAATTCGGTACGGACAAGACCACAGTAAGCTTCAATTGTCGTCACTGTACTTCATTTATTGGATGACATTATTGCGCCGGCAGCTAGTGTATGTACTTTTAGCACATCCTATATTCTAAAGCTGATAATAAATATATACTACTTTGCAGTTTGTAACTTTCAATAAAGAACCCTAATTTGTTTTTTACAAGATTATAAAATTTTATAATAGTACAACACTTGAGGAACCACACCAATAGCAAGATTAGGGATACGATTCAACATGGGATATAATATAGATTACATGAATATAAAAAAAAATCAATTTGCAATGGAAAAGGGTTTAGGTTCGAATAAAAATCTTTATTTCTTTATTTATCTTAATTCATTTATCTTTAAATAATAACATCCTCCTCTATTAATTGTTTACTGGTAGATTAAAATAATTTAACTGCAAGCTAGTTGAGCCTGCAAATGGCCAATTAGGTTAGTTAAATAAAAACCAATACAAGTACAGACCGTATTTTAAATAAGATCAAATTACAAATCATTTTAATTGAATTATGAGACAATTCCATTTTTATCTATTATGCAACTTATAAAAAAATAGTATGCTGTTAAAGTAACGAAAACTCCACATTACAGCAAACAAAAAGGAACAAAGGAGTCTTTTTTGAAGCTTTTAACTTATCCATTAGATTCGATCAAGCTCCTTAATCTCTCAAAGTTACTACATTTCAAATATTATACGACAATGAAGAAAAGTAGCCATCGTCAAGTACCAATTCAACTGGAGTAAAGAACACAACAGATATATAACAAAAGCTTGAAGGTCATAAGCCGAGATATACAAATCCGCGACAGAGTTTGGTTGAGACAGACTTCACTTTCCCCTGTTAACATAAAAAGGGTCGTGTTTCAATTTCAAGTCAAAGTGACAAACCAAGCTTTTACATTATAAAGAGAAAGGAAAAAAGTAGAGAGACCGTGTTACTTACGCATTCATCATCAGAGTAATGTTGTCTCCTTTGAGTAAAATCCTTCCTGAAAATAGGTATTAACTCGAGTCATTGAACCATTAGCAAACAAAATCAAAACATGTAATAAGGATAGTTGTGATCAAAGAGTGAGTCTAGTATAAACTGACCAATTGGTTTCCTGGTGTTCTTCTTGATGCTCACTTCTTCAGCCTCATCCAACACCAGATTCATGTATTCGTCAAAACCCTGCAAAAATAGGAGAAATTGAAACAAGGAGTCAATGATACACCCAAAGTCAAGTAAACAAACTCTAAGTTTTAAACAGATTATAGAATGACACAATCACAAATCTCAAGTTTCTCAGAACTAGCATAGAATCAAACTAAGAAAACTACAATCTTAACTCAAGGAATAATACAAGTACAGAGCAATACAAACTGAAACAACGAACATCCAGAGTCAAGTAAATACCTCTTAAGTTTTAAGCTAATGAGAATGAAATCATCACAAATCTCGAGTTTCTCCAAATTAGCATAAAATCAACATACGAAAAGCTTGAATCTTAACTTGAGACGAATAAAATTATAGCAATACAGATCGAAACAAGGAACATCCAAAAGCAAGTAAGCAGCTCCAAGTTTTAAGCCAATGAGAATGAATCTTAACTCAAGAAGAATACAAACTGAAACAAGGACCATCCAAAGTTAAGTAAGCAACTCCAAGTTTCGAGTTTCTCCATATAGCATAGAATCAAACATAAGAAAAGCTTGAATCTTAACTCGAGAAGAATAAAACTATGGCAATACAGATTGAAACAAGGAACATCTAAAGTCAAGTATGAAACTCCAACATCTAAGCCAATGAGAATGACACAATCATACATCTCAAGTTTCTCTGAATTAACATGGACTCGACCAAGACAACCAAGAACAGCTTCAATTGTAACTCAAGAAGAATAAAAGTACAGCAATACAAATGCAACCTAAGTCAAGATAAAGCGTGGACCAACCTAAGAATCAAACTAGTATCTACTGGCAGGCTCTTATCAATGCTTGGTTGAGTAATAACAGAGACAACTATTAATGTCAACAATCTATTTTCGATTCCATGAAAGAACTAAATAAGTTCACCTATTCACAGTGCTGATGTATTCAACTATTTCCACAAAAACAAGCAAGAAAATTTCATCAATTCATGCTTATGGGGATCCATTATCAACAAATTCTTAGCGAAACTGCGTAATGCATAAGAATATATGATGACTTACAGTGATTCTTCCTTCAATCCTCAAATCTTTCTGCTCAAACAGCCAAATCTGGATCCTAGCTTTCTGCATCACAAATACAAAAGACCAGAGCACAAATCAGAAACACGGACTAGTAACCTAAACCTCGCAACTCCATAGAAGGAGATATTCTGAACACATTACGTTAACGAATACTAAAGCAAATCAGAAGAAACTGACTAAGGAACTTACGCTTTGAAGAAACCTGAAAATCAAGTTCTGAAGCCGTCACAAAGCCACCGGAAAACAAAAATCCAAAATTAGGTATCGGAAAAAAGAAGATAAAGAACGAGAGCTCTCGAAACAATAAATAGATCGAACAGAGTAGATTACAAAAGGAATCGAAGAAGAAAACGTACGATAGGTTGGGTCATAATCCTTTGAACTTTGGTGCTCGCCATGGCTGCCGAAGTTTGAAATCTCTCTGTCAAGCTTCCAAAAAATCTCTTTAGAGGAAAAATCTAAAACACTTCACTGCCTTTTTTCTCCCTCGCGAGCTATTTTCAACATTTTTACTAAAATTCGTTCTCGGTGCTCGTAAAAGTTGGAAATGTTGAATCGGCCCCATAACAAAATAATGTGACTTTTTGGCCCAAAATACTATAATAAAACATGATTTAGAAGATACGAAATCATTTCGTATTCATTAACGACAAAAAAAAAAAAAGAAGATACGAAATCATTTCGATTCTCTCTTACTCTGAAGTGGCTATTAGTTTCACTTTATGGTTCAAGGATGATTATAGTTTGTGAAATCACATTCACGTGATGATTGGAGATTGTGAAATGAATTTGGTTAAAATCCCGATTATATTTTAAAACGACTTAATTTTACAAAGGTGTGCTCAAAGCTCAAATTACAAAGAATGAAACTTGACCAAAGATTTTGTCTCACATTCTTTATAAATAAACAAACTTCATTCCTCAAAACACAAAATGTACAAACCAACAATAACAAGCATCATCAGCTAAATGAAACTGAAGCTGAGTAGAAATGGTCAAATCTCACAATCTCAGATTTTCAAATTAAAATAAGACTAAGAAGCTTACGCTATATCTATGACTAACTGAATCAAAATCCAAATACAAAACAATTAGCTTTGTACAAAGAATCCAGCTTTTGAATCTCTCCATCATCCACCATTTATCATTAGAGATTGAAAAGGAACCTTTTTTATCTCCACAATTGTGGTGTAATCGGTGTTCATCGGCTGCTTCCATGGCTCACCATCCATTTGCAAGAACGCGTCTTTCCAATCACCTCCTCTTAGCTCAAATCTAACCGCAGCAGCCTGAAATGATCACCAAAAATCGAACCTTTTAGTCAAAATCATTGCTTAATGATTCTACATTGACCAGTGTTTGTTTAAGTTACCTGAGCTATGTGTTTGGCAGAGATGAGCTCAGCCATGACAAATGACGCGTGCCATCCTTGCTTGAAACCGAAGATTTCTATCAAACCGTCATCACAATGTGCTTCCACAAATCCTCTCTGAGAAAAACCGAAAACCATTTGGGTTAATAACATCAGAGAATTGAGTTTATTTACGATGAAATGAAACCGAAACAATACCTTCTCTAGATAGTCCGGTTTTAGATTACCCCACGGATGTCTACCACTTCCATAGTTTTGAAGATTCAATGCAACAATTGATCTCACACTACAAGATAAATAAGTACATCAGGCTTAGCATCAAGATGATAGATTGTAATACGAAAAACATAATATCCAAAAGCTTTTTTCTTACTTTTTCGGGACTGCAATCTCTTCCCATTGAGAACAGTTTGCCTTTTTGATATGGATTTTCATTATGTTCCTAAGTCCCCTGCAAATTCAAATAGCACAAAACCAACAGGTTAACAACACAACAAAGAGCTTAAGCACAGAATTACACACACAAATTAATTACACAAACAGAACCAGAAATGGCGAACCTTAAACCTGGATCGCTGACACAAGGCGTGCAAAACCAACCTTGACTGCAACTAAAACCCGAATAAATAATCTGCAAAAGCAAACATTGAGTTGTTGATAATCTAGTTTCTCAAACTGGACATAACCATTTTAGCTTTTAAGTTTTAACAAAGACAGAGAATGAGATTCAAGTTTGGATGAAGATCTCAACAAACCTTATTTGAAATAGGGCCTTGAGCAAGATATGGTTTAGTATTGCGAAGATGGTGGAAGCCATATGCAACTTGAGCATCCATACCTAAACAAACCCGACAAACACGAAGATCTAGTCAAAAAGATATTTGTGAAAAAAAAATTAGGATACAAAAAGAGAAGAAGTTTCTATCAAACCTATGCTTAAGTAATTGTAGAATACGCCTTCATAGGACTTTGCTAGTGGAGGTGCATCTATTCCTGCGTCCAAACCCTGAAACCACGAGAAAGCCCGGTTACTTGCTAGACCATGGCAATCAATAGAAACACAAGATAATGATTCAACGAGGAGTACCAAGCCTAAGGAAATAGAGCCAAACCTGATCAAGTTCACATTCCTCGGCGGTTTTTAAAGAATAAGGAGGATTTACAACTTCTCCAGATGGCATTGACACTAAAATCTTCCAGCTGCATCATCATATACCCAAACCACACATTTTTACAACACCACAAATAGAATAAAAACTACTTGCTTAGAGCAAAATCAGACTTTTACCTATCTAGTCGAGCAACTGGACCCATACTTGCGCGATGGAGCGTTCTTTTAACAGCGGATCTCCATGCAATAGGAAACGAACCACCCTGAAGAGAAAAACAAAAAATGAACACTTTTAAAATGCAATTCATTAAGAGACTTGTCGCGGCAACATAAGAGAGAACAAAGACTGACTCACCCAACCAAAACTTCTTGAGAGATCATTTCCAGTACCAAGAGGGATAACACCAACCGGAGGAATTAATGACTTTCCATCTTTATTAAGTTCTCCCAGACAACCAAGAACCCAACCAACAGTACCATCACCACCTGCAACCTATCAAAACTAATCCCATTAACATTCTAACTGCTAAAAAGAATGAAAAACATGAGATTGAGAAAACGTTATCTCTACTCACCATAATCCTCAACCTTGCTCTGCATTCTTTTGCACATTCATCTCCTTCTTCTGCCACTGTCTCCAAACACGCCAGTCCATATCGAACAAACTCATGAGGCTTCACTTCCGTGAGATCAAACACCTGTATTTACGGAATCACCATTATAAACTTTACATATTATAAACACATCAACTCAACATTTCAACGACTCAAAAATTATTCCATCTTTCAAATTAACTCATAATTCAAACAAACAAACAATCAACTTTACACATTCTAAACAAATCAACTTGACGTTCCAAAGACTCAAAAGGTTCCATCTTTCAAATTAACTCATCATTCAAACAAACAAAAAGCTTTTAACATTTCTCACCAAACACACTAGATCTCAACATCAACTAACCATGAAACACTTAAAAAGCCAGAACAGTAAGCAAAGTCAAGAACAACACGAGATCTGATCAAGACAGAACACTCAACACATCTCTCTATTGCACACTGAAAGCAAAACCCAAGAACGAATCTGCCATATTTCAATAGATCAGACCGATTCTAAACACAAACACCCACTAAATTACAAACCATTAAAAAAAAGTCTTGATTTTTAAGTTTTAATTGCAAATCAAATTGAAGTAACTGAGAGCATAATCTAGTAAATAAAAGAAAAAAAAAACAAACCTGTTCTTCGCTCATCAACTGTTGAAGCCTCTCTTTAAGAACAGGTCCATGACGACCGCCAGAATTAGGATTAATGAAAACAACCATTGGCGCGTGAGGAGCCATATCAGCAACAGCACCACCAGGAAGAAGTAAATGATCAGGAATCGCCGAAGAATCTTTACGTTTGATACAGTCACGCATAGCGAGACGAAGATACTCAGGCATCATCAACCTCTGACGTAGCTCCTCTTTGTCTATACCAACCCATGTTAGATTAGCGAGTCCACAACCTCTCATCGCTTTTGAATCAACCGTTGATGGTCGTGAAGGCACAAAGTTTTCCGTCGGTGCATCGGTTTTTGATCTCGGAGAGTCCATTACTCTCGCCGGAGGATTAAAGTTTCTTTTTTGAGACAGGGGAAGACAAAAAGATGAATACTTTTCGTTTTGTGATTGGAGAAAAGAAGGAATATTCAAAACCCAGATAATCAAAATTGGAGTTTCGGAAAGAAATTAAAATATAAGGATTGAATTTTTTTTGACGATTTCTTCGCTGTGGATTCAAACTCAGCCAATCTAAATATTCGTTGATAGTTGGTAACTTTGTATTGTCTTGTCTGTATGTTCATATACATATATATATATATGTTTAATTTCAAAGACAGCGCACAAAACGTGTGATTTAATTATTAAATGTATATTTAATTTCAATAAGAGAATTACACTGTTGGATTTTCATGTGGCGTCATAAAAATTGCTACCTACGCGCGTCAACGAAATTCATGAAATTGCCTCTCTTTATTTACTTCAGATCTCTGATTTACCAAACAATATTAGATTTAAGCATTTGTCATCATAATATAAGTTTAATAAGTTAATAGCATATTAATTTGTGTTTTAAGGTATGCGGATCTTATATTTAAGTAAGACAAATTAAGTTATTTCTAATTAAGTTGTACAAATGTTTATATGATCAAAAAGATGGCGTAAAATTAAATTTTTGATTTTGTTTCATTTTTGTAAATGTCTCTAAAATGAAGATAAATCATGGTATATTTGGATAACCAAATCAAGACATAGTAAGAATAGGATCTAATGTCATTATGATCTATGATCATCATATTCAAAATTGTTCCATTATTTGTTATCTCTGGTGAATATGATTAATTCCATTATTCAAAAGTGAAAGCTACTTCCCATTGTTGGGATCTTTGTTTCTTCTTCTAGAATCGGTTGATATTTAAATTTGATAGAAAAAAGTGCCTCATTTACTACTTTTCCCATTGCATGATATCAGAGGTTTTAGGAAAAACAAATGATTTTCACAAAAATAATGTTTTGTGACCAAGAATTTTCAAAGTTTGGTCCATCATTTCAACATTTATATGTGGAAGAGGAAGTATAAATTCTGTTGTCTCATAAAAAAAACCAGGCTTAAGATCTTTTATGAACTAGAAGACAGCTATTTGTTTTTAGTGGCCCATTAGTCATTAGCCATTTAATATGAAATTCCCTCTGGTTCATATTACATATGATGTTTTAGAAGTTTTTTATTGTTTCAAAATATAAGATGTTTTAGTGAATTTTTCAAGGTTTTATGAAAAAAATAAATATATATAATTTTTATGATTATTTGTATTCTGTAGTATATTTTATCATTGGTCAAATTATCTATAACTAGATGTATTAAAATTATTATTTTATTATAAAAGAAACAAAAACAAAAAAAAACATTAATTAGTTTTTTAAACTTTGTGTTTTTAGCCAAAACATCTTATATTCTGAAACAGAGGGATTACTTATTGGTAAGAATAATCATTTCAAAATTTTATGTTGGTAATAATAATGTTTTTGGTCTGGTAGCATGATTAAATGATTCGTACTTCTACATCATATGTGAGGTTTGATTTTTAGAGTGTACAACTATTGTAGGTTAATTATGTGTGAAAAATTTTAGAAGTTCTAATACATTGCAAATAAACGTCCAATACTCCAATGTGAAGTTGTATGCTATAAGTTTAATTATGTATCGACCTATCTTGCGTACGCATTTTGTCAAGACCAAACCTGATCTAAACCCAACAAACTTGGATTTTAGGCATCAACAATATATCAAATATTTAGGGTTAATATTTGGACGAAAGTTTTTGCTGTAATCGTACAACTCATGTAAATTGGCCTAAATTTTTCAAGTTCAAACCTTGGTGATATAAAACTTGTACTGTTTTATGCTTCACATCACTTAAGTAGGATGTCCCTGTAGTAGATGTATGTTGCAGGCAGTTCCATTCGTGTGACCATTGAATTGTCTAAAATTTTATCGGACATCAGAGAAAAGAGATACTCCTATTTTTGTTTTATAAAAAATGTGGTTTTAAATTTTAAACAGATTTTAAAAGTAAATTATAATTATATTTTTTCAGTGTTTGTTATAATGAGAAATAAATTCGTTGGAGGTTGCCGAAAAATAACTAATCAAGTGCAAAAAGAACTAAAACACCTTTTGCAGAACAACCTGTTATTGGACAACGGAATTAAATTGTGAAATATTTTGACGGTCTTGCATTTTTCAGGATGGAAATTAATGGTTAATTAATCTGGACTGTTAGATGAGTGCTTGTGAAAATCAAACCAATTATTTTTATAAATGTTATGCACGTATTTGTACTCAGTTTTCCCCATACTAGCATGCGAATGAATATGGACGATAGATACTAATAAATGAATATTTCTATATTTTTTTTATTTAATTAATAGTTGTAAAGTATATCTCAACAATTTTTATTTTTTTTTTGGTTTTAAGTACTATATCAACAAATTGCTTATAAGTTATAACTGTTGTAACATTATCATGGGAAACGATTAGGTTTCAACTTAAAGGTTCCTTATCTCGGTTGAATTAGGAATCTGAAAAGTTATATATATATATATATATATACAAGTTTTATGGATGAATTATTGTGAGAATTACTTGTCTTTTGCTCGAAGTAAGAAACCCTAATAAGAAAAGAATTATGGAGAATCAAGAACAGACGGTTTCACGTTTGAGATAGATTTCTGGGAGAAAGAATATGTGATATCATCTCCTATGTATTCTTAAGCGGCGGCTGCGAATTGTTTGTTGAAGTTTATCCCAAAGGATGTGGTGGTGAAGATCACTTGTCTCTGATCCTCTGCGTTGCGAATCCTGAATCACTCCGATTTGGATGGAGAAGACGAGCTACTAGTTCCATAATTCTGTTAAACCAATTAAGCAAATAACTGTTAGATAATTCCTAATAACTTGAGAAACAAGTATATTTTAAATAAAATATGATTTAGAAGATAAAAAATATATAAATAATATTTAGTTTAAATTAGATAAATTTTTGTGTTTATAAAATCTATTAGAATTAGGAGTTGCTAATTCATATAACTAGGAGTTTATGTGGAGAGTTGTTCCATGAGAATTAAGAAAGAGATTTACTTTTTGAGAAGTTTTATAATTCAATAAGAAAATTTATTCTTATAATCTTGAAGTTTCTAAGATTACATTTGGTTTCAGAGCTTTTGATATCGTTACGAGGACTCAAGATCATCTAACTCAACCCTTTCGTCACCATTTTTCAGTTTTATTTTTTTTATCTCGGGCTCTATACTTGAAGATGTTTGGTTTTCGCAGCTTCATTTCATTTTCGTTGTTGGATTCTTATCCACCATCATTTTCAATTTCCAGCAGAAGCCCCACCGCCTTTTCTATCTCCTCTGAATCCATATTAGTCTATGAGAATTGGCTCCACATAAGCAACTCTCTCTGTATGAATTGCCACATCTTTTTTTTACTTATTCCCATTAGGAGAGAACAATTATGATTTCCTTCCTTTGGGAGATATGATTTACGCATTTTTTATTTTCTATGGAGAAAAAAATTTCTTCAATTTTTTAGTCCAATAGAGGTGTTGTTTCTTCATTTCGTAAATCGATAATATTATACATTTTTCTAACCAATTTATTATCTTCTGCCAATTATATGTAACTCTTGTTGACAAATAAGAAAAAACTGTTTAGCGTCGGTCTTGAATTTCATTTTAATACTCTTAACATTCCGTGCATGAGATCATCTCTTGATACTGTTGTTGCTACTGGTTTGCCTATTTGGCTTATTGAATTGATGTTGATATCTTCTACGTGTCCAAACATAACTTATAAATTGCAAATATATAACAATCATCATTTCAAATTTTTGTTTATTTATCCCTATTTATTTGAGATTTTTTTGTATTTTAATTTATTTGATACTCGGTTTTCTTGCATGATAAATATTTTTTTTTTAAATCTAATTTATAATTTCCTTTGTAAATTATGGTTCTGTAAATTATTAAATTTTTTGCAATGAATTAATTCTCATGATGATAAAATTATTACAAAATATTTATATATTCATGGGTTGATCTATTTAAGTATTTGATCTATGCAATTAAGTAGATTGGTGTGTTAGTTAATCCAGTTAAATTACTTTAAGATTTATTTAACACATAACTAATTAAAATATTGAATTAGGTTAGATTATACTGAATTAATTTTGTTTGTTTCAAAAATTAGAAGTGTATTGTAGTTTTAAATAATATAAAAATTTTAATTTGAAAATAAAAGTTTAAATTTTAGTGAAATAATAAGATTTACCATATATTTCAAAGATAGAGAGTAAAAATATCTATTATATATATATATATATATATTTTCATTGGTTTTCTTTTTTGATTAAATAAACAAAAATAACATAATTTTTAAGTGTGTCAAAATCTGATAAGTCAACCGACATATGTCATAATCATGTTAATTATAATTTTAATACGTGTTAACCTTATGCAAAAGTGACCAAAATTTATATAATAAGATATCTTTGTATAAATTATTTTCTTGGTAAGTCACCAAGGAGATAACTAGATTTTTGGTGTTTATGCTATTACGTTTGAAAGTCTAATTAGAGTTGATTAATTGCATTATGTTGTTAGATTGTTTGTTATAAATTTTTTTTAGTACTATGAATTTTTAGAGCTTAACTAATAATCCTATTTTATTTATATGGAATCATTGGCTGGATAGAAAAATAGTAATAATTGTGATATCGTTGAAGACTTGGAAGGTATGGTTTCGTTTCTAAAGGCCAAAACCGGAAAGATTAATGTGTAAAAGATATATTGGGCCTAAAAGGCCTGGACCTTAAACATTCCCATTCTCTTGATTCCATGAAAAAAAAAATTGAAAAAGAAAAGAAGAAATCGTTCCTTTGGAGCAGGAGAAGAAGGATAAGGATGATAACGGTAAGCCAAGTTTCGTCTTACTCTTCTTCTTCAAACCTCGCATCTCTGTCTCGTCTCAACCACAAATCATCTTCGAGATTCCGAAGCTCTTCTATTTACAGAGAAAGCTTCTCTGTTTCGACAAAGACCAGGAACACTTGTAAAGCCAAATCATGGAATAATCTCGGTCTTGTTTTCGACTCTAGAAGGTACTTCTTCAATCTTATATCAGATGGGTTCTATGTGATTTTGATGATACTGGTCCTGTTTTTGATAATGCTACTTAAAGTTTCTCAACTTTTCAGATTGAAATGTATGTGAAGTCCATGCTGATGAAACTAATGATAAAGTTTTTAAATGTTTTGGAACCAAATTGTGTGTCTTAGGTTATGGATAGTTCGTAAAGCACTTACATTTCAGGAGATTTGAGGGATTTTTTAATCCTTTGTTGTTGTTTTCTCACTTTACTGTTGCATTGTATGTCGATTGGAGTTTATGTTTCAGCTCTGAGGCTTCAGTTTTTGATCCTTTGGGAATCAATCCAGATGAAACTTCTGGTCTAAGTAGTATTTGGGAAAACTTTCAGAGTCTTTTGTCTCCAGCATTTGAAAGCTCATCCGGTAGCAAACGAGATAAGCCGTCTTCTAATCGGGGCGTGGCAGGTTTGGTTTACCTTATATGCATTTTGTTATTGTGTGGTTTAGCATGATTGATGAGACTCACTCTTTGAAATCTTCAGCTGCTATTGAAGACAGTTCCATTGATTTTGGAGATTTCTTCAAGGGACCATTGCCAGGGAAGTTTCTGAAGCTTCTCGGGTTCTTAGCTCTCTCTCGGCTTGGAATATATATACCACTCGGTGGTGTTAATCGAGAAGCTTTTGTTGGCAATTTGGATCAGAATAGCATTTTGAGTACATTGGATACATTTTCTGGTGGAGGCATTGGTAGACTTGGTATATGTTCTCTCGGGATTGTCCCTTTCATCAACGCGCAGATTGTGTTTCAGCTTCTTGCTCAAGTCTATCCAAAATTGCAAGATCTTCAGAAAAAAGAAGGTGAAGCTGGTAGAAAAAAGATTCTTCAGTATACTCGATACGCTTCAGTCGGCTTTGCAATAGTACAAGCAATTGGACAAGTGTTTTACCTTCGTCCTTACGTTAATGACTTCAGCACAGAATGGGTTGTTTCTTCTGTGACATTATTAACGCTTGGTTCTATTCTCACTACATATATTGGAGAGAGAATCTCTGATCTGAAACTTGGAAATGGCACTTCCCTTTTGATATTCACTAGTATTATCTCTTACTTACCTGCATCATTCGGTAGAACAGCAGCAGAGGCCTTACAGGAAGGAAACTATACTGGTCTCGCCACCATCGTTGTTTCATTTCTCCTCTTGGTTCTCGGGATTGTGTATGTTCAGGTAACTAACTAACTAACTATACAAAATTTTGTTCCTTTAATGGATCTAAGAAGTTTGGTAATGCTTATATAGTCTAACAAGCAAATTCTTTCAGGAAGCAGAGAGGAAAATTCCGCTCAATTATGCCTCGAGATACACTAGCAAAGCCGGTGGGCTTCAGAAGTCTGCTTATCTTCCTTTCAAGGTCAATAGTGCTGGAGTGATGCCTATCATTTTCTCCACATCATCTCTGGCTCTTCCCGCTACTTTAGCACGATTTACCGGCATATCTGCTCTGAAGAATGCTGCTTTTGCTTTGAACCCTGGAGGTGAGTTATCGTAATACACACCAAAGATGAAGATTTAGTCCTTTGAAACTATTTTGCCAATGATATAGAGACCTAAAGACTTCACACACAATCCCTTGCAGGTTCTTTCTATCTTCCAACCAATATACTTCTCATAGCTTTCTTCAACTACTACTACACTTTCCTGCAACTTGACCCAGACGATGTGAGTGAGCAATTAAAACGCCAAGGTGCATCGATCCCTCTAGTCCGACCTGGTAAAAGCACTGCTCTCTTTATCAAAACCGTAAGATCTCTCTCTCTCTTTCTCTCATCCCTCAGATTGGTTAGCTACAGTCTGAAAATCCCTGGCTCTGATTGCAATATCAGGTCCTTGGTCGGATATCGGTTCTTGGTTCTGCATTTCTGGCTGTTCTAGCTGCTGGTCCTGCCGTGGTTGAACAGATCACTCACTTGACAGCATTCAGAGGATTTGCAGGCACTTCTGTTCTGATCCTTGTTGGGTGTGCGACAGATACTGCAAGAAAGGTTCAAGCTGAGATAATCTCGCAAAAGTACAAGAACATTGAGTTTTACGAGCTTGACAAGTATGATCCATGAACTGGTAGTTTCTGTTTTACACATGTTAACGTCGAATCAAGTCACTATGTATGCTCTTGTCATAGAATGAAACTTTATAACAAAGGTTTGGACTTTGATGAGTATATAATGCACTTTTTTCATGAATTTGCCAAAAGAAACTTAATCCGAAGCCAAAGTCAACATTTGTATCGGAAACTAATTTCACGATTTCAATCAGAAGCTCAAGTTGGAAAATAAGAATCTTAAGGGCACTGAGACAGGAAATCCAAAATTGAAATGAATTCATAATATATCTAGTTTCCTTTTCTATGTATAAGCATTTCACATGGGGACAAGTAAAACAATTGACCAGTTCAAAAATACTATGTACAAAAGGCATATAACAAACCCTAGAACCCTTTTGTTGTAACCTAAACCTTAAAATCCTAGTCTTTTAATATCACAACAACATAAAATCTAAAGCAAACCCTTTTCAAAGATCTGTGCTTTCATTTTCACATTGTCCCCTAGGCTCTTGAATAGTGAACTTTCTCTGTTTCTGTTCATCATGCTTTGATCTATCTGAAGCTGAGGCCAACCATTTAAGCAACTTGATAACACTTGGGGTATCATCGAGATAGTACTTGGCCTTGCTTGGTTTCTGACCCACTGTGCACGCAAAGACCTCTGAGAGACCAATAGAGGAGACGTCTTGGTGCTTCACTATGCTATCAAACATGTCCTCATCAGACCGATCATCACCAATGCACAAAAAAAAATCAGGTCTCTTCCCTTTGCTGTTCCTCATCGTTGCTATCAAATGCTCCACCACATTTCCTTTGCTTACTCCCTGAAAACCAAATTCACATTACAATGATGATAATAATGAATATTTCAAGCAAGCAAATCTCGAGTTAGATCATATACATACCTGAGGTTTAACTTCTACAATGCGCTGGCCACTCTTGACAACAACAGGCTCATTGGTGAGCACGCTCTCTAGATGATCAAGAAGCTCCTTAGCTTGCCAAGAACCAAAAGAATGGTCAGCTTCTTGGTGGTGCCACACCATAGCACTCTCTTTCTCCTCTATGAATGATCCATCAGTCGCTTCCATGTAGTGATTCATCACCGGTTCAGCTATCTTCTTCCAGCTTAAATCCGCAGGTAATGCACTCGTCTCCCATGGGGAATTAGAGTTCCATCTGTGATAATAGAATCAAAAGGAGATCAGTTTTAGCTTTACATAAATGAGAGAGAAGATGATGAAAGGGAACGGTTTTAGCAGTACCTAGTGAAATAACCATGTTCAGCTGAGATACCAAGATTTGGGCAAGAGCCAAACCAGTTGCTGAGAGGATCCTTACCTCGACCACTAACAATAAAGACTAAGTTGTTGGGGTCGTCACACAAACGATTGAGAAGCTTTATGAGATCATTACTTGGCTTTTTATCCAGAGTCTCCTGATCCATCATTGTCCCATCATAGTCCAATAGGATCAACCTACTGCTAGTCCTCTTATACACAGGGACTATGGTTTCAACATTGAGTTTTCTGAAATTCGGATCTAACGCCACAACTCTGAACCCAAGACCGAATCCGATTCCCCAGAATCTCTTGTTGTAATGATCTTTGCATGCCCTTTGAAGATCTTGATCATAACTACGAGCCCAGTAGACAACGTCGTGAGAGCTTATGTACTTGTGATGCTTCTGGTGGCGCAGATTTTTCTCTTTGTCTGACAGTGTGAACGCAGAACTCATTGCATCAGTGACTGCATCGATGTCCCACGGATTAACTCGGATCGCACCACTCAGAGATGGAGAACAACCAATGAACTCAGAAACAATAATCACACTCTTCCTAACATCATCCTCCCCAAAACCTAAAGCTGCATCCAAAACAGGGCTGCCCTGCCTAGTCACTGTGTACTTGTAAGGTACCAAATTCATACCATCTCTCACAGCATTGACCACAACACACTCCGAGATTGCATAATAAGCCACTTTATCCAAGGTACTAACAGGTCCATTGACAAACACAATAGGCTGATAACCACTAGGTATCCCAAATTTAGAATTGATCTCATCAGCAATCATATTAATCTGTTTCTCTACATCTTGAACATCTTTACCTGAACTCCGAGCAGGATTAGTAATCTGAACGAGAACTACTTTCCCACGAAGCCCTTGATTCTGTTCAAGAAGCTGACCCATCGCCCAAAACTTCAAGCTAATACCTTTGAACATATCCAAATCATCCACACCTAACATCACAATGTTCCCTTTGAACCTTTCTCTCAACTCCTTCACTTTCTCAGCAGTTTCTTCAGAAGCCTTAATAGATTCAATCTGCCCCATATGAATCCCAACCGGCAAAATCTTGATGCTCACCGTTCTTCCAAAGTATTCAAGACCAATGTAGCCTCTTTTAAATTCGTAATCAAGACCAAGCATCCTACTACAACAAGACAAGAAATGCCTAGCGTAATCGAATGTATGGAATCCAACCAAATCACAATTCAGAAACCCTTTGAGAATCTCATCTCTCACAGGAAGAGTTCGGTAAATCTCCGATGAAGGAAATGGACTGTGAAGGAAAATCCCAAGCTTTATCCGATGAGACCTATTCCTCAAAAAAGTAGGCAAAATCATGAGATGATAATCATGAATCCAAACGTAATCTTCATCTGGATTAAGCACTTCAAAGATCTTATCAGCAAAGATCTTATTAACCTTCATATACGCTCTCCAATTAGATCGATCAAAGAGAGAGCCTTGAGCTTGCGTCATAGGGAGAAGATAATGAAAAATAGGCCAGAGATAGTGTTTGCAGAAACCATGATAATACTTGCTATGCAAGTCATTAGGTAAGAAAGTAGGAACACATTGAAACTTCTCAAGCAAGAACTGAGAGATGTCTTCTTGCTCAGAAGGCAAAACGTCGACGTTTAAAGATCCGACGTAGACGACTTCTGTCTCCGGAGGAAACCCATCTTTGAGTTGTAAGTAAAGACTGTCATTGTCGAATTCGAAACACCACTTGTTCGACGTAATGTCTCTGTGAGCACGAAGCGGAAGCTGATTCGAAACAACGATTCGTCTCGGCTTTGTAACCCACGCGCCACCGTAAGGATCGTTGTTTCCTTCTCCTTCGTCGGTTTCGAGACCAGAAAGCTTCGTTACCGCGTTGGGGATCTGATTACGACCCATGACCCGGTAATCATCTGCTGAGACCAGACTAAGCTGATCTTTCCAAGATTCCGGCGACATAACGAGAGAACAATTCAAACTTTAGATTTGGGTGAAATCAAGAAGTCAAATTTTCTTCTGGGTTTTGTTTTGTTATTCAGATTTCATAACATCGGAAGAAGAAAACGCGTAGTTACGATGAGGAAGAAGAAGAGAGCGTCCATATTGTGAAATTTAAGAAAAAAAAAACGGGATTTTTTTCGGTGAGGATAAGAACGAAACGAAATTGGAAAATTAATAAATTCTACATATTTAAAAAACGAGGCCTTGTGGAATATTTAGACGGTCTTGATTTTCTCGAGATGGAAATGATTGGTTAATCTTAACCGTTGGATGAGCGCGTGTGAGAAATATGAACCGACTTCTCCTTTGGATCTTTAAAGCTATAACCCTAATTACTGATTAGTTTAGTTGCTGTGAGCTGTTACTTCTGCCTTCTCCAATTATATTTCTACTTTTTAACCCAAATGGGAAGTAAATATTTACAGCTATTATCTTACATATATATGTTGTTTAAAAAAAATCATATTGCTGACGTGGATCATTTGGGACACGTCTTTGGATATTGAAACAGATATTATTTTCTAATAGATTGGACAAAACCTGGCGACTCCATAAACCTTAAAATTGAAAGGAAAAATATATTTTTTGAGGAATAAAATATTAGAGAACAATACAGAAAAATCATTAATTTTATAACTGCTATGAATTTGTACTCACATAAAAATTCCACAAATTCTATGAATTTGGACAGAAAGAAAGAATTTAATATTAATTTCTATTAATTTCTAATTGTAAAAATAGTAAATAATTAAAAAGGGAGAGAATTAAGGTAAAAAATGTACAGTATTTTATTATTTAGCTGTCATAACATTTAAAATTAAATTTTATCAAATGTATTTTTTCAGCATAGTCTAAGATTATCCCAATGGTCACATGACTCACATCATGGTCCTAATGTAGATTATAAATTTATTTTTTAAAGCAAATAAAATGAACAATGGAAACAAAAATTAAACAGTAAATTTAGATTATACAACACCAACAAATTTAACTAAGTTTAGTGAAAAAAGTTTACAAAGATACTTATTGCGAAGGCACTGAGATAGTAAAAAAAAAAAAGTTGTATGATTTGCCTCAACCATACCAAATTTGAGGCTACATAGACAAATCATATTAGGTACAATTTGTAACATTAATAAGAGTAAACAAATTAACCTCAACGCAACTGTATCATGTAACAGCTCAACCATTTAATCACATACTTCACCACTATTCGTGATTTCTTATCAATTTCAATCTTTACATTTTACGAATATAAGTAAGGTGGATAGTGAAAAGCCACGTGGCGTGTTAGGGTGGGAAGAGGAGATGGGAAAAGTCACGAGGCATGTGCTCTTCCTTTGACGGATGACTTGGCCTACTTTCTCCATCAACGGCAGCTATGCCAGCCACTTATATTATGACACGTCATCCATTCCCTCCAGGAACGTTTCAAACTTTTTTGCCGTTTCAACGGTATAACATCGATGGCCGACCTCAGATGGTCAAACGCGGCGTCATCTCAAAGGAACATAATGCTGCCAATCTTATTTCATTTTCCTTCTGTTTTTTTTCCTTTTCCCACAAATATTACTGTGTTCCATCTAAATTCAAAATTTCTCCCAACTTTTAACTAACATCTAACTAAGATCTGCAGTGAAAGATTCTCAAAAAATCTCTCAACAATATAAAAAAGACAAATAATAAATAGTATAAGAAAGAAAGAATATTCAGTTCTTATTTAAAAACCCTTAAAAACATGTCTAGAGATTCTTTTCACACATATCTATATATAATTAGTTTTTTCTTTTACAATTTCAAAATTAAAAAATAACTAAATTATATTTAAAATAATATATTTAAGAGAGTCTCTCATCAGTTTTTTTTTACAAAACCCAATATACTTTTATTCTATAGTTAAATGTTAACTGTTTTGCTTATTTTAACTCTAACTAATATGAACAAAATAAAAAATATTATATAAATTTTACATTGAAAGTACAAAACATAATGAAAAAAATTCTAAAAATATTTATTTCTATAAAACAAAATAAATATTTATGATTGAAACAGAAAATTTCTGTTATGAAAGATAAATAATTAAACAAAAACCACTACCAAAAAAATTAATTTTCCATTCGACTGATGTTATCTTTTGCTATTATCCTATATTTATTAAATCTCTCCAAAAGTGTGTATAGATTTTTAAAGAAAAAGAAAAGTATAGCAAGAGCCGACAGAAATAGGAATGTGCTAACAAGAAATTGGAAATTAAAAATTTTGATCAGTTATTTATCATAACATGGAAAACTTTTTGTAAAATCATCAGAACTGAAAATTCTGAAGATGAAATGAGTGGTTAATGGCGTTGTTTATCTTATTTTGTTTTATTTCCTGAGGATTTGTTTCAAATTTCTAGGACAAGATAAGGGCGTGGGAGCAAAAAAGAGTGACTTATCCAAATTCCAGAAAACCATTGTCCCTGTGGGACCCGATCTGATCAGCCACGTTGTCTAAAAGATTTTATTGGGTCCCACTTTATCTATAGCCTCTTGGGATAACTCTATTTTAATATTCTTTCTTTTTTACTTTTTATTTTGAATATTCCTTTTTCATTTTTTTTGACTCTCCCTTTTTCTTTGAAATACGGCAATTTCTTGTTTTTGTTAATTTCATGTAAGCAAGCAATTGATCGTAGCCAACGGTTTTAGTCTTCAAAAACTCTGCATGCGAAGTTCGATTAGATATGCTCTGAAACTATGGGTCCCGGTAAAATGCTTACGTGGCAATTCTCATTTTATAGTGTACAAATGATGACAAAATCAAAGATATCGTATCTAATTTGCAACCACAACAATTAATTAAGACATAGCAAATATTATCTTCGCATGATACTTTATCTTTACGTATTTAGTTTTTCCATTCGAATTTTTTTTGTTCTCTCTCGTAGCTGTTGATGAGGCATAAACCTTCACATGTCAAAATGATTTTCTCATTTTGTTAAATGAGACCGAGTGAATGAAAACATATTTAATAACTTCAAGGTCGTGCTCACGGCTCACCTAGCAACGAAAGAGGTATTTGCCTCATAGAGTCATACTCATACCCCTCCCACAAAATACATATATTTTGAGGCACCTAATTTTTTAAAAAAAACTAATCATAGTGTAGTAGTTAAAGTATATTTTTATTTGAACTTTTATCATGAGTTGGAAACTGACCTTTTTTAAGAGAAGGTTTTTTTACCTATTCAATTTATTAAAACCTTGAAAATTTCTTTAAAATTAACTCATTTTTGTTTGTCATCTGAATTATATTTCAGAAAACATTTTACACACAAAAAAACCATACAGATTAAATTATATTTTTGTCAACTTATAATTTTGTTTAGTCAAATTATAACTATTGTTAAAACTATGTAAAGCAAAAATATTATTTTAAATAACTGTATAAATTTATAATTCTAAGATGTATGATAATTTTCCATAAGAATATAACTGTCTTTGTTCTCTTTATAAAATTTAAAAGTTTTTGTTTGTTTCATTTTAATTTGATTTTTCAAATTTACATGCAAAATTTAGAATTATTTAATATTTTTATGAGCGTATTATATTCATCAGTAATTTTTTCATCGGTTGAAATAGTGTCCCACATTACTATTGTTTTTCTCCCAATTTACTATTATTTAAACGTTCTTGGAGGGAGTAGACTTATTTAATGTTTTCAATTTTCTTTTCGACACTAACATGTGTAAGAATGATATTTACTCGTGTGTTTTTCTCCCAATTTTACTAATTTTCTGCAGCAAATGAGATATTAATGCGAGGAAGAAGATCAAACACGTAAATGAAAAGAGGGAATTTAAATGATAAAAAGGATTAAAAACGTGGCAAGTGATACCACCAATGGATAGGGTCGAAGTTATAGAATCATTTATTAAGTTTCGTTTATCCACTAACAGGTGAGTCCATCAACTTTGGTCAGCCAATCAATGATATACTTTGCCAACCCCATTTATCAAATTCTAAAAGTTTACAACTTTGAATAGAGATTTTAACTGTTGACTTAGGGAGATTTTAGTTTTATAACTTGTCCCGCTGTCTATACTATTAACTTTTGTATAATGGGGTTAGTTGTGCGTACCTTCCCGTTTATTAATATAGTATTTGAATCGAAACAAAATTTACATGCATGTCTTCAAGATAATCCAACTTTATTCATTGAAACTCGAATGTTAGTTTGACAATGTTTATATTGATCAAGCGTTAATTAAGCTCATCTGGTAACAAAACTGAGTCTTTGTTTATTAGTTATAAAATTATTAGAATCTTTCTATTGAAGATCGATTGTTTGTTAAGTTTTTATGTCTATCGCCAACGGTTGGTATTTAAACAAAAAAAGAAAGAAAGACTATAAATTGAAAGTCTAGAGAACTTCTGATTATAAAAGAAAGTGGTCAATTTAGCATTAAAATATTTTGAATTAAAAATTGACAAAGATTTTAATTTGTTTACCAACATTTAGTTAATAAATCAAAAGAAAGATGCATCAAATCAAAATTAGTTTTTACCTTTGACAGACCACTAAATGATCATAAAATCAGTTACGATTATGTACAACCAAACAAGACGGATCATCCTAAGCCTTAGAGATGAGGCTTTCATGAGATGCCATAAATTTTCAAAGATATATATGAGAAATATAACAGCATAAGCGAGTAATCGATACTCAATTTATTTAGCTTATAAAAATTTGGTATTAGAACTTTATAATGTATTATATATAAATACGTTTCCACAAAGACTATGAATACACTCATTCACGTGATCTGAACAGATAGGCGATCTAACTAGTTTTGTAGCATTAAATCGTCAATTAAAATATTTGTTTTCATATGAAATTTAAAATATTTGTTTCATATGAAATTACAGTTTTAGTTACATTGCTTAGTTTAGTAACTTTCCAAGGCCAGCAATTAGATATATAGGATAAGATGTTACATACACTAAACAAATATAAAGAGACGTGTGTGTTTCTAGAAGAATATCTATAATGGATTTGCGTCTGAAATACTATAATGCTTTTATGATTTTATCACCTTTTTTTCCGTAGCTATTGATTAATGCTTATGTGCTCCGGAACATTATTATACCTTCGCGAAGTATGTCCTTGTGCTATTTTGTATTATTTATTACAAAAAAAAAAAGAGAAGAAGATAAATATAGCTTTATACAAAAGGGACCTAAATGATCAAGAAATTTTCCCAAAATGTCAGCTACATTTGGACACAAAAGCAGCAACGTTCCACAAAAATAAAACATTGTATTATTCCGATTTTTAAAGATTATTTAACTAGAAATAAACGATTATATTGATAAATGCATTTACTTTGTGGCGTAAGGGTAATATATATTCTCGCAAGTTTGAACATCAATGAACAAAACAAAAGGAATAAAAAGAAAACCATTGAACGAAGGAATGACTCATCTCAACCATAAATATAGGAAGAATGACTCATTCTTATATGTTACTCCAAAAGCTTAGCTTTTGAATAAAATAAAATATTATCTTGTGTATATATTTTATTTTAAAGGCTGCCAAAATAGTTAAAATTTTATTTTGTGAAGAGCATTCTCTTGAAGAGAAACTTTCAAGTGATTAATTCTAAACATTTATGATATAATAAATTCATTTAACCAAAACATTTATATCTTATCCGTTGGTTTATATCTTATCATTTCTCAGATTGTTATGTTTAAATTCTCCTTTGATGATCATTCCAAACATTCAGTGTTATCCTCTCCAGAATTATAGCACTCATACAGTCATACTGTTACTAACATAATAGAAATTTCCCCCAAAAAGGTCACAATTAAATACCATTCGATTACAGATTATTAAAAATATGGAGTGAATTACTTTTTTTAATTGTTTTGGGGGATGAGCAGTTCGCATCAATAACTTTTGTAAGATGGTCCTACAATTTCTTAGGAAACTAAATGTGAAAACAACTACAGCTGATATTATATATTTAGTGGGCCGGATTTAGTTGGGTTCATACACGTTATTATGTGAAACCAAAATAAAATGTAATTTTCTTCCCTGTGTTTTCTTTTTGGCTTGACCAAAGATGTCGGTTTTCTAGGGTTTTCCCCTACTTAATTATTATTATTAGTATACTAAAATCAATGTGTGACAATTTCATCATTTCATGTCGGGTGAAATTCAGAGTGTCATCTTAATTTTGCCGTATTGTCTATAGACAATCGCATGTGAAATGTTTTTACATTGTTTAGACAATTATTCAAAATTTTTTTGCCTTAAAGCTTTTACACATATATGGCAAAATCATGATATTCTAACGATTGAGTAATCATACTTATCCAAGAGACTGACGGTTTGATATTTGGTGTATGTCATTTTTATAACTATATTATAAAGCTTGCACATATATATGATTTTCTAAATGACTTAATCGGAATAGTACACATTGAAAATTCAACTGGATTGGTTTTATTGGGAAATATTTCGACGGCTTACCCAAAATTACGTTTCTTAAGGTTTTGATTTCAGTCCAAATTTTATTTAAGTTATTCCGGTAAAAAAAATTACGACATGTACATATAATCCTAGAAATTAAAAACCTAACCATAAGAATATTTTAACCTAATAGTATTTTTTTTATAATGCATGAGAATGTTGGACATTTAATTTTATTATGTTTATTCATACATAATTTCTACATGTGAAAGATGTCATAGTAGCAGATTAATGTTCTTACAGATTTTTACATGTAATAGTGGGTAGAAGTTAGAACTACAATTCACATATAATTTTCTTAACTAGAATTTTCGGGACTTTCCACCTATATGGTTTGTCTAGATTTGAGATCAAATTATAATATACAATACAATGTTTATGATAGATTCTATAACTACATCTTTATTGACTTAATCTAATATATAGAATATATTTCAAAATTTTGAGTTTGTCAATATTCAAAGCGACAAGAATCAAGTCGTTGATGGGTTATCCAAAATAGCTCATTCACAACCTTATACTTCATGTACCTTCTTTTAGCCTCGTAATTGTATTGTCTCAGATTTACTTCACGATCATGTAAACGTTTGGACTCTTTGAAATCAAAATGCTCGACCAGAAAACCTTATAGTAAGCTATAAAATATATTGATAAGACTATGAAAATGTTTTCGAAATATTTGATGCACTTCGATTTTTAACATCATCTAACAATCTCTCAGCATCGTTTTTGATATTTTGTCGATATCCTCAACAAGTTATAGCGGAAGATCCACTAAAAGTAAATTATCCATCTCTCTTTCAACATAATAACATATAAGAATCACATATTAAAAAATAACATATATAAAACCAAAAACAGTTTTAACTTGTTATATTTATTTTTTAACCTACATATTATTATAGTTTATTTCCCGTGCAGTTTTATGGAGGCGTTACTCTCATTCATTGCTAAAAACAGTATGTGGCTTAAAATAACAAATCTATTTGGCAATTGCAAAGTCACGTGATAGTAGTAGTAACGTGTATGCAACATGACAAGTCATGAGTCGACATGGGTTCATACAATCTGGTTATTGAAATTGTAGCGACCACATCTTCTATTTAGGTGGGGAGATGTCCAGTTTACGCATTTATCATTTATGTCCACCGAGTGAATTGAACATTAGACGTAATTAAATTGTAATATATAATTTGCCTGATTTCATCTATTCTTTTTGCCACCTAAGAAAACTACTGTGTAAGAAAAACTATTGTATGATTTCATCATGACGATCAAAGTTACCGCAAAATATTATATCCAAGTCCAAATAATAAAAGAAAGTACAGTGCTTTTATACATGTTTTATTTTTCTAAGAATACCACATTTATTTAGAAACACATTTAGGAAGTCTTGGTGAAGCCTTCCTAAAATTTTTTCGTATTACCAATACTTTTGAAACAAATTAAAACCTCAAACAAATTCAATTAATCTCTAAACTATTGATACCGTTCAAGAAAATTATTTCTGAATTCTAGGTACAAGTTTTACATACGATTCAAAATATGTTTTAGTGGCACCACAAGCTAAACAATCTACATAAAAGTTTAAACGACGAGGAATCAAAGAAAGAGAAAACAATTGAATTGTATCTACAGTATTAAACTCGGGTTACTCGATTCTGTTTTTTGGAGTTTTGGTTTTTGTTTGGTTATTTGATTAGAGCTACAAAACCGGTCTTGGTAGCAGCGGTTTGACCAGCGACAATGGTCAGTACTTATCAGGCTCCTCTAGCACCACCGAGGAGAAGAATACCAATGAGACAAGAGCTTCAAACAGGGGATTCTTGGTTCAAGAGGAAAAATAAAATAAAAAACTTTCGAATTTTTTACTTTATTTTCATTGGCAGTGTTTTTAACTTTTATTTTCATGTGTGGCTCTAAATAAAACTCTCATGAGCCTGATCTTGCACGTGATTATTGTTGGGTTTTTGTTTTTTTTTGGTTTGCTGCGAGTGTGAAGATATTGAAGACTAAACAAAAAGAGAGTTTCTGGTTCTTTATTTTTATTGGCATTGATATTAGTTCAGGGAAAAGATATTTAGTTCGTTCATCTCTTCCTCCATTTCGTTCTTTAGTTCGTTCTCCAGTGGCTTCATTCAGGGTTTCAGCAATTGCTTTTGCCGGGCTCGATCTCTTCGTTGAGGCGAATTTGGAGGGTCGGTTACTGGGAAGAGGGTTCACCTACTCGAGAAGCTTGTATAGTTTCTTGTTCTCGCCAGGAGAGTTGCTTTGGGGTTGTTTGTCAGGACCGTGGGTTGGGTAGTTAGAAACGACTTCTTTAGCTTCCGGCCCCGGGTAGGGGCCTGTTTCTAGGTTTGAGGGTTGGTCTATCTCTCGCTTTTGCTCGTGACAACTCGAAGAGTTTCTTGAGTTGGGAGTTATCCTAGGTTGATCGAGTTTGTTGAGTTTTTGCGCTTCAGTATCTTCTCCCATCTTTTCGTTTTTTTTTTTGTGTTGGATTTTGCTCGGTTCGTATTATTGTTGTTTGTGTTAGATTTTCGGTTTTTCTGCTTTCTTTGTATAATTTATGCACTCTGTCAAAAACTTAAAAATTGTATAAATACTTAACATTGTTTACCAAAAGAAAGATATTTATTTTATAATACGTATATTGTCTCCTTTTTGTTAAAAGCAAGTTTGTGCTATACATGTTATTTTGAAAATTGAGAGAAGATTCCCACATTCTGAATGTTATCCTACAGAAGAGTCGCCAAAGTCCCAACAATAAGTCAGCAAAAAACATATATTTAATACATTTTTGTTTTCTTCAACTTTTATTATTATTTTGGTATGATCTATACAATTTAAATTAAAAAAATGTTGTAATCTTGTGGTTTTGTGGTTTTGGTTGAAATGGATACACTCGACTCGAGTCATATGCAGCATTTTAATTTTACCAAAACATGAAGCAAAAAGTATCTTGCTAGATATTCAATTAAAACTTTGATTATTCATAATAATTTAAAATATCCCAAGACAAACAAACAATTCAGAGGCGCAAGAGGGCCAGTGGTACTCACCGGCCACCGATGCTGCCATTCTCATAAAATCCAGGTTCGAACCTGGTCAACACATATGGCACCTTGGTCACGATGACAAGAAAAAAGAAAAAAACAATCTATATAAGAAATATCAAATAATATCATTGTATATGCTCTTGTCTTGAAATAATATCAAGGAGCATTTCCCATGAGCGTAGTGTATTCAACATCCCTCAGCGACTCAACGTCTTTGCCTTGGAGACCCTTACATTGGAAATAGGCAACGGTGTACGTCACAAGCTGAAACATACTCACCGCGAAGATTGAACTTACAAGGACCAAACCGGCGGTTAAGGTAACCGCAAACGAAGGTGTCAAATTGGTCAGCCCCATGATCAGACCTAAACCGCAGTACAATAAACTGAAGCAAAGATTCAAGAGGAATAGCTTTGGTTTCATCCCTTTAACAATCTTTGCCGCTTTCCCCAAAGCTTGGATCCCATAAGTTTCCTCGAGTATCGATATGACGATAGATAAGTTCCAAACGATCGCTAAATAGGATTGAAAAACTACAAACAGAATCAATAAAGCCCATAACTTGGCTGCCACGGCAACGAATGTTGTAGAAAACAAAAGGAGAGGGAAAAGGATTATATAGAAGAGGAACGAATAGCCAAGAGTGAAGAGAGAAATGTAGAAATAGGTCACAAGAGGTCCCCTCCAAGATTTAAGGGTCAGAACCGGAAAATCTATGATCTTGATGTTGTCACCTTTATGAGTAAGAGCCGATGCGTGGACGGTGACTATAGCGGACACGAGGCTGATAATGGAGGAGACAGCAAGGAGGATGTATAAAGAACTGACAAATTGGCGAAAATCTGCAAAGACTCTCATAAGATGGGCAAAGTAATCTGGGCTGTTTGGATCTGCCGTAGGTAACAAACTTGCTTCAAGGATCAAGTTTTTTATCTCGGGTTGGATGGCAAAGATGTTGAACAAGTAAACTAAACAATTGAGTAAGAGAGGGAATATAAAGACTGAGAACATCAACTTCTTGTTTTTGAGAAAGAGTTTGCAGGATTCGTTTAGAATACCCGCAACCTCCTTTACAACATTCAAGAACAAAAATGGATCCATGGGTGAGGGTTTGGGTAATGGCAGTGAGGGTTTGTGTTTTGTAAGATCAACACCCATCGGCTTATATACTACTAACCATAAGACTGATTGATTAATTGCTTGACCCGCTACTTTTCTAGGAGGAAAGAGTCTTTGGCTATGGGTTATGGATTGACTGAGTCCAACTCCAAAGAACCACACAATCTTACCTATTTAATCCAAAATAAAAATAAAGAATCCTCAAGACTTAGACAAATTCAAGAACAAGATACCGAACCATAACACACATCGATGAAAAGTCTAAACGACGACTTCCTCACCGCGACATAACTAGAGAATGTTAAAGAGAGAAAAAATGTAAAATTTTCAACAATGCAAGTCGTTTTCCTCATTGAAACGTACATGAACAACACGCACTTCATCAATTCGTGTTGAACAGTCAAGAAACACGGTAGCACCGTGGAATTAATGAAAACGTCTACATCTATCTATAGCTGAATTTGATAAAGGATTCAACTTTAAGTTATAGTTTAATTCATAAGCGTAAGGATTCTATAAAACCAATGAAGCAATTAGTCTCCTCAAAGAAACAAGTCATCAACTGTACGGTCAAAACAATAACTTAGAGTTGGATACTTTATCAATTCAGCTTTTTTGTTTGCCAAAACAGAGAAGAAACAGAGCTTCAAACACTATATCATATGAAACTGCAAGTTACTACTAATATGATTATAACTTCTAATCCAATTATGACTGAAACAAAACAGATCACTTACAAATCTAGCAAACTACTTCTTCTATGACCAAAACATCTCAACGAATCTCCTTGTTGTGAATCTTCTTCCTTCAATCTAACCTTAGCTCTGCAAATTGGACAAGTCGAGGCTTTGAGTAACCAAGTATCCACACACTTCCGATGGAACACGTGTCCACAACCAGGAAGATTCCGACACCATTGTCCTTGTCTGAATCCATCAAAACAAACCACGCAATCGCTCTCGTACCGTGTGGTTGGTTCGGAAACTTTGAATTGGGGAAGCTTTTTCACGAATCTTGAAGATAACCCACCTGAGGATTCATGTGGATGATTACGGTGGCGACGTCGGTGGTGACGATGGAGAGAAGAGATGAAAAGAGGGAGAATAAGAACAGAGGCGATGCCGATAAGGACGAGGAAGAGAACGAAGATTGACATCATGATTACACCTACGATGAATAAAGAGAGGATTCTTGTTTTCGGCTTTGGCATTCGTTCATTATTGGTCGGAGGCATCGAAAAAATAAATTTCGAATTTTTTATTGTTTTCGTTTTCTGTCTTCTCTTGTGTTATATTTTTTTAACAGAATCTAATGTGAAAGCTAAACAAGGAAAGATCTGATGTAATTTGCGAACTGATATTCTAAATTAGAGACATTTACAAAGTGGAAAAATAACGCAATCAGATAAAAAGTTTTGAAGTTTGCAAAATTTGAGGAAAATTTGGATTTTCATTCAGTATTGTTTGCTAATTTGGTTAAAACGGTCATGTGATAATAGAGACTTTTATTTTATTTTTTACTTTTTGGCTTTGGATCATGTGATAAAAGACTAATAATATATGGTTTTGTTTTTGGCTCCATGTCGAAAATTTATAAATATTCTATATCTCGAACTATAAATAATATAATTCGTGTTGTAAATATCTTATTATCAAATGATTTTAAATATTATCTTGATGGAAAAAGCAAATGTTTTATCCCACTTTTTAAGGCCACAGTATGGAAAAGATGGAATATTCGAATTTCTATTTAGTTCCAAAAGTAATATTCTTACTTGGAGGCCTATAAAACCGCAACTATCTAAACACTCGTTCTTTGATATTTGTTACCGACTTTTTAACCTTTTTTTTATCTTTTACACACAAATTAAATAATTTTTATAAAATGTTCGTCCGCATTTTGAAAAAGAAAACAGATTCTTATTTTGTTGGAACTCAATTTTTGAAACTAAAATTCTTGTTTTTGAATCTTTGATTGATGAATAATAGCGACAAACCGACAAAAGCAACTTCTTCGATAAAAGCATTCGTGTTATCTCAACCACATTGACCAGAAAACTCTTTCTCATATAGAAGTTAATTATTGGCTTGTCCGGTTCAATTCAGTCATTTACGGTTTAAAGTTGGTCTCGTATAGAGATTTGGGCCAGTTCAGCCCATTTAGCTGAACGCATGTTTACTCTTCATACTTGACATCATTGTCTCTCTTGCAAGAGAAGTTAACAAAAAAATTGTGTTCTTCATATTCATTTGACTAATTTTATAGGTGTTATCTCCACAAACCAAA
This sequence comes from Cardamine chenopodiifolia, assembly GCA_963922655.1. NCBI lineage: Eukaryota > Viridiplantae > Streptophyta > Magnoliopsida > Brassicales > Brassicaceae > Cardamine > Cardamine chenopodiifolia. The sequence continues at coordinate 890,097 of OZ000469.1, forward strand.
CTAATCTGGAGACTAAAGATTCAATGTTTGACTATTTTTAGTAGCAAATATAGAAGGTGGTTTCTTCATTTAACAGATAAATTGGGGACCTCAAGATTCAATATTTTTTCCCCCTTAAATAAAATCATATTTCATTGTTTCTGAGCTCGACTTTTAATCCATTCACGAGCATCTTTATATGCCCTAGATATGTCTATTTGTGCTGTGGAATAGATTGTCAGCCGTATGCTTGCTTAATGCCTTTATTTTCTTATTTATTTTGAATTTTGAGTGTCAAATGCGAAACTCATTATTTACAGTCTCTAAGCATGGATTGAACAGCAAACCGCTTGTGAAGTACATATCTCATATACTTTTGTCAAAAAAAAATGAAATGCAAAATAAATAAGTTTTTAAAACATATTGTTTAGTCCGTTTTTCTATATTGAAATTTGTTGATGTTTTTTTTCTAAATTATTTCTTTTCTGATTGGGCAACCAATCAAAGAGTGTCATTTTTAGATTAATGTGTAGTTGTCCACACAAAAAAAAAAGCCCTTCAAACCTTCACTAGTTTCTATTTTTTTTAATTTTTTTTCTGAAAATGCCCTCACTAGTTCCTTGGAAATTTCCTTAAGACCTTTGCCATATACATTAATCATCATCATTTCTCTCTGCCAAAAAAATCAAGGGAAATTAAATTTCAAATCCTCTTGGAATTTTCCTTCACACATCATCATATTCATTTAATTCAACAGGAAAATTTAGGTCGAGCAAGAAAAAAATGTCATAAATGTAATCCTACCTTTAACAATGGACGACTTGACGCAGACCAAAGACTTTTCCTTCTATCTAAGTCTTTGAGTCCAATTATATATAAATACTCTCTTCCCTTTGCTTCATTATTTCACAACCCAGCAAGAAAACATTAAAATAAGAAGAAGAAGAAAAACAAAATGATAAAAAAGGTTGTACAATTTGTGGTAGTGGTGATAGTGTTTGCACACATTTTAGCTCCGATCGCTGAAGCTGCTGTTGGAAAAGCTGTTTATTACGACCCTCCCTACACTAGTGCGTATACACAATATATTAATATATATATATATATATATATTATATTTGTATATTATAAATTTTATATAGACATTGGTCATTGATTACAAAGAAATGATGTGATTTAGACCATCTCTATTGGTAAGAACTTTTTATCGGGTTCTTACTAATATTTTTATTATAAATGTTTCGGTAAACGTGTTAAAATTTTTTTTTGTTAAGAATCGGTTTTAAAAACTCTTATTTAAGAACATGTTCTTAAGAAGAGATTTTTAAAACACATTTATCAATGCAATTTATATTTTTTTATCTCAGAACTCTCGGTGCTCTTAGGGTCTGCGTGTTATGGAACACAAAGTGAGACGATGGTGATGGGAGTCGAGAGCAATCTGTATGAAAGTGGTCGAGCTTGTGGTCGGAGGTACAGGGTTCGATGCCTTGGTCCTACATACAACTTTCCTAGAGCGTGCACCGGACGTTCCGTAGACGTGACTGTAGTTGATTTCTGCCGGGAGCCTTGCAATGGTGACCTTAATCTCTCTCGTGACGCTTTCGGAATTATCGCAAATACTGATGCTGGTAACGTCCACGTCGAATACACTCCGTAAGTTACATTCTTAAATCTTTTCATCGTATCCAAAGTTACTTAGGAGTATATTGTTATATAGAGAAAAAGGTATGCCGAAAACTCTCTCTTATTTGACAAATGACAACAAAACTTTATTTGTCATAACACTCATTAAGTTTTCATGTAGTTACATTTTAAAGAATAGTTCACTGTATATTTTAGACGTGTTAAATACAGAACTAGAAAAACAAAATTTTAATAATCTAGTAAATTCGGTTTTATGATTATTATGCGGAAACTCATTTAATTGTAAAGTATTTATGCTATTCGATTATTTGACTATCTATTTTTTCACGACTCGTATGATATACCATTAATATAATCTTTTCAAGAAATGCAACTCTTCATATATATGTCTATTATCGTAATAAAATTAAGTTGATATAATTAATTAATAATTTAAGTTACTCTTCTCTTCTGTAGGATATGAAGTTGAGATCCATAATAAGCAAAGAAGGTGAAGAGATGATTTCGTGGTACTATTCCAATAAATCGAATGGAACTGATATATAACCTTACTAAATTATATGTATGGATCATGGATGGTCCTTTGTGGTGAAAAGTGAAAACATTGTAGTTCAAATAAGAATTCCACTATTTCCGATTAAAATTTCATTTTTACAATCTTTCTTCTATTAGTAAACTGCCGGTTCACATCGGACATCTCTATTGTAGGGTTAAATATCGTTTTAAACCTATAAAATAATACAATCTGGTTATAATCAAGAGTTAAGAATAGTTTGATTGACAAATATTTCCGAGTAAGACACTGTCTTTCATGATCAAAACTAAGAAAGATCACTTTCCAGAAGCAATATATATATATATATATATATATATATATATATATTCCGGTTAACTAAAAAATGCTTGATTAATTAGTTATTCATAATTGGTTAATCATCTAGCCAAATTATTTTTCATTTTCCAGAACGATATATCTTGATAACTTTTGGTTTTCTAAAAAATTAGTCATAAAAATCGATCAAAGTGAAACTTATGTTTTGTTTTTGGTTAGTGAAACTTATGTTACTTATCAGTATATGGTTGAGAAAATTAAAGCTTGCCTCTTTTCTTCAACTACTGTCTGTCATTAGTATACAAACTTTGTAATATGTGAAGTTCCAAGGAAAAGGCATGGAACTTTCTTCCACGTTAACTTCCTGATTCCCCTCTCTCGTGTTTCTCCTTTTGCAACATAGAATGTTTGTTTATTAAACCTAAAATTGTGAAATGAAATACTAATTCTTTTGTTGCACCAAAAATTTTTAAAAAAGAAATACTTAACTTTTTTTTTTACTTTTTCAATAGTCTTTTAAAGATGCCTAAAATTATGAAATGAAATACTATTTTTTAAAACTTCTTTTTTTTCTCTTACATTAGCTCTTTTAAAGAGGAAAAAAGTCGATTACATTCTTGGATAAAAAGTTTACAATATACTTCTTTCATATATAAAAGTTCAATAAATTTAAATCATTTTATAAAAATTCAAAAAATTTAAATTAGTTTATAAAAATTCTATGAATATACCCATTTTCCAAATTCGACCAATTAAAGAAAGTTTTGTGGAATCAAAATGGCCCGAATTAAAGTTCTTCAGTTTTCTCGCAACAAAATTCGTAACCATACATACGACCCCTACCACACTGCACACGAGTCCTTTAAAGATTGTCCTCAAGATACCAAAATCGGAAATACACACTAGCATGCCTATCTATGATGCGTGTTGAGGTCCGAATATAGGCGTGCTCACGTTGAAAAAACAGGTGGCCGAGCTATTCCGAGAATGTTAATGTTAAAGTCAACAACATGAGCCAAGCCATCAAATCCGAGATCCCACCTCACAGGATCAATCCAAGAATCCAAACCAAATATTTTCTACAATAAATACATAGAAACATATCTTAAGTCTCAGAGACCTTTTTCCTTGGATCAAGATCCCCAAACTACTAATTCCGTTCTAAAATATAAAATGTTTTGAAGTTTTTTTTAAAATTTCAAAATATAAGATGTTCTCATATTTTTAGGCAGTTTTTTTAACTTTATCGAATTTGTGTGACCAATGATATTTTTACAATCTTTTTATCATTGGTTGAATTGTTTTTATTTTATAAATTAAACAATACTTTTAAAAGTAAAAGCAATTTCTTAATTTACATAATTTTAGCTAAAACATCTAATATTCTGAAACGAAGGGACTAGTTCAAATAACTAAGATATTTTTCATAATTTTAACTCTGAAAAACTTACGATATACTAGATTGGATTGCAGACTTATCCGAAAGACCTAACTCAGATTCATCACATATTCCATCGTTCATATCCTTTACTCTCCATAAAGTCGTGTGATCTATATATAACTTTAGCGTAAAAGAGTGTTTGGGATGATATCACGCGTCTTTTCATAGAAGTTTTGACAATTTATCCATGTCGCATAAATATGTCAACCAAAACGTATAGAAGCGATCGCATAACGACGAAGGAAAGTCCGAACCATCTCCACCTTGAATATTGACAAGGCAATATTATGTAAGAAAGATATCAAAATATTGACATCGTTGATCTCGCTTAGTCTCAACATGACGCCCATTCCATCCGCCAACCAAGAATGTCGAGATCCTAGCTTCATCTATACCCTCGCGGACAAATCCAAATTCGAAAACGTTTCTAAAATATTTCAGTTTAAAACATGTCTAGTTTGGAATTTTCAGTCAATGATATTTTGAATTCAAACTCGGAACTTTATATGATACAAGTTAAATGGTCAATAAGTGTCTTTCCTTTGAATTGTACAATCATTGTTTGTCCGGTGGGCCTTAACATGGAACAATACTTTCTTTTAAGAACGTCTAGTTTGGGTTTGGTTATAAAATCATAAGAGATATTGTATTGTTCTTAAAAGAAAGTGATCTTTTATCAGTTTCTTTATTTAAAGAAATGGTTCGTTGACTTTCCATTTATTTAGGTTATTAAATGTTAGATTTTTTTTCCCCTAATTTTAGTAGCAAGTAGCAACAACTTTTCCTTTTCTAATATCTCTAAAATCTAACAACAATTTTATAAGCATTATCTTTGCGAAGTAATTAGAAAAAAAAAAACGAAAAAAGCTTTCGGTGACCTTAAAACGGTGGTACCCTCCCTTGATAATTTGTCTATATATATCGAAAGAGAAAATAGAGGGCAAACGTAGAAAGTTAAAAAAGGAATGACGACAATGTCAGATCTTTCTGAAGATTTGGTAGGGAAAATACTCTCTAGGGTTCCGACGACATCTCTGAGATCGGTGCGATCTACTTGCAAAAACTGGAATGCTTTATCTAAAACTGAATTTTTTTTTGCTAAAGCAGTAGCAGCAAGGCATCAGTTTATGGGATTCATGATGATGGATTCAAGGAGTCCTTAAGGATGATGATGGAGATTTCGTTGCTCCATCTGGATCAACAAAGCAAATAAGTATATCTAATCAAGTCGATATATCTGAAATCTTTCACTGTGACGGCTTATTGCTATGTGTCATCAAGGACAACTCAAGGCTTTTAGTATGGAATCCATATTTGGGACAAATCAGATGGATTGAAGTTCGACCCGTAAAAGAATTCGACGAATTAAGCACATATGCTCTCGGATATGACAACAACAACCGTATCCACAAAATCTTTGAGATTGTTGGATTATGATTATGAGGAAGAAGGTTTCAGATGCGAAATACACGATTTTAACTCTAATTCATGGAAAGTTCTTGATGTCACTTCCGACTTGGATCCATGTTATCATCCCGGTGTGTCTTTGAAGGGGAATATTTACTTTTTTACTCCAAAGGAAATAATAGGAGAGGGTGCAGGAGAGATGACAGAGATTGCTAATTTTTTACTCTGTTTTGATTTTACAACAGAGAGTTTTGGATTGCATCTGCCTCTACCGAAATGTTCTTGTGATAGCGAGAGTGTAACTTTATCATGTGTTAGAGAAGAACAGCTTGCGGTATTATATAATCGCTGGCGGATAGCTGAGATAATGGAGATTTGGATTACGACTAAGATCGAGCCTAATGCGGTATCGTGGAGCCTAATTACGACAACACAAATTCGAGAGAGTTTCTAAAATCATTTTCTAAAATCGAGAGAGTTTCTTAAACGGAACACTTACCGGATTTAACTAGGCCCATGAAGAGAGTTTCTAAAATCAGAACATCAACTAATTCCTCTTCAAGTGGAATAGTATCAATTACCGAAACCAAAAATTCGGCGCACTCATGATGAATCTGACTGCAAACAAGTAAAAAATATACATCCGTTTGAGATATGATATGTACATGACCAAACAAGTTGACAAACATACATATCTGTGATGAAGAAAAGACAGAAGTAGCACTTCCATGAATTTTTTTATGTCGAACTCTTCTGACAAGCTCTCAAGAACACCAAAAATTGATTCATTTTTTTCCTTGAACTGGCGTAAAACATTCATAGGGATCTTGGTCACAGATTGCTCCTGAGTTAATAAGCAAAAATAGTTAGAAAAGAACGTTGAGTGGGCAGAATTCTCTGTATTACATGATCATATAAATATTTAAAAATATTTAAAATCTATTTAAGTTTTAGTAAAAAAAAATTTTTACAATAAAATAAAAGATGGAAACAATTATAAAATTAAATTTTGAACTGATTCAACAAGTGAGAAAGAAATATCAAATTTTTAGTTTTGATCTTAGGATTGTGTAAGTTAAAACACTTATCATAAATTATACAATTATTGTTTGAAACCACTCGAATGTATAAAAACTAAGATTTCACTAATTAATCTTCAAAAGATTTTTAACTGAAAAGAGCAAAAGATGAATATTTCTTGATGTAGAGATTGAGCTGGAACTATCTGAATCTGCAGAGACCTTATCCGGTAAGTGTTAAGAACAAATCAGATTGAAACATTTGTAAACTTTGCAAACAATTGTAAATTTTTTTTTAAAATAAAATAAAAGATGGAAACAATTGTAAACTTCTAATATGAAATGCATTATTTAGAAAAAAACTTTAACTGGAAAAAAGAAAAATTAAATTAATAATTTTACCAAATGTTAGTACACCTATAAGAATTTAAATTTTATTTAATATGTATTGTATTATGGAAAATATGTTTTAATGACGGAACTAAAAAGGTATTTGAAAGAAATTTTTTGTTATTAACTTAGAAAAATATTATTTGACAAGAATTTATCACATATTGGTTTGCGTAAAGATAATTAGTATTTACTATTGGACTACAAATAAAAATATTTTCATTTATGTTATCTCAAAAAAAAAATTGATAAATAAGAAAAAATGACTTATACAAAATGTCATTTAAATTCCAAAATTTTTGTTGACTTTCAAATTAAATTCCAAAATTCCAAAATGTCATCTTGTTCAGTAACGACATGTCTTTTTTGGCCGAATCAACGAAATTTCGCTATTTAATTTGAATGTCAACAAAAATTCTGACATTTAAATGATATTTCAAAAGTTTGTGCATTAATCGTGCACTTTTTGAAAGTTCATGCCTCATCTTACATTTTTTCTCTAAACAAATAGTTCGTGATAAACCTCGCATCGTTTCTAACTTTGTTGGGACCCAACTGAAACATTAAAGCAAAGATAAAGAGACATTTCAGTGATCATTGAACATACCTAAAGAAACTCATATTATCAAGACGTTCAACATACCACATATGTAATTGTTGAATCTCACATCTTGTTTTCGAAGCTTACTGAGCCCTAAATCCATAGAAAAAAGCATAATAGAGATGAGAATTCACCTATTAATGCGCTTGTTTTTTCTCAGAATTACATAATACAAGCAGAAAAACAAGAATTAGAACATACCGTTAAGACCGATTTTGAAGATGTGCTTGCAATCAAAACATCTAGCTTCTACATAATCGACGGGATTGTGTAGCGCGCCAAAACGTTATTGTCTTGCACCTTGATGACATGCACTTCGACATCATTGAAGAACCAGGGCAAGTTTTTTCTTCAAATGATAATCGAAGAAGAGATTTAAGAGAGAAAACGCAGAACATAGAAGAAGAATCTGGCGGTTTTGTGTTTGTTAATTTGATCCAATTGAAAAAAAAAGCAAAGAGGGAAAATGATCAACGTTCTGTTATCAAATTAGAGAAATTTGCATATAAAGCCCTCTCTATATCTATCATTTCCTAAAAAGACCAAAAATAAAATAACATGTCACTTATATTAGTTCTAAGTTTAGCTATCACAACCACTACTGTGATTAACATAATTTCAAAAGAATCTACTATATATTATTTAAGCAACTCTAAAAGCAGTTTAACCAGCTATTACGTGCGATATTACACAATTTGCCATTGTATTTTTATAAAATTAAGACTAAATTAAACAAGAAATAAAAGGTTAAAATTGTAACAAATTAAATTTACTTTCTCTCTCTAACTAAATATGGACGAAAATTATATATATTTTAAATTGTTAACCAATCAAAATTGAAAAGTTAAGATTTGATATCTAGTATACCATATTATTTATTTTAAATTATTATATTTGAAAGATTTTGTTAAGATTTAAAATTATGATTCTTCTATCATCTTTGTTTGATCTTATTTTCAAATTATTTTAAATTATCATATAATACATATGCAGAAAAAAAATCTATATTTTTATTAAGATAAATACTTAATAAAATATAGATTTTTTTCTGCATATATGTTGTGAATCGAACTTTTAGAAACGGAGATAAATTATTTGACCAATGTTGTAAACATTTTAACCAATAGTTCATATGGCATATTACAAAAAATGCATTGCATTTTAAAACATTGAATAACAATTAAAAAAAATTCAAACAAATATATAACATAGTTTTCAAAAATAATCTCTTAAATATTTATTAGTTTTTAAAAAATAAAACTTATTTTCTCTCTGCTAATAAATATAAACAAAAAATTAAAATTAATTTAAAAATTTTGTTAACCAATCAAAATAAAAAAAATAAGATTTGAGATTATATTATCCAAACATGTGATTCAAATACTAGCATATATATTTTTCAAATCGATACTAGCATATTTTATTTGATCGATAGTTTAATATTTTTTTAATTAAATTATTGTCTTGATCCAATCAAATTCTAATTTTTATTATTTTACAGATATAAAGTTGGTGGTTGACCATCCATAATAATACCACACTATCATCGTTCCCAACGGATGTTTTATAAAACTTTTGCACGATGACGATCAAATTTGGAGAAACCTAGATATGCACGATCAAATTTGGAGAAACCTAGATCGGTCTTCAAAGCTGCCTCAATGGCATTTGTAGTACTCAAGTGGGAAAGAATCTAGATTCCGCTTCAAGGAGTCTTGCAGGTGTTGCCGTCTTAGTCTATAACAAGGCATCATCATCATTGAGACACAAGTAACCCCGATATCAATCTTACACTATGTTCTTCTAACTCTGCTTTAACGTAAATCTTCATGTTGTCACTTGATTTGCGTGATACTCTGTTTCAATATCCAGATTGGTTGACTATTAGAAAAAATAATGCAGAAGCTAGGATTCTCAAGCGATTCTTCATCTGAGATCATGGTTGAAGAGGCAAGCCTAAACCATCAGAATCCAACCTGCCAAACTTTATACTCAGTGAATTATATGTATGTCCTCCATTAAATCCGATCATAAACATCATTTGGTGGATTCAATCAAAGTTTCCTTAGTAGGCCGGTTTAGCATTACAATGTTCACTTAACCAGAGGAGACGTGTTTCGTATATGTACATACATAATTATAAATGTGTAACTCCTACTGCTTGTCAAATTAAAATTCACATTTTTGCCTTCTGTCCCAACGATGATACTTGTCCGCATGGGTTATTTCTTGAGTGATATCATTAAGGCAGTTTTCAAAACCATCAGGCACAATGCAATCTCAATTTCGTAAAACTATACCAAAAGTGTTAAAGTCTTAAACACGTATGTAAATATTCAAGTCGATTGAATCAATAAAGCAAGTTACTTCAATACCTAATTCTATAAGTATAAAAAAATTTCATTTTTTTAATCGGACGTCCCCTAAGAATAAATTATCGATAATGATGGGAATGGTCTTAAGTTGAATTGAATATGTGGCAGTCTCATCGATATTACTCTCTCGTGTAAATAAGATAATTCAAATCTGAAAACATACTATAGCTCCTATCTTATACTCTTTTAGCCACCCATTAATTTCTTAGTAACGTCGATGCGGTTTTGTCCTATAACATGGACGTTATCCAGTAGATGCTCATGGGTTCCACCGAACCTTGTCACTTATTGTGGGTCCCATTGTGATTAGGCATGGACATGATTATCTCATTGTGATTAGCCATGGACATTCACCATTGTGATTAGGCATGGACATGATTATCTCAATCCGTTGTATATTCGGATTTGAATCTAAAAAACGAATATCGAGCAAAACGGATCCAAATATTTAAAAACTTTGGAATGAATATCCGGTCAAAATTTTTTTACCGAATACCTAATAATTCTTTTTTTCAAATACAAATACGAATACGGATAGCAGAATCACAGATAGCACGGATACGGATCCGGATATATTCAAAAATCTCCGATATCCGGATCTGTAATACTCCTAGTTGCGAAATAGTGAGAGTAAATATAATTTGAATGAGACTCAAAATCTGTTTCTACCACGTAAATAAAAGATTTTAAAGGATTTTTGCGTTTCTTCAAAACTTCCTTAAATTCTCTTAATCGTCACTCTCTCCCTTAATATTTCAAAAACCTTTGAGCTCAATCTTTTCTTTCTCTTCTTTCACAAAACAGAGCATGCATTAATAATCTCTGTTTTTGAAATTTTTATCCCAAGAAAATTTTCTGCTAACTTCTTCCACCTCTTAGCTTGAGTTTTGATAACTTCTTCCACCTTTTTCTTTACTCTCTCAATGATTTTCTCGGGAAAACATGAACCGGAATTTCCCGGAAATCAAATCAACTCAAAAATTTCATCTCCCCTTCATCAGCAGCACCACTAATAGCTCTCAAATCAAACACAAGCTTCGATTTAAGCAGCAAAATCAGCCCAAAAATCCTCTTAATAATCCTAATCCTCTCAATAATCTTCTTCATCTCCGGTCTCATCTACATTCTCGTTAAATTCCTCCTCACACCACAGACACAAAACAGAGAAGGTAACTTCGAGAACGTCACAGCTCTTCAAGGCCAGCTTCAACAACTCTTTAACCTCCACAATTCAGGCGTCAACCAATCATTAATCGACACGTTACCCATTTTCCAATACAAATCCATCATTGGTCTCAAAATTTCATCTTTTGATTGCTCTGTTTGTCTCTGTGAGTTCGAAACAGAGGATAAACTTAGACTCGTGCCTAAATGTAGCCACGCCTTTCATGTTGATTGTATCGACACGTGGCTTCTCTCACACTCGACGTGTCCTTGTGTAGATCTAACTTACTCTGTGATTTCTCATCTCACCATAATCCAAACTCCTCTTATCTTCTTCTTCTTGAGAGTGAGCAAAGCTCGAGAGATATGGTTCCTGTTCTTGAGTCAAATTCTGATCTTGGGTCGACTCGGATTTGGTCGGGTCGTAAATCATGTGACCCAGATGGTCGATTGGTTGGGTTTGATGAAAGTTTGTTCCTTTAGAAGTTAATTTAGGGAAGTTTAGGAACATAGATAAGTGACAATAACAATCGTATAAGTGGTAGTAATTATGTAGATGAAAAGAGGTGTTTCTCTATGGGATCATATGAGTCTATTATGGACCAAGAAGCTATACTTAAGGTTCACGTTGAGACCAAGAAACTATCGGGTAAAGACCGTTGATTGCCTGGTCATAGAGCCGTTATGTCCGAATGCGGGTTTGATCCAACAGTTAAGGGAATTGAGAAGAGTGTTGTGGAAAGAGAGAGCTTTTCTTTGTCGAAAATTTGGCTTAGGGGTAAAAAGAAGAAGCAAAAGGGTACTAGTGCTAGAGATTCGGATTGTTCTTTGGTGTCTTCCTCTTCAATCCAAGTTCCGAATCAAAGGATTCCTCTCGAGATCGATGCAGAGAATCAAAAGAGCAAAAACTCGGAGTCTTTGGAGACGAAAACGCCATCTTTTGCTAGGAGAAATGCTTTGGCTTGCAGGGAGACAAAACAAAGTTGTTCATCCTTCTACATCCCATGTCTAGTTGTTTTTTACCTTTTCTTGTTATATTTTATTGATTCTTGACAATTGTGTTTGAAGAGTTGTGTGTTTTCATTGGAGAGAAAGTAGATAAATAGTGGGAGATTCATTAAGATATGTAGGGTTTTTACTTCTTAGGCACATTGAGAATTAGGTGGATCTACAAACATTTAACCCTTTTTTTTTGTAATCTTCGACATATTATTTGAGAAGTAATTTTAGTAAAACCCATTTGATAAAAAGAAAAGAAAAGAAGAAGTAATTTTAGTAAGAAGTGCTAATAAAACATATCATTGTTTTGTAAGATATTACTAGATTTGGCATAAAAATAAATAAAACAATAATACAATATTAAATATTTATATAGAGGCATGTAAACCAAAATTTAGTTAAATCAATATAAGCATGTAAGAAAGCAAATTGGTTTCTTTTTTCTTTAACGTCGTTTTGTATTAATTTTTAGAAAACGTATACATAATCGTTAAACATAATCGTTAAACAGTAAATTCTTTAAATATAAAGGAGGATAGACATAAACTTTAGAAAACGTATACATAATTTTTAAACAGTAAACTCTTTAAATATAAAGGAGGATAGACATAAACTTGAGAAATACACTGTTTGTTTTTATTTCTAATATATAACATGAGCCATTCTATGAAACTAAGAAGTAAGAACCAATATAACTAATGGGAGAGATAACGTTCCTGTATTTTTATAATATGTTTTTTTAACCAAAATAATCGCCAAAACAATTATATAATATGTTTTTTTTAACCTTCCTGTATTTATCACTTTCTGTTCTTCCCAGGAGAGATAACGTTTATAGTTTTCTATAATATGTTATAATGTTGATTTGTTTAAATTTTTCATTCCAAAAGGATTCTTGTGGTTCTAGAGGATCCAGCTACAAAAGAACCATACCATTAACTGGTGAAATTAATAAATGTCAAGGGAACAGTTGTGACAACATTTATAAGAAGATCATAATTTAATGATATTTATTGTCTTACATGTAACTATGGGTTTGAACATGCATTTTTTAACTATTGTTCCCTTCAATATATAATGTTGTTTGAAGTCTAAAGACTTTTAAATGTATTTTTAGTCACCATATATGACATTTTTTTGGACAAATCAATGAAACTAGTGATAGATTAGAGACTCAATTTTTTTCTTTTTCAAAACACATATCTCAGAATGAGTCATATAGATAAGTATTTTGTCAACAAAAATAAAAATATGAGACTGAATAGTTGGTTTGAAAGAGTATGGGCTTATGGCTTCAAACTAAATAACATAAGACTCAATAAATTCATATGACATCAAGTTGAAGGTAAGTAATAAAAGAAAATAACAGGTGTGTCCATTTTTTCCTTATTCATATTGTCTAATTATTTGGTAATGTGCAAAACGTTATCTCCCGCAATTTGAATATGACCATGCAAATTATGTATTTAGGTCATATAAAAGTGAATAAATTATTTTTTCAACAATATATGATTAAGTGATAACAATCATATACAAGTGTTATATAAAATAAGGATTTTTACAGCTCGATTATCAGGCATTCGTGCTATTGTGTCCTTCACATCTAATTCGCTTAAAGTTATAACTTTTTTCTTCTACAAATTCATTAAAAAGAAGACCAAAGGCTTTAGCTTGTAAGACACATAAGAGAAGCTTTGACTAAGACGACATTGTTAAACAGAGAGGATAGATAGATGTTCAAGATCAGAGAGGATTCCATAGAGTTCCTTCACCTTTAATCCCGAATTAATTGCTTGAATGAGCTATTGTGAATCTTATTTACACTTGAGAAAACGAGAAAATCCCACTTGGAAATACAATCAAAACGTGAAATGTTGATGAAAACCAGGGAGGCTCCATGTTCTCGCCTTCATTTAGCTGATGGAGCTTACACTTTCATCTTCTGCCTTTGCAATGAAGATACCGTCAGCCTCAAGCTATCCGGTTTGGTTTTTCTATTCCAGGTTCAAATCGGTTTAATTTCTAAAAATCCTTTTATGTACTGGCTCACTTCACTCCGAACCAAACCTCATTTGAAACGGCTTGGTTCCAAACCATGCTCCAACTAATTCCTAAACTCAAATTTTTCTCTATATTCTTCTCTTCTTTCTATCTCTACACTTCGTGTTTGCAACTCTGAAACCACGACTGAGTCCGGCCAACACACGGCGACTAATCCGCCTCCTCCACCTCCCAATCAAATCTCCAGCCGCTATTTTCGCCAGAGAAAACGTCCTTGAGTTTCTTGATTCATCAATCAAACAAGAAAACAAAGAAGAAGATTTTGATATCGGTTTTGATTTCAAAACGTACATGATCAACAAAGCAAAGTCAATAAACAAAGCATTAGATGAAGCCATTCCACTCATTGAGCCTCTAAACATCCACAAGGCAACGCGTTACGCAATCCTCGCCGGAGGAAAACGCGTAAGACCAATACTTTACCTCGCCGCTTGCGAGCTAGTCGGCGGAGAAGAGCGTTTAGCGATTCCGGCGGCTTGTGCGGTTGAAATGATTCACACAATGTCACTAATCAAAGACAATATTCCTTGTATGGACAACGACGATCGCCGGCGAGGTAAACCAACAACACACAAAGTCTTTGGAGAAGGCGTCGCTATTCTCTCCGGCGGTGCACTCTTAGCTTTAGCTTTCGATCATTTAACGGAAGCTGACGTGTCATCTCAAAGAATGGTTTGAGCCGTTAAAGAATTGGCTAAGTCTATTGGAACAAAAGGACTTGTGGCGGGACAAGCGATGGATTTAAGTAGTGAAGGGTTAGATCAAAACGACGTCGGTTTAGAGGATCTTGAGTTTATTCATGTTCATAAAACCGGTTCGTTGTTTGAAGCATCGGCGGTTATTGGAGCGGTTATTGGAGCGGTTATTGGAGCAGTTATTGGAGCGGTTATTGGAGATGGTTCAGAGGAAGAGATAGAGAAAGTTAGAAACTTTGCGAGGTGTATTGGATTGTTGTTTCAGGTTGTTGATGATATTTTGGATGAGACCAAGTCGTCGGAGGAATTGGGAAAAACCGCCGGAAAAGATGAGATCGCCGGAAAGCTGACGTATCCGAAAGTGATGGGTCTTGAGAAATGGAAGGAGTTTGTGAAGAAGTTGAAGAGAGATGCGAAAGAACTTCTTCAAAGATTATGTTGACTTTTTAAATTCTAATTTAAAGAAAACTTTTTAGTGAGCCAAAATAGCGTTATCTTTTATAATAACTTACATATACTCATATAAGCTCTTCACATTTTGAATTGATCTCATGTTTTCGCATATAACATGAAAAGTTAAAAATAAACTAGATGACTTGTAGTAATTGAAACGATAAAAAAAAACATAAACGAACGAGTAAAAGCTAAAAACTCCACAAATAAATTTTATCACCCCCACACTTTCAAGAATCGTTTTGTCAACTAAATGACTTAAGCGACAAAGAAAATAGGTGGCATCATGTAGCTTCTTATGTTTCATGTAACATTACTCAATTACTCAATTTTGTCTGAACCAGTAGATCATTCGTTAACAGAACATAAATAGAGGAAACAGTCCCAAAAAAAAATCCACTATTAATAGGGCCTAAACGGGTCACCCCTTTTAAGATCCGTTTATTATTGAACCATTTTAGGCCCGCAGATTTTATGCCCATATTAACATCACTAGTTATAACCTTGACAAAAACAATAGAGTGTCAGCTAAAACTCGCGTATCCGCGAGTTTTTATCAGTCATGAGACGGATTCAGACGTATTTAAAAAATTTATATTTTTGTGGGTCTAACAAAGTGAATAAAAAAATATTATATTTAATATTTTGACTGCGGTACCTGCGTGGCTCGAATATATGAGTGGCTCAATAATTAAAGATAAGTTTTGGTCCAATAATTTTTTTTGTGACCCAATCACTACATTGGCCCAATATTTTTTTTTGTATTTTCTGTTTGTGGGTCACGTATGCGGTTTTGTAGATACACGTTTTTATTTTGCGGATCTGTTAGTTTACGGGTTTGTGAATACTCGTTTTCTATATGCAGTTTATCTGCGGAGATTGGTTAGGCGATCGTACGTTTAATAGTTTATATCCGCTAATATGCAGGACGGATTTGAACATTCATATATTTTTTCAAAATCTGCGAGTTGCATATCGCGGGCATACCGCTTGCCAGCACTGAAAATACAAAACTAACGAAAAATACGCGTTTCTCCAAATACTCGTTTCAACTAATCGAATATGGATATTAGAAAAAAGAAACATTACTTGTTTCTCTCAAATACACCAAGAGACAAACCAGGTGACTGGTGTTATGATTAATCAGTCAACCATTTAATAAGACCAAATATCACATCGAGCCACGACTAAAACGAGTCAAATGACTTTTAAAACAGCTTGATACAAATAATGAAATGTTGATTAAGACTGTATAAACATGTTTCATGTCCGAAATTTCTTACATTAACATGGACTTTTTATATGAAACACCGCTCCCTAGTCTTCATCAACTAACTCGTCACGTCCTATTTTTTAAAGTATTAATATTGATTGATTGAATCTTTAAGGATCCAGCTTAGGAATCCTCTAAGCCTTGACTAAACACAGACATATATAATACGAAACCGATTGATATATATATAACAAAAGCCAGAATAAATCGCATAAAATCTTACAAACATTTCTGTAATTAATTAATGTACTGAGCAAAAGGTTACCCCTCAGGGCAACTAATAACATTAAGTAAGATAATCCTTAGCTGTTCATAATACTTATGCTAAAGGAAACAATCTTCAAAGCCAAACACGGAAATCCGAAACCGCCTTCTCACGATAGCATTTCCGTCCTGATCATCAATCGAAAACACGTAAAAACTCAATCCAAACCATTCATAAGTTATAATGATGAATCATAAGTTTCATTTTCGATTTATCGAGCTAGCTTTAGGGATCTTACCAGGTAGCTTCTTCACTAGTTGAACTAGTCGGATATCGAATTATCCTTTGCAGGATAATGGTTCTCGCCTTTGTGACATCGCTACAATACTTACCTGCATGTTTCCCAAGTTCTTCAATGGTTTCAGTAAACACATCGAGCTTCTTCTTGATCTCATCTATAGCAAGCCTCACAACTTTCTCCTCTGTAACAGCAAACTCAGCTTTCTTCAATAAAGATTCAATCTCTACTTCCACTTTATGCACAAGAATACTTATATTATCCATCTCCTTAACCGATATGTAAGTCCCGATTCTAATCGATGTAATAATCTCCTTCTGCCCTCTAACAACTTTCTCATACTTCGTCCACAGAGAGTTACACCATTTCCCAACAGACCCTACTGGAACAGCCAATGCGCCAGCTATAGCTGCCACAAGAGGTGGTGCAGACACCGCGGCTGCAACCACAGAGAAAATAAGCACAGAGACAAACGCAGTCACAAACACCATATTCGATACTCTTCGCCATGTTTTGATATTCTTAAGTCTCTTATCGAGTTTTCTCTTTAACTTATGAAGCTCCTCAAGCATCAAAACCTGTTGTTTATAAACCAAATCGAAAAGAGCAAAGAACTCTTTTGTAAACGGTTCACCCGCGGTTTTAAACCTCTTAAGCTCCTCAAGTGTCTTCTCATACTTTCTATTCTCATTATCCCCATTTACCGGTATCTCAGCCTCTTCCTCGAACTGTTTAACAGCAAACTGAATAATCACTTGGCTTCTCCTCGCGCGATTAAGACAATTCTCAAGCTCAGAGCAAAAATCCATAGTCTTAGCAGTGCTTTCGAAATACAAATTCACAAGAGAGAACAAATCTTGATTGTTCCATATATCTTCTTTATCCTGCAATATAACTTTGACCACATCTTGATTCATATCTAAAAGACATTGTGTCACTTCTCTAAGTGAATCAAACGATAAAGACTTAATCTCAACGCCTGATGCAAGCTTGTTAATGACCCTGTTAGTTCTTTCGTGAAGAACTGAGTCAAAAGATTCAAGCTTTGGATCTTCACTACAAGCTCTTTCGTATGAGCTTAAATGCTCTGTGTAAGCTGAGTTTATTTTGATCTGTACTGGCGTCGATGGTGAACCAAATTCAAAATCTTTTTTGCCCTTGCTAGATTTTCCTCCCATCATTATCTTCTATATATGAAATTGTTGAAATTTGTGACCTAATCAGAGAGTAAGAACTACGAATTAGATCAAAAACAGAGGCTATGGAAGTAATGCAAAAATGGGTATTTGATTTATAGCTTAAAGCAACAAAATTTGAACCGAATCTTGCGGGAGGAATCTAAATTTTGCAACCGACATAGAAGAGAGATGCAAAAAGGTGAAAACTTAAAGCGCAAGAGCACTAAAATATTGCAGCAAAATCCGGAAAAAAGTGAAACGAGATTTGAAGATCATTGAAGTAGAAGTAGTGTTACCTGGGAATTTTGAAGATGAGTTTGAGTAATGAAAATGGGATTAGAAGCAGAGATTCTCTGAAACAAATAAGTTAAAAGTAAAGGTAGAGTTTTTTGTTTAAGGTTTAGGGTTTTGTTTAGAAATTGTGAAAGAGAAGTAGCTTGTACGCTTGGGGAAGCTGAGGAAAATAGAAAAAGAAATAGAGAGAGATAGAAAATGCAGGGATATTTTAAGGGAAAAGGAGAGATCTGAGGAAGAAGACCATTTCTCACGCGGTTTTACACAGTGTAAGAAAAGCCTTACACTATTCTCGAGTTGGTCTTGACGGACTCATCAATGGCAAGGAAGACATGAAAAAGAATGAGGAAACAAAAAGAAGAAACTGAAGAGAAAATAAAATAGTTTTATCTTTTTTCAACCTTTTTCTTTTCTTGTCTGAACAAAGACAAAATAAATTTGTCGTCGCGGCTTGAAAATTGTAGCCACGGGCCCATTGGATTTTTCATCTACACCACTAGATACTTAACCATTAAGAAGAAAACACAAGTCTAGTTTTGAATGGCTAGTCTTAATCTGCATCATGCATAAGATTTGTTTTTAAGATTGTATTTGCTTTTTTTGGGAAAGCCTCTAAATATGAACATTCATACCTAAATTTTCTTAACACAAATTAAAGTTCAATTCTACGAATTTTATTGGCTCTAATGACATAAGGAGAAATAATCTACTAAATAAAAGTTAGAGTAAAAGTATTTTTCCGGGGAAAAAAGAAATATTCAAGTTGTTCCTATGACATATCACCAAATATATTCCAACTTTTTATATGATAGTATTATAGCGAATCTTGTATTGAATTTTTCAAAATGTTCAATGATTTGTCATAATCATTAATCATTAATTGAAAATTAGTTAGTTATTATTATTGTTGAATGCTCGATGTTTTGTATCATGTCAAATCGTATCACACCACGATGGAGACAACACATCAAGTCCGTGATGGATAATGCGCGACTCAAATAGAGTTCCAAAATCTGCAAAATGGAAAAATACCTCTGTTCTAAAATGTGGACACTTAAACCATTAGGCGACTCTCTAGATGCTCATCGATAAATTTTTAAAGCATTTTTTTCGAATTCACTTGCATCAGTCGGTCAACGAGTTGGATTCGAATAATATATTTAGTTTTTAACAATACAGTAAATAAATTAATAGAAAAAACTAGTCTCCGGTTAATTTCTGATTAATTTTTTATTTATTGGTTAGATGTTAGGTCCACCCTCATCGTCTGACTCACGCCTAGCATATTTCTGAACATTAAAAAATACTAAAGACGACATACCATAGAGATAGCGGAATATACAACAGTACTATGGGCAATACAAACAACTTGGGTCCTAGGGATTGGATACAAATGTGTTGTGTTCTAAGGAGATAACAAAACTATCAATCGAATTTTCAATGGGAAAATTCCAAACTTACGACTACGACACTACATGGATACCATCAAGGCATCAACCAATGGATATATATGTTGACAAAGACAAGTTTCACTTTCAAACCTAGGAACCAGAATAATTGTGCGGATTTGCTAGCTAAAAAGCAATTACATGTAACAACCATTGGTATTTGAATCATGTTTGCCCGAGTTTCCTAATGGGTTGTGCAAACAATTACAACATTTTTGCAGATTAATAAAGCAATTAGAAGGGGGGGGGGGGGGAGAAAGATTATGATCAGCAACTTCAATCTTTATAAATAGCAAAAGCCTCTGTTACAGAATCTACATAGCTTCTTAATCCATTGTCGGAGAATATTACTAATATTTAAACGTCACAAATCGAATTAATTCTGTCTTTTGGCAATGTAATCAGCCAAAGCTAATAAAGGTTTAACTTTATTTGAATTAAATCCTTGAAGCTGTACTTGAGCATCTCTCAACAATTTCTCCGCAAATTCCTTAGATTTCTCAAGACCCATCAGTTTCGGATACGTCAGCTTATCGGCGACCAAATCTTTTCCGGCGGTTTTCCCCAATTCCTCCGACGACTTCGTCACATCCAAAATATCATCCACTACTTGGAACAACAACCCAATGCATCTCGCAAATCTCCTCAGCTTCTCAATCTCTTCATCAGATCCACCGCCAACGATCGCACCTATAACCGTCGCCGCCTCAAGCAACATCGCCGTTTTATGAACGTGAATAAACTCAAGAACCTCCAATCCGACGTCCTTTTGATCCATTCCTTCACTACTTAAATCCACGACTTGACCAGCCGCAAGTCCTTCTGATCCAACGGCTTTCGCTAACTCTCCGATTGCTCTAACCACTCTTACCGGAGAAACATCCTCCGACGTCGCTAAATGCTCAAACGCGAACGATAAAAGCGCGTCTCCGGCTAAAAGGGCGACGTCTTCGCCGAATACTTTGTGATTTGTTGGTTTTCCACGGCGGAGACCGTCGTTATCAATACATGGAAGATCGTCGTGCATTAGAGACATCGTATGGATCATTTCCACGGCGCATGCCGCTGGTAACGCGACGGATTCTTCGCCCCCGACTAGCTCACATGCGGCGATGCAGAGAACAGGTCTCACTCGTTTGCCGCCGGCGAGTAGTGAGTAACGCATAGCTTCGTGGATCTTGATTGGTTCTCGGAGCGGGACGGCGGAATCGAGTGATTTATTGACGGAATCAGCTTTTCTGATCATGTAAGACATGAAATCGAATCTGTAGTTTTCTTCTTCTTCTTCATGGCCGATATTGTTATTGTCTTCTCTAGAGACGAGTGATAAAACAGTACTGAGCTTTCGACGGAGAAGGCAAGGTTGGATTTTGAGGAAGGATTTGCTGGACCCGGGTATGGGTCTTCTGACAGATGGATAAACCAATGTACTTAGATTCACTGTAGCCATGAGAAATTTCTGGAAAATAAGGAAAAAATGAACCTTTTTTTACTAGGAATTGGAGTGTGTGGATCAATGTGGAGTAACGGATGTGGTTTTTAAACGGAGTGGTGGGTTAGGGACGACGACGACGACGATGATGTTTATTATATAAAAATCATATCTTTTCACTAATTTATTTATTTTCTTAGCATATGGTAGGTAGATTTATTTCTCTCGTGAGAAATTCATTAATAAAAAAACCATTTTTTAAATGTTTTCTTTTTCTTATTTATTGACCATTCAAATTTCCACACACGTTTTTTTCGAGCTTATATACTTTGAATTTTGAATTGTGTACAAGTATTTTCGTAAAAGAGCATGTAAAACAAAATTGTACTCCATCCGATTTAAATTTGCTATCGTTTAAGATTTTCACGCATATAAATAAACATTTACTTATTCTGTTTTATCTCTAATTAATATATTGTTTTATTTGATATCATCAATTAATAAGTTAAATAAATAGGGATAAAAATGGAGAATTTTTCCAAAATATTTATTGAAAACATAAAATGACAACTAATTTAAAACAAAATTTAACTTTTAGAATGACAATTAATTTGATATGGAGGGAGTACTTAGATATATATATATATATATATATATATATATATATTCCTAAATGACATGCTTACTTACCTAGGCAGTCTAGTCAAATCCTAGAAAATGATTTATGATTCAATATATGACTTTTGACTAGGTGCCCTTAAATATCTATCTCAAACATTAAAAGTTGTTGATAATGGTGATGATGCAAATCTCAAACAATTTACTTTTTCATCATCAACAATTTTTTTTTTAGATACGTAGGTCATTAATCCCACAATTTATTATTTGCATTTTGAAAAATTGTTTGAAAAAAAAATCGCTATATCGCCTTGATAGCATATATTTTGATTCTGTAATAATTTGCGCATATTGTGATTATTAAAAAATAATGCATTATGATTTAAGACTTGGTATTTTTGACTTAGAATTAATAAAGTAATATTGCTAAAATTATATATATAGGATATTATAAAACATTAAAACCCAAATCGTAAATACAAATCTCACACATTTTTTATTGACGTGTTTTTTAGACTCGTAGGTCATTTATGTAGGCCCATGTAGGTTCATTTGGCCCAATAGATTGATTCATATATGGTTTCAAAAAGGGTTCTTAGTCAGAAAGATACGTTCGTTCGCTCCTCAGTCGAACCAAATCAACAGAGAAAAGAAAAGATTCGATCATCGTTGTTTCGATCCTCAGTTTAATCAGATCGTAAGCTCTGTAATCTCTTCGTTTAGGGATCTTTGTTATTTCCTTCCGATTTGATTTGATAATCTGGTTCTATAGAACCTCCGATCGTTTGCTAAATTCTAGGTTTCCGGAAGATTCAAGATTGATTTATAGGAAATTTAATAGTTTCGATCTCTTTACAGTTTCATGATTCTTCTGCTTCTAATTTGTTCTGTTGGATAATTTTTTTTTGTGATTTCATGAATTTTGCAATTGAAATTGATAATCTCAATGTTGGATTCGTGAGGTAGAAGAACGATGATTGGGTTATTCAAAGTGAAAGAGAAGCAAAGAGAAGAATCTCAAAATACAAACAGAACAGGAGGAGCTTCTTCTGTTAAGAAACAATCTGCTGGTGAACTTCGTCTTCACAAAGGTTCTCTTTCTTTGTTCTCAGTTTTGTATTTTGATTTTGATCTTTGTTTCGGTTTCTGATGTTGAACAAAACTGTTTAAATTTTAGGGTTCTTCAAGTGTTAGAATTATAAGGCATTTTAGTGGTTTTATGTGTCTTGTAGTTCTGAGAATCTCTTCGGTGTATGTTTCGATCTTTCTTCTCTCAGTTTTGTTTTATATTTTTTGCTTTTGATCTTTGTTCAGTTTCTGATGTTGAACAAATTATGAAATTTATGTAGATTTAGTGTGACGCAAGTGTCAGAGCTTAGGCATTTTAGTTGGTGTAACTGATAATCTCTATGGTGTGTTTTTGATTTTTATTGTATTTGTGAATAGATATATCAGAGTTGAACCTGCCAAATTCTTGTACGATATCTTTTCCGAACGGAAAGAATGACTTGATGAACTTTGAAGTAACCATTAAACCCGATGACGGATATTACAAGTAAGAATACAAAATCTTCATCTTTGTTTTTTGTATTTTCAGTCTCTGAATTTTGCTCAAACACACTCATTTGTTCTTATTTTATCAAAAAAACAGGAATGGTAAGTTTGTTTTCACATTCCTAGTCTCTAATGTGTATCCACATGAAGCTCCAAAAGTTAAAAGCAAGACCAAGGTTTGGCTTTCTCCAATCTCGGAATTGTTGATCTTTCTTATACGATTATAAGAAAATGCTTAAGGAGGATGTCATTGTTGTAGGTGTATCATCCGAATATCGATTTAGAAGGAAACGTTTGTCTGAACATCTTGCGTGAAGACTGGAAACCAGTTCTCAGCATAAACACTATTATCTACGGTCTTTTCCATCTCTTCACGGTAACATATCTCCCTGACTGATAGATTGATACTCGATTGATGTTAATTTCTTGGGGCCTTATTAGCTGAAGTTTTTTGTTGGCTTGGTTTTTCACGTAGGAACCCAATCATGAGGATCCTCTGAACCATGACGCAGCTGCGGTTTTAAGGGATAACCCGAAGATGTTTGAGGCTAATGTCAAGAGGGCAATGAGTGGTGGCTATGTTGGCGAAATCTCATTCCCTCGCTGCATCTAGTAGGATTCTGGTTCGGTCTCTAAGCCATCTTCTTCTCAAGTAACTTGTGTTGTCTGCTCTTGTACATGGGGGATCAAGTGATTTTTACTTTTTAGGTATTTTTCTGAATTGTTTTAAAATTTCATTCAACTTGTAGTCGTCTGCCGTTCAATGCCTTATTGATCACCATTCATAACCAAATTAGCATGAGCATCGATTTTTAAAACCGAACCGGAAAGGAATCAAGATTATTATGATTGGATTATAAATATCAAAGAAAATTTCCATAAACAATTGGGCTAGGCCCTATACTATTGGGCTCTTAAACATTTGGGCTAGGTCCTGTAATAATTTTTTTATACATTTTCAATTGAAAAAATCTTTCCATAAAGTGACCAACCTTTTAAAACTTTCATAAAAATACACGATTTTCGTGTTTATGGAAAATTGCACAAACTAATTGTTTTGTTTTTCTATATAATTACATAAACTAATTGTCTTGCGCCTAAGATACACGAAACCACTGCCATGCTTTCCATACTATGATAAACACTTACAAATCTATATGGAAGATTTTAACCCCAAAAAAAAAAAATCTTTATGGAAAATGTTTTTATTTTAAAACAAGATTTGTAAAAACCATCCACGTCGAATTTTTTTGGTCAACAAATCATCCACATCACATATATCGGTAAGTGTTTATCTAACGACTATAACAACTTGTCGGTGTATAAGGAAGCTCGCTGGTGAATTTGGTGATTGTGTGTATTATAAGATAATTAGTTTCTATATTTCTCCATAAACCTGAAAAGTTCCTGTATTTTTAATTGTTAAAAGTTATAGTGATTTTGTCTTACACAAATTTCTCTTGTATCAATAATTTTTTTTAATATTTAGGCTATCATGAAAGTACATAACTTACTACAAAGATATAATATTTCAGAAAAAGGATGTCACGGTAAATTTTTATTTCGAATAAAATATAAAAAGCATCAACACTATTGATATGAGCTACTCAGACGAGCATAACATTAACTCTCATCATACAATCTCTACTTCCCTTGAACTAGTAGCTCTATCGATTTTTCGATCTTTCCGGAAAAGAAAGTGTAATGGAGTGTAACAAAGACAACACAATCCAAACGGGACAGCCATCATCCACAGGATCCCTTTCGACAACGCCTCAGCCTCACGACCAGAGTCTTTAGTATCAGCAATTTCTTTTGCGTCAAACCCAAAAAGTTTCTCCGACAAAATTCCAACCAAAGGCGCACCAAATGATGCAAAAGTCACTTCGAGTGCACGATCAAAGGCATAGACCATGGTTCGATGTGCAGGAGGAACAATCGCAGCCAATATTGGAGAGTTAATAGCTGGTCCACACCAAGTTATGGTGAGACCCATTAGAAAGAGAGTGACCAAGAAGATGTAGTAACTGTTTATGGACTGGGGGATTATTCTTAGTAGAATAATGGATAATATAGCTCCCATGAAAACGCTAAATTGTGCGCAAATCAATCTGCCTGAGTTTGGAAACACACGAGACATTTTGTCTGCAATTATTCCTCCGACCAAAGATCCTATTGCTTGTCCGGTCGTAAATATTCCATTCATGATCGCCGCCTGATTATGATCAAAACCTGAAAATACAAGAAATAAAATTTGGAAAGTGAGAGCATGGTTTGTTCATTTAATTTAAGAGCATATGTTTTATAAGAATGGTGTAGAATAAGGTAAAGTTTTCCTCATATCATTATACATTATTTTGGTAATTTAGAATTTTTCTGTCCTAGTCTAGTAACAAATATTATGTTTTGTTCAGCTTTTAGGGGTTAAGGATTTATTGAACCAGTTACTTTAGATATATTATATTGTATGTTTAGTTTGGCGTTTGGGTCGGTTTCTCTGTAGTGCAAAATATGAGAATGGTACATACCAATGAGTTCGAACCACATAGTCCAGAAAACCATAGCATTCCATGGCACCGAACCAATGATACCCTGAAATACGATGATCTGAAATGTTCGTAACTTGGCTACATCTTTTATCGCAACCCACGAATCCTTCCAAGCCAAAGAGCTCGAACTCTTCATTGTTGTAGCACCATTGTTTTCATCTCTACAAAACCACATGACTAACTCAAAACTAAAGACGATAAGCAAAACCGCCTTTTTGGTAACATTGGTGCTATATATAATCAAGAATGTAGAGATTTATATATTACCGTTCATGATGATTATCGTTATGGACAATAACGCTACTAGTCTTCTTTTCCCTCGGATCAGTGACAAAGAAGAAAACAAAAATCCCATTCATCGCACTCATTATTGCACACAATATAAAGGCACATCGCCATCCGGAGATTCCAAAGAAATTATGACCAGCCATGATTGTTGGCAAGACGGTTCCAGCTATACCTCCAATCGTACCAATGAGATTCCATAAACCAAAACCAAAACCTCTCGAACTATCCTTAAAGCTATCCGCAATAATGGACTGAAGCACTGGATAAACAATTGCATGTCCAACCCCATTGAATGCTACACCAAGGATAACCTAGTCCGAGAAACAAGATCAAATCCTAATCAAACGTATATAGTTTATATAATTAACCCTATAGCCATTGCACATGTTTTTAGGGTTACGTTTGAGTACAGGTTACCATGGTCGTGCGACGGTTTGAGCCCAACAATAAAATGGACCAATATTTTTTTTTTACATACACAAAAATGTCACTTAATTAGATTAGAGGGTTTATATTCTAAATGTGTGTTTCTCTTTTAATTGTGTAAGTTATAATTAAGAAATTTTTTTCTTAGAACTTTAAAAGTCTCATAAAAAAGTAACGTATTTAATATATTTTTTTGGCAGTTTGATGATATTATTATTAACTTTCATATTAACTCTGGTGTAAATTTTTTTATCAAAAAAACTCTGGTGTAAATATATATATCATTATTGATTTTGACAATTGTTCTATTTTCTTTTAACTTTTGTGATATTTTGTTACGAATCTAGATACGGCATTAGTCTGAATTTTAATGCAAAAGCCAAGAGCGTAACAGAAAAACGCTGAAAGTTTATATATTTTTCTTTTTTCCGTAATTAATTAGCTTAAAGTTAAAATATAAAATCTCCAAACTATACGTTAATGGAAAAAAACCTGGACGAAGTAGCGGCTGACTCCAGTTGCAACAGTTGATGAGACCCAAAAGAAGCTACCGAATGCAAAAACTGTAGGACGATCATAACTAATGGCAAATAAACCAGCTAAAGGCGAGGCAAGTCCTTGAACAATGTTTCTTATAAACGAGAGGAACCCAATATCAGAGAGATTCGCATGAAACGCTTCTTTCAATTCTTTTGCAGTTGAAGGAATGAGTTTCTCGTCTGCTCGTTGCATCATCGTTGCTAAATTGATGATTATGAGAGAAATAGAGATTCCATAGATGGTCCCTGTTCTATGAACATTCGATCAAACACACCAAACCAACAACATTGTTACACATTGTAAGAAAGATATGAAGAAATGAGAACCATATGGTTTGTTTATTGACAAATAAATCGAAGTTCTTCATTTGGGATTATAATTGAAATGTAGAGTCTAAGGTGGCAAAAAGAATATCAATAGAGGCCTTAATGAACACTACGAAAGTGAGTAAAAAGTGAAAATTGCTTACTTTATTTTCATGCTTTTAGTCTGGAGACGACTGGTGAATAGAAACGAAGACAATGCTCGCTGGAGTCGAGGTGATATTTTAAGAAAACAATATTTTCATGTAACCACTATAAAAATATATATAAGGGCAGTTTACATTATTTATAGACTTATAGTTGAATTTGTATGACTACATAATAGTCTACTTTTTTAAAAAGACACGATAAAGAAATGAAGTAGGATCTTGTTTTTGTTTTCTACTTATATTTAGCTTCCGAATATTAATCACAAAGAGAGAAAAATACAAAAAAAAATAGAGGACGAATATCTAGTAAGATTTAAATTTTGAGTGAAAAAATCAGTTGGTTATGGTAATATATCCCAATTTCTAGATTGTTTTTTTTGAAAAGTCATGTTTCTAGTTTCTTTCATTTATATCTATATTAGATTAGAACTCAAAATATACGTATGTAAAAGGAAATTTTAAATTATTGATGTAAATATTAGATTTTTATTAAAAACTCACACAGTTGTGGGGGTCATTTCGTACGTGTAAATGATTTTTACTACTAAAAACTTCAAAAGGTTAATTAGATGAAATATGTACGTGAATATATTTTCAGTAGTTTAAATGTAAGATATTGATATATGATATATCTGTATAAGGAGGTTATAATTTTTGGTAAAATATACATAAAAATAATAAATTTGATGATTGTTTGGGATAAATGTATGGGTTTGGCTTAGGCGAATTACTTAGAGATACATGTACTTAGTTCATACGAATCTCTTAGCGACAGTTGCTTAGTTGGTCTTTTAGACAGATCCTAGAGATATTTGGGTCTGACCTCAGATAACTTAATGGGTAAGGCCAAATAGTGTGGCTACACTGCTATGAGAAAACTGGGTAAGAGGCTGAGTGATCAGACGAGGCAAAGGCAACCAACAAGAAGATGAACACATAGTTTAGATTCCCAAATCGGAAACCCCGGTGAGGTACATGACCAGTCTAATGAAAATGGTGGTCCGAAGTTAATTTTTTTTATATTTATTATTTAAGATCTCAAACTATATATATTAGTATTAAAATTATGTAAAATCTTATTAACTATTTTTTAAACAATAGTTTTAATTAAAAAAATTGTGGCCCTTAATATATACTACTCATCATAAAAATAATAATCGGTTCTTAAAAACATAAAAACATATTATTGGCATAATCGGTTGATTGCCCCTTATCTTTCTGGGCCGGTCTTGGTGAGTTATGATCTTTTATTTTTCTTAGTGTGAATTCAAGTATTCAAATATATTCAAACTCTTCTCTTTGGTCAAGTGGTTAAAATCAATTCTTTTTAAACTTAAAACTTTACTATATTAACTTAAAAAAGGTTTACATCATCGTTAAATAAAAAATTTCTTAAAAAATTCGGAGGGTATAAGAAAGTTTGAAAAACTACTTGTGGTTAAAATCATTTACGTGGTAAAGAAAACATAGATAGTTAAGCAACATAAATTTTTATGATAATAATATTTATGTTTTTTGAATAAAATATAATAAACATGAAAACCAACAGCTAATACATACCCAACTGGTTCACTCGTTCATAATTAAAACTTTCAGACTAGCCGAGACGGCTTCAAAAACAATTACAACGACCATAACATTAACTTTGATTCCATCTCTACTTCCCTTGAACTCGGAGTTTTAGCAATTTTTTGATCTTTCTGAAAAAGAAAATGCAATGGTGTGTAACAAAGACAACACAATACAAACGGAACAACCATCATCGACGAGATCCCCTTGGACAATGCCTCGGCCGCACGACCAGAGTCTTTAATAAGATCCGTTCCATTTGAGTCAAAACCAAACATTTTGTCCGACATAATTCCAACCAAAGGAGCACCAAATGACGACAAAGACCCTTCGAGTGCACGGTCAAAGGCATAGATCATGGTTCGATGCTTAGTAGGAACAATCTCAGCTAAAATTGGAGAGTTAATGGCTGGTCCACACCAAGTTATGGTGAGACCCATCAGAAAGAGAGTGACCAAGTAGATGTAGTAACTGTCAACTGATTGTGGAATCATTCTTAGAAGAGTAATGGAGAATATAGCTCCTATGAAGACGCTGAATTGTGCTCAAATTATTCTGCCTGAGTTTGGGAATATACGAGACATTTTGTCTGCAACTATTCCTCCGAGTAAATATCCTAATGCATGTCCACTGGTGAATACGCCGCTTAGAGTTGCCGTCTTATTATGATCAAAACCTGAAAAATATAAGAAACTAAAACATTTTAAAAACTAAGAGCATATTTTTTTGTTGATTTATGTTAATAGGAGCATGATTTTTATATATTATATATATAGTTTTGTTTTTTCATCTATTTAGCTAAAATTATTGAAAATGATTTTGAAAAATGACATGATTTTATGAGATAAATTTGATATAAAAAAAGTATCTCTCATATCCTTTGCTTTAGGGTAGTAATAACGATTTTTTTCTTTTAGTTTTAATGTAGTAATAACGATTTTGTTTGGTTAGGCATTCTTTTTAGATAGAATAGATGATGGTCTGTTTTGGTTCTCTTTAGTGCAAAATATGAGTATGGATGCACATACCAATGAGTTCAAACCACATTGTAAAGAAGACCATTGCAGTCCATGGCACCGAACCCACGATTCCCTGCACTACAGTGATCTGAAATGTTCGTAGTTTGGTTACATCTTTTATGGCCACCCACGATTCCGTCCAAATCGAGCTAATACTCTCCATTGTTGAAGCATCGTTCTTCGGTTTATGTACCATTAGTTCATTTCTACAAAACCGCATGGCTAACTCAAAACTAAAGACAATAAAAAAAAACTATTTATATTAATGCTAAATTCAAGAATGTAGAGCTTTATGTTACCTTTCATGATCATGAGAAACGAAGCTGCTAGTTTTCTTTTTCCGAGGGTCAGCGACAAAGAAGAAAACAAGAATCCCGATCATCGCACTCATCGTTGCACACCATATAAAGGCGCAACGCCATCCTGAGATTCCAAAGAAATCATGGCCAGCCATGACCGTTGGCACGACAGTTCCACCTATACCTCCAACCGTACCAATAAGACCCCATAAACCAAAACCAAAACCTCTCGAAGTATCCTTAAAGCTATCTGCAATTATCGACTGAAGCACTGGATAAACAATCGCATGTCCAAACCCATTGACTGCTACACCAAGTGTAACGACCTAGTCCAAGAGAACAATATCAAAAAAAGAAGATCAAGTCCCAATCAAGCATATATTATATATAGGCTGGGTATGATGAGTGATATAAGATCGTAATAGATGCGGTAAAATTGGACGAGGCAAGAGATGGTGGTAGGATAATAGATGACATATATTTAGCTATAGTTTTGAAGGAACAAGTGATAATTTTTTTTTTTTTTAATTGACTTAAAACTTAAAAGGCTCATGAAGACCCAAAATTCAATTCTCTATTGTATGACTTGTTTTTTTAGCTAAAGACACATGCATATTCTTTGGCTTAGCTTTGGTATTTGTATTTTTTGTTTCATTCATTTTTGTGATATTCTATAAAAGAAAAATACACAATATATTGTAGGTTTCAAAGAGCTCAAGTTGTAATAGAAAAAACTTTGAAACAATATATGATCTTCTCAACAGCCACTATTGAAAAGACCCAACAGAAACTACCAATTGCAAAAACTGTTGGACGGTCATAACTGATGACAAATAAACCGGCTAAAGGCGAGGCAAGTCCTTGAACAATGTTTCGTATAAATGAGATATATCCAATATCAGAGAGGTTTGCATTGAACGTTTCTTTTACTACTTTGGCAACCGAAGGAATGAGTTTTTCGTCTGCTCGTTGCATCATTGTGGCTATGTTGACGAGGATCAGAGAAATAGAGATTTCACAAAGCTTTCCGGTTCTGTGAACATTCGGTGAAACAACACACAAAATTACTAGTACACATTTAAAAAAAAATATCAAGAAATGGTTTTCTAAACAGAGAAACATATTATTTATTCTTAGTTTTATGCTATAGAAAAGTAGGAGAATAGAAAAACTAAAGATGTACTGATAGAACTTAGCAAAATTGTTTTAGATTCTGGACGAATATTGTGACATTTTGTATTTAAATCGAAATGTAGAGTCAAATTTTTTTATTTTTTTTAAATCAACAGAAGGGAAAAGATACAAATAGTGGTCTTAACAATCTCATAAAGAAAAGAACAGAAAATGAGTGATAATTAATTCGTAATCATATATAATCCTAGGATATGATTATGAATAATATTTCATTAAGAAAAAAAACGAGAGTTGCTAACTTGATGATGTTCATGGTGGTTTGAGTATGAAGACGACCGGCGATAGAAACGAAGAAAATTCCCCAGTGGTCGTCTCTTGACAGTTCCAGATACTTAATAACAATCAATGCCCAATTCCTTCTTTTAAACTATAATTCTCAAAACTATCAATGGCTAAGTCCTTGTTTCACTTAGTTGTTTTTATTTAAAGTCTTATCTTCTTTTGATGATTCACGTTTATGTACCTATAGGCAAATTTTACGTTTCTAGAATTTTGTTTTCTAGTTTTGGAATCTATCGCTATATTTGTTTCCTTTTATTTTAATTGTGATATACAGTGTTTAATCTTGACAAAAAAATTTGTTATATTGATGTATGTTTACATTTTAAGGATATCTATTGGGGGATTTAATGTTCAAATCACATATTTACATAAGTCTATTTTTCTTATTAATGTAGAGAAAAAGTTAAACCCCTAAATTGTAGAATAAATCTAGAAATATTGTTATTAAAATATCAGAACCATTAAGTATGTATTACCATTGTCCATATTAATTTTATATATTGTTAGGAAATTAAGTTGATAAACATAATTAAAATTTTAAAAATACATTTTCCAAAATAATAATGCATTTATAAGGAAAACATCGCTTAAATTTAAATTTGAAATTTTCTACTCCCACCTTTCACAAATATTTTATAGGATTATTAAGCCAAATATGAGGAACTCTAATAGACTATTCTTATCAATTTTAACGATACAAGGTAAGTAAACCATTATATAAATCATATTCTTATAAATTCAAACCAAAGTTGGAGAATACCAAAATATATATTTATAAGTTGAGGGTGATTTATTGGCTGCTCGAGATGGTCAATCAAAAGAATACTTTAGATGCGTGAAAAGAAACATAAACATGTAGATTGTTTTGAATGCTTATGCGCCTAAAGCCGGCACTCCTCCGGAGACCAGCTCTCGGATCTCTATAGTTCTTTACTTATCAAAGCATCTCCAACGTGTAAAAAAGTGCGTCTGTCATTTATGTGTGGCGTCAGATTAGGTTATTACAAAATAAAAGTTACTATATTTTAAGTTTCGGTCGTCAATCAATATATAAAGGATGAAGCGGAAGATTTGACATTATTTGAGCATCTCACCAAACCTGATCGAACTACATTTTTGGTATGCATCGAAAAAATATAACAGACGTTTATATTTCATAATAGAGTTCAATCTTTTAAATAAACTTTTGGTTATGATAATTAATATAAATTATTTTCAAATCACGACACAAGACGACATTGTTTTGCCCATTCGAAGAGAGAATTATGAGATGATCCACCATGAGTCCAAGCTCGCTCGGAGCTAACCTTCACCTCCTCAGCTTTAGCCCTTATCTTCCGTCCTTTACTATCCTCTTCCGCTACAATCTTATTCACCAGAAACGCCACTTCTTCTCTGTCAATCACTTTCTTCGATGGTAACTCTGACGTTCGAATGGCCACACCTATCTCTTCCGTCAACAATGTGGCATTCATCCATTGCTCTGCATAAAGAGGCCAAGCAATGATCGGAACTCCTTTGGTCAAACTCTCCAACACCGAACTCCAACCACAATGAGATAAGAACCCACCAATCGATCCATGGCTCAAGATCTCAACTTGTGGTGCCCATTGCGTGACCACAAGACCTACACCACGTGTGCGGTCCAAGAAACCTTTTGGTAGACCATCACTCACATGATCATCATCTCTTGAGCTGGCCCCGAGGTAAGAGGTAGGCATACGTAAAACCCATAGGAAACTTTGGCCACTTAACTCTAAACCCCATGCGAGTTCCATCGTTTGTTCAAACGAAAATATTCCACCACTTCCTAAACATACATACACAACTGACATTTCCCTTTGTTTGTCTAGCCACTCGAATATACCATTGGGATTTACAGTAAGCCCATGATTCCTAACAATAGGTCTATTAGTTCTAATGATAGGTCCAATAGGGTAAACCGGTACTTTCATAACCTGGTTCAAATCTTTGTCCTCTCTTAATGCGGCTAGAGTGTTCCCTTGTAACTCCTCCCACGTATTTACTAAAATACCATCGCTCATAGGTATCTCCAACCCAAATTGTACAGACTCACGGTACTGTTGGTTCGACCGGTCTAACATCGTGTCCAAAAGCTCCTTTGGTCCGACCGGTTTACAACCTGGTATATTCAAAGGCTCCTTAATTTCAACATACTCACCTTCCACTACCTTATCCAACACTGGCAGGTAGACCATTAATGCCAAGAACCACGCATGCGATGGGATGTACACGTACTTAGCCGTCAAACCTACATCGGCTATGGAGATCAAACTTGTACCCAAAAAATCAACGATCATGACCGTTGGGTCTCGCTTCATTGATTTCACGGCATCTCGAACCGCGGACTTCATGGCTCGCATCTTTGCTGCGATCTTGGTGACCACTGTTGCATCTGGCTCCAGGAGGTGGTCTATATTGACTGAGGGTAATTCCATAATTTCACAGGTCCCTCTAGCCTTGGCTGCATGTATTGTCTCGGTTTCTGTCAGGGAAGAGGAGCCGGATGTGACTGCAAGAATGGTGACGTGGACGTTGAGGACGGAGGAGAGACGGTTGCCGAGTTCGAGGGCAGGGATAAGGTGGCCCAAGCCAGGGCTAGCGACTAGAAGCGCGTGAGGCAGGTCCATGATCTATAATTTATAGGTTCTGTTAGTATGATTATGAATCGAAAGAATGTTATAATAAAAGGTTTTTAGTTACCTGTTCTTGTATCACAAGATATGTCAATGGCACTGCATAATTTGAGATAAGAGCAGAGCAGAGTATATATATATACACCGGGTCATATGATAGATGGAGTTTTGTAATTGCTTTTAAAAGGATGAATAAACGTTATAGTTGATACATTCATTTTTATATTGAATGCCAAGTGCTATACTATAAAATTGTTATTTTCTGTGTAACAAATAATCGTCGTTTTAACGAAAGAAAGAAAGAAACAAACAAAACAAAAGAAACTTGGATTGGATTTCGTATGAGACATTAACAAGTGACATATAATTAGTTATTTCGTGTAAGACCAAGCGTTATGTTAGCAAGACCTAACATTAACTCCCATGCTTACTTTTGTAACGCCTAACTTTGTACAAAAGAACAAAAGAAGAATATTGGTTCAAAACAAGCAGAAAAATTAATTTAAAAAAAGGAGAAAATTTAGCGAATAGGTAGGTTTTACATTTTTTTTTTAAAAGGGTAGATTTTAAGTTAATAACTTGTAAAATGGGTAGTTTTTAAGGTCTTTGCATTTTACATGGTTTTTACTGTGTTTATTACTCTTCAGCCTCTATATTTATCAGTTAGTTTTTTTTATGATTGTCATTGATAAAAGATATATTGTTTATGTATTAAATGATATAAAAAACAGAGAGAAACGATCAAAAGAGCGATTTCTCTGTAAACAATGTCTTCTATATTTGGGTGTGTTCGTTGCCATTTTGACGATGGTTTTTTCAGAGAAAGTTATCGGAATAACCGACAACGGTTACACCACTGTCATCTTCCACATACACAATATTCTCTGCGTTGTTCTCTGTGTCAAGTGTATCGAGTAGAGTAAAAAAAGTTCCCTCGTTTCATATTGATCATGGCTGATTCAATGAGAAAACAATTGCAAGAGATCTTTCTTGGGATTAATGATCAACTTACCTTTCAACATTTGCGAAAAAGCAGCGCGAGGGACCCAACTTAGTCTTATCGCTAAGCTGGTTAACCCGCGTAAACAAAATCTCAGAGCGATGCTCGGTGTTCTGGTAGAATTATTGAAAATCAAAAAATTCAATTCCTTTTTCCGTTTGAGGAAGCGATGCTATCTGTTTTACGGTGTGGTCCCTGGTCTTTCAATGAGTGGATGATCACTTTTCATCGCTGGACTTTGTTACAAACATATGATAAACTGAAGAGAATTCCATTCTGGGTTCAACTGAGTGGAATTCCTTTGAAATTTCTTACAAGACGAATGGTCACCTCTATCGGAGAAAGGTTGGGTGACTATATGGAAACTGATTTCCATGGAGACGGTGCTGTATTGGTTGACTATGTGCGAGTTCGTCTCTAGTATCACATAGAGAAGCCGTTATTTTTGCAATTATTTCTATTTGGCGATGAAAGCATTGTGTTGAAGTTTCGATATGAGAAACTCAAAAGTTTCTGCTCATCAAGTGGTTAAATGACTCATGATATTTTTGAATGTCCATCTAAAGAGCCTGAAGATGTGGATGAACCAAACAGAAATGATGATGCTAACAACGATGATTATACTCCAGAGACAAGAGACGTCAAACATTCAAATGATGGTCCTGAGTCATTTGAAAACGAAAATAAAAGTGAAGTGCGTGATGATGCAAATCAGTCAACCTCAAAGAAGCGTAAGGCTGATGATTCAGTCCCTCTAATGGACAACCTGTGTCCTTTGGCATGTTATGATATGTTTCATACGTTTTCATCTGATGATGTACATGAGATTTTAACTAAGCATCATATAAGACAATCTGAGAGCAAAGAGGTACGTAACTGGATCTTTAAGCCAATGGAAGAAGCAAGTAGTTCGGGAACACAAGCCAACATGTAGAATAAGACACCACGACACATTAATCAAGAGGGAACAGTGGACCAAAAGCCACCAGAGCCGGAATAAACACAAAATTTTGGAATGCTGAGGTTTAAGGGTAACTTGGCGGTTTGACATCTAAAGGGAAAATGCAAACTTATTCCCCATACTTACTCTTATGAATCGAGACAAAGAACCCAGACGATCTGGTCCGGTATGTGGCAGTCTAGTTAGGTAATGATTATGTTAAGTGTGTTTCGCCTTTAGGCAGAGGTGGTGGTCTAGCAATGATGTGGAAGAAACATGTTTCCGTTATTTTCTATGATGTTGATGAACGTCTTATTGATTGTAAGATTATTAATAAAGATATTTCCTATTATTTTTCGTGCATTTATTGTCATCTAATTCGTAAATTGAGACACATTCTATGGGAAAAACTTGACGAATAGCAATAAATCGCAAAGGTTCATGGTTAATGTGTGGTGATTTTAACGAAGTATTAAATACAAGTGAAAAGAAAGGTGGGAGACCGAGAGAACCTTGGGGTCTAGTTGATTTCTGGAACATGGTTAATACTTGTCAAGTATTTGATTTACCTTTTACTAGAAACAACATGACCTGGTTAGGAAACGGAAAACACATTATATAGAGTCATGGCTAGATCGTGCGATGGCTAATAAAGAGTGTAAAGCTCAATTCCCAGCGTCCCAAGTTCAATACTTAGAAATGATAGAGTCGGATCACCGGCGGACCATCATTAAAATTCAAAGAACAAATGACATGGAAAATAAGATGTTTCGATACAATACAAGGTTAGGCAAGATACCGGAGATCTAATGTCATTGAACAAGGATGGAATGACAACTTCAATGGAAGGATAAGTTGTGTTGTTGATCGTAAGGAGATAGTTTGGTGGAGAAGGCACAACAATACCAACTGGAAACAGATCAAGTGGTTAACAACGAGTATTGATATTGCACAGACTGATGGTATCACTACAACATAGCATATTCGAAGTATGAGATTTGAATAACTTCAAGCATACAAAGATGAGCAAAAATATTGGAAGGTAAAAAGAAGAAATCAATGGTTGAAAGAAGGTGATCTTAATACAAGATTTTTTCATGCTTCTACAAAAAATAGGATCGCAAGAAACCATATATCAAAATCAAAGGACATGATGGAGAAGAGATATATGGTAATTGTGATATTGCTTCAAAAGCTACTCGGTTTTTAGCGAACTCTTTACAAGTACCAATAATCAAAACTTGACGGAAGTTCTATGATGCACACAATCGGTGGTAACGGATAAGATGAATACAAAATTAGTATGTGATGTTTCTGATGAAGAGATTAGACATGCTCTATTTTCTATTGGACCAACGCGTGCGCCGGGGCTAGATGGACTCAACACTTCTTTCTACCAACAATATTGGGAGATGTTAGACCAGCCATAATTTCCGAAGTCAAAAGTTTTTTTGCAACAAGAGTCTTCCTCAAGAAGGGAATCATAAAAATCTATGCTTAATTCCAAAAATTGGTGATCTTAAAAAAATGAAGGATTTCAGACCAATAGGATTGTGCAATGTTGTTTATAAATTATTTCTAAAATTTTGGTTTAACGATTGAAGAAGATATTGACGTTTACGATCTCGGAAAATCAGGAGGCTTTCATTCCTGGACGTTTTGTCACATATAATGGAATAATCTCCCATGAAGTGTTACACTCTCTACGAGTATAAAGAAGATGCTCAAACTCATATATGGCAGTCAAGACGGATATAAGCAAAACCTATGATCGAATTGAGTGGAATTTCTTAGAAAGAGTTTTAGAGAAGAAATGATTCGATAAAAAATGGATCACATGGATTATGCGTTGTGTACAAACGATATCCTTTTGGTGTTAATTTATGGGAGCCCATATGGTGATTTTCAAGTAAGTAGAGGTCTACGTCAAGGAGATCCCTTATCCTATACTTATTTATCTTATGTGCGGATGTTCTTACCTCGCTAATATCTTCAGCCCAACGCGAAAAAAGTCTACAAGGTATAAAGCTTAACAATGGTGGACCAACAATATCACATATCTTATTTGTAGACAACTCTCTGTTTTTTCTCAAAGCAAATCATCAAAATAGTACCCAACTATTACATATTTTTAATGAATACGAGAAAGGTTCGGGTCAATGTATTAATCTGCAGAAGTCATCAATTATTTTTGGTAATCGTGTTTACCAACATATTAGAGACAATATTATGCGCCTTTTGAATATCCCAAACATTGGTGGTGGAGAGAAGTACCTAGGATTACCTGAACAATTTAGTCGTAAGAAGAAGGAGATGCTTTAATATATCAAGGACAGAGTACAAAGCAAGATTGATGGATGGAAAACTCGGTTTCTCACAACAGTCGGTAAGGACATACTAATCAATGTAGTTGCCTTCGCTATGACGATATATTCTATGCACGTTTTTCAACTACCTATAGAACTGTATTTAGAATCAATAATATGATAGCTATATTTTGGTGGGGGAGTACTAAAGAGAAGAGGAAGATATCTTGGATATTGTGGAACAAGATGAAAACCTCTAAATGACGAGGGGGATTAGATTATAGAGATCTCCATCAATTTAACCAGGTGTTACTCGCGAATCAAGTATGAAAAATACCTAGACGTCCTTAAAGTCCAGTTTATAACATTCTAAAAGCTCGTTATTTTAGAGATGATACTCTACTACATGCTAATAAGGGGTCACAACCTTTATACGGTTGGAATTCTCTTGGATTTGGGGTTGAATTACTTCAATGTGGTATCCAAGTAAACATTGGGAACGGAAAGAGCACAAATATTGGAACAAATCCATGGATACCAACCTCTCCGCCAAGAGCGCCAACATTATTTCAATGATTAACTTGGAAACAAAAGTAGAAGATCTCATTGATGCATATAATAGAAAATGGAATGAAAATCAATTACTCCAACTAGTTGATCAGTCTGATCATCATATCATTTCCAAGATATATTTACCAAATCAGTATGTTCAAGATTCGCTCATATGGAGCCACACGAGAGATGGTCAATAGACAGTGAAATCTGGATATTGGTTTGCATCTACGAGCACAGTTGATGATGGAGAACCACAACCCCCTCTGGCTGCAAATTCAGACATATCAAAAGGAATTTGGGATTAGATATCGCTCTAAAAATACGTCATTTTTTTGAGGAGTACTATCACGCGCAGTCGCTACAGCTGATAATCTACGACGCCAGAACAATAAAGTCAATGAGTTTTGTACTCGATGTGTTACTGAACGAGAAACGGCTAATCATGTATTTTTCACATGTATACATGCTACTACAGTATGGAGAGATTCAAGTACGCCATATATTCTACTTTGTGATCCCCAAGTTTCTATTGAGGAAAAAATACGATATCTATTGAGCATTTACAATGATTCAAACTTGGAAAAGCGAATACGTTTTCTCCCATTTTGGATTATGTGGCGATATTGGAAGAGTAGAAATAATATGGCTTTTAACCACAAAGCTAATGTGGTTATGGATACGTTGGAGAAAATTGTTGACGACACTAAAGAGTGGCTTGATAACTAAGATGAGACTAGTGTAAAATTTACACCCTAGAACGCGATTCATACTGCAATTAACACAAGGTGGAAAAAGCCATCATTGGGATGGATTAAATGTAATTTTTATGTTTCTCATCATGAAAGGAACCGATCATCCGGATTGGGATGGATTATACTTAACAGCAGCGGTATTTTCCTTAAATGTGAGATAGAAAATTTTCAAGGAAGGCATACGATTGAAGAAGCAGAGGCCACTTGCCTTATATGGGCATTGCAATCGCATGGGAGTTAGGTTTCCAAAGAGTATAATTTGACGGTGATAATAGCACTCTCATTTACCTGGTGAATAATAACACAACAAACCTTCGTCTTCAACACTATCTTCGAGAAATCAACCTATGGAGATGACATTTTGAATGGATAAAAATTACTTATCATCCTAGATCACAAAACTCATGTGTTAATCATTTAGCTAGTATATGTATTTCTTTTTGTTAACATTGGGCGTTGTATAACTAATGTCCAATTTTTTTAGTTACGTTTGTAAACAATGATTATAATTTTACTAATTAAATAAAGAAATTTGAGGAAAAAGATATATTGTTTATTTAACTAAAAATAAATTAGTAATATTATGTACTAAAAGTAAATCGCCTCAAAAAAGTTTCGTTACAAAACCTTCCCAACCGTTCCTTTTCCTTCCCCGTCTTCCCTTCTTGGCCATGGAGGATGGTTAATATTAACTCTATGAGAAGAAAAGACTAAATTGTATTCTCATAGATTAATGAATGAAGTATACAGTGTTTGTATGTATACAAGATAATATTAAGAGTAAGTATTAGATAGAGCAAAAGAAAACTCTAACTAACAAACTAACTCTAATACACCCCCCCCCCTCAAGCCTTTGAAACTGAAACACTATCTGGTTGATAGAGGCTTGAAATGGACATTCAACTAAGCAAATAATGAAACGGGCCGGGATGAAATATATGCAAGCTGGTTGATAGTCGACACATGAAGCACTTTCAAAAAATTATTCTTCACTCGATCCCGTGTCATATGATAATCGATTTCCACATGCTTAATCCTCTCATGGAACACCGGATTATTAGCAATGTGCATAGCTGACTTGTTGTCACAAAACAACTTTGCAAGCACATGCAAATCTTTCAGTAATTGGCTTAACCAAATCATTTCATCTGGGGCCCAAGCCATACTCTGATATTCAGCCTCCGTAGTACTCCTACTCACTGTCTTATGCTTCTTTGATTTCCAAGTAATCAAGGAAGTGCCAAGAAAAATGCAGAATCCAGTGATCGACCTCCTTGTATCCAAGCAAGTTCCTCAATCAGTATCAGCAAAACCATTAAAGCATATCTCTGTATTGACAGAGTAAAAAAAATCCTTGACTAGGATTGGCTTTGAGATATCGGAGGATGTTATGAGCAGCCTGTAAATGTGCATGTGTTGGAGCAGATAGATATTGACACAGTATATGCACATCAAAGGTTATATCCGACATGGTAGTAGTAAGATAAAGTAATCGACCAATTACTTCTCTATAATGTGTTCCATCAGGCAGTAAAGTTTCACTATCCGATGTAAGATTAATCTTAGGATCAATGGGAACTGAGCAAGGCTTACTGCCTAAAAAACATGTATTAGCAAGTAAATCCAAACAATATTTCCTTTGACTAACAAAGATACCCTCAGAGTTCCTAGCAATCTCAAGACCCAAAAAGAATCGAGTAGGACCAAGATCCTTGGTTTTGAAATTTGTGGATAATACATAGTTGAGATTGTGAACTGCTTCATCACTGTTGCTAGCAATCATTATGTCATCGACATAAACCAACAAGGCTATAAAATTTGAGCCAGTCATCTTCACAAACAGTGTGTTTTTAGCTAGTGCTTGAATAAAGCCATCCGAGAGTAGAACAGAGGAGAAACGTTTATACATATAAACTCCACCCTTTATTTGCTGCAAGACCAAGGATTAACTTCACACTAGCCAACTTAGCCACTGGAGAAAATGTATCAAAATAGTCTACTCCTTCTTGTTGAGTAAAACCTTTAGCAACCAAATGGGCTTTATACCTCTCAATAGTACCATCAGCCTTGTTTTTGATGGTAAATACCCATTTACACCCAACCACATTCTTCCCTGGGGGTAAAGATACTATACTCAAATGATGAATATAAAACACACTTATCAGCTTTTGGACTAAACTTATTTTTATCCTTTGGCAAAGTAGAAACATAGCACAAAAAAACTAAATGATCTAAGAAATGAGTAGTTAAGTATTTTCTTAACAAGTAATTATATGGAGATTTCTTGTTAAGCAAAAGAGAGGGTGTTCTATTAACAAGAAATACAGCAGTTTGAATGCAATCACTCCAGTACTGAATAGGAATATTAAACTGAAATAATAATGTGCGAGCAACATTCAACAAATGTTGATGTTTTCGTTCAACAACTGAGTTTGTTGTGGAGTATATGCACATGAGAACTGATGAATTATACCATGGTGTTTAACCAAATCAGTAAAAGCTAATTCTGGAGCATTATCAGCTTTGATAATAGCATTATACTGAGTAGAAACATATTTTATGAAATCAGGAAATCGTTTCAAAACGTCATTTTTATTCCTTAACAGATAAATCCAGGTTACACGAGTACAGTCATCAAAAATTATCAAGAAGTACTTATAACCTTCAACAGACTCAATAGAAAATGGACCAAACATTTAAATGGACCAAAGAAGTCCATCAACCATCAAAGATCCAGAAAAACTGATTAATGCAGATGGAATGTCATGATGCAAT
This sequence comes from Cardamine chenopodiifolia, assembly GCA_963922655.1. NCBI lineage: Eukaryota > Viridiplantae > Streptophyta > Magnoliopsida > Brassicales > Brassicaceae > Cardamine > Cardamine chenopodiifolia. The sequence continues at coordinate 933,083 of OZ000469.1, forward strand.
ATGTAAAGATGATTAAGAAGAATGCCTTTACCAATCGTCAAGTCCTGAGAAAACTCCTGAATAAAACAAGATTCATCATAAAAATAAGCTGAACAATGGCCATATTGTAGCAGACTACTCACATAAATCAAATTGAATTTAAATGATGAAACATGTAAAACATTATGTAAAACCAAAGATGATGAGTTGCACTGCGCCGATGTGAGTGATAACGACTCTAATGTCATTAGGAAGAGAGACTGTAACTTTAGATACTTTAACTTTATAAACCGAAACCGTTTCACTAAACATAGCCAAGTCAGAATACACATGGCTTGTGGCACCACTGTCAATTATCCAAGAATCATGAGGAAATTTTGTATAAAAAGAAGATAAACATTGGTGTTGAAATGTAAGATGATTGTTCCCAACGAAAGTGAAGTCGAGGGAAAAGATTGAGAGAATGGTAAAAAAGAGGATGAAAATGATTGAGAATAGGAAACAGTACCCGATGAAGATTGAGCTAGCATAGCACCATGTTCTGTAATGGTTGATACTGATGTAGAAGCGACATGCTCTGAAACTCGAACTTGAGCACTTAATTGTTGTATCAATGAGTGTACTTGATCAGCATTCATTTGACTCAAATCCAAATTAATAGCATTAGTAGCTGGAAGAGGCAAATATGAAACTGCTCCACTGTTAGAATAAAACTGAACTGATGAAGAATTGATATGAGATGATGGTCCAGTTATGATATTAGCACCATCATGAACAAGCTGAGCAGATGAGTAATTCCCTCTTGGATCGCCGACAAAAGAATGGATCAAAGATTCACAAATTGATTTTTAACGAATCAAGAAGATGAGGTGATGAATCGCAACGAGATGTGTCCGATATGAAGAGGAATGTGCCGAATTGAAAAGATAGCAACAAACTCAAATCAAAGAAATTGAGATGAAAAAGATCCAAGAAAGCAATAAAACAATTTGAATCAAGAATTGAATAAGATTCATGAAGAAGATGATGAAGATATGGCGATTTGAAGAATTCATCGATAAAGATTCGAAGAGAAAGATGAAGATTCGAAACTCATGTTCATGAAAATCAAGGCGGAAGAATCTGTTAGAGTTCTGATACCATATTAACTCTATAAATAAAAAGAATTAAATTGTATTTTCATAGATTAATGAATGAAATATACAGTGTTTGTATATATACAAATGTTAAGAGTAAATATTAGATAGAGCAAAAGGAAACTCTACCTAACAAACTAACTCTAATAGTAAGGACCACCGAAGAACCCTCCCTCACCCGACCACGATGATTGAGCCACCTCCACCATTATTCTCTAGGTTCTTTTTCGAGCCCCGTCCAGTTCATTCCTCCCGAAAGTTCAAGATAACATGAAGTTTGATACGCAGAAGCGGACCTAAGTTCAAAGTAACGATGCAATTGACCCCGATAAAAGTTATAAAATTTTCTTTAGCCATTATACAAAGCCGACACTTAAATTCAAGGTCTTATGTCCCACCCACATCAGATTATGCTTCAGTTGGTTTATTGGGCTACAATAACTGCGGCCCATTACTATTATGTTCATTTATCTTAAACCTCAGTTTAGGAAATTGGAGCCAATAGTCATAAATGTCGTTTTTTATAAAGGGCATTCTATTAAATTGCTATGAAAGAGTTACAAGATGGTGAAAATATTACATAAGAAGAACTTAAAGACAACCAAGAGAACAAATTAAGCGACTGAGAGTGGTGAAGGATACTGAGGATATTTAGCGCCTCGACTTTTGCTAGAAGACCACGAACCGGAGTGAAACATGAAGCGAAGGTCACCCAATAGATGAGGAGGTGGCTAAAGAAGCACAATGGCGGTTGGGAATCCTAATCGAATCAATAAAAGGCTAGCCGAGCCAAGGCAAAGATAACGAGTAGGAGTTACAACCGGGAGCCCACGCATTTCACCAACTAAAACCAGAGCAAATCCAACGCCACTTGAAGACCCAAATCAACGACCCAACAAGCAGCAACCACGACAGCTCAATGACCCAAAACATCTTGAACAACCACACTACAAGTTGTAACCATTCTCAGGAAGTCGACAAGGAAAAAGCCAAGTAGAGACTAGCATTCACCAATACAAGCCTGAGACAAGGAGCACATGTTAGAGTGAAGGGAGAGAAGGCATTTCCCAAGGCTGAAGCACCAGCTCAATAGTCATATATGTCATTAATAACAGTGTAGCACACGTCTATATGAAATTGATGGACGTAAACATAGTCATGTATAGTTGGATGGGAATAATTGTGGAGTTTGTTTTACCAGTCACATCATTTTACTACGGTTTATATCTTTAGGCATTTCATCATTCGGTTATGAAAACAAACACAGCAAGAACTACCATTTCCCATGTTGCATTAATAAAAAAATGGGGGAAAAACGACATTTATGACTATTGGCCCCATTTTTTTATTAATTTACTTTTTGAATTTGTTATCCCTTATAACCATGATATTATTAAATACAGTATTGCAATTTATTTGTATGCTGTATACTTTCTTATTGATTTATTCCATGGCGTGAGTAAACTATTTAAACTAAACTCTAACGTATATAGCCTAATCAGATAAGCCTAAAACATTACAAAAGTCCTCAGTGCTATAACTATCTAGAGTCTAGAGATACCAATGTGATATAAAACATTGTGACAAGGGACAAAGTTTCAATTGTTAATGAAAATTATACGGTGAGAAGTCAAACTCGAGTGATTGGTTATAGGTGATTGAAATTCCCAACATCTCTGCATTTTGTAATTGATGGCTAATCCAGCTAATTAGGTTCTTGGGTGTTTATTTTACAGCTGATTGATCTTACTGGTTGTTTCTCGAACAACAATGAATATATATATATATATATATATTTAATATGAACCAATCAAGTTTATGATTTAAGCAATTATTTATTGACACAATACTTCTATGTTATGCCATGTATACCTTGAACCACCATGAAGTCATACAAGATCGCCTTAAAAGCTGCATGAACAAAAATAGAAAGAATATCATAATAATAGTATCAACAATTAAAATATTGAGATTAATTAACTGGCTAACAGATCTAGGACCAAAACTTAAGAGCTATCTAGAAATCCACCTTCTTTTAACTGGTCCTTTTTAGAATCATTACCTACAACACGATACCTGTCAACACATCATTGGAGACACGTGCACTAAACCCATTTATGGAAATGTATAATATATAGATTAACGTGTTAATGGCAAGAGTTGTTTAGTTGTTAACCATGTGGTTAAGCACCTAATCGTGATATGGGATGCAGAGTGACAGGTTGGAGCTCGAAAGAGGCAAAGATAAAGGAGAGAGACAATATATTAATGTTTGTAAATGTGTATATATGGAAAGCATATGACTTTCATACCACGTGAGTATTGTTTGACCGTACACGTATTGTTTGATTTGGCATAATTTAATAAATAGGTTTAAATTGTATTTAGTCGAGAAGATTGTATTTGTAGCAGTGATTAATGTCTCAGTCAAGTGAGTTTGGAAATTTAAATTGTTATTTGGAACGAACCATTATTGAAGCTTCGCTGTTTGGGTGATTTTATGTTGTAGTTTTTGTTAACTATTAAAAATATGGGGGAAAAAGTTGACAAGAAAGAAAAAACTAAAAGGTGTAATTATATTATATTATATATATCAATACCAACTTTTTTGATATACAAAATGTCAATAATTTTTTATCAAATTTGTAATAAGATATTTAAAGATATATTATTCGGATAAATAAAACTAATAAAAATATTAACAACATATTACAAAGATATATATATTATTTGGATCAACAAAATTAAAATTTTAAAGACATTTTATTGTGGATAAATAAACTAAATATTTTTATCGAACTTATAAGTTACATATTTAGTCGATTTTATAATGAAGTATTTATTTTTTTTTACAATTCATGTGAAATATTATATATATATATATATTCACATTTTAGACGAAAATTTTCCTTAAAATATTTTTATTCGTTAACAGATTATTTAGTCTTTTTTTCCTTGTATTCAATCTTTCTATGATGTCCACAGTTTCTGATTATTCATATGAACAATAAATTTAATCTCCCTTTAACATACCATCTCGAATAAAGGCTATAATAAAAAAATTAGAGGATGGTTAATGGAAGAACAATTAGGAATGTAGAGGCTTTAAAATGAATCATAGTTTTTAAACTAATTTTACTAACCATGCATATTTTAATTTCGTTAAATCCCATAAGAGTTTCAAAGAATGTATTGAAATAGGAATTTAGAGTGGTTTGAGTTTTAAGGAATTCTGAGATGATTTTGATAAATTTTGGTGAATTATGAAATTTGTTATTAAATTTTTTAAAATCTCATATAAAACCATGAAATTTGGATCTTTGTATTTTTAACTAAGAATTTCCACTAAATCTTTTTGTATTCATTTCAAATCTACTATTTAAAATGTTTTCAGTAAAAATAGATTTGATAATACATTTTCAAATTAATCCAATAATACTTGATATGTTTGAATAATATAGAATTTGTCTGTTTAATACAAATCATTTCAAATGTCTAGTTTAATATAACCCCTTAAACTCACTCACATGGCTCAAACCCTTTTTTAAAATCTAAAATAAGTGACCTTTCTATAAAAGCTATATTTTAAGAGAAGTAAAATATTTACAGTTAGAATCTTTATAGTCAAATTTCCAGCAAAAGTCCACAATGAAAATTTCAATTTCATCAGTCACCTCTTTAATGTAGCTTCCGATTTGAACCAAACTTAAATCAAAATGTTTCAGTTGCAAGACATTTAAAAAATAAAAATTAAAGTTTATATATATTAAAAATATATGAATCATTCAATTTTAACTAATACTTCATATGTTTTATATTAAGTGTCGTTTTAAGGTTTTTACACATACTAAAAATATATTCAAAATTCTATTATTACCTCTATTAATACATTATCTGTGATCTTTCTTGTTAATATAATAAAATAGTAGGATTAAAAATGGAATTTGTCTTATATACAGAATTAAAAATCTAAATGGATACGATATAAAAAATATATTTTTAAACAGACACTTAATCTCAAGTGGAAGAAATATTGTTTACTTGCATACATAAATTAAATTTTATTTAAAGAGTTGCTTTTTCCTCAAATCATTTAAACTGAACTGCATATGCCAAAACTGATGGTAAAGTGGTAATATATTTCTGCTCGTGAAATGCGAGCATCTATCTTCGTATATAGATAAAGAACATATAATTAAGTTTGTTAAGTTTGAATAACTAAGAGCTTCTCCAGGTAAAGGTAAAACACCATTTTGTGGAAAAATGGTATTTGTTTGGTTACATTGTCACACTATATTTGGTGTGATAATGTAACAACTGCAAAATGTATTTTAATTATTGTTTCTTTATTTTAATATTATTATGGATTAAAATTAGAAGTTTATTTAAATATATTAGGTTCAATATAATTTGATAATGTGAGTAAGAATTTTAACTAAAAATTAAAAATATTACTTTTATTTTTATGGTTTATAGTTTAATAAAATGAAAATTGATATGTAGAGGATATCAAAATTAGTCTGCAGATTCTAGAGAGACTTGGGCTGGTAACATTTGACCGATCTAGATTTAATAATATTATTATTTTAATTATATAATAATAAAAATATTATTTTTAGTGTGATATTAGTATTATAGTTAGATGGAAAAATTTTAGTGCTAAAATTACATTAAAATTGTATAATTTTGATATTATATTAATATTATACTTTGGAAATGCTCTAAAAAGAGCATTGACCGCTTCACTTGTTGTAAATACTTGTTGACTTGCCCATAGGTTTCTCATGGCTTAACGAGTAAGAAAATGTCTCCAAATAGAAGAAGCGAAATCAAATGTGGAAAAGGAACAATTAAAGCGTGCAAAAAGGAAGAAGCTTTTAATAAAACCAACCAATCATGATTTCACTTTAACAAGAAAAAAAACCTAATCATGATTTCATCTCTATATAGTTTCGATTTATAATAAAAAGTTTTTTCGGTCGGGTAATAAAAAAACTTTCTGCTAACATGTTTTTTTGTAACTATTTGGGTTATATTTTCCTTTCGTTTAATTTTTTTTCTTTGAAAAGAAACAAAAGTTAAGAAAAACCATCCTCCTTTGGTTTCAATTTTTTCTTTTTATTTTCTTTTGATAAAACTCCTTTGGTTTTGCTGTGATAAGCATTTGCCTTTTCTTTACACTCATACAAGAAACGGTATATATTTCTAATACTTTACGTCAACATTATATTTTAATTATTTGAATGCGTATTAAATTTTCTGGGGTTTTTTCCATCAGTCTAATGCAGACATCTATATGCCTTTTACAAATTTTCATAACAAAAATGTCTATGAGCAGTTTACCCTTTTATTCAAAAAACAATTGTGAGCAGAAATATTACAAGAAAATAAATTTTAGCAGAAAAAATTTATCCAGGTCTAACTATTTATTTAAGACGGTAATAAATTTTTGCTAACAAAAAAAACACTTTTGAATAAGTTAAGAATTTTTTTTTAACTATTAAGTTAAGAATGTTGTGATGCTTTACTATAAAATTAACAACAAATATATGATCCAGGTTTTATTTCTTTGGTGAAGTTGATAGTTGAAAAACAAGTTATTATAAGTTTTCATGCTATCATTTATACTATTTGACATGGTTTAATCAAAATGTATAGTCAGTTTCATTAATTTCATATTTGTCTAATTTATTTGATAGTTTATTATTTTATGATGGTTTGAATACGTGGACAACGAAAAATATTTCTGGAAAAGAAAACCACCTAGTTATCAATGTTTACATCTCTTTCATTTATGTTTGTTCTCCTATCTCGCTTTCATTCCTTATGACATACAAAATGTGGGAAATCTATATCATAAACTGGGTCACTGACACGTGTCCTTATCGGAATAACCCCGATTAGGACAAAATGTTGACTGGGTCACTCACATGCTTTCGTCATTCGTCTCGTTTCTCATTTAGGGATTCTCTAAAGACATACGTAAACCACTTCTTTAAAATTTTCCCGATTTAGAATCCAACCAAATTCATTTAATTTGGCAAAGATTATCATCACAGACGCAATGTATCTTATTATATAAAATTTGGTTACACAGATGCAATGTTTGTATTATATTAATTGTGTATTATAAAATAATAAAAATTAATTAATTGCATAAAATTTAATAAATTACAGAATCACAGTTATATAAATCTTTGTTGTATTCACGAGAGATTAACATGTGTTGATAAATAGGATTATGACACGTATAAAAAATTGTGTTATTTTTGTTTTTTATTTTATTTTATTTTTTAAATAATAAAATATAAATATTTTCTATTTTCTATTTTTCTAATATATGCTAATCTTATTATTTTAATAAAAAATTTCAAATTAAAATTTTTATATTATTTAAAGCCAATAATTTTTTTACATGTTTCTAATGATTCGAACTAACAAAATTGATTCAATATAATCTAACCTAATTTATTATTTTAATTGGTTAAATGTTAAATAAATTTTAGAGTAAATTGATTAGATTAACTAACACATATATCTACTTAATTTTATAGATTAAATGGTTTAGTAGATCGACTGATGAATACATAAGTTTTTAATAACTTATTATCATAAAATAATGAGAATTAATTAATTGCATAAAATTCGATAAATTACAGAATCACAATTTTTACAGAAAACTATAAAATTAGATTTTTAGTGTGAAATATTTTTCATGAATGCAAGAAAACCAAACATAAAACAAGTTATAAGTGCAAAAAAATCTCAAATAAATAAGAATAAATAAACGAAAATTTGAGATGAAAATATTGTGGAAAAAACAAAGAAATGAGAATTCGAAAAAGATGAGTGTTATCTAATCGCAATTTAAAAGAGAATATAAATTATGTATAGACACATGGAGGATCATCAACGTTAACTCAGTAAGGTAAATAGGCAAACCAGTGGCAGCAAGTGTGTCAAGAGATGATCTCATATACGAAATGTTAGGAGTATTAAAATGAGATTCAAGACCGATCATTAAAAAGTTTTTTCGATTTATCAACATGAGTTATATATAATTTGCACAAGATAACAATTAGTTAGAAAAATGCACAATGTTCTCAGGTTACAAAACAAATAAACAACACCTCTATTGGACATGAAAATTGAAGGAAATATTTTCTCTAGAGGAGAAAAATGAGTAATTGATCTCTCCCAAAGTAAGCAACTCAACAATTTTCTCTCCCAAGAATAAGTAAAAAAAAAGGAGGAAATCCACTCAGAAAGAGTCGCTTATATGGAGCCAATTCTCATATAATATGGATCTCGAGGAGGGAGTAAGGCGGTTGGGCTTCTGCTGGAGGTTGAAGATGATGGTGGATGAGAATCCAACAACGAAAAGGAAAAGAAGTCGCGAATATCAAACATCTTCAGGTATAGAGCCCGAAATACGAATAAAATCGAGAGACAGTGAGGAAGGTTTGAGCTAGATAATATTGTCAAAAAAAGCCAAGATACAAGGCATGGTGAAGAATTTCGGCGAGTGAAGTTGCAAGAGGGAAAGTATATTCTGTTGGAAAGCGAGATAAGATATGAACAAGAGGACATCACAGAGAGAACAAAGATCTTGCCAGAAGAACATCTCGCCTAGATATGAGCGAGAGCATAGCCGCCGATCACTAGATCCGTTTCTCTATATCTCACATTAGGCATGGGTGTTCAGGTGTGGTTCAGGTCTATCAGATTTTCAGGTTTAGAGGCATATGATTCATTTATGTATTTATAATTTTTAAATTCGGTTTGGTTCTATCTGGGTTTGATTCAGGTTCCGGTACACAAAATATCAGAAAATAAATAAATAAATAAATTGGTTAAATTTGAATAAATTTTGATTGAATTATCACACATATAATTAAGAATTTTCAAATCTTTTGATTATTTTTGTTATTTTGATCTAAAAATAAATAATATTTTTGGGATTATAATTGTGGAGTAACTAAGTTATATCAAGTTTATATATTATTAATATTTTGGGTATATAGTTGTATTTCGAGTATTTGGGGTATCTATTCGGTGTGGTTCGGATTTGTTTTTTTTGGATATAGGAGTCTATGACACATTCGAGTTTTTTTGGGTATAGGAGTATAGGATCCATTCGGATTTTTATAGGTTCGGATTTGGATTTGGATTCAATTCAATTTAGTTATGGTATTTTCTGCATGTATATCTCATATGGTAATTGAAAAAACAAACAACAAGATGTAACCAGAAACTACTGGACATAGTATAGATTTTTAGTATATTATTAATAAAATTATAATTTAAAAAATTAAATTAATTTATTTATGTAAAAAATAAATTTATGTAAATAACTCTTTTAAGAAACAAATATGGTTTCTAATTCTTTTCCTACAAAAAAATAAAAATATATAATTAACATTAAATATTTAATTTAATGATTTTTTCTAATCTAGTCTTAATATATAAAAGGTTAATAAAAGACGCCAAAAGAAAAAGAAAAAAAATTAGTAAAAAATAACGGTTATTTGTTGATAAGTATTTGCTTATTTGGGATAAGATGTTTATTTTTCTTTTAGTTAATAAATAAAACTATTTTCTTTTTTCGGCTAAGGGGTAATGCCGTAATGGGTAAAAATAGCCAATCTTGTTTTTTGTTAAAAAAATTAGTCATTCTTATTATAAAAAAATATATACATTAGCTATTCTTGTTGCATGTATTAACTAACGAACACGTCATCGTGCATTTTAATATTTGAGTCATGTAGTCTTCATGTCTTTTTTTCTTAACATCTTTCTTGTAATTCATTTCATAGATCAGCTATCTAATACGTTCCGCTAGTTTTTATCATCGGAATATAGATAAACTTTTAATTTTCAAAGAAGAGTCATTCACAATGGACAAATTAAACAATTTCTTTTAATAAAAATTTGTCTGAGAACATTTTGACAGAAAAAGAGTGAAACCAACGTTTCGAAGATTCTGAAAAATGTTTATTTTTGTCGTCTTTAAATTCAATATTTTCACTATTAATCATAAAAGATATGAATACTGACCAAGGAAAATTATTTTAAGCAAAATTAAAAGTTATATGATCAAATAATGTTTTATACGAAACTAATATTACATAGTTTCGAGTTTCAAAAGATTGTGATTTTCATCATGAAATTTTGATAATTAAAAATAATATATATATATATATATAAATACTGTACCGAAAGAAAATAAAAAAATGTCGGCTATTGCTAACGAAGTCTGATTGGTCGAAAGAAAGTCTGGAAACAGAAGATAAGAGCACGTGTACTAATGTGAGAGGCGGTCTACCTGCGAATTCATAGAAAGTTGACACGTGATTAAACCATGTGCTTCCATTACTACCCTTAACCCTTTCATTGGCGTGGAGCTCTGGAGTGGTCCAAAAAAAGTCAAACTATTAATATTAAAAATTTTGTTTAGTGTGTCATTTTTGTTTGTTTGTTAATGGTTTAGTGTGTCATTCTTCGTGGTTTATAGTTTAACCCATATAAAACCATTAGTTAATTTAATAAATAAAATAACATAATTGATATATAACTAACTAATTCAGAATGGGTAGAAAATAACTTGGTATGTTTGATATATATGTTATTTAATCAATTCTAAAACTTTATTGTACGTTCTTACGATTTATTTTATATTACTTCTATTAATCAGTGAGCAAATCTAAGAAAAATAATATTTGACCAAAAAATATATTTGATAGTCTCGTAATGCTAAAAATGACAAAACCTGTTTGACAAAAATATAATCCATCGTTGAAAAATCTTTAATGAATGAAGGCTGATGATGAACGATAAAATGTCACATGACTGATGAAACCAAATAAGTAGAGTAAGAAAAGAACAAGCTATAGCTTTCAATTTTCACAGTAAAAATTGTATTTGTAATAATAATCAAAGCTCCAATTTACTCGGAATATCACAATAATTGTGAAAAACCTTATATTAGAATAGGCTATGATTATGCAAAATAAACACTTGATTAAAAAAAACAGGTACACATTACATATAGTTTTTGATATTTATTAATATAATCGTGGAATAGATAAATTTTTAATGTACAGTAATCTCCAAAATAATGATTTGTGAAAACATGTGGAAGTTTTGCGGGTTACCAAAGATATACATATTTTATTTGTGTTACGAGTTTCATATTTAATTCTTGAAATATTTTTGTGTGGATTGACTGGATTCCGTAATAGCAAAACATTTACACATATAAAGAAAATAGACCTTAATCTCCCAAAGCAGTTAAGAATAAAATCTCACAAAGCATTTAGCCAATTAGAATAAAAGCCTATCTATTGTATCTTCTCTTTTTTTTTTTTGGGCTATGGACTTTGCCACACGTGTTTTAGACCAATACCTGTTAGTTAGAGAAGAGAGAAAGAAGGATACCCAAATTTTGATTTTCACCTTGACTCTATCACTAAGCTAACTATGCCATTTATCATCATAAAAAGTAGGAAAAGGGACCATTAGAATACAACGATAGGCAATTAGTGTATTTTCTACACCTTCTTATATAAGAACGCATAAGTTTTTTGTATCTTGATAAAGTTTGCATTAAATATGAGAAAAGAGGGATACTGAAAATTAATATTTCACCTCGACTAAGATGTCGAAATCATTAGAATACTTTACAGACCTAACCATTTAAGTATTTTCGAGCAATCTTTTTCTTACATTGACATTTTGTGATGCACAACTGTTTTTAATTTGAGGGAGAATGGAAGTCGGAAAAAGTGTAACTGAACAGAAGTCCCAAAGCTTTTCATCAAAATTTTTTTAAATAAATTAAAAAGAAATCCCAAAACTTTTCATCAAAATTTTTTAATATTCGAATTTGAATTCGTCATCAAGAATATCCATTTTTTTGAATACAGATCAGGATATTCGATGGATCCGTATATATAATAACAAGCCTACAAAGCGGTCACATTTAAAGAAGAGACAAGAATTAGGATTCCATTGTTCCTTTCTATTTGAATAACCAATGTCTCTAAATCTCCTTGTTTTCTCTAAAATCCATTTCGAGTTGAAATTATTTTGACTTTTTTTGTGTAAATTATTACACAAATCAAAAGTAGTTTGTTTTGGTAAAGAAGATAACGGGTAAAACAAGTTTTGTAGTATTTGTTAATCATTTCTATTTGAGTTGACAAATAAAGATATTATATATATATATATATGTGTGTGTGTGTGTGATACTGTTTTTGTATTCATTTATGCTACTTTTGTTGTCCACTTTAACAACGTCAGATATTTGTTTTCATGAGACGGATATAAGACAAGTAACATAGAATTCTGGACGAATGCCAAACCAATATTTGAGAGTTGTATACTAGTTTGTAGTTTGTGGTCTGGCCTACAAAAATCTGATGACCTTAAGAACCAGAAAGTCAAGAACGCAGACGAAAATGTCGTCGTTGAGAAGTGTAGTCTCGATTCTGAGGTATATGATAGCTCTTCTAAATATTCTTCTTAAGGTATGGATATTTACACGTACGTAGTCTTAAAACACAAAGCAAATTCAGTATGGTGTCCTCTTTGGAATTAAAAAGAAAGAGATAGAAACATGTAATTCGCATTTTATATATATAATACGATAAAGAAGTTTACGTGTGATGAGAGGATTAGAGGAAGTCGTTATCACCGTCATATGGATAAGTCTCAGCAACAAACTAAAAGAGAAGACATAAGTGACTTGTCTTCCAAAGATAGTTTACTTTTTTTACTCTCATCTCTCCTTTCCTCTCCGGTTTATTAATAAATTTTACTCACTTCTTTCAAAAGTTTTCTTTAATCGGAAACTCGAAGCACATACTAATGCTACTTTAAAATAAAGGTTATGTAGCCAAAAAATGGAACTTGCTTAGGTAAATAATTTCAGCGTTAAAATCGTATACGTCGATCCAATTTGTAGATCCATTATAATTTAAGTTTTGGTTGGCTACTAACCGTAAAAGCAGTGTTAAGATTGGTGTGTAGACTTGGTGATGCTTGTTGACATTCTATAACATTAGTTTAATTTGGTTAATAATCATATATATATATATATATAGATTTGGTTAAAATATTAAATTTATTGAATCAACAAAAGGAGTTTATGTACATAGTTAATAATAATTATATCTATCTAGTATAATCGGTTATTTAGACTTTCAATTGCTTGTTGATTTAGACTGTAAAATTTTGGATTACTTAACAGGGGGAGAAAAACATGTTTAGTTCAAAGAATCGAATATTGAGATGTTGTTTATTCCTTTTTTTTCTTTAATTGCTTTCACATGAGTTCGACATTATTTGTCAAGTTAACTAAGTCATGCCTTTTTTTGCCATCCTAAAAAAAAAGTCTTGTCTTTTCAACATGAACCAAGATTAACGATAGTGATGTATACGCATCAATCTTTCCTCATTCCAACAATATATTTTTTTTATCAGGAAAAAATATATCTGAATTAAGTGGCATTTAAGTAATTTCAAAGAATCATAAGCCCAAACCTGAAAAAAGAAATTTATTTATTTATTACATAAAGAAAACTCTAATCAAACCATCCCTTGACACCTACTCCTCCTTTATAAAATGATATGTCCGCTGCTTCTCCCAACATATCTTCTCTTATTGCAGAAAAAAGTGAGACAAATAGAAAAACCAATCTGTTGAATCTAAGAGAGATAAGGTCTAGCGAAAGAAGAAACATGAATAACCAAAATGTTGATGATCATAATCTTCTACTCATTTCTCAGTTGTACCCTAATGTCTATACTCCATTAGTACCACAACAAGGTTTGCACATACTAAAGTTCCAATCTTTCTTTTTCAAAATTTAAAACTCTTGTCTATAGAAATATCTTCAAGTGGGTCTTCTTTATTTTTATTTTTTATATTAAGTTTCTCTTATTTTAGTCTTTTTTCATACGTACATGATACTAACAGAGCGTAAAGAGTTAAAGACTTAAGACTTTTTGTTTGATGAGTTATATTACACTGGTTTTGATGCGTTTCTCTTTGACCAGCAGGAGTAGCAAAACCTGCACGGCGTAGGAGGAAGAAGAACAAGAGTGTTGCGGTGGCGGAGGAGGGTGGAGATGGAGGTAATGGGTGGTTTAGAAAGAGAAAATTGAGTGATGACCAAGTAAGAATGTTGGAGATTAACTTTGAAGATGATCATAAGCTTGAATCGGAGAGGAAAGATCGGCTTGCTTCGGAGTTAGGGCTTGACCCTCGTCAAGTAGCCGTCTGGTTTCAGAACCGCCGTGCACGGTGGAAGAACAAGAGGCTTGAGGATGATTACAGTAAACTCAAGAACGCACACGAAAACATCGTCGTTGAGAAGTGTCGTCTTGATTCTGAGGTACATGTGATAGCCTTCTAACTGTTCTCATCTCATTCGAAAATAAATAAATAAATAAATAAATAATATATAAAGTTATAGGTTCTAACTTTTAACAATGGTTACGTTAGGTTCAAGAGTTTTTTTATTTGTGATCAACATAAATACAAAAATATATTACCTAACGTTGGTTAATTTACCTCTATATATAAATTTACGATAAAGTATTAAGAGATTTGACTATATTTCATTTCTTTTTACAAAACAATGGAAATACCAAGTGAACACAAACACATCAATCATCATAAGAAGTTGAGAAAAAACAACAGTACTCAAAATGTTGTTGATTATCAAAGTACTTTTTGTCGTTCTAAATTAGTAAAACTATAGTGTAATTATCTTTATTACATAAAAACAAAAATAATACAAAAGTGAATTGCAAAAAAAGCAAAGTGTCATTATTCATATTGTAATTATCTTTCCGCACATACTTCCTTTGTTTTTAGTGGTCACTTACTCACTTGTCGTAGTCATTGGGCCTCTAATCACTAGGTCCACAAAATAAACTCGTCAAATCAAATTCATAAAACTTGATTAGCTAATTACGTAGTAGGAAGTGATTAAATCAAATCAAATCCTTAACTTTCAGGTTCTTCACCTAAAGGAACAACTTTACGACGCTGAAAGAGAAATCCAACAGTTGGCACAAAGAGTCGAAGGCATTTCAAGCAACAGTCCGATCTCATCTGTCACCGTCGAAGCCAATCAGACGACACCCTTTTTTGGAGATTACCAAGTCGAAAACGACGGTGACGGTTACGAGAATATGTTCTACTCGCCGGAGTACATTGGTGGGTTAGAGTGGATGAGCCCATTTATGTAAAAAATTACTAGCTAATTTTATTATATAGAACGTAAATGTAGGGTTATTTGTGATAACTATATTAATTATTCATATGCTTAGTAGATATCTATTACGAAGCACAAAGTAGATATAGCGATGTGTCTTCGCAAGTGTAATGTTGTGGATATCTTTCTAAGCAGCGATTGCTTAGTTAGTTAGCTAGGTTTAAAAACTTCTTCAATTTGTTTGACTTAGAGGTCAAGTTTGGACAATAAAATGTATGATCAGGTTTGTTAATTATAAGTAAATTGTGATTTATCTTTTTCTAATTATATTTTTATGCATAAAATATTTAGAATTCATCATGGTTCTCGACATATCTTTTCAAGAAATAAATATTTTAGAAAAACTTATAGTCAAACAATATATGTGAATGCAAGTATGCCACAGCAGCCAAAATTGGATCCAGCAAAAAACTACATTCACACCCTTAACTTTAACTACTAAAAGTAGAACCTTAACATATGATCAACAAAAAAAAGCAACGCTAACTCACAAAAATAAGAAGCAATAGACTACAAACTTTAATAAAACCGTATAATCGATTTTTTTTGATAAATTATAAAGGTATAATCGATATTTTATGTATATACACGGAAGAAAACCTATAACTACATATTTGACGATGGATATTAAGAAAAATTTTCAAAAAAAGATTGTTATTAATCCATTTTAATTCTGTGAAAAAATATTCTAGGTTAGTGAAAAAGAAATTCACTAAAGATTGCGTTTCTCGTTATGTATTTAGTATTTTATTTCAAATTATTGGGACAATTTTTATTACTTTTTTTGCAGTTAATGAAATTCTATACGTGATACTGTAATACGTATAAGAATAAGTACGTTTTACAATCATTGAATTAGAATACGTATAGCCTGATAGAAACTAATCCATGTCTTTTGGTCAGATGGGTACGTACGTCTCGTTATATGGAGTGTGGACATACATATATTATTTAAAAAAAAACGTAATATGATATAAGCTATATATGGAATTTCGTTAATTACTTTTTATCATCATATAGAACATTTAATGGTATGGTAGAAAATAAACGGCTAAAGGTATCGCACATGACATACAAAGTACAAACACAAACAAAACGACGATAAAACTTTATACATCGAAGGATAAGTTTTTGCCAAAATATTAAAAAGAAATTCGGATAAAATGTAGCTCAATTAGGTAACAAAATAAATGCGGGTTCACCTTATGTGACAACAATTTTAGAGAGCTTATGACTATAGGACAGTCGAATATTGACTCTAGAAATACATACCTCACTATTATTGATTTTATTATTTGAATCACAACGATTCTTGTTGTAAGGAAGAACGAAAAAAGAAATGATTCTGATCGTTAGGATTCCTGTCAACTCTAAAATAAAAATTTCTTACTATAATAACTTTAGTGTTTTTTTTTGTTTAATACAATAGCTAAAACTATAAATTACTTAAGAAACTAATTTGGTGGGAAAGAATATGCGGGCTAATGGAACCTCTCGTATTTCTCCACCGAATTCAGATTTCAAACATAATATTGGTTGGAATGAGAAAATTCTGACTGTTTTCTGGAAATATAATTAATCGAAAATTAAAAGTTAAATTGATTGGAATTTGGTCAGAAAAGTCACTAGAAAAAGGTTGGTATGTTTCCGAATATACCGACCAAATTTCATCAAATATATTTTAAAAAAGTAGAATTAATCGGAAATTAGTATGAAATTTGAATTAAATTGGATTAAATTTGGACCGATTAGATTACATTCTGACCAATTTCCAACCAACCGCATAAAATGGTTAGATATGTTAGTCGGAAATTTACCGAAAAAATTTATTAAAAATACAAAATTAAAATATATAAAATATTTAAATTATAAAAATCTTACATTAATAATATTAAAACAAAAAAACACTAATTCTAGTTATTCAAATTAAAAGCCTCATCAAAATTTACATATGCGAGTGGATCTACATATGTGTTTGGTTGTGTAGCTTCGTTTGGATCTATAGATCCATCTGCATTTCGAGCTCTTCGTGATGGTGGAGTTACGTTGGGAAATAAAGTTGACATCATATTACTCTAAAACGTGTTATCCCCTTGAACTGCTTTTATTTCACTGAGCCTCTTTTTGTATTTCTGCTGATTCCACTTTTGTTGCTGCTTGTTCCGCTTTTGTGACTGTCAAACTCCTTTTCCAAGTTCGATATCATCATTGATTTAAAGTTATAAATACCATCATCTTCCGCGTATGGAATAGATCCATATCCAAACAAGTATCTCTTGATATTGGGAATTTTCTACAAAATAAATAAATAATATTATAATATTAGATGTTAAAATAAATTTAAAAATCAATAAAAAGAAATATAAGGAACAAATTACCTCGTTATAGTGTTTTTCTCAACTTGTGTGAGAAAAACATCTTCCGGATTTTATGATTCTTGTGTCAATTGAGTTAGTCTCTCTTGCTCACGTTTTCTATATTTTTGTACGATGGCCTCAACTTTCTTGTCGACGAAATTGCCATCAGCCAATTTATGAGTTGCTTCCATAAACGTGACCATATCGGGTAATTCATCTGTCTCGGTATTATACTTAAAAATATAAGAATTTAATTCATATTAATATTTGCATAAAAATTGTAGTAATTAAATATGTAAAATTTAATTAGAAATAATACTATTTTTGATGTTTACAGACATAAGGCATTGATCCATAATACTTAGAGTGGTAAGTATTCCTGCCTATCACGCAGTTGACCCAGCTTTGATCTCCGGCAACGGCGCCAAAAACTTGATACTCAGAGTTTTAACCCTATTATAAGACTGCAAGTGTACATACAAAAACAGTAGTATAGTTGAGATCGAATCCACAGACACCAATGTTACACTACGATTCTTTAAAATTGAAACTAAACTAAAATGAAAATATGGGTGTTGGGTGTTGGCTGTTGTAAACTAAATAAAGCAACTAAAACGATGTAAATATCAAATAAAAGAAGCGCTATGTCAAGGAAAATTCTCTGGAATCCAGAGATCATGAATCAGACAATTATTCAGGGAATAAAATAAGCACATATCTCGAACTCAAACATAAATGTATAATCAATCCACTGTCGTGGTATCAATTACTTTATCTACCAATCTAAGATTCTAAACTGTCATTTAAACTTAGAATTCTAAACAAACGGTAATGAACATGTTTAATATTTCACGTATAGCAATAACATCAGCTTTCGTCAGCTAAGGACAATACGTTCACCTATGTTCTATCCATCAACCTATAACGCTTTTGGCAAATAGATTAAACCCTAAATCAAAGACTAAGTGATCAATTTAAGCTAAGCAATGAGAGCAAAAATAGATAAAAATACAATAAGATAAATCTCTATCTATGTCTAATTCAATGATTCATAAATTCTCTTGAAAACACTAAACCTAACTAGAGGACTACTCAGCAATAGATGCAGAGAAACAACCAAAGTATGAAGAAGAACTCATAATAATCAAATAGAAAAAACAAAAGAGTATTCAAATCTCTCTAAGAACTAAGTCTCAATAAAGCATCATAATAGATAGTGATGCCTAAACAATGGCATAAAAACTAATATTTATAGGCTAAAACACGTCTAGGTCGAAGTTCTAATCAAAATAAGATATAAGCAAGATTTCCATTTTTCTCGAGCAAGTCGACCTGGTATGGATCGATTGATCTGGTTTCTCACGGCTGGAACGATCGATATGAGCTCGTCTGGTCGATATATTTTTCACGGAAAAGTCTTGGTGAGAAATCGATCAATTTGAAAATACATGCCAAATTCCTTGGATAACGGATCGATCGATCCAAATGGGGATCAATCAATCTGGATATTCATGGCCAAATACCTAGATCGATCGATCCAAATGAGGGTTGATTGGTCGATCTAAAAGTTCCAAATGTTTTCGTTTTGCTATTTTGCTCCAAAACTTGCTCTATATGCATTAGACTTCTCCTAAACATATTTGTACCTGAAAAGAATCTAAAAACATAGAAAATACTTTATAAAACCTAGTAAAACCTAAGTTAGAATACATTACATATGCAACATATCAATCCACAAATGTGCTTTGAGGTTCCGTATCCACTTCGTTTGCTATTGTGATTACCAGAGCTGTTTGCATTTTTATCGTCTTCCCAATAACCAACAAGACCTAGCCATATCAAATTTTTAATCCAGTGAGGTGGATCTTTATTGTGTTTCTATTTTTGCTTTTAACTCGTACACCTTATCAAACGTGTACCTGCAATAGCCTCAAATTCATCACGGACGAGTTGGGTTATTTCATAATCCAAATAAAATTTTTGCTACAAAATTTTTTATTTAATAATTTAGAAGTTCTTCAACAATTTAGAAAGTTAAAAAAAAACATATAATGAAATTTTATAATTACCGCAAAAGTTTTGAACCAACGATTTTTTGGAATTACACCAAAATCCACCTCCATAATTCTCTTGAGACTTTGAACCTTGTTTGCCCGGTTATTCCGATTGAGACTTTGAACCTTGTTTTGAATTTAAAATTATTTATTATATATAATAAATATTTTTATAAGTTTTTGATATTTATAAATATTAAAATATAAATAAATCAAATTTAAAGTTTTTGTTATTTACCATCTTTCCTTGTGCTCTGGGTCTAGATCCGGATTCGGTACAAGCCTAACTAGGTTAGTTCGGTCTGGAGCAAGTAGCAACTACTCCAACGTTATTGTGTCTAAATATGGTCTTGCATCGGCTCTCCCATATCCATATCCATATCTACGGGTTCACTAGGAGGTTGTATCTAGGATCATGATGCTCCGACATCTTCCCGCATCAAAATGGGCAAACCTTGGTCAACACACCATCTAACAAATCCGTGCCAATTTCCACCATAGTGATTGTTCATATTGTAACTTGTGATATTAAAATAAGATTAAATTAGTATAAATATTTTAATAAGTATATATATCAAATAACACTAAATAAAACAAGTAAACATAATAAAATTAAAAGAAACAAAAGCAATACCTGAGAAATGAACTTCTAGAGATTTGGAGAATTTATGTAGATATTTGGAGAGTTTTAGAGAGTTTGTGATAGAGGTTTAGAGAGATAAGCCAGAGAGATAAGTGATTTGTAAAGAATGTGAAGTAATTTGCGATTTCTTATATAGAAGTAGGGGTGGTCGGAATCCGTGCGATTTTTTAAATATTTTAAATTATTTTCCGATCAATTTTTGACAAAATCCGGATTTTGGTAAGAAATTATTCAACATTCGTCTAGGGACCACACGCATGGGACTAACTATTCCGATAAATTTTCGACCAACCCTGTGATTTGTTTGGAAATTGTACTTAGAACACAAAAATATTTAATTTTCCAACTTAAAATTTAAAAATAATGTGTTTGATCTAATGTTTGAACAAATTTTTTTTTACGTATACGATGATTGTAATTCCTGTAGATTTTCTCTATCTTTCAAAAATTGTCTTTCAATAAATGATAATATTTCAAAAATTAAGAAAATCTACAAGAAACACAATCACCGAAAACTTTATAAGTTTTTTTGTTCAAAAAGGAAATCGAACATAAGATTTTCAAATTTTAAGTTGAAAAGTAAAATATTTTTTTTGTTATAAACTACTATTTGAAAGAAACTAAAGTTTTGAAACGAACTTTAGAAACTCATAAATGATATATAATATCAAGTCTGTTAGATTTACTCTGACTCTGATGAATACTCTGAATCTATGACTCTGATGATTTTGCAAATATGTCACTACCTTCTTCATCCATATTTTCTGGTAATTCTTCAACGTGAATATCATCAACATTGACTAGAGGAACTTGTGAAGACGATGCTTGTGATTAAATAGGCATGAAAGCAACCGGCTGTTGTAATGGTTTGTTATCAGTTGCACATTCAACTCATCTCCGAGGATTGATTTGCGTAATAGAAATCCTTGGATCATTAAAAATCATGATACATGAAAAGGGTAGGTAACACACTTGGTCAGCTTGTGACGCAAGAAAGAATGGATCATACTTATCTAACCTCCTACTTGAGTTGATTTCAGTTACTCCAAACTTTGCTACTTCCATCCCATGACCATAAGTATGGTCATACCAATCGCAATTGAACATTATACACTTCAGATTGACAAGGCATGGGTATTCAACCTCTATAATGTCTCTAATTTCACCATAGTAATTCAAAATAGCTGTCTTCATGACCACCTCGTAGTTCACTGTCTTACGGATACAATTAGTTACTTTTCGACAGAAGATATACCCTCGAGTACAATACATTGATGAAGACACCACATGTAATAATGGACCTCCCACTAGCTCTTCAAACCAAGTTGGAAACCGTAGTCTCCGGCTTGCTCATGTATTCACTTGCAGTAATTAATAAGGTTATTGTCTAACCAATATATTGTGTGTCATCAAACATATATTAATAAAATTCAAATAGACTTAGATAGTATTGTAACCTGTGTGCGAAAAGTGTTTGTTTTATGTCTTCTAATTGTACTTCATTTTTTTTTATGTCTTCTAATTATACTTCATTTATATCTCTTTTTGCTTCACGCACTTGGTCCACGAAAATACTACAAAAAGGTAAAAAGTGTATTACTAACTTAGTCATAAACCAAATCTGATATATATATATATAAAGTATTTAAAAATTACCTTTCATATGGCAACACATCTTCGCAATTACAAAAAAGATAAGTATGAATGTGGTTGACTTCTTGCTCCGTTAACCATACTCCTTTACGTTTTCACTTAGCTTTCCGATTTCTTGGAATATGCTAGGCACATAAGTGTAATAAACGGGTCTCTCCCCACCATCATCATATCTACTTAGTTTTCTTGCATTTGTTTGCATATTCGAATCAAAAACAGCACAAAGAGAAGTGTGTTGTTTCTTTGTTTATACTTTGTGCGACAATAAATCCTTCTACTTTGCTCATATTTTTTACCTTTTTTTCAGGTGACACATGTACCTCCCAAATGAGTAAATCTATTTGTATTGAACATGTCCACCCATAGCAGATTTAGGAGGCAAATGAATAGGTGGATTATCCATGACATTAAAAAAGACATTGAAAATATTTTCTCGAGATCGCAAATGATGACATGAATATTATCTTGCAGAGTATGTTATCCACTCTCCTTTAACGATCTAGAGCAAAAATCTCGGATAAAAACTCCAACATCTGCAAAATGCACTTATGTTAATGATTAAGATAACAAACAAAAAATCGAGTAAGTAATATAATTTATTGAACATATATTGGTACTTGCTACTGATTCAGGAACATTTTTGGAGAGAAGATATAAAAATGTAAAAGGGAATACTCACTGCATAATGACATGACAATCATGAATCTTCAATTCACATAGCCTTCCGGATGTCTCATCTATGCAATTACTCAAATTAGAAATGTATCCATCAGGAAACTTCACCGAATCTTATATTCACTCGAAAAACGAAGCTTTGGCTCTTGGATTGAGCCTAAAATAGGAATTGGACCCAAACCATTATCATAACATGTAACTCCTCACATGCACAAATTTTTGGTAGATCTAACATTGACTTCAAATTATCATTCGTCTTCCCTTGCATACTCAACAAAGTATTGATGATTTTATCGAAAAATTCTATTCGATATGCAAAACATCATTATTATGTATAAGAAGGTAATATTTCCAATACGACAATTCCCAGAAGATAATCTTCTTATGCCAATTATTGCTCCCCATAACTATCCATTCAATCATGTCTAGCGCAACCAAATGCAGTTTCAAGAACATAAAAAATCTGAAAACTGCTCCAAAAGATAGTTAGTGTCATACGATGGAGGTGGATCGTTACAAATAACTTTTTTTTTAGTAAACAACCTTCTGTTACGATGAAAAGGATGATGACTTAGTAGAAAATGCCGATGGCAGTCAAACCAACATGATTTTCTACCATTCAGAATTTAGTTGGAAAATTTATAACTTTTTAAAAATTTCCGACCACCTTTGGTCGAAATATAGTCGGAAATATTGCAACGCTAAAAAACAAATTCTGACTAACAACTACACCATTGGTCGGAAACTTTTGGAGCCGTTTTAATTTTTTAACCAATTTCTGACCAACGGTGTAGTTGTTGGTCGAAATATATTTGTTACCGTTGCGATATTTCCAACCAATTTTGACCACTGTTGGTTGGAAAATGGTCGGTATACCTGACAAGCTTTTCCCCTCCTTTCCGTCTAAGTTTTAATGACTTTCCAACTATTTTTTCCAACGAAATTCTAATCGTTTATGGTCAAAATTTTCCGACCAACTCCATGTTTATCAGAATTTAGTTGAAAAATCGTCGAAATTTTTTTAACCACGGTGGTTGGTCAGAATAGTGACGTTTTCCGTTTCTTATGGTTACTAAACCACTGATTTTTGTTTGTTTTATAAACACCTATAATTTAAACAAAAGTAATTGTATATTACAATCTAAAAACACCATGCATCTAAAAGGCAACTTCAACAAATTAGAACAAAAGAAAATTAGAAAAACTCTTTCAGTTTTATTGAGATTAATAAGTTACTGCAATAAATAATCTAAAAATTTTTGGTGGATATTTGCAGAAACAACACTAAAGCTTTTCTTGCCAAAAGTTATATAGTAAACAACATACAGACGGACATAAATACTTTGACTAGTGAGCTGCTATAAAATTATTCTATAAACATAGTAATGATGTTGAATTTTGAAAATATATCTGGTGAATTATCTAAATGACCATGATAATTTAATAATTAGGTGAATGATAAATTGGTAAAACTATAAGTAAGTAGTATTCATAATTTTGTTTTTACATTTTGAGGAAAACAATTCGCATTTCGCGTAATCATGCTATTTTATTTGATAGCAAGTTGACGGATAAAATAACATTATCAAATTGCATGATATTTTTCTTTATAAAATACAGTTTTCTCTAAATTCATTACATGAACAAAAGTCGTTTTCCCAAAACTAGTGTGTTCACTTTCACCTAATCAAATTGAGTGTATTTCTCAGTTTTTTTTTTTTTAAATCAAATTTTATATATCTGATATAATAGATGTTCATGGTTATCTAATATGAATCTATAGAAAAATATTCAACTTTCTTCTTTGCTTACATTTTTGGATACGCAATCTAAAAAAAAAACTAAAAACCAAACATCTATAAATGTTCTCCTTTTTTCCATTGGGTTTGGCTAACATCAAAGAGAAGAGGAGATGTTTTGGCCATCGACTTTGTTCGACAGAGAAAATGAGATTTAGGATTTTGTGTGTTAAAGGAATGTGTTGGGTGTTAAACCTCTGCAGCAGTGGCAAAGAGGGTAATGTTACATTACTTCAGTGGAAACCTAGGTTCTACAGCTTATGGCTAACTCTAGTATAGAGAAGCCTTCAAGCCGACAGTGCTTGCGGAACCAGAATGAAATCGATTTTCTAGTCCAAGCTGTGCAATCCGGTTGTTGACTTCTTCCAAAAATATTTGCAATCTTGTTACATGTTGATCGATCCACCTCTTTGCATAATTTTCATAATTCTAAGCGGTGTTTTAAATTCTTTACCATTATCAAAAGTGGGTGTAACGAAGCTTCTTTTTCATCTAAATCTTTTTTTTCCTTTTTAAATGCCATTCACTAAAATAGCATGAAAATTTAATTTTCAACACGCCGGTATCACCCCATCAATTTTGTACTTGACTTATTATCACCTATCATACATTTCTGTCGACGTTTTACAAATTATTAGACTTGCAAAACCTCCGGACAATAGCTGCCGACTCTTTTTCAATTTCAAGCATGTCTACTCAGTCGTACAAGCTCACATGAAATATCTGTTCACTTCCCGTCCATCATTTTTCATGGCTCACTTTAATTAATTATCAAAAGAAACTGGCCAAATGTTATATTACTATATAAATGCAAAGAAATCGGCCTAATGTTATATTACTAAATAAATTCACTCTATAGTTTGTAGGTTAAAAAGATAAATATCAATATCTTTTGAACTATCCCACACCTGATGTGCTCTCATAATGTTCAGATTTTTTCAAACCATGAAGAAACTGAAAAAAAATATTTATGTGTATAAATCACTACTTATACCAAACTAAAAGCAGAGCCAAGAAGTCATATAAAGAACGCGATTGGTGTAGTTTTAGAAAATATGGATTGAATTAAAGTTTAAAGAAGCAACTGCGTGTGGACATTTTTCAAAGTTAAATGTCAGATTCAATCGATGCCTAAACTGCAGTATATAATGATATGTGACTATGTGTCAAGGTATCATGGATTGATGGTGTTCAAAAAGTAGGTCATCTTTTTTTTCTTATGTATATTAAATAATCTAATTTTTAAACCAAAATTTTGTTCCTTTCAGCATAGACCTCACCTAAAAATAATAATCTCTTTAGTAAGATATATATTGATTACCGAGAATTTTTCATCAAAATCGTTTACTTATATGAGAGGTTTGCATTTAATGCAACTTCTCAAATTTTTTATCAGATATTTGTTATGATGCTGATCTTGTTGTATTTTAGTTGATGTTGTCACTTGATACCCTGCATTTAATTGATAACATAGAAGCATTTATACGTCAGTAATAATATCAACTAATCCAATACAAACATAGGAGAAGCACATATCTTATCACCACTAATTTCAAGTTTTTTACATCAAAGTGCATCAAAACATAACCATTATTAACCAAGAAAGCAAGAGATTTTACATGATGAAATTTCTATCTAAAACAATTATCGACCTGAGGCTAATATGCAAAGTCAATTTTCAATAAGGTTTTGTCAAACTCTAATAGACCATTTCTTGTAGATGTTTTGTATATCTACAAAAAAATCTTCACTTTTTGCCATATTTTAAGTTTGTAACAATATAAGTTAATGAGAAAACACATCTATCTTGAAGTTTCTTCGGAGTTTCCAAAAATTAGGACAATTTTTCATGTAAATCCCTGTAGAAATAAAAGAACTATTTCAGTTCACTTGTAAAATATGTGTATACCTGGCTGTTAAAATTTTTGAATTCACAAGAATCAAATGGTGAGTTAATTAGTGTTTTGAGTTCTAAATATAAAAGCTTTAGGGGCTTTTTTAATTCTCATACTCCTTTGTGTTATCATTAGGCAATTGTTATAAAACTCACATTCAATGTGTACGAGTTCTAAAGCTAGAAGCTTTAGGGGCTTTTGAAATGTTCATATCCTCTTTGTTTCCAGATTGAGAAAGGATTTAAAGGCACTGGTTAATGTAATCAATTTAGACAATCGATTGTTTATTAAAGAACTCCCAATTTTAGGCATGTTGGTGTGTATCAGCTCTTAAACTATACCCTTTTAGGGGTTTTGTAACTCCATTATCCTTTTGTTTTATTTTTATAATGACATATTAATTGTGTATCAATTTAGGAAACTTTTCAATGCACTGATCTAATCAAAAGAGCTATCTTATTCTCTCATGAGTTCTAACACTAATGGCTTTTAGAGTCTTTTGTAATTTATATATCCTTTTTATTTCAAATCTAAATAATCAACTTTTAAAGGTTTAAGCAATGGTGAGAGATTACGCAAAAGCGGAAGAAGCGAAATCATAGAAGTGGCTGAAACTGAATCTCCAATGACTCGAGCTAGAAGGAAACACTTGGAAGCGAGCCAAAACAGAAACCAGAGTCAGAATCAGAGCATTGTGAAAGGAAAAGTTTCGTTGGCTCAAACGATTAAACAAGCTGAAGGCAACGGTTGGTCGAAACCCAAAGCTGTGTTGATGGTAAAGAAGCTTGAACAAGAGAATTTGTAAGAACACTAACCAAAACTTGTTCCATCAATTTTTTTTTTTTTTTTTTTACATCTTTGATTGATAAGTCGTCCATTTGACAGGAGACTTGAACCTAGCTCGAGAAGCTTGATATGTTGGAAAGCATCGAGAAGCACATGTCGGAAGGTACACATTCAATTTTTTGGTTCAAGTTTGATTGGGTTTGAAATATATTGGTTTGGTTTGGATTGAGTTCGAATTCGTATAAAAACTAGTAATAAAAATAACTAATGAGTTTTAATAATTACTATTTATTATTCATATTTTTGAATATATTATTGTATATATTTTATTTATAATGATTAAATTTTGTTAAAAAATTTCAGCTTATTTTGTTTATTTGGTTCAAATGCAAAATTTCAGGCAATTTGGTTAATACATAAAAGTTTCTATTGTTTCATAAGGCTCTTACTCGCTAACATAAATCTATTATATTCATTCTCGTGTAGATTCGTTTCTTATGTTGTATCAATCTTATTAATTATAATTATATGTATATAGATGGTTTCTGTAACTTTGTAAATTTTGCTTTTTGAATTAATAATAATTAAATTGACGCTAAAAAAATGCTTCTATTGTTCGGGCTGATGAATTTTAATTCGGATTTGGTTTGGGTTTTATGAAAAAATCTTGAAGAAAACCTTTATCTTCAACATGAATGCGTTTATCTTTAGAAAAAATTGATTATTAATTCTAACTGAACTTAGAATTTGTAGCTGTCGCGATTGAAGGTGAGAACGAGAAGGTTAAGATTACATTCATTGTTGAACCTTGTCTCATGTGGGAAATATCTATCAACGAGATCTCCTCCTAAATAGTTTTATTTTCTTTGATCACACACATATTTTTTGTATAACCTTTGTAGTAATATAAAAAATTCTCTAATTTTTTCTCAGCCATTGAGTTTACTCTACTTAAACCAAACAAAGAGAAAAGAGACAGTTGATTTCAGGAACAGAAGTGTTTCTTGTTTCTCTTCCAAACTGTAGTTAGTCAATATCCAATATGTTTTATACGATCTAGAACTCTGTGAATTTAGAAAAGCTATATAACTTAAGAACTAACTTAAATGCAAGATTAACTTGAAATGAAAGAGGATCTAACTTCGTCGATAAGTCTTTGATATAATACATCTCTATGTTGGTAAGTTTTTGACATAGCAAAGTGACTCAATTCGCTATAGTTGGTGTTAAGAATGCTAGTTTTACATACATCTAGAAGGTTGCCAAAAAAAACATATATGTAGAAATAAATCTAATGGGTAGTGTGTAAATGTTTCAGAAAGACACAAAAGCTTAAAACAAATAAGAAGTTAAATAGTTTTGCTAAACAAAGTAATGTATTTTTTTTATAGAATTACAGTTAATAATAACACTAATAAATTTACTATACCAATCTACATTTTAAAGATCAACGAATTTCAAAGAAAGAAATCCAAAATTATTTTAATTTGACCAATTTTTCCTAATCCTTTTTTCCAGTCCTAAGAAAATATGTTTGTGCGGCCTATCGACAATACATGCAATGCAAGTAGAAGAGATTATAGCATTCTAAGTAGTAAAAGAAAGAGTTTGTTTTGCTAATTTTTATAAGCGATGACAAGTACTTAGTGAAGTATTCTTTTTTGTTTATTTCGGTAATCAAATATTTGCATATGTGATATTGGTTCAAATATACTTAATATTATATGCACTAATAGTCTAATATAGAGGTGGATATTCAACTATTTGGGCTAGAAAATAGTTCCATTTGGTAAAGAATTTTATTCCTTTCGGGATTGGGTTTAGAAGAAAGGTCTCATATTAAACCTCTATTAATCATCACTAAACATGAAAACAAATTCTAAGTACAATCTTCGAGTTTGCCACATAATCCAAGCAGTGGTTTAATATTGGTTTAGATTTTGAATCAACCAAACCAATCAATATAATAAATCAATCAAACCATAAAAGAACAAGTATCAATCAACCCATATATTCAAGAAAGGCTCAATCAAAAGCACATACCACGCAACAACCAATAAATTGAAGTCATCTATTTAAATCATAGACTACATAAGCAACCAACATGTTTAAATTAGCATTAAACCACCAAACAACCAACAAATTCAAATACAGAAAGACTCATTTAAAACATATACCACACAACCACCAACACATTTAAACCATTTCAAAATATAAACCATACAAGCAACCAAACCACATAGATATCAAAGGATAAATCATTAGACCACAGAACAGACAGATTCAAGTAAGAAAAAACCAAACAACAACCAACATATTCAAGCTATTGCTTGAAAGCATAGACCATACAACAAACAAAAGATTCAAGGCATAAATTCAAAGCATAGACCATAGAACAAACAAAAAATTCAAGCGATAACTTCAAAACATAGACCATTCAACAACCAAAGAATTCAAGTCCTGGATTCAAATCATAGACCATGAACCCACCAGCACATATAGGCTTATACAACAACTATAAGTTACAAGTCATAAACTTATGCAGCAATCAAAACACATAGATATCAAAGGATTAATCATGTCCCACGTAATACAGAAGTTGTAGTTTTAAAGTAAAGAGCATAAAACAACCAATAAAATCAAAGCATTGGTCTCACCTAAAAACGGATATTCTCAGAGTCTCCGAGAGTTTGTACACATTTTCAACAGCTACAAGAAGAAATAAAAATTTATTTATGGATATGTATATCAAACTGTTTATAAATATCACCAAGAAAGCAAGTAATTTTAATAATAAAATTTATATCTAAACCGTTTACACACGTGCAGGCTGTGCAAAGTCCATTTTCAACAAAGATTATCTAACTCTAACAAAATTTTTTGTTGTACCTGTTTTGTATATCTGCAAAAATCTTCACTTTTTGGCATATTTTCAGTTTATAACAATATAAGCTAATTAAAAACAAAGTTAGAAGAAACGCATACCTATCTTGAAGTCGACATATAATTAAAATCTTCTCGGAGTTTCCAAAAATTAAGACAAATTTTCATGCACATCTCTCTACAAATAAAAAGACTGCTTCAGTTCACTGTAAAATATGCAGATACAAAGCTGCTCAAATTTTGTGTTTCACGAGAATCAGCTCTTAAACTAGCTATAACCTTTAAGGGGGTTTTGTAATTCCATTATCCCTTTGTTTTGATACGAACATATGAATTTTAAGCTGTTGTTTTGTGTTTATAAAAATTTTCCATGAACCGTTATATTGAAAAGAGCTATCACATTCCTGCATGTTTTGTATGCATGAACTCTAACACTAATGGCTTTTAGAGTCTTTTGTAATTATGCTTTTAGACTCTTTTGTAATTTTCAATTTCCATATCCTCTTTGGTTTGAAACCAAATAATCAACTATTAGGCCATTGGTTTGTGTTTAGGAAACTCCCATATGATGTATTTTAATTAAAGCTCGGATAATCATGTGTTAGTGTTGTGAGCTCTAAGACTTTGAACCTTTTTAAAAGCTTTAGCAGATCTCATTTCCCCTTTGTTTCTAAAGCTCTACAGAAATCGTTCGCATGTGACTGCATTTATTAGAGCTTTTGTGATTTTAGTGTATGAGCTCAAAGCCTAGAAGATGGCTTGAGCTTTTGCAATTCCCATTTCCCCTTTATTTTGAAACCAAAGAATCAATTTTAAGCCGTTGGTTAAATTGGTTTGTGTTATCAATTGTGGGCAACTCTCTCATCGTACATTCTTCACATTCTCCCATCATTAACATTTTGCGTGCTAATATATTCGTGTGTATAAACTCTAACACTAGAGGCTTTTAGAGGTTTTTTGTAACTCAGATGTTTTTTTAGGCTACTTAGAAATTACATTTTTCCTTCGTCTCCAAAGCTAAGGACTAACCAAGCAATCGATTTAAGTCGTTGATTTGGGCTATCGATTGAGGAATATCTCATGATGACTTCTTTTTTAGGGGTTTCAGATATTTACATTTCCCTTTTGTGGACCAAGCAGCAGCTGGTTTATATTATTATTAGGCAACTCCTATGGGTAGGCATGTGCATGATTATCCGGATCTGGATACTAAAAATTTTGGAACGGATATCTGTATCCGGTTTTTTAAAAAATATATCGGATATCTGGGATCCGGATCCGGATACCCGCCTTTTTACATCTAATTTTTATATTAAAAATATAGTCTGGATCCGGATATCCGCATATCCGCATCCGGATAATGAAATTGAGATTTTGGCGGATCCGGATCCGGATCGATAACAGGCCTACCTATGGGACTTTAAAATTCTGTAGCTCACACATTCAGACCAAACAGATGCTGGTTTGTGTTAATCTTTAGGGAGTTTTTCAGTTTGTTGTAATCCATTTGGTTTGTGTTTATTTAGGCAACTGTCGTGGGACTATTTAATTAAAGAGCTCACACATTCGGACATGTTAACGTTCGTAAGCTCTAAAACTCAAACTTATGTTATCATAAGACAACTCCCATGGGACTATTCTGATTAAAGAGTTCAAAAAATCGGACGAGTTAGGAGGCTTTTTCTGTTTCCATTTCCCCTTTGTAGACAAAGCAGCTGCTAGTTTGTGTTAAGCTTTAGAGGGCTTTTCAGTTCTTATACCTCATTTGTTTCAATTTAGACAACTCTGATCAGACAGTTCTAACTATAGAACTCATGTTCATTTTATTTTGAACCGCTGAATCGGTTTAAGCTGTGGGTCATTCTTTCACATTTCAAGGCAATTCTCTTGGTCTAGCGATCTTTAGATCACTGAAAATTTGGACATAACGCAACAATGATGCTTCAGTTTTAGGGGCTGTTGGTTTGAATTTAAGCTGATGGTTTGTAATATTATTATGCAACTCACATTGTTCTAATTTAGAGCTTTAAGGGCTTTTGCAAATGCAATATCCCTTTGTTATTGAACCAAAAGATCGGTTTTAAGTCACTCCCATCGGACAGCTCTAATAGAGCTCCCCAAAACCTGAAACTTTAGGGGCTTTTAGAGTCTTTTGTAGTTCCCATATCCTCTCTGTTTTGAAACCAAATAGTCTAAGCCGTTGGTACTTTGTGTTAACTCCCATGTGATTTATTTTAATTAAAGCTCACACTCATGCATGTTAGTGTTATAAGCTCTAAAACTTTGAACCTTTTAATTTTTTTTAGCAGATCTCATTTCCCCTTTGTTTCTAAAGCTCCAGAGAAATTGTTTTAAGTCTCATGGGACTGTATTTATTAGAGCTTTTATGATCTCAATGTATGAGCTCAAAATCTAGAAGATGGCTCGAGGCTTTTGCAATTTTTCCATTTCCTCTTTGTTTTGAAACCAAATAATCAGTTTTAACATGTTGGTTAACTTGGTTTGTGTGATCAATTTAGGCAACTCTCCCATCATACATTCTTTACATTCTCTCATCATTAACATTTTGTGTATGAGCTCTAACACTAAAGGCTTTACAGGTTTTTTGTAACTCGAAGCTTTTTTAGGCTATCTAGAAATTAACATTTTCCCAATTTCAGGACATTCCCACATGTTTGTATGCCTGAGCTCTAACAGCAATGGTTTATAGTCTTTTGTAATTTCCATATCCTCTTTGTTTTGAAACCAAAGAATCACTTTTAAGCCGCTCGTTTGTGTTATCAATTTAGGCAACTCTCCCATAAATATATTCATGCATGTTTGAGTGTATGAACACTAACACTAGAGCCGTTTTAGAGGTTTTTGTAATTCTTATATCTTTTTTTGAACCAAAGAATAAACTTTCAGTCACTGGTTTGTGTTATCAATTTAGGAACATCTCATGATGAATGATTTTTTTAGAGCTTTTATGAAGTCGTGTGACTTTTTGGATCATCTCTGTTTGAGATTTTATGATGTCTAATTGTATAAACTCAGTTTAGGGTTGCTATTCCCATTGTAACATCTATGTATGTGTTACCATTAGACAACTCATACGAGACTGGGGAGTGTTTTTTATTCTTAGAGCTCACACATTTAGGTGTTGGAGGTTAAGCTTTATAGGGCTTTTGAATTTTAATACCCCATTTGGTTCAATTTAGGCAACTCTCATTAGAAACCAAAATTTGGAGATTTTACTTGCAGAAATTATTGAGAAGAATGATATTTCCATTTTTCTTTTGCAGCTGCTGGTTTGTGTTATTCTTTAGGCAACTGCTGCGAGACTGTTTAAGAGCTCACCCATTTAGTGTGTAGAAGGCATTGGTTTTTTGCCGTTGGATAATGTTACCATAAGGGAACTCCCATGAGACTGTTTTAATTCATAAAATTAGAAGAGTTAGTGTGTATTAACTCTGAAACTTGAACATTTAGAGATTTTTTATATTCTCATTTCTCCTTTGTAGACCAAACGGAGCTCTTATGGGACTGTTTTAGTTTTATAGCTCACACATTCAGACCCAAGCAGCCACTGGTTTGCGTTAATCTTTAGGGGACTTCTCAATTCGTTGTAAGCTGTTTGTTTGTAAGTTGTTCATCTGTAAGCTGTTGGTTTGTGTTTATTTAGGCAACTACTGTGGGACTATTTTCGTTAAAGAGCTCACACATTCATGTAACTATGTACTAGTTCTAGAACTCAAAGCACAAACCAGGGTGTCGATTTTTGCTGCTGGTTTATGTTACCTTTGGGCAACTCCCATCGAACTGCTCTCATTAAAGATATCACAAAATCAGACGAGTTATAGTGTGTGCGAACTCTAAAACTTGAACTTTTAGAGGCTTTTGTTATTCCCATTTTACAAAATGAGACTGTTGCAGCCACATGTTTGTGTTATCATTAGGCAATTCCTATGTGAGTGTAACTGTTATCATTTAGAGATCACTCATTTACGTGTAACTGTTAAGCTTTAGGGAGTGTTGAAATTCACATACCCCCCTCATTATTTTCTGAACTGATAAATCAGTTTTAAGCCGATGGTTTGCAATATTAGAGATTTATATACCCGTCATGAGACTGTTATAACTTTAGTGATTTAAGGGCTTCTACAATTCCCATGCCCCCTTTGTTATTGAACCGAAAGA
Source organism: Cardamine chenopodiifolia (assembly GCA_963922655.1). NCBI lineage: Eukaryota > Viridiplantae > Streptophyta > Magnoliopsida > Brassicales > Brassicaceae > Cardamine > Cardamine chenopodiifolia. Next base: position 967,407 of record OZ000469.1, read on the forward strand.
TCAGTTTTTAAGCCACTCCCATTGGACAGTTCTAATAGAGCTTCAAAACCTGAACCTTGAGGGACATTTTCTATTCTCATTTCCCCTTTGTGTTTTCATAAGGCAACACAGATTGGACTGTTTTATTATTGAACCAAAAGATTGGTTTTACGCCGTTGGTTTGAAATTATCAAAGTTAAGCCGACGGTTTTTGATATTATTAGGCAATTCCCATCCGACTGTTCTGATTTTAGAGATTTAGTGGCCTTTGTAATTCCCATACCCCCTCTGTTTCTGAACCGAAAAATCGATTTTAAGCCGACAATTTTGTGATATCATTAGGCAACTCTCATGAAACTGTTGTAGCTTCAGAGACTTAGGGGCTTTTGCAAACCCTTTGTTTTAGATTATCAATTAGGCAACTCCCATCGGACATCTCTAATTATAAAGCTCAGATATAAAAAACCGATAAATCGGTTTTTCCGTGGGTCTAAATGATCCATAGATCACCAAAAAGGGCAAATTTTTCCCAGATTAGAGATTTGGACATAACGCAACAATAATGCATCTTTTTAATCTTTTGGGTTTTGAAACACACAATTCTTGACAACCACAGTTTAGAGATATTTACCTTATGTTGAAGGATCCTCTGAGAAAAATCTGTGATCAATGAGATGAGTGCTTCTCTCTATTCCTATCCAAATACGAACAAAAAAATAAAAGATTGTTAAAACACACAGATAAATGTTTGATCAATTGTACTCATGATTGAAATTTTGAAACCCTATGAATTTAACAGAAAACATGATTATATCAAATTTTGAAACCCTCTGAATTTACAAACATAAAATCTTCGATTAATTTAACTGAGATCAAGTAATTGAATTTTTTAAATTAAAAAGACATAATCTTTGATTAATTTGACTCAAAATTGATTAAATTAAAAACTGAATCGAGAAATAACTTAGAAGAAACATCGATTATTTAGATTTAGAAACCCTAAGAAGTGAATTAGAAAGAAACAAACATAAATCTCCGATTAGTTTAACTGGAATCGAGAAATTCAAAACAAAACCGATTTTAGAGATTCTAAATCCGTAAATAGTTAATTAGATGAAAATATTGACGAAGCAAACATAAAGCTTCAATTAATTTCTCAAATTGAAAATTTGAAACCTCTGAAGAACGATTACAAAAATTACTAACCGAAGAGAAAGATAAATCATCAATTTCACAAAACTAAACGAAATCGTAAGTAAAATCAAGATAAACCAGACGAAAGTGATGAAGTGATGACAGCAAAATTGCCGGCGGAAAAGTTACAGAGAAATAACCCTAAATCGCCGGCGAAAGAATCGTGGAAAAATAATGAAAACGTGTAAAGCTCTTAATATGCTTTATATATGTAGGGCCCACTTATAGCGTTATCGCTACGCTTCTAACGGCTCCTTCAACGGTTGAGAAAAGAAGGGACTATTATTCAAAATTAACACTTGTTGCTACATAATTTTATAAATATTTTTGAAATTCTTTTATTTTTAGGGTATTTACTCAAAAAAGATTAATATCATGGAAACAACTATTATTTCTGTTCCTAATTGTGCATCTATAAATAATGTTAAATTTCATATTTGTTACAAAAAACATTATTTCGGAAAGACTTTTTAGTAAATTATATGGATCTTAGGTAATTATGAATTTTTATTTTATTTAGGTAAATGATTAAGTGGAATAATAACACATTTTAATTTAAAATCTTTTAGCATTTTGCATAATAATGCTATTTTTGATTTGATGACATATTGATATGATGGAAAAAAAGATGGACATTGATATCATATGTTTAGACGACGATGCTTACTGTTTTCTCACTGGCTCTCCTGTAGTGCGAAAGAAATACTTTTATGGATTAATGAGTTCAATTACCATGAGTAATAAGAAAAATAAAAAATCTAGTAATGGTTTATTATTAATTATTTTTTTCATATAATTTTTTTTGACCTATCGGTTAGGTATTTTGTTAACGATAAAATATTTGAAAAAAATTAGTTTTAACTTTAACATATAATTATTTTGTTAACATGATATACATCATAGTTCTAACATTAGAAAAAATGAGATAAATTCCGACTATAATTCCGGTGAGTTATTCGACGAAAATTAGTTGTAGATTTAGATGGTAATTTGTGTCTTAGCATGATATATATTATTGTATATCGGTAATAATATAAAATTACAGTAGTTGTTTTGTATCATTTTAAATAAAATTTTACCCTACATAAAACACTAACATTTTTTTGATAAAAGACATGCATAAAACACGAATATTATTTTTAATTTTTTTAGTATATCATCATAATGAAAATAATTGATATATTGTTTATTTATTTAATACGATATAATTTTTAATAGCATGTTATATAAAAAATTAGCGAAATACAAAATTTAATAAGAAGTTAAAAAATTTTGTAACGATTTATATATTTTAGAAACATATTGATATAGTAATAAACATGCAAAAAACATTAATATTCGTACACCACTCCAACCAAAACAAGTATTCTATGTCTTCGTAGAAACTTGTTAAATTTTATTCTACCATCATAAGTTGTATGTTATACATATATGTTCGGTTGTGAAGTTGGTTTACCTCTTTAATAGCTCTATTATTCCAATGTTTATTAAATACAATTCGATTCTACTATGCTTATCAGTAAATAACAAACCAACCAATACCAAAAACCTATAATCAACCAATCCCGGGTTAGTTTAAAACCGCCAAGCTGACGTGGCAACCAGAGGCCTTTCATGCCAACAAAGCACTAACTCTTCCTGTTGTTTCGCCACGTGAAACCCTCTGACTTGTGCTTTCTCCACTAAACACTCAGCTTGAAAATGCACAAACTGGCTTAACGGAATCAACCTCATCCCCGCCACACAGAACGCTTCTCGCCACGTCATCTCTCCACCGCCTTGTTGTCTCTTATTAGCCGCAGCTTCAACCGCAGCCGCGATTTTAGGTCGCAGCACAAACGCTTCTATGATTTTCTTCACCAAATCTCCTCCCGGAGAAGCGGCGGCGTCGAGAGATTCCAACACCATTGTGTAGAACTCGAGACCACTAACGAATTCTCTCTGGAATGATCCAGCACCGGAGATTCCCGTCCAGCCTTCGCTGTCAACGAAGACGACGACCTTCGGTGAAACTCGCCGTAAATCGTTGACGAAACCGGTTATTCCATTTAAACGACGGAATATCACCGGAGAAAGCAGAACGACGGTTCTCTCTCCTTCGACAAACCTAATCGCTTTGAGAGATAACATCTCAAATGTTCGCATCAAAACAAACTCGATTTGAAATCGGATCTTCAGATCTACGGCGAATTGAGCTAAGTTTTCTTTAACGAGATGCATCTCGACGGCGCAATCCTCCGGTACAACCGCCGTAACTCTCAGAAAATCGATCCCATTAACTGATTTCTCAGCGATCTCTCGCATAAGCGACGCGTATTGACCACCGAATCCGATTTCGAAATCGACGACGTGAGCGAATAGTGGTGAAGATGATTGTTGTTGCCAGCTCATCGAATCGAGGATTGCTTGATTCGCCGTAAAATGAGAGAACAGAGGAATCGGAGATATACCGGAGAATTCTTTGATTGCTCTGATCTTTTGAACAATCTCAGACCATGAAGATAACCGGTTTGGATTCCGGTTCGATCCGGTTAAAAGCGAACCGAGAGCTTCTTTGAAGTAAAACGCTGCTCTCAGTAACGGTCTACCTACCGGTGATCTCAGACGTTGATTGAGCCGTGCCAATATCACCTGAGCGAGTTGTAACTCGTCTGAGTCAACACAGTCTACAACTCGAATAAGATCCTCAATAAAATAAAATCCACCGTCGTTGTTGTTATTGTTGTCGAAACTGTAACCGTGACCGGAATATACATCGGAGGAGCGCAACTCCGCCGAATGAAGCTGATCGGGGAAACCAGGAAGATGTAGATCAACGGCGGCGAAGTGTGACGAAATGGCAGAAATAGGAATATTAGACTTGAGGTTAGGGGTAGAATCGTCATCTAATTCTAATTCCTTCATAATTGAACCCCAATCCATAGAACGCATCACATGATCATCTAACGGAAATTGATTATCACCACCACCGGTAACTTCCGCCGCAACGATGACTGGTTTCTCCTCCGCCGTCGCTGGACTTGGACTTGTACGGAGGTCGAGCACTGAAGTGGGCTCGTTATAGCCAATAAGATTTCTTCCTGTTGATGAGTTACTGTTGGTGGTTTCTGATGATTGAGGGACTCTCATGTTTCGTGAGGAAGAAGGTAGCGATAAGAGAGGCTTTTGAAAGGTATATTTTCTTTAATGGAGGTTTCGAATTATAATTGTTGTATTTTTATATCATAGTGTTACTGTAGATAAAAAGATTCTTCACTCTTTTTTTTCGAGCTCTCTATAGCTGAAGGCAAAGAAAAAGATGAGAGGTGGGCGTGAGCGTCATTTATACGCGCTAACCTGATTGGTTAGCTAATCTACGTACGAGTAAAATCGGTGAATCTAACGGCCCATGGGCCTCTAAAGCAAATAGCCGACAAAATCAACTAAAATGTGGGCCCAAGATTTAGGCAGATTCATTTGCTCGGTCGTTCACTGTGTTCAGAGATGTGGAGACCACGTTGAGATTCCTAGTGGTCACCGTTCTTTTTCAGCACACCATTACTGTTAATTGTGAGTTGTTATAAATTTTGCTACTTTGCACATAATTAACATGCAAAACAAAAACATCATTTCAATTATTTACTTGGTTTTGCATCAATATAAATATTTTAAATTTATTTGGAAACAATAGAACGATCTTTTATATTAAACCAGAAAATGTAGATAAATTCTAAAAGACATTGTTCTCCATTTTGGCTTCCAATTTTGATGTGAAATAAGAGTGTTGATTTTTTTTATAAAGTTATTTGTTCATGTGGGATGTGGGATATGCAATATCAATCTAAACTTGATAAGTAGTCTATTATATATTTATATGGATTAGTTGCTACGTTGTGATCGATAAATATGTATAACAACGTAGTAGCATAATGATTTATGTAATTCTGCAGTTTTTTTGTCAGAAAAAATTATAATATCATGGCTACACGAAGATTTTGTTATTTTAGTTTTAGTATAGTATTTTATGCATATTGATTCCATAGCATAGTTTTATTCAAACAATTTGAATTCAATATTTATAGCGTTTGAGTATGATTCAATGAGTTTGCTTCGCAGAGTCATCTATGATGCTTCTCAATTCCCACAGACCATATGATTACAACGTTATGCCTCTAACGCCAAAATTTGCTTTATCAAAAACAAAAAAAAAAACAAAATTTTTATACCGTTACCATATACCATCCAATAACAAAGTAGTTACCTAAGCTCATTCATAACCTATCCGATAGGCTCCAAACCACTTAATTCAATTCAAAACTTTAATTGACAGGAATACCATTTTTAAGTCTCTTTAGTCCTTTACAAGGAAGTCCCAAATGTTTTTACTTTTTACGTTCAACAAAGAAATGTAAATTTTACTCACTGGACCACCCCATTGAACTTCCTGAATCTAGGGCAAAAAAAATATGTACACGTTTTTAAACCCTTTAATTTTCCTTTTCAACATTTGACTTTTTGATCATCATCAACATTGTCGAGGAAGAGAATATGTTCATTCACTCATTGATTTAGAAATTAGTCTGTCCATTATTTACCCATTTCGCATTTTGTATTAGGCAAAATGTAAACAAAAACTCAGTTTTTTTAAAAAAATGTTCAAATAATCAACATTTTTTTAAAATCGTTTTAGTCCTTTTATTTTTTATTTTAGGAAAACCAAAAGTAAAAGGTTTTGATTTCTTCAGATTAATTGTTTTCTCTAGAAAATTATGAGATGGTGGAAAAGGCGTCCTCTTATTAAAACATAATTCAACCTTTTTCTCCAGCCAAAATTGCATTTTCATCTCTATATTACTAAAAATAAAAATAAAAATTGTCAGATCTTTAATCATAGTGTATATTACTTTTTACGCTTTATTGCACATTATCAGAATTGTTTAAGGAGAGTAGGATTATTTATTCCCCATTATTCTTTTATCAGCACTCTAATTAAGCCATGTTTAGCACATGTGGATCATATTTAAAACAAATCAATCAGTCATATGATACATCATATATATTCCCTCTCTGCCAGTATTTTTTTCAACTGACCTAATAATTGTCCATTTTTAGATTTCCTCGTCACCCAAAACGTGACATTATATTGTCAAAGTTTATTATTAGATCCTTAGGGTGTCACATAGTTAGATAAATAAATTGCGTTTATCATAACCAACTTTAGCTGAGTTAAACAGTTTAATTTTGTATATCTGAAAAAGTGAATTTCAACATTCTAAAAAAGATAAAACTTTGATGAAAACTTGAATTTTGTTTAATATAGCTAATAGTTAATATATATTTGATAAAATGGATTAAAAATGTATCAAGCTAATCCATATTTTAATTTGATTATTACTTAAAAAATGTGAACGGTTCTAACTAAAAAAACTTTTATCACACATTCTTAGTTTATTTTAATTTTTAGCAAAATAAATTCTAGATGTTTAAATTAAAATTGGTCTTAAATTATACCAAATTTTAACCATCTCTCTAGTCCATCAACGATTCATCATACATCATAAATATTTTTACCAAAAGTTCTTAGCTATCAACAGAGTTACCGCCAATGGATGACACTTCGTTTTCCTTCTTTCCACTATTTTGTTCTTAAATATTTTTTTGGTAATTCTTTGCTTGTTATTGGAGCTCAGTTATTTTATTTTTGGCACACCCAGTTGTCTAAAAAGGAAAGAGTCAAATACTTAGTAAGTAAGGAAAACAAAGGAGAGGCCGATAATACACAACACATAGACGGGTCATTTAAAAGTAGACAAAGCTTGAAGCTCACAAAAGCAATAAAGGTTATTTTGTTTAGAAGATTCTGATTTTATGTCATTCACACACATAAAAGATCGTTTTCATTAAAATATTACACAGAAAGGGGAAGGAAAAAATAATAAAAGATGGAGAAGGTTTTTGGATTTGAAGTTCATAGCTGTGCACATATGATATAACAATAATTTGTACCCAGTAATTGATTCATAGTGATTAAATATTGCCATTTGCATGGGGTTTTTCCCATAAAAAGTAGAGCTAGAAACAGCAGTCCACTTGACATTAATTAATCTGTTATCAAACCGCAAGTCATATGAACTCTAACGTCTATTATTTGCTCATTTTCCGTAAATCTTGTTCACTTAGTTCTACATGTTTCATCACTCAATGCATGTTTACATAATTTTTCGCTTGGTAGTTATATTTTCTTTGACGTTCGTCAAGTAGATTCTTATGTTTATAATGCCAAAACATAAAAGTGTAATGAAGCTTTTAAGTTTTAAGTATATATATATGGTTACAAAGCGTAAGAAAAAAATATGTGTATAGTAATAGAGAGATTTGTACCAAATTATGCAGTTATGAAGAACACCAATTAATATATGAGATTTTCATAAATCAGCCATGATCATGCATACCTTAATTAATCTATTCGTGGCATTTACAAATGGCACAAACTCAGTCACATATTTATCTATAAAAAAATTATCAAATACCAGGGAGATTAGTATCTTCAATCTTTTACATTATGGAAAAGTAATATAATGAGTAGTCACAGTCGTAACATGCTTTTTCTTAGACATGGGAGAATCCTTTTGGAAGGTTGGATATGTTGTTTGGTATTTAAGCCTTCACTCTGGAATATATTACTTTACACTCCCTTTCACTTTCACTCAAATTCCCAACACTATATTTCATTTTCTCATAATAATATGGCTGTTCTCTAAAGACAAATATACGTATAGTATAATTATTTTCATATGATAACTCCAGTGATTTGTGTTACTTTTAAATTAATTAGCGTGATTATTATTTTTCTAAATTGTAAGAACTTAGTTCTAACCAAAAAAAAATATAAGAAATTGAACAAAAATTCTGTTAGTGATTTTTTTCTCTATATGTTTGTTTTAGAAAAATAACCAGTGCGAAACCTCGTGCTCATGCAAACTATACAAGTGTGAAGTGTGTAATTTGTTCACGCGAGGCCGAGGATGTCCTTGCTAAAATATATGAGGACTCACAAGTCACAACTTTAGTTCAATGGGCTGGGCCCATATCACTTTTAAATTTATCTCATGATTGCTACGTGTTTTTTAGTTGCTACGTAGAACATATATACCATTAGAGATAGATAGCCAATGGGAAATGGGATCTATAAAAAATGCAAGTACAAACGAATACGACTATCGCCACTTAACTGACGATACATTAGATGCTTAAGCTTTGATTTCAAACACAAATATTTACATGATATTCGTATCTGTTTAGTTACATTGACACGTGGTGAATTATTTTTGGATGAGAATATGAACCCAGTTGTCACCCTTACAGCCTTAGTCTATTGATCCATAGAGTCAACGTCTTTGGCTAAACTAATCGTTTTCAGCGATTGTCATTCATGAACATTAGATTGGTATCAAGCAATAATTCACCACGTGTCAATGTAACATGCACGTGTCACTTATTACGACGCATGTCCAATCACGGACCCACCTCTCAATGGTTCCTTATGTGCTAATAAACAGCTGAGAAGTCTCTTTTGAGTTAATAAATTGCAACAAACAATGTCGAAATTTAAGTTACTGCTACTCTCTGTTTACCTTTGTCTCGTTATCTTATTCTTCTGCGCAGAGTCGTTTTCGGATCATAATTACGGCGACCCGAGCTTTGAGTCGTTTCCGTCGCCACTTCTGGTCAAGAGGGATCGACGGACTCCAATCGTTGCGACGGAGTTTGGAAAGATATCAGCGGTCTAGATCGGTGATAGATATCATCTTCAGTTCACAACATTGAAACCAAATGCACTCTTGCTTCCTCTTATTCTCCATTCCGACATGGTTTTCTTCGTTCACACTGGTACCCAATAGTAAGCTCATATCGATAAATTAATAATTTTTATGGGTCTCAAACTGATATTTTGATCCAAATATCACTTCTATAATTTACGATAAAATTAATAAAATATCGTGGTTTAACTGTATTTTTTTACGTTTTTTAAACCTCAACTCTTGTTTTGTACTTCAAGAACCATTTTAATACGGACGGACCGAACCAAAATTCTCTAAACCGGAGCTGCTCCAATTTCTTTGAGACCGATATGTAAAATTCTTGTTTATTGAACAAACTGAACCACATATTAATAAAAATGTATATTTTATTTAGTTACATAAACTAAATTAAGTTAAATATAGTGCAATTAAAAACATTGATTTATACTTTCATTATTCTCCATCTAAAATTGAAAGTATACATTTTTCTGAGCCTGGTTAGGGTTTATTTTAAAGTAGTATACATTTGTTGTAATTGTATTATAGGGAGTGGGATTCTGAATTGGGTCGAGGAGGAGAACGAGAAGACGTTAGAATTAAGACGAGGAGATATTTACAGGCTACGTTCCGGTACAGTCTTCTACTTGCATAGCAGCGAAGTTCCAGAGAAACTTAGGGTTTCGCCATCTTCGATGCGGAGAAGTGTTTATACGATCCATGTCTTGGAGCCTACTCTAATATCAGAGACGTTTTATTGGGCTTCGACGAGAGAACTCTCCAGTCAGCTTTTGCGGTATGCATGTGACCTATGTTTTTTTCTACTCGCAAGATTCATAAATATTCACTGATTAGACTGTGTGTGGTTTTACGATATGAAGGTTCCTGAGGAGGTTTTGAGGAGGATAAGAGACGCGAAGAAGCCTCCGTTGATCACAAATGCTCTGCTGAGAAACAGAACACAAGTGTTGAATGACACGTGGCAATCACGGCTTGCTAGACTCTTTGTCAGAGTTGAAGGCGTGACGGATCATTTGCCAATGGAACCGATCGTTAACAAGAAGAAGAAATCAAGTGCGTACAATATATTTGAGGCTGACCCGGACTTTGAGAATGTAAACGGTCGGAGCATAGTGGTGGACGAAAAAGATATGGATGCTTTAAAGGATTCGAGTGTTGGAGTTTTCATGGTTAATCTAACTAAGGTTAAGCCTTTTAACACAAATGTTATCATATTCCCTAAGTTCTTGACTTCTTGTATTGTCTTGAAGTGACTTAAGAATGGTATATTTAATTTGTAGAGATCGATGGTGGGGCCACATTGGAACCCTAGTGCTTGTGAGATATCGATTGTGTTACGAGGGAAAGGCATGATTCGGGTGGTTAACCAACAGTCGTTAACTTCTTGTAAGAACAAGAGCGAGAGGTTCATGGTTGAGGAAGGTGAAGTTTTTGTTGTGCCGAAGTTTCACCCTATGTCTCAAATGTCTTTCGAAAACAGCTCATTCATATTTATGGGATTTAGCACTTCAGCGAAGAAGAACCACCCTCCATTCTTAGTAGAGAAGAGCTCGGTTTTGAAGGAATTGGACCGAGAGGTACTTGCCACGTCTTTCAACTTGAGCCTTGAAACAATCAAGGGATTGTTAAAAGCTCAGAAAGGAAGTGTGATGTTTGAGTGGGTGTCTTTGTGCGGAGGCAGAGCTTGCTAAGCTTATGAGAGAGATTGAAGAGAGGAGGAGACGTGAGGAGGAAGAAATTGTGCGAAGAAGGAAAGAAGAAGAAGAAGAAGAATCAAGGAGGAGAGAAGAAGAAAAGAGAAGGGAGAAAAAGGAAGCTAAGAGACGAGAGGAAGAGAAAAGGAGACGTGAGAAGGAAAGAAAAAAAGGAAACAAGAAGGAGAGAAGAAGAACGGAAAAGAGAGGAAGAGGAAGCTAAGAGAGAAGAGGAAGAGAAAAGGAGGCATGAAGAGGAAGAGGCTGAGCGGAGAAAGAGAGAAGAAGAGGAAGCAAAAAAGAGAGAAGAAGAAAGAAAGAGGGAGGAGGACGAAGCTAAGAGGCAAGATGAAGAGAGGAGAAAACATGAGGAAGAAGAAGAAGAGGCAAGAAAGAAGAAAGAAGGGAGAAGAAAGAGAGAGAGGAAGAGAAAGCTAAAAGGCAAGAGGAAGAGAGGAGAAGACGTGAGGAAGAAGAAAAAGAGGCAAGGAAGAGAGAAGAAGAAAGGGAAACGGAAGAGGAAATGGTGAAGAGACGAGAGGAAGAAAGACAAAGGAAAGAGAGAAAGAGGTAGAGAGGAGGCAACGTGAGGAACAAGAAAGAAAAAATGTGAAGAGAAGAGAAAGAGGGAAGAAGAAAGGGAAAAAGAAGAGGAAATGGCAAAGAAACGAGAGGAAGAGAGACAAAGGAAAGAGAGAGAAACGTGAGGAACAAGAAAGAAAGAAGCGTGAGGAGGAGAGAAAAAGAGAGGAAGAAGCAGCTGAAAGAGAAGAAGAGGAGCGAAGAAGACGAGAAGAGGAAGAAGAGAAGCAGAGATGGCCACCGTTGCCGAAACACTCGTTTTTATGTCTTGTAAAGTGTTTGTTTTTTGTCTCTATAATTTTGAAGATGATTTTGTTTGAGTTATAACTTTGCCTGCTCGATGCCAGTTTAAAATGGGATTCCTTGGTGCCGTTTAGTTGACTTCAGATCAGTCTTTTCAACTACCCTCCATAGGTTTTCTCATTTTCCTTAAAATAACTAATTGGTCTTGCATAATGATAGTCCAACAATTCTTCATTGGTAAAATCTTTTGTTGTGGGATATCATGTCAACTGATACCCAAGTCGAATAATCAAATTAGATTTTTATGAAACTACACAAAATAAATTAGATGAGTAAAACATTCTATATATGAATCTGAACATACCTAAAAATCTATTAATCTACTTTGTTACAAAAATTTCATTATATTGTTAGTACTTAGTAGAGAACACCACTATTATGTAAGCTATGAGTATTAAGTTTTTCACCAAACCACAAACTTTTCCCTTTGATATCAATGAGGTCACATCATTTTATCCTATGATGAGTGCAGTGCAATTGTTGTACTATGTCTAAACACTTCCAATAATCAATTGCACAAGAAAAATTTTACTGAACCAAATTAAGTTACTGAATACTGTTTTTTTATAGGCTCTCAAAAGTCAAAACCGGTATTTTTTTGGATATTGAAAACTGCGGTATCCTAAGCGAAGTTGATTCTCATCACCTCCGCTATAACATCACAATGGCTCTTGCAAAGGGGAGGTATTCTGGTCCAGTTTCAATCTATGCAATTGGAAACATGAGGCAAATTCCTTTGACGGACTACCATGACCTAGAATCCTCTAGAATCACGGACTACCATGACCTAGAATCCTCTAGAATCATAATGATTGATGTTCCCTTGGGTACGTTTTTGTTTGTTTTGTACATTAGGCTTAGATCTTGACAGTTTATTGTTAAATTTAAGTATTGTTTCATTTAACAATTCTTTTCAGGAAGACGTAAAAGACAGCAAAAGATAAGCGATAAGAGAATTGAAGAAAAAAGGAGAAGGGAGGAAGAGGAAGCTATTAGACGAGAGGAAGAGAAAAGGCGACGTGAGGAGGAAGAAATTGAGCAGAGAAGGAAAGAAGAAGAGGAAGCAAGAAAGAGAGAAGAAGAACGGAAAAGGGAGGAAGAGCGAGAGAAAAGGAGACGTGAAGAGGAAGAGATTGAGCAGAGAAAGAGAGAAGAAGAGGAAGCAAGAAAGAGAGAAGAAGAAAGAAAGAGGGAGGAGGATGAAGCTAAGAGGCAAGAGGAAGAGAGGAGAAGACGTGAGGAAGAAGGAGAAGAGGCAAGGAAGAGAGAAGAAGAAAGGGAAAAGGAAGAGGAAATGGCGAAGAGACCAAAGGAAAGAGAGAGAAGAGGCAAATGATGCTTAAAAGATATTGAAACAATGTCCTGTCAAGTGTTTGTCTTTGGTCTTTATATTTTTTGTTAATGAGGAGATAAGAGATCATACAAAATAAGAATTCTATAAATTCTGCTAGAAAGAATGATTCTTGTTTGAGTTTACTTCTGTAGATGCATGTTTAGAAAATAGTGATTCTCCATTCAAGTCCGGTCTTTGTAGAAGCCGTAAACATGCACAGTGACATGACATTCTGGTAACTAACAAACTAAATGAGTTGCCATACTGTAACAAACTGAATAAAGTGCATACTCAACAAAGACATCAGTGTTAATGGTTATGCTTATGAACATAAGGCCATGATATTAATTCACTCCCTCCCATCAGAAATCTTTTGATGAAATTTAGTCAAACTTTTTCTCAATTTTGTTTTAAGAATTTGACAATTTCCTTGTTACTAAGTTTCAATTCGAATCTCCAAATCTTTATAATATAATTTCATTTTTGTATATTATATATTGTTTTGCAAACAGATTATATGGTAAAATTTGACTAAACTAATATTAGAGTATTTTTAGTTTTATCAATTTTGCTATATCAAAAAAATTTCACTTACTATAACAAAAATTAAGAATTTTATTTCTTACAATTACTTATGTTATTTTTTCTTTACTTAAAAATTGTCGTTTTACATTTCCAATGTAGTTTTTAAATCTAATTTTTAAATTTATCCTTCATTCAGATTTAAAAACATTTGGATTTATGTCATTATTATTTAGTTAGGAATATATTAAATACAGATATATTTGTATTTTAAAATATATTTTTAATTTGGGTGAAATGAGTCGAACGACAATATTATTGAAAAGGAGGGAGTATATTTTTAGTTCACTTATTAAAGTCAACAAAAGTCAAAACCCATTTCTAAAACCCTAAAGACATTTCCAAAACTATTCCTTCCTTCTCCTCTGTACCTGGTGGCGACGCTTGCAATGACGCCGTCTCGTCTCTATCTCCGCTTCCTTCGCTGCTTCTCCACCGCCGCTGAAGCTACTCCAACCACTGCTTCTTCCACCCCAATCACTATCTCCAAAGCTAAATCCAAACTCCGTAAAATTCACGATCCCGATAAAGCCTTAGTGATTTACAACTCCGTCTCCAACAATTCCTCATCACCTATCTCTTCTCGCTACGCCATGGAGCTCACAGTCCAACGCTTCTCAGACATTGAAGCCTTAATTGAGTCTCACAAAAACGATCCCAAGATAAAAACAGAGCCTTTTATCTCTACATTGATCAGATCTTATGGACGAGACTCAATGTTTGATCATGATTTGAAGATGTTTGAGGATGTTTGAAGATGTTTGAAGATCTTATGGACAACTGTGTTCCTAACACAGAGAAGTTTAGGACATTGATATTTCAACTGTGTATAAACGGGTTTTATGGACAAGGTTTAGTACTGTTCAAGAAGAGCGTGATGGTGCAAATTGCCAGTGGATTGTTATTAAAGACTGTACCCCCGATGATGTTTAAGTTCTGGAGACCTATTTCTGTGCCATTCAATACTCCCAAACATGCATTTTCCTTCATCTGCAACATTTCAATGAACAACATTTTAGCATTGTAAGAAAAAACAAAATTGTCGAACGACCATAGAGAAATGATTTAAGAAATTATTAGATAAGCTTCTGGGGGTATCTCAAACAGAGTTTTTGATCTCCACCCTGTTTTGAAGCTTAAAGCTAGAGGCTTGAAATACTTCTTCAATTCTCATGAACGGTCTTCTTCCTTGCCAGCATTGAGGCAGCATGTGATCATCCTGTGCTTCTTTCAACGGTTTTCCACTTAGTTCTCTCTTCAGCTACAAAACGGACAAAAGACTTGATGAGAAAACCCGGTCTTTTCCCTCTTTTATCTCCAAGATTACAACAAGCTCCTTACCAAGTATGTTACGGCTTGGTACGCCTTGGAATTGAAGTATGTGTAACAACTTCCACTGTCAAACACTGTTAATAGATTCTTCAATCCCACTGTTCTTCCCCCGAATAGAAGTTCCCCTCCCATTGCAGGAGAGTAGTGTTTCATGAATAACAAAGTTGCAAGCTTATAGTAAAAAGAGAGACAAAGTTGATCGGGTCAAAGATAAAAATACAAGAAGAGCTATATAATTACGAGTATTCACGCGACATTGGTGTCCAGGATGAAGAAAAACGGAGAGCACGAAGAAGATGAAGTTGTTTTGTCTTTATTGATTTCTCATTTTTTTTAAAACAGAGTGTTACATGTTCTGTTTTTATAGACGATTGTACACCAATTTTGGATGAGCAATGACAACTCAATTTGTTAACGTTATCACCTTCACTTTATGCTTTATCACGCGGCTTCTTCTTTTAGTGAATCAAACCGATTCTGGGTCTTGATTCTGAGGGTTGTATTGTCATCGTCCAGCCTTGATATTCTCTGCTTTTTGTTTTCTTTTGCAGGTGATCGTTGGGGCAAAGATGCTGAATGAGTTGGAGGCTTTGCTTCATTTTTGGCTTGGAGCAAAGACACTGAGTGAGTTAGAGTCTTTGCCACTGATTGAGCTGAAGTCTCTGCTTCATTTTTGGTTTGTTGTAGAACGTCTTTCTTGACCCAGACTTTGTGTTCTTTTTGCTTTTCCTTACCTGCAGCTGGGTTCACATATTTGATACGCCCCCTCAAACTTTGTGTGGGTGGCAAGCTAACACCAAGTTTGAACCTTAACTGTGTAAACGCTGCAGCTGGGAGAGATTTTGTAAAAATATCTGCGATTTGATGATGTCCAGCTATGTGTTTGACGATCAAGGTACCAAGGGCGACTCGTTCTCTGACGTAATGGTGGTCTGTATCAAAATGCTTTGTCCGAGCATGGAATGCGGGATTCGTTGTAAGGTACACCGCTGAAAGGTTATCGCAGTAGAGAATAGGAGTTTCAAGAAGCGGAATGCCTATATCTCGAAGTACTGATCCTATCCATTTTATCTCTGAAGCAGTTTCTGACATACTCCTATATTCAGCTTCTGTAGAGATTTTCGAGATTGTAGGTTGTTTCCTTGATGACCATGATATCAAGTTGTTCCCTAAGTAAGTGTAGAAACCCCCAGTTGACTTCCTTGTAACTTAACAGCCGGCAAAATCACTGTCAGTGTAAGCACTTAATGTGCAGTTTGTATTCCTGTTGAAGTTAATCCCCATTGTGATTGTGCCTTTCACATATCGTAGGACCCGTTTTAACAGCTTGAAATCTGACACAGATGGGGCATGCATCTTCTGACAGACGTAGTTAACTGAGTACTGAATATCTGGCCTTGTCAATGTTAGATATTGCAACTTTCCTGCGAGACTTCTGAAGTATGTTGGGTTCGGGAATGGCTCATCTTGTTTCTTTCCTTCGGTAAATTTGTCTAATTGGAGGGGTAATGGAGTTGACACAGGCTGACTGTCTATCATTGCAGCCACTGTTAACAGTTCTTCCGCATACTTTTGTTGCGATAAAAACAGTCCACTCGAGTGATAGTGAGCTTGGATTCCCAAAAAGTAGTGCAGATCTCTCATGTCTTTCATACGAAAATGTTGATTAAGATCTTGAAATAGCATTTTCATTGTAGTAGACTCGTTTCCTGTGATGGCTATATCATCAACGTAGAGGAGCAGAAGAATGACGTCTTTATTGTGTATGTAGACGAAAAGTGAAGGATCTGAGTGACCGCAAGTGAAGCCAAATTCCAACAGAAAATTACTGAATTTGTCACACCAGGCTTGAGGCGATTGTTTCAAACCGTATAAAGCCTTGTGCAGCACACAAACATGATCTGGTTTAGTTCTGTTTACAAAGCATGCTGGTTGTTTCATAAACACTGTTTCGGTAAGTTTGCCATGTAAGAATGCATTCTGTACATCTAGTTGTTTAACATTCCAGTTCATTGTTGTAGCAATGTGTAAGACGAGCCTTACCGTAGCAGATCTCACGACAGGGCTGTAAGTTTCTAAATAGTCTATACATTCTTCCTGGTTGTATCCCTGTGCTACAAGTCTGGCTCTTAGTCTGTCTAGGCTTCCATCAACATTTAATTTAATCTTGAACACCCATTTATTTCCAAGGATGTTCATAGTAGGAGTAGCAGGGACCAATGACCAAGTTTTTGTTTCATAACAATTGTTGATCTCTTCATTCATAGCTTCTGTCCATTTTGGATCTTTTAAAGCTTCAGTGACTGTCTTGGGTTGAGTATATGAAACTTTGGATGTGAACAATGCATACCTTGGATTTGGTTTGAATGTTCCCACTTTAGACCGAGTTATCATTGTATGTGTAGGGATTGAAGTCGATGTATCATTGTCATTTGAAGGAAGAGGAGAGTTGTTGCCTATAGGAACAAGATCCAAGCTTGCCGTACACCCAGTACTCTCTTCTTCTTCAATGACAGACACATTTTCTTCATCTCTATTGTCTTGATGTGTTGCAGCTGAAGTTCGTTCGGTATCAATATTTTCAGAACCGTTATTCCTTAATTCCAAAGTTTCTGGCGTGTTTTCCGGTAATAGGATCTCTGGGAATTCAGTGTTTAGAGCTGGTAAACTGATGTCTTGATATACTATGTCGTCTGCATCAGTCTCCATAGGTTCACTGAATGAGGATAGACTCTTTTTCCAAGCATCCAGCAGAGTTGTAGAGCAGTAATTGGACTGCTTTCTGTATTTTCCTTTGAATGGGAATTCTTCTTCATCAAATATTACATGAAGACTTATATAAACTCTGCCCGTTGGGGGATACAAGCATCGATAGCCTTTGTACTTTTCATTGTATCCTAAGAAAACACAATGAAGAGACTTAGGATCAAACTTGTTTTGGGTGTAGTCTCTTAGTGTCGGGTAACATGAAGATCCAAAGCTTCTTAAGGATGTATACTCAGGCGCCTTCCCTGATAGCATCTCAAGAGGACTTTTGTTTTTGTCAGTCTTTGAAGATGGCAGAAGATTTATCAAAAAACTGGCTGTGAAGAATGCTTCAACCCAGTACTTTTGTGGAAGTTGACTTTGAAATATCATTGATAGTCCTACTTCAGTAATATGTCTATGTTTTCTTTCGGAGATACCATTCTGCTGTGGTGTATACGGACAAGAGATGAGCTGCTTGATTCCAGAACTTTGTAAATGTTGCAGGAACGTTTTATTTGTAAATTCACCTCCTCCATCGCACTGAAAATTTTTGATCTTTGAGTCAAACTGAGCTTCTACCATTGTTTGAAACACAATGAATATAGAACATAAATCTGATTTGTTCTTTAATGGATAAAACCAACAGTATCTTGAGAAGTTATCTATGAGTATTACATAGTAACGAAACCCTTGAACAGACACTATTGGAGCTGGTCCCCAGAGGTCACAATGAATCCTCTCAAGGGGTTTTGAAGCAGAGAAACTTGACTCAGAAAAAGCTAAACGACTACTTTTCCCTAACTGCATGTTTCACACAGATTGTGAGATAGCTTATTGATACTAATGACTTTATTGTGAGAAAGCTGCATGATGGTCTTGTCATTTGGGTGGCCAAGCCTTCTGTGCCAGACTTCAAAACTTGCAGACTGTTGCCGGTTTGAAAAAAACACTTAAGGCTTTGAGTCTCCCAGAATGTAAAGACCGTTACTGCTTCTTCCCATTATGAGCAGCTTCTTGGTTTCCTTGTCCTTAACAAGAACATTATTTGCATCAAATTTTACTGAGCATGGATAATCTGTTGTAAGTTTGGAAACGGACAACAGAGATTTGGCAATTTCTGGACATACTAGCACATCAGTTAATGGTAGATTACCTAAAGCGGATGGCAAGCTTTCTGAACCCACATGTGTGATAGGTAGAAATTTGCCATCCCCGATCATGACTGTGTTGGAGCCGTGATAAGGTTGAGATTGGTTCAGACGGTGAGTCGAGTTTGTAACATGAGTTGTTGCTCTGGAGTCTGGGTACCACTCATTCCCTGAAGCTTCAGTGACCTTAGTTATATGTAAGGCAGCTAGTGCAGACGGTCCTTCCTCAGACTGATAACAATTATCAAAATGGTGCCAGCATTTTAAGGCATAGTGACCATGCTTTCCACAAATTTGGCAAATAGGTCTTGCTTCATTGTCATATGACGTTTGTGGCGCAGAGGAGGGAGAAATTTGTTGATGGAACCCTCTTCCTCTTGTTGAGAAAGTTCCTCTGCCTCTGCTATTTCCAAACCTTCCAAAAGATCCTCCTCTGTTTCGAGTATTGAACCCAGATGTTGAGTTGTTGTAACTGGGTGAGCTTGATCTTGTGACGTTAAAAGCTAAATGAGGAGAAACTGAAAGACCTGTTTCATAACCAGTGAGCATGTCGTCATAGTTTGTGAGTCTGGGAATAATGTCTTCAAATGTAGGACCAGGGACTGGATCCATCATTCTTTCGATGCTATTTTTGATGGGTTCATATTCTCGACCGATGCCATGAAGAGCCGCGAAAATCTTCATCTTTTCCAGTACAGGGCTTCCAATGGAGGCGAGTTGGTCATACACATCTTTGATTTCTTTTAAGTATACAGCCATTGTCTTGTCGTTCTTTGAGATGGTCTACAACTTCCTTTGTAATTCAAAAAGTCTTGAAGAGGAAACTTTGTTGAAATGATTTGCCAGAGCATTCCAGACTTCTCGGGAAGTTGGTGAGTCAACCACAATGCTTAGTATGTCTTCTGAGAACGATCCAAAGAGCCAAGATTTGACTACTTGGTCTGCTCGAACCCACAGAGCGTAGTCTGGGTTTGCCGTGTCTTCCAGTCGTCCGTCGATGGTTGGAACAGGTAGTCTTGGCTCTGGTCTTGGAGTTCTGCCATTGATAAAGCCTATAAGCCTTTGACCGGAAAGAAAGGTTTCAAATTGAGATTTCCAAAGGATATAATTCTTTTCGGTGAGCTTGATTGTTACGCAATTTGTGATGTTTAGGGATAGTTGAGAATATATTTCAAGAGCCATGGCTCTGATACCATGAAGAAAAACAGCGAGCACGAAGAAGATGAAGTTGTTTTGTCTTTATTGATTTCTCATTTTTTTAAAAACAGAGTGTTACATGTTCTGTTTTTATAGGCGATTGTACACCAATTTTGGATGAGCAATGACAACTCAATTTTGTTAACGTTATCACCTTCACTTTATGCTTTATCACGCGGCTTCTTCTTTTAGTGAATCAAACCGATTCTGGGTCTTGATTCTGAGGGTTGTACTGTCATCGTCCAGCCTTGATATTCTCTGCTTTTTGTTTTCTTTTGCAGGTGATCGTTGGGGCAAAGATGCTGAATGAGTTGGAGGCTTTGCTTCATTTTTGGCTTGGAGCAAAGACACTGAGTGAGTTAGAGTCTTTGCCACTGATTGAGCTGAAAGTCTCTGCTTCATTTTTGGTTTGTTGTAGAACGTCTTTCTTGACCCTGACTTTGTGTTCTTTTTGCTTTTCCTTACTTGCAGTTGGGTTCACATATTTGATACAGGAGACTCTTGAAGAATCATAAAGATCGTTGCCAAAAAAGAGAATTCCTCCACCTAAACTGCTTAAGCAATGACCAATAACATTCTTGACATAACCTTGGCTATGAAGCTGTGACAAAATGCTTACTTTCACCCTACCAAGCCCTAATTCTCCATCTAGTAGATGATGACTCGGAGCCCCTGGGATTTGATCATATCCACATTTGTTACACAAAAACTCCAATGAGGACTATTAGCTAGGAACTAATTCTTTGAACCAAATTAAAATTGTCGGTCCAAGATTGTATAAAAATAGAGATATATACCCGAGAGCAAGATGGGGAGTGAGCTGGAGACCCCTTGTATAGTTCAAAGAGAAGACATCTCTAACAAGAACACTAAGAGAAGATCCTCCATCAGCGTACTCAACCTCATAGCCACATTGCTCTGGAGTCTCACATCTCTGGTTACTATTCAAATGCAACGCCTGACAAAGTGGATCAGTGCAAGGAATCAGGTAGTTACTAGGCTGATAAAGTGGATGAGGCGCCTGAAACCAAAAAAAAATATTCACAAGATGAAACTATGACATTGGATCCGAGGAAGAGAATTGAAGATAAAACTATTATTATTGTACCTCCAAGAAACGAACACAAGGGGCATCACATTGGAGCCAAGTGAGATCACTACCAGTGTCAAGATCAAGATAATAAGGTCTTGGACGTTGTCCTATGTTGATTGTAACATTATAATATCTGCTCCAAACCAAGGAACAAAAAAAAAAAATTAGAGAATTCTGAAATGAGAGACCTTGAAGTAGTGATTGTGTGATGTTGGGTCTGAAAATATGTATATATACCCAAGGAACAAAAATATATAATAAAATAGATAAATTATGTGATTATTTAAGCCTTGTAATAATTTTTTTTTAGAAAACAAAAAAAAATACATTCAAAAACATTTTGTAACTGATGTTTCCCTGTTCTTGAGGCTAAGGTTGTGTTGATCCGTTTGTACAATCTTTGCATCAATAACCACGACTTTTTGACCATGTCTTGTGCCAAGAAATTTATTGATGCTGGTCAATCATTATTATTAGGCAATGCACAGAAATTGCTAAAAGAGGTGGATTGATCAATCAGAATGAATCGTTGTCCATCCAATATCTAATAAATGGAGTCGACATATAATATCTCATTGACTCTGTAGCCATAAATGATCCGCTCAACATCAGATCTTTTTTGGTTGATAAAGGGATCATTCTGGACCATCTCTGTCTTCTAACTTATGATCTTCCAAAGCAACATATTGAGGTAAATTACTGAAATACTTTGATTTATTTGTTTTTATGTGTGTTTTAATAATTCATACTTGTTTTTTAATTGGTTACTTAGCTGGACGAGACGTGAGACGTGACGAGATTCAAAATTAAAGATTTAATTGTCTATACTGTAGTTGATGGTAATTTTTAGAAGTTCAAAGCAGAAATTTTTCGCTGCCTGATAGTCTCTGGTGGTTGTTGTTATGTCATGTTTTGAATCTTTTAAAAACATTGGAAAAATAAATTATAATTGGCAATTTACAAAGTATTAGTTTGTAATTTATATTTTTTCATAATAATTTTGTTTGTTTTTACAGAAAATTTATCATCTAAAATTATTATGAACAAATATAAATTACAAACTAATACTTTGTAAATTATCAATTATAACTTATTTTCTAATGTTTTTAAAGAATTCAAAACATGACATTGCAACAGCCACCAGAAATTGTATCAAACAGCGAAAATTTTCTATTTTAAACATTTGAAAATTACCATCAACTACAGTATAGAAAATTAAATCTTTAACTTTGAATCTCGTCACGTCTCACGTCTCGTCCAGATAAATAACCAATTAAAAAAAAATATGAGTTATTAAAACACACATAAAAACAAATAAAACAAAGTATTTCAGTAATTTACCTCAATAACTTGCTATGGAAGATCATAAGTTAGAGGACAGAGATGGTCCAGAATGGTTCTTTTATCAACCAAAAAAAATCTGACGTTAAGCGGATCATTTATGGCTCCAGATATTGTTTGTTGACTCCATTTATTAGATATTGGGTGGACAACGATTCGTTCTGATCGATTAATCCATCTCTTCTAGCGATTGTCGTGCATTACCTAGTAATACCGATTAACCAACAACAATGAATTTTTTGGCACACAAGACATAGTCAAAAAGTCGTAGTTCACAATACCTCCAAATCTGATATTCATCCATCTGACAGAAAAATATTCAAATGTAAACATAAATATCATCTCTATCACAAATAGAGATCATCAGAACTTAAAGCTACTCAATCTTGGTTTGGAGAGCAAGATGAAGTTCGTAATCTTACACTGATAATCTATTTGACTTAGAACTCTTGTAAACTGATCAGACTAGAAAAAGGAGGCAACGTTTATCTTCGATTAACAACAAAAACCCAAGTCTCAACACATCTGGGCTTGGCTCAGAGAAAAAATTGGTTTTCCTCTTGTGACTTCTCAATGGACAGCACCTGCTCAATTACTCTGGTAACATAAACCATCGTTAGAACACCTCCATTGGTTAAAAATCCCATTAAGTATCTAAAAATTAAAATATAATTAATTTAAAAACTTCACTACTATTAGTTAAGAACTCCACTATCATTTTCACTATAAAAATTTAAGAACCGAATTTTAAAGTTTTTAACTAAAAACCTCTCATATTATCTCTTTTAATTTTTTGTTTATTTTTTTAAACTTAAAACCCCATCTAAAAACTTCTAATAGAGATGGTCTAATCTTCTACTATTAGTCTCACTGGCATCAATATATGAAATATAAATGGAAAGAAACAATATTCTCATACTCACCAGCCGCTCAACCAATTTCATCATCGAAAGTCTCTTCCACAATCAATAAAAGAATCGTAGCTTTCCGGTCACCTAACCCATCCACAGCTAGCGAGATTCTGCAGCTCTGGTTCTCTCAACGGGGGCAAACTCAGCTTCGTTGACACAGAAATTCATAGGTAAAAGCCGCGTAAGTTAGCATGCCATATGCGAGGGACGACCTAAACATGTCATTGGGCTTTGGCTTTGCAATTTAATAAGGTCTCTATTAGACTTTGTATAATCGGAAGTGTTACTTTTGGGCTTGCGGTCCGATCAAGTTGTAATTTCCAAAAATCAGTTTTATTTTTCTAAATTAAATATTATAATACAAAAATATATAATAAAATAGATAAATGATATGATTATAAACCTTGTAATAAATTTTCTTTAGAAAACAAAAAAAAATACATTCAAAAACCTTTTGTAACTGATGTTTCCCTGTTCTTGGGGTTAAGGTTGTGCTGATCTGTTTGTAAAATCTTTGCATCAAAAACTATTTTAGCTCAAAGGGATAACCTACTGATTACTTCTGGAAATTAAAAACAGAAAAGACTCATCAGATTTCTTATATAGTAGAGGACAAGGCGTGATTTGGAAATTAGAATCAGAAAAGACTTGCCAGATTTCTTACAAAGTGCAGGAGGAGGCGGTTACTTAAATTAGAATGGTTAAAAAGAGAAAACCATATTTGGGATTCATATTATGATTAACCTCTAGCCTAGGAACAAATAGATCAATTAACCCTTTGGTAACTAATGCAAATAACATATTCGTTACTTACCAGATCTCTTGCGAATTGGAGGAGGCCATGATTTGTCAAGATTAGTCACCAGACTCACCACTGGTAGAGATTGGCCCTTGTAATCCATCGGAGACTGAAACTGAAGGGGAAAAAATTCGAAGATTAGATATTAGAACAAGAAGACGATGTTTGTTTATAAAAGAGGAGGGTGGTAAGATATTTATTATAAAAAAAGACAGGCGAACTACTTTGCTAATATAGAGGTGCGTGCAATGTATTCCCCGGATTTCACCCGCTCGTTAAAATCTTTCCGAAACGGTTTCAATTTTATAGAATTTATTTGTCGGCCATTTTATAACATTTATTTATGATTAAAGATTTGCTGACAACGAGGAGATAATGGTAAGTTCGTCACATTTTACGGTCTTACCAAACATCTGTTGTTATATTTATTATTTTATTAAAGACTAGTTCAGCAGCTTTGTTGATAAAAATATCTAAAGGGTAAATTTTCTGGATTTCACGCACAAAACTCTCGTGAAAAAAAACATCTCGCAGTAGTATTCTCTTTTTCTTTTTTTATACAAAAAAGTAAATGTCCATAAGAAAATATCTAGTTTACACAAATCAATGCTTTTGGTTGTCATGTGAGTCGTGTCATCGACAAAAAACGCAAGTGGCCGGTACGTGATGGGAGCACAAGTAAAGGCGGGTTGGCGGACTGATTTGTGTTGCTCCGCAAAAAATTCGTGGATTTTAAGTTAAATTTTTTTAATCCGAATTCATTTTGTCTTGTATTTAGTTTTCAAAATTAATTCTGCATCCGTTCCGTAATAACTTATGGACTCGGCGGTTTATCCGTGAAAAAAAAATTCGCATAACTGTCGCATCCTACGTAAAATCCAAAAAAAATCGGCAAAAAACCCGCATAAATTAGTATAAACCAGTATAAATCTGCATAAACTGGTATATAAACCCGCAAAAAACCGGTATAAACTGGTATAAAACCACATAAACCCAAAAAATCTGCATAAACTTCCAAAAAAAATCCTAAACCAATAATTTTTTTATGCGGATATCCGCATATCCTGCGAATTTTATCCGTTAAACCCGCCATAAACTCTAACCCATCCTGCAAAATCCACCAAAATATAAACTTAAAAATAAATGTTCAAATTCGTCCCGCACGAACCAAAACCCACGGGCTTAATTCTCAGTTCTAAGCACAAGTAGCATTTGCTAACTATGCAAATCAGTGCTTCGGTTGTCATGATGATGTAATCTACGAAAAAATTTAAAATAACAAATAGTTATTTATATGTATATGTGTATGTATATATACTTTGGACCGAATCAATTTCTTTATAAGTTTTGTTCCTTTTAACTTATTTTAGTAACGTGAATTAGATGAAATTTAATAACGTGTGCAGATTGGCGCGGACATGAGATATTTATAATTGTTTTCAAAATTAGAAATGTGATTTTATTATTAGTAATAGGAACGATTTTATTAAATTATTATCACATTCACGTAGACGAAATAAAATAAAATAAAAAACGTGTGTATGATTGATACACGTTCCAAATTCTCTCTTAACCCCAAAAACATCGTTTTACCATAGTTATTTTCGATCTCGGGCAAAGCGCGGTGACTTCCTCAGCACCGGCTCCGACTGCTGCAAATTTAGGTGTGGTTCGGTTCTTTTATTTACTTTCAGTGGTAAGAGGTCGCGACTATGTTGGTTCAGAATGGAATATTTGACTGAAGGATTGGTGAGGAATAACAGAATGGAAGACGCAAGAGGAGTGGCTAGGACTGTGAAGAAGAAGTTCCCCCGCGTTTAGTAACCGAGTGGAAGAAATTAGAGGAGAAGCTGGGATTGCATTCAAAGGCTAATGCAGCGACCTCTTCATCTTCTTCCAGAACAAGAGAAGTGTTAGATCAAGAAAGAGAGGCTGCTGCATAAAGCTCGAGAACTTGCTATAGAAGATATGGTTTTTGTTTGTGCTTCTTGATTCAGCTATATTAGGACTTGTGGAAACTGTGATCTAGCATGAAGGTTATAAGTTATAACACTACTAGATGAATACCCACGCATAGCATGTTATAAAGTCATACGTTTTTAATGTTTTGATGTGATTTTATTAATTTCTTACAGATCGGCTTTGAAACTTTTTTTTGCATGAAATGTTGAAATTTACGTATGCATGGGTTTTCGTTTACATATTTTTTTAATTTTTAATTTAAATGATTAGATATATAACAGTGATGTAAAGTAAATGATGAGAAGAGAAGAAGAAAATGTGAAGATTTTACTCGGCGCTTGTAGCTTCACCTGATGAGCTAGGTGAATACCTGCATATGTGTGGGTCGGGCCAGCTCAGCTTAAATAAATGCATCATCTAGAAATGTCATTCAAGTTGGAGAACAAATCTCCCATTTCCATATATATGATTATTGTTGAAAAACCTGGACTTGATTTTTATTTTCATCCATTGCAATGACATTCAGCGTAGCCTCAAGACCTCAACTAACCTTGGTTCACAAAAAGTGGTCGGTGATAAAAGATCGAGTTACTCCTTAGTAATAGCTCTTGTGATTCACATTCGCTAATAATCAGAAGCATAATGAAATAATGACGTTTATCAATCTAGATATTCAACTTATAAAAAGATTCTAAGTTTCAAACCTAACAAGTTGCTGTGGCAGAGAAAGTGGAAACAAAAAAAAAAAGTTATCATCAATTGAGAGTATGTTACAACTACTGATGAATAACTCAAGCAAATTCATAAATTAAGATATCCTAAATCCAAGAGAGTGGTAAATTCATTTAACTCAAATAAAGATTGGATATCTATGATGAAAAGTTGAAAACCATTTTAAGAAACGATAACATATTTGATGATACGGTGGAAGCGTAGACTATATTGTAGGATTAAATAGAATTCTAAACTTGTAAGACTCAGTAATTGCTAACATCAAATCTTGTAACCAACCTCTACCTTCTAAATCTATTGTAAATCTTTAAAACTGTAAAAGACTAAATTTCTACACATGGAATTGTTCCCGACATGGATGCATATGAAAAATGTTTAGGTGTCAGGAGAGAGTCCCTTCTCCTATTATATATATATAGGATGAGTTCCTCCTGTACTTGTTTTTTTCTTTCCATAAATTAGCTGTATAAGCTACAAGGTTAAAGTGATTTTCCATGAAAGAAAGAACAATTTATAGCTTCATAGAGTTATTATCACGATTAATTATGATTTGTTCTCTAAATTTCGATGTGAAAAGATAATTTGCAAACAAAAGAAGAAGTATATATCAAGATTTTGAATTATGGTTTGAATTTTGATACAAAAAGTTCCGATTAATTAAAATTATAACTTAAATTTTGTGAATTGGGTTTTGACATTTTTTCGATAAGTTTATCAGTTTAACTTAATCTTTGTTTTGGCTTTATGCAGATTCGGTTTGGTGGACGATTCCCGATTAGAACAGTCGATCTGGTTTTATAAGCTTTGCTTATATATACTTTAATTGTTTTGAAATCCATATCAAATTCCGGTAAACTATGTGAATCAAGTAATTTCATTTGAAAGATCCTAGCAATAATTTATTTTCTGAATAAATTTGAATGCGTCTGAAACTTACTCAAAAGCAAAAAGTTATTGGGCCTAAAAAGAAAAACTTAACGGGTATATTGGCCCATTAATGACATCCTTTGAGATTAATGTAGTGAAAGATATCACAAATCAGACAGATGTTAGTACTAAAAAAATCATCATTCGCAAATGTTTGCTTGCATCAGTAGCTGATTTCGGGAGCGTTTTAGATAATGAGTGTTTTCTAATATTTAATCTTTTCCAGCCAAGTTGTCATTTCTCTCACGGAAACATCATTTTATGAATCTCTAGTACATGTGTCAATTCCAATGTGTTCCAGCTATACTTCAATCCCTGAGACAGTATATAATCTAACTTCTGGTTTGAATTTTATTTTTTTAAACTACACAAAATAAATTAGATGAGTAAAACATGCAATGTGAATTGCAACAAACCTAAAAATCTATTCATTTACTTTGATAAAAAAATTCATTATATTGATAGTAGAAAACACATTATCATTATATAGAAACCATGAGTATTAAGTTTTCACCAAACCACAAACTTCTTCCTTGGATATCAAAGAGCCACATCAATTTTGATTGTGATGAATGCAATTGGTGTACAATGTCTAAACACTTCCAATGATCAATGGCACAAGAAGAATCTTAAAAATATTAGTATTTGTGGATACTGATATCAAGCATGAAGGTTATACTAGTATGAGTTGCTCATGCATTTGTTTATTTCATAAATTAGCTGTAAAAACTACAATTTTTAGAAAAATTAAGAGCAATATATAACAAAGTAGAATATAATTTTATTTTATTTAAAAATCGAATTCTTTGATTTCAAATTTCTTATCAAATTTTGGTGTTATTCGTTATATGATTTCTAAAAAAACTAATTAAAAGTTTTAATGTTATTCAGCTGAAAATTTTGAAATGTAAAATATAAATTTTAGCAAGGCTTATATTATACTTTAATTATATTTTAAATCCATATCAAATTCAGGTAAACTATGTGGATCAAGTAATTTCATTTGAAATGTTCTGCAAATGGCAATAATTTATTTTCTTAACAAATTTGGATGGATTTGAAAGTTGTTTACTGGGCCTAAAACGAAAAGGTTAATGAGCATAGCAGCCCATTAGTGGCGTCCCCACTTTGAATAAACCCTTTTTCTTCACCGTTGTTCTGATCTTAGAAAATCTCAAAAAGTCCCGAACAGACGGAAACGAAATTGAAAACCTCAGATTTCTCAAGTTTTTTTCCGGCGACGGAGTAAGAAGAAGATGACAACTAGAATAGCTCCTGGTGTAGGAGCTAATCTTCTAGGTCAACACTCCGCTGAGAGAAACCAAGACGCCACTGTTTACGTCGGAAATCTCGATCCCCAGGTTCTTAAACTTTTTCCGAACTTCCATGTCTCTCTTCTCGCTTTTCTTCTGCAAATTTCTTATATTTAGTACTGATTATTGTAGTGTATTTGTCCACTGTGCTATTCATCTTTGAGCTGGAAGAAAAGTAAATTTTAGGTTATCGGATTGATTCGTGATTTTGTTTGTTTACTCATCTTCCAATGTGATTTAAGTTGAAATAAATTCTATTTTACATCTTTGAATTTTCAGCTTTCTGAAGAGTTGCTTTGGGAGTTGTTCGTACAAGCTGGACCTGTTGGTAAGCTAAAACCCTAATTCTACATTTTGTTTATGGATTTAGTTTATTGAAACAATCTTAGGGTTTGATTCTGACATTAGCTTTTCTGGTTTTTGGATTGCATTAGTTAATGTCTATGTTCCGAAAGATAGAGTGACAAATCTTCATCAACAATATGGATTTATTGAATACCGTAGTGAGGAAGATGCTGATTATGTAAGTGTTGCTCTTTTTTCCATTTGGTGATGAGTTTTAGAGTTGTTTTAGGGCATGATGGTAACAAATTTTGAATCTTTTGTGTAGGCAATTAAGGTTCTTAACATGATTAAGCTCTACGGGAAGCCTATTCGTGTTAACAAGGTACCTAATTGTATCTCTTACATTTCATTATTTTGTAGCCCTTATCTAGAACTCTTGTGATTTTTGATGCAGGAGTTGCTAACATTTTGTTTGCTGATTAAAATTGTATATTAGGCGTCTCAAGATAAGAAGAGTTTGGATGTTGGTGCTAACCTTTTCATTGGAAACCTTGATCCTGTAAGTATCTTGGTTTGTGATAATACTCTCTAATTGTTACTTTAAACAATGACTGACCAGGTTTTGTTTTTTACAGGATGTGGATGAAAAGCTCTTGTATGATACTTTCAGTGCCTTTGGTGTGATTGCTTCTAATCCTAAGGTAGAATCTTTATATTGTTTGATATCAGTCGATTATTCTTGATCTTTTTTTCTCTGTAAATATATGAGCGGTATACCATTTGTTTGGGAAAAGAATCTGATTTTTCGCAACTTTTCATTTCAGATAATGCGAGATCCTGATACTGGAAACTCACGAGGTTTTGGTTTCATCAGCTATGACTCCTTTGAGGCATCTGATGCTGCTATTGAGGTAAATCCTCTGCTTCTTTCACGACTATCATTTTGATGAACTTAGCTGTGAGAACGAGTCCAACATATTTAACATAAATAACGTCTCTACTCTCATAATCCGATGGTAGTAAATTCCTCTGATCTTTCTTCGACTGTTGCAGGCAATGACTGGACAATATCTCTGTAATCGTCAAATAACAGTCTCTTACGCATACAAGAAAGACACCAAAGGAGAGCGCCATGGTACTCCAGCAGGTTAGGAGACTCTTTATCCTTATCTCTTGTTTTTAACTTTTGGATTTAGTTTCTCTCCATTATTGGAATAATAACATTACTATTGTGGATTGCAGAGAGGCTTTTGGCTGCCACAAATCCAACTTCCCAGAGAAGCAGACCCCATACGCTATTCGCAAGTGGCCCCCCAACGCATCTCAATACTCCTCAAGTTAACGGTATACCACGTCCATTTGTTAATGGCGGTATGCAACCTGTCCTGATCCCAGCCGCTCGTCCACCACCACCACCACCTCCACAAATGTACCAAACTCAGCCTCCATCTTGGCCACCCCAGCAACAACAACAACAACACGGTTTAGCGGTTCCACCTCCCATGCAATTCCGTCCTCCTCAGGGGATGCCACCACCACCTCCTCCGCAGCAGTTTCATCATAACCAACAAGGCTTCGGTGGTCCAAGGCCACCACCTCCACCTCAAGCCATGGGAATGCACCAACATGGATGGCCACCGCAACACATGCAGCAACAAGGTGGACCACCACCACAACAACCACCACCATACCAACACCATCACATGTCTATGCCACCACCACACCAAGGCTGATAGTTTGATGCTAATCATCTTTTGAGTATTGGACCAAAACAACCTTTTGTAAACTCTTATCTTGTATGACAAGTAATCACAAGTATTTTCTTACGATTCAGTGAAACCTTTTCTTATCTCAAACAAAATCTACGAGATAAAGTGACAAAAAACAAACATTTGTCTTGTCTGAAGAGAATCTTGAGAGAGTAGAAACTAGTGCGCGTGTGTGGTTTTTAGTGATGTTCTTGTAGTGTTACAGAATCTCTGATGCCGTGTGCATTGATATTTATCAAAACAATACTGTAAAAACTCAATAATTTTACTTTTGACCTTTGAAGTTGCTTTTTACACTAAACAAGAAAGAAGACAGAAGTGATTGAACAGAGGTGGCTTGCTGTTTAAGTTATATGGACCCATAACTCCAAATTCCAATAGTCTCTCTGACCAATTAATTGATTGATTCATCTCGAGAATCAGACTCTGATTTAGCTTCAGTGTTAATAAACCCCTAAAAACACTGAAGAGAGACCCATCTTTGTGTTTTGTTTTGTTGTCTGAGAAGTGCGTAAAGGACCAATATTCAATATTTTATTTGATTAAACTTTTGTCTCTTTTGATTTCAATCATTTGTCACTTCGTTTGCTGAGTCAAAATGGTCTACATCGACCGTCCACGTGTCATATTCTAAGCATTTTTAATATCGGACGTTGTAAGATAAGATAAGAAAAAGTGAACATCTGTTGTTTTTCTAAGTATTGTTGTATGGTCGAATGTGAAAGGAAACCCACAGTTCTTGCGTTCTTAGGTTGATCGAACCCCTTTTTTTTTAAAACAAGATAGATAATTCAAATTTTGTAATATTGTTAACCAAAAAATGAGGTTTATAAAAAGCAAGCAAATTATAGCGTCTGAATGAATACGATATCTTCCTTTTTTGTTTGCTTTTCTTTTTTTTTTGTCGACGAATGAGAAATAATATCTATGCAATCTAAACCATCTAAATCGTGCAAATATATTATTTAATTGAAAGTACGCACTTAAATGATTACAATTTAAATTATTGCACCGACGCATAATTACATTTGACATTTACATCGACCACCTAATTTAAAATCTAAAAAGTATAGTTTCGTTAGACATTAATTATCATAAACAGAGGATTTTAATGTTTAACATATTATTTCAATTTAACACTCATCATAATCCGAGAGTCGAATACTCGAGAAAGAAGACGACCTTCGACCACCACCGGAGAACAAAGCAACCCAAATCTCTGAAAACGCTCTAATAATCGCGCGGTAGTGGCGTTTAGTGTTTAGCGTTAGGAAGCAACGGAGAAGCTGCTCGAGCTCAGCCACTTCGGACATCTTCTTCTCTAATATCATCTCCATCATTGATCCTTTAAAATCTTCATACGGGTCCTCCGATCTCTTCACCACCGCAACTCCTTCCACCATAACCGCCGTCTCCGCCGTACACGGCATAAATCTCTGTACAAACGAAGACAGCCTCGCCGGAGACGATGACTCGCTCATCTCTTCATCAATCGCCGACGAAGTCCTTTTTCTCTTTGCCGCCTCCTTCGAAACGTTTCTCCGCCGTCTTGTGACACGTGGCAACTCTGAAAATGAGTTTTCCGGCAGGTTTGTAGAAGATGGTAAGAGACTCTCTATCTCTTCTTCGTATTCTTCGGCGGAGGAGGTACTCGTTCGCCGTCGAGAATTCCTCTCTTTCTTACCTGAACGTCGACGATCATCTTTTTCCGGTCCACCGTCGTAGATTTTCCGACGATGCGTTTCGTTTTTTCCCTCGTTGGCTTGAGCAATCACGTGCCACTTCCCTTCGCTTTCCCACTGAAACGTCGGCGTCTGCGGTGGAGATAACGATGGTGAATTCCTCCGATCAACAACATCCAACGAGGTGGACGAGGGTCCGCAACCAAACGCGGTTAACATTTTTAGCCTGAAAGAAGAACGACGACGTTGTGGCATGGTGGTGACGGCGGAGGGATTAACCGGTGGAGGAGATCGACGGAGATTTAAAGGAACAGGATTGAAAGGGAGAGATGAATGATCTTTTGAACGGCAAGATTTGAAAGAGAGGATTCCTGAAATTTTTAATTTGAAACGTTTTGTCATTTTTAAAAAAAAATTTATTTTGTTTTTGTGTGGTGAAGTGAAGAAGTATGGAGCATCAAATGAGTACTATTGTTTCTCTTCTGCTTCTATATATATATATGCAAACACATTCGTATGGGACGTATGTCTCTCTAAATTATATAAAATTATAAAGTATTTCCGTTTTTTTTATTCTTTATACCGACACTAGATTTACTAAGTAAGAGTAATTATCTTTCTTTTGTTGACCACTGAAATAAAAGTTGTTTATCCGAATCCTAACTTGTTTGCCCGTATTTTAAACTTAACTTACAAAACTTGTGTAATTTTATGGCTATTGGCTTTATTATATGCTCTATAGTTTATGACTATATTTGCACAAAATGATGTCAATGCGAGTTAAAAATAAAATTAAAAATGATGTCAATGTGTTCTAACTTATAGTAGTCTCCTTGAGAGTTACATAGTCCAATGAACGTTAAATAAAATTCAATCACATAGATGTGTAATCAGGAATTAAACAGACAAAATTAAGAAAAATGATAGTTAGTTTAATGGAAACCATGAATGTCAATAATGATGTTAGATTGGCAATAACGTGTATGATTGTATGTTAAAATTTTGCTTTTCCAAAAGCAACTCCAAATGAGTTATGTAAGAGCATTTTCAATGGAAGTTTTAGAAGAATTATTAAAAGGAGTTTTAAAAATTATAAAAATATAAACTATATCGATAAATGTGTTTAAATTTTGTTTTTTAAAAAACCGATTTTTAAATAAGAGTTTTTAGAACCGAATTTTAAGAAAAAAAATTTAAAACACATTTACCAATAATGTTTATGATAAAAAATATTAGTAAAAACCGCTTAGAGAGTTTTTGGGGACGAAAATGGCCTAAAGGAGTTAAGTTGACGTCTAAGGTTGGTTTGAAGAGTTGTTGGCAATGGTGTAGGAAAAGTTGCAGCCATTACCTATTCACTACGAATAAGAAGGATTGCTATTTTCCTTCTAACATATGCAACACATACCTAAATAATTTGTAGTATGAAATAGATCAAAATATTTTATGACAGAATAGATGCAAAGAGTGCTACATTGGCGTTGAATTTGTGTTCTATTTGTTTGCATTAACTCCATCTTCTACTATCTTTCTCATTAATATCTCGGATGAATGTGTTTATTCCCCATGGAATGAAATGTCACAATGGAGGTTTCGGGAATTTTACCACCCAACTAATTTTCTTAAAGTGAGTGTAACCGTCGATTAGTTCATTCACCAAATTTTCTAACTAATCTAAAGCATGACATTATTTTGACTGATCAAATAAAGTGGTTAAATAATTCCGGGTTTAAAGAAATTCGATCCGTGACCCAAACCAACATATTTTCAAGTGGAACCAGTAAACCATCACCACTTGATTAAATGTTACAATGTTTATCTTATAGAAAGGAAACAACATGAACGTAATTGATAATAGCCAACATGAGTTCAATAATATATTTGACGATCAAACCTTTTTTTTTTATATAGTCAAGAGGAACCTCATTGGGAGAGGTTGAATATCTCAAATATATTTTTATGATATTAATTAAAAATAAAATTGAACAATCTCATATCATGACATTTGTCATGAGAGTTTCTCTTTTAATTAGAAACGGATTCTATAAGGAAAGTCGTCTCTCTTTCTTCTCGCACTTTTTATTTTTTTCCATTTTTATTAGTAGATACTCTTTGAGATACTCCTCATGGGGTTGCTCTGACACCCAAGAATCTGATAAAATAACAGCACATTCAACAAAACTAAACGTGATGACGTATGCGTCGACAAATAATAGGTTTTTTTTTCTTTTCCCGCATGGAATGGAATGGGCCGAAATGGTAGTATTGAAATTTGAAATTACACTAATTTACCCAACAATAAATGATATTTTTGAAATCCCTATGATACATATGGAGTGCCACCGATAATAAACGAGCTTGAATTGTGATATAACCATTTTGACTTCAGAGATTTATAAAAATTAAACATAGTTCATACCAATAAGATATTCTGTACTAAAGCTTAAGACATCACCATGTGTGAGGCCTCTACAAGTCCAACACCTGTGAAATTGAAAGGTCGAGAAAACGGCTAAATTAAAGTACAAAACTACAAATTTCTGTCAAAGTTGTTTTCTTTTTTGATAATGCATACATTTTTTTGATACATATTTGGTCTATATTTATCTGTTGTAAAGTAAAATATTAATTTTTTTTGCTATGTATTAGAAGAGGAAAGAAAAATTCCCTATATATATATATATATATATTTCCATTCGCTAGCCATTAGAAAGAGAAGTACGCTGTACTATGTAAACCAGAAAAAATCAAAAATATTTTAATTAATGAAAAATCATTAACAAAAAAAAGGAAAAGAAAAAAGTACGTTGTACTAGTATTTTTTAAACATATTTTATTTTCTTGAATTATTTATTTTCAGACATATGTAAAATGTTGATTTTTAATTTCGGATATTCTAAATCTTTAGTTTGACGTATATCCATATATGTTTTTCAGAAAAATGTACATAGAAATAGACACATTTTACTTCATTTGCGGTTTGGTCGCTTGATGATAATGCACAAGTAAAATGACACTTAATTGAGGCTAGGTACTAAATTAACCCCAATCCATTTTTTGCTTTCTATATATTAAGATAAAACAAAATTTGTTAATATATTCAAATAAAGGCTAGGTATATATATATATATATATACACACACAAAAATCATAGAATTTTGATCAATTTCTTGTCATACCGCTTATAATCTTGTTTAGCCAATTTTTATAGCATTACATCCATTTTAACTTAGTAGAATCTCGTAATGTCACATGTATATTGACAATTATGACTCGAATTGACAAGCTAATCCTAAAAAGTCTATACAAGCCCTAAACTAGTCATTAAAAATTGATGTAATTACGCAACATTGGTGGAGACAAAAGTTCTACATAGTTTGAGTTAGCTAGCATTTGGACCTAGCTACCGACAAGCACTTACAAATCACCTTAAAAAACTTCAGATTAGTCGACTTATCTCGGAGAAAAAAAGCAATAATCAAGCTTTCTGATCAGATTCTAGAGAAGTAGTAATTCTTTTCCTAGCGTCCCAATTACGTGTTTGGAGCAAATTAGCAAATGTATATCAGTATATTCTTAGTTTTACTTTCATATCTTGTCTGTTCTTATCTTACTTGGTGAAAAGAAAATTTCGGTACACTAATTAAGTTATTATTGTCTTTAGTTTAGTTATCAACGTTAAGATGCTAGCACAATTTCAATTTTAATGCTTTGAATAGAGATTAAACCGCATGGGATGCTGCAGCTTCAACAGTAACCAAAATATATATATATATATATATATATATATATATAAAATATTTTGTTATTATTAGAATTGCACCACATTTTTCTATAATTATTTCGTACATCTAACAAAACCTAAATTTGAGTTGTTTTTTGCAAACATCAATAAGTGTGAATTTTCATCAAATATTTATTTGTTTTAACTTTTACCATTACCAGGTATATTATATTTTAAAATTTAAAAGTTACTCCGCCAAAAAGAAATCATCTTAACAAGAAAAGTATTAATATTTTCATATTAGAAAGGAGAAAAGTTGTATGACGAGACAAAAAAGTCAATCTTCGAAGAAGCCTCCCCTCGAAACGAACGACCAAAGGATCCAAGGAGACAACATAATCTTTCCTTTTCCATATTTTTATAATTTTCAACTTTATATGTTTTTTTTAATATATGGAAAATAACAAAATGATTACTTTCTTACTCGTGGCGTTAATTATAAAATTACAATGTAGATTCTCATTGTTAGGATAACGTGTGTAAAGATAAAAAAAAGTCAATTCAAATCAACTTTTAAAACTAATTTAGTAAGCATATTTAATTTCAAACTTTTAAAGTATTAATGTCTGTGTGGAAGAAATTGTTTGTTAAAATTGTAAAATATTAGTCATAACATCAATCACCTTATTGGACTTTTATTCTTGACATGGGCTTTTTCCTATTGGGCCTTTTGAAATTTTCATATATGATATAATCCTCAGTTTCACGGAATTTTAAATTTGAGTCGCATTGTAAAGTCGAATGAAAAAACCAAAAATAGCCGTTTGAAGATCGCTCGAATCTTCTTCTTCTTCTCTCGCTCCATGAACAGTAAGTTTGGAAACCAAACTTTTAATGATTTTGTTGAAGAAAATTCAGATTCTTTTGGTTTCCTCTCAAATTATGTGTGAATTGTCTCTGTAATTTTGCTTTTGTCAAGATTGTCTCTGTAATTTTGATCGCCTTTCTCTGTTCTTCATCTGGTTTTGTTTTCGATTTTTCTAGAAAAAAATGATTCATAGATTAGGGTTACCTTCGTTTCTTTAATCACAACATAAACATAGCGAGAAATTGATAAAATTTGTCTAATTTTTATTTTAGTGTCTTGAATTTAGACGCAGATGTTTGGGGATAAACCCTAACTCTTCGTTAATCTCGCTTCTATGGATGAATCTTCATATAACTTGATGCAAAAGGTACAATATCTAAATTCTCGCTTATTTCTCGCCGAAATTTTACCCATACGACTCCAAAATTCAAATTATGATTATTTGTTCACATATTTTTGTCCCTTTCTTCTGGGATTTTTGTTTCGTATTTATAATACTAAGTTGACCACAAAGCTTTTGGATCACATAGTTCATTAAGGGGCTATCAAACTTTGTCAAAGTCAGGTTTCTTTTTCCCCAAGGTATGTATGTTCTCTTAAACCCTCTTCTGCTTTGTCTTTTGAGTTTACTTTTACACTTTGATGTTGTGTATCTTTTCTTCCGTAGCAACAAGTTTCATAGTTTAATGTGACGTATCTCAGAAACCAAAGAATGTCATATGGGTTCTTCTCAATCACTTAAACAAGGCTTACGCATACATACTTGCTTACTTGTACCTTTTATTTCACATTTACTTCTATGATTCGTTGTTTAGTTACATACTTGATTAACTTGATTCACATTTACTTCTATGATTCCTTGTTTACATACTTGCTTTCTTCATTCTTTGTCTGTTTTTTCTTGCTTACTTATTTGATTCCTTACTAACTTCCTTGATTGTTTTCTTGCTTTGCTTGATTGTTTCCTTAATTACTTGCTTCTCAGTTTGTTATTTACTTATTTCTTACTTCCTTGGTTCCATGCGTGTGTGCTTGCTTACTTCTTTGGTTCCATGCGTGTGTGCTTGCTTTCTATTTTCTTCCTTGACTCTTTACTGAGTTGTGTGGTTTCTTACTTGCTTCCTTGATTCGTTGTTTACTTTCTGGCTTACTTCCTTTTGATTCCTTACTTTCTTCTTTGATTACTTGCTTTTTTGCGTACATGCTTAATTTTCGTACCTACTGGACTTGTTTAACTTCTTTATTTTCTTACTCACTTACTCACAAGTCACAACTAACTCTTAATTGTATTAGATAGTTCCCACTTTAACAATAATACAGATGGAGACTTCTGAACGTCTATCAAGGAAAAGTCCTCGTACTCATCAATGTAGCGGCCACATGGACCATCCGTTTTATGTTGTATATGTTGAAATACAGTTTCACCGAATCCAGTTATACAAGAATCAAGGTATATTATCATTTTGCTATCTATACTTCATCAGGTGAAGTATGTACCATGGTTTACACTGATGCAGATACAAAAATGGCGATGTTGAATATTTCAACAGGTAAGTGGTCTGTCTGTATATGCATCTTGTACTGTCAAAATACTTTAACACCAAAGGTGCTCATCATATTTATCTGATTTCAGGTGACTGGTCCGATGCATATGTATTCTTCTTCTGGCTGATTTTTGTTTTTCTGGAAAAATTTATGATGTTCCTCCAATCATCTATTTGTGTTTTATTTAGGTTATTATCAATGAACTTATGTTTTAGTTGCCTAAACTTTTTTTGTCTTCCTTTGTTTTTCAGATACCTGGCCATGGTTTTGTACCATAATACATCAACACAAGGAACTAATTATAAATGGGCGATGCCTAGGTTTGGACCATCCTTATACTGCTCACAGTCACATGTTTCATTTTCTTTTTATTTAACTATTGTAACAAGCATTTGACTTTAAACAAGCCTACTACTGAATTAACTTAAAGCTAATGAAATTTCGGCATTTGACTTTAAACAAGCCTACTACTGAATTAACTTAAAGCGAATGCAGTTCTCCTCCTTAATTCATTTTAGTCAGAACTTGCAATGTGCTCCTTCTCTTCTCTGGTTTGATAGAACTCACTTACTTAGGTTATCTGAATTGCAGCTATGGCAATATGGCTTTGTTCTACCAGATAGAACTTGCTCTACAGAAGATGGGTCGAGCCTTGCTACTGCTTGGGCTTTTCATCTGGCCGTTATCTTCAAGATGGTTTGAAGAAAAATGAGAGACTTCTTGGCCCTGAAAACATTCAATTTGTGCAGTATGCTACCATGCTCTTGCCATTGCGTTCAACTGTATGGGCGCATCCAAGCTCTCACACCAGGTATTAAGACTTTCGTAAGGCTTCTAAATCCTTTATCTGCCTCAACTTTTGAAGTAAATTTTCTTTTATGGTCATCATGAGAAGAAAACCTATGATATACTTGTAAAAAAATTGGGAGATGATGATTCTAGGACGCAAGACTCCCTAAACTGGATGAAAACGTTTAAGATGCGTGAGCTTCAGGTTTGATACAATGATATTGACTGAGGAGCACCTCTTTTATGTATACAGTTTATTTTTATTTCTCTAATTTCCTGGTTGGATTTTGCAACAGATGAATGCACAAAAGCAGAAAGGACAGGCAGCCAATGCAGCCAACACGCAAAAAGCTATCGATCTTCTTAAGGTATCTTACTTGTGGCCCTCAGCTTTTGGCATACTAGAGTTGAAATATATATAATGTATAGTTTTTATTGGATTTATAGTTTGGGAAAGATTAGTCTAACAGTTTTAAGTGAAAATAGTTGGAAGAAAACACTAAAATGCAGAAACAGAAACTCCACTCGATGATCTGCACCAAAGCTGAATGGACAGTCTTATCCGCAATAAACCTCTGCATACCACTTGTAAGTTGTCGTTATTAAAATCAAGGTAGAAAGGTAATCTTTAATACACATGATTGTTTGTTGAGTCATTTTTTGTAATGTTTTCACTTAGAATCTATCAAGGTCGAAATCTTTGGGTTTCGATAGATATAACTATAACACACGATTAGTAGAAACTTTTATATAGTCAGTTACAATTAATTTATTCTACTTTGCATTATATAGTTAGTTAGTCTTTGATAAAAATAGGTCTCAACTGTTTCAACATCATGAATATGCATCTAATGTCATGTTTTTTGTTTCTCGCATAGGAAAATCAATGGGAGAAGAAAGGAGAAAGGATGTTCACAGGACATTCACATAAGGTTTAGGATCATCAAGAGGTTTGAGTTTCAGTGACATCGCTAACTTGATAAAACAGTCTTTGACTACTTTATTCGATTCTACAATGCTTTTAGATAGATAAAGTTGATCAGAAAGCTTTACAGGGATACCAAACTTTGCCAATTCAGTTCTTGCCTTTTTTTTTCTCCAAGGTATGTTCTCTTAAATCTTCTTCTTCTTCTGTTTGGTCTTTTGAGTTTGCTTTTACACTTTGACGTAGTGTCTTTTTTCTACTGCAACAACATGTTTCATAGTTTAATATGATGTATCTCAGAAACCAAATAATGGTACATGGGTTTTTCTCAATCACTTAAACAAGGCATATACATACATGGATACATGCATAAATGCATACATACTTGCATAGATTCACATTTACTTCTATGATTCGTTGTTGACTTACTTGCTTTCTCCATTCTTTGTCTGTTTCTTTTCTTGCTTACTTATTTGATTCCATGCGTATTTGATTGCTTACTTCCTTGGTTCTATGTGTGTGTGCTTGCTTCCTTCCTTGATTCCATGCGTGTGTGATTTCTTATTTTTTTTCCTTGATTCTTTACTGAGTTGTGTACTTCTTTAATTTGTTGTTTACTTTCTTTCTTGCTTTCTTATTTTCTTCCTTGATTCGTTGTAGTTTTATGTAGGTATCTCGTAGTACTATCGAAAAAATCTAGTGAATTGATGGGAATAAAAATTAATGGACATTCTCACTTATGATAATTAAGAAAAATTAATTTGGGGAAACTCGTTTACACGTAAAATATATATAAGTTTCCTAACTACATAAACTTTAGACTTTGTTGTAGCTACAAAAAGTTATAACTCATCTCTAAAATACATGTACTATCTAAACGATCTCTTTTGGTGGCTATTAGGTGTCGTTTAGAGAGTTAAATAAGATTATGTAACCACTTAATTAGATTAAAAGTTTGTATAGTAATTGGTTGTTCTCCCCAAAAAGAAAAGTAACAGTATCATTTTTCATCTACAATGTTATGTGATAAACTTTTAACGAGATTCAACCATTGCGTACATCCTTAATCTTTGTTGAAAATACTTCTTTATCAACACAATTATAGTGACTGGGAGTGTATTTAAACTGGCCCATTTATTTTTTTCAAACCAAATCTATCAAAATTAAAGTTCGATTTTTTTTTAATATAGGAAATAAGAGCCCAAAATTTTGTTATATAAGGACCCATTATTTTTTCAGTTCGGGATCCTCCAAATCATTAAACCAGGCCTACTTAGTTAGGTGTTCAATTCCAGATTTACATGACCCTAAATCCCTTCTTAGCTTTCTTCTAATATATTTTCAACTCATTCTGACATCTTCAAGAGCAGCAACAATGATCTAAACCCATGAGTTCCATCTTGTGATTAACCTCTCATTCATTTTTCCTCATTAGTAAGGTCATATTAGCTAACTTTCGTGCACGCTCTCACTACTGTTTTTCTTAGCCTTCGAAACTTTATTTTTGAATATATTTTTTTGCAAAACTAACAAAGTTTCCTATTTAATTACATGAGAAGAAATGTTATTTTCAACTCTTTCTTTACAAAAGTAATTTTCTTATATTTCACTAAATATTTTCAAGAGTCTATTTTGTTTAATTTTGCCTCCAAATAATAATCTTCAAGTCATGCCCGTATAGTATTTTCAAAAATCTTTTAAAATCAAGACACATACACAAAAATCAACAACATGTGTCATATCCTTTTCCACTGGTTGTTGTTACACACAAATTTTCTTTTCATCTTTTTTCAAATTTTCTTTTCATATTTAGACCTCTCATTCACCCATTAACCCTGTTGTAGGAGAGGGGAGTTGAAAACTTGAACTACACATGGGTGAGATAGTGTTGGCTTTAGTGAACTTATGGATGTTACTAAACTACAAGCACTTCTCTTTACATGTGTGAGATGTTACAGATAGATTTTGCGCAACCAA
Source organism: Cardamine chenopodiifolia (assembly GCA_963922655.1). Taxonomy (NCBI): domain Eukaryota; kingdom Viridiplantae; phylum Streptophyta; class Magnoliopsida; order Brassicales; family Brassicaceae; genus Cardamine; species Cardamine chenopodiifolia. The sequence goes on from OZ000469.1 coordinate 1,009,940, forward strand.
ATTTGTCTTTCTCTCTACCTTAATTAAAATCATCCAAAATAACATTTCATTTTGAGCTAAATTCTGTAAAAATACGACGTTAACCAAAACTACAACCTCAAATATGAAGAAATTACTATTTGAAATCGCTTTAACTAATTAACTATTTTTAGTGAAAATTCTCTTACCAACCAATATTTACTGCAACATAATGTGCAGACGTATAAAGATGTTCCTTAGAAAAAGTGAAAGGAGTGCCAATATTTCCTAGAACTTTATCACCATCCACAAACAATTGTACCAACAAATAGTTTGGCCAATTTGGATGGCCTTGGTTTCATTATGAATGTGCGTCCATCAATTTGCTTCCACGTACGATGATTTTGTCCCCCTTAAGATATTACATACCAGCCATAATAAATACATTACAATATTTTCATAACCAACTAATTAAATCTTAAACCGGACTGCACATTAATCTCAAAATCAGTAAAAAACTTCATTTTCTTACCAATAAAAACGTTTATAGTGACCAACATAGAAATATAATCGATAGCTGAGAAGAGAAAAAAAATACAATAGGTAAAGTTTCACCCTAACTTCAACGTTTTCTTTCGAAAAGCCAAAAACTCTACAAAAAAAATCTCCATCCATTCAAGAACTAGACCATCACTTCTCGTGATATTAGGAAAAAAAAAGCATCACTTCATTTACGTGATTTAAACATTTGCGTAGAGATTCGTTGGGTTCGCTGATTTTAAAAATGTTTGTTTTTCAAAACATGTTCTAATGTTTAATTAAAAATAATCCTTATTAACTCAAATAAGATGGATTAAGAAAAATAATAATAATAAGATGGCTAGTGGTACTTGGGTCATGATCTAAGAGGGAGATTCCTTCCTTTCATTTTAGTATGGTTCCACTAAGAACAAAATTGCATTGTTTGGTCACTTGGGTTTCTGGCCTTTGGTACACATACTTAATTTTTGTGGCAAAGTCCTACCAAAAAATCTGCTCATTAAATTTCAAAAAAAAAAATCTGCTCATCCTTGAGAATAATCAGCGATGACTCTTGATTTTGATTATTTAAAGTCGATGTTAATTAAAGAAAAAATTACATTAATTTTGACGGAAAAAAACTACGTTAGTTAATTGTTATTTACAAACTTTGAAAAATCAAAAGTGTTCACATCATTCAAAGAAAGCATTATGTGTTTGTTGTGAAACTATTTTGATTTATACTGTTTTTAGAATAAAGTATAGAGAAATAAGATCTAACCTACCCAAGTTATTAATTGTATCGGAAAGTCCCCAAACTCTTTCCGGCTGTATCCGCCAAATGTATCCCAACTAATACACACAACTTCACTTTGAATTTCTCTTTCTCTTCTTCCAGAAGATTTCTCCTTTTATCATTACCCTAAATGATTGATTTTTTTAAATGTTAAATTTATTAATATGAAAAAGAATTATTATGTATAAACAAGAAAAGTTGTATAGTGTAAGAGAAACAATAGAGAAAATATCTTAGATCAATAAAGAATGATGAGAAGAAACGAACACTATTAACCTGCCCAACTCGATTGGATCTTTCTTATTAATCTCACTCGAGTTGTATGTCAATCAGCTTTGGACTAGAATATGTATCAAAGTTTTTGAATTTGTTTCATTACGAGGATTAATCTGGTCAGACCTAGCCTACTGACTACTGATCGATTCCACCTTAAAACCAAACATTTTGGATTTAAAAGAAACTAAATCGAACAGTTTATTTTTACATTTGGTTAAAGTTAACAGTTTAATTTTATATTTAAACAATATAAAGATAGTGAATCCGTGCTTGAATGATTACATCATTTATTTACCCAACAAAATTCATTTAACCTTAGAGTATAAACTCTCGTTCGGATTTTGATTTTGATAGCGATTCTTAGTAATATGCCTAGCCATAAAGAAGTATGCAATACGTAATTTGCTACTTGTTTGACTTAAGTTTACATTATAGTATCAAATCAAAGCTGTGACTAGTACGTAAGATATAGGAAACGTTTTTCTTCTCATAAATTTTTGATTTGATTCCATGAAAGTTATATGTGGTGAGCTAGAAATATAAGGGGGAAATAGTTTTGGGCTATGAGTGTACGCAAGGTAAAAATTTTCTTCTTTTGTTATGAAAGAAAAACTTGTTTTCTTGGTATATACAAAATTTGTTTCTAATAAAATAAGTGAGAAAATTATTCTTCTTCATCCATTTATATTGTATTTGTGTAGGATGAGAAGAAAAAAGGTTCGTATATCTTACGTACTAGACACAAAAAGCGAAACGTATAAAAACATAAAAACAAAAAATTTCAAAAAATTAGAAAACGAGTACATATTTGTTAGAAACATAAACACACAAATTTTCCACCCACAACTTATTCAAATTATTAATTAAAAGTATATAGTAAAACATCAAAAGCATATTAAATATATATATTTGAAACAACCAAATTCAATGTATAATTATTAAGCAGTTTAACTACAGATAAAAAATCGAGATATTTTATATTCTTCAAAGTAATTAGAATTTTCTTAAATTAAAAAAAAAAGAAATATCATTTATATTCCATGTTTCTAATTTTATCTTTTTTTTCCAACCACACATTAATTATAATAAAACTTCATGATTGGTTCTCAAACATAAGGAGAAATATTTATATAAGAAAATTCAGTAAAAAAAGTAAAGATCCAAACTAAACAGTCGGTCTTTAAATTTGAATTACAACCAATAAGAGAAAGAGTAAAATTAGGAAAACCACGTCAATTTTGTCTAGAAAATTAGAGAAACCAGGTGTTTTCAATTGTAATGGATAGACCTATCGCGTTTTAAATTGTAATTTTTCGAAAACGAGTTTTCAAAAATTTTGGTTTTCAAAAGGCTTTTAAAAAACGAATCTCGGACAGAGTCTCATGTGTATTTGTATAATTGATGTATACAAATCTCTACTGTTAGCTTTTTAGCTTATATAATACTAGATGATTATCCAGATTTAGAAAAAGTATTGTATATATCGATTAAATGCATGTATAAATTTTGACTTTTAACATATTCAGAGATCTGTAAAAATGATACTAGGAATTTATTAGGCATCCTTGATATTTAATATTTATATTTGTATTTTAATTTATAGTATATGAATATTACTTGATTTATAGATTTTGTAGGAAAATAGAAATTTGAAACATGTTACTGTCTTTGTAAGGCACATGATGAGACTTCATGGTGATCGACCCTCCGCGTCAATGTCGCACGGAAGCCGCCAAACTAACAGATATAACCAGCTAATGCTCTATAACACTTAAAGAAAAAGTCGATGCATGATGGGACGCAACATATTCTCCTCCCATGACAATATATGTGGCATCATTGCCTTGACATATAAGGTACGCACCAACCCTCGTTTTCCCGGTAAAGTTTGTTTGCTTTTTATATTCTCATCTTTTTACCAAATTACAGACGAGTTTGAAGTTATAATAATACCAAAGTTTGTTATAAGGAATGTAAAAAAGACTAAACATAAATGCAAAGAACACAAACAGATATATGTAGTTCACCGACAAAGTGTTGACAGAAGTAAAGAATAAACGACCCCGATTTCATTATTGGAGACGTAATAATATTTTTAGAGTTATAGAGCAGCCCTAGTTAAATCCTAATTCCTAAACTAAGTGGGTCCAAAGACCGTAGGCCAAATTGTTTCAAATTCATATAAGAGAATAAATGATGCAATTGGTAATTTCAGCATTTTCCATCATGCTAAACTGAACATGAGTTGGAACCCAAATTTTTATTTTATTTTTTTGTTTATCTAGCATGTACGTACAAACAGTGCTATAAAATGATGTTCTAATTTGTAGATCAATCTGTTCATCAAAAACATATATCATTTTTTTATAAACAAAATCAATTTCATTATGTAATGATACTCCGATAGAATTAATTGGTCTGTTGAGACCAGCTTTTTGTTGGATACAAGTTTAGTTTTATTAAAAATATTAATAATAATTTTAGACGTCGATAAGAAAAACGAAATAAACAACAACAAAATGCAACGTAAATATTTATTGCACTAAAATATATATACATGTGTGTGTGTGTGGAAAAGAATCTTTAAAGGTTACGACACCATTCAACACATAGATCAGGAAAATGCCGAAAGTGAAGAGGATAGGGACTTTTAACTTACAAACAGATATGTTTGATTTTATAGTAATAAAATTTATGATCTACTGTTTAAAACTGGTGCATATAAGTTTTTCTAGCATTGTTTCATATGTAATCACTATAAACGAATTCACATATATAACTTCAGAAAATTTTCTCCAAAATATATGGGTTTACGCACTACGATTTTACATATATGATTATTATTATTTTGTTAATGTTTTATTTTTTTACATGTATGATGCTCACGAGAGTTATATTTATGCATGATAGGTATCCTTCGAAAACAAGTAAAAAGATCCACTAAACCCAAATAATTTATTTATTTTGTTAAAAGACAGTCAAATAATTTATTAAACTTATATTTGATATGTTAAAAGTTAAACAAATAAATAAAATCTAAGGGTCTAAAATATATATTAATATTTTTAGTAAACTAATTCTTAGAACCAGAGTCTTATTGGTTAACCAAAAAAAAAACCCAGTCTTATTATCTGATGTAGGTTTTTTACTAGAAACGGCACTGGTTAAAATACTTTTTTTCAATTCTTTTCAGTTTTCCGCTCGATCTACTTCTCATATGTATACACTAAATCTTAAGGAAAATGCATAAATCGAATATTATTATACTTTGGAGAAGTCTAATTCTCGTACCGGAAAACGTGGGCACCCACGAACACAGAACACTGGATGTTTCTGATCGTCATTTTCCACTACTACAGATGCAAGTGGCGGACATACATACACTTTTTTTTTGTTAAAAGATATACATATATATATATATATATATAGACATTGAGTACTCATATGTGTGAATGCGTATATATACTATGAAAGGCATACAATCGATATAATAAGTTATTCTAACATTTAACACAAAAAAAAGAAGAAAAAATACTCAGCATGGTTCAGGCCGATGGTCATAATTCTCCCGGCTCGGATCCAAACCCGACTCATATGAACAAATTCGCTTGCAGGTGTGCCCTTGTTGCTTCCATCATTTCTATCATCTTCGGATACGGTAAATCAATTTCTACATATCATATAAATATATCTATTTAATGGAATTATATTTATGATCTTTATATAAATGATAATCTTAAATTATTCATTATAATTGTTTTTCTTTATTTATTGTGCTTGTCTTTAGATACGGGAATCATGAGCGGAGCTCAGCTCTTTATAAGAGAAGATCTGAAAATAAACGACACACAAATCGAAGTTTTGTTAGGAATCCTCAATCTATGTGCTCTCGTCGGATCACTAACGGCGGGAAAAACGTCTGATGTCATCGGTCGACGTTACACCATTGCTCTCTCCGCGGTGATATTCTTAGTGGGCTCAGTTCTTATGGGCTACGGCCCAAATTACACCGTTTTGATGCTTGGAAGATGTATCGCCGGAGTTGGTGTAGGGTTTGCTCTCATGATAGCTCCGGTGTACTCTGCTGAGATATCCTCTGCTTCACACAGAGGCTTTCTCACTTCTCTCCCTGAGCTTTGTATTAGTCTAGGGATTTTACTAGGCTATGTCTCGAATTACTTATTTGGGAAATTGACGTTGAAGCTTGGTTGGAGATTGATGCTTGGAATCGCAGCGTTCCCTTCTTTGATATTGGCTTTTGGGATTACAAAAATGCCTGAGTCTCCTAGATGGCTTGTGATGCAAGGTAGGTTAGAAGAAGCAAAGAAAATAATGGTTTTGGTATCCAACACAGAAGAAGAAGCTGAAGAACGGTTCAGAGACATTTTAACCGCTGCGGAGATAGATGAGAGAACTTTGAAAGCAGTTAACGGCGGCGTTAAGAAGAATCACGGTACAAGTGTGTGGCGAGAGTTGCTAATAAAACCGCGACCTGCGGTGCGTTTGATCTTGATCGCGGCTGTGGGAATACACTTTTTCGAGCACGCGACAGGGATTGAGGCTGTCGTGTTGTACAGCCCGAGGATTTTCAAGAAAGCTGGAGTCATTTCGAAAGACAAGCTCTTACTAGCCACGGTTGGTGTAGGTTTAACTAAGACTGTTTTCATAATACTAGCTACTTTCTTGCTGGACAAGGTAGGTCGGAGAAAGCTTCTATTGACCAGCACAGGTGGGATGGTTTTAGCGTTGACTAGTTTAGCGGTTAGTCTCACGATGGTTCAGCGTCTTGGGCGGTTGGTATGGGCGTTGAGCTTGAGCATCGTCTCTACGTACACGTTTGTAGCGTTTTTCTCGATTGGGCTTGGGCCTATTACATGGGTATATAGCTCGGAGATATTCCCGTTGAGACTTAGGGCTCAGGGAGCGAGCATAGGCGTTGCGGTTAATAGGATCATGAACGCGACGGTCTCTATGAGTTTTCTGTCAATAACAGAGGCGATCACGACGGGCGGTGCGTTCTTCATGTTCGCTGGAATCGCGGTGGTGGCATGGTGGTTCTTCTTCTTTATGTTGCCGGAGACTAAAGGATTGCCATTGGAAGAGATGGAGAAGCTTTTTTGTGGTGGGGAAGCTCGTGGTGATCGCGACGGACTAGAGATTCAAACTAAGAGAGTAAACAACTACATTTGATTATCATTTGTATAGAATGATTTGGCTTATATTTGTTTGTCAATGTGATTTGGCATATGTATTATATATAGGGATTATTGTTCATTATACCCTAAGAAATAAAATTGATTGTATGAATGTCCTTTTATAATGATCATTGCAAAGCATGTCTTTTTTTGAGGATATAAGTTTTTTGAATTGACAAGAATGCTCTTTCCTTGTTCTTTATCTTTCTCTCTTTCACACAGATATGAAGAGAAAGCTAAGTATTTGTAAAGAAGAAGGTTTCGCTTTATTGATTCATTACTCTCACTATTTTCAATTACAAAGAGATTGTTTTATATAGACTTTAAAGAAGGCAAGTGAGAGCGTATGTTGATAAGATCGTCTTGCCTGATAAGCTGCTTTAACACGCGGTTTCAATCAACAGAGGATCAAATCGGTTGCTGAGTTTCGTCACGTACTCTGTACGATCCACTCCAAGCTTTTGTTTCGTGCATCAGACGACTGTTGCTGCAGATTTGTCTTCAACTGATTGCTTTGAAGCTTCGGTTTGAGGTAGAGTCTTCTTAACCCAAATCTTGTTCAAAGCCTTTGCTTCAGCTGGAAGTTTCACCTGTTTTTCACTTTGTGAAACAGAGATCGTTGGCTCGCTCTTGATAAGATACACATGCATCATCTCTCTCACAACAATATTCTCCTCATTTTTTTTTAATTTTACCCTCTTCTTCCACAAATTATTGCAACGACAAAGAAAACAGAGAATAAAGATTTCAAGATAGCTCGAAAAGGATTAAAGAGATACACAAAGAAAAATCAGTCGAACCAAGAAGAGATGAGAAACGAGAGACAACCCAAGAACCAGTGGACAAGGAAACAAGTGGAGATGACGAAGAAGAATTAGAGATTGAATTTAAAGACAAAGAAATAGATCTGGAAAAATAATGACGATAAAAATAGATTTGGAAAAAGTAGAAAAGTATATCTAGAAAAATTATAAATATGGTTGTATCTTGTCCATAGTTATGAACATGTTTGTAACTTGTCCATCAACTACATTTGTACTTTGGACATGTTTGTGCCTTGTCCATGGACATGTGTGTATTATGCTTTGTCCATGGACATGTGTGTATCTTCTCTATCAGTTAATTTGTAAATGTCACAGTTCATGTCTCCATAGACTTGTCCACTAACTACATATTGAAAAGTAAATCTAAAAAAATTATTGACATGTTTGTATCTTGTTTATCAGTTACGTTTGTACCATTTCCATGATTATATCTTGTCCATGATTGTATCTTGTCCATGGACATGTTTGTATTTTTGTCTATCAATTTCTTTATAAATGTCGCACTTTCATGCGCATGGACTTGTCCACTAAAAAAATAGATGTATAAAAGTAGATCTGTAAAAAAATATGGGTATCTTTGTACCTTGTACATTAGTTATATTTGTACGTTGTTCATCAGATAACTATGATTAATAAAAAATAAGGAGAATCTTCTTGTGAGAGAGAGGATGGGTATGTGTGTGAGAGCGAGAGAAAAGAAAAGGGAGCATTTACAATGAGGAGGGCAATATAGTCATTTCAAATTAAAAATGATATGTGTTTGAGGGGTTTCAGAAAAATGGCATTGATCCTAACAAAAATTAGAAAATGGTTATGTCTTGTAAAATTCTCATATATATAAGGTGTGATTTTGTAAGCATGTGAAATATCGTAAAATTTACTGTGAACATTCTATAATTTTTATTGAGACAATATGCTGCAAAATAGTACTGACAAGAATAGGGACGGCTCCATGGTGTATAGAGGTAGGGCATGTGCCTCATGCTAAATATATAATTTTATTTTGTAAACACATACATAATCAAAATCAAGTGGCTTACCATACTTAATCTTCTGTTATAACACATACATGATAAAATGCCTCAGGTAAAATATTCTTCTTAATCCGCCACTATACAACTGTTGTTATCAAAATAAATATAAACAATAGAATCTATATCTGTGATTTTTTTAAGTTTTAGAACACAAACTTTGGAAACCTCCTGCTATATATATCATGCTACTGTCAAAATCATTATATGCTACAAATTACAAACTATTATTCTTTTTAATTATATTATATGATTTATAATATAAAAAATTTCAAATATTTAGAGATAGCAAATTGGAAAAACACGAATATGAACGATTTTTTGGGTGATTGCATTTCTCCTCGTCATGATTATTCCGATCATGTTTCACCGACTATCTGTTTGTAATCTCGTCTTTGAGTACTGATATTCTCTTTCACACCATAATTAGTTGAGTTGGTCTCTTTTCGACGTATCTCTTCAACACGTCGTGTCTGTTCATGTGTTTTTCCGATAATCTCACCATGTTTATCATGTATAACAGTTTGATAGATTAGATTGGGAAGAAAATGAGTCGTATTTTCCACTTTGAATTTTTTTTGTTATTTATTTTATGTCTCTTTTCGTAGAGTTTAATTCCAGTGAAGTTATCATTCGTGGTATTCTGCCAGTTATTTCTGTTGGTTTGTTAAAATCTACGTGAAAGACAAATTCATACAAAGAAAACCATTGGTTGTGGAGTTTGAAATTTTTATGCAGTGGTATTTTTGAAATTTGCGAAATTCTTATAGTATGTCATAGTTAAGTGATAGCCAAGAATCACAATGGTTAAGTTCGGATACGGAGAAAGAACTTAACAGATTTGTTAATCTATTAGCGAGTAAGACTTCTAAAGTTGAAGCATCTTCAATTCGCTTCTTATGTTGTATTGTTCTTTAGCCTATTTGTTTAGAGTATATGTATATAAATATTATCTATGTAATCTTGTAAACTCTTGATTAAAATAATAATTATACTTAGTTGTTAAAGACATCTTTTCAACTCTTTTGACCATTATGAACATACACATTAAACTTTTCATTTCTCAAAATTTATCAATTTCTTATTAATTACTCCCTTCCTTTTATATGTGTCGATTTAAGAATAAAAATTTGTTTTATAATATGTGTCATTTTAAATATTTGATAAAAATGCCAGTTTTATTTATACTATTTTAATATGCTGACTAATAAAAAATAATATTTCTTCTATTTCAAAATGGAAAATATGTTTTACTTAAAATCGCGGAGATTAAGAAGCTGCTTTTACTTTAAAAAGTATTATTTAATAAATAAAATAAAAACAATTCAACAAGCTATGAAAACGTTGGTAAAATATTATTGGTCACATTAGATTCAATAAATTTAAAAGTTACATATAAATATGAGAACATCTTATATTTTGAAATAAGAAAAAACCTTAAAATATATTATGTTTTAAAACGGAAGGAGTATAACTAGGGCTGTCAAAAAATGAGTTAACCCGCGGGTTTTGACCCACCACGGGGCGGATGCAGGTCGACGGAAGAAAATTTTTTGCGGGTCAACTGCGGATGCGGGTTGAATATATTTTTTGCGGGACGGATGCGGATCGTTGGTTCAAAACCCGCGGGTTGATCCGGAAAAAATCGTAATTTTTTTAAAAATTCTTTACAAAATAAAAAGAAAAGCGGGTCGCGGGTTATCCGCAGGTTTTACGGATTTTGAGCGGGATGGGTGCAGGTTAATCAATTTTGATTCGCGGGTTGGGCGGGTTAAAAATTTGCGGGTAAATTTTTTAAGCCAACCCACAGATCCAATCCGCGGGTCCCGCAGGTGACTCACTTTGACAGCCCTAAGTATAACATATTAATTAAAGATAAAACATAAAATTCGACTGTTTTTTATATATGTAAAAATCTAAAACGAAACATAGTATAAATCCGAGTGAGTATTTCATACATATTTCAATATTTTCTGTCAGTTGGTCAAATGATACATTTAAGAGTTATTTAGAAAAATGCCACAACTTTGATGATGGCATTGAGAAAAAGCCACTTTTTCGCTGTCACTTGAAAAAACCACTTTTTGCTCCGCAAAAAGACTATTTTTCTTTCGCGTTCAACTGAATTTTTTATTTTGTCTACGAGTTTTCATAAAAAATTTATGTTATCTGTTTATCTATGAAACAATTATGTTTGAATAACTAAAATTTATGTTTAAGTTATCTATTTATAATGTAGGATTTAGTTTTATTAGGGTATAAATTTTGCTAATTGATTCAAACCTAATGACACCAACTTTTCTGTTTATACTCCAAGATTTTGTTTTTGCTTTTATTTTTGTCCATATGTTTTCGTAAAAAAATATATGTTATGTGTTTTGTCCACGAGACCATTATGTTTAACTTATTTTTTTTATGTGTTTTCGTAAACAAATATATGCAATGTGTTGTGTCCACTAAATATGTGTTTAGCTTATATATTCATTCATTTATAACCTTCTTACTAAATAAATACTATAAAATCACGTGTTTGGGTTCTCCAGTCTATGTGGTTGTAGGGTATAATAGTCTTCTTCTGTAACATTGTAACGGGATAAATACTATAAAATCAAATGTTTGGGTTCCCATTCTATTTGGGTGTAGGACATAATATTATTATTTGGTAACCTTGTTACAGAGTACATAATGTAAAATTATTTTTTGGGTTCTCCATTCCATTTAGGTGTAGGATATAATATCATTTTTCTGTAACCTTGTTACGCAATAAATATTATAAAATCATATCTTTGGGTTTCCTAATATATATTTAGGGTATAAATTCGTTTTGTTGTAACTTTGTTACGGTGTAAATAATGTAAAATCATAAGTTTGAATTTCTCCATTCTTTGAGGGTGTAGGGTATAATATATTTTTTTTCATCATAAATAAATATTTTAAAATCACATGTTTGAATTTTCAAGTCCAAACTTAAGATATAGTTTTCAATAATTAATTCAAACCTAATAATATCACTTTTTTAATTGTCCGTTGTTAATTATTTTTATAAAAACGTTCAACATTTGTTTTTGTATTTTCGTCTATGATATACCATATACATTATTCTTTATGTTATGTTTTACCTATCAAAATAATATTTTTATGTATCAAATAATTTTTCCATGTATCAAATAATAATTTTGTATATCATAATTTTTTTTACCAAATAAGAATAAAATCGTCACAATTTTTTATTGTAGCATTACTATTCAAAATTACTGTTCAAAATGACGTTTCTCGAAACTCTATCCTAAAAAGTGGCTTTTTCAAATTCTCCCTATATTTAATTTGTTTAAACATCTGTTTTGAGTCTTTTGACCGGAATGAACATATGTGTACACTATTGTACTTTTCATTTTTCCAAATTTAATGTTCAGTTTCTTATTAATTATTTTGATACACCATACGTTTCAATTTTTTTTGTTTTTCAAATTACTTTTTTTTGTCGTCAATTATGATTTAATTTTCTAAAACAGCTGTTTTGAGTCTTTTGGCAGTTATATACATAATCATATTTTCTTCTAAATTGTTTTTTTTCTTTTTTTAAGTTTCATTATGACAGTGGCGATAGTATCATGTATCAACAAAGATGTTGTTTCATCTCTGAAAACCCACTGCTCACCAAGTGTTTGTGAAAATTCCTGTGTGGAGAGATCCCATGCAATTAGTTTGGTTATAAACCTAACACACAATTCCCAAATGTTATTGTCATTCATACAACACACTAAAAAGCTCAGTAAAAACTTAAAAGCACACATATTTTATTGACTATATGTTAAATCAGATTCAATAATGAAGAAATGGAACAAGCTCAAGAGTTGTTTTCTTGCTGATGATAATCGATCCAGTTTCTTCTAAATCGATGTCCTTCATAGTCTTCCCTTCAGGCAATCCCCAATCAAAGAAGTAAAGCAAATTCAACAATCCTAATTCAACGTTGGTGATTCCCATCATCATCCCTGGACAGATTCTTCTACCAGAACCGAATGGTAAAAACTCAAAGTTTAGTCCTTTATCATCTATGACACTATCAAGAAACCTATATCAGAGCCTTGGATTTTGACTTGAGACAATGTCTCTCTTGGAAGCAAAAGTGGAGCTGCTGGATGTAATCTGAATGTTTCCATAAACACAAGTTTGAAATAGTGAAGCTTAGTGAGATCATCTTCTGTGATGCACTCCTTGTGATCACCGAGTTTTGTCCGTCTCTCGTCTTGTACTGTCTCTGGTCGGTTACAACATTCAAGATCGTGGGTTTTGAGAGCTTCCTCTGCTCCGTCTTTCGATGAGATCACGACCACAGGAACAAATCCGAAACGCAGAACATCACTGGTCCGAACTTTTGGGCGAGATTTCGAAAACATGTGTGAGGCAGTCCGTTGACGTTGTGTAACTTTCCGATGATTGGAAGCTTCTGTGGGCCCGGAGGAAGCTTCCATCTGTTGAGCTTTTTAGAGAAGGTTGATAAGGGAACTAAGAAAATGGGTAAGAGAGAGGAAACAGAGCAAGATTGACATTGTTTGCTGTTTGCTGTTTGCTGTTTTCTTTCTTTCTTATGTTTATGTGTTTCGATTTTCGAATGAAGAACAAAGTTTAGATAACGTGATATATATAGAATTATAGACACCTGGTACTTTTTAAAATAATATTTAAATATTCTAAGAAGGTAAATGTTTTTACCCAAAAAAAAGCGTAAGAAATATAACATCTCTTAAATGGTAAACCCTTTTAACAAAAAAAAGAAAGAACAACATCTCTTAAATGGAAATTTTATGACAAAGAGGACATATTAAACCAGAAAAATCAGTAAAGAAAGGTAACAATTTTTAAATGGAAAATGCAAAAAATAAGAAATATAAGACCAATTCTGTATTTGACCAAAAAATCAGTTTTTTATCTACCAGGTGATTTTCCGCAATATATATACTAGGTGATGATCTATGCTAATGCAAAATATAAGTTATACTAGGTGATTTACATAGTATTTCAATTTTTACCTAGTAACCAAAGCATGTTTAATTCAACATGTTTAATTAAGTATTTAATTTAAATTTCTAGAGATTTGGGGGAGGGCTGAATAACATGTTGACCAAAATTAAATTATTTGACATATGGAAAATAAAAAATAAAAACTTTTATAAAAAAGAATACTTTTTAGCAAAAAATAATTGTAAAGAAAAATAACATTTTCAAATGGAAAATGAAAATTTGAAAATTATCTGAAATAGTAGATTTATAAAAACTATTCTTTTGAGTAAAAAATGGAAAATGAAACTTAAATATTTATATTAAGACATGTCACGGTCTAATTTTTTTTTAACACATGTCGTAATCTCTTAAGTTATTATTCTACCAATAATTAAGAAATAGTACAATTAATTAAATAAGTAAACAATATGGAAAAATAGGAAACATGGTATTTTATGTAAGAAAATTCTTCCAAACATGGACAATTCTTATGAAACTTCTCTTACAAACATGTTTGAAAATTCTTAAGAAACTTCTTAAGAAAGTAGAAAGTAGCAATTGAAAATGATTAAAAAATCAATATTCACTCAATGATTAAAACTATAGATATTGAACTATTTTACTTTAAATGTTTTGAGCAAAGGCAAAGGTTTTTTTACCAATTTTCCGTAATAACCACACCAACTGAAACTGATTATTTTTCTTAAATTTTCAAAACCATGTGGGAAGATTTGAGGTGCGATTTGATCGAACGGACCAAATTAAACTGGAGATATTCCTAAGAAAGGTAAGAAACAATGCATGGGTTTACGTGGAAATGAATCAACATTCCTTAGCTTAGCTCCTGATATCACGGAGCTAAATGAGAGAAAATTAGTTACTACAATTAGCAACTAACACAAAACTGTTATTAAGACAGAGACAGAGAGAAGAGGCATGTTTGTCGGAATGAAGACAGCAAATCTCAATCTTACTTTTTCTCATTCCCTATAATCATTTTCGCATTAAATGCCCCAAAACTCTCTCTTTATTTCTCTCTCTCCCTTTAATCTCTTCTTGTAAGGTACTTTTTCGTGCCAATCTCTTAACTAATTTTATATTAATCTCTCAAATTTAGCATTACGTGTTTGTTAATTTGTTAACAATCTAACGAACATAATAAGACAAGAAGTTATGACCAAACTAACAATGTTTTTGTTTTGAATATGATTTGTTTCTACGTTTCATTGTTGTTCTTAGACAAATTGAGTGGTTAAGGGAGAGAAGACGGTGAGTTTCTATTTCCTTTACCGGAATATTTTGATCTCCGATGGCTTCTTCCCCTCAATCTGCTCCTCCTCCAACAAATTCAACCTCTTCTCCATCTCCACCGTCTAATTCCAATTCAACCTCCTCTTCTCCGCCGTCTCCATCTCCTCCTTCTCCTCCTCCTCCTCCTCAAGGAGACTCATCATCATCTCCACCTCCTGATTCCACCTCTCCACCAGCCCCACAAGCTCCTTCTCCTCCTAATTCCAACAATAATTCTCCTCCCCCACAGTCACAAGGCGGTGGAGGAAATGGCGGCAGTAATAATCCTCCACCGTCACGTGGCTCTCCTCCTGCACCTCCTTCTAGAGCTGGAGATAACGGTGGTAATAGACCATCTCCGCCTGGAGACAATGGGCCCTCTCGCTCGGAGAATACTCCTTCTGGCGGAGGAGGCAGCAACGGCGGTGGTAGAGGAGGAGGAAGTAGTACGAATACGGGGATCATAGTTGGTGTATTAGTCGGAGCTGGACTATTGATGATCGTGCTTATTATTGTTTGTCTTAGACGCAAAAAGAAGAGAAAAGATTCATTTTACCCTGAATCCATGAAAGGTAGAAACATATATTTATGTTTATAACTTTATGTCAAAAGTTTCAACAATTCAAAGCTTAGACTATTTCATATATTATTATCTCAGGAAATCAATATCAATACTATGGAAACAACAATAACAATACTGCTTCACAGAATTATCCAAATTGGCATTTGAATTCCCAAGGCCAAATCCAACAACCTCGTGGTGGTTGGAGAGGTGGTGGACCATCACCGCCTCTTCCACCGCATATGTCTACAAGCGGAGAAGATTCAGGCATATATTCAGGCCCATCACGTCCGGTTTTACCTCCTCCTTCGCCTGCTTTAGCTCTTGGATTCAACAAGAGTACTTTTAGTTACCAAGAGCTTGCGGCTGCAACGGGAGGGTTTACAGATGCTAACCTTTTGGGACAAGGAGGATTCGGATATGTCCATAAAGGGGTTTTGCCTAACGGGAAAGAAGTCGCGGTTAAGAGTTTGAAATCGGGTAGTGGACAAGGAGAGAGGGAGTTTCAAGCTGAGGTTGATATCATTAGCCGTGTGCATCATCGATATCTTGTTTCTTTGGTTGGATATTGCATTGCTGATGGACAGAGAATGTTGGTTTATGAGTTTGTTCCTAACAATACTTTGGAATATCATCTTCATGGTTAGACACTATAAAACTTATAACACAAACTTTGTTTGTTTACTCTAATCTATAGATTCAAGAAAGCTGTAATCTTTGCTGTTGTTGCAGGGAAGAATCTTCCGGTAATGGATTTCTCCACAAGAATGCGTATCGCCTTAGGTTCCGCGAAAGGACTTGCTTACCTTCATGAAGACTGAAAGTTTCAACATTCACCAATCGTATTTTCTTAACCAATGTGGTGTAAAACAGAGAAAGCTTAGTCTCTGACTAGTGATTTCTTTTTGGCTGAGGAAACAACGCAGGTCATCCTCGGATCATTCACCGCGACATCAAGTCTGCAAACATTCTCTTGGACTTCAACTTTGATGCAATGGTTATAAAATAGTATCTACAACTTCAGTTTTTGTTAAGACAACATGCTAAAGATGATGAATTTTTTGCATTTGTTTATTCAGGTGGCTGACTTTGGATTGGCTAAGTTAACTTCTGATAACTACAGTCATGTATCTACTCGTGTGATGGGAACTTTCGGGTAAGGGTTTTACCGTATGATAAGATTGTTCGCGCCACTGAAAAAACATAACATTGTAGATTGAAAAATTTGCTTATGTGTCACAAACATGTGTAGATATCTAGCTCTAGAATACGCATCAAGCGGTAAATTAACAAAAAAATCCGATGTTTTCTCTTACGGAGTCATGTTATTGGAACTGTCTTGGTTGGTATGTCACAAGAATGATTTAATAAGAACTCTCTTCTTATTAATGTTTAGAAAAGCTTCACCAAAAACTAAACAATTCTTGTGATTCTCAATATATCAAAGCTCTCAAGCTTGTGACATTTATAGGGAGGAAACTCAACTTCTTAATCCCTATGACATTAGGTTTTGCTAACACCAAATCCTAATAGAATATATTCTTATCTTATCCTAACTCGATAAGGGTAAGTTTAATATTTAATTTAATTGATCCTAATCCTAACACGATTAGTATCTTGACTTCCAAGTTATTTGATTAACCAACATTCTCCCCCTTAATCTTTGAACTTGAATCATGGAGGTCTTCAACACCGATTAGCTCCCTCATCTCCTTGAACTTTGTCCGTGCTAGTCCTTTGGTGAGTATGTCCACCCGTTGCTCCGTCCCGGGTATGTGTTCCACATCCACTTGATCATTCTCGATGCATTCACGGATGAAATGATACTTTGAAAGTATATGCTTGCTTCGTCCGTGAAATACCGGGTTCTTGGTGAGTGCAATTGCAGACTTGTTGTCTACTCGAATGGTGACCTTCTTGCTCTTTCTTCCGACTACTTCACTAAGTAGTTCTTGAAGCCAAATCGCTTGACAAGCAGCGGTGGTAGCAGCCATAAACTCAGCTTCGCAAGATGACAAAGCTACGGTAGGTAGCTTTTGAGAGCACCACGTGATAGGCGCCGATCCGAAGTAAAAGACATGACCTCCCGTGCTTTTGCCATCGTCAATATCTATGTTGTGACTACTATCACTATAGCCGATGATCCTTTCTTCACCATTCCGCTTGAACTTCACTCCATAGCTAATGGTGCCTTTTATGTATCGAAGAACATGTTTGATTGCTTGAGCGTGAGACTCTTTAGGGTTGTGCATACATCGACTAAGAACTCCTACGGAGTATGCTAGATCCGGCCGAGTGTGGAGTAGATATCGTAAGCATCCTATTGTCCTTCGATATCATGTTGCATCGACGCTTGACTCATTCTCCGCCTTAGATAACTTGAGGCCGGGATCCATAGGGATGTAAGTAGCGTTACATGACTCCATACATGTATCCATCAAGATCTTTTGAGCGTATCCCTCTTATTTAACGCTGATTCCTTCAAAATCTTGTGTTACTTCTATTCCAAGATAGTAAGTAAGCTTCCCTAGATCCGTCATTTCAAACTTAGTCGACATGTCTATCTTAAATTCGCTAATGATCTCGAGAGAAGACCCGGTGACAAAGAGATCATCTACGTACACGGCTACGATGAGACGATACCCTTCATCTTGCTTGCAATACACGGATTGTTCTTTTGATCATCTTGAAAACTTCAAACCTTTAAGGACTTGATCGAGTTTGGTGTTCCATGCTCTAGGTGCTTGTCTTAATCCGTATAGAGCCTTGTAGAGTCTATAGACTTTTCCTTCTTCTCCTCTTTTCCTGAATCCCTCGGGTTGAGTAACATAAACTACTTCTTTTAGTTCTCCATGCAAGAAGGTGGTTTTGACATCTAAATGATGAATCTCCCATCCTTTCGTTGCGGCCAAGCTAATGAGTAAGCGGATTGATTCAATGCGTGCCACCGGAGCAAAGACTTCGTCGAAGTCTATACCTTCTTGTTGCACATAACCTTTTGCCACTAAGCGCGCCTTATACTTGCTTATGGTTCTATCCGCATTCCTCTTGATTTAAAAAAACCCATTTCAACCCAATAGGTTTTACTTCTCTCGGATTTTCAACCAATACCCACGTCTTGTTCTTGTTGATGGATTCAATCTCGGATTCCATCGCTTCGGTCCATTCATTCGAGTTCTCGGCTTCCGCATAGCATTCCGGTTCTCCGTTGATGGATAACAACAATTGCTCACACTCGCAAAACAGCTCGTAATCCTCAAGGTACTTAGGCTTTGTTTTCTCTCGAGTTGATCTCCTTAGTTCTTGTTGAGAACCGGTTGTCGTACCTTCTTGATTTGTTTCTAGTTCGACATGATTGCTTGTTGTTTCGGTTCTTGTTTCTACTTCGGGTTCTAGCTCCTCTTCGGCTTCATCTTCTCCCCCGACATAGACAAAGTTTCCGCCGACCATCTCAAACTTTCCGGGTTCACCATCTTCTCCAAAGTCTCGCTCATTCCAGCCCCATCCTTTGTTCTCGATGAAGACTACATCACGACTTACGACTACCTTTTTCTCTTTAGGGTCATATAGTCGATATGCTTTGGATCCTGGTTCTGTTCCTAGGTTTACGAGTGGTCTTGACCTCTCATCAAGCTTCCTTAGATGCGTTGCCTCCACTTTGACATGAGCTAAGCACCCGAAAACTCGCAAATGCTCAATATTCGGTTTCTTACCCGAGAAGCATTCGTATGGAGTTTGATCAACCAATGTCTTTGTGGGAATACAATTTATCAAATAAGTTGAGTGTCGTACTGCCTCTCCCCATAAATAATTTGGTAGATTCATGGTTTTTAACATGCTTCTTGTCATTTCCATTAGAGTCCTATTACGTCTTTCTACGACACCATTTTGTTGCGGAGTATATGGTGTGGTTAAATGACGTTGAATCCCGTTTGTCTCGCAAAACTTGTTGAATTCAGCCGATGTGAACTCTCCTCCTCGATCAGTTCGGAATGTTTTAATCTTCTTTCCGGTTTGTTGCTCCACCATTATCAAGAAACGTTTGAACCTCTCAAATGCATCACCCTTTTCTCTCAACAGAATAGTCCACATGTAACGTGAGTGATCATCAGTTAACACGAATATGTACCTATTTCTTGAGGGTGTTGATGGTGATATAGGTCCGCACAAGTCGCCGTGAATGAGCTCAAGAACTTGTGAGGCACGGAAGCTCGCTTTCAATGGGAAAGCTAGACGGGTCTATTTTCCGGCAAGACAAGACTCACAAACTTCTGTTTCTACGTTAAGTGATGGTAGTCCTATTACCATCTCTTTTTCGAACATACTCTTCAATGTTCTGAAGTTGACATGTCCACGTCTTTGATGCCATCTCCAAGTTTCTTCATTGCTTTGGGCTTGTAAGCACAACGATCCTCCTATCTTAATGTTTGCTTTGTAGAGGCGGTTTGGAGATCTTCTCACATGGACCAATATTCTTCCACTTGGATCAAACAAAGTCAAGTAGTCTTCTTTCATACGAACTTCACATCCGTTCTCCGTTGCTTGTCCAAGACTCAAGATATTGTGTTTAAGATCGGGAATATAGTAAATATCCTTTAAATGCTTTTGTTCTCCCGTCTTGCATACGAAAGCTATCGTTCCTTTTCCAGCTATTCTTACGCTTGAGCCATCTCCAAACCTCACACTTCCAATGATCTCATCATCTAGAACCGAAAAAAAAGATTTGTTACCGGTCATGTGGTTGCTAGCGCCATTATCTAGGTACCAAGTACTTTTGTCTCCGTTCTCGGCATCGTACTTCCTCGGTATCACCTTTTCTTCGTTGAGAAGCACAACTTCATGTAGGTATAACACTTGATCCGCCACTTGCGTCTCGGTTAAGTTTGCTTCTTGATGTCTTTGAGGTCTTTCGGGACATGCTTGTGCAAAGTGACCAAGTTTATCACATCTATAGTACATGACTTTAGAGTAATATTTCTTTTGTTTATCCTTAAACTGATTTTGGTTTTGATCCGAGGTACCTCTACCTCTTCCTCTGCCTCGAGCACGTCCGCCGCCTCTTCCTTTACCACGTCCTCTGCCAAAACTTCCACGAGAGTTTTGGGACTCCGAGTTTACCCACATAAGTTTCTCTTGGCTCTCCTTGTGTGTATCTTCCCCAATACGTTCCTCATACGCCTTCAATCTTCCCACGATGTCTTCGTATCCGGTTGTGTTGAGGTCTAACACTTGCTCAAGAGAAGCTACCATGTGAATGTACTTGTCTCGTGGTAGACTTTTAAGAAACTTCTTCACAAGTTTCGATTCTTCGATCATTACTCCTAGGGCGGCACTTCTTGATGAAAATTCGGATAGCTTGTCCGCAAAGCTATCGATTGTATCCGAGTTTTTCATCATCAACCGATCAAACTCCGAGTTTAGAGTTTGTAAGCGTGCCTCTCTAACATGTTCAGCTCCCATGTGACGTGTTTTGATTGCCTCCCACATACCCCTTGCCGTGTCTTGCACTCCAATTTGCAAGATCAAGCTCTCGGGTATGGATTGAAAGAGAAGAGCCGTTGCTATATCGTTCTTCTCAACATCTAGACTGCCTGGATCTATAATTTCCCATACTTTGTGAACCTTCAAAGCCACCTTCATTCTCATGGCCCAAACGGTATAGTTTGTGGTGTTTAGCATAGGAAATTGTACCGAAGGTGTTGAATCCTTCACCCTCGGTGCTGCGGTGATCGCCTTGTGTTCCTCCATGTTGACCTTCTCGTCGCAATGGAGTTTCTTGACCTACACGTCAAGTTTTGATCGCGCCTCCTCCTCGAGTTGCGATTGATCCCTTCTCGTAAAGCTCTGATACCAATTCTTGGTTGGTATGTCACAAGAATGATTTAATAAGAACTCTCTTCTTATTAATGTTTAGAAAAGTTTCACCAAAAACTAAACAATTCTTGTGATTCTCAATATATCAAAGCTCTCAAAACTTGTGATATTTATAGGAAGGAAACTCAACTTCTTAATCCCTATGACATTAGGTTTTGCTAACACTAAATCCTAATAGAATATATTCTTATCTTATCCTAACTCGATAAAGCTAAGTTTAATATTTAATTTAATTGATCCTAATCCTAACACGATTAGTATCTTGACTTCCAAATTATTTGATTAACCAACAAACTGATCACTGGAAAACGACCCGTTGATAGTAGCAACACCATGGACGATACCTTAGTAGATTGGGTATGTATTTAACATATGTATTGTGTATGTTTTCGCCCTTTTCCTGGTACTAATGATTACATTTTGATTATGAAAACAGGCTCGGCCTCTTATGGCTCGCTCCCTAGAAGATGGAAACTTTAATGAGCTCGCAAATGCAAGGCTTGAAGGTAACTACAACCCGCAAGAAATGGCTCGAATGGTGACTTGTGCCGCTGCTAGCATTCGCCATTCTGGGCGAAACGTCCAAAGATGAGCCAGGTTAATCAAAATTGTTACACCAAAAGTCGACTATTTGTTTTTGTTTTGTTTTCAGATGATAACAAAAAAGGTTTTGGTTTTTAGATTGTAAGAGCATTAGAAGGAGAAGTGTCACTAGATGCTTTAAACGAAGGAGTGAAGCCAGGAAACAGTAACATTTACGGGTCAATGGGAACAAGTTCGGATTATAGTCAAACATCTTATAATGCAGACATGAAGAAATTCAGACAGATAGCTTTGTCTAGCCAAGAGTTCCCAGGAAGTGACTGTGAAGGATCATCTAGTAATGATTCAAGAGAGGTGGGAGCTAAAAGCCCCCCCTGCTCCTCCACAATGAGATCATATGATAAAGAAGAAGAAGATTTTGGGGGTTATGAGAGTAGAGCCATTGTGTAAGCAAAAGGCAATGTCATTGATTGATTTGATTTTTTAAAATTGTTATGTTTAGATTGTTCT
The DNA here is from genome assembly GCA_963922655.1 of Cardamine chenopodiifolia. NCBI lineage: Eukaryota > Viridiplantae > Streptophyta > Magnoliopsida > Brassicales > Brassicaceae > Cardamine > Cardamine chenopodiifolia. The sequence continues at coordinate 1,032,322 of OZ000469.1, forward strand.
GTTACGTATATGATTTTATGAAACAGATTACTATTTGGTTCACCACTCTGAGATTTGATTCGGTTCTCAAACTTGAAACTACTATTGTTTGATTTTTGGATTTGTGTCTCCAACCATTAATCAAAGTGACAAGCTTTTTCGAACTTTTTGGCCTTATGATGTTCTTAGTTACTACATAATATTACAGTTCTTCCGATATGGGCCATGTAATGATAATCGAAAATGAATTTCTGTTTTCATAATTTTCAGAAATCTATTAAATTGAACCAAATAAACAAGTATTGTTGAGCTTTTTAATCGTGAGTGAGAAGTCCAACCTATATACAAAAAGTCAACCTATATACAAGTTCCATGATTGTAGTTTGCTCACAATCCAAACTCAATGATAACATTATCATATACAACAGCTGTGTAGGGGAGGTGGTTTAAAATTTCTCAGCTCAGGCATTTCATTGAAAATATTTTACCCCATTTTCTAATTATCATATTCTGATGATTATTGAATAATTTCACATTTTGTAGAATATCTCAACTGATCTTTACTCCTCTGGTATACGCGTTTAATAACTGATAAATTTCACCTATTATTAAGAATTTTTTTTAATCCATTGTTATCTAATTAGTAATTTTGAAATTAATAAATAAAATAATATTTATTTTTGAAATTAAAATAATATCAAATTTCCAACAAAAATAATTAATTATTATTGGATATTATTCTTTTGAAATTTTTTGAAACTAATAACTAATAACTAATAAATTATTTTGCAATCATAGAAAACTATAAGTATATAATATTTTTAATTTTCATGATCTCATCAAAGACTATCTAGAAATTTAAATTATCTTTCAAAATCTACCAAATTTTTAATAAATTTTAAATTATTTCTTATAATGGTGAGATTGTCCTTGAATTGACCATTAATAAAAATTATGCTAGAATTTGTTCCTATTTAGCGAACCTCATTAGTAAATCACTTAAACAAACGAAAATAATCACAACAACAGCAAAACAGTGGTAGGGAAATTCTCACTTTGATTAACTATGATCATGGATGACTTACCTTTGCATCTTCTCGAGAAGATTCTTCTTAGATTGGAACCCAAATCTTTGGCGATGATGCAATGCACAAACAAATCTATTAAATCGTACATAACAGACCCAAGATTTGAATCTGAATACTCTTTATCGGTTATACCCTATTTGTGTCACCTCACCAGCATTGGCGACAGTTACATCTCTTCATGCGATCCTACGCTACCGGGAAATGAAGGAATACTTACTGATGGAACCGAATGTTACATTTTCGGCTCCTGCTCCGGCCTTCTCCTACTATACATCAGTGGCTTCTTCATCGCAAATCCCTTGACAAAGAGGTTTCGAATCTTGGATCACTTCGGGTCAAAGCTTCTTTCTAAGATAGTTGGTGGCGTCAATACGGTTGAACGTTATTATAACCCCGATGCTCACCTTGCTCTCACTAAGAAAACAAAATGTGTTAGAATTTGTGAAATAAGAAATAGAAAAATATAAAGAATAAAAGAATATTTCTTCTTCTTAACTTGAATTATACAAAAAAATATAAATATATAGATATGAGAAAGAAAACTATCGTTATAACATGTTTGCCTGAAAAAGAGAAAAACCTTAAAATTCGTCACTTAATATATTAAAAAGAGATGAGGATGATGAATTGGCGAAAATATTGATTTGAAGTGGATCGATCGATTCATCGATCGATCTGAGGATGAATCGATCGATCCCAAAATTTATGGTAAAATGAATGCGAGGCAGATCGATCGATCTGACGTGGAATCGATCGATCCCAAAACTTATAGAATTGTAGAGGCATTTCGGATCGACCGATCCAATGTAAACTTGATCAATACAATGCATCAGTTTCGCAGTAGATCGAACAACCAAGAGATTCAAGATCGTTTGTATACTCGAGATGGAAACGGTGTATGGATTTGAGATCAACGACGAAGATTCTTGGAGATTATTAGAAACAACCATCACCACTAGCTCAAAAATTGATCTCACCACGCGAATGAAACCTGTTTACGTACAAGGCAATCTTTATTGGTTGAGAAACGACGGAAGCGTCATAGCGTTCAATCCTGAGACAGAGCAAGCACACTTGATTCCTTCGTTTTTCCATCAGAAACCGGACATGAAACTGTTTTTGGCGGCAGATGATAAGATTAATCTCCTGACCTTAATATGAGAGACAAAAGAAGCAATCTCAATTTACACACTACTGGGGACTTACAAATGGGAACTCGCGAGGCGGATCAAGAACGTAACAATGGAGGAAATAAATCTTCGATATTGGGACGTGGTTACGTATGATGGCAAGTTTCTAGCGGTGAGGAAAAAGAAGAAGGGTTGTGTAGACGGTGTGGTTCATGTGTACGACATGGAAACTAATAGTTGGGGAGTTTTGGGGTCAATCAGATGTTGCTGCAATATCGTTAGGAGGATGAGCAGACAAAAGTGATTGTAAGCTTTTGATGACCAACGCATCCTCGACCTAAAATGGCTTATGGGACTCATTGATACAACAAAGTAAACAAGCCAATGCTTTAATTATTTTGGTTAATAAAAAATAACAGAGAAACTGTTGTATATATATATATATATGTGTGTGTGTGTAGGAGAATGATTGTTTCCCATATGCTTTTCTAATAGCAATCTCATGGTTTAAGTATTTAAAGTCTAATAAGAAAATGTTTTTAAAACCCAAGCGGTGACAAGAAGAGTCGTCTCTTGTTTGAGAGATTCACTAGAGACCATATCAACCTTTGTCATTTATTGATTGGTTGCAACTTTTTTAGCAAAAAAAAAAGTAATTAAATAATTAACTAATATAAAAAGTATTCTTATTTTATTTTTAAAAACCCCATTTGGGTATCTACCCGATGAAACTGTTCTTAGGACACTTCAATGGAGGTTTTGAAAAAGTTTTTAAGAAGAATTTTTAATATTAAAAAATATCAATTATATTGATAAATATGTTTTAAAAACTTTTTTTTTAATCAATTTTTAAATAAAAAATTTTAGAACTGGTTTTTAAAACAATTTTCTTAAAACACGTTTATTAATACAATTTATAATAAAAATATTAGTAAAAATCCAATAAAATCTTTTTACCAATGGATATGACCTTATGTTTCTAATATGTGACAAGAAGACTCAAATACATATAAGATCATTCGAATGCAAACATAAGGTGACATGAATTTTCCCTGAGTACGTCATGAATATTTCTATAACCACAATACTCTAATCAATTTTCTTTTTCTCAAAATTTGACATTTGTTTTGGCAATTATTCCCATCTCCAAAATATATATATATATATATTTATTAAAATGAGTTGACTATTTCTGAAACCGAACGAAACAAAACTTATATATCGAACCAGACTATTTATCTACCAGATCCAAGTTAAACCGGTCCGGTTAAACAAAAAAACCCTCATACGTCACTCCCATTCTTACATCTCGTTCATTTCTCCGTCGTCTCTCCCTTTCTTCCTCAAATCCTGCGTTTATCATTTTCTTTTCCAGAAAAAAACCAAAATTTTAAAACCATTGAATTGTTCATTTTGTTCTCAATTTCTCTTGGAATTTTTTTTTTTGTATTGTTGAATCCAACTATGCTAACACATAGATTGAGAAGCCTCTTGTCCCTGAAAAGCTCTTTGATTCTTGAATTCTCATCATCAAACGCCACTTCATGGAATTCCTTTGCATCTTCAATCCGTTTCTCTCCATTTCATTCGACAAGTGTTTTGTCTGAAAAATCAAGGAACAACTTTGGTTCTGTAAGATCCTTCTAACTTGATCATTAAATCTGTGTACACTGGAATTAGAATTTTTAATGCTATTAGATTAATTTTGGTCGCAGGATAGAGCTTCAAAGGGTAGTAGAACTTCTGAAAGCGAACCATCTTCAAAGGTATGTTATATGTGCCAATTGAAATTTAATAAGTAACACAAAAGCTGAAATTTTTGAAGATTGAATCAAGAATATGAATTGTGTAAATATGTGATTATCACTTATGATGTTGAGGGATATTGAAAATGTTGCAAGATCTAGGAAATATTGAATTTGATTTTTTTTGTGGGTGAATGTGTAGTCATTTGAATTGTTTATATATTCAAACTCATAAAGAGAGTAGTAAGTTTTACTCTGAAGCTGCTGCAAAATGTTGATCCCAGAACTCTTCCATAAGATTCACATGTACTGTAAAGGAGAAGCGGCGCACCGGTGCTAAAAAGACTCTAGACAATCTTCTCTTCCACAGGGGAATTAATGATCCCTTTCAGGTGAGTTTCTTTCACTGCATTGCTTCAATGCTTATTTTTACGGTCTTAAATAAATCGCGGCATGCCATTTTGCATAAAGTTCTGGTTTTTATTAGCACAATGATATGAATGTGCTTAAGTGTTTCTTGTATGTGTATATAGAATGAGTGGCATTGCGGGCCAAATCCGCCTAACCGGGAGAGGCATATGAAGAAGAAACCTCCACCTGGCCGAGGAAAGAAGCCTCGGGATAAGAAAACAAAACGTGAGTTGCTTTCTTCTCTTCTCTTTACCTCACAACTCTTGCTTCTCCTTGTATCTATTATGTTAGTTTCAGCTAGTTGAGCGTTTTTTGCTTTCACTCATTTGTATGTTAGGATGGCACAGAGAAGGAAATCCCGACGATGACTTTGGTACTGATGGTAATAACACGTTTGAGAACAAATGGAGAGACGGATGGACAACTCAATCTCAGAAGGCCTCGTATTCGAGAAATTCAACTTCGGGATTTGAATGGAGAGAAGGCTGGAGCTGGACAACTCAATCCCAAAGGAGCAAAAGGTTGAATGATGAGTCTTGTGATGAACCTTTGATCGTTGGGTCTAAGACTGAGAGGATCGTTTTGGGCTTGCCTCTAGATGGTCCCATCAAAATTGATGATGTTAAGAACGCGTAAGTCTTTCAATTGGTTCCGCTGGTCACCAAAATCTAAAATGAGTGTTCATTTAAAAAATTTCTTGTTTGCAGCTTCCGATCTTCAGCTTTGAAGTGGCATCCAGATAAGCACCAGGGGCCTTCTCAGGTATGCTTTTAAACAAAGATTGGAATTGATTCAGCTTTTATGTGTTGATAAATTATTTTCGGTAATGTGGTGGAAATCGCAGGCAGCAGCACAAGAGAAGTTTAAGCTCTGCGTTGATGCATACAAGTCTCTATGTTCTGCACTCTCTTGACGTTACAGAGGCATTGATGCATCATCCTTAGCAGGAATTAGAAGGCTACTTCTGCAACGATTTAGAGAGATCCAACAGTTATTAAATGATGGGTTTGATTCATGAGAATCCACCAGTTACGAGATTGCATAGTAGCCAAGAATCCCCAATGTGTCACTCATTCTTTTCCAACATTTTGGTCAAAACCAATATATTAGAAAGATTTGTTTTCTGCTCATATGTTGAGCTTCTCATGAAACATCTTATTTTAAACACACTTATGTGAAAGACGATAACTTGAGAATACGTCGTGCCTTAAAATTTTATTTTTGTACAAAAAATAGAACTTCCTTTATATTCTATGTTATTCTTAGGTGTCCAAGCTAAAACTAGGCTTAAACAACACATATCCAAACTCTAAATCTTTCATTTATATATATCATTACGGTTCCAAAACTTTCCAACATTTTTGGATTAGCAAACGTTGCAGTGATCTAACTAGAGAGCTCCATTTCAGATATGATAGTTGGATAAAACTATGATTCATTTGACTTCACACAGGTGGAATGGCAAAGGTTCCCACTACCGACCTGTGAATAATCTCTGAGTCCAGCGTTGTTAGCATCTGTGGAATCGACATACCACCAGATATGACGATTTCTGTTGCACAAAAAGATGAATCCGAGAAATGAGATCGATTTATTGCAGCGAACTAAACAAAATCCAGAACGTTTTAAGAGTTGCTAGATGAAGTTATAAGTTACCTATGCCTTCACGGACTGAGAGATTAGGTCTTATGATGTCCTTCGAGCTAATGAGGAAAATGTCTCCAAGATAAAGATGGTTGGTGGGAACATAGACACAGCAGAGTTCTTCTCCACCAGCACGGCCTCGAAGAATCACAGTCGATGTAATGAAACCAAAAGCATATTCTCCCATATGTGGATGTCTGATAATCGCTACCTCCTTGAATGCACCTGAGCTTTGATCTGATAAAAGAAGATAAAGACATATAAGTATGTACATATGTTATTGGTAAGTAAGATTAAGTGTTTGGTTTTTGTGAGTTTCACCTGGTGAGATTGCTCCACTAATTTGCTTAGAAGCTGAGTAGATGTAGCTAACGAGAGGCATCTTCTTGATAAACCATTCTCCGATGCTGAGAACTGAAGCTCCAAGCCATGAAGACATTAATACACCAACCAGAAATATGAATGTGATGGATGTCACAAATCCAAGACCTGCAATTTCTTCAGAAGAAACAATGAAACATTTCAATGCAGGTGTCACCTGAGAGATGAAATGAAACTAACCAAACATATTGATTCCGAGATGAGTATAGATTGGGGAGAAGAATCCATCCACAAAATGAATAAACCACCATGTGAAGTAGAATGTGACGGCGATTGGAAGCAAAATGACACTGGAACAATATAGTTCAAAGCAGAATTTGAGAGTAATCAACAGTTCAATTGGAGTGATCCTTAACTAGAATTTCATTATCATCGACTAAAATCCTAAATTCACTCAGAAACAAACTCAGAAATTACCATCCGGTCATAAACTTTTTGGAGGCCCAGCTTCGGATGACTTTATAAATCGCCTGTTTGTACATAAAACATAGAATAACTTAACACACAAGTAACTCGAAGCTCTAGGTCAAACGCTATGATAACACAATCACTATATTGCTTGATCCAGAATTGGTAAATCAGCCGGTTGTTTCTATCGCGATTCGCCGGATATTAGGAAATGAAAAAGGAGACAGAGAATAAGAGAAACCTCTTTTCCGGCGACATGAATTGGTGAAGCGAGAGGAGAAGGTGGAACAGACAAAACGACGTCGCGAGGAGAAGCTCCGGATTTATGCATCGGAATCAATCGCTCTAGATCTTTCTCCCTCGTTTCCATCTATCTTTCTCTCTCACCAAATCTCAATTTCTCCGTACCGACCTCTTCAGAAACTCTCTCGCTCTCACAATCTCTCTACAGTAGAAACCTGATGTGTCTCTCTCTGTGAATCGCTTCGTTGATCTCCGATGTCTCTTCTCTGGCGTGAGTGAGCAACGAACTGCATTCGCCAAGGTAAGCATGCATTTCTGCTGATACGAATACCGAACTATTTCGCCGATACAACATTATGGGCTTTGGAAGCCCATTTAATTTCATCACTTATTATTGGGCCTTTATTTTTTAGACTTCCAGCGTGTCCATCCGGTGTGGTGTTTTGTTGACCGTTGATACTCTTTTATATTAGTGATGGCACGTTGAGAGACTCTTCGTAACCAGTCTAGGGGTAATTTTGGAATTTCAGCGAGCGTTTTCAAATTCTTTATAGCCAATTTGGCACGTTGAGAGACTTTTCGTAAACCAGGTCGAGAGGCAATTTTGGAATTTCAGAAACATTTTCAAATTCTTTAGTCAATAATATAAAAACGAGTCTTCCATTTTGGGTTACGAGTTCGTGACATCGTGGTGAGTAGTGAGGGAGAGATGTGGCGGTGCCTTCGAGTAGCGTCATCGAGGAGATCGGAATCTAATGGCGCTTTCATCAGTTCTCAAGTCTCCAGATTATTCTCAGCTACTTCGGTACGACATTTGCTATCTTCATACTGTTTGAATCCTCAAATTTCGTTTGGTCTTTGGCGTTTCTCATCATTTCACGAACTCTAACACGAATTGGTTGACGAATTTCTTGCTTTTTTCGTCTTTTTTTTACCTGTTCTCCATGTTTTGTTAGTCTTAATCCATTAGTTATCAATATAATCTGTGTAAATGTCCGATTAGAAAATAATTTTGGTAAAATTTGGGTATCTTGCGTGGGTCTGTGAGTTGGTTTGGTTTTGATTGTGTGATCAATGGAATTTTCTTTTATGTATGATATTTTTTGTTTGTAATTTTTCTGATTCAAATGGTTGTGTTCTTTGTGGCAGACGACAGGGTATGGATCATCGTATACGATCGTTGATCATACGTATGATGCGGTTGTAGTAGGAGCAGGTGGTGCTGGGCTTAGAGCAGCAATAGGATTATCAGAACATGGTTTTAACACAGCTTGCATCACCAAGCTTTTTCCAACTCGTTCTCATACAGTTGCAGCTCAGGTACCTACATTTGCTTAATCTTGTAATTAAGTTAATACAAGCTTGCTTAAGTTATGAAATTTTTGTGAAGGGAGGTATAAATGCTGCGTTGGGTAATATGACTGAAGATGACTGGAGATGGCATATGTATGATACTGTCAAAGGAAGTGATTGGTTAGGTATGCTTGATAATTTCAGCTTAAAACTCAAAATATTAGACATTTTGGCTTAAGATTTGATTAGAGGCTTCTTCTTTTTTGTATTTTTGGTTCAAGTTTTGAAAGCTAGATCTTGAATTGTCTTCTATATTTTGATGTGCAATCTAACATATATATCTGGCTTCTTTAACTTATGTGTACACTACAAGTTACTTAATTCTGCTTGTTCCTGTACTGGTTTCTATTTTTGGATGTAACTTGTGTTTTGTTTTGTTTGTATAGGTGATCAAGATGCAATACAGTATATGTGCAGGGAAGCTCCAAAAGCTGTGATTGAGCTTGAGAATTATGGATTGCCATTTTCTCGAACAGAAGATGGAAAAATATATCAGCGAGCTTTTGGTGGCCAGAGTCTCGACTTTGGAAAAGGTTATAATCTTGATTTTTGCAATCTCAAGTTTGAAATTATACTTTTTTCTTTACCTCTGTAATTTATTCAGGTGGTCAAGCATATCGGTGTGCATGTGCTGCTGACCGCACTGGGCATGCTCTGTTGCACACTCTTTATGGCCAAGCAATGAAACATAACACTCAATTCTTTGTGGAATACTTTGCCTTGGATTTGATAATGAACAGTGATGGTAAGTACTAAGTAGAGTGATTAAGAGTATATATGTCTGATCCATAATTGTTGCATTATTGATATACTTATGTGTTGGCAAATTGATATAGATCTTTTTTTTTCACTAAAGGTTTAAAGGTCTTACATTTATTCTAAATGCTTTTGGTATATATAATGAGCAGGAACCTGTCAAGGAGTCATTGCACTGAACATGGAAGATGGAACTTTACATCGTTTCCATGCTGGTTCTACAATTTTGGCGACTGGGGTAAAAGAGACTTTTTTGCTTGAAACATATTTTATTTTAGATTTGTGAACAACAAAGTAATTAATCATTATCTATAATTGGCTTCAGGGCTACGGAAGAGCTTATTTTTCTGCAACTTCAGCACATACATGCACAGGAGATGGAAATGCTATGGTTGCACGAGCCGGGCTACCGCTGCAGGATTTGGAGTTTGTTCAGTTTCATCCTACTGGTATCTACGGAGCTGGATGTCTCATCACTGAAGGTCTGTGTTTCTTGATCAAATCATTAAGGATTTAGACAAAAGATGTTGGTTCTTTACTTTTCTCAAGTTTGAACATGTAGGAGCTCGAGGTGAAGGTGGGATTCTTAGAAACAGTGAAGGGGAAAAATTCATGGACCGATATGCTCCAACGGCTAGAGATCTTGCTTCAAGAGATGTTGTCTCAAGATCTATGACTATGGAAATCAGAGAAGGACGTGGTGCAGGTAAGATCATGCATGAACTCCTTTGAGACTCATATATATATAAGAAATTAGCTTGAGCATTATGTAACATTGTTTTTTTTAATAGGACCTATGAAGGATCATATTTATCTTCACTTAAATCATTTACCACCAGAGGTGCTTAAAGAAAGGCTTCCTGGTATATCTGAAACTGCTGCTATTTTTGCTGGTGTTGATGTTACAAGAGAGCCAATTCCTGTATTGCCTACTGTGCATTACAATATGGGTGGTATTCCCACAAACTATCATGGAGAGGTAAAGAAGAAGATTAAACCATTTTTAGTGTATATGTTTAGTATCTGAAATGTGATTTATGTGATCCTAGGTGGTTACTGTTAGAGGAGATGATTCAGATGCTATAGTTCCTGGACTAATGGCTGCAGGAGAAGCAGCATGTGCATCAGTTCATGGCGCTAATAGACTTGGCGCAAATTCACTTCTTGACATTGTTGTTTTTGGGAGAGCTTGTGCAAATAGAGTTGCAGAGATTCAAAAACCAGGTAAAGAAATTCATATATTTTCAGCTCCTTAGTTTGCTACAAGTGAATGTTTCTGAATTTATCTCTGTTTTATTTAGGCGAGAAACTGAAACCTTTAGAGAAGGATGCGGGTGAGAAGAGTATCGAATGGTTGGATCGAACAAGAAACTCAAATGGGTCACTTCCAACTTCTAAAATCCGTTTGAACATGCAAAGAGTAATGCAAAACAATGCTGCTGTCTTCCGTACACAAGAAACACTAGAGGAAGGTACACAAAAGCAAAACTCATGACCTGATAAAGTCTTATGAATATAATCTAAAAACATCATATTTGTTTTGTTCTGTTTTTGGGTATGATATTATAGGTTGTGATTTGATTGATAAGACATGGGACAGTTTTGGTGATGTCAAAGTGAAGGATCGAAGTTTGATATGGTAAGATTTTTCAACGTTAAAAAGCTGTGGTTTGGGCTAATTACTAAAGTCTAAAGCTCTCTGTATTTGGTAACTTAACATTTTAGGAACTCGGATTTGGTAGAAACTATGGAGTTGGAGAATCTTTTGATAAATGCGTCTATAACAATGCATTCTGCTGAGGCTAGGAAGGAGAGTCGAGGAGCACATGCTCGTGAAGATTTCACGGTTAGTTCTATATTCCTTACATAACAAAGTTGTCTGAGTCGATATGTGGATAACGAAGAGTGATTTTGGTACGGTTATTTTGCAGAAACGAGACGATGTGAATTGGATGAAGCACACATTGGGGTAAAATTTTCTCTTTTCTATCTCTTTGGAGCCTTTTGGGAACAATAAATCAATAGTAACTCAAAGAGTATAAAACCATTAAGTGTGTATTCATATATCGAAGCTTGAGGTGAAATTGTTAGTGATAGCTTTCGCAATTTATTACAAATCTCAAACTGAGAAATGTAATTAAGGAGTGTTTTTGTTTATGTATGTTGAAGGTATTGGGAAGAAGGGAAGGTGAAATTGGAGTATAGACCAGTGCACATGAATACATTGGACGATGAGGTTGACTCTTTCCCTCCTAAACCTCGTGTTTATTGAGATTTCTTTAACTGTTTCTACCAAGGGCAAAATTTAATACGGCTACGCGGTCTTGTAACGAATGATTCTTATTTTTTGTTTCAATAAAGGTTGTCTAAAGACAAAAAAAACACAATTATTTAAAAGAAAGAGAAAGAGAATGAAGAAGAGACTTATTATATTATTTTTGATGACAAAAAAAAAATTAGAAAAGTCGAGGAACCAACACCTAATTTAAGCCATTTTTTTCCTTAGAAATTTCTTTTATTTATTTTTTATAAGCAAACCGCCACACTTTAATTGATTAATGACCCGAAAGCCACGCAATGATCCACGCTGTTGATTCTAAACCGTTGAGATGTCATCTAACCGCTTAATCAATACCGTCCATTCTTCTAACCCTTTTGTATAAAAAGAAGGATGCGTTGATCCTAGGGTTATCTCATCTCCGCCTGCCTCTTTCATCATCGTTAGATTGTAGATCTCGCTGCCATGGTGACGAATCTGATTCTTATCGCTTCTAATTATCGTAGAGATCCTCCCGATCTGTGAATCGGTTATGTATTCTGAACGATTTCATAGAGCAGATGGCTTATTCCATGGATATTCGGGTTCGCATCAGTAGATCTGACGCAGATCTTGGTTTCTCTACAGGTGAATTTGATCTCCTTGTTCAGATAGCTTATCATATGTTCATTTTTCTCAATTTCAAATCTGTAATCGTGATATTTATTGTCAATTCTCAGATCTGTAAGCGCGATATTTATTTTCAATTCTCAGATCTGGACTTGGATCGTCCTGTGAGGCTTCGTTAGAGACGAGATCTGTGAATTGGTTTCTGAGGCGTTGAGATCTGGAGATACTTGGAGACGAATCTGTTACGGAGGGGAAGCTTGATGTGTGTGTTGAATTGAATTAGGGTGTATAAGATGTCGTGGATAGCTATGGCTTCCTAATTGCATCTTTGTCATCCGACCTTTGCCATGTCAGGTGCGCTTGCATGGCAGGTCAAAAACAGATCCTCAATAAAATTTTGTTTTAGTGGGTTTTGGAGAGGAGATCGCACGGGTCATTATTTTTTTCTCCCGGGTTCTCCTCCCCTGTGTTCGTCTCTCTCTCTTCCCTTCACCTCTGATGCTAAATTCTTACCGCTACGTAGAATATATCCTGAGAAATCGATCATAAGCAGAAGTTATGTCCAATCGGGAGCCGTGGGCGATATCAAATCTACTTGCCCCACAATTACCGAGAATCAAATCAGGTACTTGTGAACGAATTTATTTAAATTTTAAGTACGATCACGTGAATTATGCTAATCCGGTACTAAAACATTAATACCGTACATCACCTCTTGAAATTAGCAAACTTTAACTTAAATAGTAACTTCATTTATATAATTATGTATTTATTTTGCTATTGGCAACGAATCATATTCTGAAACAATGGACACGATGAAGATTGTACCGAGCAAGTGTTTAGATTTCTTTCTTTATTGTGTATCTATATTTTTATATATTTCTTCATGAGAAGAATTTAGCGCCTGTGGAAGATGTATAGAACATTTGTAATGTTGGAGGAAAGACTTCAGACGGAAAAGAGAGATATAGAAAGTGTGCAGCGAGGTGACCGAAGGGAGAATGGCTCGGCTGGATAGTATAGCCGAGCCAGAAAAAATGAGATTGAATTGAAAGAAACAAAGAAGACTTTGGGTCATGGGTTTTTTCATAGGCACCGGACTGAGGTATGAAATGAAGGACGAGTTTCACTCGCTTCGGGCTCAAGTAACTTGATCATTAGCGAATTTGTTGATGTTGCACCCACGAAGTATGGAAAGTGCCAAACATTGGGTAATCTGCTCCCATGCTACAAACAGTCAAATCTGAACTCAACCTTGTCAAGTGGCTTGTGTGGGATATGGCTTCAAGAAGGTATCTCGACCAAGCAAATATATATATGTTTTTGTACGAGTATTTATCCAAAGATCAGTATTTTTTGTTGTGTAATACAGTTTTTTCTTTCGATATCCAACAGGGAAAAACTGTGTTGGGCTTATTAGTTGATGATTTTCAATGATTACAAATATGACTTTTTTCATTTAATTATTTTGGACTTTTATTCGTGTTTCTTTTGATCAAAATTTTGCCATATTATGTTTATCTTTCGTCAAGTGTGGTAAAATTGCTCAGGTCTAATAGTATTTTAAATGATGGCGTCAGTGGAGGATGGATTGTTAGGTAGTAAGGGAAATGATTATAAATTTATAATAGCTGAGGTTTATAATGGTCATTGGTCTGAGGTATGGTTCATGTTAAAAGGCCCATGGGATGTTTGGAAGAAGTTAAAAATTTTAGATCTGTAAGCTCAAAAATGGTAGAGCGCTCGTCTTCTTCTGGAAGATTGAGAGGTTTGGTGGTTCGAATCCACCCAGTTCTGTTTTCATTTGCCCAATTTTCTTGAATCTTCTTGTGAAACGGGTTTAGTATTTGTCTAAGTTTTGTATACTAACTTTGCCAGGCTAATTCTGCTGTTGAAAACGTTGCGTTTACTTGATTGTTTATTTCGGTTGTGTGCATCTCTAAGGTGGATATGCAATTATATAATACACCAGGAATACAAATTTATGTATTGCCACCTAATCCGATGCGCTGTTGCTTTCAGTTCTAAACCTGAAGCAAAGATGTTTGATCGTTTTTGTGATTCATTTCGGCTTTTCGAAGATCATCCACGTTGACCTCCGTAAGGATTGGGGAAAGAGAATAGGAAGTTTTCGACACTTGAATATTTCTTCTTTTGGGATGAAAGTAAAAGACTTGAGACATGAAATTTATTGCTTTAGTTGTGATTTTACATTAACTTGCTTATGATAACTGTAGCATCCTGTATCCAGTTCGACTTCAAAAATGTGTCATGGGTCAAATTGTGGGAGCATCTCGTGTGTGTAGACCGAATGGACTCGAATCCACATAGCCTTAACATACATATACATTACAAGCTTCTGCGACTGTTAGAGATATTGATGTTTCTTGTTGAATCTCATCTCATAGATGAATGCGTTGAATTTATTTACCTCATGAGTCGAGACCATTCAAAGCTATAGAGCTAACTTTCTTGAAATCTTGTATATATTATATTGAAATAAAATAAAATTTCTGTGGTATATTCAACTCCGTAACATTAAATTTCGTATCTTAACGGAACGCAGTGGTTAGAACAAGAAGACTCTCAATGTCAACCAATGGAGAACTTGCGGGATTTTTCGAAGGGAAGAATGGACCAAGGCAAGGGGATTCCATCTCCCCTTATCTCTTTATCATGGTTTAGGAAGCTCTTATCAAAATGAATCGAGAAAGCAGATGGTTCGGGGAAATTTGTGAAGCATTGTCAATGTTCAAACCCAAGCATAACTCGCTTGTTGTTTGCAGATGATCTGGTACTGTTTTTGGGTGAAAAGAATTTGAGAGTTGCCTACAAAGATACTTAGGTATCCCTCTTAATTCGGCCAGATTTTTACAGCCATTTATCGAGAAGATTACAAGTAAGATACACACATGGATAGCGAAGTTCCTATCTTATGCAGGTAAGATAAGGTTGATCTGCGGTAATCTATGGTATGAACCAATTCAGGTTCTCTATGGGTCCCATGGCTAAAGGGTAATGTGTTTTTGAGGAAAGGTTTTTGGTTTACCCAAGTATCAACTTGTTTTTCTAGGCCTGTCAAGGGTATGCTCCATCTAAAACATCCTCTCGCAAGAGTTCTTGAGATGTGAGATTGGCGATGTGATAACAATTTCATTCTGGTATGATTCGTGGTGTGATTAATTGAATATTTTACTTCAGAGGGGCCACCCCAGCTGCACATCCGTAAGGAAGCTTGTCTTGCGGAGGTAGGAACTGAACATGGTCAGTACCAGCTGCTAGATCGGAGGCTGCAACAACAGTTCAAATAAGCCTCACAACGTTAACTCCTCCAGCAGACTCTCGGGGCTCTGACTGCTATCTTTGGCGCACGGCTGCTGGTTCTTTTTCACACTCTTTCTCTCCAAGTGTTACATGGGGTCACCTTCGGGTACGATCTCCTCAGCTACCTTGGACGAAGGTGATTTAAGGAATCGCTCCCCAGGTACTGTCTTTACTCGGGGCTGACTAAGAAGTTGGGGCATGACATTGTGTTTTATGTTCAAATGGAGTTGAAAGCCACATTCACCTAATCTTTGAGTGTCAGTTCTCCTAGGAAATTTGGCAGTCCTTCGCTTCGCGGGTATTTTCATCATCTCCCCCTCTGGATATCTCTTCAGCAGCAACTTGGATTCTTCGATCTCAGTCACAACAACACTGTAGCCCAGCCCTCATCATCAAGCTCATTCTGCAAGTCACAATCTATTCTCTTTAAAGGGAAAGAAACTCGAGGATATTCGATTCAGCACCAGCCTCCTCTCTTTTTCGGTGTCTGCTTCGCACTCTTCTTTTTTTTTTTTTGAATTTTATTTTGGTTGTATTAATTTTTCTTTTAAACAATATTATGTTTTCTATTGACTCAAGGACGAATCTATTTAATTTGACTATTTTATTTTTTTTGATAAAGAACTTTCTTTAATTGAAATGTTAATGTCTAAGATATATTGTCATACACCATAATCTGTTAGTCTTCTAAATTCTGTTAGTACCATTTATTGTTATGTTGACGGCTAACTCTTTTATTTTCTTTTAAATTATATGCAAGCTCAACCAGACTTAACGAATTTAATGAGAGTTGTATATGTGAACCAAACCGATCCCTAAACAAACAAGTACGATTGAATAAACAAAAACAAAATGCCTTGACCAATACAATTTTTTATAAAATATATTAATAAATGTATAACCAAAAATTAAAATATTTTCAGACATAAACGTAAATTTAGTTTAAAAATACTTAATTCAAAACAGATAGAATATCGTTTTGATATTCAGACATATTAAAAAATATATATATATATACAAATATGACCCTATTTAATATATATATATATATATTAACTATATCAAAATGACTTAAATACAAAAGCTTTTAAATTCAAATAAGGGGCAAATTTAGATATTAGTTTAAGAAACTGCATAGAAAATATAAAACGACATTATTTTTGAAACATAAATTTAACTCGAAAATAACACTTCTTAAAAAAACAAAGGGAGTAATATTTAAAGCATTGTAGTAAGAAACAACCACAGGTCCACAACGATTTTCTTAAATGGTGGAATTTGAATCTTATCCCTTGACCTACAAACAAACTAATGAACCAAACACTATTGATTACAGATTAGAGGTAAAGATTAATGTGATCAGAAGTAGAAGACAGGGATGATGAGTATTAGTGTACCGTACGACATCTAGAAAATCAAACGGTCAAACTTGCAGGATTAAAACGTTATTAAGAAACAAAGAAAAAGAAACTCCAATCGGATCTTGATCCTTTTGAGGGATGTTTCTTCTTTTTCTTTTCTTTTTTGGTTAGTTTGCTGTCATTCTCTTTGTTTTATTCTTCTTCTTGTTTGAGTGTTGGAGACGGACCGTATCATACACTCATACAGTACGGAGCGAAAAAATGCTAAAGTTAAAGTGATAAATCATCGGTAAGTAGTTTTGACGAGAAAAAACAAAATCGATAAATAGATCACTTATTTAATCTTTTTGCATGCATGTCTTTGATATATACGTATCACAATTGTTGGCTATAAAATATAGTGCTACAAATTACGACAATAAAACTTTTGTCTTGATTGTTTGTTGGTGCTTGTGATTGCATTTAATATGTAATTTTATATAAAATAAACAACAATTTTAATATGACACCAAAGGTGGTAACTTAGTGATAGTACGAGAGGATTGGTTTGATTGTGGTCCGGATTTAATTCTTTTTTAGAATGAAAAGATTATTTTTTAATCTGAATGGATTAAAGGTTGGCTTCGGTATCGAGAGATTATGGACTAAAAATCCAAAACTGTTATGGTATATTAAGAAAAAAAAATTAATATGGTAAAGAAAGTTTATTAATTGTAAATGCAAATGTCAAATACAGAAAACGTTTGAAATTTGCATATTTATTCCGGAAAATCGGTGAAATTGTATAGTAATTGAAAAATGTTTTCTTTCTTTCATATGAGTACAAAAAGTAACGTCTGAAACGTTTTGTTGTGAATTCGAGGTGAAAGCTTGGAAGAAAACGTAACCAAGAAGAAACAATTGTACCTAGACATCTTTAGATAGGTTTCAAAACCCACTACATTTAATTAAAAATAGAAACAAAATATCAAAATATCTTCAATCGAAAAATACCATATATACCGCAGGGTTTTTGTCTCCGACCCATGGTTTTACAATACTCGTTTGAGTAGAACGCCAAATAATAATACACGACTTAATTTGAGGCACTCTAAACAACAATTTCAGACCTAGATTACTAGATTATTGGTTTGTATGACATCAAATGCAGTTTAATAACAATTGAGGAAAGAGTGTTGTTCACCAGTTGATTTTTTTTCCACAACGTTGCAGGATAATTAGTCGATAATTGTGTTTATGCATACTAAATAGATTTATTTATATTTGAACTTATATATTTAAATATAAATGATTTCAAAAAATTATTTTCAACCACCACAGAACTGAAGTTTTAAAATCTGAGGTGAATATAAAGTTTAGTATTGTCTCGTGAACAAACAAATAATATATGTAAATTTTAATAGCAATGCCAAAGGAACACTTTGTGTCTTTGGGGTAAGTAATCGTAGTTTGGGTTTCTTGTTCCACAAAACAAAGTGCATGTGTTAGAAAGAGATACAATAGAGAGAAGCATCTCTATTAAAAGCGGCAGTCTTCTTAGTTAAACAAAGAGCTCACCAATCGCAACTCCTCGATTTTATTCTCTCTGTTCGCTTAAAGCCTGACTCTTTCTCTCTTTGGGTCTGTTGAATCTTTAATATTCTTTGAATCTTAATTTGATCATGTTATTTTCGGACTAAAGTATGATGTCAGTTCATATTCCGGGGTACGCTACAAGAAAAGAAGAAATGAACGAAATTAATCTTCGAACCTTTTTTTAAGAATTTCGGTTATTGATTAGTTAGTCTCATGTATATTTATATACATTTCTTTAGTAGTTTATTTCTAGACTTGTATAACATTCTTTTTACGACATCTACCGTGACCAATTGTAATTGAAATCAGTGACATAATTCGAATTATGGTTTCTAACTTCAAAACGAATCCTTCAATTGGTCCTTCAACCAAAAATGCATATTCCATTATAACAAATTATGTACGAGATTATCTTACGTTAAGCCAACTTGCTTTCAAGTTAAGATTTTCTAGGCTTCGAAATTTACTATTATTCTTGTCTTGGCAAAACATCATGTACTTTAGGAGAGGAATGAACCAAGTATATAACCCAAAACTGGAAAAAAAATAAATAAAGGAAAAGGGAAAAGAAGTAGCAATTGAGAGTTTGGTATACATATCCAGTTGAGTTTATTCGCTTTGTACTTTTTCTGATTTTTGCTTTAAAAATATTTTGAGTTGGAGTTTGCTTCTTTGACTGATCAATTGAATCTCCCAAAGAAAGAACACAAGATGTTGCTTTTGATCATTGCCAAGAATCTCACTTCGGAATTCCCTTTAACTTTACCCCCTTTTTTTTTTAATTCCTAGCTTAAACAGTACTATTTTACCTTAATTCGTCTTTTGTTTTTGATAATTTCTTTTTATTTTAGCAAACAAGAGATTTATTAGATTTTAGTTTTCACACCTACAAAGACATCAAAACTTCTCAAACCTTTGTTTCATAATTACAATCCAAAGTATGAAAACCATCAATAATGTCTCTAGCTTTACTCTTCTTGAACCTGAACATGAGCAATCGACACCAGGTTTACGAGTAGTGACTAACATTGTTTTAAAATAACAAATAGCTTACGATTGATTGTTAATAGTATATGTATAAATGGTAGCTCCACATTATTTTCTCTACCCGAATTCAGATTTGAAAACAAAGTTGTATAGTATAAAACGATTAATCTTGCAAGTGTCACTTTTTTTGAAATAATAACTTTGGTTGTAGTTTAATCCTTTTGTTGTGGTGATCAATATCAAATTTTGTTTTTTAAATGTACTATAAAATGTGCCGTATATGTACTAATTAGAGGATGTTTAAAAGATGTAGAATGAAAAGGGGGCTTGGTAATCGAAGAGAGACAAGATCCTTAGAAGACCGTGACATTGTCACTCACGTGGACCTCTTTTGACCACCTCTTCCGACACTAAAACTACAGATACACAACACTTATCATTATTACTTATTAACTGACATTAAATATTATATTAAAAAGTCTTTACCTTCATCAAAACTTATAAATGCCAAATCTACTGTATTTTTCTTAAGAATGTTAAACTAACTTTTATAGTTTGCTTTTGTTCACTTTTATTTGAAATAAACATGAAAAGGAAACTACTCATTTCATGTATTATATATTTGGAAAATTTGTTCCTTAATATCCAATAAAATTGAAGCAACACGAAGAAATAAAACCATTTGAATTACTTTGATCTTGCTTGATTCAAAAATGCATTGTGGAACAATAATTTTCTAACACGGAGACTACATGTTTTTTACCACACATAAATGAGAAAGTGAATATGAATTTTGAATGAAGAACTGAAATAATACTGGTGCCCCCACTTCGTAAAACATATATGATTGGTTGAGTTTATTTGTGGAAGTGTTGGTAGGACTTAATTCGCTGACGAAGTCTTATTGCATCATGGAAAATAGAATCTTGAATAATTAGCTTCCATACCAAGAAACTCTGATTTTTTTATATATATATATATATATATATATATATATAATGAATTAAAGCCCTGGAGAATATTCATTGTAGAATTGTTGCTTTCTTTAGACAAAGTACCAAATAATGTAATATGCACTACATTAATAGATTAGATCACATAGTTATCACAGACCAAATTCCCTTTTGTCGTTACTCAAGTTTCCAAGTGTCTATATATATGTACCCATGTCTTAATTTGTACCTTGTAACTTACTCACAAAACTACCAAAACAACACACATATCTCTCTATTTCTCTCTTATCTCTACACCTTAAGTTCATGATGGGATACCAAACTAACCCTAATTTCTCCATGTTTTTTTCTTCGGAAAATGACGACCAAAACCACCACAATTATGATTATAATAATCTCTCTTCATCAACTTCTGTTGACTGTACTCTCTCCCTTGGAACACCCTCCACTCGTCTCGACGATCACCGTAGATTTTCTTCTGCTAGTTCTAACAACATCTCCGGTGACTTCTACTTTCACGGAGGAAATGCTAAAACGACGTCGTACAAGAATGGTGGTGGTGATCACAACCTACCTCGCCGTTGTGCTAGCTGCGACACCACTTCTACTCCTCTATGGAGGAACGGACCAAAAGGACCTAAGGTAAATACTTAATAATATATTCGTCATTCATATATATGTAATTGATCAATAGTGTCATTGTCCGGTATGACAATACATAAATGCTTAATGATAGAAAGTGTATGTATTGTTGAAAAAGTATCTTGATTGTAATGAAAGTAAAAAAAGTGATATTTTGGTAATTCAAAACTCAAAAACTGTTATATCATGCAAAACTCTTCTATAGCCAAGGAAAAAACTACAGAAATTTTCTAATCAAATTTTGTAACATCGTATACTATATTTTGGTTTTATAGTCAATTTTTTAAATTAATCTCTTATACTAACTTACAAAATTAGTTAAATTCTTTTGAAATATATTTAAAACCGGCTTTAAATTTATAGCTACTATATTATTTTTGAAATTATAGAGATTTTAAAGTACTACTTGTTATATAATTTTGGTGTAATCGGAAATCTAAGTACATGTGACTATATAACATTCATTAAATTTCATTGGTATTTTGGATGTGACATAAGATTTCATTTTTGGTGTAGTCGTTGTGTAATGCGTGTGGAATCCGATTCAAGAAGGAGGAGAGGCGTGCGACCGCCAGAAACTTAACGATCGCCGGTGGTGGTTCATCGGCGGCAGAAGTCCCGGCAGAGAATCCGTATAACGGAGGTGGAAACTATTACAGTCGTCAGCATCACTATGCATCGTCGTCGCCGTCGTGGGCGCATCAGAATACACAGAAAGTTCCATATTTCCCGCCGGCGCCGGAGATTGAATATCAGTTCGTTGATGACGTCACGGCTGCTTCGTTTCTATCTTGGAATTAAAAGTGACATCGCAACTCCGACTTCGATCACCTTCTCCACCATTTTGAGGAGATGAAGAAGACATTTTACTTATGGATGATGACAAAAATTATGATGATGATGATGAAAGGTCTTATCACACAAAGTAAAACCAGTCTTGGTCAAATTCATTATTATTTTAGTTTCTTTTTATTTTATTTTATTTTTCTTACCTCGACTCTAGCTACTTGTGTTTTCTTTTCATGACTTTTTTGAAAGCTATATCGTGTTAATGACATATACGTACTGTATAACCCTTTTCATGATGTTTCCACTTACTTTGACCGTGTATGACACATATATTTCAACTTTATTTTATCTCGTCTTTTATTCTTTAACATTTTTCGATGCAAGGTGAAGTGATCTAGTTTTTGCTTCTTTTGTAGCAAATATAATACCACCCTCGCATATGTTTCATATGAATGTGATTCTTAATTAGCCAAAAGGGAACTCTCTATCATTCAATTTAAGATATACATATTGATTTATAAGGTTATAAAATAGTTTGAAACACACTATTTACACACAAAATTCAAATTGATGGATAAAATACATCAACTAAATCTAACTCACTTAAATTTCTCGCCAGATGTTTAAAATGAATCTTGAAAACTAAAGTTTTAAACCGAATTCGAATGGTTTGTGTGGGGCTTTTAGCAGAGTTTTTTTAGGTAGTGAAGTTCATTACAGAGAAAATAAGTTTTTGCCTTGTCCAATCCACTGAAAAGAATTGTATGTTTTGTAGTCGTTAATTATCTCTGAATAAATCATAATAGAAATTCATGAATGTATGTGTGTACATGGCCAGATTCTTCTCTCCTAGTGGTATTTAATCACTTTTTATTTTGTGATTCAATAGCATATATATAGTAACCATAGAGCTTTGATATAAATATCCAACAACAAGAAAAGCTGGTTTTTCATGACTCGTCAGTTCACAATATATAATATCTAAACCACGGGGGTAAATGATTGCACGAAAAGAGACTTCGACATGGACAATTTATATCACCATACATAACGAACTTAAATGAACCTTACAATATGTGTAAGCCTAAGATATGACACAAACGTTCGCCTGAATATATAATAGGCAGGCCTTTATTGATTGTAGATTGCATACTTAAGAGTAGATGTACCATTGCCGGATGTTGAGAATATCTCAACCAATCCTGCAAAACAAAACAAAAAAATCCAATAAAGTCAACAATTTTATGATTTATTTCATTTTAAATTGTACAATTTGACTTCAACAGAAAATCAAAATTATTAAAAGATTATAAGTACATAAGAGATAAAAGTATTCCGAAATTGAGTAAAACAACATATTTTCTTGAAAAAAGTATGGTCGATTAAAATAGAAAATATATTAAAATATATTCGTACTAGAGAGTTAGTTATATATATATATATATAATAGATAAATCAGGATATTTTTTTTGGTAAAATATGATAATTTTCGTTATCCACCTTAATCTCTTTCTAAAACTAGTAGTATTTTAAACTATAAAGCATGTTACGTTCTATATAAAGCTGAACTAAAACACAAGATACTAGACAACTACAAAAATAAGTCAAGAGAATATCATTCAAAACGTACGTAGTGCAGTCGACAGTAGGAGATGCATCAACGGGCAAACTCGCTCCACAATTGCTAGCAAGGGCTTTAGCCAATTCAGGCTTCACGGTGACACTATTAGCCACTGACTTGATGCATTGACAAGCCGCCTTCTTATCGGCTGATGTGGTGGTCGCCGCCGCTAAACTCTCCACTCCGTCGCAACACGTCTTCGGTGGCTTTCCACTTCCGCTGGTCAAGTAGCTCACACATGGCTGCAAATCCTGTATCACAACATCGCAAGATATCACAGATTCAGAATAACGAGGTATAAAGAATATTCCCAGAACGGAGATGATCGCTAGACTTTTCAATACGCTTGTCATTGTGGATTTTAGGAAAAAGTTTAAATAAAATTCTTAGGGTTTTATTGGCTTCTTTTTTCCTTGATTTTGTAATATATGTTGAGTGAAGACAAGCGTTTATATATGCGTGGCGAATTAGAAAATATATTATTAAATTTTAGAAAATTATTAGATTTTGGTGTGAATTGTGATGGAGTGACAATATACAAATGTAAAAGTCAACATTTTGGTGTGACATTATTTTAAATATAATTTTTTTGGTCTGGGTAGTTAGGTTACATATATATGGCTTGTCAGTTTAGGTTTGTGCATGTTATATTTCTAATCGTTTAGGTACAAATTGTGACTACATTTACAACATTTAAAGATGACGTGTTTACTTACGTGTTGGAGGTTAGTCTATTAAATTGCGTAGCACAATAAATCAAAATAAAATATTTTCAGAATTTGAGAATATATAAATTGTAGAAGGTATGGACGTCGGTTCTTTTTTGGAGCAGTGCAGAACGGGACCTATATAGTTTATATAAGGGGTATTTAATCTGGTTTTCGGTTTTTGAATTTTTGGTTTATAAAATATGGTATCTATACTAAATCTAAATATATTATGGATGGTTTGATATGGTTTTAGTTCGGTTTAAATTCGGATTTTAGTCAAACACACATTAGCTTTAATTTTAAAGTTGTTTTGGTTTTAGATTGATTTTTCTTTTACGATTCGTTTCAGACTCGGTTTCTCATATATACAAAAAGTAGATCCAGTTGAAAACATATTAAAATATGATTCAGCTTTTTTTACTAAGTATTTCGTTTTTGTTTGGCTGAAATTCAAGGTATCTAGTTTAACTCCATTTAAAAACAGTGATTTATGTATTAAACATAGTATTGTTAACAGTTAGTTCTGCACATCAGAAAAGATAATAAGGCAAAGATCCAAAATTTTATAATTTATCAAAAGGAAAAAAAGGTACAAGATATTTATCCAAAAAAGAAGTAATGGGAGAAGAAGAAGATAATTCTTTTTTCACAACATACCGACAGAAATAGGAAGTGCAGATCTCTAAACTCTTGACTATATTCAGAAATTTCATGGAAGACAAATTATTAAGAACATCGATTGATGTTCTTTCTATAAAAAGAAATCTCTAACTATAAATGAGAAAATGTAAAAAAAAACCGATGTTAACAAATGTTAATCTCTAACATCAATTAATTAACAGATATTAATCTATCGTTAACTAATCCGTTAATAACAAAAACGACGACGTTTTGATTCAAATTTTTGATTAAAGTTTCAAAATAGAAAATTCTTAAATCAAATTTGATTAAAACCTTAAAAATATTTTTTTTCGATTTGAGTTTGAATTTTTTATTTTCACATCGAAAGCTCTTATCTCCATCTTCTTCTACAAATGTGAGTTGTAATTCTGGACAATCAAGTAGTGATAACAAAAGGCGTGAGTGTCATGGTTTTCCTTTGAAGTGTTATTGCAGCTTAGACGTCGTCATCTACACATCGACCACGAAACAAAACTTAGGAAAACTTTTCTTCCGATGTCCAAGCAGAAGAGATGTAAGTAATTTGTTTTGATTTTTTGTTTTTCGGGTTTTGTTGATAGAATTTTTCCGTTTGTAAATGCATGACCATTTGTTTAAATGGGTCGAAGATAGTGTGTACGAGGAGGTCGTAGATGTTAAAGTTGAGGTTGCAGACGTCAAAGTTGAGGTTGCAGTCGAGATTGAAGAGTTAAAGGCTAGGGTCAATGAATTGAAGGAAGATGGAATGTAGAGCAAAAGGGAAATCAAGAAATGGAAGTTGATGATCAAATTGTGCTTGTTGTGCCTTTGTTTTACTGTCATTGTCATTGCCATTGTGATCTTAATGTGTAAAACCAATAAACATAAATTTGTTCTTGGTTACTAGTGTCTTGGTTCTTTGTAATGTGTCTTTGGTAATGTGCATTTTGGTAATAAAAAACTTTGATTTGATGTGTCTATGGAAGTGCCTCTCAAGTGTATCTTTTGTTTTACAAGAACTGAATCTTACTTCTATCTTATAGAGACAAATGATCTGATTATGGAAACGACATCCACTAGCCATCGCAATATCATATGTTCTCCATCTTCAATAACTGAAGAAGCCGAGAACTATGAAAAGCCATAAACAACAACAAAAACAAAAACTTTCTTAAATTACATAATCTGACCATTCAAATATATGCGATGTATGGTCCATAGTCAGACCAGGAATCTTGTAATACTTTTCGGATTATTGTTATTTATGATCATCGTTTAAACATGTAATCTTGTAATCTTCATAAAAGAGATTTAAAATGCCAAAGAGAGTTAGAAAGAAACAAAAACCATTCATAAAACATTCAGACATGAACCAAACCAGTCAACATGAACAAAAAAAATAAGACAACATAGATTAGGTTCAGACAGATTCAACATGAACAAAAAACCAAAGATAAAACATATTCAAATCTACGTAAAACACTGAAACCATTGTGATACTTGTGCTTGTGATAGTGATCCTTGTGCTTGTGCTTGTGCTTGTGCGTGTGATCATTGATGAGGTTGTGATTGTGATCCTTGATGAGGTTGTGATATAAGTCCTTGTAGTTCCTAATTTAATTATATGTTGAGTCATAAGAAAAACATACATGATTTCAGTGAGGTTTAGAAAACAGAATACAAACATGATGTGCATTTTTCTGTGGTCGACCTCTTGGTCTCTTTGGTAGACTCACAACAGTTGCATTTTTGCACGACTGCTTGTTGTTCTCTTCTTCGTGGCAGTTAGAGCATATCATGATTCTCTTTTCCCTTGAAATCTTATTGTTATTTGAAGAAGACGAAGATTCATTTCTCTCTTTCCTCCTAGAATAGTTAGGTGGCCTTCTGGGATTGCCTCTTCTCCATGGTGGTGACAAGACATGTAACCTATTCAATCTAGGCCACAATGGTATCCCTTGGACAATTCTAATACCATCTCTGTATGTTTCTTGCCACCTTATCCTTGTGTAATAGTCATTGACATAGTCCTCAACCTTTTGTTTTTTCCCTATAATCACACTTGCAGCATGAACACATGGGATTCTAACCATCTGCTATTTCTTGCAACCACAAGTTCTCTCAACCATATCAACACTGTAGCCAATATCATTCTGATATACCTCATATATGTTGTTTCTGGCCATATATCTTGTGCAATATTGTGCCCTACCTATCATTTTCTCAATCTCAGCATGAGCTCTCTTTGTGAACCTTGTCTTCATCTTGTTAGCTATGTTATATCTCTTTTCATTTTTGACCACGCATTGCCTCCTAATATCCTTTAGCAAATCCAGCAAAGGCTTTCTACAAGCCTGTCTGATAGTCCTATTGAAAGAATCACTGAGATTATTGAGGTTATCATTGCAGCAAGTGCCAATCCTAAAGAAAGATCTCGACCAGGTCAGTGGATTAGTAAGTTGCAGAGATGTGTAAGCTTAAGGATTGTAATTTTTTAGCTCTGTCATACGATCAGTGAACTCTCATGTGGTGTAGCTGCATGCCATCTTCCAAAAAAGACGTTGTAGTCCTTGATCATAGTTGTCTCTCTTCCAATTATCCATTATGTGTTTTGCACATTGTCGATGCTCAGCTTGTGGAAGTATGTTATGGATAACTTTCACTAGACCCTGCCAAAAACCAAAAAAAGTTTAGTACCCTGCAAAAAACAAAAAAACAACTAGTCCTCATAGTAACAAGACTTACCAATTATTTATCGGAAATGATAGTTATAGTGCTCATAGTAACAAAACCCAAACTTACAGAGAGATGTCTCAAAAACCAGTCCCAGTTTTTGTCATTTTCTATTTTTACAACTGTCCAAGCAAGAGGAACAATCCTATTATATCCATCTCTTCTAACTGTAGCTAGAACATGACCTTTTATATCCCATTTTAAAAAAGCTCCATTTAATCCTATGATGGGTCTACATGTTTGTTTCCAATATTCTTTTTGTGATTTAAAACAAATATATAAACGGTAAAACCTCTATTTTCTTCCAATTACTGGCCCTGAGACTGTCTCAATCTCAAATTCTGAGTCTTTGTTCTGCTTCAAAACCTCTGCTTGATAATCTCATATTAGTGCAAACTGGGATTCATAACTACCCTTTCTTGCACTCATCACTTTGGTATTCGCCTTCGCACACAAGTCTAGAGTCACTTCCAAGTTATATTCCTTATTAATCTCAGCAACTATGTCGTATTTTTTAAGCTTTGGATTCAGTCTCAGCTTTTTCTCAAACAAAAATGCATTAGAAGACCGCTTCAACATCTTCGAATAGTCTGACCTCACACATATATTCTTATTGACATAAACTCTTTTTTGCATCTTATGTTTTCTCTTCTCATATGAACAATAGACTCTCCACGGACATTTAACACCGTCATCATCAACATAGCAACACTTCGCACCAACAATCATAGATTGAGACTTATAAAGTTTAATGTCATACCTTGTCTTTAAAGAGTATATCAAAACTGCAAGCTTGAATTCTTGGGGAGGTTGTAAGTTTTCTCAATTGCTAGCAAAACCTCTGGATCATTAACATCTCTACGACTTGTCTCTTCTTTATCTTTGTATTCTTCTGCGAGCTCGTCTTCATTGTCAGATGACAAAGGATCTAGAATCTTGTCATCGTTCCAGATATCATCATCATCACCATTGTCAGATTCAGAACTAGCTTCTTCTGCTCTAAAAACCTCCAGGAAGTCCTCCTCAATGTTAAAGTTCACATCTTTTTCAACACATACTGCATCATCAACATCATCGCAATCTTCATCACCATACACCGCACAGTCATCTTCACTGTCAGGCTCCATTTTAGACTTAACCTCTTCACCTATTCTTTTTCGTTTTCTATGCCGTCGTGGAGCTCGGCCTTTATCTATGGCAACAAAATTTGATACGCCTACAACTGGATGAGCTCGACCTCCATCAAAATCTTGAACGCCTTGCGGTGGAGCTCGAACTCCATCTCCGCCATCAGACTCTGAAACGCCTTGTAGTGGAGCTCCAACTCCATCTCCGATAACACTATTTGATTCGCCTCACGGTGGAACTTCATCTACAAGGCTTCCGTCAAACACAACTACACTCAGTGATAAGTCCGGCGGTGAAGATTTAACTCCATCTTCGACAACCTTAATCACATCCTTATTTTTCACTTTCGTCATTTGGAGCAAATAATGATAATCGATTTTGGGGATTTTGAATTGGGGATTTTGAATTGGAGATTTTCGATTAGGAATTTGGGGATTTTGAATTGGGAATTTTTGATTTAGGGATTGGGGTTTTGATTTCGACTTGAATCAAAACGTCATCGTTTTGTTACTAATGGATTAGTTAACATCTGTCAATTGGTCTGTTATCGAATTTAACACTGTGTCTTTTTTAGTTGAATCATCGTTCATGTATCAAAACATTACTCAATACAAATTCATGATTTAAATGGTTTACAATAATGTTCATATTTTAAATAGGCTAAATTTAAAAATTCGTGATTTTATTGATATTTTTTCAAAAAATATACATAAAGCACGATTGTTTATGATAATTATTGTTGATTGATAACATTACCGAATTGTGTATAATAGAAAAAATGACACTAATATTAAGCGAATATAAAACTTACCTCAATTGAAAACTGAAGAAAAAAATATATTACAATGTTACTAAAATTTCATAATTAGTAAATCAGTATTCATTAGAGTAATTTAATTAATATTAATCTGTCAAATTGTTATGCTATTTAGAAAGTTTTTTTTTTCTTTCTTATTATGCTATTTTGAAAGTTATTGGAAAAAGATAACAAAAAAAAAAGAAAGAAAAGTTACCCATCAAAAAGTCTAACAAGATAAATATTAAATCAACACGCAATGATTGAATGAATATATCAAAAATAACCCAACACCAAATACATTATAATTAATCCTTTACTCAAAAGTTTTAAATTCTTCACCTTCCATCTGCTATTCCATCTTCAAACATATCAAAAGAAGAACCAAAAACATAAAGTAAATACAATGGTGAACTTTGTGGAGTCACAAAAACCAATGTTGTACGGTCTTATGAAATGGGCTGGTGTGGTTCCATACACCGTGGAGATCGAACCAGGGACGAAGATGAACTTCTGGATCCCAAAAGAAACCCTTAAAAAACCCAAAAAATCTGACAAAAACTCTGCCGTGGAACCCAAGAAGCCTACGAAACCAGCCATTATGTTGATCCACGGCTTTGCAGCCGAAGGGATCGTGACGTGGCAGTTTCAGGTCGGTTCATTAGCCAAGAAGTACTCAGTCTATATACCTGACCTCCTCTTCTTCGGTGGATCCTACTCCGACAACCCGGACAGGTCACCAGCGTTTCAAGCCCACAGTTTGGTCAAGTCTCTACGTATCCTCGGAGTGGATAAGTTTGTCCTCATAGGGTTTAGTTACGGTGGTATGGTGGCTTTCAAGATCGCTGAGGAGTACCCTGAGATGGTTCGAGCCATGGTGGTGTCAGGTATTTACCATACTTTGGAAATCTTAATCTTTTGTATAGGGTGGTTAAAACGGGTTAACCCACCCATCATGTAGTGGGCTAAAATACAATAAGAACTTTTTTTATTATCAGGTTCAATACTTACGATGACTGATACGATCAGTGAGTCAAATTTGAACCAGTTAGGGTTTAAGTCGTCGGCGGATCTTTTGTTACCAACTTCGGTTAAAGGACTCAAAAATCTCTTCACCCTTGCTGTTCATAAACCCATGTGGTTCCCGAACCGGCTCTTCAAGGATTACATTCAGGTACCTACTCAAACTTTGCAATTTGTTATTTACTTGAACCGAGTAAGAATTTTATTTAACTAAATAACAGAGACATGGTATAGGATTATATGTACTTGTAGCTAGTTTGTGCTGTTGGCCTTGTTCTATTAACTCACGTACACACAAAAGAAAGACGAATGAGTGTATGTATATATATATTTGTTGGTTGTAAAAGAAAAAAAACAAATATGGATTAGTTAGGATTTTCGTTTAATTTTATAGCTAGCAAAACCTTTTATTTATTTGTGCAAAAGCTTATATTTATGAACCCATAATCAAGAGTTAATAATCAATTTGGATTGTTCATATTTCTTAATAAGAAAATAAATAATTCTCATTTGCTTAATAATATATTTTTGGCTAAATTGAAGGTGATGATTACCAATAGGAAGGAAAGAGCAGAACTGTTAGAAGCTTTGGTCATCAGCAACAAAGATGTGACCATTCCTCGTTTTCAACAGGTATCCAAAAATATAAGAAATTGTATGAAAATATAAAAAATTGTACACACGTAATTGTTTATTGCAAATAACTTATAGAGTTCCAAACTAGATTCGTTTTGATTTTCGATTAAGAAACAACAATTATATATTTTCACATACAAATACCATAAATATCAACTACGTTTTTTTTTTTGTTATGTAGAAAATACATCTATTGTGGGGCGAAAGTGATCAAATTTTTAATCTTCAATTTGCCAAGAACATGAAAGAGTAAGTTTTTTTTTTTTTGATAAAATGAAGGAGTAAGTTTCAATACAGTTATTTTTTAAAATTGAAATAATTACGCATATATATTATCCATTTCAATTATGTTTCGAAGGCAACTAGGCGAAAATGCAACTATGGAGAGTATAAAAAAAGCAGGTCATTTGGCACATTTGGAGAGACCTTGTGTCTATAACAGGCGTCTCAAGAAGTTTCTTGCTTCAGTTTATCCCAAAAACTAAATTCAATGTATGCAAGTGAATTTAAATTTAATAAATAAATATGTGATCCTCACAACAACACCGAATGGATTCATTTGGTTTTAGTTCTTCATTTGTCAAAAATAATGTAACCTCTTATATATTTTTCAAATAGTATAAATAACTTTCTCGATGTTGCAATTTTATGTCACTATTGTGTCTTATAAGAATCAGAGAATCATGAGGACCTTCTGTTTATTGGGCCTAATTTCCATGACGACAAAATTACCAAAGTGTCAATGGGTCAGACGACACATGGAGTCCAGTAAAATGTACTTTCTTTATCGAACTCTTGAGTTCTTATCGTGATAAAAATTTCCGGCTTTCAAGTTTTAATCTCTAGAGGTGAATGACTCTAGATAATGAGGACTAGGTTCCTAAGCCCCAAAAAAGAAAAACCGTAGCTCCAATTGTCTCTATTTTAGCTTAATGTATCATTCAAAAGTAAATAAAGAGTTTACGCACATTAACCATACAAAAAAACGATTTTCCAGGAAAAAAGAAGAATAAACCTAATTGGTTTGCTATTGACGTGATTTCTCCCTACTAATAGTAATTAGGACGGCGGCGAATCAACAGCCAAAAATACAAAAGTTGGACTGAAAACAAATAATTAGTGTGGGTCTTGAACCATAGTAAAAGCAATTAAAACTCAGTCAAAGAGTGCAAGACAAAAGGCTGAGCAATTGCCACGAGGCGAAACTATGAGCAAGTCCACCTTACATGCCCAAATGCATTACACGAAGTTCAATCCATAAATAAACATTCTTACTGTATTAAATAAATATGATTATACACAACATAATAGTATATGATTATTTCAATATTTCCCGTATCTAGTTACTCGGAAATTGCTCCATAACAAGTTGTCATTGCCGACAAGTTATGAAAGTAAAGGTTAGAAAGAGATTCTAACCCATTAACAATTCAAATTCATATAGAAAATATTTTTCTGCCAGAGTATCCTAATGGCTGATGCATTACTCCTAGTCATGTATTTCCTTCTTTTATTTTATGTTTTTTAGGTCAATTATATTTCTGTTTCTCTATAGAAATTATGTAAGCATTCTATATTATTGTTAAATATATTAAAAAGTTTTGTATTAACGATAATGATGAAAGTATTTATATGGACCATCTAACCCGTAAAGAGAGATCCATAACGAATAACTTAATCTATAGTAAAAAAAAAAAAACCTTAATCTAAAGTACGTTAGAACTTTTGAAAATTCTAAAATCATAATCTAAAAATATTTGTATTCTTTTTTGGGGGTATAATTTTTATATATGCTTTAGAGCTTCATCTATCACATCTAAGTTAAAATAACTTACTTATTTTCTGCTATCCAGTGGGAGTTTTGTCTCTGATCCTAATTGAGTAATTGGCATTCAAAGGATTATCCACTTATCCGAATTGGGAATATATTTTCATATTTGACGGCAATTTGGAAAACGACCAATACGGGGACGATGAACCTGATTTTTTTTTAAATAAGAAAGATGAACATGATTATGGGGGCTCTGATACCATATCTCAACTGACGAGGGAGAATCCACAATGAACTAAGTAAGAATCCGACGATAGACCATATTGACTAAGTCGGATCTCACGCTAACCGTATTGACAAATCGAGGGGGTTTATGGGCTCCAGGTTACAGCGAGCATCGTAGGCGCTACTCAGCCATGGCTCAAGCCGTTTCAATTAGGATCCAATACCCACGCCATCCCATGACAGTCGTGTTGGTTACCGTAAGATCAAACCGTCGTGTTGATCTACCGGAAAATTCTTACAAAGACCACCGGAGTTTCTTCCGAAAATTAAGTCATAGAAGCAGATCGTCAACTTATGAATGAAAAGAAAGAAACAAAGCTTATGAAGATCTATTGAAGTTCGGAAAACTTAGAGAGAATTTAGAACATGTTTAGAGCGAGAAAATTTTAGAGAGAAGTTTATATTATTTTTCGATGTAGATTAACACCGTATGTATTAGTGGTTTGAATATCCTTAGCATCGTCTGTTGGAATAGCGATGGTGCTGTCTTCAGACCAAAGGGTAGAACCTTCCATTGTAAGTGACGGTTCGGTAGACAGAACGCCGTTTTGTATTGATTTTCAGGTTGAACACCAAGTTGCCAAAATCCTGACTTGAGGTCAAATTTGGAGAATATTGTTGCTCCTGAGAGATGTTGGAGCAGCGATCTTTTGTTCGGTAATGGGAACTTGATGTCTTGAAGGTATTGATTCAATGGCTTGTAATCAATTACCAATATTAGCTTTCCTCGTGCTTGTTCAGCTCGGTTGTTGACGTAGAATGCTTTGCACGCCCATGGTGAGTTGGTTGAAAAGACTATTCCTTGTCGGATTAGTTGGTCGCATTCGTCGTTGGCTTGTTGCAGTAGGGCTGGAGATATTCCTGCGTGACTCGCTTTAGTAGGAGTTGTTGTCATATGTTCTTTGAATGGAAGTGATACAAAGAAGTCTTGGTTGAGCCATAGAGGAGTTTTGCATTTCGTCAGAAATTCAACATATGAATCTGCACAAGAGACTGCTACAATCTCCTTTTTGATTTCTTCAAATGTTGGAGCGATAGGATCTTCTATTGCAAATAACCTATGCAATGTTGTGAAAGCCTTGAATAGACCTTTCCATTTGATTCCTCCTGGTTCGATTGAAATATCAAAATTTTTCTTCAGTATATTGTAGGAATCCCATCCGAGAATTAAATATTTTCCGCGTGCGGATGATCCGAGGACTTTTATAGTGAATTGGCATCCATGGAAAACTTCAATCGTAAAGCTACATCCAGCAGCTACCAGATAAATGGATAACTAGCTACGAAAAGCTACATCAATCGGCTCAAACTCCGATTCAACTATTTGAAGCTAGCTTTCACACACGAAACGACGGTACAACTGAAATCAAGTTCGAGAAACCAAGATCATCCTCATTTCGCAAACAGCTGTTCACTCAATTCTCCATTAGAATTGATGAACACGAGTTCTACGGTCCATACAAAGAACAGATGCCAAAACCAATATCCTTTGGTCAAGACGGCTCTGTCGTATTCCCTTTCAAAGACGAAAACGGTCATCAATACTTTGATGTCTGTTCATGTTCAGCATGTATGGATGCTGATTACGAATCTGATGAAGAAATCCGACAAAGAAGAAGAAAAAAAAAAGATCCTCTCTATCAAAGATATCTTGATGGCGATCCTACAGTCGGCACTTTAGGCGAAAGAACCGGAAGATACGAATTCTTGGTCCAATACTCGGACAAAAAAATGGAAAAAGACAAATATGTGGATACAAAAGTGGACGCTTTAAAGATTCGGAGATGCACTATCACTCAACATTCAAAGAGATCTTAGCCGTCAAAAGAGCAATCGAAAAGTTTGAATTTCATCTGATAGGACATAAATTTCGAATCGAAATGGATATGTCTTCTTTTCCAAAGATGTTACAATTCAAGCAGAAGATGGTCCCGTATCAACAGCTCTTACGATGGAGTGAATGGTTTTCAAAGTACGACTTCGACACCGTCTATTTAAAAGGCACGAAGAACATTCTAGCCGATATGCTCAGCAGAAAGCCTCTCCAAGGCATACACATTATGGCGAGTTCTTCATCATCAAAGACATATTATGACTTCGACAACAACATGCCAAAAGACGTGAAGCCTCTCATTACAAAAGGACATTTTCGAGAAACTTTGCAAAACAGGATATTCCACTACCAATCAATCATCTTAACAAACCACGGGTTCTACGAAAGATACATTGCACCGCTAGACATTCATCCCGACTATCCGTTCGCTCATCTGTACAGGATCGAGAACAAATATATGCCGGAAGAAGTTCTTTGTTTCCTCTGGTATCTCTGTGCAGTATACACTATTGGTATCTCATTCGATATCAAATGGTTATACCAGTACGTCAACGAACAACAAGGTCAACAAGAAGGACTTTCAACATTCCTCACATGGTTCAACCCGCTAGTCAACTGGAGTGGCAAGCTACGAAATTCAGCAAAATCGATGCAAATCCCCTACAAGAAACTCAAAGAACCATGTGGTCTAAATCCTTTCTTTAGTCCACACACTATCTATTTTTTCCATCGACCAATTCAAGTTAACGACAGAACCGCAAAGGTTCACGCACTACCCAACCTTATTCATCACAAGAATTTCAAGCATGGTATCACCATGTTTTATACCATTTATACGATGTAGGAAAAATCATGGTTCCAAAAAAAAAAAAGACAGATTATGGTTATTGTTGTAGAATTCATTTCTCCTATATATTTGAGTTTTCAAATATATATAGTTGTTTTGTACGCAATCAAAATCTATAATATCGATTTAAGAAAAAAAAAATCCACCTAACTAAATAATTTTCTCAACAATATACATTGTGTGAATTTAAATCTGAATGGTAACATTAGCATTGTATTGTTTTTTTTCTTTTTCTGTTTTAATCGTTTATGTATTATAACTTTACTACTTTGTTACACCCAAAAAAAATTATTTGAGAAAAGAACAAAATAAGCTAAATATTTTTTTTTAATGAATAACTACAATGGGTATTATTAGATTCGTTGATTAAGGAAAAAACCTCCGAAGATGGAACTTTCCACACAATCTTTATATACACTATTTTGATAAGCATATGACGTTTTGCTTTCAAAGTGATTAACTAGCTAGTTCATCAATTTTCTTCAGTTTTTAATATTTCACCGATGTTCACTAATTTATATGTATATTAAAAATATAGTATATTATATTACGGCAATTATAAATATCATTAGAATTACACTTTCTTTGTTTATTGGTTTTTCAATCGAAAACTAAGTATGTTAAAATAAAACTTGGCTATAGTTCTTACCAATCTACTATTCTTTCATCTCATAATACATTTATAAAAACGAGTTTTTGAACTAATATCCTCAATGCGTCACTATTTCGAACTCCCAAAATGTATGTTTCTTGACAAAAATAAAAATTTTATGAGTCTTTGAACTCTATATACGCCATATAAATCAGCTACTCTAATGGATTATCTAATAGAAAACTGTAATGCTTCATTTCTTTTTTCGATAGCCAAACTCTTAACGAATTCCAATCATACAAGATCATTTGCTAACTCTATAATGATAATTAGTAGTTTTTTGTGGGGTTAAAAATGATAATTAGTAGTTATTGACTCTGAGCCCAATTCTCGCGGACGCATTGTTTATTTAAATCTAATTTGGAGTCCAAATCATACAAACTGCGCCAAAATTATACTATCCAATAACATACTGAAAATTATATATTATCCAACAATATTCGTTTTCTTCTTCCCTTCTAAACTTTTGAATATTATTTCTGGAAAAGTTATCATTAGAATTTAAGAATCTCAAAATATTAGTAAAATAATTTCCGTCACGAAGTACTAATATTGTTTATTGTCAAAAAATCGAGTTAGATTTCTCCGAACGTGTGGCCGCGAGGAACAGCATATGGGATGGGACATGTCGCACATGAGCAATTCATATGGGATGAGACATGTCGCACATGAGCAATTCATACAGTTACATGTATCTGGACCCCTAACATATCAAATTAAAATAATTGTTCGACTAAATTAGAAATAATCCTTATGTCCTCAACGACTCATAATCATTAGCGATACAATCTTTTTTGGTTTTCTATCATGGTCTTGTGATCTTTTGGCTCCATTTTAGAGAAATCAACCATAACTAAAAACATCGTTTGTTCAACAATACTATATATTATTATTTATAAACTAAGTGGCCACATATTCAAAATCGTATAACTAAACCAAAAGTAAAGTTTCTTGTACATATAATTTAGTTAAAAAGTGAACCAAACTAAATCAAAAGAACCGTTTAATCAAATTATCAACAAACTATTATGCGGACGACTAGACAATATGACATGACAGATTTTGAGTGTGCAATACTGGATTTTTTTCGGTTAAAGATTTTTAAAATTATATTTCCCAATACTGGATTTCTTCTCGAATGAAATAATAGTTCAAGACTATATGTTTCATTTGATAATGAAATACCAAATTTGTACATATACATGGCACCCACGTTATCACAATAGACTACATGTGTGGTTGTGGAACAGAGGCCAAACTTATAAAAGATACAAGCGATTCATTATACCTGTAAGATGGTTTGGCGATAGATCAATACTCAACTTATGTGGAAGAGCATATATCCTTTTTGTTTCTTCATAGACACCATTGTAGATCTTTTAGTGTTTGTGTTACGGATTATTGCTCCGAATTTTAAATGAGGAAGGGTCTGGTTGTATTTGGTGGACCGTTTGTGAATCTTATTTTTAGTGCGAGTGACCATCGAAATGTTTGTTGGCAGTTGTAGGTGGCAAAAAGGATGAGATCTATTAGATTATATTACAAACGAAAAAAATAAAGAAAGCAAATATTTATATATAAAAATTTAAATGAAAACTTTTATGTAAGAAAGCAAATAAACTTTTTGGTTTAACATTTATATTTTAGGTATTAAAAGTAAAAAGAAAATTTAGAGCAAAAATAATATTATATATATATATATCATGTAGAACGGCATGTTTTCTCTTTGTTTATTTTTCGTTTTAATATTTATATTTACTGCTTCTCAGTTTTACAGATAGATTCGTCACTTCCTAGTCTTTTCTGCGTCTCTCAGTGTAGCAAAGTTTTCTGAACCCTAGAGGTTGCATTCTGAAACACGAAACCGGCCAAAACAATGTCGTTTACAGCGTTTTTATATTTTATTGTTTTGTTTTTCTTAACTGTAAACATGCATTTAGAGTGATCACTGATTTTTTATTTTGGCTAAGACCATATGTATTGGAAGTTTTTAAAAAAGGTTCTTAACATTAAAAAAATATAAATTATATTGGGAAACATGTTTTAAGATTTTTTTTTTAAAAACCGATTATTAACTAAGAATTTTAAAAACTAATTTTTAAAAAAAGTATTTTAAAACACATGTACCAATACATTTTATAAAAAAAATATTGGTAAGAAACTCATGTACAATAGAAATTGTATAAAAGATTATGTTTTAAAAGACTTCAAGGATTGCTATATTGCCTTTAACGCTCCATTCTTTTAAGGCATGGATGCATAGAGAATTTTTTCTCTCTTTTGTGGTATTCATGACCTGCTTAGTTTTCAAATCATCATATTTTTGATCACTATCTATTGGAAGCTAAAACCAAAATCTTCCGCTGGATAGGCGATTCATATAAACTATTATTAAAAAAAAAACTAAAACGTTATACAAAAATCAGAATGACTAAAAAATTGCAACTTGGATTTTTAGATAATTAAATTTTAGTTTTTTTCTTACTTGGGAAAAAAGGAAAGTAATAGGATAGTTAGTTTGGCATACATATAATTTTCATTATATTTAGAGCATAAAAGATATTTGAAATTCTTTATAC
This sequence comes from Cardamine chenopodiifolia, assembly GCA_963922655.1. Taxonomy (NCBI): domain Eukaryota; kingdom Viridiplantae; phylum Streptophyta; class Magnoliopsida; order Brassicales; family Brassicaceae; genus Cardamine; species Cardamine chenopodiifolia. Next base: position 1,071,232 of record OZ000469.1, read on the forward strand.
TGGGATATTTTATCAGCCTTTAAAATTTTATCCGTGTTAGTTGTTGATGTGTTTTTTTGGATTATCTCAAAATACCTTTTCACAGCCTAGTTATATGGTTGATTGAGTATTTGTATTATTTTTTACGATCTAATGAAATAGATATTACAAAAAAGTATCTGAAAATTTTAAAATTTAGTATTTATGATTTATCTCGGTTTTGACAGAATAAATTTTCATAGTTGATTTATTTTGTAAACTTATGGCTATCTGAAATTTTTAAAATCATATCGAATTAGATAAACAAATTGAAATAAATATTACGAATATTTTGACCAATTCGAATTTTGGTTTATGTCAACGTTCATAAGGCATACAATATTTTCTTCTAATCTATAAACAAACATTTTGACTGCACTATTTGTTCAGTACCGATCCAACTAAATCTACTTATATTGCTTATTAAATTACACTAATCGCATCAATTATACTATTTGTTTAACTTACAAATATTCGACTTATTAATTAAAAGAAGATAATTTACGAGTATTGCTGCGACCAATGTGCGGACACTGTATGATAGAGAAACAACGTGGCACTGTCTGCGACAAGTCCACATCTTGTTTGATAGTGGACTCTGTTATTATTGGCACAGACCAAACCCACTTGCTTTCCACATTTCTCCATTAGATTTTCTTTTCTCTCTTGAAAATTGATGGGCAATAGGAAACACAATTCAAAAATCTCTCAATCCCTCTCTCATTAATTACTAAAGACCTAAACTTTATCTTCTTTTCTTGCTGGGTTTATTAATCACTTCTTAAATGTGGTTAGATCCAATTTCTTCTTTAATTTAATTACTTGTAGACTTGAGATTAGTCTAGTAGGTTTTGGTGGGCTATGTAAAGTCAAAGTCAAATTTTTAAAAGGTTTGAACTTTGTAAGAGATATTTATCATCCTCTTCATGTTTCTATAGCTTATATTTAGCTTTATGAGAAGCTAAAGCTATGATGATTTCTTTAATCAGAAAAGCTTAGGGCTTTGGAGAGAGATTAAAAGAAAGTTTTAATCTTTGTTTAAAGAAAAAGAAAGATTAGGGTTTCAGAAGCTTCAAGATTCAAAGATATGGAGGTTAAAGAGAAGATGGAGATGTCAAGACGAAAATCATCAGCAAATCATCGTCTTCCTCCGTACACTTACCCCCAAACCACCACCAAAAGAAACAGGTCAGACCCGGATCCGGATCCGGATCTTGATGATACCAATCCAATTTCTATAGCTCCTGTTCCAAGATCATACGCTATGCCTCAAACTGATTCTCCAAGGAAGGTGAGATATAAAGAATGCCAAAAGAATCACGCTGCTAGCTCCGGTGGACAAGTGGTCGACGGTTGTGGCGAGTTTATGTCTTCCGGTGAAGAGGGCACGGCGGAGTCTCTTATTTGCGCCGCTTGTGATTGTCACCGGAGTTTTCACAGAAAAGAAATCGATGGTTTGTTTGTTGTCAATTTCAATAGCTTTAGCCATTCACAGAGACCTCTCATTACCCGCCACGTGTCTCCGATCATGATGAGCTTCGGCGGTGGAGGTGGCGGTGGTGCTCCGGCGGAGTCATCAACGGAGGATCTTAACAAGTTTCATCAATCTTTTAGTGGTAATGGTGTTGATCAGTTTCATCAATATAATCACAAGAAACGGTTTAGAACAAAGTTTAATCAAGAACAGAAAGAGAAGATGATGGAGTTTGCTGAGAAGATTGGTTGGAGAATGACAAAGCAAGAAGATGAAGAAGTGAATCGATTTTGTCGTGAGATTAATGTGAAACGACAAGTGTTTAAAGTTTGGATGCATAACAATAAACAAGCAGCTAAGAAGAAAGATTTGTAAGAGACTATTTTACTTAAAAGACTTTTTGTGTTTGCATTTTGGAAAAGGAGATTTGATTTTTAGATTAAGAATTGTATAACAAATTGATTTTAGAGCTCAGCATAACGATCTCTTATCTCTCCAGCAACTTGAGATGCCTTTGTCTTTACGGCTTCATAAGCGTTTTTTGTGGATTGTTTGGCTGAAACGTATTTTTCGCCGACTTTTTTCATTGCTTCTTCGAATCCTCTAGCCGCTTCATCTTTAGCTTTCTCTGATTTTTCTTTCATATAATCAATAGAATTATTCATTACTTCTGTTGCTTTGTCTCTACCACACTCCATTGCACTCTTTGACCTCTCTTTGGCTCCTTCATAGGCTTCACCGCTCTTGTCCGTCGCCATTCTGATCACATCACCGGTTTTGTCGTACCCGTAACCCGCCTTTTCATATGCAAATTCTTTTGCATCTTGCGCCTTTTTGTAGGCGAAGTCTTTGGCCTCACCAGCTTTCTCATAACCAGAATCCTTTGCCTTTTGCGCACTACCATAAGCAGATCCCACCTTATCATAGGCCATGTCCTTGGCATTGCCCGCATTCTCATAAGCCATGTCTTTGGCTATGCCCGCTTTCTCATAGGCAAAATCCTTAGCTTGTCCTGCCTTTTCGTAGGCCATGTCCTTCGCATTGCCCGCCTTATCATAAGCCATATCCTTTGCATTGCCTGTCTTATCATAAGCGAAATCCTTGGCATAGCCCGCTTTCTCGTAGGCCATGTCCTTTGCATTTCCCGCCTTATCATAGGCCACATCTTTGGCATAGCCTGCTTTCTCGTAGGCCATGTCCTTTGCATTGCCCGCCTTTCCATAGGCCATGTCCTTTGCATCACCCGCTTTCTTATAAGCCATGTTCTTTGCATCACCAGCCTTATCATAACCAAAGTCTATCATATTCTGTGCACTCCCGTAAGCAGATCCTACCTCATCATATGTGAAATCTTTAACTTGTCCTGCCTTCTCATAGGCCATATCCTTGGCATTGGCCGCCATCTCATAGGAGAAATCCTTTGCATAGCCCGCTTTCTCGGAGACCATGTCCTTGGCATCACCAGCCTTGTGAGAAACGAAATCATTTGCGCATTGTGCCTTGTTCTCGGCAAAATCCTTGGCGTGACATGCATTGTCGTAAGCAGAGTCTTTGACGTATTGTGCCTTGTCATAAGCGTAGTTTTCAGCGGCTCGGGCCGCTTTTTCTACTTCCTCCTTCGTTTTTTGATAAATTCCTACTTCTTCTTTCTTGCTACCAAATCCACTGGAATAAATAAGTAAAACGTTACATCTCGATCCAATGAATCTAAAGATTTCATAAAACACAACCGGAAGAAGACATTACCAATCTCAAAACACTTACTTACGATCAAAATGACAAAATTGTATACCGATATGAATCAATTGGAAAAAGTAAGTAAAACTTTACCTCTCAATCCCTCACCTAAATACGTGCGTATATATCCAATGTTGTGAACAAATCTAAGGATTAAAATGATATTACCAATCCCACTAAACACGTACTTATTATGATCAAAATGAGAGAAATTATAAACCAAATTGAATCAACGTGATGGGTACGTAAACGATTGATTCGGTTAGAAGTGAGTTTAAGCAATTACTTACGTTGTTAGTTTGTCGGAGACCCAACCTGCCCATGAAGCGGTCTTACCTTTGGCGTCTTGAGCAGTCTCCGTCGCCATTTTCTTCGCCGTTTCGGCGGCGATTTTCGCGTCCTTCGCCGGAGTATCTGTCCATTTCCCCAAAATCCCCTGTTGCCATGTCAGCACCACCATTACCACTATTAATACCAATGCTGTTCTTCTTCCCTCCATCTCTTTTTAACCTGTGGTTACGGATCAAAGTTCTACAGATTTGCTTTTGACCAATTTTTTTTCTTTTTCTTTTTCAATGTTTTGATTCTAGTTCCAATGTCCTCGAAAGTTATGGTTATAGAGAAAAGGTCCAAAGCCAGGACCAGAGGTCATTCCGAGAAACGGTTATTGTTCGCCACGTGTTTCAACGAGGTTACGTGGCGACCAAGACTGCGGTTTTGTTGTTTTAACGAGGTTATTACGTGTCCTATAATACGGCCAACCGTGTTCCCCTCACAGACCAATAAAATTAGAGGTCACATGTTTCCAAAACGGTTTGCATAAGCAGACCGGTTAGCCTATATTTAAAATCGGAATCCAAATCCAACTAACCGAAATTGAACCAGTCACTCAAACATGTCACTATTCCATTTATAGAATAAAATCTATTGTGAAGAGGGAAACATACAAAAAAGGATTCACGGTAATGATTGGCCGCCTTCACTCGCAAGTCTGACTCTTTGGTGGTGTTCTTGAATTTTATAATCCACGATCTCTTCAAAAAGCTGTGAATCTAAGACACAATCTGGTCGTCCGTAAACCGCAGCTTGAACACCAGCTACAAGCTTAGCAATCTCACGACCCGAGAAGCCTTCAGTTTTCTTCGCTGCTTCTCTGATTACTTGATCGGTTAGATCTCCTTCCACGGTTATCTTCTGTGACTTCTTCTTGAACAAATGGCTCCATTTAAGGTTTGAGTCTTTGTCACCTTTCTGCTCTTCACCCTTTAGGTACTTGTTGAGATAAAGTTTAAGGAGCTTGAAGCGCTCTTCTTCACCAGGTAGGGGAAACTCGATAACCTCGTCAATCCTGTCAGTGACTGCACTGTCGAGATCACCGGGTCTGTTTGTGGCCAGGACAAGAACTATATCCCGTGACTGATCACCAGTTCGGAAGAGTAATGCGTTGAGAGCGCTGCGCTGCGCTTCACTCATGTAAGTGCTATTACGTCTGCAATAAAAGATCAAGAATTTGATATCTATTAGAAAAAACTCGGGAGATATGATAGAAGTAACAGTGAGCTCTAGTAGATGGATAGTCCACTGATCTTCCTCGACTAAACACATTCTGCCACTATGTTGGTAAAAAATGACAATCTGAGTAAGATATATAAATTTTGGTTCAAACTGTATTCTATATCATAGAGTTCTCGTAGATGAGAAGTACTAGAATATCAAAAGGCTTTAGAATAGAGGTGACTGCATCTTACTCGCATAGGAAAGCATCAGCTTCATCGATGAAGAGTAGTAAGCCTCTGTTTGATTTCTTTGCCCAATCAAATATCTGATGGATTTTTGTAACAGCCTGTGCACCCAGAGGAGCCACATCTCCTCCTGTCATCATAGCATAATCAAGACCCTGCAGCACAATATAATGGGTAAATATGTGAGACATGTAGTTGGTCAATCTATTCTATATTAGATTCATGAAGGTGGCTTTAGTTTGCGGTTGCATAAAGAAAACAAGAATGTAGACCAGAGTTAATTGCATAAAGAAAACAAGAATGTAGACCAGAGTTAAGGAGAGTAATAGCTCACCGACTTCCGAGCAATCTCCCTCGCCACCATAGTTTTACCCGTACCAGGAGGACCATAAAACATCATGTTGCGGAATGGCGCTTGATGGGACTTGGTATTCGCTGTAGCTCTAGCAAGATGCTCAATTCTCTTCTTTAATGAAGGATGGAGGATGACATTATCAAGTGGCTTTTCTCCTTCTGCCCCTGCAGCTGTGCTAAACCTTGAGATTTTGTTCTTAAACTGAGACACCGAGCTAGCCCATGGAAATCTACCCATTGAAGATTCTCGGATTAGTGATGGCTGCCCGAGAATCCTGTTAATATAACCCCAGGTAACCCTAGCACCTTCTCTGTTGTCAATAAAATAAAAGAACAATGCAAAAGGTTTACATTAGGCTTCTTAAATTACAACTATACAAGTTCTATAATGAGATGAATTATGTGGTTACAAGATGCATACCGAGTTGTGTAAACTCCAGCAGCTAATGCTGTAGCTCCTCCAACAGTCATAATCAGCTTATTTCGATCAGTTAAAAGGGTCTTGACACCCCCTGCCAAGTTCAATATAAAAGCAAATTTATAAGATGCCTCGTATTTTAAAATATCATAAGCATATAACTTCAAAGAGAAGAGGATTTAAATTCCCAGCTGATTATCTTCTAAAAAATTCCTTAGAAAGTCAATTAATTTCAGAACAGTCTAAGCATAACAAGATTTGTATATCTCAGGAACAATGGTTATAAGTTCCATGCCTTCAATGTGACTGAATGTTGTGTTGATAGCTGCAAGCCATTTCTCCCTTTCACCATTTATCCTATCCATAAGCATTCTTCTATTCTGCTCTTCACTAAGTTTGGCTTCATGAGCTCGACCTTCAGCCTCTGCCATTGCTTTGACACGAATGGTTTCTCGCTCAAGTTCAGCTCTCTCTTTCTCAGTCTGCCGCTGCTGTGCTTGAATCTGTTCTTCTGTGGCGATTCTTGCTTTCTCTTTCCGGATAGAAGACTGCTCTTGCATCTTAACCAATTCAACGTTATGCTGTCTCTGAGCTTCATGATCAGCCTGTAAAAATTCCAAGTCAAAGACTTCTCAGTAAAGGAAAATCACAAGGACGGTCCTTAAACTGCTAAACATAGCTTCACACAAATTCTTTCTAATTAAGTACCTGTTGTCTTTTCCTAGCTAACTCATCCTCGTATCGAAGCATTTGCGCTTTCGCCTGTGCCTGTTGCTGCAATAAATTCCTCTGATCCTCAGCCAATTTCCGCTGTCTTTCCTATTCATACAAAGCCCCAAAAACAATCATAATTGCCGCTTCTCGGCTTAAATTTTACATCACTGTAAAACCTTAGATTGCAACAAAAATTTGAAGCAGGGAACAAAGACAGACGATTCCAACTAGATGCACATAGATGCAATGAAATTAGAGAAACATCATATCAAATTTGCAGTAAACAAACGCCAGAAGGAGAAAGTTACTAACGATGTCCTTGTGTGATTGAACAGCTTCATGCTGCATTTTCTCAGCTGCTAATTCAGCTAATCGAGTTTTCTCCTGCTTTCGCATTAGATCAAACACCTGGTGAACACAATACATGTAAGCAATGTCTCTACTCTATAGCTGGTTGATTTCTAGAAGAGCTTCATCACCTGTTTGGAATGAGGAGAGCTATTGATTTCACGAAGAGCTTTAGCACCTCTTTCCAAGGACTCAGGATCGAAACCAGATCCTTTAGACTCAAGATCTTTAGAGTTCGATGAAGACTGATCGGCTGGAGAATCTGCCGGAGGTGAAGAAGAGAAGAAGGGAAAGTAAAAGCGCGAATCAGCGTAGGCACGATTCTGTGGTATCGACATTGAAGTAAACGCAGCAGCTATCGCCGCCGCGGAACATAATCTAGAAGCAGCCATTGAATTAAGACTAAAAGCAATTCTCCCACCTAATTAAGAAACAAAAATCCTTCTATAGTTTAAAAATTTCAGAAAGAGAAATGGTGCTCTCAAGGTTTATGGAAATGGTTGTGGATAGTCGTCGGAAATAGTTTCTCCGGCAGGCGCGACCATAAACCCCACGGTGGCTAGGTTATGAGCTTTGAGAAATCGGTTGTTTGGAGAATACTCGAACCTAGCGATGGGCTAAAATTTAAATCTGGGCCCATCTTTGAGCCCGTTTTAATGCCCAGTTCAGTTATGCCTTTCCCAGGCAGAAGGTTTGAATTTTGAAACTTTGGGTCAGCGTTTGGGTTTTTAATTTACAAAAAATATTTTATAAAAGGGTATACATTTAATATACTTTAACATATCATAAAAATTAAAAAAAATAATATAAAAACAGACATATATTGCGTCTCAAAGAATTGTTAGTACTATTTTCTACTTTTCATTTGAGCATTCCGATTTGTTTTGTCCATAAATTGTTTTATTTATAAAATATATAACAAAAATATTTGAGTAATAGTTCAAAAACTGAAATATTTTTCCAATGAAAAATAAATGTGCATATATAAAATAAAAAATGGACTAAAATTTGTAATTTAATAATTTATATGCGGTAGTTATGAGTTTGTTTTTAGCTTAAGAAGATAGAAATTCGAATTGCATTACATGTAAAGTTCCCGCCCAAAATTTCTTTAGGAACATTCATCTTCTTCTATTTCATTTAGCATCAATCATTTTCTTTTGCTTGGTTTCAGTGTCAAGAAGTTATGGACGGAAAGCAAAATGCTGAGGTTATAACTCTAGGGTTTCTTTGTCGAATTCGATTTATAAGAATTTTGATCGAGTGAATGTCATTGAATCCGAGACTGTTAGCTATATGAACTCAAATTGATTATAGTAATATGATGGAACTGAGAGAGATTATTACATCGTTGATACAGAAATTAAACAAACGCAATAGAATATAAGCAAATACATCAGGTTCTTCTTTCTATATATAGTTTCTCTCAAATGTCTTCTTCTTGATATATAGGTCTTTTCGGATGAATCCTAATGGCTTCAATTAGTGTTACGGTACCTAGGTTGTGGATAGCGCCCTGATTCAATGTCATTGACATCTTTAAGGAGCAACTCGTAGTGTCTCCTTACCTCTTCAGTTGATTTACCAACTGCTCTTGCAATGTTTTGCCAACGTTCAGGAGTTTCCTTGTCGAATGTAGCCAACGCCATTTCGAATTGCTTGTCCTGTTTAGCTGTCCATGATGAGCTCGAGCTTCGGGAAGTGCTGATTGAATTAGAAGCCATTAGTGAAAATGTGGGAAGTGTATGATACAAAAAAGGAGGAATTGAGAAATGTAAAGAGATGGTTTTGAGTTGGTTTAGTTTGAGAGAGTGTGGATCTCCTTATATGTAGAAGGAAAAAAGGCATTGGTGTGGGGTACTTAGCCAGTTGGAAGAATATATACTTTGAAATGAGAGATTTTTAGAGTGACCCATATATTCTTCTAGCAACCACATAAAATTTTTAGTGAAGGGAAAATTTTTGATAGAAGCTTGACATGATGATGATGATCATTAGAGTCTAGTCCCTTAAAGGTTTAATATTTTAGTGGAATGAGATTCTCTTGACCATTTAAGAGGCTTCCTTTTTATTTGCTAGTATCCATACATTTTTACCAAATACACTATTGGACCCTCCCTTACCTCTTTCAGTATTTAGGATCTTATCATTAGTAGACTTGATTTAACCCCTATCGTATCATATACTATTCATAAAACAAGTGATTGTTAAGCTTGTGTTTAACATTTTAATTGTAGTTTCCATCTAGTGTGATTGAGAAATTCCTAGCTCTCTATAAGTTATTGGATTAGCAGTTAAGTGGTAGATATGTCTTTTCGCGGGCTGATTAGCTTTGTTAAAGACTTCATTCATTGCTCTTCCATCACCGGACTGTGACAAGAAGAGAATAATGCCATTATTAGTCTCAAGCTCTTTGAGCAACTTCAGATATATAATCTTACATTTACTGCTTTATATTCAGCATCTATAGAAAAAAGGAATATTGAAGCCTATTTGTGTCCGATGCTTTAGCTAGTAGCAGTTGTATGTGAATTATTATGCTTTGTATTTTTTAATTTTCTTCCAATTTCCATCTTGTGTGATATTTGAGAAAATATCTATTGAGTTCCTCTTTGTAGTTAAGTAATAGATATGCTTTTTTCGCTGATTAGATCTGTGAAGACTTTATTCATCTTTTCTTTCATCACCGGACTGTGACAAAAAGAGAATTATTTCCATTATTGGTCTCAAGATCGTTGAGCAACTTTAGGTAATCTTACAATAACTGGTTTATATTGAGCATCTATAGAAAAGGACGATGATTTTGTGAATCTTAAACCCTATTTATGTCTGGTGCCTTTAGCTAGTAGGTGTACGTCAGAACATGATTCCAATTATTAGATAATAAGACAAATCTCAGACGACAGATAAGTACTATAAGACATTGTACTTTGGCATAATCAGAGATTTCAGCTCTCTAAAACATGTTCATTCGGTGGTTACCGTACGTGGGTGCCACGGAATAACATTCTTTGACAATGATAGGTTCATTTATTAAAAACACAAAAATCAAGATGATTCGTCATGCATTAACCTAAGCAAGATTATTTTTTTCTTTTGTGCAGCTTCTTCTAAAATCTAAATTAGTTCTTCTTGCGTAAACCTCTTTGATCTCTTGGGATTTTGTTCTTGCATCGACCTAGAGATGGGAAAAGCAGCACATTTTTTTTTAGGAGAATATTCAGATGTTCTTGTCTTCTTTTCTAAGAAAATTTCTGCTTTGAACATGGTTAGAGAATCGGATAAGTTCCAAATCTTAGGATCTTATCTTGAAGAGATCTTCTGCGCCTGTCCTACGCTTGTTGTGCTTCTTTGTTTACAAACATTGTTCAATCCTCAGATTCTTCGACTACTGAGAAGGTGAGAAGTTTGGAACTTTGGTAACTAAAATTTGGTTACCCCTAACTTTCCCTGGTGTAGGTTGATTCCTCTAGTACTTGCATCTTGTGTTTTATTTGTAACCATTTTTTTTGTTATCATGTTTGTTACTACTTATTATGAAAATAAGTAAATGACATTAAGACTGTATTTTGAAAATAGGTTACAACAACTTATATATATGGACTGTATTAAACTAATATTTTTATATAAAAATATGCAAAATGGCTTCTTTTATTTCTCTTGCAACCTTTTAAGTCCTGCATGTATAATGATACTAAAAAACTTATTTTGTTTTTTTCGACTTGAAGAGGCATTAGTGACCTTGTCCTTTGAGCATATGTCTCAGACATCTAATTTGCTTTTGTATATGGCTTTGAAGTGTTCCATGTTATTTAAGACTGCAAATGGTTGAGAGTCGCTCTCTTCCCTTTGATTTTTTTTTAACATTTGGATGACTAAGTTGAGAAGGGCTTCAAGGGAAGTAGCAAGTTTTACGCTTCCTTCGTTTTGTAAAGATAAGATCAATTCAAAATCTAAATATCGAGTCTACTTGAAATAACTAGCACATATTTTCTTTAAAAATGACTCTTCTCACATCAAGAAGAGGATCCAGTTTACATCATCCACCTATCACTTTATATTTTCTTCAAAGGCACTATTTTTTCTTATTTCATACCAGAAAATGACAGTACATTGTGGATCTTTCTATATATTCGGAGTGACGAAACTCGATTTATATTGTTCCCCCCCCCCCCCCCCTACTTTTTGACTAGTATTGTGGTTAAATTTATTAATTTCAGCGTCAGAGAATTTTTAAAACACAATCCACCAATGTTTCCACATGTTCTTTTTCAACCCGCACAAAGATTTTTTCCCATACAATTAAAAAAATAAAACTTTTGTACGTAAATTTCTTCTCTGGATAATACATAAGCAATTTTCTCCTGGTTTTCAAATAGTATATAAAAGGGATTATTAGAGATTAAATCAGTAGTATTATACGTAAATGTATATAAAAGTAAGGTTGTACTTATTATATATATATATATAGTTTTATTTACGGACAAAACGAGAAAACTTCTTACAATTATGTTCAGAATAAAAATAAAAGTAAAAAAATTCTGTCCAGGATAACATTTAAATCTATAAAGGAAAATGTTACCTTTGCAAATAATTTATAAGAATATATAAATACACTCGAATAATGTTATTCGATCTATTACCCGTGCGGGTGGCGGTTCACTTAGGACATTTTATATTTAGGATATAAGGTTAATAGTGGCGTAGTGGTCGAAATCAAAGATTCTTAGACTGTTTGTGCCAAAGTAGATCCTCCAAACCATTGATAATGCAATACAGTGTTATTTCACTGACAGTTGGTTGTTACTGTCGACTCTGTCTATAGCCTTATATGGGCCAGATTCGCTATGATAAAAGTAAGTTTTATTTTTTTATTTTTTTATTTTTTTATTTTTTTATTTTTTTATTTTTTTATTTGATCAGATTCCAATCTTTACATGATCCTTTCGAAAAGTCCCACCACATTCGATGTTGTGAAGATGTCCCCTCGTACTCCACGTAAAATTTTAAACATTTAATTTTATATGGGAAAAACTTGAATCATGGTGTGTACGTATGTATATACATAAACTAATCCTCCTAATCAAATCTGTTTAAGAGATTATAAAAGAATATTACTAAAATTTGATATTATGATTTTAGTGTTCTTAAAAGAAAGGATGCAATTTTTTTGTTCACATTTTTCATGCAAAAAGAATTAAATTTTAAAATGTATAAAAAAATATATTACCGATGACATGTGGAATGTTGTTGAATAACTTATACTAGTTTATTTACCAAAATATATTTTCTATAAAAGTTTCTTTTGTCAACAATACTTTGAAACTATAAAATAATTTTTTTTGACCGGTTGCTTTATATAAAAAAGTTTGTTCTGGCCGAATAGACTAAAATCATCATCTCTAAAATTCAACCGACAAAAAAGTTAAAAAAAAAGAGAGAAAAACCAGAAAAATAATCTCGTAACTGACGAAAATCGTCTAAATGGTGGAGAATACATGACAATCTTCAAGAGCATGTAACATCTTATACATTGAGTTCCCACTAATATTATCTTATCATCCGGTTGAATGTAATTTAACCTAAAACCAAAATGGGTTTAAAGATCTGGTTTTAGTTAGAATTTAATTGCTGATATTCACACATTTGTACTGAACGAAACTTCTTTTAAATGTATAACGGATTGAATAGCTATTATAGCAGATAACATACAACCAAGAGCTTTTTTCTTTCTTTTTCTTTTTGGAGTTTTATGTAATTTTTTTGGATAAATGGATTTTATTACCAAAACTAAATGTGTAGACTGAAGATTTAGTAAAATTAGATCTTTGGCTTGACCAGTATCATGAAAAAAAAAGAAATAGTTGAGCAAACACAGTTTTAGTGGTGGTGGAGGTATGAAACTGGCTGTGGAGTGTGGCAACAATAAGTTCTTCAACTTTTAAGTGCAAAGGAATAAGCATTAGTTTATTACCAAATCTGGTCCAGAATCCCATTTATTCTAAACTAATTCAATTTGTCTCGTTAGAGAATCAGCACAGGAATCGTCCGGAGATAAGAGTTGTTTTTGTATTGGGCTTGTAATCTAGAAATAAGAAAAATTGTAATCTATTCCAATGTATGTGAGTATGTTATAGACAAAAAAAAATAAAAAAAGGTGCTTTTAATAAAGTGGAAAATCAAGCGTTTCTTCTGCTTTTTAATGTTAAAAAAAAAATTTATATTGCACTTTATCAAAAAAGATTATTTATATTGTTGCAATTAATTTTTCATATGATGTTCGGTTGAAAGCAAAATTACAAAAGTGAGTGAATGAAGCTCTAAAATAAACTTGTACTGTGAGAGAAGGAAAAAAAATCAGTTTTGGAATCTTCAACTATGGCTGGAAAATTCTGAACCACATAGAGAATAGCGACTAAACGCGAATAAGGCTGCCGGGAAAACATGATTTGGTTGGTGAAATCGGGCATTTTAAATTTATTATATAGACGTTTGTTTTATTATTTTTATGATATATATTATATAAATATAAGATTAATTTATGTATTTTTTGATAATATATTTAATTGAATGAATTATAAGATGTACAAATAATTTATTTATTTTTTTGATGAAAAAATCGACTTAATTTTATTGATTTGAAGTTTTTAGTTTCATAAGAACATTCGGCCAAAACATTAAACTAAAAATAAAGAAAAAAAATATATATATATATATGGAATTACGTACGAGTCAGATTTTTTTTTCTTCTTTTTGAGAAATTCTTGTGATATGCTTGTAACGATCCAAATTTATAATATTTGAAATACGAATTTTGACAGATTTCACTAGTCTATTTTGACTATGTTTTGAAGATATTTTTGTTTTGTATCATAAGCTTAATTTTAAATTTAGATGATGTATTTTTATAATTTTCTTAAAGGTTTTGTTCTGTGAGTTAATGTTTCTCTACTAATTTGATTTGAAGAAACTAAAAAGCGAAACTTGAAATATGCCAAAATAATAAAACTGTCGTGTAAAGTTGAGTTAATGGGCTTTAGCCCATTTAATATTCCCGAAGAGTGAGGGAGGCCCTTATGGAGTTTTGCTGTCGTCTAAGTTTTTGTCAATTGAGTTATCCGAGAAGCAAAGCACGTATTCGTTCGTTGCTGCCGGTATCGGTGAGTAATTTATGTTTTGATAATTAATTCTGATTTAAATGTGAGTAGTTATGTTTTATTTGCTTTGATAACTAGTTGTATATCTTGTGCCTTGTTTAATCGTGAGTCTTCTTGCTTTGATTATGCTGATTTAATTGTGAGTCCCGTTACTTATTCAGTGATAATCATTATATGTATGTTCTGTCGATCTATTTGTGTTAGTTGATTTCGGTGTTAATTGATCTACTTAACATTACTCTGGTATGTTGCTTGGATTATAGAAGTATGCATTATATATTTGCAAATGATCAAGCAAGTAGATTTATATATTTATTTGGGCAACAATTTTTTTATATATGGATGAGAAAAATTTTGTTTATCAATGTGAGCAAGTAGTTTTTTTTTATTTGATATTAGTTAAAATATTTTTTAGAAAACTGTTATTCTTAGTTGACTTAAAATCAAAAAGTATTACTATCAAATTGAATATGATTAAAAAAACACGCATAGCCGTAACAAAAAAAGGTGATTTGGATTAAAGCCTGCTATATCGTTTACATATTTGTATTGGTTTTTCTCTTTGCTTATAAAATGATCACCTTGTAGTTTGTACGTACTCATGATTCACACATGTTAGTAAAAGACACTCTAATAAAAGTGATGTGCCCTAGGATTGTTTTTTTTTTCTTGAATGTTGTATGCCTTACAAGATCATCAAATTCATTCAAATCATAGCGACTATATATTATAATTACAAAACACCTTAATCTTGTTAGAGAATATACATCTTAGATGTGAGAAACTTTAAGACATTATATCATATGACTTGTAAATAAGAAAATTGATAGAAAAAATATGAATAAGAAAATAGTTATTACTAACTAGGATTCGTTCAAAGGATTCGTGAAAACAGTTTGCCTGAAGCATCGTTAAGAGGCATAGGCAGTCAAAAATCAAAATCGTGCGCAATATCCATCTTCTAGTCAGCCCAACATTTTCTCTTGTTTAAGGAAGTAAGTCCGTCCAATCCTCGGCCAATGTTTTAAAGTTAATTCAATTTGGTCATCAGTGAGATTGAAAATAATAACTTTATACTATATATATATATATATTAATATTAACAAGATTAACAAAAAATGTATTAATACTAACAATAGGTAACTAAATTCTTTGTTTTAAATAAGAATTTTAGTTAAAAATGCAAAAACTAAGATATGAACCAAATAACAACACCTCTGCTGTGTAAGTAATCTGTAAAATGTGTTTTGAAGTTTATGGTGAGAAACTTATGGTTTGGTCTAACATTATTATTATTTTTTTCAGTGAACAGTTATTTGAAAAGATTGTCTATCTTATTATTCTTTGAAAATATTATATTTTTATTTTTCTAAAAAAGTGAGATTCTCGAAAAATATAAATATAAAAACGGTTGTTTAAATTCCTTTGAAGATACACAAAGCGTAAGTTTACTTTTTTGTACTGAATTTGGATGCATGCATGAAAATTAAAGCGTGGTAGTTATGTTTTTATTGAGCGGTATAACAGCAACTTACTATCCATTTTTAAGTGTTTTCAAGAAAATTGTAGAAAAAGATATCAATGAGAATAGTATGAAAATGCAACTTAGGGAGGTATTTCAAGAATATGCAAAGATCATGAGCATCCTTCTTCCTAATGGTATGAGGTTTAACTTCCAACTCTAGTTAGTTAATGTTTTTTTGCATTTCTTCCTCCTGTTTTGTTTGGCAAACTTTTTTTTTTCTTTCTTTTACTCGTTTGGTTACCTTCATATAGTAATTTCAGCTAATGTTTTAAAGTTAATTCAATTTGGTCCAATGAGATTGAAAGTAATAACTTTATAGTTTATACTATATATGTATTAATATTAACAATAAGTAACTAATTTCTCTATTTTATAAGATTTTTAGCTAAAAACACAAAACTAAGAAACCATCAATATTTATCATTTTTACATAAAACATTATTTGATATTTTAACTAAAGGAATTCAACCAATGAAGGAGATATTATAGAATATAAATAGTCAAAAAGTTAAATAAATAGGAATTGTGCATATATTCTTGAGACAATAAAATAAAATAAAACAAATAAACACTTCTGAAACATCTAATAAAAGAGACAGATGAAATATTTTATAAATTAAAAAATCGCTCATCGTGGTAACCATCTATATTGAATATAGAATTAAGGATATGTTTGAAATTTGGAAATGGATGACAATAAAATCTTAATATATACTATTACTCCAGCGAATGGAGAAGGATATAAGAATAATGAGTGGGTATAAAAACCAACACTCTCATCAAAAGCAATGGTCTCCTACCTTCCAATCACTTATCTTTAAGCCCATTGTTTTCCTTTATATTTTTAATAATGGTTTTATGTTCCTTTTAATTATTAACATGTCATGTTCTAAGTTTATTTCTAAAATATTCAATGGTTGGTGGTACACTGTTCTTTGTTGTCTTTCTGTATTATCTACTCATGGGTTTTCTTTTGATTCTTTTATGGAAGACCTTAGATGACAAGATCATTTGCATGATCTTAATGTCTATATTTTAAAAATTAATATTATAAAGAATATAAATGTAAATATTCTAACAGTTGGCTGGAGTAGCTCAGTTGGTTAGAGCGTGTGGCTGTTAACCACAAGGTCAGAGGTTCGACCCCTCTCTCTAGCGTGTTTTCTGTTTTGGTCCAAAGTCAAAATTTGCTTTATGAGTCCCATTGTTAAAGTTGAAAACGTATAATTTACCATTCCCCATATTTTCTTCTACCTAAAGCAAATCATAGATCTTCATTTCTTCCAAATAAGATCCAAAGCTTGTTCGGTTAGTTTCTAACTTTTTATCTCAACTTCTTAAAGAAAAATTATTCATAGGTTATTAAGGTTAAACACTGTTAAATATAAGTTTTCTTACATCAATTCAAATCAATGTAGTTTGTTTTGGTTCGCTTTGTGAGTTTAAACATAAATTTCTTTTATAGAACCAAATTTTTTTTTCTTTTTTAAATTTTAGTTTGGTTTAAATTCGATTAGTCTGACTATCTTATAATCAAGCATCCAACCCAAAATAAATCTAGATGTATTAAAGTCTCTTTCTCCTTATAAGCTCCTCTCACAACTTGAAAAGGCAAAAAAAAAAGGAAGAAATAAAAGAAAACGTAGCGAAGAGAAGAAGGGACAAAGAACATCTAAATTTAGTGTTCGTAAGGACATGCCCACATGGTGTGGGTTATGTCACTTAGACCCCACACCTTCTCCTCTCACCTTCTTTGCTCCAAACCTTTACTGTTATCAAATTTATGTCCCTCTCTTCCTTAGATACCGAATCTTTACTACTATTTTATGTAAATTGTTCTTGAGCCTCTCTTTTTCTCGTAGTCATAGTCAAGTGTCTAAAAGCTGGACCCGATTTATCCACCAACACTAATGCTAAATCTATCTACAATTTTCGACATTCAAATAGCTACCATTTTTCGTAAAATTATCATAAATTTTCCTTAACTGTCAACTTATGAGGACAAGTCGCAAATCAATTACAACTGTTATATTTTGAGAAATTATATTAAATTTGTGTCTCTATCTTTAATCTATGAAAGATGAACTTATTTGATAAAAGAAAAACCAATTACAATTAAGAAAAACTATCGCTATTGTTGGAAATTTTGTTATGAGTACATATAAAAAAGTTGTGGCAGATAAAAAAACTGTGGTAAGGAAGTATTTATGTATAGAGAGGTAAGAGATAACAAATGAGTAAATGAAATTAAACATTTTAAAAGAAAAAATTAAAAAAAAAAACATAAAGAAGTAGGGGGACCTATGTGTGTGGGTCAATGTTGTTTTCTATTTAAAGCTAAGAAGAATGATATTCAATGGATTAGTTTCTCCCAACTCTTTCATCTTCTCTAAGCAACCACCCAAAAACAATATTACATAATTTAAGTTTCTCCTTCTTCTTGCATTTATAGCAAATCCTCTTTTGCTTTAAACCCACCCCAAAAGAAATTTTTTTTCCCCCTTCTCATTGTGTTTGTACTTTTGGTCTCACTTTAAAAGATCATATATATAAATTGAAAGATATCTGCAGAGAACAATATGTTGGAAGGTCTTGTCTCTCAAGAAAGCTTGTCCTTAAACTCCATGGACATGTCTGTACTTGAAAGGCTTATATGGGTGCAACAGCAACAACAACAACTACAACAAGTTGTGTCTCAGAGCAGTAATAATTCACCTGAACTTCTTCAGATACTTCAGTTCCATGGAAGCAACAATGATGAATTGTTGCAAAGTACTTTCAGCCATTTTCAAATGCTTGGATCTGGTTTTGGACCAAACTGTAACATGGGTTTTGGTCCTCAACATGAAGCTATGGATGGCTGCATTTCAAGAACAAGTAGCTCCCAGATGGAACCAGTGAATACAATGGGGGCTATGTTGAAGAACAATGATGAAAACAGAGTCATTGCCTTGAAAAACAAGAGGAAACAAGAGGTTTGTAAAATCAAAATTTGGGTAGCAGTTATGTTATGTTTTACAACATGGGTTTTGATTTTTGTTTCTATTTAATATTGTCTCAGGTTAAGACAAGTGAAGAGGAAAAGACAGAGAAGAAGATCAAAGTAGAGGTTGAGACAGATTCAAGCATGAAAGGAAAATCAAACATGAGTAACACAGAAGCATCTTCAGACACTTCAAACGAGACATCAAAGGGAGCTTCAGAGAATCAGAAGTTGGATTATATACACGTGAGAGCTCGCCGAGGCCAAGCCACTGACAGACACAGCTTAGCAGAAAGGGTAATAAAAAGAAGTTTCTTGTGTTACAAGAATCAAGATATATCTAGGGTTTCTGAATGGATTTGGATTTGCAGGCGAGAAGAGAAAAGATCAGCAAGAAGATGAAATATCTGCAAGGTATTGTCCCTGGATGCAACAAGGTCACCGGAAAAGCTGGTATGCTTGATGAGATCATCAATTATGTTCAATGTCTCCAGAGACAAGTCGAGGTAAGTAATGAAACCATGATTCTCTGTAACTTCATTTCACTATTAAAACCAAAAGATAATAAGTCTAATCTCAAGAGACAAAATTTTCAGTTCTTGTCGATGAAACTCGCTGTCCTGAAGCCAGAACTGGAGCTTAACGTGGAAGATGTATCTGTTAAACAGGTGAAAACACATTCTATAAACCCTCAAGATCAAATTGTTATTACTCAAGAACCTATCATAAAGGGTTATGAAATTTCAGTTTCAGGCTTACTTTACAAATCTTCCAGTAGTTGGTGCTTCAAAGCAATCAATAATGGTCGATGTGCCATTGTTTCCATTAGATCAGCAAGGATCTCTAGATTTATCTGCGATAAACCCGAACCAAACAACATCTATTGAAGCTGTAAGAAAATCTTTATATGAAACTAAAAACTTGTCTGATCATTATGTGTTCTTGTTCCTTGCCAGAGAAGTAACCTATCTTTATATCTCTCTGTTTCAGCCATCTGCAAGCTGGGAAGCTCAGTCACAGAATCTCTACAACGCATCTAGCTTCGGGTTTCAATACTAATAAAGATACAACATATTTGAGACATCAATCAATCATCAAAGCAAGAACCAGATTCCATTAAATTTGATCATCAAAGTAATAATTCGCAATTTGGTTCATGGAAACAAAAAAATCCAGCTTTTGCATTATCTTTTGATCCTTTTTTCTGATATTTAAACCAGAAGAACTGGAGATAGCAATCCAATATTGGTCTTGTCACCATCAATCTTTGTGTATAGAATATATAATATATAAAGAGATAGAAAATATATGTTTTAGAGAACTTATATTATGTGTTGAATAAAGAGAGAAAACTCTTGTGGTGATTACAATGCCTTGTTTTTGGATATTTTATATCTAAGAAATTTATTAAAATTTTCTTGTTTTTTATTTTATTTTCTGCAACTTGTAAAGTTCCGATCTTTCTAAGATCGCGTTGTCAACGAAATGTATCCATCAATATGTTCGCATTCGAAGGGTATGGGTATAGAATTATTAGGTGGCCATGATTTTATTAAAATAGGTGAAAGAAACCATTGGATGATCGAGTAAAGGGTGTCTAGGCGGCCGATTAATCAAGTTCGATTTTACCTCCAAATAATTTTTTTGGATCATCTATTACATCGTTATTATCAGAGATATATCTTATATAATTTTAATACGATGATTATTCGATTATTTGCAATAGATACGATTATGATTAATAACTTTTTCAATTGACGATTTTACGACGCAATTTTCTTTGACAAAATGTTCTGCATGTATGATATTCTTATGATGGACATGCTCTCTGCATAACACTTGGATCTACGATGGACGGTTCTGCACGTACGACATTTCCGTGATGGACATGTTCTCTCCATAACACTTGGATCTACGATGGACGGTTCTGCATGTACGAGTCTATTTGCAACACTTTGTAATCTTTGAAAAGCTTTATATTCTTTAATTTGCAAGAATCTGCACTTTGTGGGTTTGAACACCATACCTGGTGTAGAATTCTTTAAATCTTTAACCAATGAGTGTTTTTACAATAAATTTTTATTCATTAATATAAATGATTATCCAGTTAATTTATTGTAAAACTAATTTAACCATTAAGAAATTCCCTACACATTTCGTTTAATCATTAAAAAAAGTTCCTAGCTCAAAGACATCATTTTCAGTCATTTTCATACAAAATTGCATTAACATTTTGTTAAAATTCACAATTAATTACAATTTTGCATCGAATATTGCTTCCAAAATGCAAAAATTTGTTAAAAACGAACAACATCAAAAATCATATATTTAGATTTTGAATCTGAATGATGAATCTGAAATTGAAAAAAAAGCTGGTCCCTTATAGAGGTTTTACTGTATTTTGATATGAAAGAATATAAATATAAGATATGACATGGTGTTTAAAATTGTGATATTTTTAATATAAAAGAATGGTATTTTAGACTTTTGAACATTTTGGATGCAATTGCTGCATTCAAACTCTAGTTGTCATTACATCCAAACTATCTAATTTTGCATATAAACACAACTACATCATTTGACATAGCGAACAACCTTTCAGGCATCCAAATAAAGCAATAAAAAAACCCCTAAAATTTTATTTTCCAACTTCATCAGTGTACTACAAATTTATTACTATACCACTATAGTGATATATGTACTGTATAATGGTACTGATGGAGACATAAGCTCTCTCTATATTATCATAACATGTTTACTAAAAGTAGCTTTCAAGATAACAAGTGGGTCAATGTTCTTTTCTCATATCAATTTTTCCAACCAATGATCTAATTATGAACTGTCTGATTTTGACAAGATCTATGACAAGATATTATCCATAACCAAAAATAATATTGGAGGTAGTTCTGAAGTAGGAGTAGTTAAGAGATTTGAGAAGATCGAAAGTCGAAGATTGAGAACCACAGAGAGTGGGCATCATTGTGGTTGCAGAGATTTTTAACCAAAGTGGACCTTTTGTTCTTTCGGTTCCAATGAGTTTTATTTATCTAGACTTCTTGTTTTAAGTTGTTAGAAATCTCTTCTATATTATTTGAAATTTCCAAAAGGAAGAAAAATACGGGGAAGTCGTTATCACAAAAATGAAAGATTTTTTCTTGTATAATAAAACTATATATACAACTATATTTTGTAAATAAATATTTACATGAAACTTCATTTATAGCTAAACTTAGTATTCAACTAGATTTCACAAATACTTTCCGCCGGACTCTATATTCAGCCGTAAACCATTATCATTTACACTCCTAATCTCTAATAAAGTAATTATTACTTGTATCTATAAATTTAATTTTGTAAACATTTACAAGATATGTATATTAGTGTGAGAGATATTTTTTAGATAAACTATATATTAATTTTTTTTTTTTTGAAAGACGCATGGTGATGAGTAGTTAAAAGACTTATAAAAGGATTAAAATTAATTTAGTTATCTCCTCTGGGTTGTGTCTTATGAGACATTTCAATTTCCACGTGTTTAATATTTTAATATTCTCTTTACTCAGAAAGTAAAGCATCATGTCGTTTCCATGTAACAAAAACAAACATCATGGCGTTTTAAGCGTTCATTAACGACACACGACAGACGACGAATTCAAAACCTCGTTGAAGGGTTTTAGCAGAAAGTGGTGGAATCTCGGATCTCGGAGAAGAGCTATGGCGACAGAGTCATCGGAATCGGAGGAAGAAGGAAAGATTAGAGGAGGAAACGATAAGCTAATTGTAGACGACGATCTAAGAGAGATGGGAAAAAACGCTGCTTGGAGTGTAAGCTCTTGCAAGCCTGGCAATGGCGTCACCACTCTCCGTGACGACAATCTCGAAACTTATTGGCAGTTGAGAAACAAAAAAAAACCCTAAATCTCAAATATTTCTTCTCTATTCTGTAAAATAATTCAGCTTTTTGTTTCTGAATTTGCAGATCAGATGGTTTACAACCACATCTGATTAACATTCAATTCCAGAAGAAAGTGAAACTGCAGGTATGATTATGAATCGATTTACCTCAGATTTTTTTATATTTTTTCGTTATTTAATTTGACCCCTTTTTTAATTATGAAAGTTAGTGGTTCTGTACATTGACTTTAAGCTTGATGAGAGCTATACGCCAAGTAAGATCTCTATTAGAGCTGGTGATGGTTTTCATAACTTAAAGGTAAGATTTTTTTTCTGAAGAATTGATTCTCTAAATTTCTGATGGATAGATATGTTATGTTGTGTCTCCTTCTCTTTCAATTGGTTAGGAGATTAAAAGTGTGGAGCTTGTTAAACCAACTGGTTGGGTTTTCTTATCTTTGTCTGGAACCGATCCACGGTATGTTTGTTTCGTATCAAAGTTATGGTTTTGTGGTTGTTTCTTTACAAGAGTCTAAGCTAGCTGTTGATAAGATGAGCAGAGTGTTTGCTACAATGCTACTACTATGATCAGATCTTTGCTTCTCTTTTTCTGCTACTATTAGGGTTATTAATATTGCTTAGACATGTCGCTAGCAAGTTCACTCTGAGATATGTTGGGATTCGAATATCAGCTTTTGAGGTTTCACTTAGTAAAGGTCTAAACTAACTTCTGCTGTCACGAGTTGATTCACACAAAGGCTTGAGCTGATAAGTTTAAGGTCCTCTTCTCAGGGAAACTTTTGTCAATACATTTATGTTACAAATAGCCATTTTGTCGAATCACCTTAATGGGAGAGATACTCATATCCGCCAGATCAAAGTTTACGGCCCTAGACCGTGCGTCTCCATCTCTCTTTTACTGACTTATTAAACTCCCCACATTATATACTTTGATTTAAAGTTGTTCTTGTGCATGATTCTTGATCTTTGCCATTGCAGTAATCCTATCCCCCGCCAACCATTTCAGTTTACTTCGATGGAGTTTCTCACTTATTCAACGCTGAGATGAGAGCTTTGGGCAGGAGAAGTTTGAAGAACATGGACTGTGAAATACCACTTCAGTTGGATCCCCATGAAGAGTCTACTCACATTAGGTTCTGAAGCTTAAGAGTTTTATATGTTGTTGTGTAATGGCTTCTGTTTATATATTACATTGGATATAACAATCATAATTTCATTAACCTTATCCACCAAGACCCCCATCAAATGTTTGACACAGTGAATTAGGAAGAGGCTGGTTTGAAGCATAGTTTAAAAGAGCTACAACAATCTACATACAAAGAGCTTTTCATGGCTTGATGCATTGAAACCTAAAGATTAGAAAAGCCTTCTATGATGATTTGCAGAGATGGATTTTACTCAAGGGGTTTAACTTTACCCTTCACATGCCGGTTTGGTGTCAAAGCTGCTGATGCATATAACAAAGGCTTGAAAAGCAGAGAGAGGGTAGCGATAATCCATGGTGAAAATGTCCTTACCGATTTTGCCAAACTGTAAGATCACCCTCTCATGTTCTTCAGGTGGCGCATCCAAAGAAGAGTCAATGTCTGCCACAAGCTGGAAGTTCTTAACCGAAGCCACGGTCACTCTCCCCTTGAAGTTGAGGCACCAACACTGCAATTGCTCATGCCATCTTGGGGATTTGTTTTTGAGAACCAAAGGCTGGTCCATCAAGCTTGGAGAAATATCAGGGATTTCTCCTTTTGCTGAAGGCGAGGAAGAGACTTCGTCTTCTATAACTTGAACTACTGATGGTTCAGTAATAACAGAAGAGAGGGGTATAGAGTCCATAACGCAATGCATTCTTCTAGGTCCCCTTGTGCGAAGAACATTGAGCTCATAGGTTATGTTTCCTATGGTATTGCTACTAGCAGGTAACTTAGGGGACGTTTGCTTAAGTCTGCGGTTAGATTGGGCTTGTGCTGTGGGTAATGCGGTTTGGTTGTCATATATTGTGAACTTGGTTCCCAGAAAACCAGACCTATCCCACAATACAAGTAGATACTGTTTAGAACAACGAGCTCTCGATAATCAAACAAGCCTTAGGCAAATCAAATACAATTGCTTACCTTAGTTTGCCAACATAAGTGCTGCTGCTTCGTGAGAAGTTATTCGCAGATAGTGAGATTATAAAATCTGTGCACGTCGCTCTTCTACTTCTTCTTGCTGCTAACAACAACTTATCGTTCTCTGCCTCAGCTGCAATTCAAAGAAAAAGGATCATCATTAGAACAACGATTTCCACATTTTGTTGTAGCAGTTTCATAAACTTTGAAATAAGGATCACTCACAAGGCATCAAGCCATAGTAGAGAATATATGTAGCTGTTGCTCTGTGCCTCTTAATAAAGCATTGAATAGGAGAGTCTCGTGGCCCTGGCTGCTCACAATCAAACAAGAATCTTAGAATTCAAAAATAAGTGAGCTTTGAACATGATGATATGAACAAAGAGTACCTGTTTCAATGAGATTGGAAAAGTGAGCTTCCCACAAATCTCAGGGATTCTAACAATCTCCATAGTGATGCCTCTCCATGATTTACAGACAGAAGCACAAGAGACAACAGCTGCTCGAGCAGGCCAAGAGGTCTCACTCTCTTCAACCCTCCGGATAATGTCAAGAAGCAATTCAGGAGGCAAAGAAGCCCATGGACTCTGAGGGATGTTATCTAGTGGTGGAGCTGTTTGATCAGGAGCAATGTGAGACGATTTTGACCAGCTTCGCTTTGAAATACCTCCAAGTCCATCTCTTACTTCCTTCAGATCACGAAGGATGCTTTTCAAAGACATTATCTCTTCTCAGCATACCAAAAACTCCTCCAGAAACTGCAATCACTCAAAGTTTTATGTTTTTAAAATCTGAAGTTCGACACTTTCACTTTTCTTTATTCAAAAAAAAAAAGTTCGACACTTCACATACAAAAACAGAGCCTAAAGATAAAAACTTGGGATTTGCAAATCTCTGTCAAATGGGTAGCGAGAAAGTATGAAGAGAGCTTGAAATTCGATAATCTTCTGAAAAAATCTCAGATTCACATTATTGGAATATATTATCTATTGAAAATTACTCAAACCTCAATCTTTTAATCCGACAAGAAAACGTAACAGATCCAGGAACAGAGGAAGAAGAAGAAGAAGAAGAAGAAGAAGAAGAAGAAGAAGAAGAAGAAGAAGAAGCTTCTTCCCCAAATGCGAGAGGAAAAACAAAAATGAGAAATGGAGAACTAACCTCTGATGAAATCGACGGATCAAAAAGACAAGAAATTTGAAATCTCTGGAACGGGAAATGCAAGATGAGATCGGAGGCAGCTTCTTCACCGGATTTGAGAGACCAGATCGGAGAGAGAAAACGAAGAAACAGAGACAATCATCTGCTGTTTCCTAACGGATTCTTCGACGCTCGTCGTCTCCGGCAAGAAGGACAAATTCGCCAGTCAAAATCTTGTCATGATTCCGTTGGTCACCGGCTATAACGCCGTCGTATGACTCCGCCGCCGATCTCACCGTAGGTAAAAAAAGAGTGGTCCCCACCGAACGAAACCTATTTCTGTTCTTACAGAAAGAAAAAAGGGATCCGAAGTCTCCGCTTTTTCTTATAGTTTTCAAAGAAACGTTAAAGGCAGAGAAGAAGAAGAAAGAGAGATTGAGGAAATTTTTAAATATATAAATTGATTTTCTTAATATTAAATAAAATATTATAGTTTTGGTCAGAATAATTTAGATTTCGAATAGTTGCTGTGAACGGGATGTACTAAATCATTGATGGATTAAATCATCTATTTTACATAATCTGTTGCGGTATTATTTTTTTTTGTAAAAGCAGATCGCATTATGCAGCAGATTTTTTTTCTGTCTACACTATTACAACTATAACTTAAAAATGGTAGAGAAATGTAATATAATCCGCAAATCCTTTTATCCGTCGCATCCATTCAAAATTTCGATAGAATGTTTTTTAAAAGTTTGAGTAGTAATTTTGTTATGTCCAGCTAAAACTAACATTGATGTTATTTTAAGAAGAAGAAAATACAAGTCTAAATGTTTTATTCGTATGATATAGATATTTTATCCTATCATATAGTAAAATTATTCATTGTCTTCATTTGATCTTGTAAAGCATTTGTTTACTTTACGTTTGTATTTGAGTTTCTAATTTACCAACAACATGTTTTTATGTTTGGGTGTTTGTATAAGAAAGTTTATAGTGAAAATAAAATAACACTTTATATAAAATATGGATTAGTTTATTTATTACCGATTAATTTTGAATTGGATAGTCATGTATAAAAAAATATTATATTTTGAAAATATGTTAATCTAATTATTCAAGTCAAAATTGATGCAATCCAAGTTAGTCCGATTGATCTGATCCGAAACCAACCCTATCAGTCCGACGTAAAGGTGACTTGATGCAAAATTGATCTAGGTGATCTGATTCAGAATTAATCTTATAATGAATTTTTATTGAGATAAATGGTAAAACTAACTTCGAATAATAGTAATAAGATTTTTAGACTAGAAATGAGTTACAACGAAAATTTTCAGTCTACATTTTTTTTGAATAAAATCAATCTACATTTTACCAACTAGTTTTAAGGTGGAAACTTATAAAACTTGAATCACTATATATATATTTTTTAATTTGCATCTATTATCTTTTCAAAAATGTTTTATTTTCAATTGCCAATAAATCTTTTTTTCAATTCAATAAAACTCACAATTCATATTTTCCCGTTAATTTATCACTATTAACTTTAAGCTGGATATAACACATGTCTGGCTGTCTTGTGAAACTTTATGGGTGATTTTTTTTGCTGGTGAAAATTTATCAGATATTTTCTTTATTTAAATAAAGTTTGGGATTTTGTTTTTAGGATTTTTAATCAGTTTGCTTCCATTTAATTTCATTTCATGAAAAGTATTTCATGAAAAATTGATCTAATTTCTTCTTTAAGACTAATTAAGAATACTCCATATACAAAAAGTATATTTCGTTTATTAGAGTATACATATTCTCGTGCTAAGTATAATACACAAGTTAAACAATTAATCTTTTGAATCTTATTATATTTCTTTCAAATAAAATTTCCGTACTAGATATTTATAAATAAATAAAAAACATTTTCATACTAGCCTGTTGGGCAATTGAACATTGTCACACTACGTAGTTACGTTTCTTTATTTTGTTTGTTTGACCTTATCCAACAATGTGAAATATTTAAATTGATATACTCATCACGCATGTCTGATTTATCAATTTACATAATTAAAACTTCAAAATCTGTCTAGCCACCCAATTTTGACAACAGATATTTATTTTTTTCTCCATAATCTTGATCCAGGTGGCTAAGTGATATAATTTGTAAATTGGGAAACAATTTTTGCTGCCTAATTGAACGTTTCATACATTTTGTTTGACATTTACTATATATCCTGTTAAAGTTTTAGTGACTTTTGATATGTGGTACCTACAAAACCTAATGAATCGTATACCCAAAGATGTCATTATCTTCCACCCATATGATTGCTTTCGTTACAAATTATTATCATTATTCCAAAGTTATAAGTTTTTTTGTCAACAACAAATACATTACCAAATTTAAATTCATGTGATGGTAACACAATAATAACACACCGGAACTTAAATAGATTGGAAAGATTATCATATTTTATTTATTTTAACGATTAAATCAAAAGTTAAAAAATCTTACATTATTTAAATTTTCTACAGTTATATCTTTTATAATTTAGTTTTTCTATATGCATTCATCATAAACCTTTCTAAAATTACAATCCAATCTAGATAAACTTTAGTTATTCATCTAATTCACTACATTTTCACCTCTAAAATTATGATATTGATGTGAGCACAGAGCCTCTGATAGATACTAAACAAATAGCTTTATAAAAGATGAGAATAATTTCATTTCATTTAAAGTTAACAAAATGAATCATTGCAATTTAAAACGTAGGAGGAAGGCTCATGTTTGGTTAGTGGACCATAGTTCTATATTGTATCATATCTACACACCCTCTTATAAATGTATTTGCACACAAAGAGAGAAGTAGATATTATGTAATGCACAGATGCATATGTAAGTTATGTGTATGGGTCCATAAAAAAAAAAAGAAGAAAAGCATGATGGGTATTGATTCCAGTTTTGTGTGTTTGTCCAATGGGATTTGATAAAAATTTTGATAAGATTGAGAACCATATGTTTTTGCCAGCTTACACTTGTCAATTATCTTACCATGACCCCATCACTCTATTTATTCAATGTTCTAAAAATCTTATAGTCAATTGGAAAATGCTCGTTAATTATAAATATGGGCTAGTCGGATTTGGCAAGTAAATAAAATAGTACACCGGTTTACTGATTGGTTTATTGACTAGTATATGCTGTTTTATTGACCAAGTGGTAGATGCAAAAAGTAATGACTGAAATAGCAATTCATTAGTTTACTATATACTAATCCGTTTTGAATGATTATTATACCTATCAATCAAATGGAAATATAACTGACTAAATGACCATTATCAACTTGTAAATTGGTTTAACAGAGTTGCACCATTATCATTTCCATTTTCATTTGTTTGTTTGTTTTCTTTTGTTTATATCAAATCTTTATCAATCTCACCAAATATTGTTTGATTCTTGTTGAATCTATAGTAGATTAATTATGAACTTTTGTCTCGATTCAGAATCTTCAGATATCAACTAGTCCCATAGAAACATTAGCTCGTGTACTTGTTTCTAATTCTCTCTTAAGCCAGTCAATTTTAAGGATTTAGTTAAAAAAAAGACTTCATAAATTTCGATAGCCTCTCAACAAAAAGCAAGTATACGTGGACAAAAGATTCATAAAATCTCTCCCATACACTTAACGAGAAGCAATCATAGAGATCACACAGACAAGAAGAATGAGAATACCCAAAATCGAAACCCAAAGAACCCAACTCTTAGTCTTCTTCTTCATCTGATTAGCATAGTACAAACTATTAATTCCGCCACTCACATAGCTCCCAGCATTAGCAACATTAGCTTCAATATCATCAATTCGATCACCTTGAGTCTCAACAAGAACAGCCATATCAAGAAACACTTGATGAAGCCTATTAAGACTTCTCTTAATATCATTCACAGCTTCATGTCTCTCTTTGGTCTTCAAATTCATCTCTGGCTTCACTTCAAATGTTTTAACCAAATCAGAACCAGACCGAGATCCAGATATCATCTTCTCCACATCTTCATTACTTGGTTCTTCACCAGTCGCTAAAAAATACTTCCTTTTCAGATCTTCTCTGTAATCAGCAAAGATTCGTTCCCTCAGTCGATGAAACTCACTCATTCTCTCTCTTAGTTTCGCTTTAACTCCATTGGTTATCGAAGTTCGTGTTCTGTCCACACAAGATCCTTCCTTGAAACTCGTACGATTCGCTACGTTGCTTTTCTCGAGAGACTCGATTAGGGTTTTGACTCTGTTGGCTTTGCGAGAGATTGTGACAATGTTTGATTCCATTCTGTCTCTTAATCCACGGAGGATCTTGGTGCTGTGTGTTGATTTGGTTTCTTCGTTTAGGTTTTGAAGATCGAGTAAGAGATTAGTGATCTCTTCGATTAGGGTTTTGATGGTTTCGATTTCTTGGAAGAAACCAGAGAGGTTTTGTTCATCCGCTGGACTGAAATCGAAGTTAAAGTCTTCACCTTTCTCCAAATCGCGATCACTTTCGAAATCTTTCTTCGCTTGTTTCTTCAATTCCACATAACTTAAGAACGATTTAGTCATTAGATCATTCATCTTGAAAACCCTAGAATACACAAGAATTAGGGGAAAGAAACTGAGAATCACTAAATTACTTGAAAGATTTAAACGAAAGAGAAGAGATTAATTACAGTGTTGGGTTTGTGAATCAGAGTAAAAGATCTTCGATTTCTGAAACGGGATGTTTCAATTTTCCGGGAGAAAGAACTGTACAAGAGAGATTAAAGCGATTCAACAATGGCTGAGACTAAGAAACCCTAAAGATTAAAGAGGAAGAAGAAGATCTCATTACCCACGAAAAGCTTGCTAAACAAGGAACGGTTCCTCTCAACTTCGCTTCTTTCTATCTCTCTCTCTGGGTCTTTGATTTCAGAAGAATGATTCAAATTTTAAAAGAGAAGGGAGAGATATGGAGAAGTTATAAAGAAGATCTCTACAAGAATCCGATTTTTCAGTTTCACAGATATATTTTTCAATTCTGAAATTCACTAAAATAGCCGTTGCTTTGAAAAACGTTTCAGTTCCGATTAGGCCTCAGGTTGGTTTTTGTACAAAACGCTGTCGTTTTATTAGTCATTATAACATTAAAAAAAAACGACACAGTTTCTGCCATAGAATGCATAGTCTTGACCTTCATTGATCTATTTTCAGCAAATATACAGCATTTTTGATGAGGCAAATGTTTGATTTTATGAATACACACACAAACGTATTAAATTACAAACAAAGCTGAGATTTTATATATGTGACGAGTTCATGATGTTTTTTCTAATGCTGGTTGTTTTTGTTTCTCGGCTTTCTCTGCTTCTAACTTCCTCAGAGTACTTGAACTTATCTTGTTTCCACTTGATCCATCAGAAACTATTTCCACAACCTCAATCTGCACAAACATGTCGAAGAAATATTGGTCCAAGTGACAAGTGGAGATCTTAAAATGCATCAGGAGGTCAATCAGATGAGGCTGGTGGATAAAAGACAAACCTTAAGTTTCGAAAGCCCTTTTTCTGCTCTTTTCCTGTTAACTGACAAGCCACCGGGTAACGTCTCTTTGCTGCAAATGATGATCAATTAAAGAGTCTTGAAACACGGAAATGAATAGATGAAAATGAGAAAAAAGATTAAGATGGTGAAAACCTGACAACAATAGCTTCCAAAGTTTCATCGACAATAGAAGGGCCATATGGATCCATAATGGGTTCGGTTTGTACAACCAAGTCAGGCTTGATAGACTACACACAAGAACATTGAGCAAAGTAAACAAGAGAAACACTATTTCATCTTTCCTTTTTCCTCTCATTTCACATTAATTGATACACATGTCATAACAACCGCTAATTAAGATTGCGAGCATGATGAGAACTTCTACACTCTACTGAAATTACCTTGACATAGTTCTCCACATTATGCATCCTTTCTTCAATGGGTTGTATCATTTCAGAGAACTGTAAACACAAAAGAACGAAATGAGGAGGAACAAGACCTTGAAAGAGCTCATCAACAACAAAGCATAAACATTTCCAAAATTTTAGCTTTAAACAACAGAAAACTTCAGAAGAAAGATGTTCAAAGATCTTCCTTTTGCCTCTTGATCAAAAGAACATCACTTCTCAACTCGAAATCAATCAAAGTAAATGAACTTAGCTAATCTAACAAATCAATCTCCTGAGTCTAAAAGAAACATAAAGGTTTGAAATTGAACAAAATTATAGGTGCTAAGATTGTCCACCAACTTTCCCAAAATTGCTAAACAATCTAAGCAAAAATTGAAGGTGTGATCACTTACTTGCTTGTTCTTCAACATTGGGCCATCACATACTCCCACTACTACCCGATCCCTAGTCAGCTCCGCCGCCGCCTGATTTTTCGCTCCCCGCCACAAAAATTCGATGATTACTTCGATTCTCAATAAACCCATACATAAGAAGAAACCCAATGTAAACCCAATTTACCTTGAGGAACATTCGATGTCCATCGTGTAATCGATCAAACGTTCCACCGAGAACAACAGCACCGAACGAATTCGCCGGAGACATCGTTGGATCTTCTGCAGCTGCCATTTTCGAAGATCAGAGTAAGAAACAACCAATTCCCAGCTTTGTGAACCGTTGGACGCAGCTTCAAGCCAATTTAATTCAAGGGATCTTCGTTTCTCCGTGTGATGCCAAATTTCATGTGCCGGATCCTAACACTAACGGATCTCCGTGAAGATTTAGGGTTCGTGAAATTTTCAATTTGGGGAAGGAGAAGAAACAAAAACGTTTAAAGCAAATAAAAAAACGAAAATATACAGATCTTAATACGGCCACCTTTTTGGCGCATAATCAAAGTCGAACGCAGGACAATCACTTTTTTTTTTTTTGTTATTTAGTGATATTTAGTTATAAATAGCTATAGTCATTCGGGTATTAACTTCGTTTTTTTTGAGTTTCGAATTTTTCATAAATATGATTAGTAACTATAAAATATTTCAGTTAATTTAGATATATTGGTCTAAAGATAATTGATAATTTTGTTTATAATTGTAATTTTGGTTAATAAAGTTATATTAAATCTAAATATAATTAATATTTTTGGATATATAATTGTATTTAGGATATTTGGATATCCATTCAGTTTTCCAGTTTGGTTCAGATTTGGTTCTGATATAGAAATCTAGATTCCAAAAATTATATATCCAAAATCAGAGAACTGGCGTGAAGCACTCTTGCAAGAAGTTGTGAAGCTGTGAGGAGTACAAGTCAGGAAATTTTCTGTAGTGATCGACATGAGGAGACAACTTGAAATTGAAAGAATGTATGTTTCTTCCAATCTTCTGTTGTTCTTTGATACGGAGCTCTACGGAACAACTTTGAATGGAACAACTTTGTCCCCGGAGCTGTAAAGATAGAGCTGAGGACATGGAGGATGGTTCTCATTTAGTTAGTGGATGACTTTCATTAGCCTCCTGCAACAGAAACAATATCTCAGATTAATCAACAGTAAAAGACAAACAAGAAGCAGATGGGTCTGTAGTGTGAAGCTTACATGTTGACGTCTGGGAGATTTAAGAGGATGGGGAAGAGTTTCTCTAGAGATGATAGCATCATGTTTTCGATTCCTAGAGGTTCCTTCTTTTGTGGGTTTGAAGCGTCATCGTCGTTTATGGGACTGTTTGGTTCTGTGGATATGGTGGAGCTGCGTTTCTTCAGTATAGCGGCGGTAAACCCGGCTGCCCAAATCTGCAAGAGAACAGAGTATATCGTTGATCTGTATAACAATAACCAAAAGTATACTCATTGCTAATCTATGCCAGATGAATGATTAAGATGTCTATAAGAATTAAGTACTATGCAAGGATTAGTATACGAACAATTTTCAGTAAAAGGGATTTTAGTACAAACTCAGACATGAAGATTATTTTTATCCTCCTCCACATGACTAAAACCTCAAATCTCGCAAGAGAACAATATGGCATTTGCAAGATATTTAGGCCAATGAATGTATCATTAACCTGTCATTGGTGGCTAAATAACCAAAAGAAATCAGTGGTTTAAACTCAAAGCTATGGTCTTTCCTAAGTACTAATTTATCTATCTACAAAGCTGATTGGTTAGTATTAAAATCAAAAGTCAGCGCCTGGTCATGGTTTGGGAAGTGACTGTATCAATCCATAATTCTTCAACATAGAATTTCAACTAGTAAAGCTATAACAATCGCATGAGTTATGATCCAACAAGAGGACTACATAGCTCCAAAAGAAATGTCTCTTTCTTCATCTCCAGAAAGCAAAAAACATACAACTACAACAATTTAGCCTATGCAACTTCAAATTCTCCAATACAAAGATACAAGACAATATAGCACTAGAGAAAAAAAAACACATCTTTAAGAGTCTGGGTTTCATGAAAGAAAGCAACGTTTTAAAAGAACAAACCTTGGTATCAAGAGGACCTGCTCCTCCCGAATGGATGATACAACCCTTAATCTTGTCTATTAACTCTTGTCTACCAACGAAGCTCTCAAGCAAGGCCCCGTAGTTGCCAAAAGTCACAAACTTCACAAGCTTAAAAATTCATCACATTCACTGTCTAATTCAAATCAAGCACTAATTTCACCAGCAGCAATAAGGAGATTAGAATCACAATCAAAAGTACTAAAATTGATCAAGGTTTTGGATTCATCAAACCTACACAAGCCAACCAGTATTGCTGAAACCATGGAACACCAAGCATTTCTCTCTACCATCATCTTCTTTCTCCAATACCCAATTAGCCAATTCATTCCCAAATTTAGCTATCCTTCGTTCAAGCCTCCGACCAAGATCTAACCGAAGCAAATCCCTAACGTCAACGGTAAAAGTAACGGCGTTAATTCCCCTTGAGTTATACCACTCAACGTATCTCCTTAATGTTTAGCTTTCGCTCCTAACTAACCGAGAAGAACCACCGTCGTCTCTTTCCCATTCCCGCCAAATATCTTCCCGTTTCTTCCTCCGTTTACGATCCGTAGAGCTCTGTTTCAGACGGCGACGCCGTCGTTTGGTTCGGATCGAATTGGATTGGCGTGAACGGCGGAGTTTTCGAGATGAAACGTTGACGTTAGGGAGAAGAGAGATTTGAAGAGATTCACATTTGGAGGAAGCGAAGAGCACCGTATTCGAGCGGCGGAGATAGAAGATTCCTTGGAAACGGCATTGTGAAAGGGAGAACAGAGAGGATTTGTGGATTTGATCGTACGGGCATTAATTTTTACATTGAGCTTGCTGAGATGGAGACGAAGATTGAGAGCGGAAGTACTGAAGATTCGTGTAGTTGCTTCCATGGACGATTTGGATGAATCGGATTCTCTGATTCAGTGAAATGGACGAGATGATCTATAGACATATTGTGGAGAAAAACATGAGAAAAATGATATTTCAAATACTGTCTATTTCAGCGAGTTCTCATCACATTAATTTCGTGCTTCTTTATGTTTTTATAGGAGGTGATTCAATTTCTCTACACAACTTTATAATGTTGTTTTCCATTTTGGTTAACTCGCATCAATTAAAAAACATTCCCCAGTTAATCAACAAAACTGTGGTTTACGCATTGAGCTTGCTCGGATTTGGATGCAGTGAACTTATAGAGAGTATATGATGACATGGTTTGGACAGAGCAAGTTATTGCAATTGAGCCAGTTTAGGTCTTAATTTGCAGAGGCAAGTAGAAGACAAGAAGAATCTAATGAAAATATATGTTAACCAAGTTAAATTGGTTTTTGTTCTGGCTAGCCAAAAAACCCTTTTTGAAAGGAAAACTTTCTTACAGAATTGTCGAACCTGTCTCTAATCTCTGAATTGTCGAACCTGTCACTTCCTGTCTCTAATCTCTGAATTGTCGAACCTGTCACTTCCTACTCTAATCTCTGAATTGTCGAACCTTCTATACATAACCATTTTCCTTTGGTTGCAAATGCAAGTGTGCATAAACCCTTTTGATGTTTGTTGAATCCGATATCTAAATCAGCAGCAGACCCAAATTGCTAGACAAGTATATTAACCCAGGAAGGTCTGTTCACTAATGACTAAAGAGATTATGGTTTTCTTGTTTCTAACAGATTGATGACAAGTTTCATGATGAATCAAAGCAAGTACACACTAGATCCGAATATGATCACCTATACGCTTCTGCTATGCGCTATTTCACCTATGATCATGTAATTCCTGGAAAAAGGCAGACCCACATACAGGAGCCTGACCATGTTAAACAAATGCGATTTGGACCATATCCAAGCCATTCCCACTGAAGTTACTTTTTCCTTAAATGTAATCCCCAAAGTTCAAAAGACCTTCTTTAAAGGAAACTTTCTTACAGTGTGCTATGTCACTTCCTGTCTCCAATCTCTGAATTGTGGATCCTTCTATATATAACCATTTTATTTTTGTTGCAAATGCAAATGTGCATAAACACTTTTGAATTTTGTCGAACCGATATCTAAACCAGCAGCAGACCCAAAATACTAACCCAGGGAGGTTTGTTCACTATGACAGTTTCATGATGAATCAAAGTAAGTGCAATCCAGAGTCTAGATTCTAGGCAGTTTTGCGAGTATGAACACCTATTCGCTTCTGTGGCCATGAAGCGATTTGGACCATATCCAAATCACTTCCCCCTCAAGTCCTGGAACTGTAAAGATACATTTTTCCCTAAATGTAATCCCCAAAAGTTCAAACATTTAAAGCTTCATCATAGCAATAAGTTTCCTTCTCCTGAGTTTGTATTTATGAAACTCGCAAGTTCTCTTTTTACCCCATTTCAAAAACACTGTTAGCCATTACAATAAAAAGCCAGAAAACATGGATGATCACTCAAAACATAAGAAAGCTTTCTCACTTCTATTTAACCTTCAAACCAACATGGTATTACAATTTACTTGATATTTCTTCACTTAGTTTATATCCTTTCTCCTTTAGCAAAACGCTAACTTAAAACA
Source organism: Cardamine chenopodiifolia (assembly GCA_963922655.1). NCBI lineage: Eukaryota > Viridiplantae > Streptophyta > Magnoliopsida > Brassicales > Brassicaceae > Cardamine > Cardamine chenopodiifolia. Next base: position 1,107,871 of record OZ000469.1, read on the forward strand.
TATAGAGATCAGCACCTGGTCTATGTTTCACATCTGAGCCGGTTTTTCATCAGGACCCTGAGATGAATTGCTGCTACTGGGCTTATCATTTCCACCATGCCTCTGTCAAAAACAAATCAACACAACCTATGTTTCAGAACTCTTACATTATAAGCAAAGATTCAAGCTATCAATCCAATACAACAAATCAAGAACCTCGACTTGCCTTTACCTTCTTCTTTCTAATATCGAAAGGAAAGTATCTGTACTTGAACATATGCACAATTTGGCGTTTCATAGTAAGAAAATACAGAAACAACCAATAACACAACAAGATCGGCCAAAACACAGGAACATCCAAGAAAGAGAAGAAAGTCATCACAAACGCCACAACAAAAGCCTTAGTAGCTGCATACCTAAATCAAAATCAACCAAAAAACACAAACTTTTATAAGAAGTTAAAAACCCTAAATCAGATCATCCATCAACAAAAGTAAGAGACTTTACCAGAATTTAAACTCGGGAAGACGACGAACAAAAGGTTTAAACTCATCAGATGCATCACGAGGCAAAGAAGTAGGATCCAAAGCTTCAATCTCAGGATCAACCTTAGGAGAGAGGAAACCAATCAAGAGGTTTAAGATGTAAGTAGCTAAACCATAAGAGATGACGAAGAATCCATAAACATAGTAAACCCTGTAGATATAGATCACAGCAGCGACTAAAGTTACTAGCCATCTTCGAATCAAGTGAGGAGCAGATCTGTCTAAGTAATTTTGAAATGATCTTGAGAATTCGATTCTCCATTTTGCAAGTGGTGAAGAAACCATAGTATCTCCTTCATTTTCACTTCCTGGTTCGTCCTCCATGAAATTGTTCCCAAATCCTAAAACCCTAATACCAAAAGAGGTAGTTGTGTTGCTAGTTGCTACTTGAGTCTAGAGATCAACTTGCATTTGTGTATGTACATAGATATGAATCGTTAGAAATAAATCAACTCAACTCCGAAGACTTCAAATAATTGTCTAGTTGAAAAGATTTAAATATGGTGAAATGAAAATATTTTTCTTTTGGCTAAAGTGTAACTATTGTGGCCCCTCTTTTACTAAGTTTAACTGGAGCACACCAATTAAACTACGATTTTTTTAAAACCTCTTCTTAATTAAGATTTTAATCATGCATACAAATTAAAGTTTATAACTTCTACAAATTTTTAACACATCAACTATATATTACATTTAAAAATTTGCAGAATACATATTAATAGTTTTGAGACGATCTCTAATAACCATAGAATGAAATTCCAGTCATTCCACAGTAAGTAAACACCTTTTAGTGACAAAAATATCTCTCTATTATCATTTTTATGCATTGAAGAACGAGTGGTATAAATTTATTCTTTTTTTTTAGCAAAATAAGGAATTGTAGCCAAACAAAAAAAAAGGAATTAATGGGAAGCAAAGTGCCTAATTTTCAGGACACGCGTCATGTATCGATTTGCTAGTCGGATACTTTTTGGTACATTAATGTCGTCCCTTTTTCTTTTCCTTCAATTAAAAGGTACACACACAAAAAGGCCTAATTTTATTTAAGAAAGACATTAAAAGCCCAAAAATAATTAGAATAAAACCACGTCCGTCAGATCCATTTCCCTTTCAAATTCAACGCACACGATTCATCGTACAATTGACGATGAACAACAACAAAGGAAATGATGACGTCAGCGTCTCCTTCCTTCTCCAACGTCCATAAAGAAGCGCCAGAAGAACTCACACAGTCACACTCACACGAATACTATATTGTAACTGCCAAGTCTTGTTTGTTTTCTTATATAAAACAAACAAGCGACACAAAGAAACGAAGAGAGAAGAAGAGAAGAAAAATAAAAGTTACGGAATCTTCTTCTTCGGTTGTGCGATTGAAGCTTGAAATTGCATCTGTAAGATCATCGTTTCTTCTTCTTTCATTCGAAATCCGTATCGATTACTCATTTTTTGTTGTTAATGGTGCTTGATTTTTATTCTTGCTTGTTGAATAGGAGCGGTTTCGTTTGATTTGCGTTTTTTTCCTTGCCGGTTTCTTTTCGTTTTGCTCGCCGGAGAACTCAGATTTTTCTTCGCGCATGAACGATCCGTAGATTTACTTGATTTGTTTGGATTAGTAATATCAGATGTTCGATTCTATTCAGTTTTGCAGAGTGATGAACTAGTACAGGTTAGAGTAGCAGGTGATTCGAGTTTTTCACCTGTAATTACATGAAATCGAGGATGGATCTATGTTCTTCGCATATCTCTGATGCATTTAGCCTCTCACGTTGTTAGATTGTTTCCTAAGATCATATGGTTGCATTAGAGCAATGAATAAATCGTAGATTGGTGTATTTGCTTCGATTCTGTGCTCGAATTTGAAACGAGATATGGGATTTTGCTATTTGACGAACATCATTCTGATCATTCTACAAGTTTTTATGATTTAGAAGATTGGATTCTGCTGGAACGATATAGTACGTCTCTTGAAGTTATATGGCTTGTTTTGAGTTTAGTATGCTTGAAGGACTCTCCTAGTACTTATGTTTTTATTTTGTTTGTTTCAAGTACAGTGGACATTCGATATGGCTGATAACAAAGATGAAGGAAGTGCCAAGAACTATGCTTTCCCTCTCAGGAACCCTGGTGTTACCCTTAACGAGAGAAATTTTGCTGCCTTCACACACAGATCAGCTGCTGCTCATTCTTGGCATGACTTGGAGATTGGTATGCTAATCTTGTAATAGATGAAAATTTCGTTCTTATTGATTGATATGAGTGGCATGTATCCTTGTCATTGTTAATTAAATAGTTATGTGAGTCGAAGCCATTCTTATCACTGCGATGAATCATGTTTGCTAGGATGAATAAACGTTCATTCTTTGATGTGAGTGTTTGTTTGTTGAATCTTTCAGGTCCTGAAGCTCCTGCTGTTTTCAACTGTGTACGCTTTAATTCTCCTTAATTGCAGAAGATTAGATCATTTCAAGAAAGTGTGTGCTGGTGATCTTGTGATTGTTAAACGAGCTTGAATTTTTTGTCAGGTTGTTGAAATTAGCAAAGGTGGCAAGGTTAAGTATGAGCTAGACAAGAACAGTGGCCTTATTAAGGTACAGTGTTCTTTGGCGGCTCTGTATGCATTGTATTTGCTTGATTGAGTATAAACCTGTATTCTGACCCCTCATATTCTTATTTGATTCTGCGGAGATGTATCACAAGTCACATTTTATTCATTCCAACTAAAGATCCTTCAATATAAGATTCAAAATGAAGGAAAAGTTCTGACCACTGAATGATATTTCCTCTCTAGGTTGATCGTGTTCTCTACTCATCCATTGTGTACCCCCACAATTACGGTTTCATCCCTCGAACTATCTGTGAAGACAGTGATCCAATGGATGTCTTGGTACTGATGCAGGTGCTTTCTCTCGCCTCTTCTTAGCTTCATGTTCATTCGAACTTGATGATATAAACAGGTTGTGAAATAACCAACTTGAGATGATTGATAAACTATTGTGTAGGAGCCTGTGCTAACTGGATCATTCCTCCGTGCCCGTGCTATTGGTCTAATGCCCATGATTGATCAGGTAACAACAACCCACCCAATTCCATCTCTCTGTCATGTATTACCTTAGTAAGAAACCATGAATCATGAATCACCTTCTTCTGAAACTTGCAGGGTGAAAAAGACGACAAGATAATTGCAGTATGTGCTGATGATCCCGAGTTCCGTCACTACAGAGACATCAAAGAGCTTCCTCCACATCGTCTAGCTGAAATCCGCCGCTTCTTTGAGGACTGTATCCACAAGAAAACATCACATATTGGATTTTAACTCATAATTTTGTTTTGGCTTATGCTTTGTTTTCAGTTTTCACTTTAACACTATACATTTAGACAAGAAGAACGAGAACAAGAAAGTGGACGTTGAAGCTTTTCTTCCCGCTCAAGCTGCCATAGACGCAATTAAGGACTCCATGTAAGTTTGTTTTATCCTAAACACCAAAAGTATTTACACGTTTACTTTGTTAATATCAATTAACAGGCAATGTAATGTTTTGAAACGCAGGGATCTTTACGCAGCTTACATCAAAGCTGGCTTGCAACGTTAATGAAGAAACCGGTCCTGTTCGGTCCTCCCGGTTTGCTTTGATTTCACTATCATTGAAGCCGCCTTCTATATACTACATGCATGTTAGATAAAGTTTCACAAGATGCATTTTCGTAATGCACATCGAAAAAAACTGTCGTATTGAAAGCTTTCTGATGATGACGATGAAAATATTCAGTTCAATCATATTAAATTTGGAATATTAGCTTTTCTTTTTCCCAAAATTTTGCAAACTTCCGAAAAAGTAATCTCATAGAATTGAAGAAGATTAAAAAAAAGATCTAAGCTACTCGGGGCTTCTTCTTCTTGGTCTTCTTGTACGCCTTATGCCACGTCTTATAAGTGCCCTTAGTCTTCTTAGAGTTCTTCTTCGGCTCAGGATCTGCAATTTCGTCTGCAGCATCATCATCTTCATCTTTGTCTCCTCCTATATCAAACAGATCATCCTCTTCCTCTTCATCAGAACTCAACACAAAATCCTCCACAACATCATCTTCTCCTGCACCTTCCTCGTCCTGCTGCTTCTCTGTTTGACTCTTCCTGCCTCTCTTACTTTTCTTGTTTTTCGTCTTCTCTTCCTCAGATTCTTTTCCTCTGTCAATTACACATTTACTTTAGGCTATATAGCACATCGGCTAGGTAAAGTATCAACATTATAGGCGTAACGAGCCAACCAGGTTCAGCTGCTATCTAAGATTCCCCAAGCTAACTAAGCCACCCGTAAATATGTAACAATACACTAAATACCTTATACAAAAGAGCCGACCAGACCACCCCATCTAAATTTGGCTATATTTGGGGAATTGATTTTGCATAATGAACAACCCCTACTCACACCATAATCTACCTCGCCAACCGTGTAATTTACCATACGCAACCCAGCTATATGTGCATTTTTTAAGAAGAGAGACATACTTGGCGTCACTTCCCGGTAACCAGGAGGAACTGAAAGCAGCAGCACCCTTTTCGTTCTTATCTGCATCATCTTCCTCATCACTGCTTGGTGCGTTTTTCCCAAAGACAGCTCCTCTCCCACAATAACACTGGAGAAACGAAATGATTTATTATTAGCAGTCAAATAAACACTATGGAGCAAAATCATAAAAAGATAAATACAAGTGATCAATTTTAGAGGAATGTAACTCACTCTGATTCCACCAGAGATTCGTTTCTTTGTTGGGCTCTTTTGCGGATAATCTCTGCGTATTGCGATAGAGGGCTCTTCCCTGCCTCCTCATCCTGAACAGAAAAGACCCAAAAAGAATTTATAAATAAAATGAATGCAATAATTTTGGAACATTTCTGTGTTCTATGGTCATAAACAACTCGTATTAACCCCACAAAATTTTCAGGGATTAAAGCAGGAGTTTCACAGACTCTGAACTGTATTATTATCACCAATACCTGATAAATTCAAATGGATCAAGAGAAATCAGTTACTAAACCTTAAGGAATGATGCAGCAGCAATATCATTGGGCAGAAAGTTAATCGAAGCTCTCTTTTTGTTGACAAACTCTGAGTTAGCTTCAATCTGAAAAGAAAAAACAAAACATAAGCGAGAGAAATTGAAGGAGTCATCAAAACACAAGTCAATAAAGTCAGTTCTTTATTTCAAAGACAAGATACATTAAATACAAGCTCATTTCTCCTTTTTTCTCTGTTAAGGTACCTGGCTAATGAGTTGCTTCATTTCTTTCCTAAACCTCTCAGCTTTAGTGGATTTGCAAAAGCTACGTAGCCTTATACACAGAATAAATGATAATTCAAAGAAAGCAACGGAATAACTCCACTGAGTCAAATGCTCCACAAGCTCCTCCACTACAGAGTAAACACATACTTCCTGAAATGCTCTTGTCTTCACTGCTTGTTTACTTACCTAGAAAAATATTAAATAACCAAAATGATTAGTTTGCAGGATAAAACTTCATTCTAGTCTCTTCTTTACAGACCCAACCAAGTAAGTTTTTACCTTCAGTAATGTGCGTAAATCAACGCCTTTGCCAACACCACCAGTGGGAGGTCTATTGAGCTCTTTCATGTCTAACATGTCCACAAGAAGCATTGAGATGGGTATATAGGTACCAGTCGAAGCAGCGATCCGGTTTAGCATACTAACACATCTTAGTTTAAGGGGAATATAGCGAGCAGTGGGAACAAGTCTTGCTACACCAGATATTATTTGGGCTAGTGGATAAGCAACTGGTCTGAGTCCAGACTTAGAGCTGTATTCACAAACAGCTCCAGTCCAAAGCTCAAGGCAATGGATGAACTTCCACTGATACACTTTCCGAAATGCTTCCTGTTAAAACATCAAAATGTAAATAAATAGTTAAGGAAACTTTCACAACATGTAAGTGCTGAGAGAAGAATTCAATTTCTTAATATTGTTGAGAAGGTACTTTTGTTTTCGTGTTAAGTGCTTCACGCAGAATCATTGCCAATTGCCTTATGAAGACAAATGCATGCTGATATGAAGCAGAGATATCCGTGCCGAGAAGCTCAATTACGCAGTTGCCAAGGAACGAAATATGCTGCAGTTTAACAGCATTCACAAACTGGCAATTCAACACATATGCTTTATACATTCCCTTGACACATTCATCCACAGTGTCAGATCCAAGGCTTAAGCACAAATTTCTCAGGAACAACAGGGAAACAACAGGGAGCGCGCCACTACCAGTTCCCTAGAAATGAAGTGCAACCTAAACAGAAGAACGGAAGTAAGCAAAGAGAAGACCATAAGGAAACATGAACAGAAGAATAACATCTTGCTCCAACACACCTTAATATACTTCCTTCGCAGACTAGGAAAGGCAGATAGAAACTCGGATGAGTGCTTTAGGCGGCGCAGAGTAAAGGATATCATTGCTGTGTCGGTCATCTGATTCAGAACATGAAGGGAATTCCCGAGATACGATTTAACCAAATGACTATAGTTCTTCCAAGGCCTTGTGCTAGTCACCTCCCCCATTCCGTCAGTTTCATCAAACCTTAACAATTTACGAAGAATTCCGTCCATTTCGCTCAGAACAAATATCATTATCTTATTAAACACAGCGCTTGACATAACACTAAAATTTGTTGATTGATCATCCCCGGTATCATCACCATAGTGACAAGCAGTTCTATAAGCTCTCAATATAGAACGCACTGCACCTAGCTTCGCATTTTCTCTGATTGATTTACACCACGAATCAACCATAGCTGCTGTAATCGTTTTCTGCTCGGTTCCTTTCTTTGCAATTTCCAGCTTTGAGGTTTCATCTACATCTTCCTTTTCCATGTCTTCCAAGTCAGTATCAGGTTCAACATCAGCATCATCCTACACAATATGAATCACAAAGTTTAAAGCTTTGAACACAATTTGCGCTGAGTTACAAAGTCAACATACTCAATCTAACTGACTCACCTCAAATTCACCAGCATCAAACTTTAGAAGCTCTTCATCATGCTCTTTCATATACTCATAGAAATCAGCTTGCTGCAAAAAATCATAAGTAAAGTTAAAACTAAAGTTTCCACCATATAATTTATTACAATTACAAATCAAACACGTTACAAAGATGACTCACAGTTTCTTGAAGTCTCTTAAGCTGTTCTTCATGCTCCTCAGCTTCTGCTTTCTTAGATTTAATCGTCTTTACACGCTTTTTATCGCTTTTTTGATCCATTGATATATCATCTACATCCGATCAACCCGTTCATCAATCTCATATCCATTAAACGTCCAATAAAATATACAAAATTCAAAAATTGAATTAAAAAATTTAACCTTTGGCACCCATTTCTTAACACACCACTCTGGAAAAATCACCTGAAATCAAAACCATCAATGGTAACAAGAAGAAGTCAGTTAAGAGTCGAACTAAAAGACACAGCTTTAAGTTATCATCAATGTCAGTGAGAGAATTACAAAAATCGATAACAGGGAAAACCCAAATTCTCGAAATCGAAAAGAAATCGCACCGGAAAACAAAAGAAGAGGAAGAGTGTCGACGGTGAGAAGAAAAAACTAGGGTTTTAGGAGAGGGTTTTATTACAGTGTTCCTTTTTTTCTCTTCAATCTATTAAACCGGACAAACCGGTTTGATTCTGTCCTAACCGCAATTTCTCATAAACATAGAGACACGTTAATAAGATATCTGCAATTCCCAACAGAATTCGACAAGAAAAGAAGATAGAAGACAAAGAAAAATGATGTTGTCGTGGTCGCCGTCTGAGGAGAAGTGAAGTGTTGTTTTAGGGTTTATTTTGCGAGTTCTAAACCCTCTTAGCCTACTGAAAGGTTAAGTTTTTCAATCGTTTACCAAATTAATGAAATGGTGCTTTTGATGTAAACACGAAAGCTGGGTCGACCATAAAGTTTTAACTTATAGATGGGAAGATGTGAAATTGAGATTTCATGATAAGAGTCCAACTGTTTTTGTGTTTTTTTTTTTAATAAATTTTTGTTTCGACATCTTGCTTTTGCAGCTTGAAACCATAAAATTATTTTGCCGGGGTCAAGCATAAAAGAATAGAAATATTAAGTGCAAACTTTAAAATTTAACCGTGTCATTTTTAATTAAATATGCCAAAATCTCATTTTTATAATGAAAAAAATGAACTTTATATATTTCAGGGTGTCACTTGCACATCCTAATTGTAATTTAGGTCCGCCCGTGATGGCTTATATAATTCTGATCAGATTCTCAACTGCAAATGTAAAACTTCAACCTCATTTTAACATCATCTCAATCGTTTCTACCAAAAAAGTCATCCAAAACATGATTTGATGTCTTCTTCTCACTCTCTAGGTCTTAGGGTTTTGATTTTTTTAATTATTCATCTCAGTGTTTATTGTTTTTTTTGTCTTTCTCTCTACACTTACCTCAATGATACGAAAATCAGTCGTTTAAGTTTCCTCATCTTCGCAACCTTTCATTTAAACCAACAAGGAGCAAGATAATAAAAACCGAGTCTCGAGATTGGGTCTTTTGTTTACTTTGCCTCTCTGCTGTGGAAGCCACAAAAATGTAAGTGGCGAGCTCAGAGGGTAGGTTAAAAGGAATGAATAAGTGTGTCCTCATTCTTTTTCGTGTCTTGATTCAGGTCAAGGAGACGAAGAGAACTGGCCTCACCATTTTCGTAGATTCTGACAGTTCGAAATTGCCATCACAAAGGAGAATGATTTGACCGCTGAGGTGGTGGTGGAATCGGAAACAACAGGCAAAAATTAGATCTGCATGGAGTCTATGTGTGAGGGACTTTGAATAAATAGAAATGATGAGAAGTATTAATGGGTTGCATGAGGGCGGGTCCAAACTCATATGACACCTAAAATTTATGATAAATTTATTTATTTCATTAACATACAAAACAAAACAAAAATGTTAGAATTAGTTGTATATTGAGACTCAGAACTTGAGAGGCCTATAAAAGAGATTTTAACCAGTGTGGTATAAGATAGTTTAGAAAATTTACTGCTTTTAAATTAAGCTAGTTTTTGGTGCCTAAACTCCTTACTTTGTAGGCTTTTAAGTCAAGGCCGGACCTGGGTTGGATAACGAAAAGTTTCATCTATCGTATGCATCTTAGATGAACGACTCAGCCTAACCATGCAAGTCTTCCCAAGTAATCTACAATTTTTAAAACTCCAAATCACTTAGTAGTTGTAACTTTATCCACATTCATAATCTCCTCGGCTTGGTTCCTCCTTAATTTACAAGGTTTGTTGTTTGATTAACTTTCTCAAATAAGAATAAAAGACCAGAAACAAGAATAAAAAACCAAAAAAATCAAACTTTCTCAAAACTAAGAATAAAATATGAGAAAATCAATTTTTTGAAAAATAAATAAAAGACCAGAAAATTAACTTTCTTAAATAAGAAAAAAACCCAGAAAATCAAACTTTATGAAATAAGAATAAAAGATCAGAAAACAAACTTTCTGAAACAAGAATAAAAGACCAGAAAATCAAACTTTTTGAAACAAAAATAAAAGACCAGAAATTCAAACTTTCTAAAACAAGAATTTAAAACCAGAAAATCAAACTTTCTTAAATCAGAATAAAAGACCAGAACATCAAACTTTCTGAAACAAGAATAAAAGACCAGAAAATCAAACTTTCTAAAACAAATGTAAAAGTCCAAAAATCAAACTTTCTGAAACAAAGCATAAGGTATATATATATATAGACTAATAGACATGATTCAACGAATACAACTCTCACGAAACTTTTCTCTTATTTTTTTTTGTATAAACTCTCTCCGAAACTTTTCCAAATTTGAAAAACAAAGTTCTAATAGAATGGTTGTGTATCTCAAAAACATAATTTTATTGGCAATTTTGTTCATCTTTCTTGGTGCATCTTCGTCTACAAAATTCCACATAACATTTGACGATTTTGAGATCCGCGACATTTGCAAAGAAACACTCAATCCTTCGTTTTGTTTCAAGACCTTAAAATCAACTCCACTAACAGAAAGATCTGATGTTGTTGGCCTTGAAAAGTTTTTGGTCAATTATGCCCAAAAAAAAATCTCATATACAGTAAATCAAATTCAGTCAATTGTCCCAAAAATTATTGATCCTCCTTCTAAGCAGGTTTATATGACATGCTTGACACATATGAAATGGGCTGCTACATATTGCGATAATGCACTCACGGCTTGGGCGGGCAGGCACAAAAACAACTTTATGGATTCTCTTACATCCGTCGCAAGATTGGCAGAAGAGTGTAACGACAGTTTACAAGGTCATGTTAAATATCATCCACAACTTAAAGCTATTGAAGATATTTATGATGTATGTGATACTGCCTTGGTGCTTGGCAAAAACTTGCCCTAGAAAGGTTTTTATTTACAAGATATAGTGTATGCTGGCTTTTATTAATAACAATATCTGCTGTTTTATTTTTATAGTGAACGTTAAGTTTACCTCACAATCAAGTTTATTGATTTTAACAACAGGACACAAGACTGAAAAAGTAGTTATTTGACTTTTTAATTTGAATCATTAACAATGAGCTACGAAATTCGCACTTAAAATTTTGTATAAAGCAAAAGATGATTGAGGGTTTAGATATTTCTACAAAGCAACGAACTAAAAATTTTTTGTATAAACGACAGGGTAGAATGAATCCAAATATCTTCTGATTTTCAAAGATATATAGATCCGACCGATCCAAGTTTTAACTATCCGGATAAATGGCTTTCGAATATTCGGTCTTTAGATACATCCCAAACATCAAAATATATGCGAATATCCGCATCTGGATTCAGATCTATAAAAATTAAAACAAAAATAAATTAAAAGTTAATAATATTATGAAAAAAAAAAACGAGGAAGAGACCATTATCTTGTGTGGTCAACTATTCTTACAGAAAGATAAGACTCTCAAGCTAACTAGATAAAATATTTGTTTGAACCAACAAGGAGCAAGATAAAAAAAAACGAGTCTCGAGATTGGGTCTTTTGTTTACTTTGCCTCTCTGCTGTGGAAGCCACAAAAATGTAAGTGGTGAGCTCAGAGGGTAGGTTAAAAGGAATGAATAAGTGTGTCCTCACTCTTTTTCGTGTCTTGATTTCGTGTCTTTACATCTGTAAGTGTTGCAATACAATGGATACAAAAACCAAACAATCAAGGATTATAATTTTATAGCCGGATTGAATGATTTTTATGCCACAATTCGAAGCAATATTATCATGAAGAAGCCAGTTTCATCACTTGGTGAGATTTATAATCTATTGGATCAATATTATAGTCAGCAAAACTTTAGTTCTACTTTGAATGTATATACAACTTCAACAGTTAATATGTCATCATTGAATGTATATACAACTCAGACTTACCACAACAATCCAAAACAGAACAAAGTTTTATGTTCTCATGGTGGATATACAGGACACACAATTGACAGATGCTACAAGATTCATGGATATCCACCAAGATTTAAACACAAGATAAAAGGCAACAATTCTCAAGAAAAAATTCATTCTCAGCCTCTGAAACCTGTAGTTGCAAGTCTTACTCTTGAAAACAATAATGCATCTACTAACAACGTTTGAACTCCAATAATATATCCAGCCTCGTTTGTGGAATGACTAAGAATCAAACACCATCTGCTCAACCAGTCACTCTTACTTCTTCATTGCACAATGACATTAATGGTTCTGCTCCTAGTAGTATTGAGTTTTCTTTATCTACTCTATGTTTCATTGGAATCTTACAAGTGTCCAGGAATGTGATGTCTTCTCAAACATGGATTATAGATAGTGGAGCAACACACCATGTGTCTCATGATTTTAATTTGTTCTCTACTATCTTTCATGATTTGGATTCATCTATTACACTTCCTACTAGTTTCAATGTTAAGATTGTAGGAGTGGGAATCATTAAGTTAAATGACAGCATTACCCTCAACAATGTGCTATACATTCCGGATTTTAGACTAAATCTTCTCAGCATAAGTCATTTGACCAGAGATTTGGATTCTTGAGTGTATTTTGATGAAGATTTTTGTGTGATTCAGGATCGTACCAAGGATCTGAACATTGGCAAGGGTAAGCATATATTAGGATTATATGTACTGCATACTGTCAACTTGAGTAGATTATCACTTGATCATCAAGCTTTTGTTTGTGCGGTTGATAAGTTTTCTGAGCCAAGCTGTTTTAGTCAAGCTTAGAAGCTTAAAGAATGGTTAGATTTTATGGATGTGGAGATTGATGCATTAAAGAATACAAATACTTGGATTGTTTGCTCTTTGCCTGAAAATAAGAAACATATTGGCTGCAAATGGGTTTACAAGGTAAAGCTTAATGCTGACGACATGTCTTGTGGTAAAAGGGTACACACAGCAAGAAGGTATTGAATTTGTTAATACTTTCTCCCATGTTGCAAAGATGACCACTGTGAGAATTCTTCTTGCTATCTCTGCTGCAAAAGATTGGTGCTTACATTAGTTGGATATATCGAATGCATTCTTTAATGGCGATTTAGACGAAGAAATTTATATGGACTTACCTCCAGATTATCCATCAAGAAAGGGGGAATCATTGCCTTCTAATACTATTCTGAAATTGCAAAAGTCTCTCTATGGTCTCAAACAGGCTTCTCGACAATGGTTCTTAAAGTTTAGCTATACTTTGGCTGATCTTGGCTTCCATAAATCTCATTCTGATAATGCTTTGTTTATCATACACACTTCTGATCATTACATTGCTTTATTAGTATATGTTGACGACATCATGATTGCTAGTAGTAATGTTGATGTTGTTGACCACTTAAAAGTTTATTTATCCAAGGTTTTCAAGCTTTGAGATTTAGGTCCTTTAAAATATTTTTTGGGGTTGGAGATTGCAAGAACAAATGCATGTATCTCAGTTTGCCAAAGGAAATATGTCTTAGAGTTGCTGGAAGATACATGTCTCTTAGGATGCAGACCTTCTAGCATTCCGATGGAACCTAGTATCAAAATGACTCAGCACAGTGATGAACCTGAACTGCCTAATCCTGAGGTTTATAGACGTCTTGTGGGGGGAAACTAATGTACTTAACAATAACTCGTCATAATATCACTTTTGCAGTGAACAAGTTATGCCAATTTTCTTCTTCACCAAAACTGTCTCATCTCAATGCAGTTCATAAGGTTGTCCACTACATCAAAGGTACCATTGGTTTGGGTTTGTTTTATCCTTCCAATTCTGATTTACAACTCAAAGCTTTTTGTGATGCTGATTGGTCCTTATGTCCGGATACTAGTCGTTCTACTTCTGGATATTGTATGAATTTGAGCTTAGTAGTATTTATGATAATGCTGAATTGAAGAGGATCTTGTTGTCTACCACGAATATTGGTTATTAAGGATATTGATTGTAATGCTGAGGTTAGAGATAGAGAAGCTGAGGATCAAGAAAGTGAGCAAAATAAGAGAAAGGTGAGATCTTTTAGAATTTTTTGATATTGAGAGAATCTATTTTGGTTTTTGGTTTTGATTATGTTGTTGTCTTTTGAGCAGGTGACTCTATCAGGGATTTTGAATTTCATTGATGGGTTATGGTCAAGTTTTGGAGATGAGAGAATCATTGTGTTCACTACTAACCATAAACAACGGCTTGATCCAGCTCTGTTACGTCCTGGAAGAATGGATGTGCATATCAATATGTCGTATTGTACATGTTTAGGATTTAGGACATTGGTCTCTAATTACCTTGGTTTAGATCATCCTTTGTGTTAAGCTGATTGATTCAACAGACGTACTTCTTCGTGGAGTTGTTAGCTTTGTTGAGAAGAGGAAGGTTGAGAGAAGCAAGACCAAGAAGGAGGAAGCTTTTATTTGTAAAGCTAAAGCAATTGGTGATGAAAAACAGAGTGGTTCTTGGAACTGTGTAAAGAAGAAAGCTAGTAAACGAAAAGGAAAAGCTAATAAAATAATGATAGGAGTTGTACAATAAGAAAAAAGTGAGCGATGTATGCGATTATAACTCAGCATGTCATGTCTCTTCCCTCCGTTTTATAGAGAGGAGAATCACAAAATATGGGGTGGAGCTTTCAAAGAAATGATTACGAGAAATTTTCGGAGCAATTTCATTCTCCTTTTTATTTGTCACCAATCTCTCATTTTCTCTTTGCAGAGGTAATTATCATTTTTTAAAAAATCTTCTCTTGTGTTTGTTTGTGAAAGATTTATAAGGTTTAAATGAAATGGGCATTTGAATTGTAGGCTTGTTGTATTTGCTTCGTAATCAAATTTATGTGGAATGGATAGATATTGACGTTTTGGGTTGGAATGAGTCGGCATTTGAGTTGATTTTTGGAGAATTTATGTTCTTTTGATTGTAATTGGGGATGTGATATTTGCAGGCATTTGAAAAGGACTTTGGTAATTACAAGAAAACTCTTTTAGAGTGCTCTTTCCCCCTGCCTGTATCTGCCTAATCCACACCTATTCAAACAAAAAACAAAATAAATAAAAAACTATACATTACACACTATGTCTCTCACCATTGGTAAGTCTCTTTTTTTTTGCCCATTGATTTGTGGTGTATTATCTCTTCTATTGCCTTTCTTTATGTATTATGTTTTTGGATCTTAATTAGAAGCTGAAGTTTATGGAGAGAAACCAAATGTGTGTTCTTTTAAGAATAATAGTTCCTCAAAGTTGAGGTATTCCTTGACGAAGATGAGAAGAAGTAAGAAAGTGATGTCCGTGGAGATCGAAGATGAGCATGACGCGGAGGAGTTGAAGGCTGTTGATGCATTCCGCCAAGCGCTTATTCTTGATGAATTACTCCCGGACAAACATGATGATTACCATATGATGCTCAGGTGATTAGATATCTTGGAATGTACATATAATGGTCTGAGAGATCAATGCTCATATTTTGCATTTGCAGGTTTTTGAAAGCCAGAAAATTTGATCTTGAGAAAACCAAACAAATGTGGTCTGATATGCTCCAATGGAGGAAGGAGTTTGGTACTGACACTGTGATAAATGTATGTATTCATGGAGCTTTTATGAAGGGGCGTTGTGATTGAAAACGTTGTTTTTTACAATTTTTTTTACTTTGTATGTGTACCTCTTAGGATTTTGAGTTCAAGGAAATAGATGAAGTGTTGAAATACTACCCTCAAGGACACCATGGAGTCGACAAAGAAGGAAGACCTGTGTACATTGAGAGGTTAGGTCAAGTTGACTCTACAAAGTTGATGCAAGTTACAACTATGGATAGATATGTAAACTACCATGTCATGGAGTTTGAGAGGACTTTCGATGTTAAGTTCCCTGCATGCTCCATCGCAGCAAAGAAGCACATTGATCAAAGTACAACAATTCTTGATGTTCAAGGAGTGGTACGTTATATAAGTTTCTTCAAGTAGAAACCATTTATCCAATATTGACCAACAATGGTGTATTATAACAGGGGCTCAAAAGCTTCAACAGGGCAGCTAGAGATTTGATTACCCGTCTTCAAAAGGTCGATGGCGACAACTATCCCGAGGTGCACTTTATATTATGATCATCGTTGGTTTATCTTTAATGAATGATTCTTGCCCGGTCAACACTTTTTAATTGTCATTTTTCTGTCATTGGATCAGACCTTGAACAGGATGTTTATTATCAATGCTGGCTCAGGATTCAGGATGTTGTGGAACACGGTTAAGTCCTTCCTTGACCCAAAGACTACAGCAAAGATCCATGCAAGTTTCCAAAACCCTTTCTGCTATCTCTTCTGGCTTTTCTAATTGAAATTATTATGAGCTAATTTGCTTATTTGATATTCAGGTTCTTGGCAACAAGTACCAAAGCAAGTTGCTTGAAATAATTGATGCTAGGTAAGCTCTGCAAATAGTTTCTTTCTGTAATATGCATATCCATACAAATGGTGATATATTTGACTGAGCTAGCTACAGATTACTGATTTCTCATTTTTCTTTGTACCAGTGAGCTGCCTGAGTTTTTGGGAGGTTCTTGTACTTGTGCTGACAATGGGGGTTGCATGCGCTCAGACAAAGGACCATGGAACAATCCATATATTATGAAGGTATGTTTTATACAAGCTCTTTGATCTTACCATAGCAACAAGAACACTCGTAGTTAGCTTTCTCTGTTAAAAAAAAACAAGCTGATTCTCACCACTGACTTACAGAGAGTGAACAATGGTGACCACAAATGCTCAAAGAGATCTCAAGCTGAAAATGCTGCAGAGAACACTATCTCCAAGGTATTGTTTGCCTTGAGCTGATTTATATGCACCAATAATCTTTATATTGATAAACTCTTTCTGCCAATTCCTTGCGCAACCCGTTGAATCACTCATTAGTATTATATAATTTCTCCCAGGGAAATGACTCTGTAGCTGAGGCAGCTCCTGAAACGGACCAGTCACAACTCTCTCAGGTCGTGGTTGCTCACCCAACTTGGAATATCCCAGAAGCTCATAAGTTTTCCATCTCAAAACGTACTTCATGCATCCCTTTTTAATATATGCAATGTATGGTGTTGAATTAAGAAAACTGAAGTGCATAGTTAACTTATACTATGTTGGAATGGGGTTAGTCTAAATTCATTGGTACAAAACACAACTAAAGAGGTAAATAATACTCTTAGTTATCAGATTTGAGTTCAAATATTTCTCTGTGTTTGAACAGGAGATGTTTACGCCATTCAAGAGGCTTGCAAAGCTACAGTCGAAAACGGGAGGTCTCCAATTTTCACTGGCGTAATGTCTTTTGTAATGGGTGTAGTCACCATGATTAGAGTGACTAAAAACGTTCCAAGGAAGCTGACAGAATCAACCATTTACTCTAGCCCAGCTTACTGTGATGACAACTCAATGAACAAGAGCTCGATGCAATCAGAGAAAATGGCGACCGCAACCATCTCAGGGGAAGATTTCATGGCGGTCATGAAACGAATGGCTGAGCTTGAACAGAAAGTCACCATTTTGAGTGCACAGCCAACAACTATGCCTCCTGAGAAAGAAGAGATGCTTAATGCTGCCATTAGCAGAGCCGATGTCTTAGAACAAGAACTCGCTGCAACCAAGAAGGTAACTGATTTGTTCTCATCTTTCCATTTTCACTATGCATTCAATGGTTCTTTCACTATCTCACATTAATGATCTTTTTGATATCCATAGGCTCTTCATGATTCTCTTGAACGACAAGAGGACCTTGTCGTATACATTGAGAAAAAGAAGAAGAAGAAGAAGCAGAAGCTGGTTCGTGTTCAAATCAACGGCTTCTGAATACATAAATCATGTACTTACAAGCATTAGTTAAATCTTTGTCATGGTTCTTTAAACTGGTCTTTTGTTTTGCTTTTGTCTCTGTGTGCAGTTCACTTGGTGAGTGATGAACATGAGGGAGAAGAAGCCTCTCGATGAGTCAGAGGTGTTAAATGGTGCCAATGCACGCATATCATGAACTTGATCTTAAAGTCATACTAAAATCATATTTTTGTATTAAGAGAATCTCGAAAGTTTTTGTTTGTCTGTATATATATTTTCATTAGATAGCTATCCGCATGCGCGAAATTAAATTTTATCTGTAAATAAAGAAAGAATTGACATGAATTGTAATATTGATGTAGTTTTTATACAAAAGTTTAGTATTGAGCAAAATTCACATAACTATAAGTTAATTGTAATATAACAACAACAACAAAAAAGTTTGTAGTTAATTCTTGTTGTCTTTGTTATCATATAAGATGTTTTATTTGTATTTGAAATTTTTTAATATGATTCTTAATACTGTATTTATATATACTGTTAAGTGATGGATTACCAACAAGTGGCTGTAGTTTAGTGGTAAGAATTCCACGTTGTGGCCGTGGAGACCTGGGCTCGAATCCCAGCAGCCACAATTTTTATTTTTTATTATTTTCTCGAAAGCCTCCGACCGAGTCAGAGGATCTTCAAACCAAGAGTGGTTGTAGTTGACGCACTCTGAAGCCTTTAAGTTAGGTTTAACTTCACCGGCTCTCAGTGGAAACTTCGGTTCGGACAAAAAGAAGATGCTTCCAATCTACGTAAGCCACGTGTCTCTTTTTACACTGCACCCACGTGCTTAGCCGGGTACTTGATCCATTTTAATCCTCAATTTGTGTATTCGTGTACGTTTATATCAACAAAAACAAATCTAATAAACATTATATGCTAGTTATTTTTAATTAATTAGAAATTGACAGTATAATTCTTTTCCTTTTAACATCAAATCAATAGTAGAATAATTCTTTTCTTTTTGATGCTATAAGTAAACATAATAAACATTCCTAATCTGAATGAAAATATAAATAATAAGTTTTGAGATTTTTGTCTATACATATCACTTAGATAGTTTGTAATTGAAGTTTTATATAACAAAAAAAAAAATAAAAATATCTATCTACATGTACAAGAGTCAAAATGGTTGGACTGTTAATAGTTTATTTATGTCCAGCACATAATTGATGGTTGATAGATAAACTCATTAACAAAACAGATTAAGATGATATAAATCTAATTTTATTCATGGATAAAACGAATCAGACATTATTTTAATGGACGATCAATATTTCCTAAAAATAAACGTCAAAATTGATTTTTTCAAATTGCATAATATGTGATTCTTATCGATTTTTAAGAAATTTACTTTTTGAAAAGACAAAGCATAATTGAGATTTAGGAACATTCCATTTAGAACATACATTAATATATACAAACATTAATGGACATAATTAATATTTTATCTATAATAAAAATAAACAGTATTCGACGGAATCAAAATAAAATGGATGCGGAAAATCCATTTGGACGTTTCTATACAGAAGAATGTCGTTTTCGTAATTAGAAAGACTTTTTTTTTTTGTTTTACCGAAAAAGAAAAGAAGTAACAAAAGCTTCTTCATCAACCAACGTTTTTTGCTTCTTCCTTCTTCCATAACATTCTCCGTATGGGTCTCACAACTTCTTAACCCTCTTCTCTCTCTCTCTCTCTCTCTCTCTCTCTCTCTCTCTCTCTCTCTCTCTTATATCTTCTGGTTTAACCTATGAAGAAGCAATCTCAATTCAGATCCAATCATACTCTTCTCTGCTTTCTCTGATCATCAACAAACAACGATTCATCTTCTGTAATTTCAGTTTTTGGTATATTACGATCTCTTCTTCTCTTCATGATTTTAGCGAATTTTTTTAGTTAATTTTGATTTGATAAAAGAGTTGATTATGATTTCTTTTTTTTTTTTGTGGGGAGTAGTAAGATTGATAGCTAAGTAAAGAAAAAGATTTTTAAAAGAGATAATTTTTGAGTTGAATTTCACTTTTTGAAGACGTAAAGATGAAAAAGCTTCAATCATTCGTTAAATCCCTAAAATTTCGACAAAAAATCTCTACAAACCCTTTTCCAAAATCTTGCCAATTTTTGTTTGTTTGTTGTTTTGTCTGATTTAGCAGAGAGGTAATGGCGATGTTAGTTGAGCCACCAAATGGGATTAAACAACAAGGGAAACATTACTACTCGATGTGGCAAACATTGTTCGAAATCGATACTAAGTATGTTCCTATTAAACCCATTGGAAGAGGAGCTTATGGGGTGGTTTGTTCTTCAATCAATCGAGAGACTAATGAAAGAGTTGCTATTAAAAAGATTCACAATGTGTTTGCGAATCGAGTTGATGCTTTGAGGACATTAAGAGAACTCAAACTTCTTAGGCATGTGAGGCATGACAATGTGATTGCGCTTAAAGATGTTATGTTGCCTTCTAATAGATCGAGTTTCAAAGATGTTTACTTGGTTTATGAGTTAATGGATACTGATCTCCATCAGATTATCAAATCCTCTCAGTCTCTTTCTGATGATCACTGCAAATATTTCTTGTTTCAGGTAATGATCGTAAGTCGCTCGATAAGTCTATGTTTTCGTGTGTTATCGTTTGGTTATTGACATAGGTTTTGTGTTGTTTTTATGTTTAGTTGCTTAGAGGATTGAAGTATCTTCACTCTGCAAACATACTTCACCGGGATTTGAAGCCCGGGAACCTCTTAGTTAATGCTAATTGCGATCTCAAGATTTGTGATTTTGGGTTGGCGAGAACGAGTAGAGGCAATGAACAGTTTATGACAGAGTATGTGGTTACACGTTGGTACCGAGCACCCGAGCTTCTTCTTTGTTGTGATAACTATGGAACCTCCATTGATGTATGGTCAGTTGGATGCATAATCGCAGAGATTCTTGGTAGAAAACCGATATTCCCGGGAACAGAATGTCTCAATCAGCTTAAGCTAATCATCAATGTTGTTGGTAGCCAACAAGAATCGGATATTCGGTTCATAGACAACCCGAAAGCTCGAAGGTTTATAAAGTCTCTTCCTTTCTCAAGAGGAACTCATCTCTCCAATCTTTATCCACAAGCCAATCCTCTAGCTATAGATTTGTTACAGAGGATGCTCGTGTTCGATCCAACCAAGAGAATCTCTGTAACTGATGCACTCTTACACCCGTACATGGCCGGGCTGTTTGAACCTGGAACCAATCCGCCTGCACATGTCCCGATCTCTCTGGATATAGATGAGAACATGGAGGAACCAATGATCAGAGAGATGATGTGGAACGAGATGCTTTACTACCACCCTGAAGCTGAAATCGCAAACACCTAAGCATCAGCAAGAGTAAGTTTTCTTCAGTTTGTTCTTCTAAAATGCAGCTTTGATGTTATATAGCGAGTCTACAAACGCGTAAACAAATCGATAAAAATCCCGGTGCTTTGATCTCGCCTTGTTTATTAATTGCAGTGAGTGAGTTGAGTAGTAGTAGTGACAGAGTTTGAAGAGTGACTTTGATCAGAGCATCTATTTTCCACTTTGTAAATGTGACTGTTTTTAACTAAGTTAAGGCATGTTCTTCATCATTATCTTTGAGTTGATGAGTTTACTTCAGATTTTCAGACCAAATCCTGTATTTTATATATATATCTTTATCACTTGCAACTTGCCAGCAACACTAAATAGTTATAATTAGACACCATACTATGAATGTATGAATGTTTTTTTTGCTCTATTTTTGGGGTTTTTATTCTACCTTTACAGAGCTGCCTAATGTGTATAACGAAAAGTTGGAAAATGTCCCCTCATATATTTTCGTTTACTGTTGATAATGCTATTACAAATATAATTTCGGCATGGATAAAGTTCCCAATCTTTATCCGAGAAAGTGTTATTTATTTAGACTTTTTGTAGTGTGTTTTTTCTTCAAAGATTTTTAGTATAATGTACGTCCATATATATATATATATATACAGTATAAAACGGAATAATTAATAAATCAGAAATTTATCTTTTAGGTGAAATTTGAAAAGAATTGACATAATTATTAAATATGATTTTAAACTAAATAAGAATTAACGTCAAAGCAATCATTTCTCAAGCCCTTCGAAAGCTGCTTCCGGTTATGATCAACAATTTAAATCTTTATCTTATCTTGATCATGTTTTGTATTTCAATTATGTATCAGGTTTGAACTTTCGAGGAACGAACTCTTTGCCAAAGAGCTCTCGGTTTCTCTATGTTGTAACCGCAAGTTAAGATCAATTCAAGTATTTTGGTGAAAAAAAAAAAGAAAGGATTTTGAGCTGCCAAAAAAAGAAAAGATGGATTATGAGATATAGGGGCTGGCCCTGAACTTTAGAGGGTCCCAAGCATAACTCAACATTTGTGGCCCATTAGCTTAGAATATCATTAGTTTTAAAGATAAAGGATATAAAAAGTAAAAAAGGATAACCACTCATTTTTTGACCAGTGTGCTGTTGACTTTTTAGGAGACATTTATGGCCACAGGCCACAAAAAGTAAAATTATGTTTGAAAGACTCCAAGTCCAAGTTTCTAAATAATATATTTAGTAGGGCTCATGGACGGGTCACCAAGTTAACTCATCAACGGAAAAAGAGCTATTTCAACGTCAAGTATTTGTATAATAATTTTTCAATTTTCATACACTAATTAAGATTAAATGTATTTTTTAATTTCAATTTTTAAAATTTTCAGAAAAATATATAAATTTTTATATGTGTGTGGAAGTCAATTTTGATCGAAATAATATTAAATAAAATCGATGAGTTAGATACGATATGATATATTCCAGATGAGTCACACATTTAATTTTTTACTGAGATATCACGCGTACTTAAAAAAATCACAAATTTTTTGAAGTTTTATCCTAATATTTTAGGTGTAAAATTGTTTTGACACTTAATAATAGAGAAACAGAAACACCATTATCAACTCAGCCACCTTATCATTTTTTTATCATTTCTGTAGTCGTAACAATCGTAGAGTTCTAACCATTAGACGGTATATTTTTGAATAATTGTAAACCAACACCTGTATGCATTGCTAATTGTCGAAATTATTCAAGAATGTATGAACTCTACGATTGTTACGCTTACAGAAATGACAAAAATTCGATAAAATGGTTGAACTGATAATTGTGTTTATATTTTTCTATTATAAGTGTCAAAAAAATTTAGACCTAGAATATTGCATAAAACTTAAAAAGTCTCATAATTTTTTATTTTTAAAGTATAAGTGGCATCTGACTTATAAAAAACCTAGACATATAGTATCTGACTCAGCAGAAATATGGCACATGGCATCTGATTCAGCGGTTTGGCTAACATAGTTTTGGTCAAAGTTGATTTCGGTACATATATAAAAATTCATGTAGATTTTTTTTGAAAATTTTATAAGTTGAAGTTGAAAAACACAATTGATCTTAATTGGCATATGAAAAGGTACTGTATAAATAGTTAACGTTGAAAATGACTATTTTCCTACATATCAAGTATCAACTATTTAAAAAGTACAAAAAAATTATGCATTAAAAATGGAAAAACTGCATTTTAAGCTTTAAAATGTCAGATGCTATCAATTTAAACCTCGAATGTATTACTACCACTTTAAACATTCAAACTATTTTTATAAGATTTTAAACTTGAAACTACCACTTGTGTTTTTCCGCCATAAAATTCACTACAAAAATAGAAAATTGATAGAATTTCTGAAAAAAATTATGACGATAATTTGATGGATTTCTAACAAAATAGTTCCGTCATAATTTTCAAAATTTAACTGACTATATCAACGTATATATTTTCTAACAGATTTTTTACGGTTACTCAAATTTTTTTTTTGAAATTGTCCAACAAATTACCGATGGAACTATTTTGTCAAAATCCATCGAATTAAGATCTCGTTGAAAATTCTGTCAATTTTTGGTGACTTTCTTGCAGTGAATTTTACGTCAAAATTTTCAAAATTTAAACGGTTATAAAATAGTTGTATCAACGTACATATTCTCCAACGGATTTTTGACTAAATTATTGTCAAAAATTTGTCAGAAATACATCGGATTACTGTCGAAAATTTCTGACGAATTAAGATCCCGTCAGAAATTCTGTTAATTTCAGATAAATTTCTTGTAGTGAATTTTATGTCGGAGAAAACGTAAGAGGTAGTTTCAAGGTTTAAAGAATTAGTAAAAAGAATTTGAAAGTTTAAAGTGTTAATATAATATTTTCAAGGTTTAACGTGTTAACATCTAACACTTTCAAAGTTAAAAATGTGATTTCCCCATTAAAATCAAATTAAGATATCTGATCAATTTATAAAAGCTCTAAAATATATAAAAATATTTTAAAATTCGACATGGTCGAATTTATTATCTTATTTTTACATAGAATTTACCAAATTTTGTGAAAATAAATTTATATTCTTTTGTGGTTTTTTACTACACTAGCTAATTATTTATATTAGGGTCCTCCTTATGTTATTATTCAAGTTCAAATTCCTATAATATATGTTGGTAAAAAAGAAAAGAAAATAGATTGTCTAATAGTATCTCCAACTCAACTTTATTTTCTCTCTAAACTCTATTATAGAGTAAAACTTTCTCCAACCCACTTTATATCTCACTTTAAAATAGAGTAAATAAAATATTATTCTATATTTGGATTAATATATTCATTACTCTATTATTGAGTGAATTCTTTTTTTTTTTATAAAGTAGTCTTTAATTTTTATATGTTTTATATTATACTTAAACAATATTATTAAACAATTTTTTGTTATGTAGTTAATTAAATGTATATAATTTATTTTATATTAGCTCATAAAAAATATTAGTAAACAAAATTAGCTAATTTCACATTTTAAAATGCATTCATTGATCATTTGTGGGAGAAATATTAATGATTATGCGTAAAAAGTCTATTATCTTTTGTTGTGGTTGCTATTGCTTTTTTATGTTGTGCAAGTAATTTTATTTATGTAATAATATTTTTCATTTCAATGTTATCATCATTTTTATTGGATTTTGCCTTAAAATAAAAGATATGAATCAAATTTAAAATTTTTATAAATAATCTATGTTTTAAAAATAATAATTAAGTAGAGAAAAAATATACTCGGAATATATTTTATTAGAGTAAAAAATCGAAGAATGGATTGGACCAAAATTTAACTCTATTTTAATGTTTCTCTATTTTAAAGTAAAAAATAGATGAATGGATTAGAGATGCTCTAAAAAATACATATATTCATCTTCCAATCTACTAATTTTAATTTTAATGTTCACGATGTAAAAATAGTTGAAATTTATTCTGCATAATTATTGATGTTTCATTCGTATTACTTTTGTAATTTTTAACACTTTGGAGTGAAAAGAAGGTTTGTATTTTAAATAGTAGAAGGAAGTGCACAAGTTTTAAAGTATTTCTTGAAATACATGTTATTATGTTTGTATTTTAAAGGTTGATATGCTTTGAATTTTGTCAGCAAGTTGGGTCACCCCAATTTCCACTGTATTTTGAAAATTGTTATTATGTTTTCAGTATTAAAAGTCAATATTTTTCCCATAAACGTAGTCACGTAGCGAACAACCCGATTAATAAACCATGTAAATCTGTGCGTTTTTGTTTTACGTACGCGTTCTCTTTATCATCTTAATTACATCTATTATCTTAATTACCTCTATCACAACACAACTCATGGACTTCCAAAGCCAGCATGAACGCATGTCATGTATCATTCATGACAAAGGAGGTACGTATCGCACCAAATCTACACACGTTTGCAAAGTAGAACAGTTGATATAATAATGTTGACGTGAGAATCGTTCCCAAGAGCTATCCATTCAAAAGTCCATCTCATCGGGTCGATCCAAAATCTAGCAAATAACACAATAAAAAAAATTATTCAAATTTTCAAATAAATTATTAAAGTTTATAACCATGTTGAGTTTAAACTTTAAACAATTTTTGAGATTGTCAAATCTACTGTATACTAAATGGAGACATTTATTTTAAAAAATGAATGTGATCATAGACATTATAAAATCTTTGTAAATTTACTTAAATGATTTAATGGTTTAAAATGTCAGTTACTCATACACACAATCTACTATATATTTTTACAAACAAAAAAGTTCAAATTTTTTTCTGATTTAATTAATTAATTTTATCTTTTGTTAATTTTGTCTTTCTTTTTCCATTAATATATATATATATATATTCTAAAATTTTAAATATTATATATAACACAATGCCATTTAAAATAAATAATTTAGAATATTATTGATTTTTAAATAATAAAAACATAAATATACGCTACCATATATATAATATATGTGACAAAAAAAATTCGGAAATCTTAGAGGTTCTCGACCTTACGGTCCCGTACATTTCCTTGGGCCAGAGACAACATCAGATTAAATAAGTAATTACCACAAGACTATGTTTTTTGTAAAGGGTTTACCACCAAGACTATCTTATGCTAGTAATATATATGAAACTCAATGTAACAAAAGCTATGTTTACAAACGTTGTATTTTTAAATATTACTTATCATAAAACAAACTCACACATATTTTTTAAAAAATATACAATACATTTTTTAAATATCCAGGTTAAAAATAATTAGTAGCATATATATTACATTTTCATTTATATAATCATATATTTATCTACAACGTAATATATTAAATACTTAATAATTACACAGAATATATTCCATATTTTAAATATATATGATACTCAAAATAGTATTTTGATAAAAGATGATACTTACAAATGTTACTATATAATATAGTCAATAATATATTTTATCACATTTTTACTTCTATATTTATGTATTCATATTCGCCAAAAGATCCTCTAACCATGATTTAAAATTGTATTTTATAGTATAAAATCTATCCCACTATAAGTGCAGAACATTATCTAATATATATATTAAAATCCGATCTTAAATTTTCAAGTAATACAACAAAATCATTTTCTTCTGTCATGACGTAACAAAATCATTTGACGACAACCGTGTGATTTTCAACTTTTAAAAGATGCAGAGAATCAAATCACTTTTAACAGAAGCACATGACCTGTACTCTTTTAAAAAATCTTCTTCAACAGAAGTAAAATAAAGCTAGTTTTGCTTCTTTGAAGGAGGCTTTGCTTAGTGGTGAAGGAGTCAATACTAATAGTAGCTCTTTCTTTGTGTTTGTGGTGTTATATGTGATTATTCGCATATATTGGTAAGAGGAAAATAAAATGGACGTCTCTATTAAACTACTAAATCACTAATATTGTTTTAAACAACACATATATTTAACAGAATACCCATTAAACAAAACCAATACATTTATGACTTTTCAAGATATGGTTTGTCTTTTCTATAAAAAGACTATTTTAAGGTAGTGTTCAACTTATAAAAGATGGTCTTCGAAAATGAGTAATAATTCGAACTATTTCTATATTTTTAATCTTGTATATCGATTTTTTAGCTCACATTTCGTAGGAGTCAATATATTGGAAATAGTATAGTCACTATGCAATTCGAGAAAGTCTCTATATATAAAGCAAATTTGAAATTATTTTTAAACTGGCTTTTGTTTGTGCTAAGGAGGGCAGGGTGATGTTGATGAAATAAGTGACGGAGTATTAGACGTGGAAAATCTTGTTTTCTATGCCAGTTTATAAGTCATCAGGACCAGATAGATTTATTTTGAATGTTTCAAATCGGTTTGGATAATTATAAAAAAAGATGTTGTAGTTGCGATACAATCGTTCTTTTCGAGAGGTATTCTCTTCAAAGGTTTAAACAACATAATACGGGTCGTCATTCCAAAGAAATTACAAGCGGAAGAGATGAAAGATTATCGTCTGATATCATGCTGCAATGTTATTTACAAAGTTCTTCCAAAGATCTTGGCAAATCGTCTTAAGCAAGTTTTGCCTAAATTTATTTCTCCCAACCAATCATCGTTTGTTAAAGACTGTCTTCTGATGGAGAATGTCTTACTAGCTTCTGATGGAGAATGTTTTTCCTAGATGTGCAGTAAAAATAGATATTTCAAAAACTTTCGACTATGTTGAGTGGCCCTTTCTCCTGTCCACTTTAAAGGCATTAGGGATCTCGGAAAATTTTATTCATTGGCTAAAATTATACATCACAACAACATCCTTCTCAGTACAGGTAAATGGCGAATTGGCTAGTTTTTCAAAGTTCGAGAGGTTTTCGCCAAGGATGATCCTTATCGCGTTATCTATTCGTAATTTGTATGCATGTTTTATTCAAAAATTTTGAATAATGCATCAAGCGAGAGACGTTTTGGATACAATCCCTATTGTCAGAATCTTACACTAACGCGCTTATGTTTTACGAATGATTTGTTGGTGTTTTGGGATGGAAGAAGCAATCAGTCGCATGTATTTCCGTGTGTTCAAGGATTTCGAGGCTGTGTCGGGTCTGAGGATAAGTTTTAAAAAATCAACATTGTACATGGTAGGAGTTTCAGCGAGAATAAGGGATGGAATCTTTCAGCAATTTTAGTTTAATAGTGGTTCTCTACCGGTTAGATACTTGGGATTACTTCTATTGACTAAACGTATGACACTCCAAGACTACACACTACTAATAGAGAAGATTTGGTCAAGAATAAGCGGTTGGACTGCGAGGTACCTTTATTTTGCAAGGGGTCTCCAACTTATTAGATCAGTTATCCATAGTCTTACAAACTTCTGGATTTTTGCATTTCGATTGCCAAAAGCCTGCATAGGTGAGATTAATAAGTTGTGCGCGACGTTTTTATGGTCTGGACCAAAATTAAATTAAAAAATGCTAAATTAGCTTGACAAGATGTTTGTCAGCCAAAAGATGAAGGAGGTTTGGGACTAAGATTTGTCACTGAAGCAAACACGATGAATTTTTTGAAACTAATATGACGAATTCAATCAAGTCAATCATCACTTTGGGTTAATTGGGTTCGAAAGTATCTCATTCGTAAAGGTTCTCTATGGTCGGTTAAAGAAACTACATCTCTTGACTCATGGACATGGAGAAAAATATTGAAATATAGAGAAAGACAGTTGATAATGGAGTGGTCTAAGGGCATATGGTTCACCCACAATACGTCTAAATACTCTTTTATTTCTTGGATGGCGGTTAAAACCAGATTGTCAAAAGAAGATATAATGCTTAGCTGGAATAATGATGCTCAAGTGACTTGCTCATTATGTTTGGAGTTAACGGAGACACGAAATCACACCTTTTCACATGTCCATACTCAGCAGTTACTTGGTACGATTTTACACGGAATCTTCTTGATTAAAAGTACACGACTCAATGGGACACTATGTTTGCTCTTCCTGTGGAGACAAATTAAGAGAAGATGAAGTTGTTTATATTGAGATATGTTTTTCAAACATCAATATACACGATCTGAAGGGAGAGAAATGGCAGAAGACATAGAGAAAAAACTTCTCACTATAACCAACTACTTAAATTCATAGATAAACAAGTCCACAACAGACTTTTGATAATTCGAAATATAGAAGACACACGATATCATAAAGAAATAGAGATGTAGTTCACTTGATATACAAATAATTTATCTATCATAAAGAAATAGAGACGTAGTTTATAAAAATTTATTGCACTTGATATACAAATAATTTTTGAATAAATTTTGTATTCTATTAAAAAAATATTTTTTATGTAGATTTAGGACAATATTAGGAGACACATAATACAAAAATATCGAAACATTAGTACATTATCGTCGATTAAGGATTGACAGTTTTAGATATATAAATATTTTGTGAATATTTATATTTAAATAAACGAATGCTAGTAATTTAGACCCTAAATCAAATTGAGCTTTAAAAAAATGAATCTTCTTTTTTTCGTTTAGATATAAACTATTCTCAAAAGTTTAATGTTTCTTTACCAGATAATATTATACAAAGCAACCAAAACAATTTTTTATAACAAAATACTGGTATCCAACTCATTTGTTTAAAATAACTGATAGTTCAATTGGATTTCGATTTTGATCCTAGTTTGATTCATATAAATCGAGTTATGACTACCTTGCTTAATTATAATTAGGTTGATTTATTTTTACAGAATATAAGTTTTTATTTTGGTTCGAGATAAAAGAACTAAATAGAAGCTATAGGAAGTAATTATTAATGTGCCGGAAATGCTGACTTATAAGTATAAAATATCCCAATATTCAACTCAATAATCATAAGATACGTGACCTCATTGATATGTCCATTACATGTTTTAACATTTATAAACAGGTTCAATGAATATAAAATAAATCGTTGTTTGGAATATTCCTCATCACTTACATCATTGAGATATTCATATACTAATACCTCGCATTAAAGTGAGATAGAATTCTATTTGACATCTCTTTCTTTACCAGTTTTAAATTAATTGAGAAATACTTTTTTACTTAAAAAGGAATGGTCCAATTTAAGGTCTGACCTATGGGCTGTGGTTGCATGCAATGACTTTGTTTATAAAATTTATTAACTGTTACTTTTCTCCTCATCTTTCCACTATTCTCAAAGTTAGAGCCAACAACTGTGACTCATTAAGCAGCCATTTTTTTGTACAATTTATAAACCATGTCTCATATAATATAGGACTAATTTTTGTGTGAATAAATCTTCTGACTCTTCAGGTAGTATAATTAGTATTAATCTGCTGTACTTTTAAACATTCAGTCGCCTAAACGTTCTCTTTGGTCAATTCAACTATTGTCTTCTATCCTTTTAGCATCCGTGAACAATTCTAAAAATTTACACA
This sequence comes from Cardamine chenopodiifolia, assembly GCA_963922655.1. Classification (NCBI taxonomy): domain Eukaryota; kingdom Viridiplantae; phylum Streptophyta; class Magnoliopsida; order Brassicales; family Brassicaceae; genus Cardamine; species Cardamine chenopodiifolia. The sequence continues at coordinate 1,138,599 of OZ000469.1, forward strand.
TTCATGTTGGCTATTACTATTAACTTGATATTACATATAGTGGATATGCCAGTTGTATTTTAACAAAAAAAACAAAGAACCTTTCGAACATAAAAGAATAAAAAAAGTTAAATAAGAGTATGCCATAATTTGATGGTCCCTTCCAACCTAACTTTGCATTTTCATTTTTATTATTTTTGAAACATAATGTATATTCTCATTGATAATACTTGATACGTAAACCGGGACGTCATTCGTTAAAGTAAAACACTAAAACTTGATTTTGGTAATAATAATAATAAAAACAATAAAAATAATAATGATTCGGACAAAGAAAGTTCCTCAATACATGGTGGAAAATTAATTGAGGAACATTTTTAAAAAATATTACACTTTCTCTTTAAAAATACGATAAAATATCGCCTTTCTAAAGAAGATTTTCTATACGAAATGATGTATTTGAAAATTGGTTTTTTGTTTTTTTTTTATAAAAATGTATGTGAAATTTTGTTTCTATGGCTCTTGATCAATCAATTTAATCATTACTTAGCGTCCAAAACAAACTTATTAGAAAGATAATTTAAATATGGATTTCACCTAACCCTAATGCTTTAATTAGTCGTCATTTCCATCTCAAATCAGGGACTGATTTGATAGATTACAAATAGTTTATACATTTAAAAATGGTTATGAAGTTCCAGAAGAGATGAGCTTGGACCCATGTGATTATTGTCCCCTGCCTCTGCTTAGAGGTTAAGTGTTTAATACCTTTATGTATATTTTTATATATTTTGGTTCTCTTTCGCTAAATAATTAATTTAGTTTAATTTTATTTTATTTGGAACTTTGAAGTATATTAAGAGCCGTTCATTGAGAACATGGATTGCGCAATGCACGTGGTTTCGGAGGGTGTAGATCTATAAAAGAGATTCCCGTCAAAAACGGAGTCGTGCACTGTAGTAGTAGATGAATGATTAAACAATGAACTACCAATGGTAACGATGTGAAGTAAAATTATTAAAGTTGTCTTATCTCCGGCTAGAGTGGTAAAATGGATCGTGGGTTATGGATTTGATATAATTTGATGGTTAAATTAAACAGATTGATTTGTGATGAATTGATGGGTTATTTATTTAATTCATCAATTTTTTAAAATTGAATCAAACCATTTTAGCTAATTTTAGCAATTTTTCAATTTTGTTTGCCAAAATACAAATCTGTTATTTTCCTGCCAAAATACAAATATATGATTTTTTCGCCAAAATACAAATATGCGATTTCTCGCCAAAAATTTGATTATGTAAATTTTTTACAAAAATGCAAACCCGTAATTCCCACAAAGATGAGATTCTGCAGTTTTTCCATCACAAACCGATCCATAATTTTTTGCCGAAAAATTGATTTCGTATTTTTCCCAAAAAATACAAATCAGTAAATTTCGGCCAAAATGAAAAATATGCAATTTTCCGTAAAAAATAGATCTGTAATTTTTCTGAAAAATTTAGAACCACCACAATTATTTTGATATTAATAATGATAGTGATGACGATGATGATGAAGAAAATGATGATCGTAATGTTATTGATTTATGATAATTATTTATTAGTTAATTTTATGATAATTAATTAATTAAATTATTATTTAAATAGATTGATCTGTTTAACCATTAATCCATCAAATTAAATGGATAAAAAATCAACTAAATGGCTTAGTTCAATATATTACTTATTTAGCTCTTGACTCAATAGATAATGGGTTGGTTTAACCCATTTCAACCATTTGGACACTCTTATCTCCAACCTATAAGAACACTGTCAAATATTGGTGGCAAGAGGTTTAATAATAAGAATTTATATACAAAAAGCATATTATGTATGTAAGAGTTTTTTTTTTTTTTTTATCTTTTGTTAGAGTGTTATATATATATATATATAATCCCTATTTTAGTGAAAATACGGATTAAATAACTCAAAATGTAAGTACTACAACTGATATCTACTTAATTATAAAATTAATGTAACTATATAATTACCCAAACTATGTATGAGAGTATTATATTTAAAATTCTAGATACTTCTCTTAAAATTTTCAAAATTATACTTTTAAAGTAAAAATATTATTTGTAGAGCATTCAATAATTTATAGAACTATGCATCATGATTTCTTGCAAGTAAACAAAGATTGGAAAGCTATTATAAAACCATAAAAAGTTATGTATAGTATTTTATAATTAGATTAATCCACTTAATTAGAAATATGTGAAATATGTCAATAATAATAAAAAAAAACAATTTGCTAGAAAATGTTTTCATAAATTTAATATACTAATACTTTTTTGATAATTTTAGATGATCTGGATCGGCATCAAATTGGAATCCAAGACTAAAGTATGGTCTAACCACAATCGACTTACATTGTCCGGCGAATTCAAGGGGTGAGGCAGTCCGACACAAAATGTTAGTCCACTGGATTTCAAGTGATCATAAACACCAAATCGAAAGCCGAAAGGATATAGTTCAACTTGCTTTAAAATTACAAAACAATATAACACAACCAACCGGCAACACAGACGGTCTCAACCCTTCCTTTTTAATATACATGTGATTTTCGTTTCTAGTAGGAGTTGAATGTACGAGAAACGTGTTTACCTCTTGTCCCAAATCAACTACCACTAGACCCAAAATATATTGGGTTAAATTTAATATTTTAAATATCATAAAAAATTTCAATTCTTTAATTTTGAAAAGTTTGTTTAGGATTCTTAGTCCAAAAATATAGTTAGTGATGTAATAAATTTAACTTCTACCCTTAAATTTTCCTTATGAATGGAGATTTTTTTCCCGTTAACACACAACAAAAAATATCCCAACTTTATATTCTACATGTATATTTTTCTTATTAATAATTGAACCGTACATGAGATTTTTACTTCATACGGGTCTCCATTCAATTCGTTTGAAGTCATGGCTCACTATTAGTATTAAGTGTGGACCCAATTTTTAAATATATACATAATTAAAATGTTGATTTAAAATAAATATTTTATAGAATACTATACCTATAATATATAACTATATTATTTTTGCATTTTAAGCTAAGTGTAAATATATTTTTATAATTGGAAATTATTTAATGTTTGATTTATCATAAATTATGTAACTTATATTATATAAATGACTCTATGTCATTTTATAATGTATATACTTTAAAATATTTAATAACAAATAATTGCTTATCTAAAAATTTAGATTATTTATTATAAATGATTTAAACTATAAAAACATTAAAACATGGAAACGTGGTTGTACCACCTCATATAGGAGGGGTTATAACTGTTCATGGTGGATATCCAAAACAATGAAGCAAAATAAAAACTTGTTTTTTGGGTGCATTTTTTCCACCAAATGATCTGACATACTTAACATTTTTTTGTGACTGGTGACATTGATGCGGACGAACTTGAACTGCTTTATTTTCACGCTTCCATTCATTGCCTTTGTGTTAATTTACTGTTCAAGATGAAATACCAACTGGTTCAGTTTGAACCGTATGGTATGTAATTTATTACGTGAATCAAAACTATAAAGTGGTCCTATCATCCCATTCAAGATCTTGTTGTCACTTTTTAATTCAATAGTATAATGTATCAAAATATTCAAAACTATTGAATCAATTATGTTAACAAATTCATTAAAGATTTTCTGTCATTTCCTAACAACAACGCAATATTCAAGACATTAATTGTTTTTCCTTTTTATCTTGATATCTCGTCAACATTTACTCACCTATTTGACCATCATCAGTCACACCAGCCCAATTATACGGCTCCCAACAAATCCATACTTATCATTAATAATTCTATAAAAATACAAACAAATGAAAAGTATCAGAGTGGACATAATTATTCAGAAAAATAGATATCTAAATAAAATAAATCGAATATAGAAATTAAAATTTTTTAGAACAAATATTCGCATATATTTGTTTACGATTTAAAAAAAAAAAAAGAATTCAGATTCAAACTCTAGATATTTATCAAATTTTTTTCTTTTTTTTTAATCTGATATAAGAGATCTCAATCCAAATAATAAAATTAAAATTTGACGAATTCGAATCAGGATCCATATAGGTAACAGCTCTAAAAAGTACCATTATCAGAAATAAAATAAAAGCAAAATACACTCACCTACAGAATTTTTATATTTAAATTTGATAAAAATGATAAACAATGGGGGTATCGCCTCCACCAAGCACCATCCATTATTTTCCATTTTTAAAACAAAATTTAAAAGTCAAGTGGATGCTTGAGATTTGGTTCTATATAATCCACAACATACCCTTCTTCAAACACCTCTTTCCCCTTCACACATCCTCTCTTCCATATCTCCTAAAATCATTATCTCCTCTGTTTTTATATATTTATCTCCTCTGTTTCTTCTCCAAAACATATTCTTCAAAAACCAAAACACCCTCCTCTGTTTTGACATCGTAAACAAAGAAATTCAGATCGTTCCTCGCCGAGGTAAATATATAAAAATAGAGTCTTGGATGATCGGAAACTGATGACTCCTGTTCTCTGCGAAATCCTGCTCTCTAGGCTCACGGTTAAATCTGCTCTCCGCCGTAGAACCCACCTTGTTCAATCTTTCTCCGTCGTCTTCCTCTACTGGTTTTACAACGTTTCATGAATTGTTAAAATCCCCATAATCTAATCCTTAGTTAATTACAATACATCATCTATTCATTATTTTTCAGACAGATCATATATTACCAAAATAATAATAATTAAAATTTAAAAATTTGTCCCTTTTTTCTTGTAATTTTCTTGTTACTTAAATGGCGTCCTCAAGCAGCACATACCGGAGCTCTAGCTCTTCCGACGGCGGTAATCCAAAGGATTCCATCGTCACCATCGATGAACGGAAACGTAAGAGAATGTTATCAAATCGAGAATCTGCTCGTAGATCAAGGATGCGTAAACAAAAACACGTGGATGATCTAACGGCTCAGATCAATCAGCTTTCAAGCGACAACCGTCAGATCTTGAACAGCCTAACCGTTACATCTCAGCTTTACATGAATATCCAAGCCGAGAACTCTGTTCTCACCGCTCAGATGACAGAGCTTAGCAACAGACTCCAATCTCTCAACGAGATCGTCGATCTTGTGACGACAACCAACGGGGCAGGATTTGGTTTTGACCAGATCGACGGCTGTGGATTTGATGATCGTACGGTTGGGATTAATAGCAACGACGGATATTACGATGATATGATGAGTGGCGTCAATCCTTGGGGTGGTTCGGTTTACTCTAACCAACCAATCATGGCTAATGATATCAATATGTATTAATTAAAGTTAAATTAAATTAATTAGTATTATTGCCCCTATTATTGTTCTTTTTTCTATTTTAAGTTTAGCTCTGTGTTTTTGAGTTGGTTTGGAGATGTAATTATATTACATGCATCTTTGATTGATTGCAATGATAAATAAAGGAATTTATACATATTGGGGCATATATTATGTATCAGTTGTCCTTTGTCATGTATTTTTGTGTGTTTTGTTATAATTATATGATTGATATGTTAATGTTATCATGATTTTGTCTTCACCTTTATATTCCAATTGTTATTCGGATATAGTTTGTTTATTATGTTTCGATAAAAGCATCTTTTGGATTGGTAATTTTAAGAATGATAAAACCCACATTTCGGTTCATCTTTATTCCAATTGTTATGCCCATTAGCCCGTTAGGTTTTTTATATGTTATCCAATTAATTATTTTTATATATACGCTGAAATTTTAATTAAAGATTTTAAATATAAATTATGGATTTAATAAGAATATTAAGGTTTTCTAGTTGAAGTACATATGAAAAAATCTTACAAGTACAGTTCATAATTATTTAGAAATCCATAATTATTTCGAAATCAATAAAACGAAGTACTTTTGCTGAAAATGATCATTAGTACCAAAGATAAGAATCCATAAAAATCAATGAATAATGCCAATATCAAAATTTTATTGTTCTATAAACGCAAAACATGATTAAACATGGAATCTAGAAATTTTCTATTTATTACATATGTGGCCAAGAAAATATTTGACGTCAATTTAGTTTAATTGCTTTTGCATTTTGCTTTTTTTTCCTACATATCTCGACAACTTTTTGTATACTTGTCTTGTTGTGAGTGAATTAAGCATAGGTTTTATCTTACCCTTTTTTCCTATTTAATTCTATTATAAATATAAAAAGTTGGTCTTGTGTCTTCACCATTTGAAATGTTAACTTTATGTTATGTCACAGGCATAAATATGAAAATGAAATTGACGCTAAAAGATAATAATAATATGAAAACGAAATATAAACACCAAAAAAAAAATATAATCACTACTGGTTGTCCTATCCTTCTCCTATATGTGAACCAACACACTTGTTGAAAATCATTGGCTCCTTCTTCCGACTTGTTTAATTCAAAATAAATATAATAGACAAAAATGATCTCATCACTAACGATGGGCTATTATTTTTCGTATATGACATGAGATAATTATTAGGTATCTATGAATAGAACAGTGCGGATTCGGATCCAGATCTGAAATTTTGAGGAGATTTGAATTCGGATTTGGATCCGCCAAATTTTAATTTTGCTATTCGGATCCAGATTTACAGATACTCGGATTTAGAAAAAAAAAGTTAGCGAATATTCAGATTTTTTTTATTTATAAAAAAATAGATATAGATATCCACTGGTATTTGTTTCAGAAAATTTTAGTATCCGAATTCTAATTAATTTTGTCCAAATATCTATTTTTTATATATAAATCCGAATCCGGATATCGGACATATACATATAATTATGCCCAACTCTATAGTGTATTAATTCTTTTCGGTGCTCACTATATATATATATATATTTCGCATACTTTTTTCTATTCATGGTATAGCACATAAATAAATAGCACTTTTGACCTCGATTTTTTTTAAATGGGTATTTCTATAGTAGACTTACAGATTCAGGCATTTCTGATGAGATGACCATTTTACTCTTGACATATCACTTTCTCTTTTCTATACTCTCTCTTTCAGAGTTTTTCCTAAATTTGCAGAAATTAGACAGTCAATTAGTGAATGTAAATATAAAGAAAATAGAATGATAATACATCAGAACAAACTAAGACGAATGTGAGTTCTTCTACTTCTGGTGTGGCCTCTATGGAAGTGCCTATAATTTTTTTAATATAGAACCCTAACAAAACACATTAAATTGTCCGAATATGAATGACATTTCAACAGAAAGCATACAATCCAGACAAACTATAATGTGTTTTGTTAGGATTCTATATAAAAAAATTAGAAGGACTAACACTACTATATAAAAGGTATAGACTAATTTATGCATTATTAATTGGTTTTGAGTTAAAGCCAGTAAAAATTAATATGGCAGCAGAGTATTATTAACAATTGGTTTCAAGTTGGGGAGTTCTTGAAATTTAACATATTTTAGTGAGAATATAACATTTTTGATGGAGCAAATCGAAACTTGTGTTAATAAAGTAAAAATATTTGATACATGGTATGTTGTATATTCGAAAATATTCTTGTATTTAATTATACGCAAGGTGAAGATAGTCCATGACTTAATTTAGGGGCTTATTTAAATCTGATTTATGTAGAATTTTCATGAGTACAATAATTTTGGAATGTTGTAAGCTCTTAGATATTCTCTTTAACTTCAAAATTTTATCAAAAAGTTACATATTTTCACAAATTTTTAAACAATAGTACTGTAAAGTTTTATTAACTTTGTTTATATCATCCTTTCACTTATGTGTAATAATAACAAGATTATTGAATTTAGTTGCAACCATACTTTCACTTGCAGTTAGTAACACATGTTGCTTTGTAAAGTTGTAAAGTTGTAAAATTTTAAAATTGAAATATACGTTAATGATTTATACAACAAATTTTTTAAAGAAATTTTACGTTATCGTATACTTCATGTTTTATTAATTCTATATATCAATTTATATTCCGTCTGTTTCGTAAATGATGACTTTATAATAGTAGTATTTTTTAACTTGACATGAGTGATTTTTTTAATGGAAAAACAGTTAATTAAGTTAATTGAAGAATATACTTTTTTTTTTGTCAATAATGGAGGAATACTTCTAGAAGTCTACTCATATTTTAAATTTACAAACTCTACTCATATTTTTATTTGAAAAATATATCTGCAATTAAAAAAAGGAGTAATAATTTATAAGTTAATTCAAGTCAAAGTAGACCTATCCTGAATAAAAAAATGTATACATTAGATGTAGATAGATTTTGTAAAGTCTTTGAAAATATAATGGTAGCATCAAGTATTTTGAAAGAGTTTTTATATGAACACTAGATTTCAATCAATCAATAAAACTAGACTTTAACATGACCATAAAGTTTATTAAAATCATTTTATTTGAATAACACATGATTTTGATTAAATTTTCAAAATCTTCAACCAATAACTCATCACTTTAATTAAATGATTGTGAAATTTTTTTAAAAACTACCAAAACCAATAACACATAACTTTAATAGCGTTTGGACTAGTCAAAATTGAATAATAGTAAAGTCTTAAGAATTTTAACTCTTAAAAATCATAGAACCAATAAATCCCTTATAGCTTAGTAATTATATGTTAAGGATTAACACATATACAACGGAGAGGAATTTAGACTTTGAGAGAGAGTTATTGATCTATTATAATAACTATAAGTTAAAGAAATGGTTTCTAAATCATTGATTGTGGAAAAAAGAGAGGTGATTTGAATGTATCTGATACAGATTCGTATATTGTGTTGTTAGACTTTGAGGTCAAGTCACACCAGCTCCAAAGCTTCAGGTGTGCAAGCTTTTCTAATGAGATATTGGCGCATGCTGGCTGCGATTAAACGTGGAAAGTTTCATGTACTTCACTGAATATTGGACAACTTTCATGGAGCATATCGAACTTGTGCTAACAAAGCAACAAACAAACGACTAGGAGTACATTATACACAATGTGGTGTATTTTTGAAGATATTCCAACGTTCAAATTTAAAATCAAACCATGCAACTGATCAAAGAAGCCAAAAATCAGTAATAAGATGTAAACGATTGAATTCTAATATCTTTGGTTAGATGATCATCAAAATTTTCCACTTATCTCACATAATTGATGATGTCACTCCTTCACTCGAAAATTTGTTCACATACTTTGCATATATATGTTGCAACTTTCCAGTAAATATGTTATTTTGTGCTCTACTTATTGTAGACTAACTAAAAGAGTACATGCGAATCGATTGCATTAGCTCAGGCGGACCACACGAGTGGCAGCGCCAAAAATTATCTGTTTAAGGAATCATGTATTAATATAAATGCATAGTATTTGTTAAACTGAAATAAAATTTAATTATTGCATTTTCAGAAATATATATTTTAATATGTATTGTTAGATTTTTCTAAAAATTTTTAAAAAACTAAGACTAATGTCATTATTATAAAATTTTTGATCTTAAGCGATCGTAACATACCGATGAAATTTGATCTCTAAGGTTCCATGAAGATGGCGACTGCATTCCTCCATCGGTGAAGGAGGTATGTAGATTTGACCGATACGAAATATCTCAAATATTTCATTATGATGACTTATTGCTATGCGTCTTCAAAGAAAACAACAAAGACAGTAGCTCATGGAACATGTTCAAATGAGGTGGTTGCAATTTTTGCTATCGTATCCAAGAGCGTACATGCCGGAATTATGGAATATGAACACGCCACTGGGTTTGACGTTGTCTTTTAAGACGCAAAGCAATATGCCGTCACAATGAAATATTTGAGATATTTCATATCGGTCAAGCCTACTTACCTCCTCCACTGATGGAGGAATGAAGTCGCCATCGTCGTGAATCCTTTGGAGATCAAATTTCATCAAATAGATCTTAAAATCGCCAAGGATAATTTTATTTTTCAAAGCAAGTTTGGTGAATGATGAAGTGTGAATTTGAAACTGTTGAAATGAACATAATCACACTTTATCATTCACCTAAATCGCTTTAAAAAGGATTCAACCCAATCTGTGACAAAAAAGGAAATATATCCAAATTAATGACTATTGAAAGCCTAAAATTCTTGATAAATTCAAGACCTAGTGATTAACAAAATTTAAATATTGAATTGATGTTCGGTCAAAACCATAGCCCAAGCTCAACTTTAAAATTCTCGGTAACAAAAAAACCAACAACAACAAAGACACTTAGTCCATGGTTAGCAATCCCCTCACTAACCCTAAAACCATAAACATGGCAAATTCTAAAAACTGATCAAACACATAATATTAAAGATCAATAAAAAAAAAGTTCTCTAGAGAAAAAGACAGTTTAAATCAACACTATTGTAACTTTATATACATAATTATATTTAATGTATTATTAGCATAAATTCTGAGATTAAATTTGTAATTTAAGTTTATAAAATCGATATAAAGTGGACAAAAAAAAAGGTTATAAATCAATACAAATTCATTCAGTTTCTTCCAACATGTCTCAAAAAATCAAATCAAACCTGTTCAGTAAGCAGTTGGTACAGTACTTCGTGGGACATCTCTTGTCTAGCCTCTTTTTTTTTTGTTTTTCATGTTAAGATTAAAATCAAGAACCTGATGACATGTTAAATTTTGATTACATACTTAGCTCTGAAAGAGAAATATCGTAATGGAATGCCAAAAGAGAGTTTTTTGCGGTAATTAAATACAACTTATAAGGCATGAGACACACATCCAAAATAGTATTGAAGGAGAGAAGGATAACGCAAATCTTTGGTAGAATACGTGATGAGTTTGCTGCGAAGAACCTGATTGATAGCTTTCGTGATAGTAGGGGCTATAGATGATACATCTGTGAAGGTGCGCGCATTATGTTCCTTCCAAATGAGATATACCGAGGTCTGTAGTATGAGTTTAGTGATTTTTCTTCCATGGGTTGATGGCTGATTATATGGCGTCGCAGAGCTTAACCAGATAGTAGCCTCTTGGTCATGCAACATCCACCAAAGTCCATTTTCTTTTGTCGACACTGTAAACATAAGACCATTGATTCAAAAAAAAAAATCACAATTAGTTACTCGAATCAATACCAAAAGAGATATATTTTTGGTCAAACATATTTTATATAGCTGCTTACTCTCTATAAATAGAGAAAATGTTTGCAGAATCTGATAACATGCGTTCAAGGACAAACAAACAACCACTAAATGAAAGCACCAAAGAAAGAAAAAGGATAGATGACGGCATATATAACTCTTGAACTACTAATGTTGTGAATAAGTCCTCTAATCTTGACTCCGATAGAACTGAAAGCTGAAATGAAGCCTTGGGAATTAGCGAGCATATTCAGTGGTCTCCATCCCGAGATAGAAGCAGCAACAAGTGAACAGTTAACAATTATATGTCCACAAAAACTGAGACGATAAGTAAACTTAGGAATAAGTATAAATTATATTTTGTAAAAAATTAGAGTACCAAGTGGCCCAATAAGACACTACAGAAAAAAGGTAAACTTATATCAATTAAATTGTATCACAAAACTAAGCAATATTATTTTAAATTACTTATTTACAAATGAATCAAATATATATGGCTTAGCATCAATTATTTGTAATTAAATAGTTTGACATCAATTAAATAAAATTGATTCAAATTGTATAGATAGTTGCTAAGATTTGATGATCTCATGTTTTCTTACGATAACTCAAACAGAACCAAATCATGATATGGTGCCTGGAGAACCACATATCCAATTATTTTGTTTGGATTTAAAAAATAATAATAATGAAATCTGCTAAAGTTCACGTTAATAAGTGAAAACCAACATAATTATAATATCAATTATCTAAAGTAATAATAATATTTTAAATCAGTTATTGTGGATGATAAATTTATTAAATAAATTTCTATAAATAATACAATTATTAAAAGCACTTATAAAAATTGCCACTAATTTTAATATCAATTATCTGTAAGTGAGAAAAATAATTAAAATCGATTACTATAACCGTTACAAATACTACCATCATTTACACAAAGTAATGTAACATCATTTATTTTGTAATTGACACATATAAATATTGATTATAATAATTGATGTAAATATTTTATATAATTACATGGATTATTAACAAAATGATGTAAATTATTTCCATCACCACTTTTAAAATTATTTATTTAAATGATGTAAAATTTATTTGCATCAATTATAAGTAATACAAATATTTAAAATAAATGATACAAAACGATCGTTTTGTAGTGAGAAAAGAGTGAAACCTGTCTTTTATATATACAGTTAACTAAAAATAGTTTTACCATACTATGTTGTGAATTATTAATTTTTAATACTGTTATAAATTATTAAAAATTTATTGCACACTAATTTTGAGTTAATGCATTATAGAAATTTGGAGTCCATTTTGTAAATTAGATATGGTTTTACTTTTATAAGAAATTTATTGCAGACACTAATTTTTAATTAACGCATTCATTCAACTTTGACCCAAAAAATGTCCACCAAAATTTAATGTTGAGAATTAATGGATTTTTAATAGCATGAAATTTAAAAATAAGTATAAATTATATTTTGTAAAATATAGAGTACAAAGTGGCCCAGTAAGAAGAGAATGAAACATGTCTTTATATATACGATTAATTATCAAAGAGTTTTAAAATAATATGATGTGAGTTATTAATTTTTTATAAAGAGGAAAAATAGAGACAATTTATAAGATATTCTGTTACTTGTAGTCCAAAAAAAAATATTAGATTATTTTATGGAAATTTTGAACGATGAAAAAATTATAGAAAATATTAAGAAAATATGTATATTAAAAGAGACATTAATAAAGAAGAAAAATAAGACAAGTTATAAAATATTATGTTACTTGTTTTCCAACGCAAATATTAGATTATTTTATGGAAAATTTTGAACGATGAAAAAAATATTAAAATATTAAAACATATGTATATTAAAAGAGAAATTATTTCTTTTGTTTGTGATTCAATATAATTAAATTTAAATAAATAAATTAAATTTTATAGCATTTAAAGAGAAAAGATATACATATCAATTGGAGAAGTGAAGCATGGCGGCTTTTCAGAGATTCTCATAAGAAGAAACCTAAAAATAAAGTAAAATAAAGAATAACTCAAGAATTCTGTCAAGAAAACTCAAGAATTCTCTCATATCCTTGTGGGAAAACATAATGAAAACGTTGTATTAATTTTTGTGGAATGGCTTTTTTGTTTTTTATTTGGGTTTTATATTCGAATTGAATTTTGATAAATAAAACAATTTTTAATTTGAAATGATATAATCTTTTGGCTAGAAGAAAGAGAAAATATGTTATGTTTATAAGGAACACATGACAACATTTCGAAACTGCATGTAAAATAATCATACTAATCAACCCGCTTTTCTTAGTTATTGCTTTAATCAAATTAACAAAAATAATAATTTATCCGGCCCATACCGCTTTATTCTAATTCTAATTTGTTAATCACTGTTTTATTCGCCCCGTATCGTTCTAAGTCGTTTTTAATGTTAAAGATTGGGCCATTTAGTTATTGCTGGTCCGTTTCTTAAGAGTTCTAATTGGCACAACTCACTTCACGGTCCATCACTTCTCCAATTTTAATGTGCTGAATTATCGAAACTTTTGTAGATGTATTATTAAAGAGCACCATCTAATCTCTGAAGTTTATGCCTTTAGAAATAGTAGATACCATCATTTTTAGCTTCTCAATCTCTTTTTCACCGTAAATAACCTTTGGAAGAATGTTTAACAATCAATTAGAGGAATGCGCCAAATAATGTTTAGCAATCATTTGGGAAGAATGTTTTAGCATCAATTCACGTATTGGCCAAAGATTTAATGACCAAATCTCATTATTCCGTGCTGGTCAAAATACATAAGAGAGCCTTGAATACCGCGACTACCACAAATTAATTACTTGGTGAGCCATTATTATGAAAAATGTGGAAACTTCCATCTATATTTTGATATACGCCATTAAGATGTTCATCGAAAGAGTTCATGCCATTTCAACCTTTAGATACACAAACTTTCAGTTTCCACAAACATTTTACTCAGAGAAACAGAAATGTGTTTAGATTGTTGGCAATAAAACATTTTCCTCTCGTCCAAATTCTATATATATATGATGAATGAAACTCTTCGTAGAATGCCATGTAAAATGATATATCATCTCTTTTCAATATTTATTTTTACATATTTTAAATATTATGTATTTTTCTCTTTTTCAATTTATTTTAAACAATACATGAACTACTGAAATATGTTATTATAGTATTGTATTTATGAATTCAATACTATATCAACATATTTAAATATTTTTGATTTTTAGGTCTTTTATTTTTAACTTTTAAACCTTAAATTATTTTACCTAAAAATCAATGTATTAAAATAAATATAAATATAAATATATTGGTATAATCATCTCATACAGACTGATATCATATATCTTATTGTATACATATAATATATATAGTTTTTTCACTAAAATGAAACCAAATTAATATGCCAAAATATAAAATAATGATAGTATATTGAGATGTTTCTAACCAACAACAAAATGGAAAGTTGATTATTGTTTTTACTTAACACAAGTTTAAGATTCCTTTTCTTCTTAAAAAAAGTGGAACATATTCTAGCATTGAAACAATGAAAGCTAATAAGGATAAAAATCTATAGATAAATGAAACATAATTAAATTATTAAAAATATAAAACTAAAAATTATTAAAATACATTATCCTTATACTAAAATATTTTCTTTTTATTATATTAAAAATTCTTAACTTCTTAAAATAAAATCTTGAAAAATATTTGTATTTCATGAGTAAGCAAACTAATTACTATTGAAATTAGTTATGTCATAGATTGTATTTGTGTAATTTACTTATGGTAAGTATGCATATAAGAAGTTATTTAAAAAATGTTTTTAAAAAATTGCATTGGTCCATTTAGGCAATACAATGATGTGGGACTTTGAGTTGTAAATTTGATCATATTAAATGTTTATTTAAGAAAAATATAGTTGTAACTGAAATTTCAAAGAACATCTTCGGCTTAAGTGAAATCAGCCATTATTATAATGAAAACATAAAACTGAAAAAAGAAATTATACATCTGGAGCAAAACCATCTACATCTTCGCACAATCCGCTGGCTTAAATGACATTTGTTTAGAAACGGTGTCATATCCAACAAGAAAATTCATCTGTGCCAAATTCCCGTATATAGCTAAGCTCTCGCTCCCACGGAAGGCAAAACAAACCAATTCCTCTGAGATCTGTACAAAGATATTGGAGGAGTCTAGCTTCACATCTGCTCCATCGAAATGCATAGTAATTACTGGAACTTTTAGATCTGTTGTTGCGCTGTAACACAGACTCAAACCACTCTCTGGATCTTTTTTCTTCTCAGCGTCGACTGAGGACGCAACTGCATCCTCAAGCTCGGAATAAAATGCAGTGGGTAACATCGTCAGAGTTGTGCCCGAATCAATGATGATGTTTCCCTCTCCGTTTTCAGAATTGGAACCTGGGTATTTGAGTTGTTTGCTCCCCACGCTAATGGATTCTAGGGTTAGGTAATAGAAGGTCTCGGGAGATTTCTGGATCAAAGGAGTTGAGACAGTTCCTGTTCCCGACACAACAGCATTGGTTCCAAAGTTGATCTTGCTAGTTGGATCGTTTCTAGAAGATATAGGGACCAAGCAGTATGAGAATTTACCCTCGATCGAGTCACCAAGTTGTGAAATGAGTGAAACCGCACCGCCACCAAGTCCGATGATTCCAGAGCCCTTCTTGTTAAACGTACCAGCGTTTTTGTGACCACATCCGATGATAATATTTTTAACCTGCACAGGACGATTATTGGTGGAGCCAAGCGTTAATGTGTCTGTAGCGATGTTACCATTTGTGTATGATCGATCCCCGTAAGACATGGAGTAAGAACATGTATTGTCTTCTGAGGAACAAGAGGCTTCATTTTGTAGGGCAGTACATTGCCTTGAGGAGCAAGAAACATCTTTGTATGTGGAAGACGCTTTAGGGTCAAAGAGAGGATCAACCTGAGTGTAACAATCATCGCAGGGTTTGCATTGCGTCCAGAGGAGATCGCTGCCTGTGTCAGCGATCGCCATGATTGGGAACGGAGGCATCCCTAGGGACACATTCATGAGATATTCACCACCATTGGAGGTGATCTCAGTTTGAGGTGAGTTAAGTGATGCATCTTTGGCTATGAAATGGACAACACGCTTAACAGATCGGTGGATAGCATTTCTCAGACGTTGAGAAGGGGTTTCGTTTGGGTTGAAGAGAGGTGATCTAGGAGAATCGCGGTGGATCAAATCGGCGGTGAATGCAAGTTTCGTATGGGCCTTTGCATTTGAGAGAAAGGGTGAAGAGAGTAAGCAAATGGATGAGAAAACCAAAGAGAATAAAGAGGCCATTGTCTTTGTTTTTAAGAGAATGTTGAATTTTTACTTTGACAATCTACGCAGTTGATATTTATAAGGTCAATGGAATAGTAATAAATTAATAAATGGTAATAAATGTTGAGATTTTTTATGAGTAAGTTATCTACAATTTGTGACATGACAATCAAGAAAAAATAGAATGAAATATACACATTAAAATAACAAAATCTGAGAGATTTATTTATCATTTATCTGTAGAGAATCTGACAAATAAAAAAATATAAAATGAAGATTTTGTTATTTTAATGTGTATATTTCATTCAATTTTTCTTTACCTGGAGTGCACCATTCATTTAATATGAAAATGTTTTTTGTTAATTGTATCTTCATATTATATGTTAATATTATTCCTCATATTAACTATGTATGAAATTAAAATAAATCTGTAATAAACTAAATATTAATATTTAAATAAACTATATTGGTCCATAGTTACCATGTATGCCCAAAAATTATTAATTTTAAATTAATGAGGGATGAGATCTTTCTAAACTGTGACACGTCAGTTTGTAATTTATGGAAAACTTAAAATTGTGAAAGTCGAAGATTTACTCATATCCGAATATTAAAATATAAATTAATAACATTTAAAAAGAAATTTGGTTGGTAAAAGTACATCTTAGTTATTATAATTTACTTCCTTGTTATTATAATTATCAAACTTCAGAACAATTTTCTTAAAAGATAAATGTAATGTCTAAAAGGTTGGCTCAAATAAATGTATTTACAGTTACACTAATCTTATATTAACCATTAAAAATATTAAACATAATATTAAACAAATGTGTGGTTTTAAAAGTTTAAAAATTACTATCACACTAAAAAATATCAGTATTTCAAAAGAACAACTATTACTATCAAACAAAATACAACCACGTATAAAAAAGTAAAAATAATCAATCTAATTCTAATTTGTTATCACTTTTTCTTATTATAAAAATTGTCACTCGACTCAAGTAAAAATAAATCAAATTTTATAACCAATCAAAATAGAAAAAAATAAAAAAATATTTTGAAACAAAAATTATGTATCACATAATTTATATATTTAATTAACATCTTTTTAACTAAAATATAGATCTAAAAATATATTCGCTTGTATTGCAGACTCTTTCCTAATTGTTTATAATGAAAAAATATGGTAATTTTACCATTTTGAAAGTAATGGGTTTAAAACCAGCCTTGTTTTACTTTGATACAATATATATGCCAACTTGGCATTAATTTTTTTAATTTTCAAATCGTACAAGGAAAAGTCATTTCATCTGTTATATATTTTGGAAAGTCAATACAATACCAATTAGTCTGTATTCGGGTCTTTGACAGTAACATAGATTTCATATTTTTCCCGTTTTGACTCCATATATTCTTGTGTTTGTCGAAGATTTTTTCGATGATACTACCGAAATTGTCTATTTATATAAATAATTTTATAGGGTTTTATGTGTTTAATATGAGAAGGCGATGCCAATTTTAAAATACCATAGGAAATGGTTGGCAACAGAAAAACACTAGTATAATTATCACCAGAAAATCCTCCCCAATTCAAAGATAAAAAGATTGATCAATCTGAGTACTGTCCTAAGATAATCATAGAGTAGATCTCATCATTATTGCATTCTCCTAAATGATGAAAGCCCTCATTTTGTTTGAATGATAGGTCATTGATAATGATTTTTTAGAAAAATAAGGTAAACAATGCAGGATGAACAATAATAGAAGAAAAGTAAAGTAATTAGGGGCATAAGAAAAGGAATCAGAGGCTAAAACTGCCAATTAAAGAAAAACACAAAATCTGAATTCCAATCTCATAGAGAAATAATGGTTATTGACGACAACGTCTATCAGATCCGAACTACCTGCCGTGCACATAATCATCGTCACCACGCTTTTGTCCTGTGAATATACTGTTTCACCCTCATAACCAATCAATTCTCTCACAGATCCTATACAAAATCCCGACAAATGCAAACTAAATAATTAAGATAACAAAAAAAAGAATAGTATGACCGACGTTGGCTGAAAAAACAAACTACAATGCAAACTAAATAATTAAGATGACAAAAAAGAATAGTATGACCGACGTTGGCTGGAAAAACAAACCACAAAAGTGAAACTTTGTTGAATCGCTTTGGAAGATAAATTTTTGGTTACATATATAATATAAAAGATAAATATTTAGAATTTATTTGGTTATAAGGATATAATTTTTAATTGCTAGACACTTTCACCTTATATGAAAAAAGGAAATCACTTTATATGAACTTTTTATTTTATTTCCTATGACAAATAATGTAATATTTTACATTGAAGTTGCCATTTTCTTAAATGTACTTACATAATAGTATTAAAAGGATGCTATATAAAAAATATTATTTTAAAATTCAGATAGATTGCTTTTAAAAAACTATAAATCTATAGATTATATATATATCATTTATATATATATTAATCAAATGAGTAATTTCAAAAATTAATAAATATTAATATATTGTAATCTTGAAAGATCTTCTTAAAATATTTATCAGAAAAAATTAATAAAACTAAATATTTGTTAGTGATTTCAAAAGACAAATCTAACATTTCCTAATCTATGTGTTATTGTTATTTAGTAATGGCATTTTATGTAATATTCTATAATTTTAATATTATTTTTATAAATGTACTTTCCAAATATTAGTATAGCAACTTTTATAAATATACTTTCCAAATATTAGTATAGAGATAAGTTTTATCAATTTTATTGATATTTTAAACCTACAATCCTAATTAATACCTAAAATAAAGAACACAAATTTAATAGAAAAATAAAATCATCAAACTGTATTTAATCCCTAAATCGTTTGACGCCGTTGATGCTTTCACGTCATTATATTAGTGTTTTTCGTCATTAAAATTGTATTATTATAAAATAATAATATTGTTATCATACTTTTTCGTATATCAAAGATCCGTCTTGTTATATTCTTGTGTCCTTATGATTCGAGGCACGACTCCCCATAGTAAACGCAGTTCAAGTGGCTCTTAGTATCATGCTTTGTTTTTGGGCTTTTCTTTCTTGATCATTGATTAGTTTCTAGAAAGAGGCGATGTCAAGAGTCAACGCAGTCTTTAACCAAAAAAAAACAAATGCAAGTAGCTAAGAATAGCGTTCACGTTGTTCATAGTTTTCTTCACCCTTGAGATTGCTTTTTATCTGCATATATCCATGTTTTATGATAGAAATTTGACAAAGTCCCTTTTGCTTTTTTGTTTGGTTGGTTTGTCTATAAGTCAACAATCAAATGAAACTTTTGAGGGATATTTCTTGTTTGCGTTTTTGTCAAGAGAGCAGTTAGAACTGTTCATACTCTTTGTCCCTTTTAATAATTTTTTTCCCACTCAAAAAGACTTGTGAGACCTTGACAAACATACTTTCTGGACTACTACAACACCACGGCCAAGTAAAACTATATAACGTACGGTTTTTGTATAAAAGTTAAAATATAAGGATTTAAATCTTAAGCGTAAAAACTTTTCAAACGCGTTTAAGATTTGCCGCGTGCTTTGTCACCAAATCACCATAAAAACGTTAATAATTAACTAAAACTAATAATAACCAAAAAAGGCGGTGAAATAGTCAAACAAGTCATGCAAGTTTAGGCATTTGGATACCAAACCAAACCCACGATTTATAGTCTCTGATTATTCAAACCTTTTCAACATATTTTATTTTTTAAGTATTTCTCTTAATTAATTTAACTTCAATCAAGGTACCAACTCTATTGCCTTTGCTTCTTCCTCTCCATGACTCAACAATCCACGAACTCTATTGCCTATTAATACCTTCGATTCATCTTCTTCTCCTCCATATCTCCTACCATCACAGAGTCACCTCCCTTCTTCTTTCTTCTTGATCAAGTGGAAACTGACATTATGGCAAGAACTGGAAGCTTTCTCGTTGTTATCTCTCTCGCTTGCGTTCTTACTCTCTGCATCTGTGATGACGAGAGTAATTATGGCGGCCAAGGGAAACTCTTCCCAGGTTTCTACAGCAGCTCATGCCCTAAAGCTGAGGAGATCGTGAGGTCTGTTGTAGCCAAAGCTGTTGCAAGAGAGACTCGTATGGCTGCTTCTCTCATGAGACTCCATTTTCACGACTGTTTTGTTCAGGTACTCAAAAGCTATTTTAAGTAACTTTCTCAACAAGCTAACGACTATTTTTGAGAACGTTTATTAATTATAGCTGTTTGAATGAAAATGTGTAGGGTTGTGATGGATCGTTGCTTCTAGACAGCAGTGGGAGTATAGTTACTGAAAAGAATTCTAACCCTAACAGCAGATCAGCTCGTGGGTTTGAAGTTGTTGACGAGATTAAAGCTGCATTGGAGAGTGAATGCCCTAACACTGTTTCTTGCGCTGACGCCCTAACTCTAGCCGCTAGAGACTCCTCTGTTCTTGTAAGTCACTGTATTTCACTTTCTCCCTTTACCGCTTCCTTAAGTTCTCAAGAGATCTAATTTGGTTCGGTTTGAGTATAGACTGGTGGACCAAGCTGGATGGTTCCTTTGGGAAGAAGAGATTCGATAAGTGCAAGCTTAAGTGGATCAAATAACAACATTCCTGCACCCAACAACACTTTCAACACAATTCTCTCTAGATTTAACAGCCAAGGTCTCGATCTTACCGACGTTGTTGCTCTCTCCGGTAAGCTTACTTAACACACAAGGAAAATTATACTTTCCTTGCTGCTCAAGCTAACGTTAAACCCTGAAAAGGATTTAACTATAACCTGACACATTTTTTCTCAGGGAGCCACACCATTGGATTCTCAAGATGTACTAGTTTCAGACAGAGACTTTACAACCAATCTGGAAATGGAAGTCCCGACACAACCTTAGAACAATCCTACGCTGCTAACTTGCGCCAACGGTGCCCTAGATCAGGTGGAGACCAGAACCTGTCGGAGCTTGACATTAACAGCGCTGGAAGGTTTGATAACAGCTACTTTAAGAACTTGATCGAGAACATGGGACTGTTGAATTCCGACGAGGTCTTGTTCTCTAGCAACGAGGAATCGAGAGAGCTGGTGAAGAAGTATGCAGAGGATCAAGAAGAGTTCTTCGAGCAGTTCGCGGAATCGAT
This sequence comes from Cardamine chenopodiifolia, assembly GCA_963922655.1. NCBI lineage: Eukaryota > Viridiplantae > Streptophyta > Magnoliopsida > Brassicales > Brassicaceae > Cardamine > Cardamine chenopodiifolia. The sequence goes on from OZ000469.1 coordinate 1,160,284, forward strand.
GGTCAAGATGGGGAATATCTCTCCCTTGACAGGTTCAAGTGGTGAAATCAGGAAGAACTGCAGGAAGATTAACTCTTGATTTCGTAATATTGAATTGGCGAAATAGAAATGAGAGATGTTTAGGGGGACGAAATTTATGTTTGTGTTCTTTGTTTTGTATGATAGTGTATTTCCTTGTGTCAAGAATTTGAATTTTGTGAGTTTTAAATGATTGAACCTTTATAATTAAACGGATATTTCTATATAATCTTTTTTGGCTTCTTATAATCTTGTTAATAATAACATCGACGCCAATATTTGATGATATCATTCTTTATAATCTTGTTAATTAATTAGTTTTGAACGACATTGTCAAAACATCTTTTAACTGGATTTTCAGTAGCATTAATTAGAAAATTTGTTGAGAAAAAAATTGTTACGATTTTTTCGTTGATTTGGAAATGATTCAGAATATTTCATAGAATATATTTTAAACTGACTTTTTTGGAATAAAATCTTCAAACAAGAATTTAACTGGAATATACCTAGATTTTTTTCCCTATACAAAAACTGATCATATCACAAAATCTTTAACAAATTAAAGCACAAACTTATTAGAATTATGTAAGCACAAGTTGAATCGTTTAACCCTTGTTTTCTCCGCCGCTGTGTTGCTAAGCATCGTCAGAGTAGCTGAACCATCCGAAGAAATGCCTCCTGCTGGCTTAAACATTCTCGAACATGTAATTGCCAATTTCTGCTGGTCGAGGTATGATTATTCCATGTTTAACGCCGTTTAACGTGGAGGGCTCTAATGTCGTTAAATATTGGATCGTCGATAGTGATGGTAGTGAAAAGAACAGTGCACCAGCGTCGATACTACTATTACACCTCTGGTTATCTTCACATGCCACCATTAAAGGCCATAAGGTTCGCTTATTTATTTTACCTTGTCTCCCATTTAAACTATCCATTTAAATAAATTAACCTTTTCTTCTTCTTCCTTGTACTGTACGAAGGCAAGCTGAGTCATGGGCCTCGGTCCGCGACGAAGTAAACAATATGGTCTGGTCTTTGTCTAGCAACGTTGGTAAGCCCATAAACGTTGGAGAGCTCATTTTCACATTGACACGGAACATAACGTACCAATCTGCGTTTGGTAAGGATCTTGCAAGAGTTCTCAAAGTTATTTGGAGCATTCAACGTTGCGGACTTCATACCGTTCCTAGGCTGGTTCGGTTTGCATGGGAAAAACAAAAGGCTCGTTAAGGCCCGTAACAATCTTGACTGGTTCATTGATGAAGTTATCGCTGAGCATATGAAGAGAGGGAGAGTATAAACGATGGTGAAGATACCGATATGGTGGATGATCTACTTGCGTTTTATAGCGAGGAAGAAAAGTTGGTGAGCGAGGAACCTTCAACTAATTGTAACAAGAACTCCGTAAGACTCACACGTGATAATATCAAAGCGCTCGTCATGGTAAAGCCAAAACGTTTATAACTTTTCATTTATATTTCTTCTTAATAATCACTCTATGACATGTTTGATAACAAAAACATTAGCCTGATTTTATTTATTTATTTTGTTAGGATGTTATGTTTGGAGACGATGGCGTCGGGGATAGAGTGGGCTTTGACGGAGCTCTTACGTAACCCAGCCGAACTCAAACGGCTCCAACAAGAACTCGCAAAAGTCGTCGGTCTTGACCGGCGCGTGGATGAGACGCACCTCGAGAAACTAATTTTCCTCAAATGTCACTCAAAGAAACCATGAGCCTCCACCCACCAATCCCACTCATCCTCCACGAGGCCATTGAGGACACAAAGCTCCAAGGCTTCTCTGTACCCAAGGGCTCGCGTGTAATGATCAATGCATTTGCCATCGCCCGAAACTGTGGGGTTACCCGGAAGCGTTTAAGCTTTCGAGGTTTATGGAACCGGGTATGCCCGATTTCATGGGGACTAACTTCGAGTTTATTCCGTTCGGGCGGGTCGGAGATCGTGCCCGGGAATGCAGCTTGGGCTTTACGCCATGGAGGTCGCTGTGACTAAAATCATTAACTGCTTCACGTGGCAGTTGCCCGACGGGATGCAACCGAGTGAGCTCGACATGAGCGACGTAATGGGTCTCGCTCCCAGAGCCACGCGATTGATTGCCGTGCCTGACACCCGCCTCATCTGCCCTCTCTAAGTAACTTTTCAAATGTGCATCATCTTCCAGCCACCATCTGGTATCCAATAAAAGACCCGTAAAGATGAAACAGACCACGAAGACAGATTTGTTTCCTAGACTGTGACATCAATTGTTATTACAGTATTGTAAGGAAACTGATCAAGAAGATTTATTACCTTTCTTACATCTCGCCACTTCTCATTCTTGATTGAAATTGGTGCTCCAAGAAGGACAACTCTTTCCACAATTTCAGCTGCCATGAAAACTCTGGTAAGACACGACTCAACTGTCAATTCTAAAGAAAGCGAGAAATAAGAGGGAGAAACACCGTTTTTTTTCAGTCTCGGCCAGACTGGAGTTTATATGAAACTTCATACCTATTTCCTTGCAACCCTTTTAGAAGCGCTTCAGCAAGAAGTTTTCCTGCTTTGTCTGACCTGAAATAGGATAATACAAAAAAATAATAGCCATAAAATTTTGCAGTAATGTTTGCATCACCATTTGGCATTTCCAATCACAACATCTTTTTTTTTACCTGTCAATAGCGATACTCCATTTACTATCTATGAATTCAGCAGCTACAACGAGTGTTGCCGGCCATACCATTGCTGCTGAAAGCGAGTTTAGTACGGTGTGCATTGCACCGTGTCTCATTAACAACATAGCAACTCCTGCAACATTTTCATGTAGATGTTACTATTTATTCTCAGGGAAATAATTAAAAATAGATTACATGGTTGAGCGTAACTGATGAAACTATAAGATATTACTGGAAGTAAGCCAATCCTGAATTGCAGTGCTCACTGCAATAATATTCTTGGATTCCCATTGCACCGTGTACCTATGAAGCAATTATAGCAAACATATGAATTTTACGAATTATAGTCACAAAAAATGTATGCGAACAACTCTCTCACGTTAATACCTTTCCAAGTTGCTAGTTAACCCTTCCCAGGGTTTTACAAAGTCTTCTTCCTTTAAAACAAAGCCACCAACTAAGATCTCGACTGCTAATCGTTATTACACCAACAAAAAAAAAGATTTCATCCTCAAAATCGGATTAATGCAGAGCAAAGAGATTTCAACATGAAGCACTGATAATAGTCAATTTGTCCCAATGCAAAACTATTGTTGTAGTGATGAAATTAAAATTAACTCCTTGATTATAATTTTCTCCAATAGCTTTAAATTCAAACTCCTCAATGTCCCCAGTTCTCCTTGCCATCTTAGTCCCTGTCAGCCCAGCTCCCGCAGCTATCCATGAACACATTTAGAAACAAAATATAAGATAAAGCTGGTTCTTCCTTCCCAAAGAACTATACAATTATCATTATTTAATCCTTTTTTCTTTAAGGAAGCTAAAACTGAGATCTAATTTTTATTTACCTCCAAAAGATGCTGCAACAGCAACAGAACCAGCAACAGTTCCAGCAGTCTCAGCAGCTGCTGCAAACCCACTGGCTCCAATTATCGGGACTATCGTGCCTAGTGTTGGTGCCAATGCACCAAATCCAGCAGCAATTGCTGGAGCAGCCAATCCTATTTCATATAATACGTAATCAAAACAAGTTAAGAATTAGCATTTTCCAAATTCAAACTCAGCTTCAAAACGTGGGAAGGAATATTAAGAGTTAGAAGACATCATACCACCAGTGATGGGCATCAAAGCACCCCCTGTTGAAGCAGCCGCTCCAACGATGCCTCCACGCTTCCATTTAGCCCATTCATTATTTGGTGACAGAGACTCATCTTCCTTATTTTCACTTGACGGTTGCAATGCCATGGCAGAGCATGCAGACATTGTCTCAACTGATTGTCTCAACATGTTTCTCCATCTTAGGTTCCACAGATACAGAACTGCTTCGAATGTTTTCAACCATAGCAACAGCAGCTGTAGCTAATGCGGTCTCCTTCTCCATTATTTAACTAGAATCATCATCATAATTACTCGCATCTTCTGAGAGTAGCTTGATGAACTACAATAAACCAAAAGTAGCAGCCAATGAAGAATACTTCCTCAACACATGAATTTTCAAGATACCGAGGGAAATTAGTCATACCGCACCGATGTGATCCTTAGCCGACGAAAAAGCAGCCATCTCCTCGAGGCCATGCCAAGCTGAGGAATCAATCTGAAGATATTTGAAAGCAAATGACAAAGACAGCTCAAAATATATACATTACACACCGAAGCATATGTACATGTCAAATTTCAGATGATTTCGTCGTGATCATATAAAACGAATAAAAGAATCCAAGAAACGGTGTTTTAGAGGGGATCGCCTGAAAACTGGTCGGACTCCTCCGGGCAGATGATTCTCAGACTCTCCATTATCTCCGCCGTGGTAGGTGGGGGAGATTCCGAGCGGCTTTGTCTGACTGATCTGCGCTTGGTTAAGCGCGATCGCTAAAAATGCACTTGCCGCGTATCTCTGCGACGGTGTCAAATTTGACGTAGCTTCCACTATTAAATCAGATATTTATCTTGATCGATCAACCAAAAACGAAATCGAAGAAACAACGAAAAGTTTCCAAATCCGAAAACCATCAATTAAGTTCGAAAACACAAGTCGAAAAAAACGAAGCCATTTCTGTATCAAAGACACTCGAGCCTACACTCCTAAAAAATGAAAGAGATGTGAAAATATTCAAAAAGTAAGAATGCAACGTGACACTATCATTATCATATAATATAGAATAAGATGATGATCCCCTACAATGTTTTTGATTACATCCATCGAACAACATTTTTTATACTTACGAAGTACAAACAATGTAAAAATACAAAGTTGGATATGTGCAAATCTTAACACAGGACACCGTTACAAAATCTAAAAACAATTGGTGCAGCCAAAAATACCACGAAGAAACATTTGATCATATCTTCTTCATTTTTGCACCACTCTTTTTTTTCTTTTTGCTGACGATAATTATGATGATGATTGATTCTGCCACTTATTTATGTTGTGTAATTATCCTGCAAAAAAAGAGAAAAAGAGGGCAAAGTCCACCATCCATCAGACGAATCTGGACAAGGGATGATCTACGGTAACCTGTGCCCTGATTATGATTTCTCTCTATTTGAACCGCTAAATATGCACTGCGCTGTTAGATCGTGAATGCATTTGCAGATCGTTTGTTGAGCTCATGGAGTCACCTTTGCTACCATCTTCTGCTGGGCTATGTCCTTCAGCTGGACTGAAGCTTTTGTTTATGGAGTGCCGGCTTAATTCTTCAGGACCACGGAATGTTGAACTAGGAGAAGGAAGACGTTTTTGGGACTCCATGGCTTCCACTTCTGCTAAAAGATCGGAGACTGATTCGTCACATTCGTCAGGTCCTGCCACAATAGGTTGCCAATCCGTGGTAGTAGATGCAAAGTTGAACTTGAAAGTCGGACTAAAGAGATCGAGAAAGTCGATTTCTTGATTGTCTGCGAACGACACCAAACCTGAGTTAGAATCCCACACATTTGAAGTACTGCTTGGAGTAGCAGCATTCCAATTCTGTCCACATGACTGGACTGTAGCTGTTACTTTTTTCTCAGCTGCGACGCTATGACCAATACCGTTTTGATTGCAAGGATTCTTTGCTGCGTTGTTTCCATCTGGCTCTGTTTGACCAGCATTCCATCTTTCATGTTGTGGCAGAGAGCAATTTGAGTTTCCGGGAAATGTAGCCAGCGAAAGCGAACAGCGGATTGGGCTTTGTCCAGGCAAAGGACTTTCAACTTTTGTTTTGTTTCGGAGAGAAACAGAACCCACAGTCTCCCTTTTACTAGAAAGAGAAAAATCTAAGGGCACGGTGTGGCTAAATTTGTTTCTGCTTTTGCTACTCACATCTGAGCTCTTTGTGATAACACTGTTACTACTAGAAATGACACTCTGGTCAGTGCACACTGAGTTGGGACTGAAGTCAAGTATTCTACTCTCTATTTTTGGAACAGCCACACTCCTGTTTTGATCTATAGTAGCTGTCACTTCCTGCTTGGGGATAGAATGATTCTGTAATGACCCTCCATCTAGTGCGTCAGTCAAAAGTATGGAGCTGTTTTGCTGTTCACCCAACCTCCATATTCTTAGCTCAGGCGGGAAATGCCCGCTCAAACTCCGTTGTTGCAGGTTCACTAAGGAAAATGGGCCATGAATCTTCCCATCTGGATCTCCATATAACCATATCATATTCGCATCCAAGCCATCAATTGGCTTATTAATGGCACATGTTTCAGGTTTTACAACGGCATGGCTTCTGCTATCAGAACTGGAAGGTCTAACCTGAATATGGAGCACGTTCAATTGTTGTGACTCTCCTTCTCGATGCTGCTCAGATGTATTCAACCTATCTTGATGCTGTTCAGATGTATTTAACCTATCTTGATGCTGTTCAGATGTATTTAACCTGTCGCGGCTTCTGTTTGCATCGACCTGGAAGGACATGGTTTCAGTGACTCCTCCAGCTGAGGTATCTGTGACTGGAGACCTCTCTTGATCGAGGAAGTGAGAATCAAGAAGCTTTAACATTTCAAAATGATCCACTCGCTCCTTTCTGAACAATCTCATAAGCTTAGTGTCACACATTATTTCTGTCTGAGGAGAGTTTTGTAGATTATTCCGTCTCACATGCTCTAGCAAGAGAGTTTGGACATCATACTTAGTTAAGACAGAAACATCCCCGTTTCTCATATACCCCACAAAGTCCAAGAGCTCATCTGTTGCCCACGTAGCAGCACTAGTCAATGGTGGAAGTCTGTCACCCAAAGAACTGGTGGAATCCAAAGAAGGACCCAATCTACTCACAGAAACAGCTTCCATTTTCATTACTTTAGCACGACTTGCTTTCATAACCCCAGGTGAAGTTCCATCATCCGTTTCATGCACCCGACTAGTAGTTCTTCTCTTAGAAGCAGTGGAAGCAGAAGATTTCCATGGATTTCTTGCTTTGGTGAGATCATCTAACGATAAAGATAGCTTTTCTTTAAGAGAAACCCAGTAAATCTTAAAAAGATACTCCCAGCTGCCTTGATCATCAAAATCAACCTGAACCTGGAAAATGTACATGTAACAACACATTTAAAAACAAAAAAATGGCGTTGCAAGAGAAGGCACCTGAAATGGAGTTCAGGTTCTAGACGTTCCCACAAATGACGCTCTAGTGCTGCGAGTAAGGTAAAGTAACAAAATGTTGACAAATTCTGGTACCTTTTCTTTGCTAGCTTCAGCTGCATTTTCAATAAGCATTATAGTCTTCATACAGATTCCACAGAATCCTTTATTTTCCTTAACAACTACATACTCTGAGCTCCTAACGCATCTCTTGCAAACTGAATATGGACAAGTATAACACATGTAGAAAGAATCCTTTTGACAAGCAGTACATATGTGCCAACCTGAAAAAAACCATCATCATCATCGTCATTAAAGCTCCCAAAGAGTTCATCTCAAACACAAATTCTTCAGACTTGGTAATGTAGCACAGAAAGAGGAAGAATGAAACAACTTACCACAATTCCATTTAGCTCTTGATCTGAAGAATGCTTCAGTACGCTTAACACAAGCTGGATGATACGCTTTTGGACATCCCCTGACATTATTAAGAAAAATCTCAATAATCAGAAACTACCAAATTTTCCATTTTCGGAAGCAAGAATCTACTAAGTAAATTGAGCTCTAAGTTAAAACTTCACTCACCTACGATCGCAGAGGACAAGACTACCTCCATCGAAGCAAACAAAACAAACATCTTCGTCTTCACTTCTCTTTCTCCAAGTCTGAGGCGAAGAAGCTTTACCAAGTGTTCTCGGCGGACGACCGCGTCTAGCTACGCACTTCTTCAAGCAATTCGACTCTTCTTCTAGCTTAACCTCCACATCTACCGAACCACAATCGAATCCCCCAAACCCAGGAGCCTCAATAAGCGGAGAAGAAGAAGAATCATCCAATTTCACATCATCGACTCTCATGAGATCAATTTCCGGCATCGATTCAACTTCGGCTTCTCGTAAAGCCAAAAAAAAAAACACTTTCCCAGCTCAAATCAAGACGGAGAATCAACAAAATCGAAAGATACGAGGTCGAAAAAGTCCTCAACTTGAAGCAATCGAGGAAAGTAAAGTAAAAAAAAACAAACCCTAGGGTTAGCGAATTGGGAATTGAAGAATGGAGGAGATGGTGGCGTGTAGGGAGAGAAGACACAGTGGGCACATGGAAACAAAGCAAGAGAGAGAAATTGAAACGATGTGACAAGGCAGTGTTTGGCTGTCTCCTTTTTTTTTACTTTCAGAGAAAACACTTTTTCTAAACGCCGCTCATATGGCTGGTTCCACGTGGCCAAAGTTGAAGGTAGTGGGAGCCACGCGCGTCTTTTCCAACAATTTTTAAATTATTATCTTTTAATGTTATTTTGAATCGATTTGGTGCGGCGGCTTCGTGTATTAAGCTAACACGGACTTAGGCCATCTATGGAGTGTGTATAAAAAATTACAACAGTTGTAAAGGTATAATTAAGGTGTTGTTAAATAATGTGTAAATATTTAGTATCAATTTTGTTGTTAATATAATCGGATAAAATAGAGCATTCAATACCAGATGTTACGATGTGATTGTATTAAAAAAAGAAAATGTATATTATTTTTTGAGTAGGCACGTGAAGCATAGAAAATATGATTTTCATGGTAGAATTATCTTATTAGTTTATGTGTCACATTCTAATTAGTTACTATAAATTTTTGAGAATTTTATCTCTTATAAATTATTTAAACTGAATAATTAAACGTAATGAATATATTTTTTTATTTTTTATATCAAAATTCGTTATTTTCTATTTTTTATAAATAGATATTTGGTTTATTGGATTGGGACACACAAAAAAAAATTTAACTCTTTATTAAAATTTTTTTAATAGTTTTAAATATTTTTTTAAAAATATGAAATAAAAATATTAGGATAGTTTAAAACAAAATTATTGTAAACGAGTGTTATATAATTAGATATTGTATAATTAGGTAGAAAAGAGAGAAAATAATATTGAATGTTAAAAAATAAAAAATAGGATATTGTAATTTAAAAGTAATGTAAACAATCGTATATATTATAAATAAAGTGGACCAGAGCGAAAATGAAATTGAACTAGTTTTTTTTTTGTGTTTCATAATATCGTGGTCGTTGTTTCCTGCTTTGGTCTTCCTCTCCTCTCTGTCTACCTAACCATTCATCTTATCTTTAATTTTTCATTTCGAGATCTTCTTTCTCTCAAAATAAATCATTTTTGTCTTAATATAATTAGTTGACAAAACTTTTATATAAACGAAGTGGACAGAACGATTCAAATACTAAGACTTTATTAAAAGTTGCAATGATTTCTAGTAGGATAATGTTTTATAACTGAGATTAACTGATATTTTAAAGTTTTGTTTCCGAGCTTTTGTTTCTTTATTTTGGTTAGTAGTAATGTGAAAATTATATTAAATCAAAATAACATCCAATAAATGTGTTTAATAATAAAATCTCTTTCTCCAAATAGAACAAGTAACGACACTTACAAAACATGAGTGATAAAGAATTATCTATGAAGTGATAGAAGATAGGCCTAATAATATTAATGCGTTCTGGTCTCTAGTCTAGGATAATCTTTTATTTTCTTTATGGTTTATGTTAAACTTTAACTTATGTCTTTCGTATAAGACAAATCCATGATAAAAGATCAAAAGTAATACGTACAACCGACTAATCTTAAAGATGAATATGTCGACCACAGAAAAAAAGAGATGAATTTGTCCAGTTGAAATTTTGTATTTCGTCTCAAATTATATATGTGTGTGTGTTTATATCTAAATACGATGTAGTGAACTGAAACTAAATTGGTATATAAAACCCAAGAAAACTCAGTTGTATATATTATATCTGATTCGTGATAACGTACATCCTATAATCAGACTTTTTTCAAATTAATCGATGTGACATGAGCTATCACACTGGAATGTCACTGTTAAACGTATTTATCAATATAACTAGGATCACAGATGCATTTGCATTTGTTACATGAAAAACGGAACAGCTTTACATGAAATAAACAATTGGGCACTATCGAACTGATAAAAATATTTTAAATCAATCGGGTGAAATTTTTTACATATTAAAATGAAGAAAACATATATTAATACCCTACTTTATTTTATTAGTTTTATATAAAAACTATATAGAATTTGTAGACCTCACTTAGACCACCTCCATCGAAGAGTTATAGAGAAAAAGTTATTAAAAATTTATAATGACAAATAATTGATAAATATTTAAGAGATTCTTAAAAAAGAAGAGATTTAATCTAAAAGTTCTGATTTAAGAACTCTTTTCTCTTTTTTTTTTTATTTTTTTAAATATTTATCTATTATTTATTATTATAAACTTTTAAAAATCTCTTTTCTTTAAAACTCTAATGGAGATGATTTTACAATTCAAAGACATGAATGAGCAACAAATGAAACATCAATGTTCCATTTCTTAGAATAGAACCTTAATGAAAATTGATTTTACTTGTCGGAAGAAAAGAAATCGATCACTCGTGCAACAAGAACGAATTCAAATTCAACGGTCTTGCTTTTTATAATAAGATATAAATAATGAGATCCCAACAACATAATTACTTACTTATTCGTCCGACATGGATTGACAAGAACCCACGCTATGATTATATGAAGTAATTTATTTTATCATCACAGATTATACGAAGTAGTTATATATATATACACAACAATGCTGTATTTATAATTGTAGACCCTAAATATTTATAATTTTTGTTCTCCAAAACATTCATTAGCGGTCCACCTTTTACATGAATAATATAAAAATGTTAAAGAAAGGAATGATTCTACAAAAATAATTTTACAACATACGATTAACTGTGTTTATTTTATTATTAAACTAACCATACTAGTCTCATCAGAATATCAGTAAATTTCAGTGGACCAAGTAACAAATTAATCCCAAGAATTTGATATGTTCATTAACTTCATATGCTGATCTTTAACGTAAATTAGAATTGGAAAGAGATCATTGCTGTCGAAAAAGAAAGAAGAGATCATTGCATATATGCATACATTAAAGAGTTATATTACACAGGTATTCCATATTTTGTGTGCATTTGATCATTATATAATTTTTTATCTTATTTTAACGATTTTCTCTTTTATCAAATTATTCAATGATTTTAAATTTCTTAACGTTTTGATATATGGCCAAAAGTTTTCAGACGTTTGCACAGTAAACATGGCTTCCCACTATTAAACCATTCTTCAATTTTACCAAAAGACTAAAATTAATTTAACTTTTATTTGGTGGTGATTTAAAATTGATCAGACCGTTGATCAAATTGACTGCAAAAGAGTTTAAATTTGACCTAAAATTGACCATATTTAATACAAATTTGGTCTAGATCCGACCCAAACCCATATCTCATCAAATTCATTTTTTCACGTTCAAATCCATTTCCTAGACTTAATTTTTGTTGAGAAACATGTGGCTAAGAAGGAAAAAAATTAGTGTTGAAAGAAAAATATATTTAATAAATTTGCTTGGCATATCGTATCGGGATTAATTCTCATGTAATAATTTTTCAATACTTTTTCATCACAGATTATTGAAAAACCATGCTAGATATTGAAAAATATTGAAAAACCATGCTATAGCTAATCTAGCTAGAATTGAACACACTACAAAATCAAATAAATACAGAAATAAGCAATTTATAGCAAATAATACGGAAAAGTAAAAAAGCAAAGAAAGAAGCAAGCAGGTGTTGAACTAAGCAGTGAAGCAAGCAATGCACTGAGCAGAAAAATCAAAAGAAACAACTAAGAAAGCAAAAAAAAAAGGAAGCAAAAAACAAGTTGAGCAAAAAAGCAAACAATCAAGTAAATAGAAACAGAGAAGGAAACGAGTAAACACGTTAAGCATGTATGAAAAATACGAAATCAAATAAACATATATACGTGTATGTGCATGTATGAATGTCTACGTATGAATCCGTATGCATGAATATATGAATACGTTGCATGTATGTATGTATGCATATGTATGTATTATGTATATATGCATGCAATGTGTTCAAAGATTCAAGATGTTGATGTAGGAAATTAACATTTTCCGTTTCTTTTTATCTTAAGTTTTCATTTTTGGCTTTTTGAATGCTTTTTTCTCTTCATAGATATTTTTTTACTTTTCTAAATGTTATTGTTTTAAGGTTTTTTTTTTCTGTTTTCTCTTTGGATTTTATCTATATAAAGAGGTTTTAGGTAATTTGTAAGAACAAAACCTAAAATTTTCTTATGTCCTTATAATTATTTTATTTTTAGTGGATTTTAGAGATTTTGTTGGATTTCATAATTTTATCTTTTAAATTTATCGCTTTTGAACTTGAATTTCGATTAAACTTAACACTTGCTAAACCTAGAGTTTTTATATTGCGTTAGATCTCCACAAGAATATAATAATCACTAATTTTCCATCCGATCTCGATGGTGCTCACCTATATAGAATTTTTTGATTTCAGAGATAACCACATTGGCTATGAATCTGCTACTGCGCATAAAGAAAGGAGATGATAATTTCCATACCATATAAGAGCCAAACTGAAGATTCAACAGAAGAAAGAGATTAAGGCATATTTGAGAGAAGAATAAAACTTATAAAACGAAAAGATGAGACTGTAGAGATAGTCTCCCAAGCATTTTGATATGCAAATAAGTGTATATATAATTTTAACAAAAAATAAGCGTATATATTATACGCTACAGATTTAAGAACACGCAAAAAGTATACAATTTACAGTATAATTTTAAATCCATTGAATTGAAGACCTTGGCCTTTTCTATTGAATTACCTTACAAAGAATTGGTTTCTTGCTCGACCTACCAATATTGAGATTATGGAAAACGAATATATCTATGTATTAGAGATTGTCTTAAAATGAATCAAATGACAACTTACAAAGTGGTTTGCAGAGCCTTAGCATATCTTGTGTTACTCAAATATGCAAGTTCTCCCAGCAAGAAGGCATGTAGAATCGTAAACCTTTGTTCTTTTAAACGGTACTACGTTATTAGATTTAGTACATATAACTTTTAACTTTAAGGAAACAAACAAGCACGTAAGGAACCAAAAAACCAAAGATGAAAACAAACAAGCACCAAGAAAGGAAACAAACAAAAACGCATGGAACCAAGGAACGAAGCAAAGTAGTAACTAAGGGAGCTAGCAAATATTGGTACGAAGGAATCAAATGAGTAAGCAAACAAAGAAAACAAAAAATGAAGAAAGCAAGTAAGTAAAACACTGAAGTAAGCAAATATGTATATATGTATGTATCTATGTAGATGTGTGTATGTATTCTTTAAGGGATTTAGAATAACCCATATAACATTCATTGGTCTCGGATGAACTCTGTTGATGCAGAGGAAAAGAGACACAACATCGAACATGTAAAAGCAAAATCAAAAGACCAAAGAGAAGGTAATAATATTGGTTTTACAGATGTGATCAACTACTGAGATTCATATTTATTCACAACTACTCATAATTTTAAGTTCTACCAAGATATATGTATAAAAGAGTTGCAGAGTTAGAAAAATCTCAAATCAAACATGGGCATAGGCAAGAACCGTAACATTTTATCCTTTAAGAAATGCATCCACACAGTGATCGTAGATCTCGTATGTAAAAAGTGTTTGAACCTGTTCAAATCAGAAGAAATGCCGAAAAAATGAATTTGCATACTTATGATTAAAAATACCTAACATGCATAAAGAAGAAACTTTGAAAATCTACGAGATCCCGTCCTTGCACTTGATTCCGTAATTCGTGAAAGAGATTTTTCCACGATTCAATATCTAATCCGATTTAGTGAAACAAAACACAAGGAAGGATCGAAGAAGTAACTTACCCACTTGAAAATCCTAAAGCACTCTGTATTCTCGATCTAATTATCGCCATGATTCAACATCAATAAGATTCAGTCATAAGAAAACATAAGGGAGAATGAAGCAGATCGAGAAGTAACTAAACCCCAGAATCGGAGATCCAATTTTCAATAAGAAAATCTTCTGGAATTTGCGTATTATGAGCGTTTGGGTTTTCAAAATTTTGGAGTAGAGGGAAATACAGACGAAGCCTTTTTTTGTTAAAGGTTGTTCGATTCCATCTTGAGTTATTTACAACGCTTGATAAGATTCCAATTTTCCAATTGTACACATAAAATACAAAAAATAAAGGAGGGAAATGATCATTTATCATGTTTAAATGTTAATTAAAATGTTTTTTGATTGGAGTCAGGGAGAGGGGTTTGTTTAGAGTGATGTACACGTTACTATGTTGCATAGGATGTACACGTTTCCGATCAAAAATCGATGTCATTAGAGTTCAATTGTGAGAATGTAAAATCATCTCGTAGTAACATTACTTAAAACTAAAATCAGATTGGAAATGTCCCAAGAAAAATAATCTACATTGAAGTCGCAGTAGATCCATGACATTCAATCAACCACATATTGATGTGTTCTACAATATGTTGTCTCACTTTGTTTACAACATCTATTGAGCTACAATTATTTGATTTACCTGAAAACGAATAAAGTGCTGATGTCAAGATACTCTTTTGACTTTTTGAGAAAAAAACACAAATGAGTTTACCTTCTATGACCATTGGAGATTGAGGGCATCCTCTTAGATCAGCTCCATGGCCACAATTATGGCAATTCATGATGTAAGAAGGCACTGCCCACATTAATTCTTTTAGACAATTCCTAAGACAAGTTGATATCCAAAGTGATAAAGAGACTTTACATTCAGGCGATGAGGTCTGTTTGGAAGCATGACGCCATGGATCTTGTGATCCATTTGTGAAGACGATTCTAGTTGCTGCAGTTCCCAAAAATTATCACAACATGCAAACACTAGAACGAGCTTTAAGAAGGTTTAATCACACATACCCGCGATTTTACCGCTTCCGTAGTATTGTTTTGTTGCATTAACTTTAGGGTAAACACCTTTTCCAAAAAGGTTTTTGCATAAATCCAAATGGTACCTAATAAAGTATGCGAGATAGTAAAAAAAGAAAAAATGACACTACAAAAGGTATAAAAATACTGATTCAAGAATGTACTCTATATTGATTTGCTGAGATCGAACACTATCATTTGCAGGTGCCACCTGGAAATATGCTAATTCTGTGCAAGCTTGGAACCACCATAACCGATAGGTACTGTCTTTGGTAACTACAGTGTTTCTCATATGTTTTCGGCTATAACTTCTAACTTGTAGGCCCCAAAGTCTCATGCAATAGTCTCTAACATATTTAGAATATGTTTCCTACATTACAAAATCCAATATAAAGATTTTTAATAAATAAAATTTTTACTTTCTTAAGTGATTTGCAACTAAAAAAAAAAAATAATGTTAGTTTACCATCAAATCTCTACCGTTCTTCTTTGCTTCAACAAGAGGAACACAAAGTTTATCTGGATTTCCATATTGGAACTGAAATATTTTGAAACGTTAAGTATCATTTATCATGACTAAAAAGAACTGAAAAATATTGAATGATTATGGATAATTAATCCTTACCGCCATAACTGTTGCATCTGCAGTAAAGTATAAGAAATCCGCATCAACATCAAGCTACATATTTCAAAAAATTGTTAGATTGAAATGGGACTTCTACATCCATTCTTATTAGTTTCTAAACATAGCTAGATGAAAAAGAAAAAAAGAGACCTCAGTGCTGTTGAAGAGGGCTTTCACTGCCTTTGCGTTTACTTTAAGCCCTGATTCTAAGAGTTTATTAGTCTCTTGTAGTGCAACTTTGCATTCTTGACCAGCCGACTCACCTATCTACTCATAGTAAACAAAAGATCAAACCCGTCAACAGCAATTTCTATTTGAGAATGTAACACTATATATAACTTTACACCATCATAAGTTCATAACTTCTACTTTCTAACCTTAAGTAGTGGAAAAAATTTGTTTAATTTCCATTAGTTCCGAAAAACAACAATCACCTGCTGATCAAATTGAGAGAATTCATAGATAGTACGAACAACTGCAGAACTGGCGAGACTTCCACACGTCAAATGAGGAAACTTAAGCCTGAACCATGCACTTAAAGCTCCAGAATAAGAAACACCGAAGAAGAACCATGGATTTTCATTACCATTACTACTTCTATTCAACTTAACATTCAAAGTTCTCTGCAATAGACATAAATGAAACATTTTGTCACCACTTGTCTAGCATATGATGTGATCTCATGAAATGAAAGCAAAGGAAAAAAAAAAGACTTGCCTGATAATATTGACGAAAATTAGCCAAATCTAAAAGGGCTTGTTTTGATGAAAGGTATTTCAGATTCTCCGTAGCTAATGAGTTAAAGGGGTAGCTCTTTCCATAGTACCTATGTTCTAGTGAAATCACACTTGCTTCAAACTTCTTTGCTAATACCTGAATTATGTTTATGAAAAAAACTCAATCTCTTTATATTTTCACAAGATTTGTGTTAGTTAAATTGAAATCTTACTCTTATATAATCATTATGTATCCCGTTGCAAGGACCTTCACCGCATATTATCATAAATATAGGTCCATCTGGAGCACGGAAGTAGTCCAAAAATTCGAAGTACCGCTGCCTGAATTTGCGGTGATCCTGAGATATACCAATTTAAAATCCAAGATTCAAATAAACCTTCAATAGATACTAAACATGAGTTTGGAAAAATATTACGTAATGAATATGATAGTCATTTGAATATATTTGAAATGACAGAAAAGTCAAAGAACCAAAGAACTCGGTGAAGAAAAGTTACATAAGAAGAGTGATGATCTAGCGTTTGATTAAACCAGAGCTCATTGGTAGTCAAGTAATAGCCGCTTTTGGAACCATCATGAGACTTGCTACCAGGATGTAATAAGGCATGAGACAATGTAGAATGTGAAAATATTGCTATAAAAATGGTGATCAATATAAAACCGACGTCCGATGACATTTTAAGGCCACAAATCCGCTCTCTGGAAAATCAGCATAGCAACAACCTTGTCATCCTCTTGTTCAGGACAAGAACATAATCTTCGTTCTGTTTTCTTATTTGCTATATATATATATATATATATATATATATTTGCTTTCGTCAACTGCTTTTCTTTTTCTATTTCCTTTGAAAATATTCTTTGGGGATTGTTTTTTTTTGTTGGTTGATAAAATTTTACATTATAGAGAAAAATAAAGCATCGGCCGGAAAGAGTGGAAGACCACTTTCTAAACAAGGAATGAAATCAACGGCTATAGATCAATCTCCGATTAAAAAAAGGATGGCTACGAGCGAATATAATTAAGGAAAGCGAGATCCATTGGTTTTAGTAGAAGTGTGTGTTTAATCAATGTTTGTACGTAAACCATGTTGCCACTTTTAAATATAATGATGCTGCATTAGTTACAACTTACAAGTTGATAACAAGAAATATTATATGGCTCAAAATAAAGATGATGTGCAAAATAATAATGTAGATAGACTATACGATCAAGTTTTAGTCCTTCCAAAAACTATCCACAAACTAGATGACGTATCCTGATTATTCAATATTTACAATCTAAACACGAATCGTTGCATTATAAACTTTGAGTTTGAAATTAAATCGAAAATTTACAAACTACAGTACAGTTATATGAACCCAAAAAAAAACACACACACACACTCGAATCAAATCAACACCAGTCAAGCTATTATGTCGTGCATGATGCACTTTCGGGTTTATATGGCTTTTCTAGGCCCAAATTTGTCTCGGAGCTTAGGCCACATTTCAAGGTTTCAAAATTTCAATATACACTATGATTTGCCATCAATCACCGACGGAAAATATTACATTAAAAAGGAAGAAAACAAAAACTTATACTCTTATACATGATTTAAGGCAAAAGAAAAAGAAAGCTAATAGGTTGAAATCAAAGCTCATGATTTGTAATTTCGTATATTTTTAATTATTTTAATGTATGTTTGATGTATCGTGGCATAAAGAGACATGGACATCAAGTTGCTTGGTACCCAATACATTCTGATTAAGTTCTGGATACAAAGATATGTATCATTCCATACATAGTTATTTTGTTATCTCATCATCTGTTTTTTCTACTATTCTATATGATTCTGGAAGAAACTGATGTTCCCTTTCAGATTTTTTTAAAAACATAAAATAAAAATTGAACCAGTAAATTGAGTTGGTTGAGGTATTGCGATGATTATATATTTTATGATTTTCTTATTTCACTTGGAAAGAGTTACACACACGTTCATCTTCCAGCCAATCGAAAATTGTGTTCCTTTGTACGTATGTCATGTACTATAATTAAATTATGCATTTATTGGAATTTGTTTTGCTAAGGGTTTACATTTTTTGAAATTTCTAGTTTTCTTTCAAAAACATTGACGTGAATAGCACAATAAATTAGCTTAAGATTACTTTAAGCCGACAATAAAAATCTATGGTAGACGCAAAAAGAGGTTTTTGGGCTTATATATTAATAAACGGAAAGCAAGTTAAGGAAAAATTAAATAAGATTATGAGATTTGAAATTTGCACTTCTTCTACCTCTTGACATTTATTACATCAGCCAACTCACCTAATCCATATTTTACCCAAAATTAGCCCAGATATTAATGCTAATGCTTTACTTGCTTTCCCTCAAGACCGCCCAGTAACTGCAGTAGTAATGATGCGTCAGAAAGGTCTAATGAAATCTAGTTTGCAACTATACTAACACCATTTTTCAAAAAAAGAAAAGAAGCACACCTAATAGGAGCTGCCAAGCTGCTTGCAGGGATGGGATGTGAGAAAATTAAAGAATTTGAAGAGAGATTTTCTTCTCTAAGTAGTGAGACCAAGCATCACTTGACGAGATGTTCATTATGATAGTTCATATGTCAATTTCCACTTCGGCCGAACCCCAAAATTTATTGATTACTATTTACTCTCAGAAGGGAGAATTAATTTTTGTGAAGTCGCTTAAAATATGATTCTAAAAACTAAAATAAAAAGTTATGATGTAAAAAAAAGAAGATAATAATAACAAAAACAAAAATAAAAAACCTAACTCACGGTCATTACATATTATATATATTACTAATATTCTTAATCTTGATTGAAGATCAAAATTTAAAAATTTACACTGCAATTTTAATCATATTCTACTAGTTTGGAGTCTTCGATAAAGAAATCGATAAATTTTGAATACGAATTTGGAGTCTTTAGATTTGAGTATAAAATCAATGATTAGAAAAATGGAAAATAAGGTTGATAAAAAAAAAAGGTAGATCAAAAAATGAAAAATGGAAAATAGAAAAAAAAAAAAAAGGTAGAAAGAAGTTAATACGCGTTATATTACCATCAATACTCAATTGTCATCAATCGCACATTGACCTCTCCAGTTCCCACATTGTCTACCTTTTCCCCACAACTTCCAAGTAATTCTGTTGTAGTTGCAAATATCAACTTTGTAAACCATGATTGTAATTTACATTACATTGTAATTAGTAAAATGTTCGTCATTTTTTCCTTAAGAGCTGTGAAGCTTGTGATTTCCCCCAAAAGTTTCACAACTCACAAAGCATTGTCGATAGTTAATTTTCGATGAGGATACATATAGATTTTTCAGAGTACATGTTAAATAATACTCTTCACACATATTAAAAAAGAATAAATATATAATTATTTTATTAGTTTGTCTTTTTAGTTAATTCTTTTTTTTTTCTTTTTATGGCTCCTTGTAATCGTTTATTTTTCCTATTTGTCAATTTTTTCATTTTCCCATTTTTTTTAGTCATTTTTTCATTTTCACAAAAATATAATCATTAATTGATTTTAAAGTAGAATTTATAATAAATAAAGTCAATACAATCAATATATTAAGAACAAGAAAATATTAAAAACATCAATCTATTAGGAACATACAGAATAATGTTTAAGGTCTAGAAAATAAACTATAGTTTACGAATGTATATATATATATATATATATATATTAATTTTTTAGACGGTATTTTTGTTTTAATTTTTAGCGGCAAAACAAATGAATCAATTAACCTAAAATGAAGTGTTTTTCTAAGAAAAATCACTGTTCTAAAATACGGGTGTCTAGGCTATTAGACATGTGTCTAGACCTTTGGCAGTTGCTTTCTGTAGCGTTTTACTTCAATTTGGTTGAATTAGTCGGTCAACGATTTGAATCCGAATGACCGAGTTAATATCCGAGTTGAACCCGCCTAATTTTTTTTTAATTAAAAACATTAATTATTTTTTCTATATATATAAAAATGCACAATAACTTCCATATATATATACAACATAATATAATTAATTTTAATATTAAATTAAATTAAATAATACATAAAAGTAATATATATACATATTTAATATAATATATTTAGTTTTAATAATAAATTAAATAAACTAATAAAAAAAATTAGTTCGCGATTAATATTTACTGACTAATTTTTTATTTATTAATTAGGCAATAAGCCCACCTTACTATCCCACTCACGTCTGCCGTATTTCAAAACCTTAGAAAAGAACTAATCCAAAATATCATAGCTTACAAGAAAAAAAAAGTAGCACAGCATGCTCGTGTCTTTTTACCAAGACTATCTGCACTGGCGTTATCACAATAATAATAAATAACAATAAGAAAAAAGGAAAGTAATGAAGCATATAATAAACAGAAACAAAGCAAGTTTCAAATAATAAAAATATTATATTTCGTGCAACTCCGTATTTCTTCTTGTTTAGTTTAACATGATGCTATCAAAACGACAAAACCCATATAGTTCATATGAGTTGCAAATAAGACCTTACATAGTGCTTGTATAGTTGGAGCTGTTTTATGATTCATCGAAAACATATTCAACTTTTTCCTCTCTTTCTTACATATGTTGCCCTCTCTCTTATCATGATTAATCATCGTCTCTTTCTCTTCACGATTTCATTTTCGCTTATTGATATTTGTAATCATTTAATCATACCACAGTTTTGTGAAATATGTCATTCGTGTGCGTGTATTGAATTTGATTACTATAGTAGCAACAACATCAACCCCTTGATTCTTAGAACCCATTGTTCAGAGAAAGAAAGATATACAAACAAATTGTTAAATTATTAACGACAAGAAATTACCGAAAGTAGATGAAACTTATAAAAGACTTTAATATACATTTAAGCCAAGAATAATTCCAGAAAATAAATTTGTTGAACGTAATGTTTACAATGGATATAAGTAAGAGCTATTTATTAATTATTGTAAATTTCTCATATGACTAAAAGAAAGCTCCGGATTTTTACGGATTTATGAACATATATAGTCTAAGTTTCCAATAGAAATTCTTCTAATTATCAAAGAAAATATAAATAGGAAAAAAGGACGTTCCAACTTGCTAGTTACCATCCATACGTGTGTGTATATAACGTTCTTAGGAACATTTCACATCAAGTTGAAATGTGAAATATGTTTTCTCTTTTTCTCATTTAATAACCAGAAAAATCGCATGTTGAAGACTGGATTTTTAAAATATCTAAGTCATGGCAAAAAGTAAGCTAAAAATGTGAAAATTTCTCTGTTAAGAAGCTTGTATCTCACAGCTATAGTAATATATTATATATACACATATAATTGTTTTCTGTACAACGCATTATGTTAGTGGAGGACAATAAAAAGGAAAGAGTAAAACTCAAGATTAATTGTTGTATGATTATAGAAAACTATACATATTTAATATCCACATGTGACATGTATAATATGTTTTTGTCAATAGGCTATGTGTATAATAATCTCTTTTTCAAATGGTCGTTTGTAAAACACGGTACTGTTCAACTATTATCGTTTGGATCGAATTTCCGAATTCTTCGGATAGTTGGATTTTTATTGAGAAGAAAACATAAAAACTTAAATTTTACCTAAATTATCAGTGAAAATATATATTGAAATTTAGCACTAGTTTTAAAATTAACACGTATCACAATATGATTAAAACTGATTTGTTCTTTGTATATTACATAAACGATGCATCCAAAATGTAGCGACTACTGAACTATGTGGTTCAATTTGTATATTTAAACTAACACTTCATATCAATGATTAAATATTAAAAGAGTTTGGAGGAAGGTCATTGTCATGAAGGTTTAGGTGGGTCCTACTTAAGGATCTTCTTTTGCCGGTTACGCTAGAATTATTTGCCGAAAAGTTCCTCTTTTTTTCCCACACCGATAGTCCCCAAAGAATATGTGTATTTATTCTTCTTTGCGATCTTGACCATGTTACATGTACATAGATACGTCAAAAGAAAAATCATGTGCATAGATAATTATATATAGAAATCTACAGGCCCGGCTTTGGGCCTTTGAGGTAAAGCTGATGAAGCAAGGGGTTTAGGCATTATAGATTTATTAATTATTTATGGGCATTATCAGTTTGAAGTAATTTGTGATAGTGCAGTGGTTATGTCCTTCTGGTTATGTCCTTCCCTTCTCATCTCCTGTGGACGAGTTCCACCCCTCAGTTAAAATAACTTATTTTTAACTATTTGTATTTGGACCAAACAAAAATTCTTTTTGCTTTAGACATGAAAAATGTTTGGACCGGGTCTGAAAATCTATAATTATAGTATTTTTATATGAATTTATATTCATCAAATTCATTATAGATATTAGAATTGACATATTAAAAAGAAGAAAATTTTCAGTGTAACAAATTGTTGTCGCTTTGTTCGGAGAATTTTGTCTTCGACATTTCTAGAATTCAAATTTGCCACTACAAACTTAGACTACTTCGTTTGATAATGACGAAAAGGTAATCTCATCGATGCCAATTTCTTTTTATCTCAGAATTTGCATGACAGTATATGTATATATATATATATATATATATTAATTAGTTACTATAGAGAATCTGTAGAGAAAATGGATGAGTTATTTCGTGTTTTCTTTTTAACGTGCATTTGGAAGGTCAAGAATAATAAAACCCTTTAATATAATGTACTTTAACCAATCTTTTAAGTATTCACTAAAGATCGTATTAAAGGAATGTAAAACTTGTTTGCGGCTAATTTACTCACTATGAAGACGCGGAATTAGACGGTCAAATCCGTCACAAATTTAAAAAAATTTCTATAGATTTATTCGTCTGATTTAAAGCATCGAAAATAAAACATGTATTGAAAAGTTGCTGGTAATTCCAACATATATCCAGCGGCTAGATATCCATCAAAAATCTATTAGTTTCAATTTTTTCGGTAATCTATCGATAATATCAGAAATAAATTCGTCGAATATTCGAGATAAAATATGTTGGTAATGTGTCTGATGGATATATTTCCGACGGATTTCTGACAAATCTGTTTCCGACGAATTTTCGATGGAACTGTTTCTGAAAAATTTCCAACTAATTTATATTTTATTTAATTTTTATAAATTAGAAATTTAAAATACAAATAAAATTTTGGTTTTGACTAAAAATATAGTTGATATGAAAATTAAAATTAAATTAAAAATCAGAACATGAAATTAAAATAAAAATTATTCAAAATAAAAATCATAAAAAATATTTCAAAACAAATAAATAAAGACAACTAATTTTGTGGTGGTGCTTGCTCAAACGTTCGAAAGAATGCATACATCCGTGCTTCCATTGCTTTGAGTCGTTTCTTATCTGATAGTCGCTCTTCTTCTATTGCTTTGAATCGTTTCTTATCCGATACTCGCTCTTCTTCTATGGTTTGAATATTCGTCTTCAAACATTTAAGTTTGGCCATTTTTTCTGTGAATTCCGCCCTAAGATCGGGATCGCCGTAAAACCTTGAAGAAATAAAAGATGTGGAAGAATGATACTCTTGTGGAAGTCCAAAAATGCGACATTTGATATTTGGAGTTGTTTACAAAACAAAATAAATGATAAAATTGTATAAATTAAAATAGAATTCGATAATAAGTTTTAAAAAACTAGAACCATTTTTTATTTCATAAACCAATTCGTTCAACTTCTCAAACGTAACTTTAGTGCACGGAAGAGTTCTTTCAACAAGCAGTTGGGATTGGAAAACCGATGCACTAAGCTCCGAGACACCAAGCCTCATCACGTTCTCGACGATATCCTGAGCATGTGCATCTTGCATTTTACCCGTCTTTCTGTTGGTGTGTGAATCTTGTAGCAACGTAAGATGTGTGGAACGCACACCATCTTTCAGAAACTGTAAAAAATGAAAAATTCATAAAAATGTTAATGAATTAAAGTAAAAATTAAGAAAAATAAACTTACAAGTTGTTGTTCCCGGGAAACCTTGATCGTTGCTCCCAAATTATGTGTTGCTATTCTTTTACCCTTGTTGTTGCTCTTATGGTTGGTAGAGTAAGTTACAGAGCTTGACAGAGTTCCCTCCATTTTCTAATAATCAATGAAATTGTTCCATAGGTTTGGCTTCACAAGCAACTCCCTAGGCACCTCATTTCGCATCCACTTTTCCTTCCACTAGTTCAGTTTCCTAGAGTACATCAATGCATGCTTAGCGTCAAACTCTTGTCTAACCGTATACGTGAGGTGTTTCTCCCAAGTATAATCTTGCTGCAAAAATAAAATGCATATGATTATTTAAACTGAAAGTAAAATAAATAAAACAAAAAAACTTACCGCAAATTACCGAAATCACATATCACGATTTTCCATCGGCATGGTTGAGTATGTCGCATACGGACGTTGTAGTAAACCATTAAGCATTCGGTTGATGAATTTCATTATCTCATTATGGAAAAACTAAAACCTACCAAAAAAATATTTATATCATTTTTAAACTTACAAAAATATTTGTTTATAAAATATAATAAATCTAATAATCATAAAAATAAACTTATCACGTAGCTCTATCCTCACAATCCGGATGAAGTACAGTCAAGCGTTCACGTCCACGTTGAGAAACAAAGTCTTTGATGCTCATCTGCGTGGGGGCTGAAACCACTTTAAACGTAGAAGTCGGTGATTGGATCTCCAAAATATGAGTCGAACGGTTTTGACTACGACTTGCTCTTTGTCTCCGACGCAAACCATCCGTCCTGAAAGTAAACCGATGAAACGCCATAATCTGGAAAAAATATTATTAGAAATTCCAAAAACACATCTATTAATTAAAAAATTAACAATTATAAATTTAAAATCATTATTAGAAAAAATCATAATAAGAAATTATATTTTTTATAATATTTAAAATTCTAAAAAATCTAATAATAAAAAATTTTAAATTAGAAATTTAAATTCATTAGAAATTTAAAAAACAAATAATTTAAAAAATGACAAAATTTAATCGTATATTGAAAAAAAATTCAAAAAGTAATCTTATAATTTAAAACAATCTAAAAATGATCTAATAATTTAAAAATAATCTAAAAGGATGATCACTCGGTAGAAACAATGTTCCATCTATCTTAGAAGGTGCACAGTCAAACATTTGTTTATTTTTCGTAAACAATGTTCTGTATCGACGATAAACGATAAGGATGATCACTCGGTAGAAATCTTCTATGGCAATCAAATCAACATGTCTTTCTTCTGTGTTGTAATTGAAATGCATCAGTGTTGTTTTGTCAATACGGACACAATAATATTCCATGAGTTGTCCATCCAGATAACATACCATATGCTGGAAAATCACTTATGGTCCACATAAGAACTGAACCTATCTTAAAATTATGCTGCCATGAAACATTAAATGCTTCAACACCATGATTCCATAGCATTTGTAACTCATAGATCAATGGCTGGAGAAATACATCAAGTGACCTCCTTGGATTTTCTAGGCCATGAAGTATAACAGAGGCACAAAAACTCTCTATGCATGCACAAAGATGGAGAAAAATTGTAAGGTGTTATAATTACCGGACACTACGAATATTGTCTTTCATTCTTTCCAAATGGTTTGAAACCATATGTACATAACCCGAGATATACGTTTCGTCGCTCATATGCAAAATCTGGATACAATGATTGGATATGTTTTAACGCTTCAGCATCTGAAAGATGCGTAATCTCTCCATCTTGATGATGCTCTATATGTCATCTCATTGTCTTTGTTGTGTGCTAAGATTGATATACCTTCTTCAACCTTTCCGTTAATGGTAAATAGCACATCCATTTAAATTGAATTGAAACTCTGCCACTTGTTTCCTGAAACTGTGGTTTACGACAGAATTGACATCTTTGCGGTTTTCATTTTTTATCCAATATATCATACAGTTGTCGATGCATACATCTCTCATCTAATACGACAAACCAAAATCATCTACAAGTTTATGTACCTCGTAATATAATGCTGGTGAAAGATTATCTTCAGGCAAAATATCTTTCACAAAATCTGCTATCGCATCAACACATTCCTCCGCCAAATTGTACTCCTTCTTAATAGTCATCATTATACTAGCAAATGATAACATTGAATGACATTCTTTACAACCGCTATATAGTGGTTGTTTCGATGCGTCTAACATATCAAAAAAAATTCCGCTCTATATTTGGTTCATCAACTATATCTCCATCATAACCGGCCGACTGCATTTTCTCTCTAAACGCACCATTCACCATCTCGAACGTACCTACACCTACATCTACCTTTGTTCTATCTCCTAAGCTATCCGCAACATATGGTTCACTGATATTACCATAATCATAATTTTTTTCTTCATTTAAATATCAAATCTTATAACCCGGCATAAACTTATTGTTGTACAAATGATGTCAAACTAACTCAACCATAATATTATGAGAATTCCAGCAAAAAAACATGGACATTTCATCTTACCACTTTTTTTAGCTCTCTGTTGATTTTCGATCAATTTCATAAAGTCGCATATATCTCATGCATACTCATCTTTCAGTAAGTTCGACTCCGAATCCATCATAAGTTCGTCTATCCATGACCGAAAATATTTACCAAAAGACATATTTTTTCAAAATGTTTGGTTTTAATAATGAATTGTGTTGTGACTGAATGAAAATGTGTGAAACCATATATATAGAAAATCGTTGCCGTCGGAATGTCTAAAATTTAAACGACTATAACAACGGCTCTGTTAACGTTTATATTACCGACGAACTGCTGTCAAAAATCCGTCGGATAATATGAATGTTAAATTTTGACAGATTTTCGATGGATATACGTGTTTTTGTCGGAAATTTGCCTGTAAATTTCAGACGAACACAAACCCATCGAAAATTTGTTAGAAATTTCTGATTTAGATTTTTGATGGATTATACTTATCACAAATCCATCGTAAATTCCGTTAGAAAGAACCTAGTAGTTGCATTCCGGAGAGCGTGGAGACGAACTTCCTATTTGTATGTTGATAAACTGATCTAGTGATAATGCAACTAACAACGTGGGGGTGGGTCTTATGTCTTCGAGATGGTGTCATTAATCTGTTGGGTCTCTAATGAAGTCGGCAGGACATTTCAGCATTGCATTTATTAAAACTGTATAGTTAATTTAAGCAATGTAGTGTCTGGTAAGGTATGATCGATTTTGCTCCCATTTTATCACGAATTCAGCTGAGTTAGTTAACAGTTCGTATACATGAATGTAATGTAAAATGTTCGATTAACTAATAAATAACAGCATTTGGTGATAAAAGAAGAAAATTGAGAGTGAATAAATAAGGACAACAACAGGATCGTCTACAGACAGCAATATACTCCAACTATGGTTCTTCCATGATATTTCCACTAAAAACAATAACAAGATCGTCTAAAGCAAAGGGTTTCGTTCTTCTCAAAAGGAATCTTCACAAAGGAAACTTTGTAATTTGATTTAGTCCTGCATAGGCTAATATAGTAGCACTCGATGTTAAAGTATATATGATTATAATCAGCTGGTTCAATTCATCGTTTATTTTGAAACTCTTTGAAGATTGTAAATGTTGATTTTTTTAATTATTAATCATCAATTTTTTTAAAAATAAAGTAAATAAAAAGAGATTTAATAAATAAATAAAACCAGGGAAGTTTTAAAAAAAAAATTGTCAAAAGAAAAAAAAAACAATTAAAAGCTAGAGGAGAGTGACTTAAATGAATGCGGACATGGAGAAGGCCACGCGCAATGGAGCGGTCCACACGCTCTCCGCACCTTTATATTCACCAAATCGGATCGTTCTTCTCCTAATTTGTCCTCTTCTTCGTCCGCTCTTCACATATTCTCTCTTCTTTCTCCCATATATTGATAATTAAGTTGTTCTCACCACTGATCTTCCTAGTACTTCCTCTTGTTTTCATCACTCCCTCGATCCAATATTTCCTATTTATTCTGCAGAAGATTTATAAGGTAACCCTAATATATCACCAAGGGATTTCAAGAACATATTCATATATATATATATATATATATATTACCTACTCAGACTCTTTTTGTTTTTGTTGATGATTTGTGTTCTTTGGACTGTGTGTGGGCCATTTGTAACATATAAGCATCCTTAATTTATATTTTGATCATATATTGTTGTTACAAGATCAACCCTTTATTTCATCATTGAAAGGTGTTAACAATCAGGACCGTAAAAAACAGTATTTGTTTTGTTGTTTTAAGTTAAATCTGCTGCAAGAAAAAGATAAGTTTTCGGAATTCATCACATAGATATCTCTTATGTCTGAATAAACCGGTTCTATGAATCTATTGGTTTTTGGTTCATATCCGTGTTCTTTGCGTGGAAAAGCTTCTTTTTTATAATCCTAGGGTTATCGCTTAGTATTTTAGTGACTTAATAGAATAATTTTAATTGTATTCTACTATAAAAGGCTTTTGATAAAAACGGCGTTCTTGACGATCATTGCCTCCATTCAACAACACTGTACAACAGGACAGCATCATTAGTACCTCTCCACGTCCGTTTTCTCTGATCTCATTTCCTTGATTTCTTCAACTTAAAACTAAATTTCATACATGTATATAGATATTTATATGTGTGTGTATATATGTATATATACACATTTATATATTTATATTTACGTATGTAAGTTCTTGTTCATAACCACATCAGTCATGAGAGATATTAAATCGTAGTCAAGTGGAAATTCACCACGAAATGAGCTTTATGATTGTATCTCACAGCATTTGTCAACTATCTATCGAGTACTCTATAAATTTTTCTTTAAAGTGATCTATAAATGATAATGGTATATC
This sequence comes from Cardamine chenopodiifolia, assembly GCA_963922655.1. Lineage (NCBI taxonomy): Eukaryota > Viridiplantae > Streptophyta > Magnoliopsida > Brassicales > Brassicaceae > Cardamine > Cardamine chenopodiifolia. The sequence continues at coordinate 1,189,666 of OZ000469.1, forward strand.
TTCTAAAACTGTGATTATTAATTTTCTTCCAAAGTGATCTATAAATGATTTTTTTTTTCGAAAGTGATCTATAAGTGTTAATGGTGTGTCTTCATTTTTGTTGGTGTAGAAATAATGGAGTCAATGGAATCTTCTAGCGTTCCTCCGGGATTTAGGTTCCATCCAACGGAGGAAGAGCTTGTCGGGTACTATCTAAGGAAGAAAATTACATCGCAAAAGATCGATCTCGATGTCATTAGAGACATCGATCTCTACAGAATCGAACCATGGGATCTACAAGGTTACTTACAAAACATAGAGAGACACTTCAATTACTTTAGTTATGTCTTTTCATATATTTTATTGTTATAAAACTTGATCTTGATTATGAGCTTAAATTTTCTATGTCCCAGAGCGATGTCGAATCGGGTATGAGGAACAAAATGAATGGTACTTTTTTAGTCACAAGGACAAGAAATATCCAACGGGGACAAGGACTAACAGAGCGACAATGGCTGGATTTTGGAAAGCCACGGGAAGAGACAAAGCTATTTACGACAAAACAAAACTAATTGGGATGAGGAAAACACTTGTGTTCTACAAAGGACGTGCTCCTAGTGGCCAGAAATCCAATTGGATCATGCATGAGTACCGGCTCGAGTCAGATGAGAATGCACCGCCCCAGGTATTGTATTATGATTTCACATAAAACATTTTCAATTTAATAGATCGGCCACATTTATCAAAGATTGATCATGGTAAATTGTTAAGTTCCATATCATCTTTACACCTAATTTTTCCATGTGCTCTTTTTATACAAACTTCCATGGGGCTGATGGTACGTATGTTTCTACTTTGATGGGGACAAGACACTTTTGTTTTAATTAGGGCTTCTTGTCTCTTGGGGTCTTTTATGAGACACATGCTAACTTTTAGGTGAAAGTCTAACAATTTTCTGACTGATGTAGAATAATACACACATATTCAATCAGGAAAAGAAAAGAAAAAAGAAAGTAAAAGTCTCCTAAACTCATATTAAATTTCAGTCGTCTCACGTCGATGTTTATTGGATGTGCGTATTTGGTCATTGCAGAATTTACAGCTTTCCACTAACCATAAACAAAAAGGTTCAATCCCATTTTCCTTTTAAGTAGTAAAAGTGTAAAACTTGTCTCGTATTAAAACAATTATAAATTATTCAATCCCTTTTGTATTTTATTTTTGCCATATATATTGGTAAGCTAGAAAATTTACTCGCTAGATAATCTCTGTATCTGTTTGTAAAATATAGTATTTATGAATTTTCATTTGTATGCTTGTTTTTCCAATATACTAAAGTCAATAAAGGTTAAAAGGAAACTCTAATAGATTGCATGAGTATGTACCTATACATATTACTAGCTTTCTTCCTTGTGGTCTCACCCTTTTCAAGCATGTCCTTATGAGTGTCTCACTATAATTAAATTGCTTTATTTCCTTCTTTTTGTTTGCATTGGCCTTATATGGATTATATGATTCTTTACCAATTGTGCGTAACATCAAAAAAGCCAATATTAGTACACTTCATGTCTTCTTATTATGTGTGTATATATGTTTTATAACAAAAAATGATAATTTGTGTGTATGTATTATTGTAGGAAGAAGGGTGGGTGGTTTGTAGAGCATTCAAGAAAAGAGCAACAGGACAATCCAAGAACATGGAAACTTGGGGCTCAAGTTATTTCTACGATGAAGTGGCCTCGACTGGAATTAACTCGGTTATGGACCCCATTGATTACATATCTAAGGAGCAACATAACATTTTTAGAAAAGGTTTGATGTGTAAGCAAGAACTAGAAGGAATGGTTGGCGGTCTAAACTATACGCAATCAAATCAATTCATTCAGCTCCCGAAACTTCAAAGCCCTTCTCTCCCGCTGATGAAAAGGCCATCGAGCTCGATGTACATAACATCAATGGACAACAATTATAACTACAAACCCTCATTAGAGGATGAAGAAAGCTTCGAGTCAAAAATAATGCGAGACAATAAAAGGAAGAAGAAAAAGCAAGTAATGATGTCAGGAGACTGGAGAGAATTAGACAAGTTTGTTGCTTCACAACTTATGAGCCAAGAAGATCATGGAACTTCAGGTTTCGCAGATTTTCATTTAGATAATGAAGATAAAAACAAAAATGATGTGGAGATGGATTCGTCGATGTTATTGAGCGAGAGAAAAGAAGATAACAGGTTTATAAGTGAGTTCTTGAGTACAAACTCGGATTATGATTTAGGGATTTGCGTATTTGATAATTGAATGAAACTATAAGATGGCGTGTGAGATTTCTTGGTACGTTGCCTTATACTTAATATACAAACATCGACAGTAACTTATAATACACTTAAACATATGGATAGCCAATTAATATATATATATATATATATCATTTTGTTATACTAGAACGCGTTAGGGTTGTCAATGAGTAATATAAATATACATATTACGTTACGTACTCCGTATATTCGAGTTTGAGAGTGCCTAGGTTAGAGTTATTGTTACCTTATGACGGTAGGAGTAATTAGGACTTCGGGGAACCATTGGCGTTAAATTTATAGTTATAGAGATGATTTAACGGGGTAATTAATTAAGTATTAATAATCAGAAAAAGAAATATAAAAAAATGAAAAGAAAGGAAAAGTGGGGACAGGAGATGTCGAGCGTGCGGTGGGCACAACGGGTGTCCGTTGGGCGTTGGGGCATGCTTTGTCGTCCACAACAGATAGCGAGACTTTGGGAGTAAGTGTCTTTCTTTATTTGAAAAAATAAAAAAAATCTCAGATCACAAAGGCGAGATACTAAAATGTAATTGGTTCTCGGTTCTCAGTTCTCACTTCTCACTTCTCACTTCTCATGCCATTCTTTTTAACAAAAAATTTCTATTAAAATGCAGGAGAGCACGACAATGTTTTACGTAGCCCATTTGAGAGGGCTATGCCATTCTTTCAACGGAGTTAAATACTAAAGACATCAAGAAAAGAGTAGATTGTTAAAATACTTTAAAAGAAAATAATATGTTACCAGTGGAAGCGTTCCACGCTTATTGTTTTTTCTAAAGAAAGAAATTAACTAAGCAGTAAATATGACTGTGATTTGAAATAATTAAGCACTTTCTAATCAACACAATGATTTATAGCCTCTTTTTCACTCCCAGGTATCGTTTCATAAAACTGTGTGGGAATGATACCAAATTTAAAGAAAATATAATGCCCCTGCTGAATGAAACCCATAGTAAAGAAATTTGTCCAGACGGCTTTTGGATTGATTTTTATGTCCTTGTTTGGAGTGTAGTAGGAGAAGATATCATTGAAGCCGATAAGCCAATATCCAAAATGAAACCGAACCAAACCAAGCGTAACTAAACTACATATGGTTTCAGTGTGAAGGATTCAAAATTGTGTTTTCTCCAAGATGAGGTAATGGAGTGGCCAATAAGATAGCTAGGAATCTCTTTTATTTATGAATTATGATTCTAGGTTGTACACTATATGCCAAATCGGGTAGCGGCATTGGTAGAGATTAAAAGCATCCACTGTTGAGAGAACCCCATTAGATTTTTTCACATATATAATAATAGTATTTGTTTATATAATTTAATTAAATAATTAAAAAAAAACTAATGAATGAAAGATAAGTAGACAAACGAGTATCTCATGGATTTCTCTATGCAGAACGGATTCTCAATTTCTCTTTTCTCTTTTTATTATTTTCAATTTTTTATTAAGAAAAAACCCTATTAGATATTAATATTTTAATTTCTTTTAATTGTTAAATTAAATTAAATTATTAAAAAGAAATTGGATCAACTACAGTTATCAGTTGGGTTTCTCTCAATTTTTTTAAGAGTTTCTCGATGAAGAATCTCAATTCACTCTCCCTCCTCTTTTGCTATTATTTTTTACCTTTTAAATAAGGAAAAATTCATTGAGAGACTCATTTGAGAGAATGAGGATGCCCTAAAAAACTCGTATAATGTTTGCGTGGAACTAATATTAAGTCCATGTTAAGCCCACCAAAAAAGTAATGTCCACTTAACACCCACCCAAGACATCTGTATGGGCTTAATATAATTACTAACTTGGGCCATTTAAGAGTCTTCCGCCTCATCAGAAATAAGTAGTAGGCCTTTTTTCTTTCCAGTTCAAGAATTAGAAATATATAATTAGCGTAATTAACCCCAAATTAGCCACTCACTCGAATATGTTTCGCCCTTGTTTAGCTCAACCCAACCAAAACTATTGCGAATATATTACATGGTAGTTTATACATCCGAAGACTCTTTATCATTAAGCCCTAAAGAAACGCACCAAACCAGAAACAGAGTCATCCATTTACAGAGAAAAAAACCTTATTATTCATATTCACACACAGTTTCTTCTTTTTTCTCCTCTTCAGTGATCAAGCAGCAGAAGCTTTCATGAACCGGAAGATTTGATGGACTTAGGATGTCTCGCCTTCTTCGTTTTCCTCTTCTTTTCTGGTTTGTTCACAGCCATAGTTTTCTTAGACCTAGTCGTCTTCTTCTGTCTTTCTTCTTTCTTCAGACTCTTCTTCTTCTCTTGCTGCCTCGTTGTTCTCGTAGTCATCTCTGAGAGCTTGTAAGAAGCTCTGATCTGCACCAGCTTACCTTTAGCGACAGAGTTTTTAAGCTGTAGAGAAAGTATTTTACGGAAATTCTCAGGGAGTAAAGACTTGTATTTCTCCTCTATCTTCTTAGCTATAGCGTAAGGGCTTGATCCGTTCTTCTCTTTAAGAGCCATCAAAGCCTCTTTTATCATCTTCATCAAAACCAGAAGCAAAACAAAAATAATTTACAAAAATAATATTGTTTTTTACCAAAGAAAAAAGAAATGATATTGGTAAAATGGCCAACAGATATAAATAAAAGAAAATTTCACCTGAAAGTATGGGGGATGAGTGGCGGTTTTTGGTTTTTGCGGCTTTTTTGCCGCCGGAGTCTTTTTCATAGTCGGAGATTTGATCTTCTCTTCGGCCATTAAAGATGGAGGATTAGTGAAGATAATGCTTTATTTGTGTCTATCTGTTAACCTTTTCGCGCTTGCTTTTTTATAATGCCGAGAAATGTACGCGTGTCTTTTTCTTATTCGTTATTGCTTTTGACAAAGGATCACTTACGTGTGCAGTTATCAAGTCTTGATCGTACACGTGGCGTCTAACTAAAGGCTTGAATCTATGTGCTATGCGAGAAACACACTAGCCGGCGTTTCGTGGATTGCGGTTTAGTTGAAGCTGTTTCCATGGGCGGAGGCAATGTGTACTTAGTGGGTGGATTTGACACCAATGAATTTTTGCAAAATAACAATTATTATTAAGAGAGTTAAATTGACCCCAATCCAATAAGAATACTGACCTCTGTGAAATTTTAATTAGTGGAAATCCAATAATTATATTATTTGATTAAAGAATTTTGTCAACCTCGTGATCGTACTTTTAAACAAATTCCAATTATGAATGTATTACGGTGTTATAAGAAAAAATGGTTTGATCATTATGGTGAGTGGTTAGAGTATAGTATGGAGAAGGAAATTTTTTTTTGCTTTGTATTGTTACTTATTCCAAGATTAAGTCGAAAAATAAGTTGGGTGTAATAGTTTTGAATCAATTGGTTTTTATGGGTGGAATAAGCAGGCTAAAAGATTAGAATAATATGTGGGATTTAATATCCAAAAGAAAATGTGAGTATTTGATGAGACAAGGTAGGTCTATCAAACATGCTCTCAACAGGCAAAGTGATAATGTGAAAAAGGATTATCGAATCGGTTGAATGTTTTTGTTGATGTTTCCATACATTTGTTACACCAAAGATTACCATTTTGTGGTCATAATGTTCACTGCTTTGCTCATCAATTTTAGCTAGTTATCGTGGCAGTTGCGAAAAAGCATCTCGAAATTGGAGAATTCTTTGACATGATTTATGTTTTGTTGAATGTAGTTGGAGCTTCTTGCAAGAGAGAATATATGATATGTGAAACCTCTCGCAAAACGGTGGAAGAAAGGATTAGCAATCGTGAAATTAAGATTGGAACTAGATTGAATCATGAGGTTTCTCTTCAAAGACCTAGAAATACTCGTTGGACTTTACATTATAAGATTTTATTGCGACTTGTTAGAATTGTTTTCGTCTATCGTTAAAGTTCTCGAGTGTATTCAGGAAAAAGTCATAAACACCATCAAAAGACAACAAACCTATGATATTCTCAAATATTTTTACACTTTTAATTTTTTCTTTATCTACAATTGATGCTACACGTTTTGAGACTCACTGATCATTTATCAAAGGCACTACAAAGAAAATACCAAGATATCTTAAATGTATTCATTAGTGGAATCCACTAAACATCAGATGGACAAGCTTACAGATGATAGATGAGATGTGTTTATGGTTAAAGTTAGTTATTTAACTGAGAAAAATAACACTTAAATGCTCACTATGGAGGAAGAATTTGTAGATTCAAGAAAATCATGGAAAAAGACCGACATAACCAACTTGCATCACTATAAGGTGAATTGTTTCTACAATATCTTAGATATGCAACTTTAAGAGTTCCATGGTCATTTTGATGAGGTGAATTCTGAACTACTTGTTTGCACATCATTCTTAAGTTTGATAGATTCTTTTCGTCAATTTGACAAGTCAATGCTCTTGAGATTGGCTGAGCTTTATCCCGATGACTTTAGTTTTGTGGAGCATAAATCTCTTAATCATCAACTTGACATCTATCTTCATAATGTGCAACAAAATGAAATGTTTACTGATTTACAGAATCTTGATGATCTTGCTCATGTGATGGTAGAGACAAGAAAACATCTTTCACATTCTTTGGTACATCGACTTTTGAAGCTATTTTTGATTCTTCCTGTTGATTTCTGTTACAACCGCAACCGTCAAAAGATGTTTTTCTGCAATAAGTATTGTGAAGACGGTTTTGTGTAATCGTACTGGTGATGTATTTTTAAGTGTGATTTTATCATTTCTTATATTGAAAACATGTGATTGATACTGTTTCAAACGAAACAGTGATTAAACGATTCCAAGACATGAGTGAACGCAGAAGATATCTTTAAATTTTATATTTATCATGACATTTTTACGGTTTGAATACAGTTTATGCTTTCTTCGTTAAATTTACTATGACCCCAATGAATATATATTCTGCCTCCGCCACTGGCTCTGTGTTAAGAGTGTTTTCTGCTGAATTCATATCCTTAATTTTGAAGCTCTTGATTTTCTGTGTTTTGAAATGTTTCACATTTTGTATTATAGTTTCTAGATAACGCAACAATCAAATGATTAAATTTTGTTAGAAGCAAAATGATTAAATTTTGTTAGAAGCAAAATGATAAAATCTGAATGGGCTAAAGTTTATACCTTTTGAATTTTATGAGATTTTTGGAAAACCACTTTCGATAAACTGCCAAATTGCTCTAACCTAAAACTTGTTAAAAATCCCTAAAACATCCCACACAAAACCTAACTAAACTGAGTTAAACGTTTAATTACGCCTAAGAATAAACGATCTCTCTATCATAGTTTACATGCAAAACTCAACACAAAATAGATGCCACAAAAATTGTTCCAGTAGTAAGACATGGTACAGAAACTGAAAGATGATAATACAAGTTCGCAACAGGAGTGTGTTTATGAAGCTTTATGAAGAAATGAGATACAGCATCTGGTTTTATCATATGGTTTGATTGTATCAAATTCGTAGACAGATTCAGAATCAAAACCACAATAACAATAACCTTAGATTAAGCTCTTCTTATTCACCTTCTATGTTCTTCTTTGGTCTAGAAGAGAAAGAACAAGAAGCTCGAACTTTTGATACATTTATTATATTATATCAGATCAGATCAAGCTGTTCTCTTTATGATGTGAGCTCCACTATCTGTATCGACAATGTCACTTATTTCTCCCACCTTGAGAGCATAAGTTGCTTCCTCAAATGGTTTCTGCATTTGACCTCTACCAAAGGGACCTGAACACAATTGTACAATCAACATGAACACTTTCAACATAATGACAATCAATTATAGATTCATCAAGAAAGAAACTTTAGAGATGTGATGATCTAAGTCGACATTAGTATGATTTATAAGCACCAATCATAGATTCATCAAGGACGAAACTTTCGATTCTAAACATCTGTAATGATTTAAGCAAGCATTAGTGAGATTTATAAGCACCAATTATTGATTCATCAAGAAAAAAACTTTAGATAGGTGATGATTTAAGTAGACATTAGTATGATTTATGAGCATCAGTTACAGATCCATCAAGGAAGAAACTTCAGATTATAAACATCGGTAATGATCTAAGCAACCATTAGTGAGATACATGAGCACCAATTACAGATTTATTAAAGAAGCAACTCTAGGTTCTTAACATTAACATTAGTGATGATAAAAGCAGACGTTGATAAGTTCAATGAACACTAAATTCAACTAGGAAGAGAAATTTCAGATACTAAACATTGGTGAGCATATGCTAAGTAGAATAATGTTTAGATCCAATGGAATCCAATTACAATGAAGAATTGAACAAAATTAAGATTCTCCTTTAACTCAAATTTGCTTCATTCTGTAAGCATCACTTAACACTATCCAGATCAATTTCATTTCCTAAAATCTTAATTGCCATCTAACTCTAATTGAAATCATCCTAAACCTAAACTCGATCATCTCCTCACAAACTAGAGATTAAGGATAAGAACAAACCCAGATCGCCGCCGCGTTTAGCGGAGCTACAATCAGAAACACGAGTCGCCACTTCTTCAAAGTTAGCCTTGCCGGAGACGATGTCTTCACGGATCGATTTGAGCTGTTCGACGGCGGCTTCTCTAGTAGTAGTCATAATGATCTTACCTTCTGGATCCTTCCACGATGCCTTCCTCCTAGAGCCTTGATGCTTAATCAGAATGTGTGATGCCTTAACTTGGTCCCTGGACGCCATCTTGCTCTTCTTCACGGATCGATTTGAGCTGTTCGTGCGGCTCTCTATTTTTCTTTACCCTAATTATTGACGTTTGCAAATGTGAGACGCGTATTTTTTTTGTCGTCAATGTGAGACGCGTTTTTATATCACAGACACAAAAAATATATATCAAATCTATAGGCACGAACCACGACCTAATTTCATCTTTTATTTTCCTTTTCCCGATTATACTCTAACTAGATTCTGCACAATACGCAAAATTATGGTTTTTCTAATATTTATGTTTTATTTAAATATTATTAATTATTAGATTAGGATTTTTCTAAAATAAACAAAATTTAGATAAACACATTAAATTAAAAATTTGTTGTTAATGGTATATTTTAAAACTGTTTTAGGCAAAAATTAGAAAGTGTATTTCATTAGAGAAAAGAGTTATTTATATAAGTGTTTTTTCAACTTATAATTATTATTTTTATATGGATAAATTAATTTGAATTTCTATATTAAAAATTATTATTAACATATTAAAAAGAGATATATGTCAAAACAATATCAATTTTTTTTGTAACATTAACCATGTCCTAAAAGTTATATATCTCATATCTATGACGTCAAAAATAATCCGCAATATACTCCTCTATATCATCGAGATAACATTGTTTCAATCTGTTAAAAAACTAATTGATCAAAAACGATGTTATTTTAAGATTGAAAAATTACACGTTGTTTTGTTAGAGAACTTGCAATCTTTTAGGAGGCAAAACAACATGTTTTTCAAATCATATTGAATTAGGTTTTTTGTCATCATATTGAGTTAGGTTTAGAATCGGAGAAAATTGGTTTGGGAACAAATTAGCCAAATCAAGATGATGATTCGAAAGAAAACCGAAAGAAGAGTCAGAATCGATTTGATGATTCGTCACCATCTTAGTTCGAATTGATGCTTTGCCATTCTTCGTCTCTTGGCGTTTTTTGCCACCAACCTCTTGTTCATATTGTCGTCACCAACTCTCGATTTTTATTCTTATATCGGGCTCTATAACTGAAGGTGTTTTGTTTTCGTGGATCCTTTTCTTTTCCATCATCATATTCATATCTACCATTATCTTCAGTCTCCAGCAGAAATGCCACTGCCTTCCTCCCACCTCCGGATCCAGATTTATGTGTGAGAATTGGCTCCGACCAAAACAATTTTCTCGGGGTGGATCTCCGTCTTTTGTTTCGAGTTCTTCTCTTCGGTAAAGATCATTTTTGACTTCCTTTCTTTGGGAGAGATCATTTACACACTATTTCTTCTCTTTAGATAAAATATTTCCTTCAATTTCCTTGTCTAATAGAGGTATTGTTTCTTCAATTTGTAAACCGAGAATATTATGCAATTTTCAAACCAATTTTCTATCTTGTGCCAATTGTAAGTAACTTTTGTCGATGAATAAAAAAAACATGTTTGGTGATCTTATTTTAATACTCCTAACATTTTGTATACGAGATCATCTTTTGATATTCTTGTTGTCACTCGTTTGCCTATTTGGCTCATTGAATTGACGTTGATGATATTTTCCGTGTTCATGCATAACTTATATTCTCTTATAAGTTGCAAATAGGTAACAATCATCATTTTTGAATTCACATTTCTTTATTTTTCCAACAATATATCGTCTCAAAATCCCGTTTATTCATCCATATTTATAATTTTCTACAAAAATTGTGATTATTGAATTTTATGCAATTCATTAATTCTTATTATTTTATGTTGATAAAGTTATTACAAAAAATTATGTGTTCATGAGTTGAGTTGGTCTATTTAACCATTTGTTGCATGAAATTAAATACATTTTTGTGTTAATTTGATCCATTAAATTGAATAGATTCATGGGTTAATTCAATCAATTTACTTTATGATTTATTTAACACTTAATCAATTTGGATAATGAATTAAGTTGGATTATACTCTATCAATTGTTTCTGTTCAAATAATTAGAAGTATGTGAAAAACTATTATTAGAGTGTAAATAATATGAAATCCTAAAAGCAAAATTTTAAAATGAAAGTTAAAATCTTATTATTTTATTTTATTTTTTTGTTGATTTTTATTTTTGATTAAGAAAAACAAAAATAACAGTATTTTTTGACACTTGTCAGAATTTAATCGATCAACCAACACATATTGTGATCTTGTTAATTATAACTTTAACACGTGTTAAACTCTCGTGAGAAGGTTCAAAGTTTATAAATCTGAGCTATAATTCTAGATCTCGTGAGATATTTGTTTTTAATAGAAATTTTAAATTTGAGATGATGCAATATGTAAAACAAATGCATGATTTTCTTCTGATAGGATAATAAAATTTCATATTTTTCTTTTGAATATTTTAACAAATGATTTTCCTTGATATGTTTAAAATTTAAATAAATTAATAATTTTATTCTTATTTTAATTTCCCAAATATGTTTAAAATTTTTATATATTAACAAATTATTGATTTTTTTTTTTCTATATGGAGCTTTAACTTTACTTTTTTGTGATTAAATTAGCAAATTTGAGACGTGGCGAGATCTGAACTTTTAACTAATATATGTCTCAATCCTATTAATTATAATTTTTACATGTGTTGTTGTCTCGTGAGAGCAACCTAGATTTATAATAAGATAGTTGTTAAATGTTATATATATATATATATAATAATAATAATATTTTTGAACTAAAAATATGAATATTAGTTAGACTATCATTTGTCATATAATATTTGTAATTATAATTTTTTGTTATAATGGTAAAATGTTAAATTTATCGATAAATACATAGCGTAAGCCATATATATCCGTCCATAGTTTTTTAGTGCTTGTATGATTGTTGTAACCTTATTTTTAATATGTTTTTTAACCGCCATTCGTTTTAAGATTTTTAGCACATATTTAATTTTTAATATGTTTTTAAAAAAATTCTAATCATAAAATATGAAAAAAATATTCTTAACTTTTTAAATATATTGATGATGTGATTATTTAATATTTTATAAAAATAATATTAAACAAAGATGAGAAGACGATCATAATGATATAAATTTATGTTTAACATGATATAAAATTAGATATAACTCATTATAGCAACCTCTAATGATCTTATAGACCTACTGTATTAGGTATTAATTCATATATGTAATGTTACAATATGTAGTATCCAGAGTAGTTTATGCATGCTCAACAATTTTGCCAATGATCATCAATGAACAACCTGAAAAAAATATATAGGGACTAACTAAAGATAGTCAAACTATGTACAGATTTTAAATTAATTTAAAGCAAATTGTATGCAAAACAAACCTACTAAGATTATTATATTTGTTATATCTAGTTTCGCCAGTGATTATTATCTTTGTTATATCTAGTTTCGCTAATGATTTAATTTATATTTAAGAATCGTATATGATTATCTTCATAGTCTGGCGGGAAACAACTTTATCCGTAGAGATTTATAGTCTTCCAATATACTTCTAGAAGATGGAATCAGGTCCGGTCCATAGCCCAAACAAATAACATAATGGCGTAGAACATAGAAATTTAAGGGGCATTTTTTTAGAAAAAAATCTTTTAAGTCTATAGGTCTTTTATAGAAGACCAATTCGTTGGACAATTTTTAGTTATGATTGTAGGCTTTAATTTAACCAAACATTAATTAAATGTGTTGTTAATGATTTTTGTTACTAAAATTCTGTTTTAGAGAAAAGAAATTTTTTAATTCAAAACTAAAGTTGTTAACTCATCACTAGAATTTTTTTAACTTTTATGTTTTTTAATAATTTTTATGGAATAATTTTTTTATCAAGTTTTATTATTATTTGTAATTTTGCATAAGAAATAGAAAGCACATAATAAAAATTTGCTTAGGGTATCGGAATACATTGGACCGGCCCTAGAGAGAATGAGGGCAAAAGTTTCTGATTTTGGATCCATGAAGATCGTCTTAGGTGGAAAAGACTTGATATACAAACAAAACAAATTGGAACATTTGGATTTATAGTTCTAAAATATACTTTCCTTAGATCACGTTATCTTATTTTAAAGTGATTTAGAAATGGCTGTGGTTGACCAGAGAAAAAAAGAAGTGGAGGTTTTGTGATATTATATCCTCAACAAGTTATCTTATGTATCATATTTTAACTAAATGTAGTTGCCACAATCAATCGTGTGTTGATATCAAAGACAAACATTCAAGTAGGGATGTTAAATAGGGTTTTTAAACTCGGTCTGCTTAAAACCCTGTTTAAGTCCTAACTCTATATCAGTTCTGTATATTTTTTTAAACCCTAAACTCTATATAAGTCATATATAAGTCCTTTACAAATCAAACAATTTAATTTATTTCATGCTTATTATTAGAGCATGTATATTAAATTTGTTTTTTTTAATTAATAATTATTTTACATTAATTGCAGTTCTCGAAAGAAAAATGTAATTCGATGATTTTACAATTTTTGCGGAAAACCTTATTTCATAATTTTTTCTATCAACAAAGTGATTCACGATTTTGGTTTAAAAAGACAATTCCGAGATTTTACGATTTTTGCAAAAATATCATTTCGCGATTTTTTGCCAAAAGCAAAATTTTACAATTTTGGCAAAAAAACGTTATTCCGAGATTTTGCAGTTTTGGCACGAAAATGTTATTTCCGTGATTTTTTCGGTTTTTGCAAAAAAACATAGATCCGAGATTTTGCGGTTTTAGCGAACAAACGTTATTCCGTGATTTTTTTGGTTTTGGTGGAAAAATGTTATTCCGTGATTTTGCGGTTTTTGGCGGGAAAATATTATTCCGTGATTTTGCGGTTTTGACGGAAAAATGTTATTTCGTGATTTTACAGTTTTGGCGAAAAAACGTAGATCCAAGATTTTGCGGTTTTGGCGGAAAAATGTTATTCCTTGGTTTTTGCAGTTTTGACAGAAAAATATTATTCTGTGATTTTGCAATTTTGGTGGAAAAACGTAGATCCGAGATTTTGCGGTTTTGGCAGAAAAACGTTATTCCGTGGTTTTTTGCGGTTTTGGTGGGAAAATGTTATTCCGTGATTTTGCGGTTGTTGGTGGGAAAATGTTATTCCGTGATTTTGCGGTTTTGGCGAAAAACATAGATTCAAAATTTTGCAGTTTTGGCAGAGAAACGTTATTTCGTGATTTTTGCGGTTTTGGCGGGAAAACGTTATTCCGTGAGTTTGTGGTTTTTGATAAGAAAACATAAATCTGAGATTTTTTCGATTTTGGCAGAAAAATATTATTCCGAGATTTTGCTGTTTTGGCAAGAAAACATAGATCCAAAATTTTACGTTTTTTGGCAGAAAAATATAAATCCGAGATTTTGCGGTATTGCTCAAAAAAAAAAATAACTGTGTCGGTTAATGTTGAAAAAAATAAGGATCAACCCTTTAAAACACAACCCTAAATAAACCCTGAAATATTAACCACAGAAAATTAGATTTAGGGCCAAAATAAATTAAAAGGGTTACAGCTAACCTGAACATCCCTACATTCAATCAAAATACCGTCTTTCAACTGTCGCAAAGATACGGTCATAGGATATAGTTCAGCCGTGTTTATTTTGTGGTGAACAAAATAAAATAAGAGATCATCTTTTTTTTGTGTCCGTACATATTCACAGTCTGTTTCGATATAGTAGACGATTTGCTGGGTATCCCTACATGACATATTTCAGCGTATTACTATTTATCATTACGATAACCTCATTTTCATCCTCTTTCATTTGGCGGTTCAAACATCAATCTACTATGTTTGAAGAAAATGAAATGAAAGAAGACATGCAAAGCTCATAATTCTCCCAACTACCTAATTTGGATTACTGAAAAATCGATTCGTAAGAGGGTGATCTCGCTTTGTTATCAAAACAACCAAACTCAGATTATTTCTCCAGAGATGGTTCGAGCTAGTGGTGTCCGATAACACTTTTTCATTTTTTATTTTTCGCGTAAATCAACATTTTTGTCCACCAATAAATTTAACATTTCAACCCAAAAAAAAATTCCAAGAATTGTAGTGGAAAAGTCATTTATGTAAGAACTAAGAACTCGTGAAGATCCTCCTAGAACTGAAATTGTGCGTTGTCAAGGTCTAATACTTGGGGATATATTTACTACAAATCAAATTACAGCATATAATATCAATGAATGGGTAACCAATACCATAATCATACAACGAAAATCTAAATGAATGTGCTTACAAATACAAAAAAAAAGTATATTCTATGTGAGAAATCTGAAAGAAACAATACAAAACACTGAACAACCACCACTCAAGGGGTAAAGAGTAAGCCATAAACATTGTTGTGATAAGTATATGACCAAGTCCTGGTCAAAAGAATGAACCAAAACTTACATCTGAGATTTACACTCATAAGCCAAGAATGTGAAGATCTCTCAAGGCTTATATATTAGATGTCTCTCAAGACGGGCCAACCTTTTCTAATGATCTCATTAAGTCTAGAGTCGATCTGTTTCTGGATTCTAGGCGGGCAGAGCTCGGCTGCATAACCGTTTAGTTTTGTGGCTAGAGATGATTTCTCAAGCTCTTCTTCTGCCATGTTTCCTATTAGCTGAATAAGAAACGGATGTTGTTTCACCTCGAACTTCTGCAGATTCAAAAGTCACAGAACAATCTTCATTCTCTATAATTGGGTTAACAGCGAACAAGCCGTGATAAGAAATGGAAGATGTAGAGAAACATAAAGTTGAACCTGATGGTCAGGCTCTGCGCGATAAAACGTTGCTAGCTGTTGAATTTGTGTAGTCACAATACTGTTTCTTGATTTAAGTTGCTCCCTTTCTTTGCTAGTAGAAGCCAGACTCAACTCTTCTGTAGAATTAGTGAAAATACAGGATCTGTTCAAAAAGATTCGGATGTTTTAGTTTTAGGCCAAACAAACAAAAGATGAGATAACTTAAGATCGCTAAACTGCGAGTATGTGGAGATTTACTTCCTCTTTACCTGTATTGATTACCAACATCAGGACCTTGTCCAAACACTTGTCTAGAATCATGACTTGACCAGAATACATCTAAGAGCTGACGATAACCAATTATCCTTGGATCATACTCAACCTGAAGACAGTTACAGAACAAGAGCAACACAAACCTAGAGGATCAGAAACTAAAATCCAGGTCCTAAAATACAAGGATTGTTTTGCATCAGAGCAAATGAACAAAGGCAATTTAGGTTAACCTCAACCACATATACACCAAGATGACCCATTACCAAAACTTGCAAAAACAAGCTAATCAGCTACAGAATTTCGATATGTATATCAAGCATCATCCAATCGTCTACACAAATTTGTCGATCCGAACAAAGTATAATAAGTAGAGCAAATCAAAATCGAACAATATAGGCACTATATCAAAAGATAAAGCTCAATTCATAACAGAGCAAGAGCAACACAAACCTAGAGGATCAGAAACTAACCAACCAGCTCCTGAACAAAGACAATTTAGGTTAACTTCAATCACATATACACTAAGATCATATATTACCAAATCTCAGCAAAACAAGCTAATCAGCTACAGAATTTGGATATTAAGATGAAACATTGGTGATATCAAACATCATCCAATCCTCAACACAAATTTGTTCGATCAAAACGAAATCTAATCACTAGAGTAAATCAAATCGAACAATAAACCTACCTGTACAGACTCAGCGTGGTCACCCAAGTTTCTATACTCCGGATTCGCCTTCGTGCCGCCGGCGTAACCGGCGGTTGTTCGTACGACGCCATTGATACAACCGAACGCCGCCTCTGATCGCCAGAAGCTTCCAAGAGCGAAAACCGCCGATTTCAAGGGACGATCGGGAGAATCAACGATAGTATCTGAGATCTGATTTGAAATCCTGATGCATATAGCTTTGTCGAGCAGCGAGATGCAGAAGAAGAGGAAAATGAAGAAATGGATCCTCTCTTGTAAAGCCATTAGAGATTTCGTCTAGCTGCTCCGAGCCAGGGAACGAATCTCCACATGAACCTTGTTGAGTCTCTCCCAAAAGTCACACTTCATGGCACCACCTCCATTAACTCGTCAGCAACGCACGCACGTGTCTTCAAGTCCCTCTGTGTCACTCAGAAGGTTTGGTCTATGATTCGGTTTGGTTGTTCGGTATAATCAAACCAACCTCGAAGCATATCAAACTGAAATGAAACAAATTTGCAAAATCCATCTTAATTTTGAAGAAAAATGTGAGTTTGTAATTAAAGCATAGCAGAGCCAGAATGAATGTAATCAAAATGGAAATAATATTTAAAAAAGTTCTAAAATTTTTCTAACTATTCAAGTTGACTAAAGTTTTAAATAGATGCGACGGATAAAACTATTTGCCAATTGAACCGTTTTTTGTTTACCATATATAAATTATAATTTGTAGTGATAAGCACAGAAAAAATTAAAACGAATCCACTGTAAACCATTTTTACAAAAAAGTAAACTTAAAACGCACCAAATTATTATTTACCCAAAAATTGATAATTTAGTCCGTCTATTTTTGTCCATCCGGTCCGTAACAACCAGTTAAAGTCTATTACTTATATCTGATCTTTAGTCCAACGCTTAACTAAAATTAGTCAAAGTTCATATAATAAATTTAGATACCTAAAATTTTCTAAACTCAAACCGTTATATTTACCATTGTGTATAGTTTGGATAATACTTTTAAATATTCAATCAAACAAAACCTATTAAAATGGATTAAAATTTTCATTTTTAGGGTAACACATCTTTGCTTCAGGATTACGTCTAGCAATACCTTTAAATATCCAATCAAACAAAATAACCGGTTTACTTTTGTTATGCTAGAATTGCGTATTTTCGTATGGAGAATGCTTAAATTCATTAAACTCAGATCAGATATACATCTAGCAATACCTATCCTCTAGCAAACTGGGAAAACCATTATGTAATTAAACAAGACTCAACAAGAGAAAAAAAATTGAAAAGCTCAACAGTAATCAAATCTTTTGTGATGAAATTTTCAATGCATAAGCTTTTAGAGAAAGAAGAGAAAAGATTTATCATAAAAATCTTTAGGATTTAAGAACAAAGGTTCAAAAGGAAACACAAGCAACAAAACTGCAAACATAGAAAAGCGAAACCAAGTTTACGTTTAACAACTCTAGTCGGCCTTGGCAGCTGAAGCAGCAGCTTGACCTCTGAGACGACCTGTCCTCCTTGCAGCAATAAGTCCAACCTTTTGTCCAGGTGGTGCATCACGCCTAACAGTACTGGCATGACCAATGTGTTGGTGGTTACCTCCTCCGTGAGGATGCTCCACTGGGTTCATAGCCACACCACGAACCTTAGGCCATGAGTTCCTCTTCACACGGTACTTGTGGTACGCGTTACCTGCCTTAAGCATTGGCTTCTCAGTTCTTCCTCCACCAGCAACTTGACCAATCATAGCCCTGCACCCACTTGGAACAATCTTCTTCGAACCAGAAGGCAACTTAATCCTGTCAAAACATATAATCAATTTATCATTGTGAAATTGAGAAACATTTGTACCAAAATAGAACCGGTTTAAAGTCACAAAATCCAATTTTAACCAAGATTAGCCTCAACAAGATTATAAGAACTATATAAGCATTTCTAATTAACGAAATTATACATAAAGCGCATCATAATCTCAAACAAACCATCAACAGATCTGAAAATGATATAACCATAAGCGAATCATAATCTACACTAAGCAAATCATAAAACGGTAATTATCAGTTAAATATTGGATTACTGAAACAAACCTAGTGGTGTCATTGTCAGGGTTGTGAGCGATAACGATAGCGTAATCGCCGGAAGCTCTAGCGAGGACACCACGATCACCGACGTGGTGCTCAACGTTGCAGACAACAGCTCCTTCAGGAATAGATCTAAGCGGGAGAACATTTCCGACGACGAGAGTGGCTTTCTTACCGCAGTAAATGAACTGGCCGGTGTACATACCTTCGGATGCGACGAAGAGCTCCTTCTGTTTCTTGAAACGGAAAGGATGACGGAAAGTGACGCGAGCTAACGGCGCACCACGTCCAGGATCGTGGATGATCTCCGTCACGACTCCCTTGAGGTATCCATTTCTCTCGCCGAAATCAAGGCTACGGAACTTAGCCGGCCCTTTGCGGTGGTGAGTGTGGGATTTGAAAACGGAACCCGCACCCTTACGTTGAGCTCGGATGACACGACCCATGGATGCTCTCGGCGGCGAAGATTACAATTAGGGTTTGAGATCCAACTCGATAGCGAGAAAATCGTCTTTTTATTGTGTACAACTGAAGTCATTCAACCCTAATGGGCTTGAACGGATCTACTCTACTTCTGAAGAATCCAGGCCCATAAAAGCACAAATGGTAAAAAAATCATGAATCTTCAAACCCATTGAAATTGAAGTGTAAATTGCTGTTCCTAACCTACGATTTGTTCAATCTGGATTTTGGTTTTGGATTTGGATCAGGATCAGATCGATTTAACCGGCGTTTAAATGAATTTACGCAAACCGGATCAAAATAGAAAAGTCATCGTAAATCCATATCTTCTTAAACTTATTTCGAACTTTAAATAAATTTATTATTAAGCTGAATCTAGATGAATACTATAATAATGCGTCTGATGATATTTTTGAGCTATATGATAAGATATGACAAATATAGGTTGATACAAAAAATTTATGATGTTATGAACTGGATATAATTCATTTATGATATATCCACTTGCATCTTTTTTATATCCTCTAGCATATATGATGTCAACAATATATACATATTTAATACAAAAATTCCCCAAAATAACAATAAATAACTGTTTAAAGAACACATAATATGGGCAAGCTAGCTTCTGAGCAGACAATGCATACATTTTTCATTTATATATATATTTCGTCTCGTAAATACGGTATGGCAATGTAAATCAAGAAATGTGATAGTAATGTGCCTACGTTAGTCGTTAAACTAACATTTTATAATATACAAAAAAAATTAGTGGAAAATGTGAGAGACTCATCAGTAACGGTTTTATTCGAAATTACATGTTTATATCTTGTATCTGTTGAATCTGATATGTTACATCTTTAGATATGATCATATGAACGAATGACATTGCATATGATACCATTTTGCTTTGATTTGACACATCCGTCAACTCGATCTATGTACCATGTTTTCAAATGCACATTTTCTTCTGAAGAAAACATATTGGGACATCAAATTTAATTAGTCTATATAATAGGGACGATTATTTAAAAAAAAAAAATTGTAACTTAAGTAACGACCATAAATACGCATAGATACAAATATGTGGAAGGGACTGGGTTTAGTAGGACCATATTGATCCATCAAAATAATCAGACTCATTTATTGGTGTACATCTACAAAGCTTTGAAATACCACTTTGATCTTTAACCCCAAAAAAAAATCATTTCGCTAGAAGTCAAGAAGTAAAAGAAAATGAGACAAATACGTTAAATTATTGATGTAGCACAAATTTTGTTTTACGACTCAATAATATTATTTTTTGTTTTTGCTTTTTAGGTTCGGAGCCAAGCTTTCGTATTGTTCCTTTTGCCAGGACCAACTTGAAAAACTTTTTATAGATGAATAATTTTGAGAAAATCATCACTCAAGCAAAGGTTCAAACGGTAGACCAAGTTTATATTAGGTATTACTAACGGATCCCGAAAAACACCTAAAGCTACCTACACTTGGTGATTCATAGTATATATTTTATAGTAGTTTTTGTACAGTTAGTAAAAGAATTATTAAAAAAATAAAGGATAGTAAGTGATATTTCTATCATTATTTTTTGACAAATAACCTTGATAGTTGGACAATATAATATGTCTTTGTATTTTTGTACTAATAGAATACATAAAGCTGTTTATACAATAGTATATTAATTAGTAAAAGGGATTAGAACTTGAATTATGAATTGTTGGAGCATTTACGTAAACAATACTATAATAATATAAATTAATTTCTTGATTGATCATAACTAATTAATTTGTAGAAGTTAACTAGCTAATCCTCTCAAGATCATCGGTCAACCTTTTACGTTGACTTGAGGAAAAAAGTCGCCCCACCCCAACTACTACAAAATATTATGACTAAAAGTTTTAGTTTAAACAAGGAAAAAAAAACCCAAACGGGTTGATGCCAAACACAAAGCTTGTTTAGCCACTTTCTTCCGTCTTGATCAGAACACCCTAAAAAGTGACTTCTTTGTGTCTTGTTATCTTTACTGATTTCTTTTTCTGACAATCACAAGAATAATCATCTCGTCTTAAATCGAGTTTTATCTAAACATGGAGATTAGAGACCTGAAGAAGACTTCATCACAAGGAATGGTTAGACCCATATCATGGTCAAACCCAAACTCTTCCTCGGCTAGTCGGAGCAACGTTTGAAACTCGGAGTGATCGAGCCACGAGATGGGAACGATGTACCGACTTCGGTTCAGTCCAACGTAAACCGGAAAATGACCTTTTGGCACATCTTGAGGAAGACCATCTTCTTGATTATAATAGCAACCATTCACGTTCTTCTTCCCTAGACTCGAGCATCTCTTTAGCATTTGCTTGATAGATGCTGCTTGAGACGATGTCGCTTTGCTCGATCTCTTTATTGCCATTTTTTGTTGTTGTTATGGAATTTGGTTTTTGTTCGAAGAATGTTGTGGAGATAAGAGATACAATGGAGAAGTATTTATATCGAGAGTTTGGAAGGCTAATAAATTTATAGATAAAATAATAATAGATAGTAGATACAGTATTTTATTATAGACTTTAATAATTTGGTTTTTTATATTACTTAAAGATTATAGTTTATGACTTTGACCAACTAGTGACTATCTTATATGTATTATTAGATGCATGTTAGTAAATGTCTATATAGATATGTATAAGAATACTGTATATATGTACTATTAGATGTCTGTTAGTAAACTATTTATGACGTTAGCGAATAGATACATGTAACATTCTTATACAAAATCAACGATTAACCATTAGAGACACATGGAGTGATGATATCTTTATTAGTCATATATATGACATTGGAAAGCATAGACACGGAGTCAAGTTATAGTTTCACTAGGCCTTCCAATTAAGATGGCGGATGCAAAGTTTTAAAGAGATTAAAATCCGATGAAGCTGAATTCCCTAGCTGATCATATAGTGTAAAAGAATTATTTATGGATTTTATATACATATAACATATATTTGTAAGAACTAAACGAATTAAATTTATCCTGTAAATATGGATCTTTGTACCTAAGAAATCCGATCATAAACCTAGTTTATTGGATCATATAAAGCCAAACTTCCTGTTTTGATTCATATTAGGACACCTAGATTCTTTGTTCTTGTGAAAGCAAAATCATGTGGGATGTAGGAGGTGAGGGCAAACAAACATTGAGGACAGAGCCAACAAGGACGAGAGAGATGCAATTTAAAACCGTGAAAGAATGTATACAAAACAAAATTGGGTAGGGACTATAACATTGCCCTACATTGTCTCCCTTTTGCCTTTACATACTTGGACACAATTTTACAAAACAAATGTCCATTTTCTTCTCTTACCTTCAATATCATATAAATGGGACCATGGCCCGTTTTTATATGTATGTGTATAACTGTATATATATATATATGTACATAGATTACGGACGAAGTAAAATAGATTTGTAAGTTGTAACATAAGTACGTACTTGAGGAGATGTATATATAAGGATGGACTCCACACAAAAGATATCACAAAACCATTGTCTTTATTTTACATACGTATATACGTGCATATTATTTTTTATTGGACATTATTGAAACATACATAAATGCACATTTTGATAATCAATCGTTTATCAATTTTCGTTTTGTTTTTAATATACATATATATCCTATATATATAAGCCAATGGTAAAGGATTTATGTCCCCATGTGAGAATTAGAACATTAATGCTTTAGGCTAGAACCTAATCTTTTGTTGTATTATGAATCCATCATCGAAGTCGATGCCTTTTGTTCACGTACTTCTTTGCCGTCCTTAATGATATTTTTAATTTTATTTTTTTGATGGAATTTCAAATTTATTAGACTATAAATACGAGTTTTTGTACATTGGAAGAAGAATGTGAAAACTTGAACAAATCAAGACAATCCGATAGCATCTTTTTCATAAATCAACTTCTTGTTTCTTCCTTTTTAATAACTTTTTATTGGATAATGTAATCAATTAACATCATATCCTATAAACCTTTATAAGTGTAATTTGGTTACTAATGCATATTATTTTGCCCACTTCTCAAATTTTATATTTTTTAGAAAACAATTATACTACTATAGTATAAACATATAAACTAGACAAACGCTATTAAGCTACGAAATTAGCTTTCTAAAATTATTTTTTACCATTCAAACTATTTAAGTCTTTATACTTTTTCTTTGTAATGTAAAATTTTATTCACCAACAACTTCTTTTTACAAATGAATTACCTTGCTTTTATGAGATTGGAAAGTTCAGAAAAAAATATAAATAAAGGGAAAAGTTTGCTTCAAATTCTTGTGCTACACCAGAAGGTAAAAACAGATTTATATACGTGATCCCAACGCTAGTTTCAACTTTTCACGATGTTGTTGATCAATATGGTTTAGTTACTAGCTAGATCTCTTACTTTTAAGCCTATCTGAATCGAAAGCGATGGCAGTTTAATCACACTTTTATTCAGCTATTAAGTACCAAAAAAAAAACTAAGTAAAGAAAAGTCAATAAGATGAGTGGTGTGGGATCAAAGAGTGGGACAGTGAGATGATGCGACAGATGGGTTGTGGTTATAACTCGGAGACATTATCGATTCATTCTTCGTTGACATCAACCGAAAGCCCCCAACACCTTCAATTTAAGATTTATCTTTTGGGGATTTTGTTTTTTTCAACATCAATCTTTTTGTTGGTAGATCAAGCAATTACCAAAAGCACTATAACAATGTGGATGTTCCCCAATTTTCATTTTCACCATGTCCAGACTCTTAAATTTTTTAACTATATATACCAAAATGAGTTGCTCCAATTATATCGTGCCACTGCCACTGATCAATGACATGTATCAATTTTTTTCGTTGTGATTGCGACTGTCTTTGATTATTCTGACTTTCAATTTGGCATTGACATGTTCTCCAATTAGTTTCAATTTCGCAAAAGAAAAAAGAAAAAAACACGGTTATAAGTTTTTCCTTTTTGTTAATATATACAGGAAACTCCTAATCACAGACCTTTGATGTTTAAACTAATAAATTTGGCAGAGCAATTTATTTAAAGAAGAAAAAAAACAAGAAGAAGACAAGGTATTAGAAAAAGGAAGAGCCAAGAAAAAGAGTGAAGGGTCCATTGGTCTAGAAATCATAACTCAGCCCCATGTGGATACTATCCAAAAACCTAAAACACCAGCAGCAGCACCAACTAAGCAAGTAGAGTCATAATACAAAAGCAGACATATATTCTTCACCCATCAACTATGAGCCACCGATTTCATTTCTTGGATCACCTAAAGTGGGAAACTTCATTTCCCATGTTCTATGGCCACAAAGATAAACAATGATTTCGACATCTTTGTCTCTCTCTCTCTCTTTCGGTTCCCAAAGTCACATGTGATTATTTTCAATTTCATTAAACAAGAGCCTGATAAACGTCACTGTCACAGGTCCCTCCCCATGATAAGTGAATGTGTGTTCTTCTATCATAGAGAGGAGACTAAACAAGTCTACAAGTGCCTAAACTCTACGCATTCTATTGTATGAAAATGACAATTAATAGACGATAAGAAGATGACTTACATGATTCTTTTCAACCTCCTTCACTTCTTCTTCCACCGCCTCCTCCACTATACAAAGAAATCATGAAAGATATGGAGCTTTACCTCTAGGATACTATATCAGACAACATCATGTATCCAAACAAACGATGTAACACAATCACCAACGATAAGTAACTCCTAATTCGCATAGGAGTAAAAAACCTGTGATGCTTACGTCTGAAAGAAACGTGGTAACAAAGAAGCAAACAAAATGAGGAAAAAGCATAAGCATTTGTACTTTGTAGGTACATACACCGAGAGTGATCACAAATTGTTTCTTTTTTTTTTACATGTTCTACCAGTTAGAAAAGGTGTTCAGACATCGACATTAGTTAACTGTATCACAAAAACTTTCCGAACAAACTCCTCTCTGTTGTTATATGATCATTAACATTCATAGCCAGAGGAAGACTCTCCTTCAGGTTGCCCATCTACTATGATCAAATGTCTTTTTAGCTTGGCGATATGAGCTTGTACCTATTATATTGTAAATACAGTCAGATAATAAGAATTTGTTTCTAAAACAATATAACACTATCCTATAAAATCAAACAAAAGCCAACCAATACGCCCAAAGTCTAACGACTATTTAAGTTTATGCATAGGAACTTGTGGCTGTGCTAAGAAATCCACGTTAAAACTATTGTGGGTTTTTCAAATAAGCAGGCCAATTAACTTTATGAAATAGTAAACATAAACAATGAAAAAAGTTGAGCTGCAGAAACCTTCTGACGAGCTGCAGTAAGTTTAAAAAGCTCAACTGCTTCTGAAAACTTCAAAAACCATTGACTGAGTGGATGATCCTTAGTGTCTCCTTTTTTCATTTGATAATAAGTTTCGGAAACTCCTGCAACATCAGAATGCGAAAATAATCATGCCTGTAGCAATAACTGTTGCTTCACCAGACAACACAACAAGAATGCACCTGGAAGAGACGGATTGAAACCATCTGGGAGATTAGAGATACGTACAGCCGGGTGATTATGAACACGCGCCAGGAAACTCTCAAAAGGGTCAGGGAAGACAATTTCGTTGTAAGACTCAGTGACAACGGGTATCGTGATAGACTTAGGAATAGGACCATATTCATTCTCCGGGTTCAGCCTTAAGAAGTGAGACCTGGAAAAAGTTCAATACATCTTAAGAAATATAGTAAACCAACTTAATCAACTGAAATTCAAAATCACACAGGAAACTCACAACTCCAACTTCTTTTCACAGACATCGGTATGGAGGAAAATGGTGATGTCAATTTTGAATTCTCCCCAACCACACTCAGACATTACAAAGGGAGGAGAATCAACCACTCTAGTTGGGTTCTTAAAACTTGGATGCAACTGGAAGATGACCCGCTTGATAATCACACCAAAATCCTCATTCGTAGCTCCACGTACATAGACAGTCCACTTATGTGTTCGATATCTAGTTGATGAAAACATAAAATCAAAGAAATTTCAAAAATCTACAAAGATTGCAGCATAACCCTAACTCATGGACATAGAAACATGAGAAAGAAAGAGATAAAAACACTCACTCTGTAGCTTTCTTTCCAAGATAAAAAGCAATTGATCCACACACAATAGGAACATAAACTTCAACATCTTTGATCCTTCTTCT
Source organism: Cardamine chenopodiifolia (assembly GCA_963922655.1). Taxonomy (NCBI): domain Eukaryota; kingdom Viridiplantae; phylum Streptophyta; class Magnoliopsida; order Brassicales; family Brassicaceae; genus Cardamine; species Cardamine chenopodiifolia. The sequence goes on from OZ000469.1 coordinate 1,216,136, forward strand.
CCCATTCTACAATTTACATAAAATCAGAACCATAAACATATGATCGATATCATCCAAATCAAAACTAACACAACATTTCAAATTTCCGAAGACGATAAAAACAGTCTATAAACAAAATGACAATGTCCGGATTCCATAGTTTCATGCAGAATCGAAGACCTTGCAACGACCTACAACTCCAACATAAACATACTAAAGAAGACGAAAACCTAAAAATTGTTCATCGGAGAAAGAATCAACAGTGGCAGAACAGAATACCTTATCTTCGCGATCCTCAATTGTTCTACCCATTCGCAACATATGTAGCTTCTGCGTAGACGCATCATCTTCTGACAAAATCTCCGTATCAAACTCCATGGAAACGAAGAAATTGCTTAAAATAGCAGTAATGAACTTTATCTCTTTCTCCAATCGATTCCTCGCAAAGGAGGGAACAAAATTTGGGGTTGTAGAGTGGAATTGGCTTAGATGCCCCTCATGACAAGAATTTTTTTTTGTACCTTTTTATAGTTTTCATACTTTTTAAGTTAATTGACAAAACTAACCCTCTTTACTTTTAATTAAATAATTATTATTTAAAATAACTTTTAACTAAAAAATAAAATAATTGTTTTGCCGTATTTTTCGTTTTTTAAGGAAACAACATTTTGATGTCAGTAATTTTCTTATTTACTCTTTTTGGTGATTTGTTGGTGAGAATTTATTGTTGAGAATAAATTTGGACCAATAATATGTAAATATGTATAAAAGTTAACTCATCTTTTTCTTTCTTCTTTGTTGTTGCGACACAAAAACGAAAAAACAACCATTGATCAGTTGTGAAACTTTTATCTGAGGTGATTTCATTTCCTTTTTCTTTATATTATTGTTATATTAACGGTTATATGCTTTTTTTTAGGTATTAATCAATTTGAGAGATTCAAATCGCAATATTTATAGATATTGAAATTATGATATATTGTAGATTTTAATTTTTATGATGACATTGAGTTATTAAACAAGTTTTCTTGATAGATTAGTGTTACAATGTTACTAATTGATATTTAATAAAGACTGTTGGTGAAACCATAATGAATCGTAGGTAGATAGAAATCAAAAATGTTAGCTAGCACGAAATTATCCAGAATGAGTACAAGTGGTACAACTGTGTATATTTAGTAAAACTGGTACAACTTTATACTACTGAGAGTACCAAAAACTAATATCAAATATTATTTATATTTTTCAAGGAAAAATAATAATATTATATGCATAATCATATATTTTTATTATGAAATGTATTATTCAAATAACGGAAGCCATATAGAATGGATTCAAAGCGAAGATCAAACCAAAAAAAAAGGTATCCATCAGTTAGAAACATGGTTGTGGTAACTCGAGTCATAGGGTCGACGATCGGGTAATAGTGGGTAAGGTTCAAGTCAAAGTGTCCACGTTCGAGTTAAACTGGTCGAGGAACGAGTCAAAATGGCCGAGGATCGACTCAACGTGGGAAGACATATCTTTTACCACATTTGTTTTTATGAAATTATAGTAAATGTACTTTATAAATCTAATATGGTAAGAACAACTATCAAAAAAATAATTTATAGTATGATATAGCTAATTAAATTTAAGTCATCAAAGTACAACTGTGTACATTGGAGGATACAACTATAATACAACTATGGGACAACATCTTAGATATTTTTTGTCAGATCCTAGATACTTTAAATGTACTTTTTGTCGGATCATATGTTAGTTATCCACTATATTTTTATTATTTAAATTAAAAATTAATTTAAAAATAAATATTTAAATTACTTTTTTAAATAATAATCCAATTAAATTTAACCATTGCATATATTAATACCGAGTTGTACCAGTTTTACAAAAACGACACAATTGTACCTAAGTGGTCTAAGACCTAAGTTCCACATTCGACAATACAAAGCCAATAACTTTAGTGGTCTCAGACCTACGAGTTCCACAATCAACAAAGGCAAAATATAAAACAACAACAACATCATAAGTTCAAAATCATAAATAAGAACTATCTAAACCTTCTTTTGCTTGTTGTTCTTCTTCTCCTTCTCCTTCTTGTTATTTCTTTCCGTATACGGAGATGGATGGTACATAAACAACGACATCCCTCAAAATTTGAGATTTTTTTGTTCTAACCATAACTACAGTTCAAGAAAAAACACAATTCACTCAAATAATATAGACAAAACTCTAATTTCACGTCTAACATATCTGTTTTAAAACCCAATTTCAAACTCAAACATATTTCTGTAAACCTATTCCAGTTTTCTCACACACACCATAATAACCCCTAATTAACAATCTTTTACAAACCACTAAACCATAAACAAGTACTCAAAACAACAATTTATGTAAACGAAGTAAACCCTAGGTTTCTAAAATTTAAAGATAAGATTCAAGAGACGAATCTTACAGAAATGATGTTGAATGGTTGATGAAACGACGGCTGATAAACGGCGTAAGAGCACCGGAAATCACAGAAGATGAAGAGTCTCAAACCGTAAATGATGTGACCCAAGAGAAAGATAGAACGAGAAGGAGTAATGGGGCTTTTAAGATGATAAAGTAGGGTTTTTGTGGTGATTTCTGGTGGCTGGACGAAGTTACAGAGAAGAAGAAGGACACGAGAGAGAATAAAGAAAATAGAAAAAAAGTCACGATAGACAATCTCTCTATACTTATTTATAGGCCTAGGCGGAATTTTCGAACCGAACTAAACTGAAATTAAGCCAATTCAGTTTGGCTTCAATTAGCATTACAAAACCGATCGGAAGCTAACATAATTTTAATCAGTAATCGGTTCGGACTTAATGAACCGATCGGTTTTGGGCAACCACTATATCTAACCCTAATTTTTTATTAAAAAGTTCCTCAATCTTTTATTTCTCTCTTTCGAGCCGCCAAAATTAATCGAGTTGGTGATTTTTAGATTTTCAACTATCTTCTCATTTCTCATCAATCTTCGATTTCTTCAGCTCCAAGACCTGATTGCTCATCAATATTCGCGTATGTTGAAGCAGTTGCTTCATATGCTAGTAACGAGAACAAAGTTGAGGATGGAACATCGTTGATACTACACGAAATCCAGCATAACTCTATTGATCAGGAGAAAACAACATCAAAGAGAAGAACTATTCTGAAGCAGCATAAGCAATTAAGATCAAATGATGAAAACAAGAACCCTGCAACTCCATTTTCCAGGTTAGGAAACATGGCAAGGTTGGCCAAAGAGATAGAGAAAGAAGCTGCAAATTGGGTCATGGAGTTCATAGAAAATGCTCTAGAGAAAGGGATGAAAAAGTGTAAAAGCACATAATGCAATTGTTAAGAAGGTTCCACAGTCTCTGATTCTCAAAGTTGTAAACTGGGTGGAAGTAGAAAAATCTTCTGATAACACAAGACGGCAAGCTCATCCAAAAGCATCACATATCACCAAATAAACCGAAATGCGTGAAATATTATGAACAGTAGCCCGAACTAAAATTTATTTTCCGTTCAAATTCGGGTAAGATAATATGACTAGTAACTTGAACTGAACCGATTCAATAAAAACCAAACCGAACTAAATTCAAGAACACTACTTATTTAAATTAACAACTATCAAATATTCATGTTTATATGAAAAATATCTTACTAAAGTGTCAAGAACTTGAAAATAGAGAATATATCAGTTGTTTTGTTATCCCAATTCGTATATTCACTAAATAAATTTATTAATTTTGTCTTCTTAGGATTTTTTACTTACAAAAAAGAACGATAATTATTAACTCAGAAAAAAAAAAAAACAAAAAAACCTATCTTTTCTTACAAAACAAAAAAAATATTGGCTTACGCCGAAACATAAATAATTGTATTTTAAATTTGTTTCTACTAAACCGATAATAATTTTGGAATTAGATAGTGGATATGACCGATATAAACATAAAATTATTTGATAGGTTACCGGAACCCGTACATTGATTTATATGGTTTATGATTTTCTAAAGTATTTGATATTTTACTTACTATCGTTATTAAAACATACTAAAATAACATTCAAATATTTATATACAATATGTTATTAACATTTACATATATTAGTAGTTCATAACTACCGTAAATCCAAAACAGCTATAAATAATATAATATAAGATTAGTCTTCATAAAATTAAAAATACTATTAATAGTCTATTATGTGTAAAAAACTAACTAAAATTTATGCAAACATTTTATTGTAATGTACATCGCGGGTTTCTAAAATATTATAAGAGTCTATCATGTTATTCATTTTTATATTTATTACTAATTTATAATTAACACAACACAAACCATCTATAACATTAATAAAACAAATTCTAAAAACAAAATATATATAATCTAAAACATATTAATACTAATCTATGATTATATATATTAGCAAACAAAAAATAAAGCAGACATTTTTCTGCGCTGCACAGCGCGAGTTGCTATCTAATTAGATTTTATTATCCTTTTGTTTCTTGCTAATGGGTTAAGTTTGATTTAATTTTTCATAATTGTTCTTAATGGGTTAGGCTAAGACTTAAGACCCATTTTTGTGAGTTTAAGAAAAGTCATGGTTTTTTAGTAAATATATTAACTTTTTATAGTTTTTTTTAGAGATTTAACCACTTTTTGATTTTGAAAATAATTATACAATAAATTAAAAAGTAGAAGAGGATATCTCTGACCAAATCTTTTATCGTAGGGGGCGGGGCATTTGAAAAATTAGTCTGGTTTTAGAACACTTCAACAAGTCTACGACCGTACTTTTACACATGGATATAAAACGTTGGCTTAAGAACTACCTGTCGTATTTGCCACGTCAGATACGATTTTGCCACGATGGCAATCTAAATCAAAACTTTTGCCGTCTGATACACAGGCCTAAGAACTACCTGTCGTTTTTGAGGAAATCAAAGAATGAACGTTTCTGAGAATAAGCATGAAGCCATAATAATCTACAGATAAAAAGTTCAAAAAATGTCACACTTGAAACAAAGAACAATGAAGGAAGAAGATTGAATCTTCTATCTTCTGTGAAAGCATTGTCTCAAGAAATTAGAGATGAGCTAACAACAATGCAAAGATAGCAATTTCATATGTTTGATGCACTCAAAGCCATAACTTTGCATTGTTCATTTAAAGCTAGAAGTTGAGCCTCTTTCTTGTCGAGAAGTGCCGTTAATTTCACATTCTCCTCCATTAGCTTCTGAACTTCAACCTCCTTTTGCGCCTTCTCGCCTTCTAATTGTGTCGTCTTAGTGACCAACCTGCTTCACCATTAACAAAATCGGGAAATGGAGACACAAAATAGTTTGGATGAAAAGGTTGTAATGTTGATGAAGTATAGAGAAGGAAAGATTTAGTCTTTGTGGTGAAACGGTTGCATAAAGAAGATATGAGACTGACCGTTCAAAGAGCTCCTCAATGGTTTTGAATTGTCTCTCCGATGAAAGAAGTGTCTCTCTAACATTGGTAAAAGTACTGACATAGCTTTTTAGCGACTCGAACTCTCTCTTTACACGACACAGCTCCTCTTCGTTCTCCACAGCTTTTTCTCTCTGTCTCATCGTCTCTTCAACTAGTTCCTCAATTCTTTCCCGCAATTCGTTTAGAACACTATTAGTCCCGTGAGCAAATCGTTCCATCTCTTCTAACTTCAAGGACAAATTCTCGATTTGGACTGTCTTCCTACTATTTTCTTCCTCTCCCAAAAGTGCCCTCTCCTTTTGAAAAGCCGTCTCAGATTCTGCAGCGGTAACTCTCTTCACAAGAGATTCCAGCACATGAGTAACCATCTCTATGGATTGGAGCATCTCATTAGTATAATCTCCATCATCTATACCCAAGGATCCATGGTCCCTTCTAGTGATCCTATCCCCTTCAGACGATGAAGAGCGGTCTAATCCTTTCAGTTCCATCTGTTCCAAACCGCATGAAAAATTGGCTAGATCAGGAGTGGCCAAGATTCTAGCTTTTGATCTCAAATAACGCAACATTGTTGCAGTCCTTCTGATTCTACCCGAAAGAACCCCTAATTCCTTTCTGGCATCTTCTTCTGAATCAAAATCAAGGTAAGCCTTGACATCTACAAGTTCAGCTTCTAAACTATCTATCTGTAACCGACGAGATTCCAATTCACTCTTCCATATCTCAGTGGCTTCCCTTGTTAAGAACTCTTGTGCAGATGCATTAGTATCCTCTAACTCTTTACCAGCCATCCCCAGAACTAAAAAGCAGCACTCTTCAACATGCAATAAGTTAGAAAAAACTCAGCTTTAAGACCTAAGTAAAGGGCAGATCTAGCTTCTATTTCTTATAACAACAAAGGATGTATTAAAATTATCAAGATGCAGATCATGACCAACCATTACCCTTTTAGCTTCCTTTTAAGTTTGAAACAAAGAATATGATAATTGAACTTGATTACTAGGAACTGTGGATCAAGATTGGCTGGTCAAAATTAACAGTTGAATTTATCATTACTCAAATCATCTGAGCTATGAGAAAAAGCAGGTAACATAAACGAGAGAGCTGATAAATTTCTGATATAAGCATGATGAATCGACTAAATTCTAGAGAAATCGAAATCGATCGGGAAAAATCTTAAAGAGCTGAAATTGTTATACAAAAAGGGTAAAAGGATCCTCACAAGTCGAGATCATAAGCTTTAAGATTCGCTCCGGCTGATTCCAGATTTACAGGAAAGAATTAAGAGGGTAGAATTTTATCGTCCGTCGTTGTTTTCCGAAGAGAGCGGGTGGGATGTACGGTAGAGACGAAGACAAATTACAGGAGGAAATGGGATAAGACCAGCTACTTTGCTTTTGTTGCTCATCTACTTTAATTTCTTTTGATATTTTGCTTCTTTTTTTTTAATTGTTTTTTTGGTGTAATATATATTCATATGCAAAATATCATAGATTTCATTTTTTTTGAAAAAGAAAAAAAACATTGTACTAGATCGCTATGAAGGATGTTAATTTAATAAAATAGTAATGATCAATTTTGTCATACTAAGCGGAAATTTTTTAAATAAGTTTTCAAAGTTTTTATTTTGGTGGTTTAATCATTTTGGAACATGATTTATTTATATAACATGTGTTTTTTAGACATCTACATTATAAATGAATTTTTATTTGGGACATTTTTATAACCAACAATAGAATATTATAAAGAAGTATTTTAAAGGTACAATATATACAATCAAATTTGAAAATTTCATTTAAATACTTATGTTGATACTTTTTATCATTTGCTAATTTAACAACTTAGCTATTTATCATTCACTTAATTATGATTCTTACCATCTATTTAAACTAAGTGAAATATAAATACACCTAAGGTTATATAGAAATATTTTTTTATAACGAGATTGTTTTATAAACTGTTAAATAACAGTAGTGGAGTGGAGATGATAGATTGAATTTTTCATTGATAAAAAAATGCTCTCAAAAGCCACAAAAAAAAGGAGAAAAAAGCAGTCTTTTTAAACTCAGTGACCAGACAATGACGTTGAAGCAACCGGACCTCCCAATCCCATCTTCTTACCTAAAACACCAAGCTGCTCTACCAATTCACTTCCGGTAAGAATCTCAGTGGCTCCATAAATAACGTTTTTAACAGTTAACTGTCTCTGAGTCAGCTCCTGCAAACTTCCATACTCAACATAGTTACCTCCACCGATCATGAAAACTATAGCTTCTCTAAACGGTCCTTTCACGTGACTACCACCGGAGCTAGAAGACTTTGGAGCTCTTGGGTCCAGAAAGAGGTAATAATCGATCTCTGGGTTCGGTTTTCCTTCTGTTAAAGCTTCAACAGTTCGAGTCACCGCCAATTGTTGATCACTGGATAACAGATTCTTGACTCCTGCAGTGACCGCGCTTATAGACTGTCCATAAAGCTTCTCGGCCCAGTCTACAATGTTGCTTCTGCTTGCTGAGTTCGCTGAAGCTGCAAGAGATACGTTTAAGGATTTGATCTTCTTCACGTACTGAAACGCGCTCGTGTCAGCCTCTGCTTCGTTCAACGCTGCTTCCACGGATTCAACTTCGGACTGGTTTATGGTTTCTGTGGAGATCAAGTACATGATTGCAAACCGGAGCTTGTCCATCTTCGTACCTTTGCCTTTTAGAGCAGCCATAAGATCGGTTCTGTCAATTCCGCCTCTCATCATCATGTCGCTCTCTTTCTTAGTGAAAGCGTCGATAGATCGCTCCTTGATCTGTCCTAAGAGCGTGGTTGCGATGTTGGTGTGTTTGTCAATCACTTGCTTTCTCTCGGTTAATTCTGGGAGCGAGTTCACAGCGTTCATGAGATGTTTGGTGTTTCCAATCAGATCCGTTCCGTCAAACTCAGCACCACTCCCACCACCGGTTCTCTTGTTAACATCCTCCACATCTCTCTTGTACTTACTCAACTGTGTTTCAATCTCCACAGCGACTTCTGGAAACTCCAGAGAACTGTTTGCTGACCAGAATGGGTCCGAACTGTCCAGCTCAAACGATTTCATTCCGCTTTTCTCTCCCTGCACATTCAATCGGTTGAGCTTTAAGCCGAGAATGTCGTGAACAAGAGGCCGGTATCTGAAATCATGCTGAATCCCGACCGAGAGCTCAAAGTTCCTATCAAAAATGCACAAGAGCGGACGCTGAAACGAGCTCATAAAACCGCCGCCTTCAGTAAACAGATTATTCTTGGACAAAAGATGATCCCTCAGTTTCTGATCCAACAAAGACGCCACCATCTCTGCTGGTCCACCACGAGGGCATCGAATAACAGGGACCACACCAAGTGTTACCAACACACAGAACAAACCACTAGCGACCCTTTCGATTATCTCTTCGATCTCTTTATCACCGGCTGACGGATCATTCAGTTGAACATAGGTAGATTGCTGAGCCAGAGAGAACAAATTATCTTCCAAAGTCACAAACTCCAGATACTGGTCATGCACTTTCGAGACTTTCTCAACCGAATTAGATTTGAGAGTCCCAGAAGCTAGCTCTTCAAGAAGCTTGCGAGGAATCGAGGATGAGAAATTCAGATGAAAGGTATGGTAAAGAGATTTAGACGCATCATCTATGATCCTCTGGAGGTTGGATTGAGTGGGTTGAACAAAATACACAGCGGGAACATCATGAACGGGTCTTCGATCTTTGTCAATGAGAAAATAGAGTGTAACACCATGCTTACGCAGATCCTTGACATGGATCAATGGTGATAGAATGTTTTGACAGAATCTATCGTAGATCAAGATCTTATAAACTTCTTCGTTCGCAGTTCCACTTGGATTCAAAGGTTGGTTCAGATTCAGCATCCGAATTATACATTCTGCAACCGAGAGATCAAAGATCCAACATTAACATTTACTCAAATGAAACCAGAATAGTCTCAATTTTCAGATTCCTCAAAACTAAACTCAGCCTATCAATTGTGTTGTGACTAGAAAATAACGATAGATCGAAACGAATCTAGGAAGCAAGAGACGAATCATCGCAGAAACTGAGATCATTTTTTACGCACGTAGAATTAGGGAAAGAAAAAATTACCAGTATGTTTTTGACGGAGATTGAGAGCCATGGAAGCTTGAAATCTGGTGGATTAGAGAAAAAAACTTGTCAATTCTGAGCTATTCGTCTCTGTATCGTCTTATCTCCCTCTGCAAAACTCAGATCGAGATTAGATACTTCCACGAAACAAGTTCTGAGAGATTCAGGTAAACAATGGAACGAACACACGAGATCTGAATCCAAACTCGATCTAGAGAAACTTCAAACGCAAAATCACTGATAAGTAATCACCTGGAAAATGGAGAGGAGAACCGTTAGAAATGAGATTTTCTTCTGTTGGAGACAATGGGCCTAATGGGCCGAGTTAGTTTTTACAGTAAAGTTGGGCCCATTTGTATCCAAGCATTATCAGCTTTTCAACTCTCTCTCCTTCTCCCTCCTCTCTGGACGATAAGTGATTAGTCGCCGGAGACTGGAGTTTCCCGGGATCAGAAGAATAATTCAGAAAGAATGGGAGACGGAAGAGAAGGAGATTGGATATGTTTAGGTTGCAGTAACAGAAATTACGCGTTTAGATCATTCTGCAACAGATGTAAACAGCCTCGTCTTTTCATGGATAACAATACCTCTCCGAACTCTAAATGGCTTCCTCGTATCGGAGATTGGATCTGCACTGGTTAGTTCTTTCTTCTCCTATCCCAATTCAATTATGTGATTTCACACACTCGTTGAAAAATTCCACTGCTTCTCGTATTTGATAGAATCAAGCTTCTTTCGATCATTACATACAACTGTGATTCCTTGAGAGCTTTTACATTTTTCTCGAATTTTAGAAATTATTGGGTGTTAGCTTCTCTGAGTGTGCTTTGTTATGAAACTAGGATCGATCTGAATAGTAAGTTCTGAGTTCAAATCTTCACCTTTTAAATGTCTTTGACATTTGATGATTCATTAGATTAAAATTGTGGATTAGGGGTTTACTTATAACTAGGTTGAGCTGTTTTGTGTTATTCTGTGTTATGTGGTATATGGAAATTGCTGGTGTCTGTTGTGGTGTGCGTGCGTGCATATCTTCTGCGTGCTGCGTTTTGCGTTTTGCGTTTGGGTGTGTGGTGTGGTGTGGTGTGGCAATAGGTTGCACTAACAACAATTATGCATCACGAGAAAAGTGTAAAAAATGTGGTCAGCCTAAGGAAGTAGCAGCATTGTCAGCACTTGCAATCCCTGCAGCTTCTCTTCAGACTCATCTCCATTACCTTACCCGTGGATCTGAGCCAATCAATCAACCTTGTTCGATACTCCCATTCTCTAACACTGCAAATCAAGCTTCGGTTCTTAAAGAATGGAGGAGCGGTGACTGGATTTGCAGATGTGGTTTTCACAATTATTCTTCGCGTACACAGGTGAGGAAATGGGTTCACAATGCAAAACCAACTTGCAAATTCCGGCTTATTTGTTTACTCATTTCTGTTTTGTGTGTCTCTGCAGTGCAAAAAGTGCAATGAAGCAGCTCCATTAGGTATAGTTTTTGTCTAATTTGAAAACAAGTCGATGCTGTGCAAATTTTATATAACATGAAGGTCTCTTATATTCCTTCAAGACGAGTTTTCATTTTGGGGAAGTTTTTTTCGGTTGCAGCCCTTGGGACAAAGAGATTAGCATCAGAAGCTCTGGCTCATGAATGGGATAGCAAAAGACCGAATCAAGGATATGTAAGGATTAGTAAGAGTGGCATAAATTGATTAGTACATTCATAAAAATTTCTTGCTGCATAACCTATAACCTCTTTTTCTTCTGGCTCTTTGTACAGCCAAGCGTGCAACCACATTCAGCGACATATGCTTCTTTTCCTGGTATGATTCCAGGCAGCATCTCAAATTGGCAACTTCCTCTCCCGTTTCTACAGCACCTTTCAACGCCTACTTTACTTGGAAAGGGGTACCGTTCAATTGTTTTCTTGTTTCCTAAACGCTAGAACTTGGTTTAAGGCTACTTTTTCCATAATCGCTTGAAGAACTTTTTGTAACCTTCCCAATCCTTTGTTTTGACTGATTACTTAGAGCGAAACAATGGCGTGATGGAGACTGGATGTGTACAAATTGCAAGAATCACAATTACGGAACTCGATCAGAGTGCAATAGGTGAGTTTCCGCTAGTCTATTCAGTTAATGATGAAATCTCGTCTGGTTCTTTGCATTGAGTTTAAGGTACATAAAATTCAAAGAAAAAATTATTTTCGTTTTCGTGTCAGGTGCAAGACTAAACGAGATACCCTTGATCAGGACATAACTCCAACACAATCTTGAAGATTTATGAAGAGTATTCTACACATTTAAGATGTTTTTTGGCTACACACAATCTTTGTATCTCAATCTGGTGTGGTTATTTCGATTTGGCTACACATTACTCGTAACTAACTTTAATATAAGCCTCAAAATATTTTGGAAACAGAGAATGCAGAGAGAGCTAAAAGCTTTTTTAACCCTTTAAGATGTTTTTAGGATCAAGAGGTGGTGTATCGAGCTGATAAAGATTCAAAGCCGGTCCAACAAACCGGAAAAGAATCCAACCTCCAATCACAATGTAGATTGAAGCATAAGCCAATTTGTTAAGCCAAACAACAAACCTTTCTCTCCAACATAAAGCTCCAATGCCTTCTCATTCAGTGTCATCTCTTACCATGGCTTTTGAACAGTCTCTGATCCTCTTTTGAATCTTATCTCCACCCCATCCAACGGCTGAGGTCTCATCATCGCCGCCACTATTTCTGCAGTTTATCGACAGAGTTCGTTTGTTGTAACGATGCAAAACGAACTGGGTTTGTGTGATTGGAGCTTAAGATTTTTGCTTCAGATTGATGATGGTTGAATTGGGAGCTTTCATTTTGGAGCTCTGATGGAAAAAGAAACGATTTTGCAAAGATAAAACTTTTTTATCCTCAACCGTTAAAAATCATTGACCCACTTATTTATCGACATGTGGCAACTCCAAATTAATGGGCTTTAAAGAAATTATATGGCCCATGAACTTTAATCGATAGCAAGTAATACCGACAATACCCTTCTTTGGTTTCCTGAATTACAAGTGTGCCTAAAAGCTATACAATCACACACACTGAGAAAAGAGAACAAGACTTCAAATCGTGGACTTAGAAATATTCTGTAACAAGACGATTCGATTGTACGATCGGAATCGAGCGAATCAAATGGAAGAAGACCCATTTCTCCGGCAGTATGAGCCGTCGGAACTCAAAATCGTTTCGGAATTTTTGAGAAATTGGCAGTCTTTCTTATCTAAAAATCTATGCAAGGACTGTGTTCATGTTCTCTCCAATCGAATCCGTTCTCTTGACTCAGGTAACGATTCGAATGTTTCTTAGGCGAAGAAAGTTTCTGGTTTCTTGGGAAAATGAAAATTCTGTATAGGAAACGAAGATTTTTCTTTTATTCTCGTACTTGATTCTGCTTTTTGATTGATGTTTTGTTAAATAATAAAGTTTAGGGTTTGCGAGAGATTAGCCTCCAATTATGTTTCTAAATTTGGTGAATTAAGTAATCGGATTTAGGTTTGATTTGTTAGTCTCTTATGAGAGTCATGTTTCATTTTGTAGAACATTGTAGTAACACAGAAAAAATTGATGGGAAGGGTAAAGCTGGTTTGGAATTAGAAGGATCCTGTAACAATGTGGATGATAATCATGAAGAGAAGTCTACTAAAGATTTGGAAAACGGTGAAGACTGTGATAATCATTTGTTAGGTAGTTGTAAGGAGAGTGATATTGCTGAAGCTTCTACTAGTGTACTGCCCTCTCGACCAAGTGTTGAGACAGCAAGTCCTCGAATGTCTTGGGCTGATATGACACAAGAGGATGAGCTCGAGGATGAAGAGTACGAAGAGGAGGAGCAGAAGGGACCGAGTAGGAAAGCTTCTGATGTGAGTCTGATGAAGACTCCTGAGAAGCCTACGTTGTCTAGAGAGCAAAGACAGGATCTCAGGTTGATGCATGTGAAGAGAAAGAAAGATTTTATTTGCTTGGAGAGAATTAAGGGAAAGCTCGTTAACGTACTTGATGGACTTGAGTTGCACACTAGTGTTTTTAGCGCAGTGGAGCAGAAACGGATTGTTGATCAAGTGTATCTACTTGAGGAGAAGGGACGAAATGGACAACTTAGAGGTAGCTTCTTGTTTCGATCTAAAAGTGCTCTTATTCTTAATTATGTCCTATTTTCAATCTGAATTTTTTCTTGTTCTGTCTCTGTAGAGCGTACATATACTGCTCCACAAAAGTGGATGAGAGGCAAAGGACGTGTGACTATTCAATTTGGCTGTTGTTACAACTATGCTCCAGTAAGTAACTCATTCGTTCTCTACCGGTTTATTTTCATATATCTGTTTCATTTTAACAAAAGGAGTGAGAGTTTTTTCCTTTGTATATTGATAGGATAGAGCTGGAAACCCACCTGGTATCCTTCGACGTGAAGAAGTGGATCCATTACCTCATCTTTTCAAAGTAATCATTAGAAGGTTGATTAGATGGCATGTACTGCCTCCAACTTGTGTGCCCGATAGCTGTATTGTAAACATCTATGATGAAGGTGACTGCATACCTCCTCACATCGACAACCAGGACTTTCTCCGTCCGTTCTGTACCATCTCTTTCCTCAGTGAATGCAATATTCTCTTTGGCTCTAACCTGAAAGTTGAAGGTCCTGGTGAATTCTCTGGTTCATTCTCAATACCGCTTCCTGTAGGGTAAGCAAGTTCTTATGAGTTTTCAATATCAAAACTTTTTGGCCACTCTTTGTCGAATAGTAAATAAACAAAGACATTGGTTTCTTGGCATTTTTCAGATCAGTTCTGGTTTTAAATGGAAATGGAGCTGATGTAGCTAAGCACTGTGTACCTGCAGTTCCTACCAAAAGGTTATATATATATATATATATATATATATATATATATATATTGATGCATGCATCAAACTTTATCTTATATGAACAAACATCAATGTTCTCATATGAATTGTTTCTTCCTGGCTCTTTTCAACAGGATATCAATCACATTTAGGAAAATGGATGAGTCGAAACGCCCAGTTTGGTTCACTCCTGAACCTGATTTACAAGGGATTGAGCCACTGCCATTGGAGCTGAACCGCTCTGGTTCTGATGCAAGATCCACGGGATTAAACAACCATAGCGGTACTAATCGAAGAGGACATGGACGTAGAGGAGGAAGCAACAACAATTATGACTCAAGAGGTTACTATAATCATGAGAGAAGCAGTGAACAGAATGACTCTAGAGAATGGTCCTCAAGCCAGAGAAGAGGGAAGCCACGTCCTAGTAGAACCAACGGTTAAATACTTCAACTTCTGAATCTCATATTTATGGCTTTTTCTTTAATTAACCAATTTTCCACATAAATATATATATATATATATGTACAACATAACGTGCTGGTTTGTTTTTAAGAGTCTATTCAAACAATTTTATGTCCGGGGTTTTTTTTTTAATTTTTTTTTGAATTTTTTTTATCGTACCATTTGCTAGTGTCTAAAATTGTGGAATGTATATTACAATTTGATTTGTTGTTTAGTGTGAATTGGTTTGTGGTTTGTTTTGCTTTTCTTTTTGGTCCCTTGTTTTTCAAATTTTCCGACTGATGTGACTAAAGAATTTTGTTCTACGAGGGCATATGTGTTGATTTGACCAAGTAATTTCGTTATGCTTCATCTATATATGTTGTTGTAAATATCGTTTCACTAAAAAAAAATAGTACAATAATCTTTTCGAAAGTTTTGACTGATCACAAATTTTGTTTTATCAAACCTTTAGAACATGAGGAACATACATGAATGAGGCCTTTGCCAATCTGATTTTTAGTTGTGTAACTTATGAAAAGAGCTTGAGAAGTTTCTTTATATGATTTGTTTTTTTGTTCATCCAATTTCTTTATATAATTTACAATTTGAAAATTACACACTTTAACCCCGAAAAAAAAAACACAAATAGAAGATGCACAATTAAAATGGAAGAAAAAAGAGAGGGAGATAATGAAAGAACACGTGGGCTTAGGGATCTAAGAATCACTTTCTTAAAATCAATAGAAAGAGAGAAGAAAAAAGGTTTGAGCTCTCTATTGAGTATGACACTTTATATCAATGAAAAGCGCCGATGTGTTATATATTAGATATGGAATGATCTTCTCATCTCAAATCCCTATTCATTTTTTAACATCATCATTCCCTTTTCTACCATTTTCCTACTTTCTAACAATGTATCCTACCTTTTTTTTCTTGATATAAATTAATTTTACATTTCTGTCTTTCGAAATTCATGCATTTACTATTTTATCAGTTGATTTACGTATCCAAAGTTACATTATCCCACAATTTTATTATACTTGGTACACAAAATAGATTAGTAGTCATTTTGTTTGTGGGTTTTAGTGAATCAGTCTCTCAAAAAACCACATAGTGATCACAAATTTTATTTTATTTCTTAGATATATTCAATAATGAATCTTTATGCATAACAAACCTAAATCTCATAGATCATATATATTACAATGTTTTTTTTAAAAAAAGTCAGTTTTACTTGAAAATATATGTTAATATAAATCTAAGAACTCTCAAATATTGTTAAGACTCGTAAACTCATCTTATGACACTGGAATTTAGACACAATCAGCACGCCTTTGAGCTTAATGGGTACCCCTACATACATAATATTATTTGTTTGATTTTAATCTTGTCTCTTGTTTTATAATATAAAATACAAAACAAGAATGAAATTTCAAGATTAATTATTATACGTTGGGTTAATAAGGGAGTGAGAGAAAGAGAGCGATGAGAAAATGATTACCCGTAAGAAAAGGAAAGCAAAAGAAAGCAGCTTTGATGTGTTGTTGTTGATTTGGATAAAAGGGATGTGTGTGTGTGTATGTGCATACAAAACACCTTTTCATATGAGCCCATCACGATGTATTGATCTGTCTTCTGTTGAATTGATCTTGACCATTTATCATTCCAACTAACGAACCCTGTTTTTTTTAAGTTATGTATTGATTTTTATAGAAGAATTTTGTGACATTTCTTAACGTTTTTGTTCCTTCGGAGACACTCGGAAGAGCTCGCCCAAAAACACTATTTTCATTATAAAAACAAAGATTTAGGAACAAACATTCCTTTTCATTTTGGAGAGCTTGCTAGTTTATATTTTTAATAAAATAAAATATATAATATTTTTATGTCATTACTAATCAAGGAAGTTAAGAGATTTAATAAGGGTGATATTTTATCTCTCTTTATTCATTTTTTATTTATTTAGAAAACCCTCCAATCAAATTAATCATTAATGAAGTGAAAACAAATCTCTCTCCTCATATTTTCACCTTTATCTCAGTCGAAGGCAATGATCACTCTTCTCTAACTTTCTAGGAAACTAACACTTTGCTTTTTCTTTCACTCTTCATTCTTAGAAAAATGTACATGCACGAGGTGATATAATAATCATATTCATCACCTTTTTTCTAAAATGTGTAAAACCAAAAAAAATCTGATTTTCAAGTAATTCTTTTTCCAAAATTTTAGTGCTTTTTCATAGAAACAATTGTAAATCTTCGCTTAATTATGTAATCATTAGTATTGTGTATATTGATTAGATGCAGAAAATCAGTAATGCTAGTGGATACTTATTTCTTATAACAAAATAAAGAGTATATATGTGGTTTAAATTAATAGTTCACATCATCGTTATTAAATGGTTGGAGTATCAATGGAATGAAAAAAACGACATCACTATTAAATGGGTAAAACTTGCTCATGAATTGGTACGACACACAATTCTACGGTTATGAAACTTACCAATATATGTATATGAATGTATCACAATGTAAAGTGTTCAAGAGGTAGAGAACGTCATATGCGTTGAATATTCTATGCAATTTCTCACTTCGTATAATCAATAAATCGAAAGTGAAAGAGAGATTTCCCGTTTAATAAATAGTCACAACCACCAATGTAACTGGTGCAGTTGTAGGTGAAAGGTACTCTTCTATCCAAAATAAGAAGCTTGCAACAAGAGACATTTCCCGTTTATATGATGTAATATTCCATCTTTTAAACCATATGTCAAGCCTTTAAAGCATGTATATTTATATTTGCATGTATAAAGCATATCATGATTGATTCATCTACATTCACGTACGGTTTGTGTGTGTGTTTGAATAAAGATAGATGATGATGAAGATGTGTGTGTTGATGATCATGATGATCATGATACTAATTCTCATGAATTCACTTCATTTATTGCTTGCATTGCATTTACGTTATCGAAGAGCGTGCTCTTTCTTCGACAATGAAATTCCTTCTGCACCACTCTCATTTTTCTCTCTGTATACATATATACATATAAATTGAATTTAAATCATGGTGTAACAAAATTAAATTAAGTCATGCATAAGAAACAGATTAAAGTAAATTAAAGACTTTATGATTTATTTTTAAGACTTGTTGTTTTGGTTTCAACAGTCTAAAATATGTATCACCACAAAATTTGATTATTAGAATAATGAGATTTAGTTTATTATATTAGTACATGACTTTAAAAAATTTTACTTACAATTAATGATTCTTGACCAAAAAAAAACATACAATGGTTAAAAGATAAAATTTATTTGAAATTCTCAATAAATAGTTTTCATGTTCCCTATAGTATGTATTTTATTACTTTAAAATTCCAGGATTATGTGTGTTTGTCTATAACAGCTTTTTTTCCCTGCCATCTGACGAATGTATATCACAAATAACACATGGGTTTGAACATGGAAATGTATATATTTATAATAGTTTATATTCATGTGTATAGTAGTTTTTACATATTTTTTGAATCTCAACAAAATAGTTTATAATTCTCAGACTTTAAAATCTGTCAAAATTATATTTATAAAATATTAGGTTAAAAATAAGATACAAATTACATTGTATGTGAATTAAAATATAAGTTGGCATAATATATGCAAAATGCCTTATAATCATCATATATGATCAAGTCATGAATTGTTGAAAATGGATACATATTGATTATTGAAATGGTACGTTGATCAACTAGTTAGAAAAATCAATAAATACACTAAATACAAACAGTGTAACGTAAGGTGGTAAATAGCGAATAACATATGACAGACTGAATATAAGGCTCGGATCGCAGAGGGGACCATGCATGTTCCAAACCCTATATTTCCCATTAATTTCCGGGAAACCAATTATTTTATAAGAAAAAATATAAGTTAATTAATTATAAACGTTTTCATGAAATTAGGGCAAAAGTACAAACTGAAACTAATGATGCCCTAAATGAAAATGAAATCTCTGCAATAAAGAAGAGTGGTTTTAGGGGCCACGTAGACATTAAAGCTCTGAGTCTTTAGCCCTCCTGCCTCTTCAACAGTGCTTTACGACAATGAAAAAGATCGTGAGGCGTAAATTAAGATCCTCTGTTTCTCACTGCATGCTCGTTACCGTACGTACTCATAGGAGTTTAGAAATCAAAGGGCCTATCAACCACTATGTAAATGTGACCATATGTTCATGTAGTGCTTGTGTAGATCTATATATACACTAAAGATGCATGTATAGAGTAACGAGAAATTGTCAAAAGACATTCACAATCCAACGATAGAAGTAATTTAAGTATTTGTTAGCTAGTATCATATAGCTTGGTGTAATCTCCGAGTAACTTTGAATAAATCTTGGACCGTTGATTCGATAGAATTGAACAAATGCCAAAAGGCATTGCAATCCTATTCTCGGATACTTTGACTGGATGAAATCTAGAACTTTATGATCCAATCGATCAAATTTTAAAACAGAGTGATTCACTAACTAGTCTAAGAAATAATATTTAATTACCATTTTTATTATGGATAAAATTTGGGTTTATATAGTTTCGATCAATTGGTTTTGTTAGGGCAACTCCCTAAACGATTTTAAAACTTAGATCCATAGGTTGTATTTCGACTAATAGTTGCAATAATTAGTTTGTAAAAAAATAAATAAATAAAATCCCGGTACCTCTTTACAAGTTGTGTATTATTTCTCATGAATCCGAGAAATCATGGGGGCTATATATATAAAAAAAACTATACTATGTAATAGCCAAGCAACTTTGGAGATCCGTATTCATTTTATTTGAACAATTCTTATCGGCCGTATCTTTAGGGCCATTCCCCATAAAACTATAATAGCTTCTATGAAATTTGTAGAATTCCTCGAAAATTATGTATTGAAAATCTCTAGATATCTTTTATATATATGGCAGTTACGTAGAATTATAAGACTGTAGGAAAGTTAGTTATTGTTCCTTTTCAATCAAAAATGTTATATTCACTAACCAACAAATACAATAAAATAAAGTCCTTCAAACTTGCATAACTAAAAATGAATAAATCACATCCTTCTACAAAGATCCATGCTCCTTGAATTTTTGAGCATACCATTAACATTCTCTTCGGCCATTTGACGAAAGAATACTCAACATATTCATCATACGGTCGTCACACTTGTTTTTTACATATTGTAATACATAAATTAATTTATTTGAAAAAGGCAAAACATAAATCAAATAATATATAGTAGCTCTTTTACACATTTCCGGACAATTTCTACGGAAAGTATTATCTATGTGTCATGAGTCATGATTCGTAGGGAAAGAATAATGTAATTTTTATGTTATTGGAAATAATTCAACAAAGAGGAGAAAGAAAAAAAATGCAATAAAGATATCAAATTAAACGGTATTTCATTTTATCATTTTATTTCCTACGATACAGAGAATTCACATCGATCTTTTAAATTTCCATATTAATTTAAAACAAAATTGTGTGTGTATGGGTAAATATCTTTCATACGTAGACAGATACATAACAATTAAAGCTGGTGAAGTAATAATTGAGAAGAGACAGAGAAATTGAAAAAGAGTTTTTATTTTCGTCTAAGTAAATACCGATGATACCCTCACATTTCTAATTCCCTCCTTTGTCCCTTTCCCTTTTCATGTTTATTTCTAACTTCTCTGTCCCTTTCAATCCTTGTCCACCAGATATCCTCTGATTCGATCCCCACGATACTATTTTCAAATAAATAGTATATATTGTCACTAAACATCAAGAAAATCTCAAGAGTAGTTTCATTTATTCTTACTTGATTTACATAAGAACAACAAATAAGAATACAATTCAGTAATTCACATGTGTTATAGAATTCTAAACAAAGTTAACTTTATATTATGTGTTATCAAACGATCTTGTTAATAGTAGCAGATATTCCAAAATAAGAAGTTAGTTTCTCTTTTAGGATATATATATATATATATTTTTTAATAAAAGAGAAATATATATTCGACGTAAGAATTTTCTTCCAAACATAACATATTATTCGAAAGCTAATTCAGATGAGCATTTTTTCTTTTTTTATAAACGCATTTTTCTAGGTCATATATATAGTGATAACTGATAAGCTTCTTTAATCTGGTGAAGTTAACAAATATTTTATATGCCGATCCCTTATATATTCAAAGCGGTTTGTATGAAATCAAATCTACATGCATATAAAAGAATAATATTGAATAACTGATTTTCTAGAATATTGAAAAACTTTTTTCTTTTGGTCCCCGTCTATGTATATATAACTCAACACCTTAGTCTCTCTCTCTCACCTTCCATATCTTCTTTCTCACACAAAACCTAAAATCTCTTTACTAAGTTGTTTTCTTGAATCTTGCTAAAGTAAAACTTCTCTTTCTCAAGATCATTCTCTTGTTCCTCTACAGACTTATTTTCAGTTTAACTTTGTGAACAAAAGTCTAGTTAAAACACATGGAGCCACCACAGCATCATCATCAAGCCGACCAAGAAAGCGGCAACAATAACAAGTCCGGCTCTGGTGGTTACACGTGTCGTCAAACCAGCACAAGGTGGACACCAACGACGGAGCAAATCAGAATCCTCAAAGACCTTTACTACAATCACGGAGTCCGGTCACCAACAGCCGATCAGATCCAGAAGATTACTGCAAGGTTGAGCAAGTACGGAAAGATCGAGGGCAAAAATGTCTTTTACTGGTTTCAGAACCATAAGGCTCGTGAGCGTCAGAAGAAGAGGTTCAACGGCACAACCATGACCACTACACCAACATCTTCATCGCTCAACTCGGTTATGACGGCTAATGATCACTATCATCATCATCATCCTCTTCTTCACCATAATCATGGTGTTCCCATGCAGAGACCTGCTGTTAAACTTGATCAAGATTATCATCTCTATCATCAGAACAAGACATATCCCAGCTTCAATAACGGTGACTATTTTTCTTATACATGTTCTTTTATGAATATATTCAGATTGTTTTTCTTTAAATGTCAAATTTATATTACTTGGAACCATTTACACATTAGTTATTACATGAATTAGAAAAAACAAAAAAACCTAAGAAGATTTTACGCATATATATATATATATATAAACACGCATATATAGGATTTTGATGGATATATATATATATATGTAATGACGTATATATAAACATGTTAAGAAAAATTCAAAAATGTTGTTGTTTATGTATTTATTTAGATGATTTTTCTCAAATGTTAAATCTATATTACTAGGAACCATATACACCACTAGCCATTACATAAGTTAACCAAGAAAAAAAGTTAGATATATTTATATGTAATGACGTATATGTGAAGTTATGGATCTTGATTGGGGCAAACCAAATTTGCATCTAGAGAACGGTTTCTTTGTTGTGTAATGGAAACTAGCTTCACATGCATTTTTATTTATTTATTTGTAATTTGTAACAAAATTAGGGATTTGGGTTAGTAGAAAATTCACTAATTTTATGTCTCTTTTATACATTGTCTTTGTGTACTATGGTGTGGAAACATAATAAATATCTGCTCAGTTGCTCACTAATACATATTTTGGTTTGAAGGGAATTTAAACAATGCAAGTTCAGGCTCTGAGTGTGGTGCTATTAATGCGTCTAATGGCTACATGAGTAGCCATAATGTATATGGATCTATGGTACGTTCGAAGCTATAAGTCATTTAATTTAAATAATACTATATGGATGTAGATTTAATGAAATTGGAATGTTTTGGGTGAAGGATCAAGACTGTTCTATGAGTTGCAACAACGTAGGTGGAGGATGGGCAAACATGGATCATAGTCATCATTACTCATCCCCACCTTACAATTTCTTCGATAGACCAAAGCCTCTGTTTGATTTAGAAGGTCATCAAGAAGAAGAAGAATATGGCGGCGATGCTTATCTGCAACATAGACGTACGCTTCCTCTCTTCCCAATACACGGTGATCATTATGGTCAATCGAACGGTGGTGCTGGTGCCATCTGGAAGTATGGTCAATCGAACGGTCGTGATCATTATGGTGGAGGCCCTTGCGCTTCTCTTGAGCTCAAGTTAAACACGTACGCCGGCGTCGCACCGGATTAAAGCTCTTTCCTTTTCTCTCACGTTCTCGTATGTTTCGCTACTAGCTATGGTTCGGTAGTGATTAATGATGCAGTTATTAGTAGTATCTCTCGTACGTAATTTGTAATTACTAGTATCTTATATAGGTTTATTTATAATTGACTTCGTTTTATCTCTCTCTTGATTGATATGAAATCTTAAAATTTCACTACTATGAAGTTGGGGGATTTGATTGCCCAAAATGTCTATTTTAATATAATTTAAGAAAAGGAATTTCTAGATTTGATCACAATCCTATGCTCTGTTAAACTATATGTAAGATTTTGATTAAGCTAATATTTTGTAAATGGATTCTGAACCGAAATCAAGACTAATTTTTAGAACTTGTAAACAATCAAATATTCTCTTGTAGTTTATAACAAAAAAAAAGCAAATTAAAGTAATAGCATTTTCATGTTATGCAATCAACTTGTATCGTTATCAATAGAAAAATATCATGTAGGTGACCGTAAGACATTAACTGATTTTGTACACGATCAAATAGGTGACATTCAACTATGGGCACATAAGTTCGCAGATCCTTTTTAGCTCATACTTGTAAGACCGGCAACGAAGTGGCAGATGTTTTGGCCAAAACGGTTCATCGACAAATTGTTATAACTTAAATCATTTTCCTCTTCTATAGAAGTTTAAATTTGTTATTGCTCAAAGACTCTGTAAAACATTTTTGAAATAGTAAAAATTAAATTGTTTAAAAAAATAATTCTACAATGAACAATAAAACCTTTGTCATGCATACGACTCCAAATTGTTTGTTAATGATGGTCATCAATGACCATTGATTGGTCACCCGTCGCCAAATTGTTTCATTCAAAATAATTTATCGAGCTTGGAGGAAGACTATATATATAATGTCACATTGTAATCTTTGGATACAATTTATACATGATTAGTTAGTAGTTCTTCAGTATACATGGTTACGGTAACTTGGCTCACGCGTTGAATTCCATATTTTCTAGACAAAGAGGTATCTTCGAGCGGCGTGAACTAAAATGACATGATGAAGAAAATGATTTTGGTTTTTTTTTCATTGTATGATAAGGTTATTCTATGATTTTGGTTTGTTGTTTTTCATAAATCTTGTTTTAATGATCTAACATTTTAGAATTTTAAAAGAAAAGTACATTATTATATAGTCCATAGATAAATTAGTTAGGTTTTACCTATTATATTTCCTGTCTCGTAGTTTGAACCCTTTCTTTATCGTAAACTATGCTAATTATTATTACATTGAAAGTTTTGTTTTTATACTACATTGATCTTTCTTTTTGCTGGAATATCTCGGTATAAGTACCTTCTCTTGTTACACAAGTAATTTATAAAGTAGCTAGAGTACTAGTGATTTATAAAGATTGAATCAGTGGACTACTTTTATATTTGAACGAAATGAAAATAGTATACACACGATTTATTTGGGTTTTAATGGTTTTATTTGGACAAAGCGAACTGATTTGCGGACGAAATTCCCTTTCTGGAGAGAACAATAATTCGTCATGCACTTTTTTTTTTAATGTAAAAAAGCGGTTTACAACAATATATTTTTAGCATCTGATTCATTTATTAATATTAAATCGGATACAAATGTTCGTAATACCACTTCAAAATATAGAAACTTCACCAAACACAGATAAAAGCATAACCAATAAGAAACTATAAACGATGAAAAAGTGAATTTACACGTTATTTTCGAAACAAAAATCTTATCCGCTATAACATATTACAAAAAAAAACCCCATTATTACTTTTTCTTTTTGTAACGGTTTACAACAATTTATTTTGTTTTTTTTTTGCACTATTATGGACTATAAAATTTACAAATAGTGAAAACGATATGTTTACTAGTAGATTAGTCATATATCGTAACAATAATGTGGTCTAGTGATTTCATTAGTCGAGTATTGGTTTTATAACTTGTTTCATATTTGATCATCAGAAAAAATCATAAAACACTATTTGTGTATTTTGATTGCATTTTTAGAGGTTCCACCAGTTTTTTGGTTGTTCTGTATGTCATTTTATTGTTTAGATTTTTCAAATATTTTTATTGTCCGCATTTAATCGTTATTTAATAAATCAACGATTTTCTGATTACCGTAATGAACACTAATTTTTTTTGAGATGTTTTAGAATAGAATGACGATGAAATATTAAATCAATTGGTTAATATTTTACCACATATTTATTGAATATAATTAGGTCATAATTGGTTGCTATATTGATAATTTTTTGACAACATGTATTTATGCAAATTTAAGTTGAGTAATGACATATTAACGACACTAACACAAACCACTAAACTTTTGAGTCGGTGCCACTGAGGCAGATACCAAGAGTCTGAGAGAGAACTGTTATGTTTTGGTCCATTAAAAACTTGTTTAAAATTCACAATTTTTATAAATTGTATTATCAATTAATCTACAAATCAAATTTGATTGTAAATCACTTAGCAACATAATCTGATATATATATATATATATAATATAATAAACTAATTTAAATAAAATATATTTTTATCTTTAAGGAAAAATAAATTACAACACGTGGTGGGTAAGTTTTTGTTATTTAGGTAAATCAAAAATTGCACATCAATTTTTTTAAAAATGATTGTGATGTACATATTTTATGAATTATTCAAAATCCTATATAACATACTTATTAGTGAGCAATATTTGTTGGTAGCTAGATACTAATGCCTCAGCTCACAAGACATGGATGCTAAATCCACAAAAGATTTTTGGATGACTGATCTCTCGCCCTTATTTAATCCGTGAGACAGAAGCAGAAGAAGCTAGCACTTAATATTATTGATGACCCCTATAACATTTATAAAACTTGTTGTGTACTTATTTCGATTGTACTATCAGATCGTAATTCGTGGATGATTTGAAGGGATTAATTATGATCATTTGAAGGTTTTAGTTCATAGTTTCTATTTGGTAACTAATACCGAACTTTAGCTTTATAGTATTTTTTGGACTGAAGATCACAATTCAATTAAACCTCCTCCCCTAGTTCTTGTCTAACTCAGGATTTATTTTAATTTGTCGCAAATACTAATTCATTGTTGATCGACAATTTGTTTTCTTTGTATAAACTTACGTGATTAATCCTTCTTTATGTAGACCATAAAACCAAACCCTTAAGAAGGAGTCTACATCAAGGAGATCTCAAATCGAATAGGCTTTTAAATTCTTCAAACATAATCTCAATTGCAGATCTGTCATCGATGTTGACCAAATAGCACATCTTCATTTTGAACCCGGAGAGAGAGAGAGAGTGAATCAAGTTAATAGTACCTAATAATTGTTTGCATAAAAATATTTGAACGTATGCTAGAAACTGACATATGTAGTTATGTGTGTCTTGAGGAGTTTCTTGTGATGTATACATGTTTGTATATATATATATACAAGTGGATATACATATGAGTTTTTATGCGGATCCGAGAAGATCTTTAAATGCTTTTTGGGGATTCAAAGTACGTTACTTCTATAAGAAGCAAGGATGTGAGGCTTGCGTAGCATCATGGTCTGTGATTCCTTTTATGTGAAAATTTTCCTAAAAGACTTGTTTGGATCAGTTTGGTCCATTTGCCATTTTTGTTGGCTGAATTTTATATATAATCGCCGAAATATATAATTTGTATCCGTTATGTGAATATCTATTATACTATATAAAATTGGATGCATCTCAAAAAAATTCAACATATGGGGTAAGTCATTATATTGCGACATGCGCTATATCTTAGATTGTAACATGTCTTATATTTAAAAAGTAATTAAAAATAGATAAGGAAAAAAAACAATTATTTCTTCATCATGGTTTTGGAATTATAAAAATTGGAGAATCCAATATGATAACAAAGAGTAAAGATGTAAACAATATGGTATTTTTGAAATTTAGAAGAAAAAAACTGAACAAAAGAAAATGAATGGAAGCATAAGTAACTAATCTAACAATATTAAGTACATAAATATAGATATGTCAATCCATACTTTGGCTAAACATATCCCTTTAAAGAATTATTTTTCTTCAAGCTCGGTTTATTTACCATTTTGGTTAACTGATGATGTATCTTCACGTTTAACTTAATATAATTATTTTTTGCAGAAAAGTACATCATTCATCTATGAAAAGTATACTATAATGCTCTTTGTACTGAATCCATGTTTTTTTGGTTTATTGGCGCAGAAATTAATAGATGATGAGGTTGAGAAAGTTAAAAGGCTTTCCTATGGATGCAACCGTACCTTTTAGAGAACAGTTTAAGATATTGGGACTTGTTGCAAACGTAGATGATCTCCATTTGAGTGGTCAAGAGAAAAAAACAGATGCACACATGTAACGAGAACTTGTTCTTTTGCGTCCGTAACATGAATTCTACTTGGTGAGACCCAAACTCTTTAACTATTCTTCTTCAATATGCTTAGTAACAATCAAACTTTGAATTTTTTTACATTTTTGTATGGCGGTAATTACTTTGAGGTTGATATCGATATGCATAGATTCGGTTATATATCCCGAAATGTGTTCTAACTTCTAAGCATTCATAAACAGACTCAACATATGTATTCTTGACGTTGGCCTCACAATTTCGGATAAAAAAATCACAGGGTTTAATTGCTTTATGTTGAAGATTTGTATTTGTATGTATAAACAGGAGAACAAACCAGAGGAGAGCCACCAGAGCAGATTCTATTTTGTTTTTGGCTAAATGAGATTGTTTTCATAATTATCATCAATTAACTCAAGAATTTCTACCATCAAAATGTAGTTGGCTAAATGAAATTCTTTCAGATATAGATAAGCTGAGACTTCAGTTTGTTTAGTTGACATTGATAATCTACTTTAAGATTTATAAATACTAGTCAAAAAGTTATGTATTCAGTAATAAAAGAAAAATGAAAATAATAGTCTAAGAATTGATAGCTTTCGAACTTTGGTAACCTCTCCAAGACGAATTGGAGATGCTAATTTTAACATGTTTTTGTATAGGGCATTAGGATCATATAAAATATGGTGATATCTATTAACAAATCCATAATTTGGATCACAATTCAAAATTGAATTGATATTTTTTATTATTATTTAAACACATAAAAATACATCCAAATTATTATTATTAAAACTAATGAGTTAAATAGGTATGTATAGGACAAGAAAAACTAATGAGAAAAATGACATTAAAATAAAAATAAAAATAAGAAAACTCACTACATACTAAAAATGAATTTAGTACCTGTCCAATATAATTTGATGTTATCGTCTATTCGTAGACGTCTTGCATGTTTGAGATTGTTCCACCCATTTCCTATTCGATAACCAGAGTTGTGCTTTTTAAGGTTTACCCAATAGGATTTGTCATGGTCTTGAATTTACATTTGAATGCCATTTTGAGGTATTGTAATTCCTGAGGTCCTAAGTATTTTACCCATCTTTGCTTTTGGTAAATACAAATAACCATGATTAGAACCATGATTAGAAGTATCATAGTCTTTGAGTTTTTTTCTATCATCGTATTCGGATCCATTTTCCTAAAATTTTAACCCCCTCAAGAATATAACTAAGAATGCTTTCACAAAAATAAAATATTTGAGGAGTTTGAAGACTAGAGCTCAACACATATGTTTGTATATAGTTCTCCACCAATAATGTTCATTGTCTTCTATGTTTATTTTAATAGTATTAATTATGCTAAAAATCTAAATTTAGTAAATTCTATGGATATATTTTCTAAATTAGTATAAGTTATTTTTCTAAATCTATAACTTTTTATGTTAAATTAATTATAGAATCTTGTTATGCTATATTGTATTTACAACAATCTTGTTTTTAGTCCTTTTTATATAAAAACTCTATTCGCAAATATAAGCTAAATCTGTTTTTTTTATATAATTAGGAGGTTTCACATTTTTTACCATCCAACTAATTATTCTAGGGTGAGTGTAGCCGTTGAGTAGTTCACTTACTGAGAGTTCTAATGAAGTTAAAGTATGATACCACTTCGAGCGGTTAAATAGAATGCTTTAGATAATTCCACGAGAATCGATCAATGACCTATACCAACATGACAACTTCTTCTTCGAGTGAGAACCACTAAACCACCAACACTTAGTTGTATAAGCTAAATCTGTTACGATTTCTAAGAGATAAATTCTATTAATATTATAAAAGTCTCCTTTTTGGGTACTTTATACTTTTGACATGTACATTTCTTTAGTTTTTACAATAACTCCGATTGTTTTAAACATTTATTATATTGAATCTTAAAATCACTATTAATAACAAAAAAGTTAGTAATTAAACACGACGTGATTTTTTCTACAAGCAATTGTTATATATATTAAAAGGAAATACTGAAAAAAAAGAAACCTATATATGATTATATTTACATGGCATGGCATTAGGTTTTGCTTAAATATCTGGAAATCATGATTTTTTTAATTTTAATGATTTTTAAGCATCCTTAGTTCCTTACGATAAGTAAACTACACAAACATAATCAATTGCATTTTTAATATAATTATTCCTAAATATTACTATTCATATATTTATCAAAATATTATTTTAAATAATTATTTTAATACAGTAAAAATAATTTTTTTTTAAAAAAGATTAAAATTCTAAGTTTTTCAATAATTTAATTACTTTTGGTTTATTAATAACTGTTTAACTTTTTAACAAAGAAATAGATTATTATTTTCCATTTTTAATAATTACCTAAAATATGCTTTTGTTTCAATGCTAAGCTGATTGTACTCATTAAATATGTCGAATTGCTTACAAAGAAATTTCCAAACAAAATCTCAAATTTTGATTTTTCTTATTGGCTAGATAAATATCATTAAATTTTTAATATTAGTTTGGTTTTTATTTTAGTTTGGTATATATATATATAATATAAATGGGACTAACGTATATGAGCTGATATACCAATATATTTTGATAGTAAATAGTACACAATTTAAAAATAGCACATTTCATGTGCACATTTTTAAAACTAGCATATTTCATGTGCACATTTTTTAAACTAGCACATTTTAGGTGCACATTTTTTAACTAGCAATGTCATTAGGGCTGGGTTTGCGGGCCGATCCATCCCGCCCTACAAAAAGCCCATGGGTTTTAGGATAAATTTTCTCAACCCAAACCCACTCTTTATCGGGTATTCAAAACCAAACCCGCACCCACCTCGCAATAATCTGTGGGCCCCGCAGGTTTACCGGTAAAAAAAAACCAGTATAAACAAAAAAACTGGTATAAACCCAAAAAACCCAAAAAACCCGCATAAACCTGCAAAAAAGCCTTAAACTCAAATTTTTTTATGCGGGTACCCGCGGCGCCCGTAGGTTTCACCTGCTAAACCTGCCAAAAACCCAAACCGCCCCACAAAACCCACCAAAATGTGGGCTCAAAATTAAAAGCCCAAAAAACCCGCGGGCCGTGGACCCAATTTCCAGCCCTAACTATCATGTGACCATTTTCAAAACTACAACTATTAAACGACAAAAAACAAATATATTATTATTATTATTTAACTTAAAAACACATTATCATTTTATTTCATCAAATATGAATCTAAATTGCGGATTGTTTTTATCAGAAAATTATGGATTTATATTTTGATGGAAAAATACATAATCAAGTTTTGGTAGGAAAATTATAGATCCGTTTTTAGCGAAAAAATTACGGAATCAAGTTTTTTGGCTGAAAATGCCTCTGTGTTTGGTGGGATATTACTGTATAAAACCTTATTAAACCACCAGATTTTATAAGAAGCATTATAAAACTTTATAAAAAATCAAATTTTATACGGTTTTATAAGGTGATTTATGATTTTATAAGATTTTATACGGGTTTATAAGGTTATAAGATTTTATATGGTGGTTTTATGATTTTAGGAGGTTTTATAAGGTTGTTTTATGATTTTATAAGGTTTTAATAAGGTGAATTTATGATTTTATAAGGAAAATTAATCATTTTTGATGGAAAAATTAGGGATTTTTTATTTTGATAGAAAATTATAGATTTGTAGTTTATTGGAAAATTTACGAAATCAAAGTTTTAACGAAAAATTTAAAATCTGTTTTTAGCGAAAAAATTACAAAAATTTTCATTTTAACAAAATATTACGGATTTTGGAAAAAAATTAGGGAATCAAGTTTACTAGACATAAATCAATATCCTCCCCAGGTTGCTCTAAACCATCCTATGAACGGAGCAAAACCCTTCTTTAATTTCATCTTCTTGACCGAACAATTTCTCTTAAAAACCTTCTCGTTCTTCTTCCTCTCCTCTCCGTCTTCGACGCTTGACATCACACGTGTCAGCAAAGGCGAGCTCGCAAATGTCACGAGTCTCTTCTTCTCCAACTCCTCCGTCGTTACAACGTCTTGTTCAACATCTTTAGACCTTGTTTGTCCAACGTCTTGTTCTGCAAACTTGAGTTCCTCAATCTCTGGATTGTCTAGGCGCCACGATCCCATCCTCTTAAGTCGTTGGATCTCTTTCTTGCCATGTTCGAGTTCTTGTGTTAGAGTTTTGATTCGGTTGGAGAGGATGTTGTTTAGTTGTAGGGTTCTTGTTAGATTTTGTTTTGTCTGCTCGAGCTCGAGTGTAAGAAGTCGTAGTCTTGACTGAGGACTGGGCGTTGAATTCATTTCCTTTCTCCGTATCTAAAACCGCCAAATACATGTGATGTCAAAAGTAAAAACTATACGTGAATGTATGATTTATTCAATATATACAATGGCAATAAAATTATGGATGTGTAACATATACACAACGTATATGGTATATCATATATCGAATCTTGAAGCTATAAATCTATAAATAATCACATGACTATCTCTCTATAAGTGTACGAGTGTCCATCATATATATGGTTCCATAGTTCAGAGTAATTTTTCCCAAAATATAAATGTTTCTTAATTAAAGTAGCAATTTTCTAATACGGTTGAACATTGTTACCTCTTTAAGCCTAGTTCCATAGATCTCTCCGGCTAAAATTTTCTCTCCGAACAAGGCCACCGCTTCTTTCACCGATCCAAACGCTGCTCTCGTCTCTATCTCCGCCTCACCGCTTCTCCAGCCTTTGTCTCTCTCCATTACTCTCCTTAATTATATACGTACCTTCCATCAACACACAATTATTGAACATTTGGGTTTTTAATATAGAAATTTAGAGGCTGTTAGATTCTTGGCGTTCACTACACTTGAATTTTGCTTAATTGAAATTAAAATGATTCGTTAGTTCTAAATGCGACAGTCTTGATAACAACACCTCTCCTTTCTTTTCTTAATGAAAAAAACACAAATGCATAACGGGCCTCTCAAATATAAAATGGGCATAATTTAGGCCCATTAAAGAAACAATTAAAACTGGGCGGTACAAGTCGGCGATCTTATGAATCCTGTCGGAGTTCACAGACTCACTATTATTCAAAGAAGTCACAGAGAAAAAAGAAAAAAAAAACAAATGAACAAAAGAAAAAAAATGAGAGGTAAAATTGCTTAGAGAATCATCATCTTCCATAGCTATCCTCCTCGAATTCCTCGTCTTTTCTTAAATGATTCTCGGAAATCTCCATAATTGTCTCTAATTCAGTAGCTTTTGTAAAACCCTCGCTAATTCCTCTTGTCTTTTTGACCTAAGTCTAACACTTGTACGAGTGCCTTAAGAGATCGTCGCGCCGGTTATCGGCAGAAGACCTCCGCCGTGTAAATTAATTGGCTTGTCTTGTTCAGCTCTTTGTTCAACATGAGTCCAATTCAGAACTTCGAGCAACACTCCAGTCGTCTCGTAGATCCTGACCTACGTAATTCTCTTTTTATCTTTTGATATTTGATTTGAAATATCTTAGAATTTTCATGATTCTCGTATAAATTTTAGTCTGACTTCGCGTCAGTTCTTGTTTCATTTTTTCAATTACGAAAGCAAAATTTTGTTCTTTCTTATATGATGAAATTCTAACTTTTTTTGGTTCACTTTGGGCAAATTGTTTTGTGTAGCTATTCAAACGAGGCTTGAGATGGTGGTGGAGGTCAGAGACAGTCTAGAGATAGCGCATACGGCTGAGTACTTAAACTTTTTAAAATGCTACTTCCCAGCATTCTCAGTTATTCTTCTACAGATTACAAAACCGCAGTTTATTGATAATCCTGAGCACAAACTGCGGAACATTGTGGTTGAGATCCTCAACCGTCTTCCCCACAGTGAGGTTCTTCGTCCTTTTGTTCAGGACCTCTTGAAGGTTGCAATGCAAGTGCTCACTTCAGACAATGAAGAAAACGGGTTAATTTGCATTCGCATAATCTTTGACCTTCTTAGGAACTTTAGGCCGACGCTAGAGAATGAGGTTCAACCATTTTTAGACTTTGTCTGCAAGATCTATCAGATTTTTAGATTGACTGTCAGCCATTTTTTCGATAATGTTAAAATGGAAGATGTGAAGCC
Organism: Cardamine chenopodiifolia; assembly: GCA_963922655.1. Taxonomy (NCBI): domain Eukaryota; kingdom Viridiplantae; phylum Streptophyta; class Magnoliopsida; order Brassicales; family Brassicaceae; genus Cardamine; species Cardamine chenopodiifolia. Next base: position 1,249,681 of record OZ000469.1, read on the forward strand.
TATGGAGACGCCTACGTCTTCTGATCATTCCCTTACCCCCACTGCACCAATTGGGAATGGTCAGCTTAACCCTAGTACTCGGTCATTTAAGATAATCACAGAGAGCCCCCTTGTTGTTATGTTCCTTTTCCAGCTGTATAGCCGACTTGTTCAGACCAACATTCCTCATTTGCTTCCCCTGATGGTTGCTGCTATATCTGTCCCTGGACCTGAGAATGTCTCTTCGCATTTGAAGCCTCAGTTCATAGAGTTGAAGGGTGCACAGGTTAAGGTGAGACAATGTTTCTCTGTAAGGAAGGAGATCCAAGCTTTCTACGATT